>OY978528.1:4347876-5685125 GCA_963854835.1 Megamerina dolium
TGTCAAGATGGGGGTTAAGAGACATACTACTACGTCAATATAGGTTATATTATTTAATTATGCTTCGATCAACTTGAAAAAAATATTTTAAGGTTTTATTTTGAAGACTTCATGTGACTGTCTCTGAAGATCTGACATTTTTGGAATTTTAGTCTGATATTTTTACCACCTTGTCCATAATTCCATTTTCACTACGAAGCTAGCTAGTAATAACTCTACCATTACTTATATCAAGCTATGAGTCATCATCATAAATCGAGTAATGTACATATTTAACTAACTTTCCTGCTGGCAAATAATACCATACACTTTATTTTTATGCTGTGTGCATCACATGAAGCCCGCTTATTCGTTGTTAATATAATGCTGTATGTAGTATGTACGAATATTATATTGGTATTGTAAGTAAGAATCATTTTTTTTTTCTTATTATTCTATTTTTATGACCTTGACATTTTGATATGCATGTAAGCTTTATTATTGATAGCATTTTATTTTACCATCAAATGTGAAGAACAAGAAGATGAACGCTTTAAACGATGCTCTTTGATATTAAATGTATACCTGCTAAGTTCTTTATATATAAATGTAGAAAATTCAATGCCGTGTATAAAGAATTTTATTGATATTGTTTTTTTTTCATTTCCATATCTAATTTTGTAATTTTTTTTTTCAAGTTTACACTATACATATATAGGTGAAGGCATAATTAAATAGTAGTAGAAAAAAAATATTGATTGAAAATAAATATGCAACACAAATTGTATTAACATTTTAGCATTACTCTTACTTTTCACTATGAGCATCTGTATAATTGCCAAGTTTTAGTTGATTGTGATTTTCTCTTATATAAATTAAGTGCAACGAAATTGTTATAATTAAATTTTAATTCAATATTTCACACAAATTCACATGACTATATATTAATAAATTGCTTTTAAATTTACTTCAACGAAAGCAAGCAAATTGATATAAAATGTGTTGAATAGAATTATGATATACGCACTATGTATAGTTGTTTGAGGCAAATTGATGATGCGAATTAAATATTTTATACATACCATATGTATGAACGTATTTACAAGGTGGTTCGTTCAAGTTTGTAATCTCATCTTGGAGTGATTGAATACATGGATTAAGTGTATAAATAAATACACTGTTCTGATGTGAACCTTATTCCAGTGAGGGCGTTCTGCATCGATCGGAATAAATGCTAGTCGGACTGGGCAAGGTCTGGGCTATAAGGCGGGTGAGCCCAAAACTACCCAGCCGCTGTTTTCCAAATAGTTTTTGACCGGTGTTGCAACATGAGGCCGAGCGTTGTCATGATGGAAAATTATTGGCTCATGTCTGGTCGCATTGCTCTCTTCAAATGGATTAATTGTGTTCGATAGCGTTCTCCATTGATGGTTTCACCCGATTTTAGCAGCTAATAATACAGTACACCTTGCTGATCCCACCAAATACAGAGCATTACCTTCGCGCCATGGATATTCGACTTTGTCGTTGATTTGGCTGGTTGACCGGGTTTCACATATGATTTTTTGCGCTTGGGGTTGTCATAATGTATCAATTTTTCATCACCAGTAACAATCCGATGGACTTCTTTTTGTGGCGTTCTAGCAGCATTTCGGACATGCAAAATCGCCTTTCAACGTCTCTCGGCTTCAGTTCATGTGGCACCCAATTGTCTTGTTTTTGAATGTATCCGGTTGCTTTTAAATGTATTGGCTGCCCAGGACGTTCTTCGCTTTCCAAGCCAAAATTACCACTTTTAAATCGTGCAAACCACATTTGGCACGTTCGCTCAGCTAGAGCACCATTCACCATAAACTTCCACCAAAATACGATGACAGCAGTTTTCTTCATATTAAAGTAATGAAGAAGAACTCCCCGCAAAAACAATTTTTCAGGTACAAAGTTCGACATATTTGAGTGAAAAAGAAATTATTGTTGTTTACGCTTCAAATGAATGACATATACTGAGAAAGACGCACAATGACAGTAGCTTTCCAATGCATGTTCGGAATATTGGAACGATGGAATAATAATCAAGTTATGCCATCTCTTAGCGAACCGCACGAATTAAATTATAGATCCAATACTATTAAGAAGCTTAGTGAAGCTCACTAGAAAACTAGCAGGGATGTACATACTTGTATATTGAAGAATGAAGACAGATTTTGGCAAAAAAAAAAAAAAAATCTGTATTTCATTTTTTTGGTCTAAGGCTTATTACTCTATGTAGTATATGGTATAAATCTTAAATTTTCGACAAAAAGTACACAATTTTCAATATCAACACTTTTGCATGTTTTTCATTAATTTGAACACCATGTAAATGTGATAAAATCGAACAAATGTTCACAAAAACAACAACAATGTAACCTCTAATAAAAAAATAAAAAATTGAATTATCGCCAAAAAGAAATATGATGGAAAGAAACATATCTAGTTCAGCAGCACACACATATATTAGAGTATATGTATATGTATGTCTTCGTACTAGTAAAATGGCAATTTGTAATTTGTGATGAATCTATGTATAATGTGAAAATAGAAAATTGCAATAATAAAATTATTGTAAAATGCTGTCAATCAAATAAAAATTACATGCGTATTAGATGATCTAGCAAAAAACTAAAGAAAAAAAAAAACAATAATAAAAATTATAACAAAAGCAAATGAGATGAATCTTTCGATCAATAAGAATCAATGAATATCAAATGCTTTTTGTTTGAGTTCAACAATATACAATAATCGTAATGATAGTAATTATGGTAGGCAATAATAGTAATAATAATAAATATCAATAATAGCCACACGCAAGTGAATCAAATAATGAACTATATATGTACATCTTAATAACCTATAGAAATATACACGAGTATACATGCAAATGTGAACTGGTAGAGTCCATAGTATAAGAGGAGTACATATAAGACCAAAAATGAATATGAGTTGTCAAAAGTGATCAACTGATATTAAAGTAGTAAAATTTGAATATGTACGAATCTGAGATTTTAACATTTCAATGCAAATAATATATGAGAAAAAAAAAAGTTAAAATTACATTCATTCTCATTTTATAATTACTACATTACTGTTGAAGATAAGAAAATAATTATTGATGTTGGCCGTAGTAGCTGCGGTGAGCTTGGTTGAACGATTTTTATTATGTTATAATTAAAAAAATGAAATTTCTGTAGTAGAGTAGCATATGAAATTACTTAAAATCTTTTGATGATAATTACTAACCCTCTTCTGTGGGTTTTGACAATGAATTAATTGTTGCAAGGATTCGAGAGGAGGGGTCTTAAAATTGAGCTTATTACTCAGTATCTATGATTGATCTTAGATAGGAAGCTTTTTTGGAATTATAATGTAAAATATAGAGGTAGGAAAGCGGTTGTAAGACTCTACTCGTGTAAAAGGGCAATGGCAGCGAAATGGGGTTTGAAGCCTCCGAACCAACACTGGATATTCACATCTGTAGTAAGGCCAATTCTGACTTACAGTGTTATAGTCTGGTGGTCGGTCTTAAATAAAAGCTATGCAGTCAAAGGCAGGAAGGTATTCAGAGAATAATAGGTGGCTTGTCCATTAGCGGAGCTCTTAGAACATCCCCAACAGCAGCGCTAAATGTCATGCTGCACCTACTACCGATCGACCTCTTTGATAAACAACTAGCAGCCAAATTGGCCTTAAGGCTTAGGGAATTTACTCTATTAGCTACTTACCCAAAATGACACTCATCTATTTTAGACAGTTTTCCATTTATACCTAAAACCACCGACTATCGCCACTCTTCGGCAATACTTCCTAACAAGCCCTTCACTACAACCTTCCCAACGATAGAAGACTAGGATAACGATAGAATGGATTGTGCGAGAACAAAGTCAATATTTTCACGGACGGCTCCAAACTTAATGATCAGGTGGAAGAGACGTATATTCGAAATCAGGTCATTGCAGTGTATTTCACGCTGAAGTTATACCCATAAAGGAGGCACTACTCTCTATTGTCAAAAAAGGTGTTGAGACTACAAAAGAAATTTATATCTATTCCGATAGTTAGGCGGCACTAAAATCGCTGCAAATGAGTAGGCAGTATTTGGGCACCAGGCTACAGTGAGATCAAAGGCAACTGTAGGGCGGATGAACTAGCAAGGCATGGCACAACGTTGGCGCTCCATCCGGACAAGTATGAATGTATTTTTTCTTGATCTAAAACTAAAAATATGGCCTAAACCATATGTGGTTTCAAAAATATAACTAAATATAATGACTTATTTTGGTTCTATCACAGGAGTAGTTCCCAGGAGATGAAATTTTTCGACTCTGACATTTTTACCAATTTACCTTTTATTTAGTAAAACAATTTTAAATGTTTTTACACTAAAATTATACCCCAAAATTTGCTAAATTTGTAAAATATGGGCGTGGTAAGTCCACTTTTTATATATATCTACAAGTGTAGGGTATCATTCGGTCGGCCTTGGTCAATTGTAATGTCATTTTTGTAGTTTCTACCAATGTCAATAAATGTTGTTGATAATTTTAATGGTGGTGTGATCATTATTAAGATGACTTAGAAGATTTCAAAACTGTAAGAATTGGCTTTTTATATCTAATTACATAAATTCATATGAAATCTTATTAATAATAGCTTAAACCACTTGTTTTTTTAACTGTTAATTAACTTTAAGCAGATAATTTCGTAAGTAGCAAAAACAGTAGAATAATAAGAAAAAAAAAAATCAAAAAATGGAAAAACGTTATTAATATAATACATATAAGCCAGTAGCTATGATGCCGCCGATTGTTCCTATGCAGTAGTCAATACGTATCAATTATCTAACCGTACCGACCAGCCAATAGCCAACCCCATTGAGTTAACAGTATTTAATAACTTTCATTTAATTTTATAACCGTCTATTTTCAATGCTTACATGCATTTTCACCACATATACAAACACATATAGGTGTATATGTATGTATGTATGCATATTAAAATGCAATTTCAACTATTTCCGAGAATTAGGTATATTTTCGCAACTAGACTACCTGATTGGGTAAATAACATTTTACCAATAGGTAGAGACAGTGACAGTGTGTTGGAATAGTTTTTTTTTGTCTGTTATTTTTCTTTTATTTTTTATTTGTATATATACATACATATTATATTTATTTGCCTTAAATTGCACTTAATGCACTTGTGTGCGTAATCATTATGGATATAAAATTCTTTTTTATGAACTCATCACGCTCGTTTAATATGGATATTTTAATGGCATATACTCGTACGTAGTAGAAGATATCGTAATGTGTGTTTGGGTAGAAAAATTGTCAAACATTTTATTGCCTTTCATTGAAAATATATTTAATTTAATTAAAAGCACATTTAATTTAAATTTATTGTTGTGGCAAAGCTGAATAAAAACTGTGAGAGATGAGTTAATTGGGCGCCATCATAAAAAAATTTTGCCATAAAATAAAATAAATAATCAAAAATGAAACAGTACGAAACTACTTGCTTGGTCTTTTATCACTCTAAATCCCTTGAATTTGTTTGGAAGCATTTTTTTAGAACCAAGCGTCATTTATATGGTATATGTCTAATGTACACATGTTATATGTAAAGTGTACATATGTATTGCATATATAAAATCGAAGATAAATAAAATGAAAAACGAACGACATATTTATACATTATGTAGTTGAGTGTTTTTATAGCTAAAAAAAAAAAAACGAACAGCAGTAATGAAAAATTCTATTTTTAGGGTTACACTGTTTAAGCAATATTTAATTTATATGACAAGCTTGTTGTTATTTTATTGCTATGAATGTATCTCAACAGTCACAACTCTAAATACTCTTCATACAACAAAAAAAAAAAAATAAAAAATAAAAAATAAAAAAAAAATTTTAAAATAAAAAAAATTCATAAATAAATAAATAAATAAAATATTCCACAAAAATAATGCTTATTACTCAAATAGAGCATAATTGTGAGTACGAATTACTGAAAGCTAAAAATTCGAGTACTCATCTAATTATCTGCTAGAATTGAAATGGTAAAATTTTAAAAAATTGTAAAAAAAATAAATAATAGTTTTGATTAAATAAAAAAAAAACACATTTAAACAATTTTTTGTGGAATAGACATTTACATACCCATTTATTTATATGCAATATATCGAAGTCGAATTATTCTAAATATTTCTTCATCAAATTATGCTTTATTATACCCTGCATAATGCAATATGCATGGTATATTCATTTCGGTCAGATGTTTGTGTCCACTTGAAGGAATCTCCGGAGATATAGACATGGATATATATTCGTGATCAGCGTCGATTAAATTTTCGATTTAACGATGTCCGTCCGTCCGTCCGTCCGTCCGTCCGTCCGTCCGTCCGTCTGTCTGTCACCTGGCTGGTTCGCACGATAACTTGAGTAAATATTGAGCTATTTCGATGAAATTTGGCATAAGTAATCTATGATCCAAGGGTACGGAGGGGATTGATACTGGGCAAGATCGGTCAATAACCACGCCCACACCAAGCATTCAAAGCGACTAACCTCGAAATTTTCAAAATCTTTAACTTGCTATAACTCGCATAATATACCACTTGGGACAACAATATTTGGCACATAGACTTATATTATACTACTGTATAACCTCGCCAAAAGTGGTTGAGCCACGCCCACTTTTTAGCGTAGCTCTCATACAAAGTGTCTGTACTTCTTTTAAATTGAAACAGCTGTAACTTTTACAATCTTCTGTCCAGAATAACCATAATTGACACTTAGATTAACACGGCAGTCGGAAATAATATGGCAGAAAATCAGTGTGCCACGCCCACTCCTTTTTGGGTCTCCCATACAAAGTTGCGGAAATTAAAAAAATGTTACCGGTTATAACTTGCAAACTATTCAGCGTAGAATAACGAGATTTAAGGTGTGGATTAGTATTGTATGAGCAACTAGGCTCACAGGAAATGGGCGCACCACGCCCACTGTTTATCGTAGCCCCCATACAAATTTTAAATTGAAACAGCTGTAACTTCGGCAATCTTCTGTCTAGAATAATCATAATTGACACTTAATTTATTATCGTAGTCGGAAAAAATCTGGCAGAAAAACAGTGTGCCACGCCCACTCCTTCATGAGTCTCCCATACAAAGTTGCGGAAATTAAAAAAATGTTACCGGTTATAACTTGCAAACTATTCAGCGTAGAATAACGAGATTTAAGGTGTGGATTAGTATTGTATGAGCAACTAGGCTCACAGGAAATGGGCGCACCACGCCCACTGTTTATCGTAGCCCCCATACAAATTTTAAATTGAAACAGCTGTAACTTCGGCAATCTTCTGTCTAGAATAATCATAATTGACACTTAATTTATTATCGTAGTCGGAAAAAATCTGGCAGAAAAACAGTGTGCCACGCCCACTCCTTCATGAGTCTCCCATACAAAGTCAAGGGAATTAAACTAAAATTTTAAGCTCCATAACTTACAAACCATTTAGCGTAGGACAACGAGATTTAAGGTATGGATTAGTATTGTAGGAGCAACTAGACTCACACAAAATGGGAGCGCCACGCCCACTGTTTATTGTAGCCCCCATACAAATTTTAAATTGAAACAGCTGTAATTTCGGCAATCTTCTGTCTAGAATAATCATAATTGACACTTAATTTATTATCGTAGTCGGAAAAAATCTGGCAGAAAAACAGTGTGCCACGCCCACTCCTTCATGAGTCTCCCATACAAAGTCAAGGGAATTAAACTAAAATTTTAAGCTCCATAACTTACAAACCATTTAGCGTAGGACAACGAGATTTAAGGTATGGATTAGTATTGTAGGAGCAACTAGACTCACACAAAATGGGAGCGCCACGCCCACTGTTTATTGTAGCCCCCATACAAATTTTAAATTGAAACAGCTGTAATTTCGGCAATCTTCTTCCTAAAATAACCATAATTGACACTTAGATTAACATGGTAGCCGGAAATAATCTGGCACAAAATCAGTGTGCCACGCCCACTCCTTCATAGGTCTCCCATACAAAGTCGAGGGAATTAAACTAAAACTTTTAAGCTCCATAACTTACAAACCATTTAGCGTAGGACAACGAGATTTAAGGTATGGATTAGTATTGTAGGAGCAACTAGACTCACACAAAATGGGAGCGCCACGCCCACTGTTTATTGTAGCCCCCATACAAATTTTAAATTGAAACAGCTGTAATTTCGGCAATCTTCTTCCTAAAATAACCATAATTGACACTTAGATTAATATCGTAGTCGGCAAAAATCTGGCAGAAAATCAGTGTACCACGCCCACTCCTTCATGAGTCTCCCATACAAAGTCAAGGGAATTAAACTAAAATTTTAAGCTCCATAACTTACAAACCATTTAGCGTAGGACAACGAGATTTAAGGTATGGATTAGTATTGTAGGAGCAACTAGACTCACACAAAATGGGAGCGCCACGCCCACTGTTTATTGTAGCCCCCATACAAATTTTAAATTGAAACAGCTGTAATTTCGGCAATCTTCTTCCTAAAATAACCATAATTGACACTTAGATTAACATGGTAGCCGGAAATAATCTGGCACAAAATCAGTGTGCCACGCCCACTCCTTCATAGGTCTCCCATACAAAGTCGAGGGAATTAAACTAAAACTTTTAAGCTCCATAACTTACAAACCATTTAGCGTAGGACAACGAGATTTAAGGTATGGATTAGTATTGTAGGAGCAACTAGACTCACACAAAATGGGAGCGCCACGCCCACTGTTTATTGTAGCCCCCATACAAATTTTAAATTGAAACAGCTGTAATTTCGGCAATCTTCTTCCTAAAATAACCATAATTGACACTTAGATTAACATGGTAGCCGGAAATAATCTGGCACAAAATCAGTGTGCCACGCCCACTCCTTCATAGGTCTCCCATACAAAGTCGAGGGAATTAAACTAAAACTTTTAAGCTCCATAACTTACAAACCATTTAGCGTAGGACAACCAAATTTAAGGTGTGGATTGATATTGAAAAATTAATTAGATATACCAGAAAGAGATACGTCACGCCCACTTTTTATATAGCTTCCGTACAAAGTCTCGGATTTATCTTAAACATTAAAACACCCATAACTTACTAATTAATACGCCTAGGTCAACCCATTGCAACCTATGTAGTTTAGTATTATAGGCAGAAATTGATCCTCCAAAATTGATGAGGTACGCCTGCTTCTTAATGTAGGTCCTATACAAAGTAGTGGAAGAAAAGGATGGATATACGAGCAAACTTTTTATATATACCTCTACATATGCAGGGTATAATTTGGTCGGCCCCAGCCGACTGTAAGGAGATTTTTTTAAACACACTTTATCACAATTAAAAAAAAAAAAAATTAATTAGTTAATTTTTTATTTATTTTAATTAATTTGGAATTTATGAAACAGTCCTGGAACAATAATGTTATTTGTTAATTTGTTTATTTTAGTTTTATATACATGAAGAAATATTAATAAGATTGTAAAGTTAAGAGAGAGATGCCGGTGGGCTCTGGCCACGATGGTTCCGATACCCTGCTGCAGATGTGGAAATATGTTGTAGTGGTGATGGGCGGAGAAGTTGTTGTTTTTACTGATGGTGCTGCTGATGAGTCTGCTGCTGTTGATACTGGGTATGATGATGTTATTATCGCATGTCTAATCCATGAATAAAAACACTTACGATGTTTGTTTTCTTTCTTTTTCTTTTAATTTAAAATTAAAACTATACTATATATTATCACAAGTACTGAAGAAAATGAGATTTTAGAAAAAAAAAAAAACATTTCGTGCACTGCTCACTCCGTGTATATACGAGAATAGAGAATAACAATAATAGAAAAAACAACACGGGGAGTGAAGAAGAAGAGTGCCATCGACAAAAGTTGAGTTGCCAACTCTCTTGAATGTATAAACATGTTTAGGGTGTATGCAGACAGTGCACGTCACATACTCTGGCGTAGACAAAAATATTGGAAAAAACTGTTAAATAGGTTGCTGAAGATTTGGCTTAATTTGACCTGCAACAAACTTCAGTAACATTATCAAATTATATGAGCAGACATTAATTGTAGCTTCAAATTAAATTACTGATGATTTAATTAATATTATGTAACGCTTGAATACTTAGAAATTTGACTCACCTTACAACCTTCACATGTGAAGGCACCAAAATGAAAACCAGCCGCTGGTTCGCCGCATACTTTGCACAGCTGGTTCATCTGTAAAAGAAGAATTATAATAGAATAATAAAATAATAGTAAATACAAAAAAATGTACAGTGATAGCGATAAGTTTGAAGGGATAAATGTTTTTATCGAAGTCGAAGTTTTGGTTTTTTCTCGATTTCGTCCATTTTCAAATTAGTGCATTCATTGGTAAAAAAGGTATAATTGAAAATATCGAACTATAGCTGGATAGATTTGTATTTCCAAACTGTAAAAATATGTATTAGGAAATGTACTTTTACATTGAAGGTAAGTGTGGTTGTTTCAGTGGGGAGCGAGTGGTTGCCGGTTCGCTCAATGTTGAGGCACACTTGCCTTTAGGTAGTGTTGAAACGCTGGGTCTGTATGGGAACAAGAGGACGTAACGATATTGTATGCCACTGATATTAACACACACGCTTTTTGTTTTGTTAATTTATTGCTTGAACTTGAATTGTAAACACAATAATTTTGGTTAATTTTAATTAGGTTTTCATTCGTTTTGTAATTTTTGTTCACTTGCAATAGGAAAATATAATTATAAAAAAAATATATATAAATAAGAAAATATATATACGAAATTCGTGCACTGTCTCTGGTATAGGGATAATTTTGGGAATAATTAAAAAATAATAGAAAATGAAAAGTATGAGAAATCAAGGAGAAGAGAAATAGCAAGAGAGAGAGAGAGAGAGAGATGCGGCAAACAGAAAAAATATAACACATCAAATTGGTGGGTTGCCAACCCAATGGAAATTATAATTTAAAGTTAATAAGTGCTCGACATTTCTGTTCTGGCGTAGACAGTGGTTTTCATACTATTTCTATGCTCGCCCATATATTTGATAACTTTGTTCTTTATGTACACATATGAAAAAAATGGTTTCTGTCTCAAAAAATTGTTTATATTGTCAGATTTTCATGGTTTAAATCCATTTTTCGAAATTGGTTGATAATTTCACCTTGAATTTCCCCTTAAAAAAATTCATATTCTTTCAAATTTTTGTAAAAACATCAATTTTGTAGACATTAGGGGGTTTGTGGATATAATAGATGGTATGAATATTTGATGGAAATATTTGGACAGGGGAATATTAAATAGGTCCGTCATACATTTCATGGCTCAAAGACTGATTCCTAAGCAATGGGTATTATGTGTGGGCTTATGAGGTTATTTGTAGATTTCGAGATGCTTTTAAGTTCATTTTGTGGAGAAGTAAATGTAGGGAGTAATTAAGAAAAAGAAAATAATTAGACTCGAGTCCAAATATTTTAATGGATGTTTAACTTCAATCATTTTTTAAGGCAAAATACTGACTCAAACCAGCCCCAGATTCGAGTTCAGCGACCAGTACATATGGGTAATCGAAAACAGTAATTCTGGATCAATATGCAAAAACAAAAAATTGAGATATATCATCAAAGTCATAATTATGATGACCATTATTATAATCATTATGATCGCTTCATTCACATAATTAAATATGATCACCAATAAAATCAAAATATGCATGTAACATATTTAGTTGCAATAAAGGAAGGAGGTGGACTAGAATGATAGAGTAAATATCATATAAGCAAGAAGGAGATGAGAATTTTTGACCAAATTACAACAGCAATAATAAGAACAACAACAACAACATCAAAGAACTAATAAAACTTGTTTGCTTCATCGTGCAATCATTCACACACACACACACACACACTTATAGCTAGTATAAATATATCCGAACTAACCTGTGTTCCTTACATGCATAATAACAATAAAATTGCAGGGCGCAAAAAAAAACCACCGCACAGCAGGTCATTACACCAATGGTTCATTGTTGTTTTATTGTTGTTATTGAATATTACAATTTAAAAGGAAAAGACATCATCACCAGCCAAATACAAGATCTGGAGATGATGCGCATAAAGCACAAGCACCAACAGCAGCAGCAGCAGCAGCAGCCGCAACAGTAACAACAACAACAACAACAACAACAACAACAACAACAACAACAACAAAAACAACAACAACCATTTATTCACATACATATATTATAACAACAATCAATGAGAATCAAAAATTCGTGCATGCAGCAACAATACGACACAACAAAAACAATCACAATGTAAACTCACACACATACACTTACACGTAGGTACTCGTACATGTAAAATTGAAAAAGAAATTATTCAATGGTGAAGTTCGCAAGTTAAAAGGTAAATGGGGAAAATTGTTTAAACATGTTGTTGTTGTTGTTGTTGTTGTTGTTGTTAAAGCTTAAACACTTTTGACCTACTGAATGTGAATAATAAAAGAAGAGGAAGATCAAGACGAAAAATACGAACAAAAGGAAAAAGTGAAGGCTACGCACAGTGCCGACTTTCAATAAATGTTGTGCTCGAAAAATTCAAGGATTTCAATCAAACTTTGATGCACCCAAATATTTCTGATTATGCTTGAAAATATGTGGTTTATGTGATTTAGGGTCTCGAAATCGGTTAAGGAAAGGTTAGGGTTAATTTTTTTGGGATACCTTCAAAGTGATAAAACAGTAAGCTTTGATTATTATTATAACATTTTGGACTAATTGGTTGATTGAATTCCTGAAAAGACCTTGTTTTGTTTTCATTTGTTTCCGAGATAAGGTTTAGAAATCGGTTGGGAAGGTGTTAGAATCATGTTTTTGGGTTTTTGGGATTCAAAAAGGACTAATGATTAAGGTAGGGACGAATTTCAATAAAAATTACGTTTACTTCCAATACAATATTATGCATTTGAAGGTATATTTTCATGTTTTATTGAGGAACAGCTATCGAAATAAAATTTAGCGTATAAAATTTATTTAATCACAGAATTTATACGTTAAAAATTGGGCGCAATCGGATGAAAACCTCAAAAATATGTCGTTGAATTTATATTTTCACCCTTTGCGCACGAAAGTATAGAGCTAGAAACTGCTGCTGAAGCATATGAATATATGAATATATTTAATAATTACTAGAAATATCCGAAAATGGACTGAATAGGATATAAATCATTCCCACCTCCCATACAAATGTATGCTTCCGTATGTATATTTTTACATTTTGCACAGGAAACTGTGACTTACAAAGCTGAAACTTGGTGCGCACCATTGTTTTTGCTAAATATTGGACAGGTTTAAAAATGGGCGCAATCGGATGAGAACTCTATCTCTCATACAACACTATGTCGTTGAATGTGCATTTTCACATTGTGCGCAAGAAAATTTGAAGTTATAAAGTTGAAACTTGGTATATTTGATTATATATAGTTATTTAGGGATATATATATAAGGTGTAGTAAAAAGAAATCCATTATTTTTTCAATAGATGGTTTTAGTAATCTATATCTAGCGTTATATAAGTATACGACATATTTTACAGTTTTCCTTCGATAAAGGCGAAAACTCAGGCGGATGAAAATGTGAACTATGGGAACTATTTAAAAAAGGCTGGATACAAAAAGAACTTCGATGTATGGGAGCCACACAATTTAACGCATCTTCGAATCGCTGCTGAATCGCCACAAAATCGATCCATTTCTGAAGCGGATGATTACTGGTGATGAAAAGTGGGTCACTTACGACAACGTCAAGTCAAGAATCGCGATGAGCCGGCGCAAACGGTGGCCAAGCCAGGATTGACGGTCAGGAAGGTTTTGCTATGGGTTTGGTGGGATTGGTAGGGAATCATCTACTATTAGCTAGTCCCCTATGGCCAAACTCTTATTCGGATCTGTACTATCAACAATTGGACCGTCTGAAGGAAGCAATCGCCCAGAAGCGGCCAGCTTTGGCCAATAGGAGAGGATTTGTGTTCCATCAGGACAACGCCAGGCTACACACATCGATAGTGACTCGCCAGAAAATCCGGGAGCTTGGTTGGGAGGTTCTTATCCATCCACCTTATAGTCCGTACCTGGCACCAAGTGATTACGACCTGTTCCTGTCTATGGCGAATGATTTTGCTGGTGAAAAATTCGCCTTAAGAGAAGCTTGTGAAAATCGACTGTCCCAGTTTACCTTCAAAATGGCAACAAGTTATCGAACAAAACGGTGCATATTTGACCTAAATCGGATCATTCTAACTATGCTAAATAATCCTTCAATTTATTAAAAAAATAATGGATTACTTTTTACTAGACATTATATTTAAATATGTGCTGAATCGGATAAAAATAACGCCTACCTCCCACACAAACTGTCTGAGGTTCGTTATTACCGAAGATATAATTTCAAAATTTTTGTTTTTTAGATGACAGTAGAAATTTTCCTTTAATTTTGCCCAGCAGAAACACACTGTGCAACGTTAAAAAGGAAAAAAAATGAATTCTACAAATTTTGTAGGTGAAGGCATCTTGCATATACACATAAACGCACACACACACACACACATTATCATACGGGGAAGAAGAAAAAGAAGAAGGAAAGAAAGAAGAGGAGGACAAATAGTAGACATACATACTACTGCATACATCAATTGTAGAGGAGTTGAAAAAGCAAATGATTAAATAAATTGCTAATAGGTGTTGGCAGCTAAAGCACAAAAACCAAGTAGAAGATAAACTCATGTTCACATGTAAAATAATCAAGAAAATCAACAACAACAACAACAACAAAACAAATATAAAAATAATTGGAAAAAATGCTATGAATTGAGTAATGGTGATGAGGATGATGCTATTGGTGATGCACTTGCCGCCTAGTATCATCATCATCAGTATAATAATTATGATCATAATCATCACCAACATCATCATTATTAACATTATTTGCAAGCAACATTTTTGTTGTTTCATTTTTAAATAAAGCGCGTTTTTTTTTTTGTTCGTATTTCATTAAACATGACTTCACCGCCGGTCATGCAGTTTAATTCTGTAGGTCGATGTAAGCTTTGTCTTCTTCGTCATGTTGTTGTTCATTGCATCTTCATCCCACAACATTCAACTTGACCACACAAATACATACATACATATTGAAATACTTGTGGCCATGTATATTTATGCCAAAATTTTAATAAGTTTCGCACGCTTTCTGTACACCAACACATCTGGAATTCATATATATATACACATACACACATACATATAGGCATTGTAGTGTATGCACGCCTAAGTAGTGTGTGCCAAATATTCTCGCATGAAGAAGTCAGAGTGCGCGCTTATAACATGTTGTTGTATTGAACTTGCACTCATAAATTGTTAACAAATTTCACCAGTTATTTTACAAAAGTTAAATACAACAGCAACAACAACAGGAAAACTCATATTTATGTATCATAAAAACAATACCACAAACAATAAAGCCCGAAAAAGAAACCAAACGCATGAGTCATTAAAATTGAAATTTTATACTGAAATATTTTCGTTGTTGTTATATTTTTCTTTTCAACGTGATTGTAATAGGAGTAGGACGTTGAACAAATTTTAATGTAAATGCTGGAAATAAGTTATAATCTTATTGAGTTTTTCTTTGGGTTATATGGGTTATAAAGTCGTCGTTTGGACTCCTAGTTCAGTTTAATTACATTTTTTTCAGAAAGACAAACATTTTTTATTTAGAAAAATCCCCAACTATTGTCAATCTTTTGAAAGGTTTCCGACAACAACGAATCACTGTGAAATAGGGATAAGACTCAGAGAAAATGATGTCAACTCTTTTAATATTGTCGCAATATTACCAAAAGAGCAGCTTTGGCAAACTTTTCAATGCTTAGATCTTAAAAAAAAGAAAAATTATTTCTGTACTCCACAAATTCAAGGTTACCAAGGTAGGCTTATAATAGAAAGTCCGTAGAGGCATTCTGCCATCAGTGGGAGCGAAATATAGAAAAACGACCATTTTGCAAGAGAGCCGCTCTACTATTTGAAGATTGAGGATTAGTATGCCCGGCAAAAATGCTGAGAAGAAAAAAACTAATGTGGGCTACTCATCCTCATTCCTGTTCTAGAAACGATTACTTCGAAATTATGGGATATTTGTCGATTTTTAAGCACTCTAAAGTCCGCAAGTCAGCGCATGTCGCCGCATTTCAACACATGTCGCCGCATTTCGACACATGTCGCCGCATATCGACACATGTCGCCGCATATCGACACATGTCGCCGCATATCGACACATGTCGCCGCATATCGACATATGTAGCCGCACTTCCCCGCTCGTAGTCGCACTTAGCCGCGCTTAATTGCACTTAACCGCACTTAGCCGCGCTTATTTGCACTTAACCGCATTTAGCCGCACTTAGCTTCGCCGTGCTTAGCCGCGCTTAACCGCACTTAGCCGCACTTCGCCGCACTTCGCCGCACTTCGCTGAATTGTAGATATATATGTAAGATAAGTCTCATTGAATGTTTCGTGTGGGCGTGGTAATTGACCGATCAATCCCCTCCGTAGTCTTGGATCATAGGTGACTTATGTTACTTCTGTTATGTTAACTTTCGTCAAAAAAGCTCAATATTTGCTCAAGTTATCGTGCGAACCAGCCAGGCGACAGACAGACAGACAGACGGATGGACGGACGGGCGCACGGACATCGTTAAATCGAAAATTAGAGCGACGCTGATCAGGAATATATATGTATAACTTTCTATATCTCCGGCGATTCCTTCAAGTGGTTATAAACAGCTGACCGAAATGAATACCTTGCATATTATATTATGCAGGATATAAAAAGGGATATCGACGCGTATTTTGGCTCCAAGGACAAACAATTTTTTGAGCGGGGAATTAAAAATTTGCCTAAACATTGAGAAGGTATTATAAATAACGCAGGAAAATATATTATTGATTAATAAATACTGCAAACTTGTTTTTTATTTATTTTAAAATCACCTAAGAAAAACGCACGAACTTATGGACTGACCGAGATACTTCAGGTATAGCAAAAACACAACACGAAATATGAAACACCCTCCAACAACGTTTGTCATTTCATGGCAATGCAAGCAGTGTTTTATTATTATTATTATTATAAGTTCTTCATATTTCTGGTGAAACAATAAAATTTTTAATGATTTAACGATTTAAAAATTATTAGTAATACAAAATGAAATAGTAGTATCATATATTTGTATGTAATATAAATATGTATGCTCGAGAAAGATCATCTTCTATTGACGAGTATGTTATATGTATGTACATATATATTGCTGTAAGATAGTGTTGGAACTTGAATACAAGACACCATGTTGGTAAACGCCCCCTAGTTAAGTGGGTTAAGCAATAAAATTATGATGATTTCGTACATGGTGGTAATAATTTTGAATATACGATAGTTACCTACTACAAAGCTCTATCATCAAATATGCAAGCAGCTAGTAACAAGTGTCAATAGATGAGACGTATAATTGGTTGGTTGGCTGGCTACACAATCAACTAACCAAAACCATTAGTTAGCCAACCAACCAATAGTTATATAAATACATAAGTACGACTATCTATCGTATATATTCAAAGTGAACAAACGTTGGACTACGTACTCGTATACTTTTAATAAAACAAGAAGACAAAAATGATGATACTTGGTTGGTTCGTATAATGATGGAAATTTATGACAAATCGGTATAAAGATTATGTTTGTCGTGATCGTGATGACGATGATGATAATGATGATGATGATGATGATGATGATGATTCCTTTCTAGGAAACAAGTGCATTCAGTAAATGTTTGAGGGAGTCAAATGCTTGGATATGTTCACACATAAAATATTGTGTAAAATTATATTGCCGTAATAGCATTTGTTAAATTTTTTGTTTTTATATTAATTCACCAGATGAATATATAAGGTCTAGTAAAAAGAAATCCATTATTTTTGCATTAAATTGAAGGTTTTATTTAGCATAGTTGAATGATCCGATTTAGGTCAAATATGCACCACTTTGTTCGATAACTTGTTGTCATTTTGAAGGTATTTTCACATAATGCCACTCTCACAGAAACCCTCGTCCCTATTGGCAAAAAAGTGGGACAGTCGATTTTCACAAGCTTCTCTTGAGCCGAATTTTTCACCATCAAAATAAATTCGCCATAGACATGAACAGGTAGTAATCACTTGGTGCCAGGTCCAGACTATAAGGTGCATGCATAAGAATCTCCCAACCAAACTCCCGGCGAGCTTCTGGCGAGTCACTATTGATGTGTGTGGCCTGGCGTTGTCCTGATGGAAGACAATCCCTCTCCTATTGTCCAAAGCAGGCCGCTTCTGGGAGATTGCTTCCTTCAGATGGTCCAATTGTTGACAGTATAGGTCAGAATTAAGAGTGTTAGTGGTTAGGGGAGCAGCTCATAGTAGATGATTCCCTGCCAATCTCACCAAACACATAGCAAAACCTTCCTGACCGTCAAACCTGGCTTGGCCAACGTTTGCGCCGGCTCAACGCGATTTGACCACGACCGTTTTCACTTGACGTTGTCGTAAGTGATCCACTTTTCATCACCAGTAACCAGATGGACCTATTTTGTTGCGATACAGCAGCGATTCGCAGTTGGAAATTCGGTCAATGAGGTTTTTTTTGTGTCAACTCTTGGGCGGGCACCCATACATCGAGCTTCTTTTTGTATCCAGCCTTATTTAAACGGTTCCAAACGGTTTTTTGTGTAATGTTTAGCTCCTGGGCAATAGAAATAGTGCTTACATGACGGTCAGACTCTCGACTTCTATTATTTTATCGATATTTTCGACAATTGCCTTTCCAGAGCGTGGTGCATTTTTGACATCAAAATTACAGGAACGGATTCGGCGAAACCAAAATTGCAAATAATGGATTTCTTTTTAATACACCTGATACAATTAAAAAATGATGAGGATAATTTCTATCGTAGTATAGGGTAGCAAAATTGCTACCTGGCTATTATTGAATTTTTTTTTTTGCAGATAATATTGATGAACAATGAATGATTAGTTGAAATATTTCTATTTCATTATTTTCACAGCATTATTTTTTATTTTATTTTTTTCATTTATTCATTGAATTCAATTGTAATTCGACTCAAATTCTTTTATTTTTATTTCGATTGCCATATTTTTTTGCCTATTGTAATTGTCTCATGACCTGCCACTTAAATCGGTGCACATTGTGAATTGGCAGATAGACAGCGCAAGCAAGCAGACAGACAGACATACCGATAGGTAGTCAAATGTTAATATAACTTCACACCCTTGGTCATGTTTGTTTGTTTGTTTGTTTGTTTGAGTATTTGTATGTGTGTGAATATCTTCAGTCAGGAATCGATCAAACGTCATGGTGCATGGTGCAATATTGTGGCATGCCAACGTTATGCTGAGACGATGACGACGACGACAATGGTCGTGGTGGTGGCAACTATTTATGCAAAATACCAATCAATTTTCCACTGTTCTTATTTTCTATGAAGCAACAGACAAAACAACAATAATAGGAGCAACAACGGTGACGGTGTCTATCATAGTATTGCAATCTTGATTTATGACTTCATGACCAAACAATCACTCTGCAAGTAGGAACGTATGAGATATATACAAATGTAGATGGAAAGAGAAAAAGAGAGAAAGAGAGAGAGAGAGAGAGACAGGGAAAAATAAAATAGAAAAATATAAATGCCGTATTTCTCTTCTTCATCGTCATCCAATTTTGCACAATAAGAGCAGTCCTCCATGGTGATGGTGGCGGGATAAATATTTAGGTGTGTTCCATACCATTGCAACCCCTCAACCTTTGCGAAACAAAGTAAGTTGCAGCGGACACCAATCATTGTCATGATGATGATGATGATGATGATGATGATGATGATGGCTAGTTGGTGAGCTGATTATTTTTTGGTGGACCCATCATCTCGACCGATCATTGCTAGGTGGTACCTCTATTCGTAGTTTATAGTTCATTTGAGAAATTGCTGTTTCTTCAAGTGTGCTTCACTTTTCGCAACGGAGTGATCTAGATTGTGCAGCAGCAGCAGCAGCAATACTGACTATGCATTGTACAGCAGCAATCAAATATTCAGTCATCCAAACCACAATGGCCAATATATGTGGCCTGTGACTGTTCTGGCTTTCATAGCTGCCAAACCAACTAAATTGACAATCATTTGAATTATTATTGTTAAACAGATGCGGCAGCATTATAAACAGCAGCACCACCACCACCACTAACAGTGGCAGTATGGGGCAGCATCTTTGGCAATTGTAACGACCAAGAGAAAAACAAAAACAAAACCAAAAAAATAATAATAAAAGAGCGGCAAAATAAGTATTTTTGTTTTACATTGTTTTTCTTACATTTGCCAAAGTGAAATAAATGGGCAATGATTGTGTGATTTTCATTTTTATTTGTGTAAAATTTCTATAAAATTCATTGCAATGTAAAATGAATGAAAGAAGAAATATTTGTTAGAAACAAACAGAAAAAAAAACCCTTTCCGAATGCACAAGAAAATCGTGAGATTTTTTAATGGAATTGGTTCGTGAAGAAGTGTTGATGAGGTCGATGATGTGAATGATGATGATGACAACGAATCTTGACGGTGCTGTTACTGTTGCTGCTGCTGCTGGTGCTAGTGTTTTTGTTGGTGTTAATAATGCTGCTGATGATAATGATGATGAGCGAGTTGTATTGTTAATATTGTTGGTAGCTGTTATTGATGGAGGTGGTGATGGTACTGATGCAGCTGGTGCTGCTGTTATTTGGGCGCTTTTGTATGATTAGTATTTAGTGGTTACTTATGGATGTCACTTTTTAAACCCTAGGCGGGCATATATGTGCGATGGGGATTATAATTTAGGATATGTTGCAACACGGACTAGAAAGACAAGCCGATTGAGAGGAGAACAAACTACAAGAACATAATCACACACACTTGTATTAATTTCGAAATCACGGTTGAGCCCCCAATTGAGGTATATGCTATCACGAGTTTGTAAATCGCCAGCAAGCTGTCAACAACTCAAAGAAGCATATACCACATACATTCCTTTGGGAGGAGAAGAATTTTCCGGGGGAAATTTTTGATTTTATGACATTTATATGCAGTTCGATCAGCTACTAAAATATTTTAAATTTATATTTTTAAATTGTCGTTTTGTAAAAAACATCCCCAGAAGACAGATCCATTGAACCATTATTACAACAAATTCAAATAATTAATTTTGTGTCTCTAAGGGCCAGTTTTCAGTGCGGGTTTAAACTAGATTTAAACTAAGTTTACGTAAACGGAGCTTAAATTTAAATTTATTTTAAATCGCAGCAAGAAAATATGTACTGAAGTGCAAGATTAGACAGCTGAACAACTGATAGGTTAATCTTAGTTTAAACCAGCTAGAATGGGCGTTTAAACTTAGTTTAAACTACGTTGAAATTTGACTGAAAATAGAGTTAAAGTCACACTTTAAAACTGTCTCTAATACATACAAATTGATTTGTCAGCCTTTTACGCGATTTTTATACTGGCGCAAAAGAGAAAATTCAGTTGCATTCATATCTAAGAACTATTCTTCTCACTTGCTTACATGTATTTTATTATTTTTTATTCATCATCAAATATTGCATTCCAACTATTTGACTATAAAAATCTCTGCGATAACATTTATGCTCTCTAATTTTGCTAGTGCAGTAAGACTAATGGTGCGATTAGTCAACACGTATCGGTAGGTAACGGATTAGATATTCCGATCTATTTCATACATAAGAGTCATAAGGTAGTTCTGTAGAAATTCTATAGAAACCCTCTCAAGAATATTTTTACCTAATATTATACTTAGCTATCTCTTTCCTACTCATATAGTATATGGACTGAGCTATCAGTGTTGAATAGCCGAACTCTCATGACTACTTCCTATTACCTTACGTGTGGACTAATCGCACTATTAGCTTCGCAGCACTAGCAAAATTAGGTAGTTAGCATGCAGATAGTAGAAATACATGAATCGAGGTCGTACGAGCTGCCAAGATGAATGCCGGAGTGGTCGACCAATTGAGGTGGTCATGCCAGAAACGGTTAAGAAAATCCACAAAATGGTTTTGGATGATCACCGACTGAAAGTGCGTGAGCTAGTTGAAATTACAGGCATTTCAAAAAGTGCTATACATCGTATATTGACCGAAAATTTGGAGATGAAAAAGTTGTGTGCATGATGGGTGCCACGTTTGCTGACAATAGAACAAAAACAACGCCGGGAAGATGTTTCTATAGAGTGTTTGGTGATGTTTCTCAGTAATAAAGCCGAGTTTTTGTTTAGATTCGTAACCATGGATGAGACATGGTCCACCACTTCACACCTCAAACAAAGGAGCAGTCAAAACAGTAGACTGAAAGGGGAGAATCGTGTCCAAAGAAGGCGAAGACAGTTCCATCTGTAGGCAAGTTTATGGGGTCCGTTTTTTGGGATGCACGTGGGATAATTTTTATCGATTATCTTTAAAAAAGGAAAAACAATCAACGGCGAGTATTATGCTAATTTGTTGCAGCGTTTAAGTGAAGAAATTAAAGAAAAAAGGCCGCATTTTGTGAAAAATAAAGTGTTGTTACATCAAGACAATGCACCGGTTCACACATTCGCTATTGCGATGGCCAAAATCAATGAGTTAAAGCTCGAATTGCTTCAGCACGCACCTTATTCGCCCGATTTAGCTTCTTCGGATTAGTTTATATTTCCAAATTTGAAATAACTGGCTTGGTGGTAGAAGATTTGCCAACAATGAAGAGTGGAGTGGAGTCTGCAGTAGATGGCTATTTTAATGAGCTAGACAGCTTATATTATAAACAGGGTATCGAAGCTATAGAATATCGCTGGAAAAAATGTATAGAGCTAAAAGAAGATTATGTTGAGAAATAAAGAAAAATTTTTCACAAATTTGTTGTGTTTTCTTTGTTAGGTCGGTTAGTTCTGGGACCGCCCTCATATGTTTTCGTAATGGCGATGCCTAATGATTAACTCTCGTCGACATTTCGAATTTATAATCTCTTATATAATCAAATTCATTACTAATATTAATTGAGTAATTGTCAATATATTTTGTAAACTGCATTTATTGATTTCTCTACAATATCACTTACTATATTTGTATTCACATATTCATTGGATCAATGTAGTATGTGGAATAAGACCACCTACAATCGCCATGCGCTTATTATTAGACGCCATTTTGAAGTAGGCATATTTATGTATGCATATATCGCATATACATATAATACAACTATACTAATGTGCTAAAGCAAGTGCAAAAATAGAAACAACATGGAAACTCCTGTTTTTTGCATTTTTTGTTTTCTATAAAATTTTCTGTTTGTTTCAAAATGGCAACACGTACATGGTAGCGCCACTATACTTCTATGGATATGTAGGTGTGTACGTATATGTGAGAAAAAATAGATAACAAAAACAATAAACAACTTATTTATAATAGCGAGAAGTAACAAAACATGCTAGCCAACCATCCAACCATACAACCCACTGCTATCATTTATCTGTGTTCACTGCTTCGTTGTTTATACTTCACCGTCGCCCTCTCCATCAATAACGCTATATTGAGTATAATGAATATAAGTAAGTAGTATATATGCATTTGCATATGATGATTGTAGGCACTACCCATTATTCATACAATATCTGATATTTATGCACACTTGTTGCGTCCTATTTGTTATATACTTTGCCGATTTAATATGCGTTCGCATGCAGCATAGTTATACGACAATAATGAATTAAACGGCATTGAAGTTGTATAAAACAAAATAACGAGTATAAGAAAATGAGTGAGAAGCAATATGAAGAATAATAACAATAAGTAGTAGAATATTCAAAATAATGACGTAGAACAAACAAATCATAAGTCATAAGAACCAATTGAGTTCTGTTTTATCAATAACGTCATGCAAACTTTCTTATTAGGCGCCATAATATTGTGGTTGGACACATGTGTGCCTATATGGAAATATAGGCACACAAAATTATTCAATACATCTAACAACACTTAAATATAATAGGGCTGTTCAGAATCTTGTGCATTTAAGATTGCAAATTCGTGCAATTGTAAATATTTATCATCAATTGTGAACGACTTTTTTGTTTACTTTGCATTACTTGTTGCAAGCCAAGCTATTCACAGCTGATTGGTGAAATAGCAAATTATTTTGATGTTAAAATTGCGCACAAATTAGAAGAAATGCCGAAAAAAAGCTGAAAGGAGCAAATAGTCGACTCTTTAATTGACGAAGCTGCTGATGAAATTATGTGCAACGAAGGTATGAAATATTCTCTTCATAATTTCAGTAAATAACCATTTTTCATTAAATTAGAATTTGATGAGGATGCATTTTTTATTTATTTATTATTCTTTATTCTTTCATTCTTCATTTATTCTTTTTTTGATTTGTTCGCCTTCCATTTTCAGTTTTTTTTTATTTTGTTGCTGATCAGCTGTTAGTTTGCAATTCAGTGTTGCATACATAACCTACGGGTTTTTGGTGTTGCGTCATTGCAAGAGTGTAGTAAATGCACGACTGTATATTTTGTTAGTGTAAAGCAAAAATTTACTACACCATTTTGCAATTGCAATGATGCAAGACCATTTGCACAAGATTATGAACAGCCCTAATGTGTATGGGTCATGGTGCATTTCTTAAAAAGTCATGCGATTTTATGCGATCATCTCTTATTAATGTTATTCCTTCCACTTCGGGGTGACTTTATCAAGATTTAGGGAGATTTTACCAAGTGCATTCAGTTTATCAATGTTATCGAGGGCAAGACGAAGTACCTAGTGTCGACAAGCAAAGAGTCTCGTCTCGGCGTCTGTTGACGATTACATTTTCGGCGTTTCGGACAACACATCACTGTTGACAGTTACACTTTCGAGGTGGTGAAGGACTTCGTCTATCTTGGAACCAGCATCAACAACTGTAATGACGTCAGCCTGGAGATCATGTGTAGGATAACTCTTGCTAACAGGTGTTACTTTGGGCTGAGTAAGCAATTGAGTAGTCGAGCCCCCTCTGGAAGATCGAAAATCACACTCCACAAGTCCCTCATTATTTCTGTCCTAATATATGGCGCAGAAGCCTGGACAATTGCCACCATGGATGAGAGGATGCTTGGAATTTCCGAGGAAAAAATTCTGTGTAGGATCTTCGGACCTATTTGCGTTGATGGCGAGTACCGAATGAGGTACAACGATGAGCTGTATGAGCTGTACCCTGACATTGACATAGTCAGGCGAATCAAAATCCAGCGGTTGCGCTGTCTAGTTCAGGTCGAGCGAATGGTAGAAGATGCTCCAGCGAAGAGGGTATTTAATTTGGCTCCCGCTGGAGAACGCAGAAGAAAAGGAAAACCAAACCTCTGTTGGAATGACCAAGTGTTGGGTAATCTGGCGGAGCTTGGAATATCCAATTAGAGCCAGCAAGCGAAGAACAGAGAAGACTGGCGCCGCATTACATTTTATGTTCGGCCTAAATCGATCATCGGTTGTTATGGCCACATAAGAAGAAGAAGAAGAATGTAATCGTTGTAGACTAAACTTTGGGTTTGGCTACGCTGGGCTTATTTTGTGGGAAACTACAAAGAGATTAATGTTCGGTGAGGAGGGATGTGGTGATAATTTTCACCCAGAGCAGATACCATTTACCATTATAGAATTTGATTGAATAGGAATGTGTTTCGTTTGAGGTGTTTTTGCGTTCATTTTTTTTTAAAGGCTGAATATAAGGAGTTAGTACCTTTAAAAGAAATTTAGGATGGATACGAGATTAAGCTTCGAGGTTAATTCTCACTTGTGGAAGAATATGAAATTACACGTA
This sequence comes from Megamerina dolium, assembly GCA_963854835.1. Lineage (NCBI taxonomy): Eukaryota > Metazoa > Arthropoda > Insecta > Diptera > Megamerinidae > Megamerina > Megamerina dolium. The sequence continues at coordinate 4,373,932 of OY978528.1, forward strand.
AGGGAAATTTGCCTTAATACCAGTAACATTTGTTTTTCGACATTTTTGCAAAAAAAAAAAAAATAAATTTAAGCAGAGTCGAAATAGAAATTTTTGAATTTTGATTTTAGATATTTTTGAAAATAATTTTGCAAAAAATACAGAACATATAGAAAAAAATCGAGATTATTGCAAAAAAAAAATTCTCAACATTAATATTGCACATTAAACCATTTCTACCACTCCTAAATATAAACGCAAGCACTGTGAAAATGAAATATATGAAGCGAATGGCCAGCAAAATGGACTGTGTGTGTGTGTTCATTTGTTTTGATTCTATTTTTTATTATTTTTGTGTTTTTTTTTATATTTTTTATTGTATACAAGTATGATTTTATTTGCATATGCATAAACAAGTGCTTTTTATTATTTTCTGTAAAAAGTGGGCTGGCATTAGTTGCATGTTTGCCATATACATATATACATATATATTTTCAATATTTAATACCAACGTGCATATTGCAAGTTTTTATTCTTCTTTATTTGCTTGTATATATTTTTTTGTCTACATACGATTACTCGTATATACGACTATTAATATGCACATATGTAATTTGTGTAAATATTTAACTACTGACCAGTGACAGCTAAGCAAATAATTTTTTTTTATATACAATATATATAATTTTTTCCTTTGCAATAAATTATTCATAGCAGTGAGAAAGAGTGTATGAAAATACAAAAAAAAAAGCAAGTAAAAAAATTAAATTGCGCTTAAGCTTTAGAGGTGTGTCTTTGGTGTGTCGCTTGTTTTAGTTGTAAACGAGAGGGAAAATATGAAATGGAAATCGAAACTAAAGCTCTTGGTTTTTTCTTTTAACACACACATACAACAACACGTACAAATAGAATCACCATGGCAGCAGCAGCACAGTAACCGTTGGTTAAAGTCAGAGTCAGTTAGTAATTGATATAAGATATTTAAGTAATAGACTTGATTTGTGCTCGAATTTATTAATTCCATAAAGGTTTTAAGTATTTTCATAATATTGAAAAAATAACGCACGAACTTATGGACTGACCTGATACATATATTTTTTCGATTTTTAATATATTCTTATTACTAAAAGTATGAACGAATATTTTCAATTTGTGAGAATAATTTATTGGTAAATTAACAACCACAACAACAACAAAACGCTTGGAGGAATTCATGGGATCTTACTTTGTAACAATTGTCATAATTTTGGTGGGCTATTGGCTTTCGGGTTCAGATATATTACCCCACGGGTGTACAGAAAAAACGACGGAGTGCTGCAGGAGAAGGCAAAATAAGCTTCCCAAGCACTCGACCAGAATGGACCAAGGTCCATTCACCTCATCAGAATAGGGAAATGCTTTGTACGGGAACAAAACAAAGCACTGAAGGCTGAATAACGTGGAAATCCTTCACGCCCGATTTTATTTGATTAAATATGAATTTTTTCATTTTATAAAAAATTGATTTAAAAAAAAATAATTTTCGATTTTATAAAGAATCTGGTTTTTCGATTTAACAAAATTTGATTTTTCGATTTTATAGAACATGAAGTTTAAGTAAATAGAAGAAAATTAAGAAAGAAGAAAATTTGCTAGCAGGAGGCGAGGAATAAAAATTGACGGTCACGGTCACGGTAAGAGATCGGTCCATAATGTAAAAAAAAAATGTTGTGGAACGAAAATTAAAAATGCACATATCTTTTTATATTTTCGTGTGCCAAAGCCAAAGCAGGACTTCAAAATGAATAAATGGTCGATTGAATGGGTAGCCCGGAAGCTAAAAAAAGGAAGACGGGGACAGCAGAACTTCAAGGATTCACACACTAAGGGTCTGATATCTATGTGGGGAAGAAAGAGCGACTACGAAAAAGTATCGAACTGCGATCAGAATTGTGGTTCTTTTTCATCCAAACGGTAGTATCTCACCGACGAATAGAAACCTTGTAGAGGACTCCAAGGTGGAGGCCTTTTTTAGAAATCATGCAGAAGAATTTAGTGCCCATAATAAAGTATGAAATGTACGATTGACATTAGGGGCAGGACAAATTACCGAAATGCGCCAGTCAACGGATTCTGAATCTCTTCTCTGTTGCCATTTCTAGGATAGAATGGATCAACGAGGTGCAAAAGTTGAAATTGTATAAAGAGAATTTATTCCCGGTAGAACTAAAATCAGTGCTTCAATTATGCTAAATCTAAAATAGCTCAAATATCTTGAAGCTGATACACACACAATTAGACATCGTCAGATTGGAGGTCGCCAAGGGATCTCAATGTGTCACAAAGATCATGACTAGTGATACAGGAGCCTTTTGGTGTAGATATAGGATACTTTAAAGTTAAGAAAGAGATGAAGAAGCGATTTTAACTGAATTCTGCCAAAGTGACTCGCAAGAATTAGTGCAGGCGTAAGGCGTAGTAAGGCGGAACAGGTACCACATCCGAGCACTGACAACAAAGAGGTGACAATTCCGCACAGCTCAGTCCTTCCGCTCAGTTGCTGAGTGTGATCCAGACGGATGTACTATCTTTCGATCCAGATCTGGCGGATATCTTCTGCAACTAATGTGAGACGGAAGGCTTGTTCGACAACAATATCGGCAAATTCCGCGTAACGTTGTTGAAGACTGGAAGAATCGCAATGGACAGTGTAAAGTAGCAATATTCGAGCTACTTTGTCGCTAAAGTAAAAGTGGTTAAGGCATCGGCGATGACCTATTCGGAGCCTACACCACCAGAATAGATAAAGATGATGATAACAGTTGTTGTCAATGAAAGAGGTTGTGCATTTTTGAGTATTCAACGAACCACTAATCTGCAACAACATGTATTAGATATGATTCTAGTATCTTTGAATATAACAGAGGATATAAATATTGTTAGAATTACCCTGATAGCCCACCAGATAGGTCCCAAGTCCTTAATGTGAGCATAGTGAGGAAGTAATGAAACCTTTGGCCAACCAGTTGATTTAGAACATCAGTACTCCAAAAACATTTGCTTGCCCCATTGGGGAACCAAGAGAGAAACCTAACTGTCGAAAATACTGATGAAATAAGATTTTTGCATAAAAATCAATTCTTTTTATATTTTAATATATAATCTTATACTTTTACACACATACACACACATATGTAAATATGACGATATGCATACTATTAGATCTAAGTAAAATGAAAGCAACAACAACAGAAATTATAATAAAAACAATTTTAATTCTAGCACCCACGAAGTGACAATATACTGATTTGAATGACGATGCCACGATTTCATAGAATACTTAGAATAGTTATTAAAAAAAAAAAAAAATGTGACATATTTTTTTCTATTTCCGAGTCGTCTTGCTCCTGCTGCTGCTGCTACATATTATTGTTACTACCATCAACAAGCAACGACATCACCGTCAGCATCAGCAACCATCATCAGTGCACTATCACATCACATTTCTAGTACAAAAAAACAAAAACAACAAACAAAACTACTAACCAAAAGAAAATTGTCACGCAAAACGAGTTGTTCCGAAGGATGAGAGGTGTGTAGAAGTATTGGGTACTGGTACCATCGCCAGTACCACCTTCAACCATCATCGTTACTATCACTACAATATTTAATGTTTGTCAATTTAGTAACACTTGCTGTCACCTTTGGTGTCCATTAGTGAGAACGAGCAAGCAAATGAAATGTACTCATGTAGGTAAGTACGGTACTCTTTTTAGTAGTACACAGTTTAGTAGGTATCATACTCGTACATACATACTCGTATATGCAAAGTAGTATCACGGCGTGAACATTATCACATCTGTGTAGACACCACGAGAGCAGCATACATATGTGTGTGTGTGTGTGTGTGTACTTATACTAGTAGTTAGCTAGCTAGCTAGCTAACTAGCTGATGATGATAGCTTGGTTGTCGGTTAGCAGCGGCGACGGTTATGTTGCCACCTGCTGTGCATCGACTATGTTGATGCATCGCGTATTATGGTACATATTATGAGTTGATATTCAAACCAACAGAATGGTGAATGGTGAAGTGACGCCACAATGCATGTACATATATACTACATTTGTATGAGAGCATGAGAGTGAATATGTAAGGTTAATGTGGTGAAGAAATCTCAATATATAAAAGTTGCATGCATATAGATGAATTAAATCGTTTTTTTTCTGTTCATTATTATTATTATCACACTATAGCTGGTAAAATCATATCATATTGGGAGGAAAATTGAGTTGATAATTAGTTTAATTATGAAACAATGTTTCTATATAATTTTGATGACGAAAATATTACGAGTTGCCAATTATTTGTCTACAGGTGGGCAGACAAAGGAAATATTAAATTTGTATTTTCCAAGAAAAATACAGATATTAAGTTGGTTGAGTCAGACTATAAACTTCAGAGTTCAGTGCAGGCAAGATTACAAATTTGTATGGGGAGTAGGTGTAGGTTTTATCTGATTCAATCAGTTTTCAATTAGATATTTTGGCTATTAAATATAATCGCGCGTACCATGTTTCAGCTTGCAAAATTCGTGTTTGCCAGCCCAAAATGTGAAAATATATATAGGGAAACAAAAGCTTGTATAGGAAGAGGCAGGCGTGATTTTTTTTCGCTTCTGCTCAGTTTTGAATGCGGTTGTTAATTAGTGAATATAATTGCCTGCACCAAGTTTGAGCTGTGAACACATACACTTGGAAGCTTCTTCAGCATATTTTTGAAAAAGTCCAATAGTGTAAGTCACATGTACTGAGTTTCAGCTTGATAGTTTAATATTTTTGCTCGTAAAGAGTGAACAGCATACTAAATAACACACTTTTGTATGGGAGGTATGCATGATTTCCATCCGATTACATCCATTTCTAAAACTATTACGTCGGTACATACGAAGAAAAACACGCTCTCAAAATATGACCGCAAAAAAGACGACGCGTACAAAAAACGTCTGCGAAGAAAGACGCGTAAATATAATTGACGGCGAAGAAATACGAATAAACATAACTTATGGCAGTGTGGTTATCAATCAACCAGTTGTTCAATCAATCCATATCGCAAATTATATAAAAAATTAAATACACAAATTATTAGCAGTCGGTCGGATAAATTGTAATGTGGTTATGCGTCTTTTTTCGTCTTCAACTATGTTTACGCGTCTTTATTCGTCGTCAATTATGCTTACGCGTCTTTTTAGCCGTCAACTATGTTTACGCGTCTTTATTTGTCGTCAATTATGCTTACGCGTCTTTTTTAGCCCTCAACTATGTTTGCTCGTCTTTCTTCGTCTCATTTTTTTAACGTATCCTTCTTTGCCGTCAAAATACTCGTGCGTTTTTCTTTGTATAAATACATATTTGGGAGGTAGGCGTGTATTTCATCCGATTTTGACTATTCATGGAGCACTTCATTAATTAGTGAAAATAATCACATGTCCAAATTTTAGAGCAGTTATGGGCAGTCAGTGGTTAATCGAGTTGTGGCTTTTACAAACGGAGACACAGACTCAATATATTCCTGACTCTTACAGTGTAGTGTATAAATATTGGCATGTCACACAGACATTTTTAATAGTAATTAGATCTTAATTTTATTCAGTAGCTCTAAACAACATCAAAGTTTAGAAATTGTACTAGCTGATTAAAATTGTGGTGATTTCTCATTGTCACTTAAAAAGTTTAGGACATTCTAGTACTGTGATAGTTTTCATCACAGTCTCTTGAGTTGTCATCTGCTTAGGAGATATTTATAAAAAAAAAAAGCTACAGTTTCAAAGAGAAAAAATATTATAGAATAAATGAATTAAATTTTGTATTATTGTCTAACGTGATTCGCGTTCACAAACTTAAATTACTGAAAAATTTAGCAATACCTTGAATCACTGTTGAAACTTATGGACTTATGAAAAAATATACTTCATTTTTAAAAATTGCCGTTAAACGTTTTTGTCAAAAATACCGAAGAACAACTTAAAGAGCAAATAAGACTCAATTTTGCAGTAATTTTTAATCATTATGAAGCAATTTACTTTCCATATGTTTTCCTGAGGCTTAATTGAATGTAACCTGCATTCAATCTCAATCAATTCTATCCAAAACCATAAAATTGCCGTTCTTCGCACAGTTCGAATTTGGCACAAGTTCCCCCAAGTTCCCTTATGGTTATGTACAAAATTTTGATACATAACTAGACTAAAGGAACGGCCGAACCTTTTACTCTTCTACGAACTTGCATTTATCATAATTTATTTGAAGGTGCCTTGCACTTGAATTCCAACACAATTTTGTTGTGATTTTTATTTTGGATTTGTTGAACAATTTTCAATATAAAAATGAATGAATACATAGGTAATCGTATGTACAAAGTGAAGCTGCACATATTTTTCTTAATATATTGTATATACAATTATAAATATATCTATGTGTGTGAACTTTAAAACAAAAAAGGAATTGAGTTGCTACTTACGTAGCTAAAATAAACATAGAAATAATATTTAACAAAAAATTACTTCAGATGAAAAAATGCACGATTATATGCCGATGAGAGAATCACATGCAAGCTCGGAATATTTAATAGAAACAGAAATTCAACAACAAAGTACACTCAAGTTTAAAAGTCACGAAGCCAAGGTAAAATACTTGCAACAACAATAGTGCAATCGTAGCAACAATGTTATTATGAGCACAGTTGCAGCTGAATAAGAAGAAAAACGAAGAAGAAAAAGCTGAAAGCTCAAGTACATATGAGTACCTACTTAGTAGCAGTCAAATGAACTTCTGAATTAAAATGAGCAAATAAATTGAAACAAAATATATGCGCAAACATAGCGTATAGTATAAACAAAGAAAATAAAAATCAACATGTGCATATTGCTGCATTGAATATATGTTCCTAATGTGGCATCCCAACTAACCATTTCTATGAGTATTTTCATCAAGTTATTGTATTTAAATCAATTAATCAAAATCAGACCATCTACGATTTACATCGTTTTTTTAAGAATTGGTAGTCAGTTGGCGAACGCCTTAGGCACGATTATATACCTTGAATATTGTAGTATTCGTAAATTGCCAGGTGATGAGATGGAGTCCTTTTAGTTAATGAGGAACTCAAATTTTAAGCTTGCTCATAGATCCCATCTTCTCGAATGATCGTGGATAGCTGAATGTTGAAGGTTTAATGTCTCTATGATATCGTGAATTATCCCATGTTCAATTCGGAAAAACCTCAACCTCGGTTGATCTCTCTTAACCAGGGGCATTTCCAGCACGAAGCTTAGTGAACCATCTTTGGCACCGAGAATTTTGTAGACCATCATGATTTTTCACAGATATACTGTTTCGAAAGTGTAGATTAAGGTCACATCGCATACAAATGGAGTTCTCAATTTAATAGAACGAGTAGGGGACTAATCTCATTGGGAATGAGTGCTTGAGGATAGAATGTGATTCAACTCAAGGTTGGTTAAATGGATCGTTTAGCAAACGAAAAGAAGTTAATGGAATTGAGAATAAGAAGAAGAGGAGGAAGAAGAGGAATGAGAAGAAAACATAAGAAAAAGATAAAGTTAAGACAAGAAAGAGATGATAAGAAAAAGAAGAAGAAAGAGAAGAATTGGAAGGATAGAGCAGAAAAGGAAGGAAAAGGAAGAAGATCAAGTAGAAGAGGAAGACGAGAAAGAAGAAGAATAAGAAGAACAAGAAGAGAATTAGAAGAAGAAAAACAAGAGTAGAATAACATTACTAAAAAGAAAAATGAGCAAGATTACGAAGAAGTGGAAGAAGATAAGCAAAAAGTTTAAGACCATAAGAATTTGGAGACAGAAGAAAAGAATAAGTAGCGAAAAAGGTGAGAGAAGAAAAAGGAAGATATTGCGAAAAAGGAGAAAAACAAGAATAAGTAGAATAATAAGTGAAGGATAAGAGAAAGAGGAAGAAGAAAGTGAAGCGGGAGTGAGAAAAGAACAAAGAGATGACAAAAAGATGAAAACCAAGAATAAGAAAAACTGGAAAAAGAAGATTAAGAAGAAGAAGAAGCAGAATATGCTTAAAATGGAGAATACGATAATGAAAAAAACTAACAAGAAGCAAACAATAATGGAAGATAAAGAAGAAGATAAAGACGAAGTCTATTATTAATTCCTTCAAATTGTTTTCGCTGGGATATACCACATTGCCAAGGTGTAACGAAGACTAGGAGAGTAAAGCATACAAAGAAGAAGTCAAAGTATGATAAACTCCCGCACAGCAGCAGTAGTAGCAGCAGCAGAATCCGCAGCAATAACAACAACAGCAGCAGCAGCAATAACATCAGATGAAACAATAACAACAATAAAGAACGGTAGACGCATTCACATCAACAATTGAAATTACAAAACGTTTTCAGATTCGTTGCTGTTATTGCTGTTGTTTCTTTTTCATCAATTGCTTACTTGCTTACCTGACTTAACATACATTCGTACATACACTGCACTTTAATGTTTATTTAATTCGAGACATTAACTGTATATTCATCCCTATAACAATTGTAGTTGTTGTTGTTGCTGCTGATGCTATTGATGCTGCTTCTGAGTATGATGATGACGATAACCATAATGATGATGATGATGATAATGATGATGATGATCATGATGAGGACGATGACAATGATCATGCTTATGGTAGTATGGTGCTTTGTATTTTGTCGTTTTTTTTTTGCTATTGTTTAACGTTTGCTGCTGGTTGTTGCTACTGCTTTTCTAGTTAATCTTGTATGTATGCTGTTTGTAATTGTTCCTATTGTTGTTGTTGCTGTTTTATTTTAAATACACTGCACAATACATGGTAACATCAGTAACATCAGTACCAACAACAACAACAAGAATATTAACATTAACATCATCGCACCAACTTCATTGTGCCCTTTATCTGAAGGTGCTGTGTGAGGATGCTTTTTTTTTTGTTCTTCTCAGACACCAGCAGCAGTAGCAACAAAGAGTGAGCTTGCTATATTGTTGCTGTTGTGGTTGTTGTTTTTGTTTTTGTTCGAGGTATTATTGTCTATTGAACTTCTGGTCTTGATTTTAACCTTCTTTAGTTGGTAGTCGCGTTTTGTTTTCATATTTTTTGTCTTAATTTTCTTTTATTTTGATTTTATTTTTTTTTTTGTTCATTTGGTAGTGGTGGTGGTGCTGTTTTTTTAAGGTTGTATGTTTGTTCTTTATATAGGTCTCTTGGTAAAACGGTAATTTACCATTGAATTTGGATCACTTATTTTGTTGTGCTATACTCTGCTATGCTATACGCGAAGTGTATGCAGTAGCATTTTGTTATATTTTTTTGCTATATTTTGCTATCGATTTTTTATGCTTTTACTATTCACTTTGCAATGTGAGAACATTTTTGTTGTTGTTGAAAAATTCAATTTAAGCCAAGCATATTCAGTTTCAGATAACAAGGACAGTGCATGCAATATACACAAGAGCATATTGCGAATGAAGTCATAATAGTTAAATTTTATTTGAAAACGGATTATGTGAATTAATATGGATATTATTGTTTTGTCAAATAGGAGTTTTGAAAGTACTCGTATGTATTATTTTTTATTTTTTCTACAATTTTAATTTGAATACATTTTTATGTATTATTGTTTTATTAAAATCTTTAAATGAAAATATAACGATTTAAATTCATAACGTAAATGACAAAGACATTTTGGCAAAATGTTGCCGTCAACAGGAAAGTATTGTTTATTGTGGTTTTACAACTTTGTTGCGAGGAAAATGTTGCCGTGTAGTATACAATGAATGGCAACATTTTAGAAGAAACCTTTCATCATGTTTTCATATGTTGACGGGTTTCCGATCACAATGGGAACATTTGTGAAAAACATTTAATATTGCCATTGCTCATTTCGTTAATCGTTCGTTCAGTATCTCGTCATTGATCGCGCCCTCACGCAATGACTTTGTTTTAGTTTCAATGCATTTTCAATAAAAAGTGTGTAATTGTTGCTGATGTTGTAATCAAGCTTAAAATGGATACATGAAATTATTTTTACCAACGAACGAATAAGTTCGTAAAGGGGTCAAATCATATTACCGTATTTATTACCAGCAACATTGCTTTCTGACTTCGTATACAATAGCTGTAAGCACGTCGAGTTTGAAAACACTGGCAACATCAAGCGGAATAGCCTGGCAACAAATAACACTGTTGCTAGCAATATGTTTTCAATGATGATTGTTTCTGAAATAAAATGTATTGGAAACATTTTGCCGTACAACAAGACACATGTATAAAAAAGGTGAATTTTCAAGAGTAAGATTCTATACGAACTGTTGCTAAGAATACGCGATCATGGTAATGAGGAAATAGTTGAAGATGCAATTAATTAATTAAATATAATTTAGAAATAGATCAGCCTGATCTTCAGTGAAGAATAAAGCATTGAAGAGCCTAATAGTGTTTCGGGTGGCCTCATGTATATCCGAAAATGCATATTGAAAAAGTAAATAAAAATATTTGAATGTTTGTAGCTGCAACAGAAATTCTAAATGATAGTAAAAAATAATTACGCCAAGCTTCAAAATGCAGTGTATAAAATTTTAAAAAAATGAAGACAAATATTAATAATAAAAAACAGGAAATAATACTAAGTAATGAGAATGGAAAAAAAATCAAAAAAGCACACATAAAAAACAAATCCTAATAAAATAATATTATAAATGATTGTCAATTAAATCTTTATAAATTCTTTATACAACAATAAGTTAATCTAATAAATAAAAATACAACAAAGCAAATATTTATCTAATAAAAAAAATGTTGAATAAGAAAAAATATTATGAATAATCTGCAATAAATAATAAAATACAAGAAAAAAAAAGCATTATAAGAATACAAAAAAAAACACAAAAAATTCAATACAGCAATATGATTTTAATAGAATTTAATACATGAGATAATTTCAGGTAAAAAAAAATTTGTGTTTTTTAAGATTTAAGCGACAAACTTGTAGGTGAACAACTATATATGCAAGCATTTACAAACTTTTGTATAGATATTACACATATACATATATATATATATTTTGATGGCAGCTGGTTTACTATTATTATTATTATTACTATTTTTTTTTTCAAATTACATACTGACTCATTAACCGCACACATTCACGCAGAGATAGACAGACATGCATTCATATTTAGACGGTTTAACTAAAATTAAAATGAACAAATTTTTTCCTTTGTATGCTTATATTTTAAATTAGATTAATACCATAAAAATTTTATTTATTATTTATTATTTTCATCTTTTTTTTTTGTTTTGCTTTTTTTTTGTTGTATACATAATATATACATATAACTAAGCTCTCGTGCAATGGCAAATAAATATATGATATCATAAATTATCATCAAAAGCATATAAAAATTATTAAGACTACCAAAATCAAATGGCAAGCAAAATCCATAAATAAATACAAAATAGAGAGAAGTTGAAAATTATATTTAACTAACAACAACATGAGGATTATGTATAGTATATTGAATTAAAAGTACTATGTTTGAACAAATATTTTTCAAGTTTAATGTCGGTATTAACGAAATTTAGATAGTCGTACGTTCCAAAAAATATACGTTTATATGCTAAGTAGTCGTAATTTTAATCAGATAATGATTGTTGTTAAACATGCTCGTTCGTTGATAAAAATAATCTTATAAGGTTGAACATATTATGTCGAAAATCTGTAAAAATACATCCGAAAACATATTTTTGTAAGGGAGATAGGCCTGATTTTCATTCAATTGTATCCATTCCCAAAGCTGTATGTTCGTTAGCAAAAAAAAAACATCATTTACAAAGTTTTAGCTCCTTAGCTTTCAATTTTTGTGGGCAAAACCTGCAAAAATACATTCGAAAACATATTTTTGTATGAGAGGCTTGATATTTTCGTGCTCTAAGTGAGAAAATCTACATATGGAAACATGATTTTGTATGAAAGTTAGTTGTAGTTTTCATTCTATTATGAAATTTTTTCATTATATTCATTCCATAGTAAAATGAATCTTATTTGTGAGTTTGAGCTAAATGAGCTTAGCATTTATGTGCACAATATTTTACTTAGAAGTATATTTTTAAAATTTATTTTACTATGAGAAGTAGGATTCGATTCCACTCATTTATAATTTTTTTTTGCACCAATTATTAGTAAGTTTGCTTTAAAATTGCAGGAGTTATCGTGCGAGAGAGAGAGAGAGAGAGAGAGGCAGACATGGCTAAGTCGTCTATGACGGTATTCATAGTCTACAGAATATTTACATTTTTCTATATCTGTCATCTCTTTTTACGGTTGTTCCAAGCAGAAGAAAGTACTCCATACTCGTATAGCCTTGACTCTGTGAGTGTAGGGTGTACAAATATTTTGGTAATGCCTATTATTTTAGCTCTTCTGCTCGCTCAATATATGCATATATGGATGTATAAGTATTATATGTGAAATAAAGAAATATGCCAGTATTGAATAGCGTCTGTGACACTAAATCACATTCAAATGTAAATATATTGTCTTTTATTTGAATGGATCAAGAATAAGAAGAGCGAGAGAAACATTTAAAATAAGAACAACCACAAACGCACCTCACTATTTGGCCTATATATGTTTATATAAGAATATGTAAATATGTATGTACAATAGTATAAGTGTTAATATCACTATTGATGTATTAAAATTAACACATTATTGCCCGACTTTAGTGACCAGAGTGAGTCGCGTTTAATGACAACTTCTTTTTAATGGACGTAATACATTCAAGAACTGTCGGAGGAAATTTCTTAAACAGATCAGAGCATTACTTCTAGAACCGAAGAAAAGTTTTTAAAATTTGAATTTTATCGCAGACCCCAAAAAACTTTTTGTAAAATTAATCGCAATCTGAGTCAATTTAGCAATTTGTCTAATGTTCGTATGTCCTATATACCCCAAATTGAGTATAATCCACGCCTACTTCCCATGCATACAAAAAAAAATCTCCTTACAGTCGGCTGGGGCCGACCAAACTATACCCTGCATATGTAGATTTATATATAAAAAGTTTACTCGAATATCCAACTTTTCTTTTATTTCCACTTTTCGAGAAACAATTTTTGCATATACTACTAATTTACACCCGAAATATGGTTGACTTTGACGAAGTAAAAGGATTTTAAGATAATTCCGAGGCTTAGTATGGGAGCTATATAAAAAGTGGGCGTGGCTTACCGCTTTCTAGTAAATCCAATTAATTTTTCCACACCTTAAATTTGGTGTCCTACGTTGAATAGTTTCTAAGTTATGGTGGTTAACATTTTTGTTTAATTTCCTCAACTTTGTATGGGAGCCCCAATAAGAAGTGGGCGTGGTACGCTGATTTTTTGCCAGATTATTTCCGACTACCATATTAACCTAAGTGTTAATTATGATTGTTCTAGACAGAAGGATGCAGAAGTTACAGCTGTTTCAATTTAAAATTTGTATGGGGGCTACGATAAACAGTTGGCGTGGTGCGCCCATTTCCTGTGAGTTTAATTGCTTGTACAATATTAATCCATACCTTAAATCTCGTTGTCCTAGGCTAAATGGTTTGTAAGCTATGGAGCTTACAATTTTAGTTTAATTCCCTCGACTTTGTATGGGAGACCCATGAAGGAGTAGGCCTGGCACACTGATTTTCTGCCAGATTATTTCCGAATACGATATTAATTTAAGTGTCAATTATAGTTATTCTAGACACAAGATTGCCGAAGTTACAGCTGTTTCAATTTAAAAGAAGTACATACACTTTGTATGAGAGCTACGCTAAAAAGTAGGCGTGGCTCAACCACTTTTCGCGAGGTTATATAGTAGTATAATATAAGTCTATGTGCCAAATATTGTTGTCCCAAGTGGTATATTGTGTGAGTTATAGCAAGTTAAAGATTTTGAAAATTTCGAGGTTAGTCGCTTTGAATGCTTGGTGTGGGCGTGGTTATTGACCGATCATGCCCAATATCAATCCCCTCCGTACCCTTGGATCATAGGTTACTTGTGCCAAATTTCATCGAAATAGCTCAATATTTACTCAAGTTATCGTGCGAACCAGCCAGGTGACAGACAGACGGACGGACGGACGGACGGACGGACGGACGGACGGACGGACATCGTTAAATCGAAAATTTAATCGACGCTGATCACGAATATATATCTATGTCTATATCTCCGGAGATTCCTTCACGGACGGACGGACGGACGGACGGACGGACGGACATCGTTAAATCGAAAATTTAATCGACGCTGATCACGAATATATATCTATGTTTATATCTCCGGAGATTCCTTCAAGTGGACACAAACATCTGACCGAAATGAATATACCATGCATATTGCATTATGCAGGGTATAAAAATTGAAAAACGTTTGAATTGGATAAAAGTTACGCCTACCTTCTACAAACTTAGGCTTTTGAAGGTATGTTTTCATTTAAAAATATTAAGATATCAAGTTAAAAATCACATCGGGCCGAGACCATGCTAACCTCTAGTAAAAAAGAGTTTTTTTTTTTTTTTTGGAAAAACACTTTTATGAATATGCCGTCAAAAATGTGTTAACCAAAATGTATTCGTCGTGTTTGTGCATATTTGCGTGATGAAAAATTCCAAAATACATAATAAATAATAGATAATAATAATACCAAGAGAATAAAAATATGGAAAAAGCAATAAAATTATGAAAACACCCATGGAACAAAATTAATAACAATTATTAATAACTGTCATGTAGGCAGTTGCAACAAATCACGCTATGAAAAGTGTTTCGAGTTAAATACATTTTATATACATTTACTTAGATATTGACTTGTATGTATGTATATAAGCAATAAATGTATTAGTCTTCAAAATAATACCGCGCTGGTGAACTTCTTGTTGCTGCTGCTGCTGCTGTTGCTGTTGCTGCTGTTGTTGTTGGTAGTGGTCTACAAAGACCAACTAATAATATTAACAATAGCATCTATGCATAAGATATACATAAGTATAGCTAAAAATACTGCAATGCCAATAATACAACTAACAACAACAACAACAACAAGAACAATAAACAAACAAACAATAACTAATAATAAGAATAATAATAATAATAATAACAATAAGATGAACCAGTCGAAGCTGTAGATGATGATGATGATGATGACGAGGTGGAAGAAACAGAACAAGCAGAAGAAGATACCAACCAACGATGCTTGCATGCTTGTTTGACATTTGACAACTTAGCTACCGATTTATCAAGAGCAACCACACCAATAACAACAAATATTGATTCATTGTTGTTGTTGGTTTTTTACTCTTTATACATATATACATACAATACAAATGGCACGCATGAGAAGACAAAAGGAATAACTACTTACTAGCAATGCTGCCATAGTGAGGTATCGAAATGGAAGCTCTGATTTCTTTTTAACGTCTGGTATGTTTTTTGTTTTCTTTGTTTAGGTGATTTTATTTTATTTTTTGTTTTCAAACTAAAGCCGAGCCCATTTTTCAGACAACTAAACAAGGCTTTTGTCATCTGATGCTGCTTCTTGTTCGCAATATGGTTGCTCTTTAAGGAGGGGAGAGTGAAAATAAGAGAGACAATTTTTTTTTTTTGGAATTGACATAGTAAAATGTTAAAATCATGTCATATTTTTGTTGTTCAATTTGAATTTCACTGAATAATAATGTAAATATTTATTTTATTATGATTTATTTATATGTTGGTACAATTGAGTATACGACGACTGGTATATGCATATAATCATATCGAGTACGTTTATACACGTGTCCATAACCTTAGTACAATTTGTATGAAATTTACATAAAACGAGCAATCGCAAATTTGAAGTTCAACCGATCGTTTTGTTGTATATTTCATTTTTATTTTCCTAATTTTTATTTTTCTTTTTATATACCTTACACATATATCGATATTAGTGATGCACAGTATCGAGAAACTGGAACCGGAGAACCGGGTCTGTTAGATTACGAGCGTTTTCCTTAACCGCGATGGATATTAAAATCTGTATGTACAACTATGTACCAAATATTCAAATTGGGTTGTGCCCTTAAATAAGCGAAACGATGTAGCTTCAAATTGGTCAACGATTAGACTGATTTATTTTACAAAATTCAATTTCTTTTTCGTCTCATAATTTAAGTATATAAACTAATACATAATTACTTTTACTGCGGAATATACTTCATTCGTTGTTGTAAATATGTATGTTACATTATTGGAAATTAGGTATTTTAATTTAGAGAATTTATAGAGAGAGAGAGAGAGAGAACAGGTAATACTAAATACATATGTATAAATATGTATATACATATGTATATATGTATATATGTCATAAACAATTATTGAGAGTACAAATGAATATAAAATACCGTTAAAATGGATTCAAATGTACGAACATGATTGCAAATTGCATGATCATGATATAGACACTTAAGTTAAACAAGAAAATAATTAAAGGTATGTATATCAAATTGTATGTATATCAAATGTGAGCTAACGGTTGATGCAGTGATTCATAATATGTGACCAAACAGGGTCCTTTAATGAAGCGACCAGTCCGAATCTTACAATAGGCGAAAAATGAGAACGGTTTCTACAAAATCAAAAATCGGTCCCGAAAGATAAAGGGCAAAAACGGTTTCAAAAGAACAGCCGACAATTTTACAAATCTCTGTTTTACTCAAAAACGTCATCCGTTAAAGTACCGCTATCTCGCTGCTCAGTTCATTTTCATGAATTTTAGTTTTAGTAAATTGCCACACATATATCAATTAAGGAACGAATGTAATATATTTATTTATTTTCTTAACTTCATAAAAAAAAAACATAAAAAGAAATTGAATTTTTGTAAAAACTCTTTTTAAAAATCTTTTGTTTAGCTATTTCAATGAGGCATATTTCCTTAGTCACTTTTTTGCGAATCCGAATCGATCCAAATAACAGATTTTCTTTGAAACCGGACTCGACAAAACCGGTTCTTTAAATACTCGGAACCGCACATCACTAGTAACATATAGTAAGGTGCCTCAGCAAATCAGAAAAAATTGAAAATCATACAAAAGCCATAGATGGGGACAAACGTGCTCAATGCTGAATAAAAATATATAGAACTGATAGAATGTGTAATCTTTGTTGCTCATGTTTCTACTGGTGTGAATTTTTAGTACTGTTATACTACAGAATATGTCATACGAGTGACTCGTCAAGTATTAATAACAGACTTGTGATCTATTGTTTATCAATTCAGTTGTGAGTAATAAGTTTCAAATGATGGACGTTAACAAATTGGAAATTATGCATATATTTTATAATTTTACTTTAAAACTGATGAAAATACATGCCAGGTGACTGAAATTGTGAAGTATCCCGATATTGTTACAGTTAATTGCGATTATGGCATTTTTGATATTAGTGTTTGCTGAAACGATGAGAATGAACTACCCTGATCTGCTTCCAATTGTCCAAAAAAATGACTAGAATTGGACAACAGGAGATATTCTGTGTTCTATCACGTCTGTAATGACTCACCGCAAACTCCGGAAGCTAGGTTGGCGTGTTTTGTTACACAGAACTTTTAGTCTACACATTTCACGATGAGCTTTTCTTTTATCATTGCAATACTAACTTCATGATAAGAATTTAGCATCAAGAAAAGATTGTGATTAGATTTCAGATGTGAATTCAGTGTGTTAAAATTAACAAAAATTGATTGACAAACATTTTTGTTCTTCGAGCCAGTAGAGGTTTGTACTCTAAAAAGAGCAACTCTTGCATTAGAAAGCCATGGAACAGGTGGCTCAGACTATTTAGTCAATCTTAAAGGTATTTTAACCGCTGTAGACAAATCCAGAGTTAAAATTGCTAAAGAGCTGGAATTTTTTTTGCATAAGTTTTATAATGAAAAATGTACAAAAAATATGATTTTTTTTATATTAAAGCAAAAAGCAGATTACATTGGAATTCAATCGAATTCAATGACCCATTATTCATTAGAATGGCCAGGTCTGGTCCGTCGTAACTCCTACTTTAATCTGTGTCATTGTAGCCATTATGAAATGGAACATTATCAAAAATTGTATTTTCATAGTGTACCAGAAATGTGATACTGGAATATGGCGATATTTTTTTGACTACTACTAACTGTCATACCATTCAAAACCTGATTGTGGGTTTCAAATGGGTCGAAGATGTGTAGGAAGTATTGAAAGCTTCCTTACGAGAATTCCAATAGGCTGCTGTTCGTCTCTTCTTCATCTAATGTGTCAAAAAATTAATGCAAAGTTTTCTGAAATTCTGAAATGTGGGTAACCTTGACTGTCTTAGTTTTATGTTACCATTAATATTGTATTTCCGACTGTTCTTATTGTGTTGGTGCAATGCACATTTTGTTTCCTTTTATACATAAGGTAGTAGTATACTACAAACAATAATATAACTAGAGTATTATGACGCAACAAAGGAAATAGTTGGTTGATACTATGTACCACCAACAATCTGAATAAATAGAGCGTGTGACTCTGTTCATTATTTTGATTTGAAAATTATATTTTTTATGACTTAAGAGTGTGTGTGTGTTTATATTATTGCAAAAACTCTGTTTCACAAAAAAATTGATATAGTCGTACAATTAAACACAGAAGCTACAATTGAATTGCTACAATTGAAAAATTTTTTCTTGCGAAATTATATAAAAAATACATTTATTTCATTGTGAGGACATGTTGAATGCTTTATTGTTGAGTACTTGTTGAATGCTTTTGCTTTTGATTGTTACTAAAAAGGGTTCTTATTCTTAATGGCACTTGTAGTAGAGTTCTTTTCTTCAAATTTAATACAACAATCATTGTGGTGTATGAAGAAAATAAAATTTATTGTCTTTATAAAGGTATAAGGGTATAAGAAATTCATTGTGGTACTAATGAAGGGACTCATCATAACCGTACATATGAAATGTATTTGCATCCATACATATAACAATTGCGTATGATTGCTCTATATTTGCGATTGTAGTTGTTGAAAATATATTTTCTGATTATTTTTTTTTATATAAATATTATACAATTTTTAACATTTACTATTTGCTATTACTCAGCATAATATTGTTTTATAAATAAAGCAATGATGATGAGAACATCTGTTAAAATATACTATCTTGAAACTTGTTTATGATTTCATTGAATTGTATGAAAAGAAATCAAATGAAAGAAAAACTGTTTCATAATTTTTATAAAAATATTGAATAAAGACCATAAGTGCTTAAATATGCAAAGCAATAGCCAACAGCCATAGTACTAAAATAGTGATAGTAAAAATGACGTTAACGAAACGATGACAGAAATTCTAGTAGTTCTAGTATAAATTGTCATAATTTTTATGAGTAATGAGTAATGATAGTAAGATTTGTTCAAATTGTTACAATTCATTCAATGGGTCAGCGTTATTCTTATATTGGGTGTTCGAAAAAATTGTCTCTAAAATGTAACATCTATGGTAATATTTATTTCATCTGGGTATGCCATACCTTGTTTGAAAGGTGACATTTTAAGCGTTGTTAGAAGACATTATTAAAATCGCAATATTCCATAAAAAATTATCTACGTAGAAAAATGAGTTAAAATTCGGCACATTATCGCCATATTTTGCTTTTCTCTTAAATTGTAGAAAATGTTAAAATGCGTCGCAGACTAATGAAAAAAATTTTGAAATTTACGAAGACGATGCTGTCACTAGAAAAATAGCAGCAAAGTGTTTTGCTCGTTTTCGATGGGATAATTTTGATGTTAAAGACCAATCGACCTATCACTGGTGTACTAATCATTGAAAAAGTCGATGAAATCATGGAAAAAATTGAGCAAGACCGACACAAAAGCAGCATGGACGTTGCTAGAGAACTAATCATTCATCGTTATCAACCATTATCAACCATTTGAAGAAAGCTGGATACACAAAGAAGCTCGATCTTTGGATGCCACATGAATAAACAGTGAAACATTTAATAGACCGCATTGCTAAAACGGAACGAAATCAAATCATTTCTGAAGCGAATGATTACGGGCGATGAAAGTGGATTACATACGATAATAATGTGCGTACAAGATCATGGACGAAGCGAGGTGAAGTTTCGCAAACGGCGGCAAAGCCAGGATTGACACCAAGAAAGGTAATGGTCTGTGTCTGGTGGGATTGGAAGGGAATTGTTCATCATGAGCTTCAAAAACCTGGATAAACGATTAATTTTGATCTATATCGTCAATAATTATTGAGATTGAAGCAAGCGTTTCAATTAAAATGGCCAGAATTGATAAACAGAAAAGATGTTGTGTACCAGACCACACACATCTCTGATGACCCGGCAAAAACTGATAGAGCTTGCTTGGGAAGTTTTGATACTTCCATCATATAGCCCGAACCTTGCAGCTTCAGATTATTATTTGTTTTGATCTCTGCAGAACTCTATTAATGGTGTAAATTTTAATTTCGTAGATGCCTGCAAAACACACTTAGATCAGTTTTGAGCTCAGAAAGTCCAGAAGTTCCACAAGGAAGACGTAATAATGGCTTTACCCCAAAAATGGTGTAGTAGGTTATCGATCAAAATGACACATATTTAATTTAATAAAGCTCGTTTCAAATGGAAGGTAAAAATGTTTAATTTTTGGAAAAATTTCTAAACGAACTCTTTCAAATACATTCTGTCAAATAAGTGTGAAATTTTTTTTCGACATGGTTGAATCACCAAATGTTTTTTTTCAACATTTCCAACGTTTTGGCACAAGAAATTTCTTTTGAAACACACAAAAATTTCACACAAACTCTTTGTTCGATATTTTTATCCATAGTAAAAATCGCAACGCACACAAAAGGTTGACTTGTTCCTAATGACGCCATAACCAAACTAAATGACACATAGCAATAAAAATTCACAGAATAATGGATGACAGTTGTGCCAACCTGGAAAAAAAAATTTTTTGAATTATTCTCAGAGGGAAAATTAAAAATGAGAATTTCCGGTTTCCGGGTACTTAATTGACAGAATGTATGCTCTATTCATCTGTCAGTAGTCAGTACATTCGTCTAGACTTTTATTCTGTATAGTACTTGGGTAAAAAGCATTTTCACTCAACATTGAAAGATTGAACCATGTCAAATGAACATTTGAGTTTGTACAAATTGTTCGAAAAATCACAATGGCCACAGTAACAAGAGCGATTAATAGAACGACATCACCATGTTGTTTGCTTGACTTTTGTCGTCGTAATTGTACATAGATACAAAGTTGATGCTTTAGTTTTTATTCACATCGTTAAATGTAAAAGAATTGAAATTGAAAATTGTAACAAGAATTGTGACAAATTGTTAACAAATTGTGCTGATTGTTTTGCTTAACATTATATTTTGTTTTTATTTTTTTTTTTGCAGTTTGTTGCAATGCCTTTGTTAATGGTTTTCTATACTTTGTATCAAACTAAATTTGATCATTATGAATGTACATTGAGTGGCATTGAGAAGACAAATTATATTTGGAAATATCTTACAGCATAATATTTAATTGAGAAAATACTAAAATTGATGCTAATATTTGTACAAATATCTGATACTAATTAATTATCATGCTGTGATCAAATTTTATAATTATATTATCACTTTATTTAGTAATAGCTTTAAGCATGTTAATTAATGCAATGCATTATTTCTACAT
This sequence comes from Megamerina dolium, assembly GCA_963854835.1. Lineage (NCBI taxonomy): Eukaryota > Metazoa > Arthropoda > Insecta > Diptera > Megamerinidae > Megamerina > Megamerina dolium. Next base: position 4,395,690 of record OY978528.1, read on the forward strand.
TCTGTTATGCATATTGGGATCACCTACTGCAAATTGCATCGCTAAATATGTCACTATTTTAATTTATGAAAATCAAGAATATTTTGTAAGCTCACCACTTTCGAGACTCACGATATTTTTCATGAGCCTTTAAAGAATTGACAGCTTTTACGATTACTAACAACTGTAGAAAGAAATTATAAATTCTTAAATCCCAAATGATGTAATGGGAAATATTGATTACCGTCTCATACTTATATGTTATGCATATTAGAACCAGGTATGTTACTGTAAATTGCATCGCTAAGTATGTCACTATTTTAGTTTATGAAAATCAAGAACATTTTGTGAGCTCACCTCTTCTGGGACTCACGATTTTTTTTCTGTGGCATTTCAATTAAATGTAATCGAAATATTTGCAAATTAGAATAGAAAAGAAAACCAAATTGGATATTTTTTTTCTTCACATAGAACGAACTAGGTCATTTAATAGATTCTGAAGCGAATTAGTACAATATACAATATTAAGAGCTCTCTATTACAGATTTCCTTGGTGATATAGAAACATTATTATAGTGAAAAAAAAAATAGTTTTCTTTTTTTTTCTTCCTTCACAGACAGAGATGTTACTATTATTTTTTGATGCATTTCAAAAGTAGTGAGAATTTTTAATGTCACTAAACTACTAACGTCAAACGTTATAGAAAATAATCATAAAAAGAAAAATAATAAAACTCAGAGTGTATGAAATAAATCATTAAAAATGCTCCTTTTACGGTCAATTAGTTTATCATGACTTGTATAAACTTAATTAAGAGTAAGATACTTAAAATGCCACTGTAGTGTAGTGCATACGACCACCGAACACATACATACATATTATTCTTTAATGTAACAATAACAAATGACGATAGCAATAATACAATACATAATTTCCATATTAGCGATCATACTGTACATATACTAGCTAAGTTTACCATATGCATATGCAAAACTTCTACATACATTCGTTTGGCAATGTAACAAAAGTGAATGGTGGTCGATCGATCGATCGATCGAATGGATTGATACACATACATATATATGTACTCGTACACATGTACCAACATATGTAATATATAAGGCATAAATAAAAATTTAAATAGACAGACAGCATGAACATAATGTTGAAAAAGAAGAATTGTAACAAAATAACATTTTTGTATACTATACAACACAAATCGAATGCAATGTAGTACACATTACTCTCTATGCAGTTAAATGTCATTGAGACATATAAGTACATTTTATAGCAAATATGGATATGTACTATATTCATACATTTATGAGTATTAAGTATATACAAATTTTATTGTTACACTACTGTTTTTTAGCCAATTATTATGTACAATAACATACTTCTGTTATTACTCGTTAGGAATACGTAAGTATATATAAGCATTGGGCTGATTAAAAAGTCCATGGATCGAAAATGTGAATGCAAGTTTTGTTATTCAGAAGAAGATTATTTGTATATTCTTTAGTATGATTTATTATGAATTGATGCACTTTACAATTGGGGATTTTATGCTTCAAAATGATGATTTTTGGGAATTATATGTGATTGGGTATTGGATACAATGCCTTCACTGTCTTAATGAAATTTTATAGTTTTCCTTGACAAATTAAATCATTTCTTAAAGATTCACTAATCTAGCTAGTTTTTTGTTTTTGTTTGAAGAAAAAACCCTTTGCATTCCACACATCATTTTGATAGTGGGAAATGGACTCTCATCAGATTGGTTTGTGTCTTGGGAATTATGAATTTGAGGTTTTTGTGAATAAAGTTTTTAAAAATAAAATGTTTCCATTTTGTGTTCAAATGTCTTAAGGAAGATGATTTTTCTTTGATTTTTCTATATCGAATCCTGTATTTCGGAAATGGATGAATATTTCGTAGTACTTTCTTTAGGCAATATGTAGTTTAAAATATTAGTTAAAAGTCATCTGAACATTCCATTGACAAGAAATGACATTCTCATGAACTGAAGCTACATTTTGTTGAAGGACAATACATAAAAATTGCCTATCATTTTCGAGATGGTACCCTTTGTATGACGATGAAATGTAGAACATACTTAGATTTCGTAACACTAATTTTCCAATCAGCCTTAAATTCATATACTTTTCAAATTCTTCGAATTTTTATATTCTAATAAATATTTTAATACCATTATTAATAACAATAATAATAGTAATACGAGTAGGTAATATTAATACACATACATACATACATATATATTCATCTAAACATTTTTAGTACAGTTCTAAACTACTATCATGTTATTAGGTATTATTCTTTTTTAATGTGGAATTCATATTAAATTTCACGTCACTATTTAAATTATTATTGTTATTATTAGTCATTTCAAAAAGAATGAACTTATTTCTTTATTTGCTTGCCATTTACTTGTATTCGTATAATGATTTTTTGTTTGTTTGTTTCCTAGAAATTTTTTCACCTATCTACTTTATATGTATTTTAGAATATATATGTATATTTTTTTATTTGTCATACAGGCAATATTGTTATATCGACAACAAATTTATGTATCTGCTCTATACAGATATTTTTAGTCAATGAGTTAATAATGATTGACTGACTGCATTCGATAATATCTTCATTTTATTGGTTTATACAAATATATTCATCCATTTTTTGAGATAATTTTCGCTATACTGATATTATGGCATCATGATTATTTTCTGCTATTACTACTATTATTATTAGGTAGTATTATTCTCTTTTGTTATAGTTTTTTTTTATAAATTTATTATATAAATTTGCATTATATTGTATACATTTTTTGAAAAACATCTGCCGTCGGTATATTTTGTTGAGTCATTTGTGGTTTATAGAAATGGCAATAATCTCAATTCTTTTATATACTTTATTTGTTTAAATATTTGGGGAAAATATCTCAATAAAAATTGGGAATATTTTAAAAATTCTTTACAATTAACTGAATTATTTTCCATGTACAGAAATTCATCTGAAGTGTGTCTAGAATTTCATCCTTGTGAAATGTCATAAATATAAAGAGAAGACTACGAAATATGATATTAATAAGCTATGATGGCCTTTCAAATAATGTTTCGTTGTACAGCTTAAATGCTGTTCAGTTAGGCCGGTGGATGGCATAAATGTCGAATGAATCAATGATGTATAGAATTGGTTCGTTATACGACTTTTCGTTTTACTGCCCAGGCCTGTCGAACAATTAAGATTTGTGGTCTTTCGAAAAGTGGCATTCTGTACACTTCAAAAAAAAAAAAAAAAAATCGTTTACAGTTTTTTAACTGGTCAATTCAATGTTGAGTTATATGGCATAAAAAATGGAAGCTAAAAAAAGAAAAATGTTGATATATTTTGAAAATTTGCTTGGATAACATTGTAGATGGTGTTTATGGTCTAAATACTAACACTGCCAATAATTTCATTGATTCCGTTCGGGTATGTTCGATGTTAAAGTGGCACCACTAAATTGCCGGGCGGATAATGATCGGATTAAACCGCTATGTTAGCCGCCCAGAAGCTATGCTGAAAGCTGAATTGACGCAAGAAAATATGATCGATCGAATTTCTAATTGGATATGAGAAATGGATCACATACAACAATATTCATGGTTTCGATGTTACAAAGATCCTGTTCAAAGCACGATGTAGTAACTCAAATGGATGACACAACCCATGACCAATGGACAGGAAGGTTTTGTTCTGAATTTGGTGCAATTGGAAAAAAAATAATCTACTGTGAACTGCTGACTTGTCAACAACTGGACTGTTTGAAGTTAGCAATTGACCAAAAACCACCAATCAACAGCAGAGATGTTGTATTTCATGCGGACATGCCCACATACGTCACATCTTGTCTCTAGAAACTCCGAGAGCTTGATGGAGAAGTATTCAGGTACTTTTATTATAGTCCGGACCTGGGACTAAACTATTGGAAGCTTTCATCTACTATTGCAAAATTTGAATATAATGAATCCATGAATATGCGGGATTTATGGGATCCGAATGGCTCTTTGGTCGAGCTTCTCTTCCAGTACTGTGTTGTGTGTGAACAATTAGTAGGGGTATACTTTATTAGCAGATCTGCTCAACGGCAGAACTCTTGGTTCTTTTAGAAGCGTTCTTATGGAAAACTGTTACTACCTGAAGAATTCCCAGTTGCGTGCCGACAGTTGGGTATCGTTCGAAAGAAAAATATTTTCGATACACAACTTGTGCTTCAGCCGGTGATTGAACGGTGGATGGATTAAAGGGTGTGTGAGCGAGATAGTGTGAAAATTTATTGTTTTTGCTTCTGCATTAATTTGCTTTGATACCAATTTAGTTTGGACCGAATTATTAAAGCAGTTAATGTTTTTGACTTTATAGATGTTTCTTCAATTTTTTTTTCTTAGTTTCTAGGACATTTCTTATTTAGTCGCTCAATTTTTTTTTCAGTTTTACCACTTATGTATGTATGTTTTAAATCAAAAGAACATATCTATTATTTTGTTTAGATTAAACAACGTTTGCTTATATTTTTCATGGAAAATAATCTATCTTTACATATAATCTCTAATATTTAATCTTTAAGCAATAAACTAAAGGAAAAATTATGAATTTATTATTTTTTTTCATTTTAAAAGTCAATTCATTGATATGTATTTCCTCTTAGATATGATTATTTTTATTGTTTAGTTTTTTTTTTCATTTACACATATTTATTAATTTAAAATGTATTGTCATACAGAAGCATTTCCGTTTTTATGACTAATTAATATGCAACACATAGAGACAGAAATAAAAATTTCATATAGAAAAGATGCAAGAGAAAAAACAAATACTTACATACACACACAGTCACACATACACACACACTTAATCACATACATATGTTTTATACGCGACACTTCGACAGGTAGTAACACTCAACTTACTAGCTTGGAGGTATCCCGTATGATATGTATTTAATATACGCATGATATGTGTGCATTTTATGCAAATTTGTTACACTTCAACGTGACTGCATATACTTCTATATATATATAAATAAACAAATGCATAGTAATATTACTTCACTGTGTGCTCAATAAATTCAAGTAAACAATAAGTTAAAGGGAGAACGAGAAAGAGAAAAGGAAACAGATTCAATACAATACTCTTAAAATACCCTAAAATATCTATATTATTAAGTTAGCTTATGTTGATGATGATGTTAGGGCGTGGTAGTAATGTAGTATGTACTATATATCATCATATGTCGTAAGTGGATAACTTAATTTGTATTGTATGTTTTTACACTACAGCTACTATAGACTATATAAGCTATCTACCTGTATACTTGTATATTTAACCAGCCTATATATGTTACTTATGACGTTGCATGTAAATATTAATATATTTGTGTATGTAGACACTTATATGTATATGTGAATACCCTTGAGAGCAGAGGTGTCAATGTTAGCTCTAAAGTAATTTGTTTCATATCGATTCGTATAACTATTCTAAACAAAAGATCATTAATTAAACCGGTTAAAATAAAATAAAATATATAGAATTTTCTTAAGAAACAAAAACACAAAATATTATGTGAGGAAGTAAACACATAGAACTGGCAACAGTTTTTACACACATTCATAAGTACAATTTTAGAAGAATCTAAATGATTTATTATTTTATCACAAAATATTTAAATTGAAAACATTAATCAATAACAGCAAGCTCAATATTCACACTATACACTTAGTGTGTACATATGTAAAGGGTGTTTCTTTTTTTGAGTGGTTCCAATAGGTATTAAATGACAATAAATCTATTAACTCTGGCAAATCATGTGATAATCCTTACTCCACACTCACTGTGACATGTCCTGATAGAAATCTTGCACACAGAATAATACATTCCACTTTATTTTGAAGATCATAGCTACATCGTTAAAGGATGGATTATGATGGGGTAATGATTATGGTGAAGCATGAGCTGCTAAAATCAATTTAATGAGAGAAATGTTTTGTGAACAAATTATGTTATGAAAATTAATTCGCTTGTTTTGATGGATCTTAATTTTTCTATTTTTTTTTTATATAGAAATACCTCTTAGCTTATGAAAGTAAACCAGTGGTGCTTGTCTAACTTTTAGCATGATAACTGCTATAATTATGAATCGATTGAGTTGAAAATTTCTACATGAGATTCTATTCCCAAACGATTGACAAAGTTCGAGTATGGGTAAAATCGGATAAAAATCACGACAATCTTCCATACAAAAGTAAGTTCTTGAATCTGTATTTTCGCACTTTACGTGTGAAAATATACAGCTTTTATGCTAAAACTTGGTGTGCAAGGTTAATTTGATCATAGAATAGGTATGTTCAAAAATGAGCATAATCCGATAAAAATAACGACTACCTCCCATACAAAAGTAGGTAGTTGAATGAATATTTTTGCACTTTTCGCACGAAAATATTAAGTTATCAAATTCAAACTTGGTATATAGTATTATTTGGGTCACAGAGTAGATATGTGAGAAAATGAGCAGAATCATAAACAAATTGAATCTACCTTCCATATAAAAGTATGTTTTAAAACATGTTTTTTCACAGTTTGGGCACAAAAATATAAAGTTATCAAACGAAAACTTTTTGTATATGAAATTATTTTTATTACATATTAGATATGTTGTATAATCACCAGAATCGGATAAAAATCACACATACTATCCATACAAAAGTATATTTTTGAAAGTGTTTTTTCATATTTTGCGCACGATAACACAAAGTTAACAAGCTGAAACTCAGTACGTTTTATTATATTTAAGAAGTAATTGACATATATGAAAATCAATGGAATCGCATAGGGATCACCTGTACTTCCCATACAAAATTATGTTTTCGTATATTTGTTTTCACATTTTGTGCACGAAAATGTAAAGTTATCAAGCTGCAATTTGGTACAATTAATTAAATTTGAGAAATAATAGACATATTTAAAAATGGATTGAATCGAATGAAAATTACTTTTACTTCACATATAAACTTATGCTTCTGTATGTATATTTTTGCACTTTGCGCGTGAACATAAAGTTAACTAGCTGAAAATTGGTACATGCGGCTATTATATTTACTAACTTATAGTTATGTGTATTTGAAAATAGGCTAAATCAACTTAAAGCAACTTCTTCCTTCAGTACAAACTAATGCATGGGAGAGTTCGAAGGGGAGAGTGGTAAAGCTATAGGACTGTAACTCGGCATATACGATTATTTTTATCAACGTGCGAGTATGTTTGAAAATGTCCATTATTTGATGTACAAAGCTATACCTATCTTCAATATAAAATAATTTTTAAACTTTGCAAATTTCTCTTTATTTTATTTCGATTTCAAAAGTTTTAAAATATCTCACAAATAGAAACACCCTTTATATGTTTACACTTCAAAATATATTTATGGTTTATTTAGAAAAATATTTGAGCATCTTCATATGTATGTATGAATAGATCCATATATTTATATTAACATATAAAAAGAACAACATTTTATTCAAAAAAAAAAAAAAAGACAAACAAACAAATCACAATAATAAAATTTGTATCATTTCGTTGTTGTTGTTGCTGTCTTATTATTATTGTTATCATTTTATATTATTTTATTTTATGTTAATAACAAATCAAATACATGCATAAAATAATAAATTGAACTGGTTTCTTTTTTTTTTTATTATTATTAAATTTGTCTCCTTAATATTATTACTTCATATCTATTAGAAGGTGGTCGTAGGGTAATAGTTTTATTTTAATATAGTATATATCTGTCAATATATGAAGATTTCTAGGAAACAAAATTGAACTTTAAACAATAGCTATTCAAAAATATATTATTGAATTGTTTCATATTCTAAATTTAAGTTGGTTTTGTAATATGTACAAATAAATGTATGAATATTTGATAAGAAATAACTTGTATGATTGTATTTGTATATTTCAATCATATCATACAAGCATAAGTATATATAAAAATTTGCTACAAAAAAGAATGTTTACATAAAATTTTTTAGTGTTGAAATTTTAATAAACGATCCATAAAAAGAAAGCTATGAAATCATATCTGCGAATCTGGTAGTGTTAAAGTATTTAGAAACTGTATGATAGTGAAACAATTTTTATTTAGGGTGCGGCCAAAAATACTTATTAACAGCCTCTATGTTAATGATAATAAAGTATGTCATAAAATATCAATATAAGCTTCTTTGATTATGGCATAGTGTTCTTAGAATATAAAGATTTTCACAATAAATACGAATATGTTGCAAGCAGACAAAGCAGTGCAATGTAGATAGTCTTAAAGAGAGGATTGCAACATTTGCCATTTTTGCCCACACAATATGTATTGTGAAGTGTAAAAAAATCAGCTTAATACGATTTAATTCACATAGCGAAATAGTTTCTTATAGAACATTGAGACACATCACTTTTAAATCCACACATCACACGTTTGAAAAATGAGACTTCCAAAAACTCATTGAAATTATTTTAGAAGAGAACAAAAAAAGTCTTTGAATACTATAAACTTAAGTTCTATAAATTCAATTGAAATTGTACAAAATTTCTTGTAGTAATTTTGACAAAAACTGTACTGTAATGAGTGATCGGTCAGTGAATTCAATTCTATTTAGTTTTTTGCTTTAATTTATATTTCCATTTCGCATTTTTTTCACCCTAAGAGAAATTTGGTGTGTGTTGTGAATACTGTAATATTCGCATATTAAACAAATAATATCATCTAAGGCATAAACGATTGATCTAATTAAAAGATTTAAGGCACGAACTTGATCTTATGATGCATATATGTTTCATATTTGTTCGTTCCAATCCTTTGTATGTATAATGAACGATATTTTATTGCAAATGAAAATATCGTTCATTTAAATATGCAGAACTAGATGCAGAAATAGATTCAAATAATAAAATTGATACATACATACATACATAAATACATTCGTACTCACACTATTACACTATGACTAAATAGAACATATAAATAAATCTTTATAATGATTCACCACTCATAGACAAAATTCAAAAAACTTATATTGATGTTATATTATAAAGAATATTCTAAATAAAATATGGTCTTTTTAAAATTATAGCGTTGCAATAAATGTGGACTCGTGCGAAAGCTACTTAAAGTTGAAAATTTCAATATTTTAGTTCATACAGCAAAAAATATATGAAAAATAAGATTCTAGTAGATTTAAAACAAAATTAAAATTTTTATATTTATAATTTATCTAGGCAATTTTGAATTTTGTTGATATGTATTTTTTTTACAAGACTAGAAATCGTAGAAAATGTGCATTTTCTCTAAAATAAAATTTCTAGTATTTTTGTATTTTAATGAATTTTGTAATGGAAAATTCTATTCAATAATAAAATCTAATTTCAGAAAATGCGTTTTCTTTAAAACAAAGTGTACCCCCGTCTCTTTAAAGCCATACAAAGCTTAGAAGAAAAAAATAAAAAATAAATAAAAATGAAAAACAGCCGAAAGCAACATTATTAATATTAATTTTATTTCAAAATAAAATAATTTCAATTAAAATAGAATGCAGCTCTCAGTTCTCTGGCACAATCATAAGTATATGGTTAATGGCCTTAACAAGCAAAAGTTATTTCCATTACAATATAATATGATGAGCTGTATTTAATTCTTCAATTCGATTTTTAAGATTGATTCTAGTGTGCGTGATATAATTTTATTGATGCGTATTCAGAGTTCAAAATAAGTTTCTACTTGGAAATTTTTACGTTGCTGCAGTACAAAAGAGACACCATTTTGTCTAAATACTTGAGGAAATTCTACCTTCTACGATGTTCTCCGATCTATTCAATTCTTTACTACATTGCTTCCACCGAAAATATCAAATGATCTATTCGAACAGTAGTACAATAGAATATACAAAATTTTATTAACCCGCTTTTTCATTGATAATATTGCTTTTATATTATCACACATATCCTTTGAAATGGCTAATTGTTTTTTTTTCTGTATGAAATGTAATTTTTTTATAAAATCTGCTGCCATATTTTCTCCAATACTTATATATGAAAAATATTTGCTTATTCACTTATGTTAAATTCGGCATAAATCAATTTTCGATTGTAATGGCCACATTAGTAAGTAAGTATGTAGTAGTAGTAACTTTTTCACTTACCTTAAAATAAAATATTGATTTTGAATTTCAAGCACTTTGCAGCTATTGTGGAAGCATCTTTAGCATAACACATATATTACGTTATTTTATTTGAAACGTTGAAATTCTATGCAAATGCTATGATAGCTTATTGTAGAATTAAATATATAGAATATGATTAAAAAGTTCTAGATTCTAGATAATTTTCAGAAAATGATTTTACACATTTTACATATTTTTTTTTTTGATGTTTTAGAATTGAGCCATTTTAATGTTTTTGTACATTCGATTTATGTAAAATTGTAATAGTATCATTTTTTCACATACATATTTAGCTTTTATTGGAAATTTATTACTTTTTTCTTTATAAAAAATTTTTATGAAATTTTTAAATCATAAATTGAGAACTTCAAAATAATATTTTGATTATATTAATTTAAAAAAAATTTCCACTCTTTCACTTAATGATTTTTTTTGTGCCTAAAAATGGTAAAATTTATGATGCCATAAAGAAACTTTAATTTGCTGGTTGTATATATCCTTGTTAGCTTTATTATTATATTTTTTTTATGTCGAACTATTAATCGAAATTTTATTGGCATACAAATTTGTTTTGACACAATTTCTTTTGCACTGTTCACATAGAAGTGTGTATCAATATACGCGCGGGTACAGAAGCATTACAAGCAATTTTTTAAGAACAATGTACTGCTTAGTAGCAGATTTACATTAGCAACGCAGTTTCATCTTCATCTGTTGATACGGTGGCATTAATGACAACGTCGAGCAGTATATTAGTCGTTTATAACAACAGAAGCAGGAATGCGTAGAATGCCAAGAATAATAACGTAGATATCGTTAAAGATATGCAATAATATGGAAAATAATTAGATTTCAATGAAAATGTAAATCAAAATGATTGTGCTAAGAGTTGAAAAAAAAAACCAAGAAAGAAAAAAATCCCACAAAACGACGACGGCTAAATGCGCGCACACGTACCACGCTGATATATACGACGGATAAATCGTTTCGAGATTTGCGCGATCTTGTATGAAAGATGATGTTTAGCAGCGTAGCGTTAATACACGACTGAAGAATATCATATTGTAGCAGTGTGTTGGCGCAACAAAAACAACAAATCAAATTGGAATTTTATACACATCGATGTGTGTGTGTGTGTGTGTGAATGTGTAAATCTAAAGCATTGAAGCTTAAACTGAGCTGAACTCAGTCAGCTCTGTTGTGTTCGTCGTGTACGTATTTGTTTGCTGCCAGCGACGATCATCCCATGAGAATCCACCAAAATGCAACAATGATGCGATATTGATTACAGTGACTACTTTTGTGTTCGTTGCAGCTGCAACATCATACGAATTGAAGTAAACAAAGCCAGCTGTAATAGTAACAACATGAACATTAACAGCGACACTGTTAAGTATGTAAAACCAATCAAATACAACATCATTCGATATCGGTAGGTAGATCGAGTTGCAGTGCGCATGCGTGCGTTGCTTTAAATATCTAACTGTTAATGTTAAGTACGGGTACTACTTAGATGAGTATGATCATGCATGCTTGTGTATGTAAACAATAAGCCATACCGTTCTATGATGCTTCCTTAACTGCAATACTGTGCTAATTTACAGTTATGATAATGATGTGGCCAGTACTGTTAATCAAGTCACTGTGCTAACTCAAGGGAGCCATGTTGTTTGAAGTACACATTGTGGTTGTCAAACATGTATGATTGTTGTCGAACCAAATTGTCTGATTCATCGTTTTATGCCATGTGCTTGCTATTGGTAAGCAGTCACGATAATCGTTGGTGGTGGTTGCTACGATGAGTAGTACACGGTTGATACTTATGGCTAATACTGCTACTGCTGCGAGCAACTGCTTTTGTATTCATATTGTTGTTAGTGTTGGTGTTCGTGTTGGTGGTGGTGGTGGTTGTGCTGGTCGTCATCGTGGTGGTTGTTTACTATTTTTCAGCTATTTTCCTATACTTTTTATATATTCTCTTATTATTATTATTGCTATTGTTGTTGTTGTTTTGCAGCGCTTTATATATGTGTATTTGTTTTTTTGATTTTTTCTTTCGTTTCCATTGTGATCATAACATTTGCTCTGTTTTGGTTGGTTGACTGGCCATTTGGTTGGTAGTTTGTTGTGAGAAAATATCATATTACAATAGATATGTGTTCGAGTGTGTGTGTGTGTGTTTTATTTTACTTTTACTTACACACAATACAGTTATAATACGCTATCGATTGTTACTGTTGTTGTTTTCTTCGATCTTTTTTTTTTTTTTTCATTTTCGCTCTTGCTATTCCACACGTTAATATGTATCTATTCATGTGAATATCATTGTGTATATGTGATACATTTGAGGGGAGGTACTAATTTGAGTGTGAGGCTGTGTAAAATAAATAATCATAAAAATTAATATAAAAAAAATAATAAAGAAAAAAAAAATTGATGCATAAATGAAAGTGCTTAATTATATTAAATGATATTGTTGTTAATATAAAACCACTAATTCATTGGGAGCATTTAAATAGGATATTCGATAATTCGATAATTCGATAATTTCAAAAGTACAACCCTGCAATTGAGCAACTGTCAAATATTGAGCAACTGTCAAATATAAATGTTAATCAAGTGACATTTCTTTAATCGTCCGATCGCATTAAAGTTTTGAAAGTATAGCAATTTTTCAATATTTCCGAAATTTTTAAGATTATGAAAAATTTCTTCAGCAACAAGGCGAAATAATTCCCGAATCTATTAAAAATTATCTCAAAAACACTGAGTCATGCAATAAATCTCATGGCGATCATCTAAATTATATTAGGATTGGTTGGTATAAGGATGTTCTTGTATTTTTTTGTTTGTTTTTGGAATAATAAGAAATCAAAAGAAGTACTTAGGCAATTATTGTACTGCCCTCGAAGTTCCATTTTATTGTGTTTTAAATCTACCCGTTCTGCGAAGAGAAATCGGAGTAGATCCTGTGGTGCTAAAGACCCAAGAGTTTTGGCAGTGCCAAAGGCATCAAACCTGATTCGAGCGAAAGCAGGACAGACACATAAAAATTAGTCCGGCGTCTCATCTTCTTCTTCACAGATTGGGCAAAGTGCACTGCCTCCTAGTGCTACCTTTGCCATGTACTTTGCCCATAGAAAGTGGCCTATTACCGAGCCGGCTAGCATTCTGCAGTCACCTCTACCTAGAGGTAGGATAAAATGCGACCATTTACTCGATATGTTACATAACATGGATTTCGTCCATCTGCAGCCTCTCTCAGCCTGCCAGGTCGACTTATGGACTAGATAAGCCAAGGTGTTGATCGTGACCTTGCTGGCTCCAGCAGGTAGTGGCAGAGCCGGCTCAGGGCCGATTAAATCAGCCACAGAACCTTTTCTTGCTAATGCATCTCAGGTCTCATTACCTACGATTCCCACACGTGGCCAGGGATCCACATCAGCGCTAAACTATTACGTCTTTCGACATAATTTGGAATTGATTTGCAGAACTCCACTATGTTGGAACTGGTGATAGGGTTGTCCAATGCCAGCAGCGCAGCCTTACTGTCACTGCAGACACAAATAGACTTGCCTTTCAGCCTCTTGTCCCACGATATAATCCATTGCTTTCTGTATTGTATACACCTCTGCCTGAAAGACAGATGCATACATGCGAAGGCCAAAGAATAGTTGAGTTCCGTCAGTTTCCAGAAGACTCCAGAACCAGAATCGTCTTCAGTCCTGGAGCCATCAGTGAAAATGCGGAAGCAAAGTCTGCCGGGCTCAGCCTCAGGGTCTGACCAGCCTAGCTAGCCGCAGGTAGATCTACTTTATAGCGCTTTTCTAGTACTTGTTTAATTTCAGTTTCAAGAGAAAAAAAAATTGGAAATCATGGGATGATGACAAAAACTTTAAATGTCCATATTTGCTTTGCATATGCCATTGACCTGCGAGGTCAGGTTTGATTAGTGGACTTAGTCACTCATTTTTGGCTTCTTTTGCGAGGTAGAATCCATCATGGGTTCTAAGGCTTGTGGTAGACTTTTAAATATTCACGACTAATTTCGTGTAGCTTCTACAAAATCGGTGCGAACGATCATGAGTAAAAACTCTTGCTTGCCACAACGATGTCAAATCGTCCACACTGATGTAATTCCCTTTCTGATTTAAATATACCTACGTAGCTTCCTATTAATGAATGCTCCATTCAAGCATTGATCATATATATAGATGCGTTGTTCATTATGCATATTAATTTCTTCCATGAATAAATTCAACACCATTACCCTCAACACACCTATATAGAATTCTGCATAGATTCCGCCATAATACGCTCTAATAATTTGGTTGTTTTTTTTTTGTATGTGTCTCGACGATATCCATGCTTACTGCTATCAGTTTTAATATCACAAAACTCATCACTGTCAATTTTTGTTATTTCTTTACCAACGAACGAATTATGAAACTGGTTCATACAAGATTTGAATATAATCGTCCTAGGATATTTGTATACTCTTACGACGTTGATATTTGTATTATTTGTATTGGTGCCCATAGATGTTTATGTGAAAATCTGTACAAGTCATAAGCTTAATTAAAATCATAACAAAAATTGCATATTTGCCTATGAATGCTGACAGTGTGCGATGGACTGATCTATTGCAGATCATTTTAAGTTTTTGCGCTTCCCTGTTACTCATCATCAACTTAAGTTGGCTCAATAGGCAAGTGCATTCAACATATATCAAAAAAATAAATATGCTTAAGTATGTATAAATGCACATAATGCTGTGATCAAAAAGTTTCCGGAAACTTATAGTTGAATATCGCAAGGATAAGTTTACTTTTAAAGCGACTAATAAAATATTATGAATAAATTAATGATTTGTTTTATTTTAAATTTCCGAAAACTTTTTAAACACAATGGTATGTGTGTGTATGCATGCAGTGTATGCAACATAGATCAGTAGATGAAGAGCAGACAAGGTGTTATTAAAATGAAATCATCATCATCATCATCATCATTGTCATCATCATCATCGTCATTATACATATCCACTGATGTTGCTGATATGATGACTATGATACTAATGTTGATATGTTGCTGCTGATGGTATGGTTGCTGTTGCTCTAGCTGAATAAATAAATGCCAAGTGCTTTATTTTATTAATTTCTTACACTTTATGAACGTATGGAATGTGTTGCAAGCCAGCCAACAGCAACTTGATGAGCACTACATCGTTGATGATATTGCTAACGTTGATGCTGGCTATGAGTATTAACACATTTCATTAAGAAAATCAAGAAGATGTAACTACTTGTATAGTAGATGAAGGAAAAAAAAAAAGGCAAAGATATACAAATCATATGAAATTATATATAATTTCATCATATTAATATACTCGCTCGTGTATTTTAACTCATTTAAATTATATGCGTATGCATATACGAGTATATATGTAGGTGAATATGTGATACCTTTACCTCATGCTAATGCGATCATATACCAGTTTGTAAGTACAGAAAAAAAAAAACCAAAAAAAAATAAATACTACACATAGTACATTTGTTACACTTTAAAGCGAGCATATAAGTAGACACACCCAATATTTAATATGTATAATGAAAAGATACCAACACAAACGACAGATGCCGACTTTTGGATTAAGAGAAACATGAGAAAAATATCAACTCGGTAGATGTGTTATAATGACTAATACTATTTAGTTATTATAAAAATAAAAACAATCAGAGCAGCTTAAGATTTATTGACAATATGAAATGTGAGCAAGCAATGAAACAAAATGCAAGAAGCAATTAAGAAGAATAAACCATAACTCGAAATTTACAATATTCGAAATTGGTTGATATCAGAGCAAGTAGAATGGCGGTTCAGCGAAATGACTGACAACTGACCGAGTGAGTGACCGAGCCCTTTAAACAAACGAGTAAAAGGTATAGTTTGTATAATTTTCTTCTGAAAAATTTATTGTGCACCAAAAATGTCCTATCAGCACTTTCAAATAATTCTTTTCTGTTTAGTTGAAGCATTGATATATTTATTATTTCAATACGCAATAGTATCAACGTTACATTGCACCATCAACTACAAGCAACACTATTCTACAATATGTTCTATCTGCCCTGGGGAGAGTCATGAAAAAAATTTGTTGTTTAAAAATTTCATTCAATTTTTTTATGCATTTCTTTGACCAAAATATGCATCCTCTCGAGCAGCTAGGTGGCTCTAAAGTTCCTGGGAAAATTATCGTTTCAATCAAGGCTGCTTCGGGAATGTTTTATACTTCTCAATGCCCTGGCAGCAAAGAATCCTGTCACCTTCATGTGGGGTTACAAACAGTTTCATAAACAAGTTGATATGTGAAAGGGAGAAACGGGATCTACTCGACTACTGGAGAGCCCAAACGGGCATGCGGCAGTCGAAGGGACTTAATGATCCCCCACATGTTAAGGTGGATGTTGTTCTTAAACTCAGCAGAAATGACATAAAACTCTACACAGAGCTGCCCACTGAGCACTGTAGACTCAATTACCATATGAATAAAATAGGTATGGTACAAAACAATACCTGTCGACTCTGTCATGAGGAACAGGAAACATCGGAACATATTCTATGCAAATGCCCAGCGGTGGGAAGACATAGACTTGGTTACCTAAGTAATGGAATCTTCACACCAAAACAACATAGGTAAAATCAAGCCCACAACAATTATAAGATTTATAAATAGTCTAGAATTGTTTTAGTTGGGCAATAGGCGCACCAAAGATCTTTTACGTCGCAGTGCATTGAATAGCCTGAATAATAATAATAAATACATTTATTTTAAATCGTAAAAAATTATAATATATAAAAGAATTAAAGGTGCCGTAGCTCAGTGGTTAGTGTGTTCGCCTTCTGATCTGTAGGTTGTGGTTCAATACCCGGCTGATGCATAACAAATTTAATATCGATAAGATTTTTCTTTCGAATGGTACCCACCTGTCGGCAAGCAATTGGCAATTCTTCCGACAGTAACAACTTGCCATGAAAAAGCTTCTAAAAGAACTCTGTGACAAAGCTCAGAAAAAGTGATGTCACAAGTGTTCTGCTGTTCGGAACCGGCTAAAATAAGTAGATCCCTTCTAATACTGTCCAAATTTAAGACGCACAACAGTAATGGAAGAGAAGCTCGGTCAATGAGCCCTTTGGTGCTTTAAGTGCCACATATTTATTTTTATTTATTAAAGTATATGAAACAGATCTATCAAACAGATGTTGAACGAACTTAATCTGATCAGTAGAACCAGAGTTATTGCGATTTAAGTAACACAGAAATTGATAAAACTTTGACCTAACGGTATTTTTCAGGGAGAAGTCCTGGTACGTAGACGTGTAAACTTATTTAATAAAAAGAATTAAAAATAAAATATGATCGGTCGATTTAAAATTGCCAAATCCGTGCGATTTAAAAAAGAATGAGCCATATTGTATTTCAATAAAATTTGGCATGAGCTGCATATGATTAAAGGATAGAGACATCATGGACATGCAGATTAATTTACTATGGGCGAAAATTTCGCTTGAAATCGGCAAACTACAATTTAATATAGCTCCCATATAATGTCACAAAGTTGTTTTATTCTTATGGTAGATAAACGTTGTATGGAGGAATACTTTTGTAAAAAATGGTCCTCTCCACAATTATTATTTATTATAGCACCCATATAAAAACACTGCTACGATCCGTAGTTCCCATGAGCTCGTCTAAAGTCTATCATCCAATATTTGATGATTACAATCACGTCTGGCACTACTCTCATATATTAGATATAAAAAAAAATCACATAAATGTTTTTGGTTCACTTTTCCCATATCTGATTTCTTACACTGTTTACACATTTTATTTTTAACAATTTATTTATAATTTTTTACACAGTCTTCACTTTTAATCGAAACTAATCATAATATGTAACAACAACAACAACAACAATAACAACAGCAGCAAAATCAATAAATAACTTGTTTTCATTTTTGATAAATTGATCATATTTCTCATTTGTTTCCCCCCATCAATTTTTGTTTTGTTTTTTTGGGAATATATTCGTTAATATAAGCGTAATCATTCATTTTAGAGTAGGTGTTCATATTTGCTCGTATGTTTTATATTAGAATCGAAGATGATGCAGCTAGAAGGCTGAATGTTTTTTTTTTTATTATTATTAGTGATTAATGAACTCCAATGATTTGAGTTATTACTGTAAAGTTTATAATAACGAGCATAATGAAAGTGAATTCGATTAAAGTATTTGTTATGCTGTTTGTTAGTGTTAAATTTTAATGAATCTTCTAAGGTCATTGTTGTGAAGAATTAAACGTAGAAGGACATAATTAAAAAATTACTTACTTTTTTTTTTGAAAGGTGGAGGAATACATCTAAAGTCTGCGGTCGATATTTTTAAGTACATGAATACAAGTAACCTTAAGTGAACCTGAAAAATTCATAGACATTGCTTCCTCGAATTACCAATTACTCATTGAGATTATTGAGCACCAATAAAGATTAATTTTTTCGGGGTTCCCTAGGCGATTTTTCCTTTATTGTGGGTTCAATAATACCATCACTTTCACATAGAGTGTAGGATAATTTAATTTAGTATTGGGGAGAAACATTTGGAGTCTAATTTTTAAACACTTTTTTTAAATATCTGGGTTTACTTGGGTACTACTAATGTGGTCATTTTCTGATTGAGTGCAGTAGTCATTATGTTAAACTTACTCATCCAAATTTTCAGACTAAAGTCTAGATTATTCAATTTATGAATATGTAAAATCGAATAAAAATCACACATACCTTCCATAAAAAAAAAAAAAAAAAAAATGTTGTTAAATGGGTTTTCTCACACTTTTCGTATGAAAATATAAACCTATGGAACCTAAATTTGGCGTGTAAAATTAACTTTATGGTAAAATGTATTATACGTATTATAAAATTGGTGTAATAGGTCAAGAATTACGGGTACTTCTCATACAAAAGTATAACGTTGAACATGTGATTTCATATCTTATGAGTGATAATATAAAGTTTCAGGCTTAAAACTTAGTATAGAAGGTTATTCTTACTACATAAATGATATATTCGAAAATGGACATAGTCGAATGAAAATCGCGTTAATATTCTATACAAAAATATGCTTTTGAATGTGTTTTTTGATACCTTGCGTACGAAAATATCGATATATCGAATCAAAATGTGGTTTATAAAATCAATCTTACCACATAATAGATATATTAAAAAATGGGCTGAAAATTACTGCTACTTCCCATGCAGAAGCATACACTTGAATATGTATTTGAACTATGTGCACGCGAAAAAATAATGTTAAAAAGCTGAAACTCTGCACTTATAATTATTTTAATAATTTAAGGAAATATTAAAAAATGAGCTGAATCGGAAAAAAATTAAGGCCACCTCCCATACAAAATTATGCTTTAGAATGCATTTTTTCACACTTTGAGCACGAAAATATAATGATATCAAGCTGAAACTTGGCTTGTATGATTAAAATTGCCATTAAATGCAAAAGTTCAAAAATGGACGCAATTAGATGAAAACCACACGTACCTTTCATATAAAATTATTTTCTCGATTGTACTTCGTATAACTCCCACAGCTCTATGTATAGCTATAAGGATGAAGCTGAATAGAAACGATTATTTTTATCGATGTGCAATTTTATTTAGATATATTGAATCAAAGCCACGCCTATCACTAGTATAAAAGTAATTCTTTACCTGTAATCGTTTAGAGTATATAGGGTGTTTAAATAAATAGAATTTCATGTATTTTTAGAATATGTTTGGATTAATATTAACAAATTGGTTAAAAAATAGTCGCTAATAGAAAAGTCTCTAAACAAAAATATGCCCTCAACGTTTTTCTTGAAGCATTTTGTAATCTTCTGCTTCTTATTATTGTATGAAGAAAATATTTAAATAATTTTTTCCTCTAGAATTTTGATACCGTTAAATTCCCAGTCAGTTTAACTAGAAATGTATTTTTTTCTTCTATACGACATAGTTATAATCTCAAAATATAAAAATTATATCTTTTGTGGCATGTCCTTAGCACGAATTCGTCAAGCATATTTATTGTAATAAAGCATTTATCATTAAAAAGACAAAAACAAGAATGAAAGAAATTTGTGAATAATATTAATAGAGTCCTTCTATGTACAAATATAAGAGCAATGAACGCATAGGACAACATACATAAGTACAATTCATATTTTATATCCCATGAAAAGTCATTTAAAGGCAAACTAGATATTATGATTTCTCAAGGCATAACAAATTGCTTTCGTGTTTGTGCACTCAAAGTTAGGTACTTGAGAGATGAGAATGAAGAAGTTGTTTTTCGTTCTAAAAAAAAAAGACAATGCAAAACATGAGGATCAAAACATATGATTAATGAGATCACTACAATACTACAATTGACGTCGATTGAACACCTTTATGCATCACCAAATTTAAAGAAGTTGCTACTGTCTGCTTTATATTTGAAGAATACGCGCATGCGCATAAATATTCAAAAGGCAAATTAAATTAACAACACTTAAATGCACATACTCAGCCAGCCACTCAGGCACTCAGGATTGCCTTCAACTACTGGTCTTTTCAATGTGTGATGATGTGACTGATGGTTCCTGTTGTGATCATGATCATGATGATAATAGAGCGTCGACATTTTTATGATGTGTCAGCATACCATGTTGAGTTCATTATTTTAGCAAACGTTTAGCGTATATCATAGACATACACACACACACACACACACACACTGAGCCAACCCCTTTATTATTGCTCCTGTTGCTATTGCCTGAAGTGGTTACGTGGACGTGCTCTTTGCTGATTGTAGGTATTATTCTTCTCCTCTCTCTCTCTCTCTCGCTAGCTCGCTCGTTCTGTTATTGGATATATTGAAAGCAAGGATAATTATGTTGCACATTTTTGTTGTTATAAAACTATTATATATTTTGCATAATAAACTCATTTATTAAGTGTTGGCATGTTGTTCCTTGTATGTATGTATATGTATGTATGTAGATACCAACGTCTGCACTCATCTGTCTAGATATCTACGTGTGATCTTGTTTTTATAACACATTTAAACTGATAAATGATGTTATGAATTTGCAACATATGCCACAATACGAATAGTGTACTATAAAATGAATAACAAATAATATTTTACAAATCAAATTTGCATATATCGTACAAACACACACACACACACACACACACAATTATATTTAAGGGTATGGTGTAAAACAGCACGACAATCATAATGATGATCATGATGATGATGATGATGAATCCGAAAAGCAAGACATTGAATTTGTATTGAAAAATTGTCTCAACATATAACTGTCATTGTCAATATGGCTCCGCAAAAGGCTTGAAATTAAAGCACATTCATATACCTAAAAATATCGTACATACAGGGTGTGTTGTTGTTACGGCATCATTATTGTATAATTAGTTGGTATTGTCCAACAGAGGAGAGAAGCATTTCTATATTGCTGGTCGCTGATCAAGAGTTTTTAAGTCTATTTTATAGAGAAGGCTCCTTAAGGATATAAGTATGTATAGAAAAAATGTTGCCTAGTTAAAATAAATGGGGATCTGCAATACATTCTAATGCTCTAGGAGCGATTCCGGAGCAATTATTGTATTATTTATCGATTTTTAGATGTTTTTAAGTTCATTTTGTAGGGAAATATTCTATGTATGTTCCGAAAAATTTTTGAGTAGAAAAAATTAATGGTTGTGGGTCATATGTTTTACTCCCCTAGGGGCATTCTGGACGTGATGTATGCGAAATTGATAAACATTTCTATTTTGTAGGGGAGCAATCTTATGGGTAGAGATAGGTGATGAATATGTTAAGCAGAAATGTTGAGCAGAACAAATTTAATAAGGTGGGTCATACATTTTATACCTCTCAAGAGCGATTCTTGGCATTTCGATTGTTTTAATTTTAGTCATTTTTTGAGGTTAAGGATGAAATAAGACCTGATCGTCGTAACTACGCAACCACGGATGGTAATAAAGGCATCCTAAATACGAACAGAAATGTTTATCACATCTACTGGTTGGCTTTGCTTATTTATTATGCAACTCCATCATGGATATGCCGGTTTTTTTTACTTCTGTAGCGAACCATTGTTGAGAGATGGCAGTATAAAATAGGCTACACTTGAATATCCTTCTACATTTAAGCTCATTCAGTCATATTTTTTAAAGAAATTTTCTGTTACTAAAATTCTGTTCTTGTTATTTTTTGGCACGAAGTAGCTCTTTGTGTCACAGTAATCTGTAATTTGAAAAGGCCCACAACTTATTAAAAAATTTTTTTGTTGTTTCTCGAAACTAAATTTGCAAGTCATATTGATTCAATCTCTCTGAAATGATGTACCCTGTATACACTGCATATACATACATTGTCGATATAATGTGTATGTTTTCACATCTAAATGTATCTACCTTTTTGGCATTTGTCATTTCTTGTTGTTGCAACTTCAATTTAACTTCCGTCATTTCAAATTTGCCACTAAAAAAATTGACAAAAAAAAAAACAGAAAGCAGAAAAATGTAAAGCGCAAAACAATGCCAACAACAAATCATGAAAATTGTTGAACTGCCACAATAACAACAGCAGCAGCAATATTGTCATCATATGTACCTACATACATACATACATACATACATACATACATAAGAGTATAACCAAATGTGGTGCAAAACGTTTAAACCGCTTTTGGATATGTTGCTGCCGGTAGCAAATAGTATGTAGCATTTTGAGCGTGCAACAAATTGTTCAATATATGTATAGATGCTTGTGTCTGAACAAATGTATGCGTAAATAAATATGTATTTATGCTACCGCTATATACATAATGTAAACGTAGTTATGTATGTAAGCCTACCACTCTACTGATCTAGATCCACTAAATCACAAAATTTTATAAACATTTGCCTGTGTGGGGCATATCATGTACTCGTACATAGATATTTACCCCCCTATTCAGCCACCCACCACCAATCATGCCATCAACTTGTCGACAATTGCAATAACGCGTGCGCAAACAAATAATGTTTTTATTGTAGCGCATATGTAGATATATGTATGTGTGTATGCATACAAAGTAACAAACAACAATGGCAGCAATAGCAGCAGTAGCAGCAACGCATATGTCAACAGAAAGAATACATGAGACTGCTTGTATTTGTTCATGGCAATAGACAAATCAACAAATAACAAATACGCATACATATGACCATTGCTATCGTCCACTGTAACAACAACAATAATACCACCACCACCATCACTATCGTCACTACTACCGCCAACAACATCAAGTCTACAGCGAAGCACTCAAACTGCCGATATTACTGCTGCTGCTGCTGCTGCTGTTGCTTCTGTTGTTGCTTATTTCAATTTCAATTGATTGTCAAACAATCGCGCATGAATAATTCAATTTACTTAAGAGCGCATGTGCGCACATGCGCACTTGCCGCGCACTCTACATACATACATACATATGTGTATGGGTATGGACTATGATGTACATCTCGTTGGTATGAACGTTTGTATGCGTATAATTTTGTATGGACTTTTGTGGTAAAACTACTGATGAAAAGATAAAATGTGATGAAAATATTACGCAAGTCAGGCGACACAAGCACACGCGTATTTCTAATAAAAATTGGAGAAGAAAATACCAACAACAACAACAACAATGAAAAAGATCAACAGTAATAAAATATGTTTACTATTGTCAAATGAAGATGTATTTTTTTTTTTCTGTTGTTTATAAGAATTTGTATTTTGATTTGATCACTAAAAGTAAGTGTAAATCAAATTGGAAATATAAATTATAAATGAATCAAAAATTATATGGAAAACGTTTAACAACTCTGGGTTTCGAAGAAAAAAAAAAAGAAATGATAAAAGTACTAATATGAATAAAATATAAATTATAATACCTTAGAATTACTATCAATTCGTTGTTGCAACTATTTAAGTCAGAGTCAATTCAGGGTTATGGACTGCCCTCAATGGGTCAAGGGTGTTTATGCTTCCATTTCTAACATTCTTAAGAAAGAATTGAATAGTTAGGTATAGAAAAATATATAGATACATCTTATTGTTCCGACTCACTATCCAATTTGTTTCAGTCATATCGGCCTGTTTATTTATAAGCGTCTTTGCTCGACAGCTGCCGTAATTACTAAGAAATCTTGCTGAAAATTTATGTACTAAAACTTTTTTACAATTGATCGATTTCCTTTAAAAATCAGCGTATTCGCATCAAAACTACACCTACTTTCAGTACAAGAGTATGTCTCCGAATGCATATTTTCATATATTACTCATAAACACATGAGGCTAGGCAATGTATAACAATGAACATACTGTTATATTTACTAATAAATTGACAAGTTAGAGAAAATGGTCGAGAATGGATGAAAACAGCACATACAACCTCCCATACTAGAGGATATTTTCGCATATATATTTCGCACTTAGATGAGTTATGAGCTCATAGAGCTGAAACTCGCTATGTACTCTTAAAATTAGTAATAAATGAAAGATTTCGAAAATGGATGCAATCGATTAAAAAACACGTCTATCTGCCATACAAAAGTGTGCTTCAGTGTGAATGTTTGGACATTTTGATGCGAAAATTTAGAGATTTACAGCTAAAACTCGTTATATAGGACTATATTCAATAATGGGTCAACAATTGTCAGAAAATAGATGGATATGGGTAAACCCAGTACTACCTTTTTTTCCCCTTTTTCCTTCTAATTGGAGTATAGAACCGCTGGTTATGTTAATCGGTTTGTGCATTCGCTAGGGTAAGTAATTGGTCTAATGCTAGCCAGTAATATATACAAAAATATGATTTCGAAGGTATTTTTGCAAACTTTTATCCCTGCAAAATATAATAATATAGCACTGAATCAGGGCACATTAAATTATTTGTATCCTCTATAACAAGAATTAAACAGCCATACGAAAAAAAAAACTAAACGGTCGAATTGTTTAAAATCAAGATAAACATTTATTGTCAGCAAAAAGACTTTTGTGTATAAAATTTCATTATTTTCTGACTATTACTTAGAAGTATGTTTATTGTAAGCGTTGTACGATTCTCACCTTCATAAGAAAGCTAAATAAAAGCATTTAAAAATATCTTCCTCAGAGGTTGTCAATGAGATTTTGAAACGCTATTGCTGTCATTGAACTTGAATTCCGGGTTGGTTTGATTCGTCCATATTCTAAACAAAAAAATAATGATAAATGTTGCAGTATTCATTAAAATCCTCATATTGAATCAACCCAGCTTAATTTTGTCTTCTTAACACTTTTTCTGAACCTAGTTACCCTTAAAGTGACTCTCCCATTGTCGCACCTATCGCTCTCATAGCGTCCCTAAAGAAGTAGACTAAATATTATTAAAATTTGGGTAAATAAATAAAAGCCACATTAGCAATTGAGCCAATTCTTTTTTAAATATAATAAAAGCGAATGATGGCTACTCAAATAGTATGTTAGTATGTACATACTATCCAATAGTTAAATTAAATCATATAATTATTGAAAGTAATACGAGCATTATATAAAAACAAAAAACAAAAAAAAATGCTTGCTACAAAGAGAAAAACTAACAATAAGATAAAGAAATAGATAGTAAATAAAAATATTAAAATAAAAAACAAAAAATATTGTAAAAGACTGCATCAAATCATTTGTATTCTTCTGTATAGGAAAAAAAGTTGAACAATTTAGTTCTTCGGCGACAAATCCGTACATAATCCGTATTTAAAATTATGACAGTGCGTTTCATATTACACAATGAAAATAAATGAATTGAAAAATTACAAAATATATTATTTATGTTATTATACTAACAAATATTTTTACTTACATACACATAGACGTAGCAATAGCAATCTTATATACACCATTGTATCTCTCTATATATACAGGGAGTATCGTTTCAAGAATGCAATGTAATCCAGTATGTATGCAAAGGAGAAAATATGAATTTTAACAATTTATTAGATTATATTGAAAATAATAAATCATTATGGACTTATAACTTTCATAAAATATCTACTGATTTCCATTTTGAGAGATATATAAATATGAGAAATTGACTTTTCATGTCTCAATCTGAGGAATTAAACCGTATCGAGTCTTTTAAATGATGAACCCTGTATTGATTCGGTATTGTAATACGAACAAATTTTAAATTATCGCAAGAATGAATGTAGCAAATTTCATTTCATTCATATTCTCACTAACTGAAGGTAGATGAATACACATTGAAGCATTTGCATGCATACCCAGAAGGAAATATGCCATTGATTATGACTCAGTAATATGTTCGTTTATAGCAAGTTGAATTTCTATGAATTTCTCTAGGAGTTCATATTTCCTTCGGATATATGTAGGGTATTCCTTGCCTTCCTAATTTGCCTTAATAGTGTCAACTAACTACAAATCATTCGGTATGTATGAGACTGCATAAACGGGGTCGGTCCCAGAACTACCCGATCTAAGAAAGAAAACAAATAATTTGGGAAAATTTTTCTTTATTTCTCAACATAATCTCCTTTTAGCTCTATGCACTTTTATAGTATGAACTGTTTAGCTCATTAAAATATCCATCTACCGAAGACTCCATCTGATCATTGTTTGCAAATCTTCTACCACCAAGCCATTTTTTCAAATTTGGAAATAGAAAATAATCCAAAGGAGCTAAATTTGGCATATAAGGTGCGTGCTGAAGCAACCCGAGCTGTAACTCATTGATTTTGGCCATCGCAATAGCGGATGTGTGAACTGGTGCATTGTCTTGATGAAACAACACTTTCTCCTTCGCCAAATGCGGCCTTTTTTCTTTAATTTCATCACTTAAACGCTGCAACAAATTAGAAAAATACTCCTCCTTGATTGTTTTTCCTTTTTGAAGATAATCAATAAAAATTATTCCACGTGCATTCCAAAAAATAGACGCCATAACCTTGCCTGCAGGTGGAACTGTCTTCACCTACTTTGGACACGATTCTCCCTCTTCATCTCCAAATTTGCGGTCAATATACGATGCATAGCACTTTTTGAAATGCCTGTAATTTCACCATTACCATTTTGTGGATTTTCTTAACCATTTCTGGCGTGGCCACCTCAATTGGTCGACCACTATGGTGTTCGTCTTGGCAGCTCGTACGACCTCGTTTGAACTCTGCCACCGAATATTTTATGGTCGCAAAGTAATTTTTTTCAAACTATTGCCGCCCTCTATATGTCAGGTCGGGAAGTTCTCGGACCGCTCTCGTATGTTTCTGCTATAGGTCTTCGGTAATGGTAGCATCTTTAATTTCTCTCTGGGCACATAGATATGTAGTTATGTAAATATGTATTTAAGCCAATAAATGTTACACAGTGCTACTCTAACAATGGCAGCAGAGTATCCATACAGATAACAATGACCTTTTACCTAGCACTCGTATAACATCGCAAACGATACTGAGCAACATTAGCAGGAATAGTAGTAGTAGCAGCAGCAGCAGCAAGTAGCAGCGATATAATAGGAACAAGAACAACAACAACAACACTGATAATGACATTGACAAATGTCAACGGACGTGCTTACGCATGATGATGACGACGATGATTTCTTTTATGCTCTTCTTCCCCTATGATTGTCTATCGCACTCTTTCACACACTGCACACACTGCATCCTCTATGTACCATATATTCATTGTCCATCCATGATGCCGGTGATGATGCCTTGGCGTGCAATATTCAAACCACTAAGCTTCAATTACCACAACAATAGAGAACAATATGATATGCTACTACTCATGCTGAGCGAACGAGCGATCATTTAACAATTGTATATGTTTGTATGTATGTATGTAGTTAGAATATACTCATGGTAACAACAATAACAACGGCAACAACAACAACAATAATGTTTCATACACAAATTGCAAACGACAGTTTGCTTGTTGATGTTGTTGCTTGAATTTAAATTTTGTTCCTTGTCGCTGGCTTACACAGTAGTGCTTGTTGTTGTTGTTGTTGTTGTTGACAATATTTGTTCTCCTTGATTTTGTTGTGTGTGTTTTTTTTTTTTAATTTTCTTTGCTTTTTATTATTTTCTCATTGTTGTCGTCTACGTAGTTGAAGCAGAAAATGTTACCAATATTTTTTCGCTTCTGTCTGCTTGTTCTGTTGGTTGGTTGGTCTTCTTCTTCAGTCTACTCAACGTTTTGGTCATTTGGTGTTAAACAATTTTTCCCACACTCTCACCAGCCCATAAGAACAACAATAACAACAACAACGACTACGACAACAATTTGCAACATAGCATCATCATAGCATCATCTTGGTATGCCACTACTTATGTATTTGCTTTGTTGATTGTACGTATGTATACCAATCTATTTACTGTTCATATTGCTTGTTGGCAATTTTTCTATTGCAACTATTGGCTAATACCATCATTGACCAGCAAGCAACACCAGCAACACCACCACCACCACCACCACCACCACCGCTACCACCACCACCATCATCAGCATCACCATTTGGCCATATTTAAACTGACAGTTACTTAATTTTGACACGTTGTTGATTACTGCCGCGTCAAACGTCATTTCGATTTAGTTAGTTGGTTGGCGCGCAATAATTACTATTGCTCGTTGTTCGTGCTAGTATTGTACACTCGTACTATGGAACAGTGTCTGCCACCATCATCATCATCATCATCATCATCATCATTATCATGATTATAATAGCAAAATGGCAATGATAATGGCCATAGCCATGAGTGTGACATTTTATTCATTACAACATGCCACCTTTTGCACAAATCGATGCAAGTTTATCTACACGATGATGATGATGATGATGATGATGATCATGATATTTACTCCGAAAAACTCTCTTAAATATGATGATGATGATGATGATGATGATGATGGCAATGTAAGACAAATGATAAGAAGTTTTATTGGTAAAAGCGTGAAATTATTGTATATTTTTGTATCATAACTATATGAAACCATAAATGTTGTACTTACATAGAGTTGCATGCTGCTCTTCTTCGTTATGCTATAAATTATAATGTGATTTATTGATTTTTATTATCAATAAAATCAAATACAATCGATCAAATAGTGTCAATATTTAGTTAATGACAAAATAAAAGCCTTAACTGTTGTTAATTAAGGGTAATAGATGGCAATGTAGGCAGTTGTATAGGACATAAGTGAAACTACATTCATTTATTTGAAAAAAAAAAAGTGATCACAAAGTTATAATTTATATAATCTAGATATAGATTGTGGAGAATCCATATACTGTTGTCTAATGAGAGTTTTTTTGTATAGCTTAATTTAATCAATTTATGGGAAGAACTTTGCTTTTGGAACATATAATTTTGATACTTGATTACTTGCTGGATTACTTCGCTCAATCTCAGTAGTTACTCAGAGTAGTGCTTCGAATTGATTGGAAGTGACCTTCCAATTCCACCAGCAACATAGCATCATCTACTTATTCATCAATCCTTCCTTTATAATTACTACTGCCCGGCTCACGATCATATCGCCTCTATGAATTGTCTTATTTTTTTTTTTTTCTAATTTTCCAACTTGCATGTAAATCATAATTCCGTTAGAATAAAATCACATCATTCAGAGTTTGAAATATAAACGATCAGCTGATTATAATTTATCATTGTAGCAACTACTCTCGGTATATTGGTAGAAATAGAAATTAAATTATATCTAGAAATCTATATTAAAAATCATATACAACTCAATAAACTAAAAAGTCATATTTTCAAATAAATTAAATAAGTAACAAATTAATTGTTAAGCGATCATGCGAGTGATCTTTTTTTCGGCTTTATTGAGTGAGATCTATAAAAGTGAGTCGGCCACAAAAACATATTAATAAATTTCCATTAACAATTCCATACGATTTATAAACGATTCCAATTGAAAAATCCAACATTATCACATTGGCACGATCATTTCAATCGATCGAATAACTACATTGATTCATGTAATATGAGTAGTTATGTATGTAGCTAGTAGACAAAAGGTTAATATTGTTGATGATGCCATTTGCTGGTTACTCGCTGTTGATGTTTGCTGATAATTTTCATAAAATAATTTTTCATATCAAAAGTTTATCAGAGCAAAAGATCAACAGCTCAACGCGTGAACATTGTCTGTTGATATTGATGTGCGCACCACAATTCGAAACGCAAAACCAATGTAAGCCACAATGATCGTATGGCCCATATTTAACCCTAGCTGGAGCATAAATGTGAAGCCACAATAAAAAGTAACTAATGCAGTTAAAATTACTACGTGATTTGTATCTCAATTGTTGGCTGATCAGTCATACATAGATACATAAATATAAGTAGATACATACAGATGTATACATTTACGATACAAATGGTAGGCAGATAGACAAGAAAAAGCAGGCAGGCAGGCAGGCAGGCAGATACTAGACAAGCAAACAGACAGGTGGCATAAAGATCGCAGTAAGCAATGGCAGTAAGTAACAAGTTAAAACCCAAAATGTTGAAAATGTCTTTATTGCGTTTTGAAATATAATATTATGCAATCGCTGCAACAACTGAACAACAGCAACAGCAACAACAACTATTGTCCATATAACGCAATGATTTATGATCAATAATTTTACATAAATCTTGACAAACACTCTAGAGAGCATTGCATTAAGAGCGATAAAGAGAGAGCGAGAGAGTTAGAGGGGGGTGTGTAAAGGAAACAGACCAAAAGAATTGAAATGTTTCTCAACATTGATGTATGTATGCATGTATGTATACATGTTGATCTGTGATCTAATTGCTTTCGCTGTACATCATTTTTATAATATAATTTACCAAAGAAGAATAAATGCATGTTTGGTTGTTGTTGCTGTGGTTGTATCATTATTATAAGAAATGGACTTGACTCCTCATCATATTATACGTCGCATATGTCAATTTATGGTAAATAAAAAAATTCCGAATATATAGTGGGTACCGTAGCTCAGTGGTTAGTGTGGTTAGTGTGTTGGGTTCAATCTCCGGCTGAAGCATAACAAATTTACTATCAAAAATATTTTTCTTTCGAACGGTACCCACCTGTCGGCAAGCAAATAGTGATGTCGCAAGGGTTCTGCAGTTCGGAACCGGCTTAAATAAGTACGTCCCTTCTAATACTGTCCAAAATTTAACATGTACAACAGTAATGGAAGAGAAGCTCGGTCAAAGAGCCCTTCGGGGCTTTAGTGCCACATACTTATTAAAAATTTATATTTTTTTAAAATCCGAATTAAAGTACGAATCACTTAAAAAACATGCGGATTAAAGGTTATAGAGGTTTGATGATTCAACCTTATTAAAAACCAATCAAAATTATTGCTTTTTTCTGCAAAACTGAGCTAGCTGCTATAATTGAGGTTGAGAATCGAATAACAACAAACTATGTTTGAAACACGGCCTTGTTTTATTGCCAAAAATATTTGCTGAAAACATAAGAATGAGCAGATTCGGTAAATGATCTCTCACCACGATATTTTCAGCTTTTACAGAGCACATTGATTATTTGAAGGAGAAAATCATCAAAATATAAAATGCTTTTACATAGTTGCCTGATTTATCGCCTAATGATTATTTATATCCTACACTTAAAGAGTCAAGCATAACTTGAGTTCGTGTTCCAGGAGAACAATTTGTCGATATGGAAAAATATATATATTATTGATCAATTACACGATAACTACCGTAAATTTTAACCAATGAACTAATAAATTCATGAATGATCTTAATCGGATAAAAATCATGCCTACCTCCCATACTAAACTATGGTTTTTAATGGGTTTTTTACATTTTGAGCACGAATGTATAAGGCTATGAAGCTGAAACACTGAACATGCCATTATATTCATCAATTATTAAATATATTTGAAAATGGGTAAGATTGAATAAAAAGTATGCCCACCTCTCATACAAACATATGCTTTCTCATATGTCTTTTGACATTTTTCTCATGAAAATAATGATTTATCGACCTGAAATTCGGTATATCGGTATATTTATTCATTTGCTAATAGATATATTCAAAAATAGTTGGAACTTCACATACAAACATATACTTTCGTATGTACGTTTTTACGCTTTGCGCACGAAAATATATAGCTATCAAGCTGAAACTCTGTTTATATATCATTTTATTTATTTAGTAATGGAAATAGAAGAGGACTCAGTAGTAAGAGTAGTTTTAATACTACATGATTTCAAATAAAGGTTTAATTTGCTCTTACTGCCCATACAAAACTCTTGCTTTATATAAAATATGAGTTGCTTCTGAACACTTCTGGGTTATGCTCACTACAGTGCGTATAAATTTATAGTGGATCATGCTTTATAAAAACTTTATTTATACCATTGACAATGCCTAATCGAGTGCATGGAAATAGAATAGGTGTAACAACAACAACAATTGATAATTGTAATAAATTAAATCTATATAGTTGGCAAATTCATATCAAAACAACAGCACCACTTCGCTGTCAACACACAAAGTCACACAAAGTATTTCAGATTTTGCTGATCGTTTTCGAGTGCATTTGTTTTTTTTTTGTGTGTTCGCACACGATTTAGCAACATGTGGTATGATCGTCAGTGCGATCATCATGATCATCGATCATCTTTACAAAAATGGTTTCCAGCTGCGTGTATGAGCAACCGAGATTCATGCTTTATCTACTAAATAAATAAATATAGTAAATACGTGCGATCAGTTGACATTTTGTTCGTAATGTTTTAACAAAGCAAAGATAGGATGTAGATATGTTCGGTGGCCAATCAATAAAATAAACAAACAAACTTTTTCACCAAATGCGGGGGACAATTGTGCTCGAATTGTGATTGCTGCTGTAACAAATAACACGTTGCAACATATAGTATTGCTGTTTTGCTGCTGTTGCTGCTGCTGCACAATCATCACTTAATTTTCCTTCAAGCTTCTTGCTGCTGATCGATCTTATTTACGGTGTATGAGTAATGGCCAGACAGTAGCATGCTATATGTATGTGATATTTATATTTGCTTTGCCATTTTTGTCATTTTTTTATATACTCTTTTGTATGACTGTATTTTTTTCATTCTTACATTTAAGTAATATTTATTGCTTTTGGCATATTTAATAAATCCACTACATAACGTAGTGTAGTGCGTAGTGAATTCATATGTAATTTTATGTTATTTATGAGCTCAAGTTATGCCTTTTGGATATTTGAAGAATTTAGTTATTGTGCACGATATCATGTGCATGCTCATTGCTTATGTACACACATGCAACTATACACGATATATATATAGAGATAATGACCAAATTAGTAGGTATCGTCTCTTTGTATCCTCACTGACTTCATAGTATGATAGACATTAAAGTGAGATTGTTAACTGTTCTATTTATTTGATTTGATTTATATCATTTTAATTTGAGACATAATAAAAAACAAATATGCCGGTTAAACGATTTTCTATTTAATTATTGATTAGACCATTTTTGCTATTAGCAAGTTGTATTTATTTGTGGGCGTGTTTGATTGACAAAGGAAGTGGTCTCACTAATTGACACTTGAAACAAGATCGCACAAGATTGCAGCATTAAAGAACTTCAAAACCTCGACCTTTAGTGATTTAAGAATTCAATTCAATTCTTTGTTTTACTTTTAGCCAATAAAAGAGACATTCGATTTCATTTCTATGTAAACCTCATATCTTTGTCATATCACCTTGGCTGTGTTTATGATGACCTTGTGTATTTTTGTTGACAGCTTCGTATGTATGTATGTTTGTATGTATGTCCATACCTTTTTGTTGGTTGCTCAAAGAATTGTTTGTCCTTGGAGCCAAAATACGCGTCGATATCACTGTAGTCCACGAAAAAGTTACAATATCCGGAGAGTATGGTGGATGCAGCATTAGCTCCCATCTGAGCTCGTTCAGCTTGCCTAAGGTCAGTCTTGCGGTATGCGGTCTTGCGTTGTCGCGGTGAAACAAAACTTTGCGTTTATTCATTAAAGACGGTCGATTTTTTTTTTCAAGTGCTTAATTCAGTTTGGATAGTTGATGGCAATAATAATCAGCTATGATCGTCTGGTTTGGTTCCAGCAGATCAAAATAAACGATATCGGCCGGCCATATCCCACCAACAGAAGCTCATCTCTGGGATTTGGTTCTGATGTTTCATCTTTATCTAACCACTGGCGTTTGCGAAGGGGATTATTGTAAAGGACCCATTTTTCGTCCCCAGTAATAATAAGCTTCAAAAAACTCTCATTTTCAAGCTGAGAACACACATTCCCAGCGGAACCCATTTTCCCAGCTTTGGAATCTTGTTCTATTGAACCAGGTGCCTGTAAACCGTTCCATGTGATGAATTTAACCTTTCAGCCATCATATCGACGGTCAAACTTGGCTCAACTTCCACGAGTTCCAGGAAGGCGTCGGAGTTAAAGACCTCAGGACGTCACAATCATCACCTCGGAATTCGGAAAACCACTTTTGCGCAGCTCTTACACTCGCGGTATTCTCCTCATGAGTTGCGTTTCTTTCTGCAGTAGCAGTTGTTGCATTTTTTCCACTTTCATAAAAAAAATGCAAAATATGTCTCTCATACTATTTCGAAGATTTTCAATTTTTTTTTAACAACGCGTACTTCTATCCGCGATTAAAATCACTTGTTGAATGCACAATACATCAGAAAAAATAAAAATAATTCCTTTATTTCCCACGAATCATATTTTGTACGCAAAAAGCGCCTATTGTGAAACTATTGAAAAAATAACGCACGAACTTATACAAAATTCACATTCTGGTATGAAATTGGCTCTCACTGCTCACGGAGTTCACCTCCAGGAATTATATATATCAGAGACTCCCATGATTTTTTGCTTTTCAATATTTTTGTTGAACATTCTTAACCTCTATCTCCACAACTTAGGGGATTTTCCTAGATAAAACATAAAAAATAAAAAAAATAAAAAAATGGATAGACTATTTCCACATAATCTCAAACATTTCATTTAAGCTTTCGAATAAGTAATTCGGCATCAGCATATAATTTGAATGAGAATCCACAAGAAAATGTACTGAAAATTCTCGCCTACAGTATTATTTGCGCACATGCCTCAAATCTAATTTGGTTATTTTTGTTAAACAGTGGCAAAGGTAACGGATACTATTACCGTTGCCCAAATCATGAAATATTTCGAAAGTAATGTGAACGCACATATGAATGCGAGACAGTTATACACATATGCACTCATTAGCTTTTAAGCCAACGTAAATATTTGCCACAATCTAATTTCATAGTTTATTAATTAAATTTGAATCAATGTGATACTATTAAATTTATACCATAAATGTTTTAAATATCATAATAGTTTTATATAAAATAGTATAGTAAAAATAAGTATGCATATATAATTCGATTCGGCTGATGTTTACTTTATAAAGCTGAACGTAATTATAAACAAACAGTTCTTTAATTAACTATTACATAGATCTTCTCACAAAACTGACAACATTAAAGTCATACAAAATACTTGAATGTATTGCAATAAAACCGGAACTCATTGAATGCTTGCGACTGTCGATGTGTCGCCGAAGAAACGGTCGCCACACGTGTATGCATAGAAAACCCCATTGAGCTACTGACGACACTATCATCTGTTTGAGTGTGTGTGTGTGTGTGTGTGTGTGTGTGTGTATGAATACATATCATAAAAATGCAATAACATAAGCAAACAATTAGCCGCCAATCATTACAAATCGCACATCACTGCAAAATACGGTTGCGGTTGTGCTTACCAATGTCATGTATTTTGATACTCACTTCTTTCTATATGAAAAGGTTAATATGTATACTTGTACTTGTGTGCTTTTCTCACACTCAATCGATTCTGTCGCCTTCTTTCTGATACCGTGTATTTCACTTTTTCTACCAACTTGATTCATATGTAGAATGTTACCTGTTACAATTAACTCAAATCGCCAAGCGCCATTAAAGGCCAACCAAGAAAATCATTTAACCACATGATCACATGAACCACTGACATTTAATGTCAGTCACAAACGCACACACACACATATACTAATGAATGAGTGAAGAAGAGTGGTTTTGCTCATATAACTCGATTGACTGTGTTGTGTGTTCTAAACTGTGAATAAGGGGCGATCATAGGTAGAGTAGCTAAGTATGAAAGTAGAGGTAGGTAGGTCGTTTTATAAGATTGAAAAAAATTGCGTTTAATATATATACATTGGTATTGGCGACATTGTTTCGTTAGTTTCTACTATTTCTACTATGTTCACGTCATAGTGGCAACACAGAGTCAAAAGATGACAACATTAGTGGTAGTACCAATAGTAGCACCAACTAAACATAGAACAAATAAATGCAATTGTGAAAAATTTGTTAGAATACAAAACAACAAAAGCAACCGACATGACCACAGTGAAGAGCTTCAAAGCAATTTGCCGCCATCGATGACAACGAAAACGACAACAATGACGACGACGACGACGACGACGATGACGACAATGGTTCTAATTCGATCTGTCTGCCAGCCATTGAATGTTTGAGGCTGGTATGGAGTGTATCGGTGATGATGGCGTCTATTTTAGCTGCTGCACCCAATTTGCTACCAGCACCAGTATACGGTCGCCGTTTGTACTTACTAATCAAATAAGCCAGAGAACAATAAGCCAAAGTAGTATAATAGTTGTTTGGCAATTGTAGAAATTAGACACAATCGTCTAAATGTAAAATGCACATACATACTACCTCTTTCGAAGTGAGAAACGATATAAGAAATTAGAAAAGACATACATGCTGGCATACATAGAGATAAACACATATAAATGATCGTATTAACATTTTGATCGGTTTTAATCGCCAAATCGATTAAAACCGCCAGCATATTAAACTCATGTCATGCAATGTTGTTGTTGTTGTTGTTGTTCGATTTGTGTACGCTGGAACATTTCGGCTAGTTTTCTTGTTTTTTTTTTCTCATTTCCCTTGAGATCATTTTGCTTTGAAGTGTGCAAAAGTTTATTATTCCACAGGCAATTTGCTATTGCTTCATGTTGTAATTAAATCAGCTGACAGCAGCAACATCAGCAGCTATGTAATGACAATGATCTTACGATTCGTATGTACATCAGTATCATCAATGTGTCGCGGCATTGAATATCATTTGAAATTTTAAAAACGCGATGCGATCACATCGATTCAATATTACGGATGTAATGAATTGTAGTAGTCGCAAGTACACATTTGTGTGTGTGTGTGTGTGTGTGATCACATGTATGAGTACATAGATGATCGCAAGCGATGATCAAATCAGTGTGACAAGTCAAGCAACAACAACAACAACAACAACAACAACAACAACAACACCAACAAGGTAAACAAATGTCAAACGAACTTTTGTTGTAATTTAGTAATTCTGGTCACCGCAACAACAACGACAACAACATGTATAATACAATCATTGTTATACGTAAATATTGGATTGGGGATGAAGTATTGGACGTTTTTGCTCAACAGATGAC
Source organism: Megamerina dolium (assembly GCA_963854835.1). NCBI lineage: Eukaryota > Metazoa > Arthropoda > Insecta > Diptera > Megamerinidae > Megamerina > Megamerina dolium. Next base: position 4,433,658 of record OY978528.1, read on the forward strand.
TGTGATGCAGCTGTGATGTGTATACGCCAATATTCAGTCCCATTGCCTTATATGTTCGGGTCCAAAGTACAGCCGATTCCAATCTGCCCGTTTCCCACCTCATCCTTTCATTAGCAAATATATTCAAATCTATCGAGTTTCAGTCTCAGAAATTTATATTTTCGTGCGCAAAGTGTAAAAACATACAATCGGAAACAAAACTTTGTATGGAAGGTAGGAGTGTTTTTAATCCGATTTAGCTTGTTTTCTAATATACCAATTTTTTGATCATATGTACTAAATTTATGAACCAAGTTTCATAAATTTAGTACACATTGTAAAAATATACATTCAATAACATACTTTTGTATGAGAGGTAGGCGTGGTTTTTAATCCGATTTCATCCACTCACGGACTGAGTAGTTTGTTGGTGAAAGTAATCGTATGTACCAATTTTCAGCTCGATTAGTCTATAAATACGCCTATTATCGGGTGAACAGAAGGGCAGATAAATAGATAAACAGACAGGCATGGCTAAATCGACTTAGCAAAACGGCAAAATGAATTATACAATGCTTCACATTAGCGCATTGAGGTTACAAATAAATACTTTTTTAGTAGAAACATAAATAATACAAGAAAATGGTATGCAGTTTAATTGCAAAGGTGCAATAGTTTCTCCCCAATGCAATATGTTGTATAATCTCGCGCGGCATTATGATTATAGTCTGAGACTGCTGATCACGCTAATATTTATTCTTTGCTCTATTGTTGTTGTTGATGTTGTTGTTCTTGTTGTTAATACTTGTTCATTTATTCATTTGTCGTCATTATCATGATATTCATGACTATCATCATCATCATCATCATCATTATCATTATTATTTGTTAATGTATTGGTAACTAACTCTCTTATATTATTATTGCATACAAATGACACAAATGTGTACATTTTGCCAGTGTCTGTCACGTTGCTGTTGTTTTGGGATTTGTTCTTTTCATCTCATCATTCTCTATGGATTTTTATTACTTACAATATCTGTAAGTTGTACTTACCAAATGGGTACCAAATGGCTTATCCTTGTTTTTGGTAAAAAAAACAATTATAAGAAAGAGATAGACAAAGAGAGAGTGAGAAAGAGAAATATGTACTTATATATTACATCTGTTGTCACATCACAGTCACAAAGTACGACGCTAATGGCGACAAACGAATATATGAGCGAAAAATTGTTACATGTAGGGGTTCGAAATTGAATGCATCGATGGATAGACGGATGGTTGAATGCAGTATGCATGTATGAACAAGGAGTAGCAAATGGCAAATAGCAAATAGCAAGTGTCTTTTTCAATTTGAGCTTACTTAATGATGAAATATATCTGCTTTTTGTTTTGCCTGCGTGTGTTGAATACCGCCATTGTTGCCACTACGATTGCCGCTGCTACCATTACAGTTGATCTCACACATTATTGACATTGACAGACATACGTACGAGTACACTAACCAAGAATTGTAGTCAAGTACACACAGAGAGTAGCGACAATTTATCCATTTGGATGTCATCAAGAGTGTGACGTTTGTGATCCATCTTGTGCAGAATACATTTTGTCAAATAAGTACCCGGAAATCGGAAATTCTCATTTTTAATTTTCCCTCTGAGAATATTTCAAAAAAAAAAATTTTCCCAGGTTGGCACAACTTTCAGCCTCTATTCTGTGAATTTTTTTGCTATGTTGTCATTTAGTTTGGTTACGGCGTCATTAGGAACAAGTCAACCTTTTGTTTCCGGGTACTTATTTGACAGAATGTATATTTATGTAGGTGCTTATATAAAGATTATATATTAAACAAATTATTTTGAATATAAAATGCATGGCTGTTGATGGGTTAATTAATGAATATACATAAGTAGTAGCAAAATATATCTAAACATATTGAGTATTGTGGTCGCCCTCTCTATGAGATCCTCTGTATGAGAACAACTTGTGACATCAATCAGGAACAATATCCAACTAACCACTGAACTACAGTACCCACAATTTTTAGGTTAGGGTTTTCCATCTTCTCATCTAAAAAATTCTGATAATTAGATCATTCGTTAGAATACCCAGAATCTCTCATAGAAGGGTAGAACGTGTGACGGACCCTCAATGAATTTTTTTCTTCGAAAGATTTATGATCAACATATTCATCCCCTATATCTATCCATTATAGAGATAGATATAGGGGATTACAAAATTCCAATTTTTATAAATTTTGATCCCACCGCTTCAAGAGTGCCTCTGAAGGGATATACTTTATGATTGACTAACATAAATTTTTACAACTTCACATTTATACTGGACTTTTAGGGAGAACCTATATCTTCTCTACCCCTCAAGAAGAGACTTATGAAAAATGTACTTGAGAGCATCTAAAAATCGAGCAAATAACTCTATAATTCACTATTATGCAGAAGATTTTGCATATAATACGCAAACAAACGCTTGCAGCCTTGCTGCGCGATGTCGTTCGTAACAACTTAAGATTCTCTGCCATAAAAGCGGGCGAACAGATTTTTGTGTGTGAAACTTTTGTTGCTTCTCCATACCAAATATAGTCGACTGAAAGCTGATGTGGTCTTGATGGGCCGAATGCTGATACCATGCTCTGAGCTACTGTTTGAGGCCGTTGTCGATTTCAGGCAGGCATAAGCTATCGACAAATCCCACTAGGGCTCTTTCGATGTTAATTGGACTGTTGTATTGTTATTTGTCATTACTTTGGCCCTCACAATGTTCATTCCCAGTAGCATCTCCTTTGCCAATCCGAACAGTTTATTGGTGTTAGTCCAACCATATCAGAGCATTTGTTAGCTTAGTGTTCAATTACCGGCTGAAGCATAACAAAATTTAATATCTAAACGATTTTTCTTTCGAACAGTACCATCCTGGTGACAAGAATTGGAAATTTTTCCGGCAGTAACAATTTGCCGAAAATGCTTCTTTAAAGAGCTCTGTGACAAAATTAAGTTAAAGTGATGTCACAAGGGATCTCCCGTTCGGAACCGGCTAATATAAGTAGGCCGCTTCTAATGCTTTCCAAATTTAATACGCACAACAGTATTGGTAGAGAAGCTCGGTGGTATCACAATGGGTATTTCTGGACTAAGTGTGTCCTCTCAGAGAGAGGGCAGCCGCATAACCTAACCTAACCTATGTTAGGTTGATCTCCACATCCTGTACAGCTGCTGCGAAGAGAAGAGTCGAAAGACTGTATGGTCTTCTGTAAGGTTTAGTTTTTTCCGATAGCAATTGATGAGTTTGGTTGCAATTAAATGGGAAGGATAGAAGTCATTGCTCAATCAAGTGAAGCTCGCAAAGCTAAAACATTGATGGTAATATGTACTTTGTAGAAAGACCACCATCACCACCATTAGCAACATCATCATCATTATCATTATCAGCATCATCATCTGATGAGTGTGAATGTTTAGTGGTATTCGTACATACATACATATATCTATATTCCTTCATACGTACAGATATCGTAAGTGTTGTAAATAAATCGCTTAGAGTGCACAGCAGAAAGTCGTATATACTACGATTATATATATATTGCAGTAAGTAAATGTATGTTCTGGCAGTTATATGGTAAGCGGCAGGCGGTAGTCGGCAAGCCATATGTACACGAATGAGAAGTGTAGAAAATTAATGGTTTGCATGTTGGTCATTTGTCTTCATTTGAGCTGCACATGTTACATGTGCATGTGTGCATGTGTGTGTGTGTGTGTTTGAGAGTGAGTGTGCACACTTTCTGCATTACAATTAAGTTTTGGGATAAACATATACACACGAGTACTCATACTTGTGTCTGTATGTGTGTCTGTTCGAATTGTAAGTGCCCACATATTGATGGAGCTACAGCAACTAATCTGTGTTGCTTATTGATATGGCATTTTTGTTGTTTGTACATTCAAACATTTGTTGTTATTGTATGTATTGGGTTACACTTTTGTGGTTTTGTAAATTAATTACATTTTAAATAAGTACTTCACACTCAATGCTTTCAACTCCTTAACTCTCATATATGTGTATGCATATGTGTATGTAGCTTGTATTCGCATTTTTTTCATTTAGTTTCTTCCTTTTTTTTATATACACAGACAGGTGAAATAAATATCTATTTTGACTTATTAAGAAATTACATGCAATTTGTTGGTGTTATTGTGGCCTATTAGCTAAACGCAAATGAAATGTTGGTGGTAATATTAATATTGCATGCTATTGTTAATCGGTTTAATATTTAGTATATAGCATTCATCATATGTACATACAGTTGATATAATATTTATATTATTACTCGTACTAATATCTTTTTTGATATTGAATTAATACAGAAATTTGCTAAATAATGAAGTAAATGAAAAATAGTGATGCAGATCATTTTAAATAACATTAAATCGCTCATATAATGCAAACTAATATTTATGGCTGAGCAATGTTGAGGCAGCCTCCAAAAAGAGCCTTGATAGCGGGTAAATATGTTCCGGAAAAATGTTTAGGGGATAAAATAAATATTAGTCGGTCATATAATTTATCCCTCCAATGTTGATTCGGCGAATTTTTTAAATTGTTTCAAATTTTAACCATTAGTTTCAGTTGAGGGACGAAATGTGATATAAACGAATTAATCCAACCACGAATCCTTCTAAATCTCCACAATTTTCGTAATAAACTCCATTTAAATACATTTTGGGGGAAAATTTAAAATACAATAAGCTCTCTCATAAGATGCAAATAGAGAATATGGAATTAATGTACTAATTTCATGACCTTTTCTACGCCCTTCGTGGTCATACACTAAAATTGTTGCTAAATATCAGGTGTAGTAAAAAGAAATCCATCATTTTTCCAATAGATAGTTTTAGTAATCTGTGTCTCGCGTTGTATAAGTGCGATCGAGTTACGCTATATGGTGTTAAGATAGGATTTCGTACTAAATAAACCTTTCAAGTTGTTTTGTGATTGCTTGACTCTGTATTGTTTGATCACGCGTCAAAGATGGACACCTGTAAAGAGAAAATATGCCATATTTTACAGTTTTTCATCGATAAATTCGAAAACGCAAGCCAGACGCCTGAAAATGTGAATAGTGTTTATGGTCTTGATACTGTAACAGCCAATCATCTGCAATTTTGGTTTCGTCAATTCCTTTCCGGTAATTTTGATGTCAAATATGCACCACACTCTGGAAGGCCAATTGTCGAAAATATCGATAAAATAATGGAAGTCGAGTGTCTGACCGTCATGTAAGCACCAAAATCGATCCATTTCTGAAGCCGATGGTTACTGGTGATGAAAAGTGGGTCACTTGCGACAATTTCAAGCGAAAACGGTCACGGTCGAATCGCGGTGAGCCGGCGCAAACGGTGGTCAAGCCAGGATTGACGGTCAGGAAGGTTTTGCTATGTGTTTGGAGGGATTGGCAGGGAATCATCTACTATAAGCTGCTCCCCTACGGCCAAACTCTTAATTCGGACCTGTACCGTCAACAATTGGACCGTCTGAAGGAAGCAATCACCCAGAAGCGGCCAGCTTTGGCCAATACGAGAGGAATTGTGTTCCATCAGGACAACGCCAGGCCACACACATAGATAGTGGCTCGCCAGAAGCTCCAGGAGCTTGGTTGGGAGGTTCTTATGCATCCACCTTATAGTACGGACCTGGCACCTAGTGATTACTACCTGTTTCTGTCTATGGCGAATGATTTTGCTGGTGAAAAATTCGCCTCAAGAGAAGATTGTGAAAATCGACTGTCCCAGTTTTTTGACAATAGGGACGAAGGTTTCTATGAGAGTAGCATTATGAAATTACCTTCAAAATGGCAACAAATTATCGAACAAAACGGTGCATATTTGACCTAAATCGGATTATTCTAACTATACTAAATAAATTTAATGCAAAAATAATGGATTACTTTTTACTAGGCCTTATATTAAATTTTTGAACAGCAGCTGAATTTTTGAGGCTCTAGGTGTTGAAAATTCAACAATTGCAAAATGAGCTTGTAATAAAAGCATCTAGTTTAGCGCCTTACTCAAATAAATATAATAACACTAACATGAAAAAATACTGTACCACGGATGGAATCACAATGAAAGAAGTAGTTCATATTTTTCTATATGATATACTCGTAAATTCTATTAATTGTCTATGCTAGAAGGAATTTTTCAAATACTCACAAACATTTATTTACGCTCATAAGGATGTAGTGTAAATAAGAAATAATAATCTCAATTTTTCCCACCACCAAAAGTATATGAAAATATTATACATGTGTGTGTGTGTGTGTGTGTGTGTATGAGAATGTCATCAAAATATTTGACATATTTTGGTTGTTCTTGGCGTTGCTATTCTTTTTTCTATATGCATACCTAGCGGTAACATCATCTAACTCTTATATGTTGCTAACATATTTTTACATTTTGTCTGTTAATCGTACAATTTTTTTCTTGTCATGGTTTTGTTTTTGTCTATAGGTATGTACTATTTCAAAGAAAAAGTAAAACTATGCTGCTTTCACATGAAATCATGATGATGGTATATGGTGATGACGATGATGATGAAGATGATGTTGGTAACGACACACACAAACTAACACTTGCATCGTGCATCATTGTGTCAACATCAACAATAACACTCTCAGCAAGCATTGCACATTGCAAACGATGGTTTAAAGTATCACATAGTAGCAACATACATGCAACCAGCACATATAAACATATAAACATATAAGCATATAAACATATCCATATACATTCATATGCATATGCATGCGTATACACTCCATAAATCACATTGCAATGACAAAATATTTGCAAATCGCGCGCTGGCACACTCATATATAATATATGTATGCATGTAGGTAAGTATGTATTGTATGGATGGATATGTTGATAGAGGAAGCCGCCTTTCGATACAAATCTATTTTCACCTACCAACAAACAATGTTGATATTATAATGTGGCACAAGCAAGAACAACAAGAGGCTAACACATAGATATTTTTCTATTTTGAATGTTTGCAGTTTTGAAAATATTTAACATAAAGGGTGTTGCTTTTGAAATTTTCGTCATTTTTCATATACTTCGATATGTCAAAAATCTCGACCATGTTTGCAACTTATTCAATTTTATATAAAATATTTTAATAATTCTGATCACATTTATTATTTTTGAACAAAGTCGAGTCAATGCCAACGATACTCTAAACATAACACCCTTACATATTTCTGTCACATTGTAAAATCACGCATGCGCTATTTCAACTTGTTGCAACAACGGCAATAAACAATTGACTATTCTCTTCGATTGGGGTGAACGATAGATATTTACGTAGATAGAACGATAGATGAATGCCAATACAATAGGTAGCCGCGCCATGAAGATGGAAAAGATGAACAGATGAAGGTGCAACAACTGTGATGATACAATACAAGAAAACAACACCCTGGGGATGTGGAAACGTGTAACACTCCATGCTATGGCGGCTGCTGTTATGGCGGCTGCTGCTATGGCGGCATTATACCTTTTTTCTATTGCTTATACATAGATAGCCCATAAATATATAGGTACGAGGGCGTCCCAGAACTACACGACATATCAAAGAAAACACAACAAATTTGGAAAAAATTTTTCTTTATTCATCAACATAATCTCCTTCTAGCTCTATACACTTTTCCCAGCGATATTCTATAGCTTCGCCTACCCTGTTTATAGTATGAACGGTCTAGCTCATTAAAATAACTTCTTCATTATTTGCAAATCTTCTACCATCAAGCCATTTTTTTCAAATTTGGAAGTAGAAAATAATTTGAAGGAGCTAAATCTGGCGTATAAGGTGCGTGCTGAAGCAATTCGAGCTTTAACTCATTGATTTTGGCCATCGCAATAGCGGGTGTTTGAACAGGCGTATTTTCTTGATGAAACAGCACTTTCTTTTTCGTCAAACTTCATCACTTTAACTTCGTAAAAAATTGGCATAATACTCGCCGTTGATTGCTTTTCCTATTTGAAGATAATCAATAAAAATTATACCATGTGCATCCCAAAAAACAGACGCCATAACCTTGCCTGCAGATGGAACTGTCTTCGTCTACTTTGGACACGATTCTCCCCTGTTTTGACTGCTTCTTTGTCTCAGGTGCGAAGTGGTGGACCCATGTCTCATCTATGGTTACGAATCGATGCAAAAACTCAGCTTTATTACTGCGAAACATCACCAAACACTCTATACAAACATCGTCATGACGTTGTTTTTGTTCTATTGTGAGCAAACGCGGCACCCATCAGCACACAGGTTAACATACCTTCAGCCGGCGATCATCCGATACCATTTTGAGAATTTTCTTAATCGTTTCTGTGGTGGCCACCTCAATTGGTTGACCACTAAGGTGTTCGTCTTGGCAGCTCACCCAATATTTTATGGTCGTAAACGAAGGAGCACAAACAGGGTAGAATCTAGTTCGGCTTTAATATTCGTTGGACTGAGACCTTTCAAATGAAAGCATTGAATTACATAACGGTGACCAATTTTTTACATGTTTACAAATTCACTGAGATTGTTAACTGTCGATGGCTGCAAAAGAAAAAATACTAAACAACGTGGCGCCTTGAAAATTAAAACATATGTTTTATAAGGTTGCCACTTTTCAGCAAAGTAATTTTTTTCAAACTACTGCCGCCATCTATATGTCAGGTCGGATAGTTTTGGGACGGCCCCCGTATGTCTTTTTTTTTCATATCTTATTCGACTACTACTTCGTCTGCTTCTTGTTCATCTTTTACATATAGTACAAATTGTTATAGTTACAAGTCGCAAATTTATTGCATGTAACTCGTTTGGTTTTATGATTCGCATAATATGTACAATACGAGTGCATGCCGAAGCTGCCGGCCACTGTATGTGTAGTCACCACCACCATGGTAGTTAAATATTGAATATGTACTATTCTACTATAATATAAATTTTTTGTGGTTATGCATTCATATAATATTAATATTAATATTGCAACTGATTCTATTTTATGGGATTCTATTTTATTTATTTGTTTTTTTTTTTTTTCACATACAACTTAAGCTGGCAAGTTGGTAAGCCTAACCATAAAGCAACAACGAATAGCTTTAGGCTTCTACATAGTGTAGTTAGTTGATAGCTTTCTCGTACTGGGTATTCATATTGTTAGCATATAAATGTACATTTTTATGTGCTATTTATCAAAATATTGTTACATTTATGTTCGAATAAATTCATACGATTGTAGTGTGTGTGTATGTGAGTATGATCCTTCTTTCATTCCCTCTCCTTCTACCTCTCTCACTATACGAGTATCAGAGATTCTTTGATTTAACACAAAAAAAATTCTTGCCAATTGTTAGCGCCTATTGTTTGATCAATAGTGGTATTTTGATATTGGTTTATTTGTGTGAATTCATTCAATTCAAATATGTTGTGGCATATTTCTTGCATTGGCTTCGTAAGTGGCATTATTCTTCTTGTTGACACGATTTCACTGTATGAATGAATGAACGAATTGAGTGGTACTTTCATTGTCGTAACTTATGCGATTATGATACTTTTGCAAATACACATACAATGGTTTATCTATTCATATGTGCAAATGTGTCGCATTTGACCTGATTTATTTGTGAATATTGTGAATAAAGTCATAAATTCATAATATAAGTATTTGAAAAATGCATATGCAAAAAATTTATATATAAATACAAATTTTTTACCCATTTCTATTTATTTTTATTGCCTACATTTCTATAAGTTCACTTGTGACACGTATACACTTGTTCAATACAGTCGCTTTGACAACATTCAAACATTTTTGTGTTTGTGTTAACCTATAAACCTATAATGTAATAGCCAATATGATATTCTTGATGGCCCTAGTTCTTGTTTTGTTGGTATTAGGAAATCTGAATATGACCAGTGGGTGGCTGAAACCGATTCCGTGGTTGCATCTTGCGCCATCAGCCTCAGGTTTCTTTCTAAAGACATTTATCGAAGTGCAAATTGTTACTTGTGAGTCCCAAAGTATGACTCCGTTTTTTTTTTGTTCAGGAGGTAAAACATCAAAAATGTCGGAACTATCATCAGAGGTACCGCCGCACCAATGGTATCTGGGGCTTGCTCCACTCAGTAACTCTATAAAACACCTTCTGGCCTGGTTGAATTCCACCGCGGCACCTCGTTAACATTACCTGAGGGTGGAGCCACATTTGTGTATATAAACCAAAACAGGTACCTGCGTTCAGGTTCCTCTCCAGTCGGCGTAGAGAGCTTCTACGCGATCTATGGGACATCGGAAAAGTGCGAGACGTCTCCACTTCCACTGGTAGGCTGTCGGATCTAATTGTCTACTTTACATCGGCTGTGATCGTCTTATTTCCATTTTACATACCCATTCTATGTTGCGTAGTCGTAGCAGAACTTGGGCGGAGAATTTTTGCACTGCTTTACAGTTTTTTTCTGAGGCCAGCGTTTGCAGTACAAGGTTGGTTAACGTGGGGAAAACTCCAAACACATCCGTCAGTTTAGAATCTTCGGCAGTGGAACGTGATCCGCACTCTCATCTTCGCCTGGGAATTCCGGGCAGGTAGGGCTTTCTGCTATTTTAAAACAATATAGATATGCAAGGAAGCCGCCATGTCCGCTCAGTATCTGCGTTAAGTAGTAGTCCGTTTCGCCATGTTTTCGGTTGATCCATTCATCCACTCTAGATATCAGTGTGTAGGTCCAACGACCTTTCGTGGAATGATCCTGCTTTGCCATTCTGTTAGTAAACATTCGCGCTCAACTTTTTTTGTCCACAGCCGTGGGTTTGTGTCCGCGTGACTAATATAACTGTTTTAGTTCTCATGCTCGGTTGTCGATAGGGACTTTGTTCGCTATAACGCTGATTGCATCGTCCGGCATTTAGCCTGCTTGTCTGTTAAATCTCTTTCAAGCCTCTTTCAAGGATGGCTCTAAAATCTTAAGCAAACTAAAAAAAAAGTAGGCTAAAATTATTATCAATGGCCCTCGAATGCCAAGTAAAACATAACGAAATATTATATTAAGATTTTTTAACATTTTTCCACAGCACTTCACCAAACTTCTTGAAGTTCATATTTCCGGTTGAATTTATTTCTATTTTAACCATCAAATAGAATAAGTGTATGAAGTAGTCGTAGATTGCCATTGTTGTTGTTTTTTTATTGCGCTGTATATGGGGAAATGTGTATATTCAATGTACATACTTACATGTACCAGCATGGATGATATAGTCATGTGTCATTACAAATAAAGCAGTATATGTCATACAATGGACTTTTTGACGCAACATTATCACCATATATGTAGATAAGTGTTTGTTGCAAATAAATATGAAAAAAAAAACGAATAAAGTACTAAATTATAAAAGTGCTTTAATTTAATTTGTTTTGCTTGATCTGCTAAGTTTTTTGTTTTTTTTTTTTTCTTTCCAATTTCACTTGTATGCTATTTTTGGCGATACATAAAAAGTATCGATCAATGTATTTATACTATTGTCATATAATAGTAATATAGTCGATTGTATGTGTGCAATTGCGAATTGAGGAGTTGAGCATTAAATCATGTTGTGCAGCAATTTTAAAACAATTTTCAAGTAACTCTTGAGCGCTACTGTTTTTATATCACATTATTATTATTATTGTTATTGTTGTTGTTGTTGTTGTTGTTATTGATATTAAGCCACTAGTTGGTATGTAGTAGTTTGAAGACTAAGCTTATGTTGCTTAGTTTTTTTTTTTTTTTTTTTTTTTTTTTGAATTTCGTGCTTGTATGGATTTCAATGATGGATTACTTGCTCTACCATCGAACACATTTTAGACATGAATTTGCCGCTACTGATGCTACTGTTGCTGCTACTGTTGAGTATTCTTCTGGTTGTTGTTCTTGTTGTGTTTTGATATTGCTCTTTGGTACCAATCTGTCCATCATCATTATCATCAAATGAAAATATTACCGAGTTTAATCTTTTTCTATATATTTTTTTATTGCTTCACTTGCAATTTTTGACATTGTATGTGCAACAAGTACGAATAAGTAGTTGCCTTTACATCGAACTACAAAGCAAACGGTAGTCATTGACCAATGACTGTTTACCCGCTACTGTCTTCTTGTTCTTGTTATTATTATTATTATTTTATTATTGCACCCTACACTCAGAGAATCAAGAGTACATTGAAGTTGTGCTTCCGTTTGTAACATCCAAGAGGAGGGTTGACAGGTATGGTGAAGTATAGAGATATATATATTTTTGGAAATTGGTATATAAAATTTCTTGACCAATAAATGCTTAGGTTCGTAAATAGACAGAATCAAATGAAAAACAAGCCTATCTCCCATACCAAAGTTTCGAACGAAAGTATAAAGCTATGGGACTGAAATTCGGTGCAGATAATTTTTTTAATGTTCGTACAAATATATCTAAAAATGGGCATTATCGAATGAAAACCACGCGTACCTTCCATACGAAAGTATGTCTAATCGAACTGTTTGTCATAGTCATCTGTCCATTTCTCATAGTGTAGTGTATCAATACTTCGATATTACCGAAGCTACATTTTCTGTTTTGCTTTTATTCCTTTTGCTTTTTATTTGATTTGTCTCCCCATAACGCTTATGAGTAATTGTAGCACCAATCAGCTATGTACACATAATCGCACATGAACAACCAACCTGCTAGCCAACTAGCCAGCCAGCCAGCCATCCAGCCGGCAATAGGCTCAAAAATATTACAGATACCAAAGCATACTGAGTGCAGATATCAAAGCAATTACTTTGTAATTTAATTTTATTGATTGCCATGCTGCTGCTGCTGCTGCTGCTGTTGGTGCTGCTGCTGTGCACTTTAGTACTGTTTGATTTGTATTTTTATAATTCATTTTTGCTTTTGTTTTTTTTTTTCAATCAAAGTAACTAAAGAGTGGAAGTTGAGAGTATATTTATAAGTAAGTAAGCTAGCTTTGATCGTATGGTTTATCGTATGTCGCACTGTAGTTCGTTCAATATGCAAAATTTAATACATTGTTTGACAAGGATATCAAACAGCTGATTTAATTACTTGAATTTGATAAGAGGTCATTGCGTAGAAAATACACACATAAAAAAAATTAGTTTTAGAAGAAAATTTGAGTCATAAAATTCATTTTTATGAAATGACCAATTTTTTCGATGCCTGAAATTCCGATTTAACTCAAAATAATTGATTTTTCTTTGTACAAAATTTTATTAATATTATTTTGTAACTATGACTTCGATACTATCATTTTAAAAAAATCTTAAATTTTTCAGCTCATCGAATCCAAAAACCATGAATATTCAAGTTGTTCAATTTCTATTCCAATTTTATTTGTGTTTGCTTCACTGTGCGTAGTCGTTGTCATCGTCAACGATCGTTGCCGTCGCCGCCTTAATCTTAATCCAGAGCATTTTGCTTGTCTGACATTTATGGTTAAATTCAATTTCGATTTGAAAATTTTACCATTGTGCTAACTTGTGCTACTCGTACTGCTTTGGTACTGCTTTGCCTTGTGCTTGAGCACGCTCTTTATTATTATTGTACAATATTATCTGTTCTTGTTTTTTTTTTATAGTCACTTATTTCTAGTCTATATATATATATTTGTAGAATGTTGCTCTGTGATTGAATATCCATCTATCTTTTATTATTATTATTTGGTTTCTTTTTTTTTTTTGACGAAGCACAAAAGATATACACAAGATATACGATATATTTTTAATATCTCTAAATTGCCACATTTTCTACATTTGCTACTGTCGGTATGTGATGGCAATGGTTTTGTTGTTTTTTTTTTTTATTTCTTGCAAAATTTATATTCACCATTTGGATGGAATTTAAAAAATATTTAACACATTCACTCAATCACATTGTGTATATAATATTGTGTTATGAAAATGTGCTTTTACTCTACTCTACTCTACATATTTTTCTGTTTGAATACTTGGTTTTTTGCTTTTTTTTTTTCATTTATTTATAAAGCAATGAATTAGTTGAAGAAGAAGAAGAAGAATATTGATAGGAAAGAAAGAAAATTTTATTGTAAATGATTTTAATTGCAAATTGTAATTGTTTTTGCTAGCTCATTTCTAAAATAGAGCATCAATATAATAGAATGCTTTTCGAATTGATAGTTTACACATACATATGTGTTAGTTTTAATATATCCACAATGAAATGGTGTGACAATGTATTGGGTGTACCCCAAGTTCGTCTTTTTTTTGCATTTATTATGCATTTATTTATTTATCCATTTATTTCAAAGTACTTCCCATCGGAAGCTATAATATTTCGCCATCTTTTTGGCAAATTTATGAATTCCATATCAAAATAATTGATCAAGTGCTGCTGCGTATTCCACTAAGGGCATTCTGCATCGATCGAAAGAGCTTTTGTGTTAGAAGTAGCTACATTTTCTAAATTGTCTACTCATTAGGAAATGTAATCGTATTTTTTTTTTCAGCTCCATAACTTTATATTCTCGTGCGCAAAATGTCAAAATACAAATACGGAAGCATAAGTTTATATGGGAAGTAGACGTGCTTTTTGTCCGATTCAGTCCAATATATCAATTAATTGTTGATCCGATTTCGATAATTTTCGAACTCTTTCATTCATTGATCAATCTAATTGTATATATGTATCAGTTTCAGCTTGATATCTCTATATTTTCGTGGTCCCAGTGTGAAAACATACAAGCGGAAGCATATTTTATCGCGATTTTTATCTGATAGTCTTAAATACAAAAAGATTTTTGAGATCATGCGTTCAAGGAACCCTCTTCACATTTCATAAAGACAACGCCAAATATTATGTCTTTCCTACGGAGCAACAAAGACCACGATACTATATTGCATAGTTTGAAAAGTCCTGAGATTTTTTTAATAGATGGCCCCGCTAGAAAATGATCATGATTCATTGTGAGAGGTTCATCTGTTACTAGTTTATGTATGAAGTATCATGATCGTGATCATGAGTATCTTACATTCGCTTGAAGCAGCTACAGTCGTTTGAGTGACGCTACTTTTGTCGTAGTAAAAATAATGAAAAAACAAAAATATCGCATCGTAATCCAACATAGGTTTTTTTTTTTGGATAAAATTCCGAACAATCATTCCAATTGTGCGAAAATGATATCCCAAGTCTGCTCCCTCGAAAGCAACAGTGTATTGGTGGTTTTGTGAATTTCAAATGGGTCAAAGGACCAGTGCTCGGCTGTGAAGGTTTTGGTCTCCGTTTCTTGGGATGCACATTGCATAATGCGATGGTCAAATTGGACCAATTACTATTCGAATTAGTTGCTCACCCACCGTATTCTCCAGACATGGCTCCCAGCGACTAGTGTCTGTTCCCTAACCTCCTGGGAAATCGACGCGTATTTCGAAGGCTTTGACATTTTATACTATAGAAAGGGCATCGAAATGTTGGAAACTAGCTATGCCAAGCGTACCAATGACTCCCAACGAGCCCACTTACCCGCCCAACCGACCGAGGGGCACGTCCGCATAATGTACGGATCTGGTGACCGATCAGCAACAGCCCAGCTGTTCTGAGAACTTGATGCTGAAAGCAGGTAATTTGAGGAATAAATATGGCTTTGAAAACACTTGTTTTCATTAAAAATCTGAGGACTTTTCAGCCCACTTAGTATGTTTATGCTTTATGTTATATATGAGTGTTCATATTGTCCTTGAACAAGAAAGGCTCTGGCTCCTTGTAACACATTTATATACACCGTGTATTAAATGCGTTTAACTCTTACAGTGTCAACTCGTGGTACTCTTTAGACTTTAATGTGTTTCGATACATTCTATTTCTTGCTTAGAATTAGAGTAGGTCAATAAAGTATTTAACAATTACTTCAAGGCTTGAACTCCATTCCAATTTCGATACGATTAAACAGCATTACATTCGCTCACTAAGAAAGAAAAAAACATTCACTTACACAGATTAAGCTGCAATAACATTCAACCGTAACAGAGATCAAATTTCAGCTTACCTATGTTTTCTATTTTTGTTTGTTTTTTTTTACTGCTTTATATTGCATTTAGCTAATCTCTGAAAATCTAATGATAATCAACAGAAATTGAAAAAATATCATCAAATCAAATGTTTGGGTTGTAGCCAAGCGTAAGTCGATTTAGAGACTTCCATGTTGGTTCGTTAAGCAGCGCTAGCAATTTAATGGTGTTTTTACATTTGTCATTTGACAAAATTGAAAAATACAAAATAACGATTGAACAAACATTAAATACCTACAATTTGTTGTCTTATTACTTTCTTATCGCACAATAAAGTTTAGCTAGATAATGTAAGTAGTATTGTAGATGCCAGAAAAAAAAAAATATTATAATGAAATATTTATTAATAGTAAACAGAAGGAAGACGTTGTCGACTATGATCGCGATGATGATAATGATGTTCTGATTTTCTAATGCATGTTTATATTGATGTTGATGTTTGAGCAAATTGCTGAAAATGGATTGTACGATACGATATGTACAACAATAATAAACAAAAAACAAATTGCGCATGTCATAAATGACATTTTTATATAGCAATAATCATCATCATCGCCATCATCATCATCATCATCACCATCAGCATCATAATTTGTTATTGCTGGAAATAAAAGCAAATTAACATTTTACTATGTCGATACATGCATGATGTCAATATTACAGCATCACAAAAAAACAAAAACAAAAAAAATATTAAAAAATTTAAAATCCACAAACAAACAAACGAATGAACACAGACACAAATTGTTTCAAGTAATTGCTTATTAAAAGATTTTGTTCGAACTTAAGAATTATCAAGTAACAATATCAGCTACTGATGTTGTCCGATCAGATAAGCAACATTTATATGTACAACACTCAGACACACACACACAAATAGACTTTTCTCAAAAGCTATTAGAGCAAGTAAAAGTAGGTAATAAAAAAAGCAAAGATAAGCAACAAATATGATCATAACAATCACCATCATAATGACGACGACGATGACGACGAGGATGACGACTACGACCATCATAATGATTGTTGATTTTTATACAGAAATAATACATAGAATAATGTCACAACAACAACAACAACAACAACAACAACAACAGCAATAGAAGTCATAAATATGATGATGTGCTGTCATAAGCACAATAAGAAATGTCCAATTTGTTCATTTAATTATGACAATTTGTGTATTTTTCACATAACAACTAAGAAAGATAAAATCCGTAGTCTTGGACTGCATAGAACGATAAAATTACAATAAATATTTGGCACTAGCATCTTCAAAGAATCTTGATCTAACTTCTCTTCCGGAGTTGTGCTCATTGTTCTGTTGATCTTTTTCGCATATCCTTTTTCTTCATGGCAAATAATGCCAATTTCCAGAGGCAGACAGAAATATAATTATATTGAATTATTTATATTATTCAGTATTAACCAAATTAATAACGAGGAGAGAATGTTCAAACTATTTACTTCAAAATGGAATTTCAAGTGATTTCAATCAAAAGAGAGCGTGACGTTGGAGTAAAACCACGCACCACGCGAAACCAGACTGAAATTTGGCATAAGTTCTTCGGTTGAAACCTTTGAGGACCAACCACAAGTGCTACGGGCACTGCGACCATACGAAGTTTTTTGTACGCAAGCCCGTCTACGACACTAGAGTCTCCTCTACCTTTTTAATGAAAGATAGAATTGATATTGTCGAACTTTTGATGATTGAAGCTGGCGTTGGGAAATTCAGCTGAAAGTGTTTGAGGCGAATCCTGGCTGCCAAGGCTGGGCATTCGCAAAAGATGTGGATCGATGTTTCATCCTCCTTCAGAGAGAGAGAGAGTCTACACTCCGTGTCAGAGGATAATCCCATTTTGTGGAGGTGATACTTTAACCAGTTATGTCCTGAGATATAGCTGGTTACTAGGCGTAGATTTGTTCTGCTAAGACTAATTCTGTCAAAAGCTGTATCAAAACTGATGAGGGTTTTCACTAGGCGGAGATCTGTCAAATTTGTCCATTGTAGAAGGTATTTGTCATGGTAATGTTTTTCTATCATAGATTTAGCCGATGCCCAACTTATACCGCAGAAAGGTTCTGGACATGTCAATGGAGAAGACGAGCCAGCTCTCGCTAGTTCGACCGCCACTTCATTGCCCTCAATTCCGTTCGGGTGCCGGGTACGTTGTCAAAGTTAAATATTGATTGGCCAAAGTAAAATTCGAATTCACGATCATAGTAACTATAGATACCAAATTTTTCGTTCGACTAGTATTATTATTCATTAGTAATGTAGTAATCCAATTAAAATAACAATTGATGCGCCAATAATGCGACGAATTTGTGTTTTGTGTGTCCAATTGGTATTTTGTTGTGATGCATTAAAAATTTGACTTCTCGGTTAGGTTTTTTGAACAAAGCAGCTAGGCATATAAATGAGGTTTTTTACTCACTTACTTACTTATGTGGCGATTACAAACCAAAATCGATTTAGGCTGAATCTAGCATGATTCGCCAGCCAATTCTCTCCTTCGCTAGTTGCAGCCAGTTAGGAATTCCAAGCGCTGACATGTTCTCCAGTACTTGGTCTTTCCATCGGAGGTTAGGTCTGGCTCTTCTACGTCGTCCACCATCGGCTGACGAATATATTGTAACACCTTCTTCCAATCGTTCGCTGAGTTTTAATGCATTTTACTACGCCGGTGTCGGCATAGAGCTCATGGTTGTACCTTATTCGATACTCGCCACCAACGCTAATGGTTCCAAAGATCTTGCGCAGGATTTTTTTCTCGAAATCTCCGAGCATTCTCTCATCTCAGGTGGAAATTGTCCAAGCTTCGGTGTCATATGTTAGGACGGGCATTATGAGAGATTTGTAATGAATTGAGGTTACATCTAAGTAATAATGGTATAGAATGTCTAATTTCAATTTTTCCCACAACATTATACACTATTATAAAGGACTGATTTTTTATATTTTGATTTTGAGACGCGATTTCTAGAAAACCACTTGCCTAGTCATATTAATATTTATAATTTGTGACAATAATTCTTGTTTAAAGAAATTATTATTGTCAAGGTACTTAATGGCATTACCACCTTGATCATTGTTGTTGTGATTGGATTTTGTTGTTGTTGTATTTATGATAATTATATTAAATGCTCATTATTATTATAAGTAATAAAACATCGCATACTACATGCATCTATGTAGTATCTATACAAATAGTTAGCATCTACATATATTCGCTGATGACATATCTTTTAATCGGCACTTTGACTAACTCTTGTAAGACTTACCATGTGTACTTACTCGTACATACGACTGCATGTGTATGACAACGCATAAATCGATACTAGTGTGATTGTAGAATTGTAGAATTGCTCTTGGCTGTTAGCTGTTAGCTGCTGGCTGCTGCTGTTTTTAATACAACTGCTGTCAAATGAACAGGCTCAAACGACGACACTAATTAGAGTTTCTTTTACAGCAGTTCACACACACACACTCACACACATACATTCATACACACATTCAAATAGTTACATTGAAGGTTTCTATTTAGACTCGATGTTGTCATTTTAATCATACATACGAGTATATACTGCATGCAATGACAGCAGTTTTATGTAATATTGACAGTTTAACGATACTTACATGTATGCTACCATTAGTACAACTATCATATAAAAAAAATATTGTACTAACCATTGGCTTCATAATCAATTATTGATATTTTAATAATATGATATATAATAAAACGATTTGCTACTTAAGAGGTACATATACATATATGTAGTTATTAAAGTCTTACTGAATGCATATAAATAATGATGAGTCAAAGTCATGATCACATTTGTATGTACTCGTATGTACTGCAGCGCTGAAAATGTTCATAAAACCTTCTAAGTATTACAAATTATGTTGTTCTTTCTCAAATACAAATATACATACGAGTACGTAATATTCGTGTTCAGAATCTATTTAAAGCAACAAGGTCTTATAGCATTTTGAGCATTCTACGAGTACATGTTCCTCATTAAGTTGCATCATTTAAAATATGCTAATATTAATAAGCAATAACTTACATTTATATTTAATAATTAACTAGTTTAACATAAACACAGTGTGTATGTATGCATGCAGTATGTATGTGTGTATTTATTATGGTTTATCAATTATTTCGTTGGATATAAGGTCATTTGTTATAAAAAAAAAATACTAAGTACAAACTTGTTTTACGCTTTAAGTATCAATACGACAAAGTAATTGATATCACAATACTGTTTTTGGCACTTTATAAAATAATATTTAATATATTGTACAAGTTCAAAGTATATAAATTGTTTTAATATTTTGTCTATGAAACTCATGATGATAATATAATAAATAATTGGTAAATTGGATTGCAGATAAATTGTAAAAATATATTTACCAAATATTGGCTCCATTTTTGCGACAGGGTTGAACATAAATATTACAAATATTACTTCTATCCTTATAAATTTTAGCTGGCTTCAAATCTGTCCTTCAATATAAAGAAGTGGATACGCGAAGCACATATTTTCTACTGGTGGAGATTTGATTCAGAGAGAGAGCAGCCATCGAGAAACTCTTTGGAGAAAGGATGATACCCGACAACATCGTGGGCCATATCGAGGTTGGTGTGGTCACAGATGAAGGCGTGGTCAGCGGCAGCCCTTAAAGAGCTCAGAATGAAGGAGCACCAGCAAAGAACTGCAACCGCAGAAACGGTGAGTACTGTTCAATGTGAATAGGCTTAATAGCTAAGCTAGGTCCTGCGACGTAACGCTTAATGGCGGTCCCGTAGGACTGACAACTAGCTATAGAAGCCGGAGTTAAGGATTTAGTACGTAGGCGTACTGTTTCGCGAGTCCAGCTTAGTTAGATAGTACTGACTGGACGTGGTCCCGAATGAGGTGTACCTTTATCGGGCAGAATGAATCGTACATGCCGTCGGGGATGACGTTATCTTGTGAAGATTCCCTGTCTGAATAGAAAAGAGACACTTTGCACATGAAAACATAAAGATATTCATTTGAAACTTAGTACACATAATTATTTTTACAAATTTATGAACAAATTGCAATATAAACATAATCATCGGAAGAAAATCACACCTACTTCCCATACAAAAATATGCTTTAAAATGTATATTTTCACACTTTATGCACGAAAATATAAATCTATCAAATTGAAACTTGGTACATAAAGTGAATTTAATCAAAAAACGAATATAGTCAAATATGATCGTAATCGGATGAAACTTAAGCATAGCTCCCATACAAAAGTATGCTGTTGAAAATGGAATTTCACACTTTGCGAGCGAAAATATATAGTTAGCACGCTGAAACTTGGTATATACAATTATATTAACTATCAAATAAATATATTTGAAAATGGGATAAATTGAACAAAAATGACACATACTTTCCATACGAAAGTATGTTTTCAGATGTACATATGTTTTCACACTTTGTGTACGATATAATAAAGCTATTGTACTGAATCATGGTACATAAATTTACTATAATCACAAAAAGAATATAATAGAAAATGGGCGTAATCGAATGGAAATTACGCCTACCTCCCATACAAAAGTTTGTTGTTGAATATATACTTTCACACTTTGCATTCGATATATCAATCTGAAACTTGGTACATACAATAATATTAAACATAGAATAGATATAGTTGAAATATTAATCAATCGGATGAAAACTACACTTACCTCCCATACAAAAGTATGCTTTTCTATGAATATTTTCACATTTTGCGCCTGATTTATATAAAGTTATTAAGCTGAAACTTGGTACATACTATTACATTTACTAATTAATAAATATATACAAATATTAGCTGTAACGCATGAAAACCAATGCTACCTCCCATACAAAAGTATATTCTCTTTTGTGCTTTGGGCACGAAGACTTATAGCAATAAGACTGCAGCTCAGCACAGATGTTTACATTAATCAAAGAGGAAGTATATTTGTGAAATGGGCGTTTTGTGATGAACAAAACTCCTACCTACAGCAAAAAAGTACGATATTTCGAAAATATATCAGTCTATTTGTTACAGTGTAGGGTATCTGTATTACCGAAGTTGAGTTTTCAAATTTTTTTTCACCATTTTCACCGACTCCTGCCCGTATTTTATGAATATTCTAAGCAACTTATCAAATAAAATCCATTCTAAAATATGAATGCTTTTGAATGTGAACTCGAATAATATCATTAATTAATTATCCACTGGATGATATAAAATTACTCTTTTATAACTAGACATGTACATCTTCATTATTATGATGGCAACATTTCCAAGTTAAATACATACACTTATACGACGAATATTACTCTAGTTGAGCTAAGTTCTTTATAGCATTCAATTGATGTATCTACGAGTATATAAATACTCTCTTTCTCTTATTACGATGTCTAATTGAATTTTCACATATGTATATCATTTCGACTAGTTATTTTTGTAAATACGAGTACATATAAAACGAAGCATGTCACATGTTTACAACAATAACAATAATAGCAAATTGGTAGCAAATTTCAAAAATTTTCCCACCATACCAATAGGCTGAATTATATTGTGATTATAACGACAATCGTCGTCGTCATTGCTGTTGTTATCATATTGTATATTTGTATAAGCATAGATTTTTCTTTTTTATTATTGCTGTTGTATTTGTTTAACAGCTTGCTTGTTGCTCGTAAATAAGCTAATTTGCTTCTGCTGCTTCTGCTGTTGCTGATACAACATATCATGTTATAATTTTTAGTTGCAAAACATATCAACATACTAACAAATATGTATTATATACATCGACAATCGAAAACAACAACAACAAAACATATGGTAGCTTCTTTCACTTTTCCAACTTTTACAGGATGAACAGCATCGAGTGATGGTGCTGCAAGTATCTTTATTGCAAATTATAACTTCTCATCGTTGCTGTGTTCTTTTATGGAAAATTACCTTAAATTGCTCCAGTATCAGTGACAATAAACTTCTAATGAATGCTTTATGCAACACATTAACCATGTACGTACATACATATCGTACTAGTAACGTGATGCACGAATATGAGCATAAGCACGTATATGTAAGCATATACGTGTTACATATAAGCCTATTTATTATATGTATATGTAAATTTGAATAAGAACAGAAAAAAAAACAAAGTCAAGAGCAACAACAACAACATGTAAGTAGGTACTGAATGAAAATGGACATGCAAAGCAACTGTGTACAACTAACAGTCTACAAGAGCAACCAACACCCAATAGCGGCAGAAACTAAAGCATCATCTTATCGTTGTTGTTGTTGTTGCTGTTATAGTTTTATTTATTATTATCGCTGTAGTTAGTTAGCACCTTGTTGCTTCAACACATACATGCCAACTACACGAGCACCAACATCAACAGCAACCAGCAACCAGCAACAAATTGAGCCATTCACACTTGTATCTATCAATATGTACTATGTGTGTGTGTGTGTGTCTCTTTGATAAAATTTATTAAACAAATAAAACCAAATTACTTTGTCGCATTTGTTCACTATCTCCATCAGTACGGCTTAATATGATACCTGTACTATCATAATGAAACAAAATGTCGCAAATACATAATTTAGAATTTAATTGAGTTGATACAATACAAAGAGTAACAGTAACAACAACAACAACAACAACAACAATAGATTAACACCAGAGACAAAGTGGTAGACAGAAATGCCGATGATCATGATTCAAATTCTTATGATAATATCGAATTATGATTCTATTACTGGTGATATTGTTGTTGTTGCTGTTGTTGTTGTTGTTATATATAGCATTTGAGCTTATTTTTTTTCATATCTTCCATTCAGCACTAGTCTAATTGCAAGTAATAATCAATATTCACATGGACTACTCATGAATTGAATGTATGACTAACTTTCAGTTATTTTTTCTACTCAACATATCACCATCCCTTAATGGGACTCTTATATAAAATGACCGGAAATCACTTGAAAATCAACGATAGCTGTCTATGAACCGCATCTAGAGTGGAATAAAGTTTAAAAGGTATCATATCTAACATATTTCAGGAGTAGGTAGAAATTTCTTTAACAATGTTTCAAGTATCTCAGCTCATTCGAGGTCATTTTTGATGACTTTTTAATACATTTTAGCTGATATAAGGTCTAGTAAAAAGAAATCCATTATTTTTGCCTTAAATTGAAGGTTTTGTTTAGCATAGTTAGAATGACCCGATTTAGGTCAAATATGCACTGTTATGTTCGATAACTTTCATAATCTCCCATCCCTATTGGCAAAAAACTGGGACAGTTGATTTTTACAAGCTTCTCTTGAGGCGAATTTTTCACCAGCAAAATCATTCGCCATAGACAGGAACAGGTTTGTAATCACTTGGTGCCAGGTCCGG
The DNA here is from genome assembly GCA_963854835.1 of Megamerina dolium. Taxonomy (NCBI): domain Eukaryota; kingdom Metazoa; phylum Arthropoda; class Insecta; order Diptera; family Megamerinidae; genus Megamerina; species Megamerina dolium. The sequence goes on from OY978528.1 coordinate 4,458,198, forward strand.
ACTATAAGGTGGATGTATAAGAACCTACCAACCAAGCTCCTGGAGCTTCTGGCGAGTCACTATCGGTGTGTGTGGCCTGACGTTGTCCTGATGGAACACAATTCCTCTCCTATTGGCCAAATCTGGGCGATTGCTTTTTTCAGACCGTCCAATTGTTGACAGTACAGGTCCGAATTAAGAGTTTGGTCGTAGGGAAGCAGCTGTTAGTAGATGATTCCCTGCCAATCGCACCAAACACATAGCAAAACCTTCTTGACCGTCAATCCTGACTTGGTCACCGTTTGCACTGGCTCACCACGACAACCACGACCGTTTTCGCCTGACGTTGTCGTAAGTCACCCACTTTTCATCACCAGTAACCATCCTCTTTAGAAATGGATCGATTTTATTGCGATTCACCAGCGATCCGCGGATGGAAATTCGGTCCGTGAGGTTTTTTTTGCGTTAACTCATGTGGCATCCATACATCGAGCTAGCTTTTTTTTGTATCCGGCCTTATTAGAATGCTTCCAAACGGCTTTCTGTGCAATATTTAGCTCCTGGGCAATAGAAACAGTGCTTAGATGACGGTCAGACTCGACGATTCCATTATTTTTTCGATATTTTCGATAATTGGCCTAGCATCTTTGACATCAAAATTACCGGAACGGAATCGACGAAACCAGAATTGCACATGATTGGCTGTTACACTATCGTACTATAAACACTATTTGCATCTTCAGCTGTGTGGCTTACGTTTTCGTCTTTATCGAAGAAAAACTGTAAAATATGGCGTATCTTCTCTTTACTGGTGTCCATTTTTGACGCGTGCTCAAACAATACTGAGTCAAGCAATCACAAAACTGCCTGAAAAGTTTATTTAGTACGAAATCCTATCTTTCCAACGCCGTCTAGCGTAACCCGATCGCACTTATGCAACGCGAGAAACAGATTACTAAAGCCATCTATTGGAAAAATAATGGATTTCTTTTTACTACACTTGATATTTTGACCCATGACATTACCAGGGCTTGACCCTGTATGTTTGAGAGGTACATAGTTGTTTGCATAAACACGATTTTTTGACATAGTTTTATAGAAAAAAACCCCAACTGAGTCAAACCGCATGATCTTAGAGACCAGTTGAAAAACATTAATATTAATGAGTACGAATTTTGAAAATAAATACACATTTGAAATACACATTTTTTTAAATGCAATTCAATTCGCACTAAACAACAACCTTTTTAGAACTTTTAGTTTTATATATATGGTTGTTACCACTGTGACCACTTTGTTTTCTGATACTTTTAATTGTGTCCTCTTCCTGTAAAACAAAACCCATGACAAAGCTGTGGATAAGATTCGTACAAATCATCAAATATCGCATAATGTTGCTACTGCTTTAAATTATCATACATATTGACATGCGTTCACATACAATACAGGACTGGCAATCTACATTGGTGCACCTTGCATTTACATACTCACGCGACTTATCTTTTATTTAGCATTTTTGTTCGCTATAAATATTGCGGCATAGAAGAAGTAACATAACATATAAAAGTGGCAGAAAGTGCAGACGATAAATACGAAATGGAAGAAGAAAGGCATCAAATTTATAATCTTCTTCATTTATAGTATGTAATCACATGTATTTATGATGAGGTGCTATTTGCCATATTTATTATAAATGTGTACGTACACGTTGCGGCATTGCACTTCATTAATTTTCTTTGACTATATGATTGTCTTAGTGTGTGCGTTGATTGGTTTCAATCAATTTTTACAATACATATGCATGTACGATTCTTTGTAAAAACTACAATTGTCACACTTCAAAATACGTCACAAGATCAGTTGAAGAGTCATACATACATTCCACACTACGATCACGCATACTTAGATACTTGTGCGTTAAGAATTAATATTATGTGTACGGTTATCAGCTGCCATGTTAATGCAAGCAACTGCATACTTGTAAGTTAACATTGAGATATGTGGTATAGAAATGAATTTTTCTTTTATGGATAAGCCAAAGGAATAATCATTAAAAAAAAAAAAAAAAGAAGAATGAAATATTTAATAGCCAAAATTGCATTATGCACCATCAGTAAATTCTTGCCGCTGGCATATATACTTGTATGTATATGCATACAACTGTAATTCGGCAACAATTCATTTTTATTATGTAGCTAGTCACAGAACCAGTTCGCAGACACATTGTCTCTTTTCGATGCGCTCTCTTTCTCTCATTCTCTCACACTGTCCACCTACTTTGAAAGAATTGTTATGAATTTTATAGTGTTTATAGTTTTGGTGCACATTTGTATACGACCCAGCTAACCAGACAGAAAGGCAGGTTTGGCCAGCAACAACAAGTGAATGTGGTGGCAGCCTTTTGCCATCTACAATATACTCTTGAATATAGCATATACTTATGTATATATGCATACTGCATCACAAGAACAATAATGAACATTTAATAATAATAGCAACAATTAATGATGACGACGACGACGACGACGACGACTATGATGATGATGATGATGAATTGTAACAACTGTGGGAAAATTCTTTCTAGCATTCTAAATTTTTTCATTGTAATTCATATGTGTACACAAAAAGTAGTATATAAATATCTACATTCATATTAATTTGCATGTTTTATTGTAAAGCACTTCTAATGATTTCTTATTAAGTTTGTATTGAAGTGTGAAAAATAGCAATAATTTCTTAATCATTTATTAGAATATTGTATATGAAATTTGCAAGGTCTTATTAGACTTTCAGTAGAATAATAATAAATAAGAGATTATTGAATCCGAGTAGATATTATTTTCTCATACAAATGTTTTTCGAAACTGGGAAACATTAAATGTAGTTTTTAGTCTTACTTATTTTTTTTTGCCTATAAATAAAGTAAACATTTTTTTTTATAGCTTAATTTTTTCTTTAGAAAGTTGAACGAAGTACAGGGTGATTTTTTCGCAACTTTATTTTTGTGCAATACGGTTTTTGGCAGCTCAGCTGTCGCAGCTGTATCCGCCAGTGGTGTTGAAGACCGTGAATAATCCTCTGTTACTCCACTACGTGAAAATTTTGGGGAAGGATTTGGGTGTAATACCTTTTAAAATACAGCTGGTGCAAGAATTGAAGGCACACGACCTACCACACGGTTAACTTTTAGTAAATGGGCCCTGGCAAAGTTGGATGAAGATCCATTTTTTTTATCAGGAAATTGTGTTCATCGACGAAGCTCATTTCTGGTTGAATGAATATGTGAACAATCAAAATTGCCATATTTGGTGTGAAGAGCAGCCAGAAGCATTGCAAGAACTGCCAATGTATCCCGAAAATGCACTGTTTGGTGTGGACCGTACTTTTTCAAAGACGGCGAAGGTAGGAACGTTAATGTGAATGGCGAGCGCTACCGTGCGATGATTAGAAACATTTTTTTTGCCCAAAATGGAAGAGCTGGACTTGGCTGGCATGTGGTTTCAACAAGACGGTGCCACATGCCACACAGCACGCGAAACAATGGCCCAAATTGAGAGGCGAGTTCGGTGAACAGTTTATTTTACGTTTGGGGCTGGTCAATTGGTGGTTTAACGCCTTTATACTATTTTTTGTGGGGCTATGTTATGGCTCATGTCTATAGCGATAAGCCCGCAACGGTTGACGCACTGGAAGCCAATATTGAAGAATTTATTCGTGAGATACCGTCCGATATGTTGGAGAGAGTACGCCAAAATTGGACACAGCGTATGAACCACTTGAGTTGTAGCCGTGGTCAACATTTACATGAAATCATATTTAAACATTGAATTATATAGATCGTTCTATCGACTCAAATTAAGATTTCATATATTTCTCTAAAATTTTATGTGTTGTTCTTTAAATCAAATCCGAAGGCTCTTAAAAAATCAACCTGTAAATATTGTTTACCCATGTGAGATTACATATATGTATAATTCGTTGAAATTAAACTAATTCTTTCATACTAATTTCGTTTATTGTAGCGCATGCGCCATGGTAATTTAATTACCAGCTCTCCACTTAGTGATGTATTCAATAGCAATTATAAATCAAATTATAAAAAACAAAAGAAAAAAATTAGAAATGAATTATTTATTAATAATTACAATAACTATCAACTATGCAGTGAGAGCAAGCAAGAAACAAGTCTAAAATGAATGCAATCGCCACAACATACTCGTAACGGACTAACTGGCTTAGCTAGCTAAGTCGAAGGTTAAACGATGATATAAAGCAATGATGATATTGTTGCCTGTTAAATGCCGCTTCCTTAATATATTCTACTTTTATATATATTCTATTTCTTCTTCTTAGTCTTCATCCATATAAAATTATATTTCAATGCATTGCCGTTTGTTTGCCATCATTTAAATTATTATTACAAAAAATTGCAAAAAATTGAAATAATTGTGAACATTAGATGAAGCACATATATACAAATATATTGTAGCTAGAATACAATAATTTTATTGATGGTAGTTGGTAGCCGCTGCAATGCTGTTACTTTTATTGATGCTGTTAGTATGTTGGATGTATGATATAGTGTGAGTGATTGCCGCTGTGGGAATTATTTCCTGTTGTGAGTGAGACTATATCAAGTTTTTAGAAAATGCGAGAGAATAAATCTATTAATCTATAGAAAAAAAAAAATAGAAAGAAAACAAGTGTGAATATCTCAATGCGTTTGTGTGCTCTGACATTGGCGCCTCAACTCGTAAATATGCAATTTATGTGCGAATTTGCTATAACAATAAATAAATAAATAAATAAATAAATAATTGAAATGAAATATAAGAATATTAGTACAAAATGTAATATAAAATGAATAAAGGAACGACTTGAACCAATCACATGACTAATGAATTCCTAGAAATCAACAACAACAACATCGAAATGGGTTGTTACGTACATGACATTTTTTAAATTAATATTTATTTCAAAATAACAATAATAATTTTAACTACACATACTACATATAAGTATGCATAAATATATGGCTAGATGATTAATTATACAAAAAGCACAAAAAAGTGAATTAAAAAAAAAAAATGAAATTAAATAAAATAATTTATAAAATATTGATTAATTATAAAATACACTACATATATGTATATGTTGTATGAAAATAGAAAAATAATAACAAAAAGAGTTCAAATTATAATCACTCGTGCCATAAGAAGAGTTATTAATAAAAGATTTCAGAAACAAACTTGCTCGTTTTAGTAATTAATGTGAGTAGACACATACGAGTATGTACTACATACAAATGAGTAGGTGCAATATAATGATGATGATGATGATGATGATCGTCTGCTTGACGGGAAGATGAAGCGCAGCGGATAAAATGCCAAATAATAATAACAATAACAACACCACTAAGGAGATTTATTCATTTCAAATACAATTCTGATTTATTTTCTTGTACTCCAATGTATCTCTGCACGAGTATACATAATATTTATTGCTCTTATAGTATTAAGCAATAATTTTAATTTTTCAAATATAAATTATGTATAGTAATAAAAACAACAACAACAACAACAACAACAACAAAGATATCGGCTAATGCTAAATCAATATGAACTTCCGCATTATTGGCAACAACAACAAATAAATCACAACTAGTGAAATTCTTTAGAGAAATCGAATATAAACGACGTACAACTTGAATACAACAAATTTCGTATTTAACGGCAACACCAACAACAACAACAACAACAACAAACAAAAACAACAACAAATAACAATAAACATTCCTTTAGTATTTGCTTTTTAGGGCAAATACATATCTAGTTGAGGGCCCCAATGTTTAATGTTGGCCAGCCACTATAGTCGTACTATATTATGTCTAAAAAAACACTGGGTGTTGTTACCATGATTTCATTGTTTTCATTTCACAAAAAAAAAGAAGAAATAAAACAAACAAGCGAAAAAAAGATGCTGCTACTACAACAACAACAACAACAGCACATTTTTGCAAACAATAATTTATTATCGTCACTACAAAATACTTTCACGCACAATTATAGACATACAAACGCATATACCCAATAGAAAATTTGAGTAATACGATTTTATTATAAAAATTAGATAGGATTTAGTAAATCTATATGAAAAGTATTATTATTTTTTAGTGTAGTGCTATGAAACTTTAGAAAACGTATTTTTTTTCCAAAATTGTACTATATACAAAATGTATAACAATTTCGTTGATTAATAAATATAACCTCTATACAAAAATTTCATTTTTAAAACATAGTCTGTATGGAAGGTACTAGTATTTGTTAATGTATCATTTTGAAACTCCAGAAATTTTATTTGTTTGCAAAAAAAGTATTGTATACGAAATTTGAATTCCTTACATTCATAAATAAATCTGGTCTCCGTATAAAAGTTGCACTTTTAGAGCAAACTTGGTATGGGAGATACTGATATTTTTCGATGTATCACCATGAAACTTTGAGGGAATAATTTCAATAGCAAAATACTATCGTATACCAAATTTTAAGTTATTGTGTTGATAAATAAATCAGGTCTCCATACAAAAGTTGCATTTTTAAAGCATAGTTTGTATGGAAGGTATTAGTATTTTTTAATGTATTATTTTGAAACTCCAGAAAGTTTGTGTGTTTGCAAAAATAGTATTGTATATGAAATTTGAACTACTTATATTCATAAATAAATGTGGTCTCCATACAAAAGTTGCATTTTGAAAACAAAATTGGTATGGGAGGTATTGATATTTTTGAATGCATCACTATGGAACTTTGAGAGTATATTTTGTACCACAAAATACTATCGCAGACAAAATTTGCTGCCATTACTTTAATAAATACATATAGCCTCCATATAAAAAATGGAATTTTTTAAACGAAATTAAAAAAAACAAAAACACAAAAAAAAAATACTAATTTTCTCAATCTATGCCAATACATTCTCACAAACCAATGTCCTCTAATAATTGTTACAATACTAGAAATGAATTGTGGTGCTAACGAGTGTTGCGCCAGTGTTTCTCCAATCATAGATTTTGTACCTAGTGGGCACTTAAATGTTAAAACACTGCTTAATAAGCAAGTGTATGAATAATTTTGGGTGTGTGTATTTCAAAAAACCAACAATAACAACACACTATTGTGCTATACTTTACGAGCTGGTGTGTAATAAATTTAGCAATTTGTATTTTCAGCAACAACAAACAACACCACCAGCAAACACAAAAAAAGCAGAGCATTTATTTAAAATACACTACTTATACTGTATACATACTTATTGCATACTAACAATGTATATGAACATATGCATATATGTGTGTGAGTGTGTGTGTGCATGTATAGATTGTGCCCCTTCAACCACGCACCATATATGGTCTGCATATTGGACGCCGCCATACAAAATATGTAAGTAATCTAGTACATAGAAGAGTACGGATCACATATACATAGTACATACTTAAAATTTGTAAAGAAAAGAAACCATAAAAAAAATCAAGTAGAGGAATAGAGAGCAAAGCAATTTGTCGTCTTATTGTACATTGTTCCTTTCAAACATATGTTTGTACGTAATACATATGCCACATATAAAATGCTTGTGGCACCAACAATAACAATTATGAAAATTGTTGCAAAGTTTAAATGGAAATTGTCGACAAAACTTCCTATATCTTATACAATATATGTTCCTAAGTGTAGATGGTTGAGATGGAGGAGTGCAAGGCCAGAATATGCTTAGAAGATAATTACTTTGAAACAAATTAGTAAATAATATACACATACACATTTCGGTATGTGTTAGCGTTACAAACATTGTAGTTGTTTTTCTTTTCTATTGTCACTATACTTACCACTAATATAGTTGTAAGCATGTACATATGTAAAATACCACAATGGCTCCGATAACTGCAGTTAGAAGTTTGTTTGAGCAGTATTGCTGTTATTCTGAAATCTGCATAGACAACAGGTGAAACAATTTTGTTGTTACATTTGTACATTTGTAATCAAAAGTGGTACACTTGCTCAGAGTTACACGCACACTTGTACTGTATCCATATCCGCATATTTATCCCAGCTAACCAAGTGACTTCTTTTCATATGTGTATATTTTTAAATAATTACAACTCGGTGAATAAGCTGTTAGTATTTTAAGAACAGGAACATGGTCATTGCTCTGATATACGAGGGCGGTCCCAGAACTACCCGACCTGACATATAGATCGCGGCAGTAGTTTGAAAAAAATTACTTATAGTATATCGCTGAGAAAAATGTATAGAGGAGATTATGGTGAGAAATAAAGAAAAATTTTCCCAAATTTGTTTTTTTCTCTGTTAGATTGGGTAGTTCTGGGACCGCCCTCGTAAGATAAATTTTTATATTTTACAAACCACTATAGTATTTAGATCTAAACAACGGGGTAAACCCTGGTAAACTCTGGCTTTGTTATAGTCGCAAATGGAATTTAAAAATCTTTGTAGTCGGTTTGAAAATGAGATATTTTTTTTTGTTCCACTGCAAGCAAAGCCAAAGGTATCGACGTTGCAAGTAACTTTCTAAACTGCAAATTCTTAGTTAAGATATTACATCTGATACAAGTGAAATCCCTATTTTGTCGCTGATACATCGACAAAATTAAGATGAAGTGTTTGTCTGTCCACAACGTGGATGCTTGCTTGGATTTCAGTTGCGTATAAATTTTCTCTCACACAAAAAATTATACCACGGCAAAGCAGAACTATTTCATTGATCTCCATTAAGTTTATAATGTTCTCTCTTATATGATTAGACCTGAAAATAACACAAAAATTCACATGCAAGTTTCACATGCGATTTTCCTATAATTCCTACGATGATACATCATGTATGTTTACCCTGAAAAATCACTACTCGGAATGTCTGCAGAATGGTTTGCTGGGATAAGTACAATATTTGCTCGTATATATGCGTATATCTGGTATACTTACACATACAGTGTGTTCCAATAGTAGGGGTGGAACTTTGTTATCGATTAAAATCTGCATTATGGACCTTTTCCCGCCATATTTTGTGTCATTGTCATCGTGATGGTATAGGATTTTAGTTATGGATCAAATACACGAAAGAACAACACATTGAAATCGTCGGATTTTGGAACTTAAATTCCAAGTCGATGGTGCAAACGCTATGATGTTGAAGATGACGATTTTTCCAAAAAAATCGTCTTTTCGGACGAGGCTCATTTCCACCTCGGCGGATATGTTAATAAGCAAAACTTTCGTATCTGGGGCTCGAAAAATCGTTAATATTTGGTGCGATTTATGGATCGGAGGTATCATCGGGCCGTATTTTTTCAAAGATGAGGATGGAAACATCGAAAATTTCAATTCTGAGCGATAGCTCACTATGTCGGAGGACTATTTTGTTCCGGAGGTTGAAGCTCAAAGTCTGGACGATATGTGGTTTCAACAGGACGGCGCTACATCACACATAATTCGCCTCAATATAGTTGTGGTGAACATATTCGTAAAATAATTTTCCACAAATAATTCTATTGTATGGCCTTTCGAACGAAATAATTCAGAACCATTTGGGTTTTATTCAAAATTAAAGTACCACACGTCTTAATGGTATACCCTATATATATATATGTAGATGCTATGCATCATTAACTGAATGTCTTAATTTGTTGATGGCGTTATTCATACGGATATACTACACATATTTTTCTTAGTTCAGTAGGAGGTAATACATATAAGGGTATGACATAGTATATAGAGCAAGACTATATTATACGTATGAGTGTACTAAATAAGAAATAACTATTTGAAGTTGTAAATTGAATTTGTTTTTGGCATTAGACATTATTTAAATATCACATAAAAGCTATGTTGGTTCTTTAACTTAATTATGATAGATGTTGCTTAAATACAGTTGTATATATCTCTGCATTTATTCAAACCCTCTGTCTGTTTTTTCATACATTTTGTGACATCACAAATAATTTCATAGTGATCTCTTTATTTTATGTGACTTTATTGTCTATCTTATATGGCAAAAATGTTTAATATCTTAATGAGTCATTTGTTGTACGTACATTTTTGGAGATTTTTCCAAGAACTTAATTAGATAATACTTAATTTTTAATAGTTATTGAAATAGTGAATGAAAGAGAAATTCATTTTAACTACAAAAAAATTAAGGGCTTGTTTTTGATATTGACATCGAGACTTAGTTTTTCATTTGAGTATATGGTCACACCTTAAATGTTGGGTTATCTCTCGCAATGTAGACGCAACATGTCGACGCAACATGTAGACATAATAAAACAGAGATTATAGATCTTCAACAAAACCAATTTTCAATGTGTAGTATTTATATGTGGGCAGCACAATAACAGTTGCATACTGTTGCATCATTTTATGATTTTCACTTGAAAAAAAAAATATTGGTATAGACAATTTTTTTCTGAAATACATTATTTGTTTCCCCTAGACCTAGTGCATTCCATATGTATATATGAACGTTAAGGTGGGAGAGAATGTCAGGGAGAAAAAAATGTTGATTACCTGACTAGGTAATTTTAAGCATTTCTTCCTTCAGCAGGATTAAGTAGTTGCTGATTTGGAGGATAGAGGAAAAAAAAATTAATGGAGATTCGTCACATATTTTACCAATGTAAAGGTGTTTCCTAACAGCTAGTGTTGAGTTTTAGTTTTTTTTTTCGGGTATTTTGTATGGGAGTTTTCTGAAAGAGCTAAGAACTAAGGGAGTATCAATCAATCAAAAGAGAACGTGACGTTGGACCAAGAACAAAATCCTTGTCCATCAAGTGGACCACGCGAAACTAGACTGAAGTCTGCTAGAGTTTATGAGCCCCACGGCTGATACGTCTGAGGGCCATCTAAAATTGTTACGGGCACTGCGACCATAAGAGGTCTTTTGTACCCAAGCCGATCTACGGCACAAGATAGGGAATATATGTGCTGAAAAGAAATCGTGAGAAAAAAAAATTAAAGAAGTCGGTCGTCCATTGCGCCGCTCGATATGAGATTACTGTTCAGTTAAAAGTTATTCATGCGAGAATTTCACGAATCATCACCGTAGAGTGGCGAAATGTACGACTGACCTTCATAAAATTTTTTGCCTCAACATTTTCTTGGATTGTACTTCTCCCTCATCAGCACCCGTTAAAGCGACTGTCATATAAAATGTATAATAATCACTTAAGTGAACAGCAATGAGCTTCACACCATTGAAATGCAACTCTGATTCCATTAACTTTTCCATAAAAAATATTTCTTCGGGACACCCGTATAAAATGAACAATAAAATTAAATATCGACAATAACTGGGAAGGAATCGCCATTAATTTCGCGTGCTCTACAACTTCTCCGAACATACTCTCTTACACAATGACAAAAAAAAACATCTGAAAATCAACAAATAACCTCTAACAGAGAAGGGCTCTTATCATACATACGCCCTAAGGCGATTCCCATACAAAATGGCAGAAAAACTCTAAAAATTGACAACAGACTGACCTCCTTTAATAGGGAGTTTATGTGGTGACTGCATACTAAATAAAAAAATCTTTAATCAGGAATTTCCTTTTGCTATCTTGAGAAGAAATATCTGTAATGTTCAAAATTTTATGATTTTTGGAATATCAAGCCTCTTGAAAGCACCTTAATGTATAATATATACAATACAACTGACGTCTCCCTATCTCTTTGAATTGATTTGCATAATTTCGCATAATACTGTAATTTCGAGTAACACTTTTGATCACGTTTTCTAATTTTTATCATTCTCGTGGTAGTAGTAGTAGTAGTAGTAGTAGTATACGATCGGCAAACAATTTTTATGTACATAAAATTTCGATATAAACAACGGTCAACGCTCATTATTTGGTAAATAAAATTTTGTAAACAATGTAATAGTAGTAGCAGCAGTAGTAGAAGTTTTACTACTACTTAATACAAATATATGTATGTATTGCATTAGTAGTAAAAGTGGAGTAGACTTGTACTCGTTGAATGTAAGTAAGTACCAGTAGCAAGAGTGGAACAGTCACAGCAATCATACGGCTAATACATATTTATAAGGTTAATAAAGTAAAATTAACTATGCTGAAGAGGCACAAGCCAAGTTAATTCAATGAGTGATGATGAGCAAAAACAAAAATAAAAATTGTTTTAACAAAGAAGTATGGGAAGAATGAAAAGAGGCTAAACAAATATTTCCTACCGAAAAGGGTGGCTCTATAGACTCCAGAAAATTATTGACATACATATGCACATACCGGAGAATGGCAATCCTGTAGTAAATACGTAATATGCAACAACAGCAACAACGATAGGTTTCAGTTTTTGCTCTTTCTAGAAATTAACTATGAGTTTGTTTTGGTTTTAGCTGTCGAATGTACGCCGAATGCTTCATAGAATATTGCGCATGATTCATGCACTTTTATTTCTATGGCATTGCTGCTGCTATTGCTGCTGTTGATGTTGCTGGCATTCATAAGGGAATTGCCATTGTGCTTTTGGAAATTGGGAGCGTTTTTCATGAGCTGAGGTACGTTCGACGAGCCATACGTGCTCATATACATACGTATGTGTATGTGTCTGTGTAATTGTCGGCTTTAGCTCAAAGAACAGTGAATAGTATAATTGTGTGTGTGTGTGTGTATATAACTCTCTTATTCGTAATATATGTACATATGCATATATGTATTTCTCTTCTATGCTTGCATACCGAAAATGCCAAAAAAAAAAAAAAAAACAAACACAAGCAACTAACCAACAGGCAAACAGCCACCACCCGTCTATGTATATACAATTGCATTTTGCGAAAGATTGCAGAAAAAAAACGAATGCTTTCTTTTGGAATTTTGATGTTGCTGCTGAGCTAGCTGATATTTTTGTTGTTGTTGCTACCATTATTATTTGTTATTTGTTGTTGTTGTTGGTCGCATATATTTGCTTCTCTCTACATACATACGCTCAACCAAGATCAAAGTGTAGCGATATAATTGCTATTGCTCCTACTCCTGTTGCAACATAGCAATGGCATTGGCAATAGTAAAGTCATCGTTTCAATAATAATTCCACCTATAGTCAAAGTGCGGCTTACATACATATAGGAGGAGTAGAAGGGAGAAGTGTATTGTGCAGTGCAGTGCAGTGCATTACAAAGACAATGCAAATTCTTCATTAGCGTTTCTTCCTAATTTGATTTGGCGGCGGTGAAGACAGCATAAGCATAATTTTCCTTTCATTTTTTTTTTTTCTTCTTTTCTTTCTTATCCACTGTACGTACACAGATGTATTCTTTATTCCTTGTACTATTTCAAAAATAATTGTGTACAATTTTTGTTGGTGTTCTTCATTTCCATCCATCCATACTATGGCAGTATGTGAAAAAATTGTAGTTAATCTAACGAATTATAGTACATATTGTTGTATAGTTCAAGTAGTTCTTCCTTTGGCTATGACTGTATTTGGTAATTTACAAATTATTGCCAATATTTTATTTGTTGTTAAATAAATTTGTATATATAGAATTTTCATACATATTTGGTAAAAATTTGAATAAATTTGAATTTTAAACAACAAACAACAAGTTGCACAATCGCACACAGCTATGCTTAGAGCATTAGAATTTATTTGTGCTATTACATTAGTAATCTAATGTTTTGGGTGATTTGCAACAAGTCTTTAGTCATTACTTAATGGAATATCATTTTATTCTAGATACATACATATTTGTTATATTAGAGCAATGTTATATTAGGTAAGAACTTAGCAACATGTTGACGCTATTAAGGATGTTGCAGAATACAAAGGTATATTTATGTTAATATTTGTTAATAAGAACGGCTTAGAAACATGTTGCTAAGCTCTTAAGGTATTGCTGGATTACAAAATTACGTTATAATTTGTTATTAAGAACGGCTTAGAAACATGTTGCTAAGCTCTTAAAATATTACCGGGTAAAAATCATTTGTTTAGTTATATACATATTCGTTGCTAAGGGTAGCGAGAAATTAGACAAGACCTTACCAACATATTATACTATTAATGATGTTGCAAAATCAGTCGGAGAATTTTATAAGTATTTCCGAAAAAAAAAAATTATATTCTCATATTCAAATTATGCACTGTTTCTTAAATTGTCTATAAAATGGGATTTCTCTACTATTTACATATACACATACTATTTACAGATATGCGTAAATTACTACTACTAGGCAATATCCTCGCAGGAATATGGCCCACTTCTTAATGCTACTGCCATACAAAGTCGCTTAAGTTTTTCAACCTTAAATAATTAAACGTACTTCGCCTAAGACAATCTCATTTTAGAATTAGATTAGTATTAATGAGCCAAATACTTAATTAGTAAATGGATGAGCCAGGACCACTATTTAATGTTGCTCCCATCCGAAATCATGGAATATTTGTATCTTGAAATCGTCATTACTTGTGAGGTCTTCGTTTTAAGAGAATCATATTTGAGAATCATATATAGTAGGTGAATATTGTTTTAGGAAATAAATTTGCTATATAGACGAACCACGCCCACTAATGTAGCTCTTCTGAAAGTAGCTATATTACAAATGTTGCTACAATTAGTAAATTATTTGGTGTTGGATGCCTTTATTTGGGAAATGTTTACTTTTTTTTTCAAATAATATTGTATTACTCATACTCAAAAATCTCTTTTTTTAGTGATCGCCACCTAGGAAATAAGTACAAAATTTGTTCCCAAATTGTTTTTCTCTTTCTCCATGCCAAGAATTATCCCTTTTTATGATATCTAGGCTGACATTATTACTTATTACTAATGTCAGTTCTGAGATAAATGAATTAGAAACAATGATAATCTGCAATTACCTTCTTCTATATGTACCTAATACATATTGCAGAAATTATTTGCATTGTACTATTCATATGTATTTGGAATACGGTGTTAACACTAATACAACATAAAAATTTTAATGGTAAACACATATATATTATTGTATCAAATGCAAAAATTGTCATTCAATTAAATGTGCATAAGACTAAATATGTAAATAAATAATTTCAATATATGTATCTGCAATTATAATTCTTGGCAGCATGTTGCTGAAGGCTATTATGGTAAACAGTGAATGTTGCTATGATAACTATATGCAACATTGAATGTTGAATACTGCTATTGCATGTAAATTGTTTGAAAGACAAATATTTAAAATTGTATCCCATAATAGCATCAGCAGCAGCAGCAACAATAACAAAAATAAAGCAGCAACAACAAAGGAAACATCCATAGCAACAATAAGACAAGATGAGACAATTGTGAATTGTCAATTTGACAGGAGAAATGTTATATTATGTTAATACATACCGGCCTGTGTGGCTGTGTGTGTGTGTGTTAAAATAAGCAATATACTGTATGTAGCATAAGAAACAAGGATGGTGCTGTTGTAGTTGTTGTTGTTGTTGTTGTTGTACATTAACATTTTTACTGTCAACAACAAAAGTTCATAATTCAATTCTATTGCTTGTCAATTGTTGTTGATGTTGATATCATTGATATTATTATTGTTGGGCTGGCAATAATAAAAAGAAAACAAAACAAACAAAAAGTGGCATAAAATTGAATCGAAAAAAATAGTACAAATAATAAAACAAATCACATACAAAATATATTATAAGCAAGCAATATGATTACAATTGTTGCTAATATGGATTTTTTGTTATTGTTCTTGCTGTTGTTGTTGTTGTTGTTGTTACGATTATTAACCATTACGATTGTATTGATGGACAATTTCTAATATTAAATCTTTGCTTGCTGTATTAATTTTATAATATTGTTGTTGTTTTTGCTATTGCGTACTATAATATCAATCAATATATTAGTTTACTACATACATACCATTCATTTGAGTAGTACATAGTACGATTATGTTGCAATAAATGCGTTTACAATCATCTAAACTCACAATGTGTCCACCATGTGCACTTGCCATTTATCAAAATCAATTTGTTATTCTTTGTAAATCAATCATCAATCGTGGAGAAAATGGATTTCTGTATTTTTTGTTGTTATTGCTTATTTTTTTTTTTTTTTTTTTGGTTTGTTAAATTGTGTCTATCTATCTGTCTGCCTGTATGTGGTGGCTGGCTACAAGTACTCATTCGTATGTTGTTGTCCGACATTGTCTGGACTATGATGATGTTGCACAAGCATATTGCATGAGTAAATACCTATGTATGTATATTGTATTGAAAGTATGTATGTATGTATGATAGTAACATATCAACAAATGTGATGCGATTACAAAAACTGGTATTTTTTGATATTGCGGGAAATCGTGTATGCTTTGGGAGTGTATGATAGATAAAATAGAGGTAGTTCTATTCAAATGTACAATTCATGTGTGTGCGTGTGTGCGTGTGTGTGTGTGTGTTTGTACATATAGTACACCATACACACCCTTTATTTTACTATTTTGTTTGAGTGAAAAATGACGTCGTCAATTTACATGAAATTTCATCCAAGAAACAACATTTTTGCACTTTGACCTTGTTTTGAGGTCAAATTTCTGACTGCATACCTTTGCGAGCACAACATGGGAGGTTAATTGTGTTATGTCAATATAAACATGTGTGTATTCTGATTATGTGTATGTACATCGTACATTGTATTGGCAAAATGTTGCATAACAACTTGTTGCTAGAAACATATGCTTTCGTATAGTATACTTTGTTCTTTCGATAATTTCATTGGAATTTTGTTACACCTCAAAAGTAAATAAAATGATCTAATTTATCATTTTGTTATTTTTGAATAATTTAATATATTTTTTCTTTACACTTTCACAACATTCACAAACAGGGTGATTATTCCGTATTTTTGTATGATAGATTTCATTCTAGCATGTTGATATACTTGTGCATAGCTACAAATGTTGATATATAGATACAGTATACATTCTATACATGTATATAAACTACACTTGTTTAGGATGCTGATGACGAAGAAGGTCGAATATCCGATTAATGGTCAAGTACTGCAGAACCTATCTATATTTGGAATTTCCAACTGACTAAAATCAGACTCGGCAGCTAAATGTTGCTGAGTGCATAACTAAAATCACTTCTCATTTGTAATGGCCACTTTATGTATACATGTTGTTAGAGTTGTTTTATATTTTATTGCTGTGATGTATTTATACCATTGCTACATGTTTATGTTACATATTCTTTTAATTTGTTCATGTCAAACATTATTATATAAAATTTGATTTAAAACTGAGATAAATTGAAAAAATGATTTTACAATTTTTAAATAAATTGAGTTAATATGCTATTTTTACTCTTTATTTTAATATAACTAACCCTGTATTCAAGTACACATGTTCTTCTTAAATGTACCCAAGCAAAAGATATGTGCAAAAAATACTTAACAATTTAAGCTCTAGTTCATGGGTCTCGCACATGCCATCAACATCATCAACATGTATATTTATGTAAAATACACATACTGATATATACGTATGCAAAACAATCAGCAACAACAATAAGAGTAATAGCAACAATAACCTGAAACAAATTAGTCTATACGTGTCACTTTGAGAATAAACCGACACCGTACAACGAGAGCAACAGGTCGGTAAAAAAACTAATCTACATGCAGATGGATAGATGGATGGAGGAGACAATAACACACACACATATCAACAACTACATATGTTGATGACGATGTTGATGGCGATGATAATTATTAACAATGTGATTGTTATTGTTGCTTCTGATGACATCATTCAACAGCAATGTGCTTCTTTTTTTTTGTGGTGGGTTTGTCTGTCACATACTCTTTTGATCGTACTCTCATGCACACATAGACTTGGGCGCGTTATATGGATCATGTGTCATTGTTGCGTGCATTTGTTGCTGATGGAGTACGTTAAAATATTTGAAATTTTTACAAGATATACTTACTTATTTTTTTTTGTCCAATCTTCATATATAGAGACAAGTATGTTTTGCTAAATGAAATTGTGCTTGCATGTCATCATGTGTAGAACAACATATTTTGACCTTATAGCACAGCTAATTAGTGATTATGTTATAGTAGGTAGTTATGCGTATGTATATGTATGTGTGTGTGTGCATGTACAAGACACGTACATAAGTAAAAGTTACTCTCTTTGATCATTTTATTGATTAATTTATTTGATTTATTAGTGCTGATGGTAAATGGTGTACAATGTATGCGGTCATATATGGTCAACTAATGTTGAAATGTTGCAGCAATAAACATTAATAAGAAAAATACTTATAGATAGTAATGCACTTGTATTATATTGAGAGGTGGTAGTATGTAGTTAGTCGTCTGTCAAATTCATTTTAAATCATTTTCCATTTAACAATAAATACTTTCTTCTTATTTCAAGTGTGAGCAGTTAGCTGTCAATCAAAGAAGATAGCATATGATCACAATTTTTTTCTTTATATTGCGGGCGATTATTTTCATTTGTTGTTGTTGTCTTTTTCAACGATTTTACAAACATTTACCAAATCAATTTTCATTTGTAGTGCGTGCTCAAATGGCAATTGTCACCTTTACCATCAGCAATTCTATATTGTATTGGCATTGTATTGATTAAAATTATTGTTGTTATTAATTTGAGTAATTTTTCCTTTTTCTTTTGTATGTATTTTTTTTTTGCTAAAACTGTATAACGAGATATGACTTCATGTATGTAGTTTAATGAGTCTTTAAGGAATACTCAATGTACTATCACTTTTAGTAAATGCTTGTAGGAGTTAATATAACATCTCATAGATATCATTGATTAAAAAAAAAAATAGAAATATGCAGTAAAATAAAAAGTAATATCGCTTATATGGAAGATTGAAATGAAAGTTCGATTGGAATGAATGAATACAAAGTGAAATTTTTGAATTTGGCTTGATAATTTGGCATGAATTGGATTTTCAGATGAAAATATAAAAAAAAAAAGAAAAAAATTCGGCAAGCTTGACTTCAAATAGAGACAAATTGTACTGGAGATAGGCGTGGTTTTCATCAGCTTGTGTCCATTCTGAAAAAAATAGTAACTAATAATAGTAAAATAGTAAAAATAGTCGAGTGTGCTGAGTACTAGGGCCATAGTATTATATTTCGTATGATGATAGAGGTAGATGTGTTTTTTCTCTGATTATGTAAATTCGTGAACTTATCCATTTATTACCAAAACTTATCATATGTATCAAGTTTGGGCTGTATAGTTGTCATTTCGTATGCTTGTCTTTCGTATGGGCGAAAACATACAAATGAAAACATACTTCTGTATGGGAGGTAGGAGTAATTTCCATTCAATTGCGCCCATTTTCAAACCTATGGCCTATTAATAAGTAAATATAATCATATCTACCAAGTTTCAGCTGAATATATTTATATTATCATGTTCAAAGTGTGAAAAAAAGGCATTGGGAAACATATTTTTGTATGAGCGGTAAGAGTAATTTCCATTCGATTATGTTCATTTTCTTTCTCGTTAATTCATATATATTTTCATGTAAAAGGTGCGAAACGTGCATTCGCAAGGCTAGTGGATGCAAATTTCAATTCGAGGAATTATGTTTAACGTACCAGTACCTTTCCACTTAATTAAATGAGAGCGTTCCTACCTTACCTTTTTGTCTTGATGTCCATTATCATCTTAGCAGCAGGTCCATATGCAACAATCATTGTTTCTACTGTTCCTTAGACTCTCGATTCATGTTTCATCAACATTTTTGTATTGAAACATACATACTCATATTTCATCAACACGACACTAGCAATTCAGCAATTAAATTCTCTATGTGATTATATTTTATCATCAGCAAAACACAAGTTTTTTTTTATCGATTATCAGAATGAAACCACGTAATGGCTGGAAATTTGATTTCCCCTGTTAAAAGATGATAAGTACATATGTTCAGTGCAGTATGCATAAAATGTTGCAAAGACTTATTTACTCATTTTCGTATATCTATCAATTTGGTATCAAATTGGGAACTTATTTTCATATTAATGCAATATATTTGATAAATATATTAATAGTCAAATTACTAAGGCATTGTCTTCTAGTATTCTTGCATCTCATTAGAAATAGCATAGTGCAAACATAGCACAAAACTTGAATTACTACCTACATTATTCTTATACTAATTTTTTACTTTATAGAATGTTTACATCCATTTTAATACAATTTGTAGATGCAAATGATCCATAAACAGTTCTAATAAGTTTATCATCGCCGGAGGTAGAATAATGTAATGTAATGGACAACACAAATCAGTGTAATCTTAGTCCATTTTAAACTCTTACTTACAATTATAGCAATTTAATTGCTAATAATATCACAATCACGTACAAAAATGGACTAATATACTTTGGACATTAGACATGTCTAATAGTTATATCGGCATTATAAAAAACGATTTATTTATTAGATGGATGATTTACGAAAAGCTATTTATAAGACTTAAAATGTGCATTAAAAACAAACAAAAAAGTATTAAAGAAGAGTTTTGAATCCAATTAGTGTACTTCTTTGAAGTCATAAGAATTTAAAACATTTAAAGTAGCTCTAAAGAATCTCTTTTGAAAACTATAAAATATGAAAATCCTTTGTATATTGAAAAAAAGTTATTGATAACAGTCAAATAAATTTTTTTTTTGGGCAATTCTAATCATTTTACAAATTTATTACAGACAAATTTTCAGAGAATATAAAAGTAATCTGAAAATATTGACAAATCTAATATACATACACGCAACAATATTTTATATCATTTAAGATTGTTTGCAACATTTTATGCTATACACGGACACAACTACAAAATATCTGCAACAAAATAATTTTAATTTTCATGTTGGTGTATGTATTTACATCCTCATACAAATGTATATATGTAGGTATTACCACATATATTGCATGTGAGTATTATTCGTTTGTAGGTACACTCGATACACATGTTCCAGTAATACTACCATAATAACAACAACTGTCATCACCACCTCCATCATCGTCATCATGCCGATAAGCACAAATACACACACAGGCACACGCACAAACATACTAAAGATGTATTTAGGTATGCAAATGTATCCCATATATGTATATATACATATGTATATACACATAGGTACATATATAGTTGAACAATAAATGCCTTAAAGTGTTAAACAAATGAATTATGACCGATGGCATGCGTATTGCATTTCACATAAAATGCTGCAGCAACAACTGCAGTAACAACAACAAAAACAATAGCAGCAACACTATGACGACGAGCAATATAATATTGTATAAATGCTGCAACAAATGTTACCAACAAAACGCATTCACATACATATCAACTAGTATATTTGTATATATATTTATGTACTCATACTGATTTCATTCTTACACCTAAAGTCTCACTTTACAGTCTTGCCGCAACATTTGCGGCATCATTGCATCGGCTTGGTGCGCGGCATAGTAATAAAATGCAATAAAAGTTGCAAACAAATTTTGCTAATAGATGTAGGCATTTTGGTCTTTTTATGCCTTCATTGTCGTCGTCGTCGTCGTCGTTTATTGTTGCTGTTTTCATTATGCAGATCTTTCATTTCGAAATTGGCCTTAAAGGCGTTTTGTCACTTTCATGCCAATGTATGAATGTATGAATGTACATATATACAAAGTGCTGGTGTGTGAATGTGTTGCATTGCATTCATTTTTTTTCTTATTGCAGTTGTTGTTGATGTTCTACTGTTGTACGTTTGGTTTTTGTTTTTGTTTTTTTTGTTTTGTGCCTTCTATATTCATTCAACTTTGGAAAGTCGACATTTTTATGAGTTCAAATTCAAAGAAGATATTAAAAAAGTATTCTTATGGAAAGTCAACGTATTGTTATCTTCAGACATACGAGTCCTTACATACTAGACTGTTGCACGAGAATATATTTAAGCTTATTTGATACAAATCTTTGTGTTATAAAATATAAATAAAAAATTATTGTTGTTGTTGTTATTGTTTCTGCTAATTTCAATACCAAATACAATAGTTTCAAATGAGTCCTGAATCGTCTCTTGAAGAAAAATTAAATATACAAATATTTAGACTTAAATAAAAAATTCGATTATTTATGATTATTTTTTATTTATGCATTCTAAATACAAATTATACTTTTAGCCATGATTCGAGCATAACGTTTTGCGATAGGAGTAACAGAAGTTCCATGAAATAGCTGTTATTTGTAAATAACATTGCATATCAATGTCTAGTTAACAGTTTAATGTTATGTTTTCTCAAACATGTTGAGTTGTATCATTAGTTTCATTACACATCGAACGTGTTGTAAGTATGCTGATTATCAAATAATCTTATTTTTCCGCGTTTTCTTATTTGAATCGATCACTGGTGGTAACAGTCGTAATGTTAACAACATAATAATTGTTACGGTAATATTTAACAGCGTCAACATTTTTTGACAATTTTTGTTGTTGTTATAAGTAGTCTAAATTTAATGCAGATTATTTTCTGAAAAAACATAATATATATTTATTTAAATACCAAGTTATTTAGCAAAATTATATAAATATATTATTTATGTTTTGTTTTGCTTATAATTTTTTTTTTAAATATTTGTACTCTTTGGATTATTTAAATTAACACAAAATTAAATTCACACCACTTTTTAAAAAAGATTGTCATGTTTTCGTTATTTTGTTGAATTTTACATCAGAGATTTTGTCTCAATGTGTAAACCGTATATAAATTTTATGTTTTTGAGATTATTTTTGACAATAGATGTCAAAAAGTTCCCATAACATGACACATTAACTACTCAAATGTAATTTAAAATGCGATGCGTTTGAGGATTAAATAAAACGGGTTAATTCAAAAATGTAAATTCTTCTACTTTGCACATTTGTAAATATTAATATACATAATATGATTATCACATTTTATAAATTACTGCTTTTTATATATAAACACAAATTAAACACTAAATCATATTGATTTATATTTAAACATTTTCAAACCCATCAACACTTAACACCCTGTGTATCATATTACTCATGTAAATACATATTTATAACTCTATGTATATCTGTATATCACAATATATATATATATATTTTTATATATTCATATATAAGTATGTAGTACTATATGTAAATCAGATTGTAGATACTATAAGTTTTGTTTCAAATTTGTAAACATTTAAGAATAATAAAAATAAAATAAAAAATAGCACATAATACGAACTAAATTTTATGGAATAAGTATCACATATTAGAGAAGTAAGAAAAATAAGACGAAAAAAAAAAGAAAATCAACAAATATTGATGAGAAAATAACAAAATAGAGATCATTATCATCATCATTGTTAGTGGTGAGCCTAATCGAACTAATTTTTTATCAAATTTATTATACTCACATTTATGTATAATTTTAGATCTCTTCTTTTATCTATCTATAGTATGCTATGCTAACTGCCTACAGTTTTTTTTTTGTCTGTTTGTTTTGTTTTTCATATTATTCTTGTAATATTTTAGGTACATGATATTCGTTATTGTCAAAGTTTAATTAATGCAAAAATATATTTCGATTTAATTGAAAATTAAAACAAATAGAATATTTCAATTTTGAACAAAAACAAAATGATCATAAAAATAAAAATTTTATTAGATGATACGACATATTCAGCGTATAAAAATAGATTGATTATAGATTTATATGATGTTGATAGTCTAGGAAGGTTGGCATAGCATGGCACATATGGATCTATAAATAGTATAAATATATAGTTAAAAAGAACAAACAATACTTTAAATGATATTTTAAAGCAATATTAATTATATATAATATGATAGAGTGCAACGACATTCGGCATTCGGTATAGCGCCTTAACAATAGTAATAACCGATAATTGTACTTGTTTGTAGTAATAACATCACAAGCTAAGGCTAAGGTTAATGTCAGGAAAATATCAAAATATCATATTTTCGAAAATATGCCAATAAAGTGTATATTACTCATTCGTGACTTTCTCAACTATGGCGATATTATCTTTCGTGCCCACTGTTCCCATTGCATTAGGTTAGGTTAGGTTAGGTTAGAGTGGCTGCCCTCTCAAAAGGAGGGCACACGTAGGCCAGAGAAGAGCCTATTGTGCTGCCACGCGAATATTCCTACTCTACTACATAGAACCAACCAGAATTTATGACGAAATTTAGGAGGTTGCCAATATCAACCACTGATAGGGGAGGTAAGTCATTCAACTGGTAATATCCTAGGAATTTTATGCGTCTTTTACACAAAGTAGGACAGGTATCCAGCAGATGTGAGACGATCTAGAGTTCCTCCTCATATCTGCAGCTTCTGCAGTAGTCATGCACGACATGGCCTAAGTCCATTCTCGCTGTGTGAGGTCCTATGAGGCAGTGGTCGGTAACCACTCCAACATAGGTTGAGATATCTTTTCTGTGAAGGTCAGCAAGTTTACGCGAGCGTTTCTTACTGAGTATGGGCCATAGCACTTTCGCCGTCCTACAGATGGGTGAATTCGTCCATCTTTTTTGGAAGACGTTAGATGTGAATACATCCAATTTGTGTTTACTTGTGGCAATGGGGATCCCTAAATAGAGATTTTCTTCAGTTAAAGCTTTGTTTGTATCCTTCTGCCTCCCTATTGATTATATTATCTTTCCAATTCAATATCCGATCTAGGACCACCAGAACTACTGGAATCCCTTCTAAAGTTGGAATGGTTATAGGTGGATTTTTATGTTTTGTGGAGAACAGAATGAGCTCAGTCTTTTGTGGGTTTGCATTTAGACCCCTGTCACTGGCCCATCTTGATATGGTGTTGAGGTTAGCCTGAATAATGTCTTTTAGGACTACCGGATATTTTCCAGTTACCAACAAAACGACGTCATCCGCATAAGCTATCACTCCGCACCCCTTTTCCTCTTTTCCCCTCTTCCCATTGCATTGATGTGATACTAAATCATTTCTTAGTGGCCATTATGTCAATCAATCAATTGCGCCTTGATTTTTTGTTTTTAATAACAGAATCATAACAAGATTTCTTTTCATTATGAAATTAAAAGAATTTGATCAAGTATAACGAAAACTATCATACTCTTAAAAGAATTGACCCTTTGTATTTGTTTATATTAACATTCCTCAATACAATGAACTCTGACCCGTGATCCATATGCATTCAAATAATATTTTTATATTTCAAGTTCGATGAATAAACAAAAAAAAAATATTTTTATGCAAATTGATTGTTATTTTTGGTGTTTTTTTATGTCGTATGTATTTTGTTTTGGTATTTTTATATGAATTGATTATTTGTTTGATTTAGTGTTTAGTATTTAAAGTGTGTCTAACACCTGCTATGTTCGCATATTTATTAGTATGTGTATATGCATCTTATGCATTTATTTATCCATAAAAATAAATTTACAAAAATAGGGTTTTTTCATTATGAGCATTATGATTTAAATTTTGCTCCAGTTTTAGATCATCAAAACAACCAATTTAATGCTTTATACGCCAAAAAATAATCGAAAATATTATAAATTCAAATATGCGTATGCATAAGTTATTCATGATTAAATTGTTTAATTTCAAATATTATTTAGATTATAAGATGTCTTAATTATAAATTTGAGGTAGGTTCAACTAAGGCTCCTACTTAATGTTGCGATATATGATTTATGCAAATCACGGCCTTTGCAAATGCACCTACAAATTTATATAAATACAACTGCTGAACTTTACATAATTATAATATACCAAAGATGTCATTAGATGGGTGCCGTAGCTCAGTGGTTAGTGTGTTCGCCTTCTGATCTGTAGGTCGTGGTTCAATCCCCGGCTGATGCATAACAAATTTAATATCGATAAGATTTTTCTTTCGAACGGTACCCACCTGTCGGCAAGCAATTGGCAATTCTTCCGACAGTAACAACTTGCCATGAAAAAGCTTCTTAAAGAACTCTGTGACAAAGCTCAGAAAAAGTGATGTCACAAGTAGGTCCCTTCTAATATTGTCCAAAATTTAAGACGCACAACAGTAATGGAAGAGAAGCTCTGCCAATGAGCCCTTTGGGGCTTTATGTGCCACATATTTATGTCATTAGACTCATTGATTTTAGATAGATAGGGTCACTGTCTCTTAGGCGACGCTATGAATAAAGCAAAACAAGCAATACTGGAGGGATTTTGAGTTGTGTTCCTGATAAAAGCAGAAAAACAAGAATAAGCTAAATTAGATTAAATTGTTTGTAGAGCGGTAACCAGTCACCTTGGCACTGCGGCCAAGATAGACCTATTGTGACACACTCTGAAAATTTACAAGAACTCTTAAAGTCTAGTATTCACTAGGAATTCAAAGACATCTTTAGGAGACTTGTCCGCTAAATGTCTCATAGTTAAGAATGAGCTAACTTTACAGCTTATGATGAATTTAATAATTTTGTTCTGAATGGGAACAATGTGGCATTTTTCTAATGATCACTGCTGCTGCTGCGTCAATTATCTTACCTGAATTGAGCACTCTGCTATATACCTAATTTATATGAGGAAATCCCTTGTATCGAACTAAGAAAAAATTCGATTCATCATATCACTATCGACTGGAACTATGGCAATTGCATTCAATTTGAAACCATGGTATTTTTAAAGAGCAAAATTCTTGGTCTTGGCATCACTACCAAATTTGCCCGATTTCTTTTGACATTTTTGCATTCATGTTTCTTCTCCTTGATACCTTTCTGTATGAATTTATTCAGATATATTTTTAGTTTATCTGAGTAGAGACATCATCGACAGTGTTAATCATTTTCCATTAGAATATCAAATACGTACGATGACTTACAATATTTCCGTACTTTAAATCGAAAACTCAAAATATTCGGAATTCTGTATATACTCTCTCTTTATTTTATATACTCTTTCATCTTCATCAATTTTAGAGTGATGATGATTTGATGAAAAAAAAAAAAATACAGTGCAAACCAAACAATGGCTTGATAAACATTATCAGGACTCTGCTCCATTAGGCAAACCACTCTTCAACAGCATTGAGGAGTTGGCTGAAGTAAACATCAGCAACCTCCTAAAGTTTTTAAACAGCACGAACTGGATTTAACCGTGCTGCCCACACAAACAACCTAACGAACAGTTGGAAGCGAGGATGTGGTAACAAAACGGTGCGTAGGCGCTATTTGGACTCATGGATGAGTCACCACTTCAACCAACCAACCAACCTGCTCCATCGTGACAAATGGTAGAAAAGTAGGTTGCTAAATTTAAATGTGATCGTACCAGCACAAACGATGCAGAACGCAGTGGACGCCTAATTGAGGCTGTTATACCAGAAAACATCAAAATAATGCATAAATTGGTTACGAACGATCGAAAATTGAAGATGCACGAGCTAGCCGACATTATCAAGATATCAGATGTTAGTGTTTTTACCATTTTACAACAACATTTGGGTATGCGAAAGCTCTGTGCAAAGTGGGTGTCGCGTGAGCTCTCCTTGAGCTCCATCTTGAGCGTGAGCTCCATCTTGAAGATGGATGATTATTCGTCAAGTGAGTTAACTTGAACTGGACTAAAACTAGACTGAAATTAGACTTGAACTAGATAAAAACGATACTATATTCCAAAAATCGTCAAATGTTTGCAGCAACATGTAAGAGAGTCTTTTTCATCTCATAGCGGGAAAAAATAGTATAGTTAGTTAGTGGGACTGTTGTATCAACTCTGAAAGGCAGCGATGTATAAATCGAATGATATGCACAAACCGATAAGTAATTAAGATCATCATCCGTGACGAAATATCCATGAAACATACGCCTATGCTATTTGAAAATAATTTGCAAAAATCAATTGTATATAAATTTGAAATTCCAAAAAAATTCTACACGCACACATTTCCATATACGAGTATAAGTGTAAAATTTATTCGAAATTAATGAACTCAATATTGTTGACAATTCGTTTCAGCTGTTTGGTTTGGCGCATGCGTTCATAATACGTAGCGCATTCATTAATCGATGAATTATTGAGGCAACTGCAACTCAAAAATGATAGTAATAATAACAACAATCGATTATTTTCACTTTCAACAAGCAAGCAAACAAAGAAAAAGGAAAAAACAAAAATAGCAACCATTCAAAAGCATATTATTTATGAGATTTTTTCCTTTAAGTTTCTCCTTCGTGCAACATTTACCTAAACAATATAAATGTGTATTGTAGATACGAATACTACTGTATCATTTTGTATTCGTGTTCTTGTTTTTTCCTGTAAATATTTCATTATTGTTGTTGCTATTTTTTTTGCTTTGTATTATTTTGATATCAAATAACATTAATCAATAAATTTGTTTCTTATTCACCATTGAATGTTGTGAGTGCTATTTGATGACAAGAATAGCAACAACAACAACAACAACAACAGAAACATCAACAATAGTTATATGGAAACATACCACATCTAACAAACATTTTTACCAAACATTCAAAAGCGAATACACACAATGTACAGTTTATGTATGAATAACAGAGTGACCCTGTAGGAAAAAAATTGGACTATAAATGGAGAAATTATATTTATGTGGTATATACAAACGTATATCAGAGGTCTGTGTCTACGTTAGACAAATAGTTTAGAATTGGAATTCTACTCATGCATTTATATCACGGAAGCATAATTTTGTGTGCTAGATGGGCGTGTTTTTTTTTTGTCCGATTTAATCAAGATTACAATACAACCGCATTGGTAGGCACTCTCAAGATGTTTTCCAGTAAAACTTCTACAGTCGTGATATTTCCCAAGAATCTCCAATTGCCTCATGGGAATATTTTGCATCATGAGTATGTATGTGATTGTCTGCGTGTTTAAATATGTGTTAAAAATTACAAACTAAATAACACAAAAGCCACTCACAGCAGTCATATGTCAACAAATGAATGTTTTTCAACACTTCAACCAAATACAGAAAAAAAAAAAATTATACATATATATAACAATAATAAGAAGATGAGCAATAATAGGGCGACAACTCAAATACACACATGCATGCAGGCAGGCACACAATAAAGGTCCGGAATAATGAACTATTTTTATTATGTGTCTCATCTATACATATGTAAGTAGTTGTATGTGTGTGTGTGTGTGTGTGTGTTTCTTTATATATCAAATGATAAAGTGTGTTAAATGTTGTTATACCATTGTCTATTATTGCCCATTTAGCACCTTCTTTGTTGTGACAACATAAAAAGTCAAAAAACAAAGTATATTGTATGTGTTTAATTAAATAAATGGCGTGTATACTGTATGCAGTGTGTTAGAAAGGGAGAAACACTTTAAGACAGAGTTAGATGATGACTGGAAAATAGATAATAGATTCGGGGTAATCAAGCAAACAAAACCAAAGCAGCTGCCATTCGAATGATTTACACACACACACACACATACTTATATATATATATATATATATATATATATATATATATATATATATATATATATATATATATATGTATCGTATAATTGTAATAATAGCGAACGTTGTTCTTTTTATGCTTTTATTGTTACACATATTTGATATATTTGAATTTGTTAAATAAATAGCTAACCAACACCGTTACCGTTGACAGCCTCCCCTTGGCATAACTGACCGGTATCTTGAATAGGGCTACCATTGTGCATTGGTGAGGCTAAAGTGTACAATTCTCATATATATGGCAACAGTACCAAATTTGTCTTCATATAAAACTAAAAAAAATTTTTCGGATTTTATATATTTTCTTTGGACACCCAAAGAAATTTACAGAAAATTAAAATTAAATTACAGAAAATTATAAGACATTTTAACATTTGTCTTTATCGAAAAAAAAAAATAATAATAATAATAATAAGATAAGTCGAAAAATCCTATAACAATATGCCCGTTCTTCGACTATAAGCTCCCTAAGATATTTTAATTGTGTATTTATATGTGCATTTCTTCAAAATATTTTGATTGAATGCTCCACAAAAGTATATAATCCTTAAACTACAATACTTTTTATTTTCGGCTCTCTAACAGAATCACACCTTAGAAAAACAAAACATGGTTAGGTTAGGTTATGTGGCTGCCCTCTATCTGAGAGGACACACTTAGGCCAGAAAGGCCCATTGTGATACCTCAGAGCTTGTCTTCCAACACTGTTGTGCGTGTTAAATTTAGACAGCATTAGAAGGGATCTCCTTATATTAGCCTGCTCCGAACGGCATAACCCTTGTGTCATCACTTTAACTTAGTTTTATCACAGAGCTCTATTAAAAAGCATTTTGGCCAAATTGTTACTGCCGGAAAGAAAAACTGCCGATACTTGCCGGGAGATGGATACCGTTCGAAAGAAAAAATTTTTTCAACATTAAATTTTGTTATGCTTCAGTCGGGGATAGAACCCACGACCTACAGATCAACAAGACATACATATTTAGTATGAAATGGTTCAGCAATTATTCTGTGATCGACATACAAAAATAAAAATAATAAAAGACTCAAATTCTAGAAAACAACCCTTGACTTCATCATCATCATCATCAATATTTGATCAAGCAACATTTTGTTGTGGAGAATATTTCTTTAATAGTTATTGAGGTTACAGTATATTTATATTTATTATATTCAATTAATTTGCACCCTTTTTTTTACAATATTTGAGTTGCAGATTGCCAGTAAAACCGTGAATATTTTGCGAATTTTTTAGAATTAAGTTTTTTACGTGTTCGTAAAAAGCTGATCGGAAAGCTGAGTGAAATCGATTGCAACCGTCATGTTCATATTTTGACACCTTTTTAACATAATCATTGTTATTCAGCACGAGTTGCTTTTTAAGAAAATTTCACACGATTCTAACTTTAATTCTGTGCGTCAGTAGCTTCGATCTATTGAATTTTTTATCTGCTTCCCGCTCAGGACGACTTGGTGATCATTTGAAATGGTTGAATACAGATTTAACCGCTAGTTCTAACTGAGACCTTGTTCCCCAGTTTTTGTTGCTGTTGTATATTTTTCATTTCAAAACAATGAATATTTCTGCTATACGTTCGACCATCGCATATGAAAGATGAGCTTTTAATACCAACTATATTTTTGCTCTATATGCAAGTATTATATAAAATTTATATATTTTCCATTTTTCAATTTTATTCTAAATTTTGTTTTTCTTATCTGTTAAGCCATAACGTGCTGTTCTAATTCGTTGTTGGAATTGACTTAATCTTTCTATGAGATGCGAAGAAAATTAAAAAAAAAAAAAACATAAAAGAAGAAAAGTAGAATTATATTAAAATTAATAAAACTTCATATTTGCATTCAGCATTGCACTATGTAATTAAAAATAAAAGAATTGAAATAAATTCAATCAAAAGCTATCACAAGAGCTCAGATGACAAGTTGAGTGGGGGTAGAGGAAGCCAATCAACACAAACGAACAGTGGGTTAACCAACTACTAACTTGACTGTCAAATGACATATTATACTAGACAGATATTTATATTAACACATCAAAAAAATACACAAATAAAGATATTTACATACACATGCATATATGCATGTGAATGTATGTATATCATGAGATGTAGTATAGCGAATATTTGTCTTTCTAATCTGTGGCATCTGTATTAATTTGGTGCAGATATGTAGGGGATCAGTATATATGTTGGGATGGGTTTTTTTTTAAACATAAAATTTCAACAACATTAAGAGAAATTGCATGAGAACATTGGAGAAACAAACTCATGTCTGTTTACCATAATTTGTTCGTTTGCAAAGTACAGTCGAGGATATATTTTCTATGTGAGGTAAATGTGGATTTCATCGTATTCAACATATTTTCAAATATATTGATACATTAGTAGAAGTTATTACAATTATCATATTTAAGCTTGATAACTGCCAATGTCAAGTGTGAAAATACATTCAGAAACATATATTTGTATGGGGGGTATGTGTGGTTTTCATTTGTTTACACCTTTATTGTAATATATACAATTTGAGATCGGATTAAGTTTATATGCCAAGTTTTAGTACCATTACTTTATATTTTCGAGCGTAAATTATGAAAACACATAGTCAAGAACATATTTTTGTATGGAAGGTAGGTGTCAATTTCATACGATTACGCTTATTTTTTAATATGTTCGTTCTATCATCAAATTAACTTTATGTGTTACGTTTTAGTTTAATTGCTTGAAGTTTTCGCGCATAAAGTATGAAAACACACATTCCAAAATATATTTTTGCATGGAAGGTAGGTGTTGTTTGCATCCGATTAAGCCTATTTTCTAATATGTTAATTTTGTAGTTAGAGAAACTTTATGTACCAAATTTCAGCTCGATAGTTTGATATTTTCATGTGGAAAGTGTGGTTAAATGCATTGAAAACCCTATTTTTGTATGGGAGTTGTGCGTGATTTTCATCCGATTTTGTTTATTCAGTAACTCATCCATTTGTTGATGAAAATAATCCTGTGTAGCGATTTTGAGCCCAATAGCTCCATAATGACGCCAATTTTTATGTGAAAACCTGGTCTGGCTGACATATAGGCATGGCTAATTCAACTTATATCGTGATTCTGATCAGTAATATACGATAGGACAGTACATATAAGTCGACTGTAGCATCAAGAAAAGATTTCGAGGTTGAATATTAGTAAAAAATCTGTAGTTCCATCATATGGAGAGCTCAAATCAACACACTGTTCACCTATAAAAATACGAACAGGTTAATAAGAGTTTTCATATGTGTTGCCTTGACAAAAGCCACACAAAAATTGTTTGAAATAAAACAAAATTAGTGTGCTGTTGCAATTAAAATGAAATCAGCAATCATGCACGCATGCTGTTACGCATTGAACGAAATTGAATAGAGAGGGGAGGGGAGGGACCTATGGAGCGTATGCGTTTAATTTTAATTTATTTAAATGCAAGCACACGAACGACGGTTAATCTCCGATATTAGTGTATGAGTCTATGGCTGTGTGTGTGTGTGTGTGTGTGTGTGTATGTGTTGTCCGATATTAATATGCGCTTGTAGAGCGCATATGGAGCAGTCGACGCCTTAGCAGCAGCAGCAGCAGCAACAGCAGTATCACTAATGCGCCACTTGCTCCAAATATGTCTGTTAAATAAATCTAATGCGCTCGTTCGTTTGTTGGTTCATTCGCGACATTCACATATTAAATACATCATTCGCTGCATGCCATTGTTGCTGCTGCTTCTGCGGCTGCTGCTGCAATTCAAGTCGTAGTAATCATCATAATTTTGCACGCCAGTCGACTAAAGCGTCAACAACGTTTCGCATTGAGGCTTAAGCAGCGTTGTTGCATCCATTGATGACTGAAAGAATGCATGAACAAGTGAATGCTCATTTGAGATTTAAATTTAGATTTTTTCTGGAGCATCCTTCGGATCTAGATATACATATCTGTATTGTATATACTAATATGTCGTATGCGTATCTGCGTATCTGCGTATATGCATGCATATTTAAGATTGTTAATACATATTATTGCTGTTGCTGCATGTTGGCTTATTTGTGCGGTTATATCGCTGTGTTGCTTCTCGCATAGAGTGGTGGCGATTAAAATTGGCATTTTGACAGACGTGTAATTAGTGCAGCTGTTTGACTTGTACAACATTACAACAACAACAACAACAACAACAACAACAACAACAACAATAGAAGAGCAACAAGATCATACAAAAACAAAATTAAACCAACAATTGCTCCACATGCAGCGTTGAGATGACGTTAGGTCGCAAGTAAGCATGTTGGTTGGTTCAAGAGGTATGGCATGGGTTATGGGGAAGCTTAGTCAAATACTACGAATATAATACATATTATGTATATTCGTATCGCTGGTGCAAATTAATTGATTGTATACGCTTCACTAACTTCAAATGACTATCCTAAGCAAACTCACAGACTGACTGAATGACTGACTGACTGAAGAGTGGTATGGTGTTAGACTAGTTTGCGATACGATTATATTGTGACTGTGATCAGCTGGACATAATTCCAACATTCACTCATTTACTTGTACATGTACATGTACTTACACTTCATACATATCGTACATATGTATGTACGCATATGCATTCATATGTGTGTGTGTGTGTGTGTACTTGTATGTGATTGTCGTGTGGTCATTATGTTGTAAAATATTTTTATTAACTCATTTCCACTCCACATGTGTTATGATTTGTATTTTGTTTGTCCTTGTTGTTGCTGTTGGTGTTGTTGTTGGTAGTGTTGTTTTTGGTTCTGTTGTTGTTTTTGTTGTTGTAGTTATTGTTCATGGTGTTATTGCAACATTATAATTAGTTTAAGTGTTGTCTATAATATAATAAAAATTTATTAACTCAAAACTTTAAAATGTATTCGATTGCAATCTCTCCGTGTGTCTCTCTCTCTCTCTCAATCAGTACTGGTGTGAATTGGATGATCTTCTTCTTCTTCTTCTTCTTCTTCTTCTTCTTCTTCTTCTTCTTCTTATAATACGGCGCCAGTATTCTCTGTTCTTCGCTTGCTGGCGCCAATTGGATATTGGCACTTGGTCCTTCCAACGGAGCTTTGGTCTTCCTCTTCTTCTG
The DNA here is from genome assembly GCA_963854835.1 of Megamerina dolium. NCBI lineage: Eukaryota > Metazoa > Arthropoda > Insecta > Diptera > Megamerinidae > Megamerina > Megamerina dolium. The sequence goes on from OY978528.1 coordinate 4,492,901, forward strand.
CGTCCTCCAGCGGGTGCCGAATTTAATACGCTCTTCGCTGGAACGTCTTCTTTTATTCGCTCGACAATGCCTGACTGAGTCAATGTCATCGTACAGCTCATACAGCTCATCGATACTCGCCATCAACGCAAATAGGTCCGAAGATCCTGCGCAGAACTTTTCTCTCGAAAACATCAAGCATCCTCTCATCCGTGGTGAAGTCAGTGTGAAGTCAGTATTGTTGTACGGAAGTGAAACATGTCTGATTTCTAACACCATCACACAAAAGCTACAAACTTTTTCCAACAGATGCCTCAGCATCATCTGTAGAATATGTTGGCCGGACACCATCAGCAATGACGCGCTGTGGAACGAATGAGGAACCCGTTCTGTGGCAAACCAAAAATAGAAAGTGGCGATGGATAGGTCACACGCTCAGATAGCATTACACGAGTAAAGGCAAGTATCATTTAGAACAAGAATTTTCGAGATTTTTGTCAGTCTCCGAAAAAAGGTCCAAAAACTGAAGCATGTTTGTATGTAGCGGAAATTGCTAATATATCACTTACTTCAAATACTTTATAGTACTAATTAAAACATCTTTTGCTTGTTAGCTAAGTACATAAATACAAAGGAGCCGATAACAAGCATTACTTTGATTATTATCAAATTTCTAATAAGTATTTAACACATACAAGCATATATTATTACCCTTATACATACATAATTGTACATATATTTGAGATACAATCATAATATAATATTTGCAGTTAACTAACTGTTGCCACATAATACTGCGCGGTCCATAATGTACAATAGATAGTTGAATCGCTTAGGCTATTTACACTTGTTGATGTTATACTTAATGATGATGGTGATGTTAATGTTGATTGTTCTTGCGCTGATGATTATCTCTCACTCACTGTTGCTCGTTGCCGATCGACATATGCCCATATATAAATTACAACAACAACAACAACAACAACAACAACAACTACCAGCAACATTACATTTGTGCTTATCAGTGTTGTATTTAATCTATATTGCCATGTTGCAAGCATGGCTTAAATTTTATTTTATTTTATTTTTGTTTTTTTTTTTTGTCCCTCTTCTGTTCTTCTGTTGTTATACGATATTTTGTTTTTGTGTTGTTTTCTTTTGCAAACAAAGTCGTTGTCCATGTTCGGACAGAAAATTACTTTAAAGTATTGCGAACGTATAAATTGCGGCACTTTAATTGTTTGCCACCATTTACAGCAAACTGTTTTTAAAGCGCACTCAACTTATTACAAGTGACTTCAAATACACGTAAGTACTTACGTAAGTAAATGCACGCAAGCGTACACGCACGTGTAATATCCGATACTCGTCGATTGTGTAGACATTGTAGGCGATTCACTGCGCATACTCGATCATATATAGGTACTGTACTTGTGCATAGAGAGTGTGAAAAGTGCGCCTATCATGTTTGTATGAATTTCAACTGGCAATACCATCATCACTGGTTAGAGATGCTATGTTTGTTGTTCATACATATATTGTTTGATTATATGGCGGAATTTTGTGGCATTTATGGAATGTCATGTAATGCATTGTAGCATTATTGCATGTACCACATATGAGATTGTTTTTTTTTTTCTTAATGATTTTTACTATGTACGCTATTGCCTCATTGGGTGTTGTTTACTCACTGAATTATTCATCTGAAAGGTGTTAGAATTTATGTATACGTTTAACATTAAATACTAAACCAACTGGATGTGTCTGAATGTCTATTGTATTTATTTGGCAGTCGATATTGCTTCTTGTGCTCTCTTTTGATGCACTCATATATAAGAGGAGTGATTCTAAGGTTTCAGAAACTACATTTAAATAATTTGTAAACCTTAACTTTGGCAATACGGAGGTTTAGATACTCTACACCATGACAGATATATAGATATTGTTTAGAAAAAATAAGCTTTTTACTGAAAGTCGATGTAGTTTTCATGCCATATCGCCCGTTTGTAAGAATATTTGCATGTTGATAGAAATATTCGTATGAAAATGTTATATTCGTGCGCAAAGATCAATTGAGAACATACTTTTGTATGAGAGGTAGGTTTGTTTTTTATTTGATTTCTTTCATTTTCAAGCTTATCCATTCATTTGTAAATTCAATTGTCTGTACCAAGTTACAGCTTGATAGCTTCAGATTTTCGAACAGAACATGTTCAGCTAACCATATAGAAGCATAAATTTGTATGGGAGCTAAGAGTGATTTTCATACGATTTAGCTTATTTTTAAAATATTTTTATTAGTTGCTAAATATAATTGTATGCACCAAGTTTCAGCTTTATAACATATTATTTTTAGGCATAAAGTGTAAAATCACGCACTCAACGACATACTTTTGTATGGAAGGTAGGCGTAATTTTGATCCGATTTAGTCTATTTTTAAATATATATATATTAGCTAGTAAATATATTCTTCCGTAGCAAGTATCAATTCGATAGCTTAATATTTTCGCGCGCAAAGTGTGAAAAAACCTTATCAAGAGCATACTTTTGTATGGGAGGTAGACATGGTTGTACTTCAATTATGACAATTCTTCATTAGTGAAAATAATGATAAGCGACATTTTTTAATTCGATCGCTTCATGATTACTGAAGTTTTCACAGAGAAAAATGATTAAATCGACTTAGATCATCATTTTCCATACCTATCACCTTTCTCTATGTGAGTTACAAATGAAAAGCATATTATTTTTATAATATTTCAAGTATGTTAAAGTAATGTCCAATGGATTTGCTCACACACATTTATTTAAAACTTTTCTTGTTTCTGTATTTAAGTTCTTTGATCGAAAAAATTAAGCTTATCGTTGAAAATCGACAAATTAATTTAAATTGAAAAAATATGTAACTTTCATAGTTGGAATCAAATATATTTTAATTTCTGAATATTCATTTTTACTTCCTTTTATGATTAGTTGTTATTGAAAGCATCCAGTAGGAGAAACTAAGAAACGATCATGTTAATATTCAATGTAAATTTTATATTTATTACATGAATAGGTGCTACTTGTTTGATGTGTACAACATATAAATTGCAAATATGCAATGTCAGAAAAATTACAAAAAAAGAAAAAACAACATTTGCCTAACAATATCTACTCCAATAGGAGCAATTGTAGTAGTTCCAGTAGTATGTACAATAGCAGCAATAACAAATGCAGGTTGTTTGCACTAATAACAACTCAATAAATAATAATCATACAACGAACATGTATCAAATAAAATATATTCAAAGAAGTGCATAAATACATAAGCAAACATACATAATTGTTGATTCATTCACATGCATACCATACAAATATGCTACATGCAACACCAAACCCTATTGGAAATTGGTTGGAAGGTCCTATAGTTATAAAAGTAGTTGGTGCTTAAAGATTCCGAAGAACCCAATATTAGTGCTTCAATTTGCAGTATCGATTTGTCTACTGAATTTGGAACAGTATTCACTTCATTTCACTGGCTTAAGGCTTAAGGAAACTATATGGAAACCTTACTAAAGCAAATACTTATATAAGGGCAAGTACTCACATATTCACCACATGGTGAGTACAATTGATAATTTCGGGACTTGGGCTCTTTATATGCAAATTGAATGAAATTTTCAATAATTTGTGGACCATTTTCGGATAATATGACACGATATCCAAAAGGTCCACAACGAAGCGGTTCACTTTAAATAAAATTGCATATTTTCCTTATTAACATTTTCGAAATTTATCGATTTCCAATTGGGTAAATTCTATCTATATCCATTTTGGTTATCTATTCGTGAAAATTATTCATAACAAGATGGTATAACAGTAGCAATATAGCAACATGTATATACATACATACTAGTGCTTGTATAAAAATACATCAATACGAACACACATCACATTGGCATTGGCAACTGCATATAACCGACAATCGTATAAAATTCCCAATAGCAAACGACCAAAGGTAACAATTTGAAATTCCCAAGCGGCGTATTTTTGTTCAAAAACAAATATACGATTTGTTGCAAGCAATACTTTATTTTGCCACTTTGCCACTTGCAATGACGGCTTATTGATTTGCTCACCAAAGCAATCAATATTTGTTGTTGTTTTAGTCGTTATTATTATTGTTGTTGTTGTTGTTATTGCTCTTGCACTCAGCAACAATTTATGCTAATGTGTTAGTTGTTGTTGTTGTTGTTGTTTTTTTTTGCTTTTGACTTGAAAAAATACATATGAGTACCTTGCAAACTTCACTAACTAAAGCAATTGCATGTCGCTGTTTCACTTTGCAGCAACACCAAGTTGATTCATGCTAATATAAACGCATATTCATGTTTAGCTACATATTTCTGCAATATGTATCTATTATTTCCATATACATGAATACGAGAGGCTGAAATGTTTATGCTCAGACTGCTGTTAGACAAATGGACAGACAACGATTGGTTAAATAGAAAATCGGTTGGCGTTGTTGTTGTTGTTGTTTCGATAAATTGTTTGTAAGGCGTTAACTTGAAAATTGTTACTTTGCTGTGGTTAAACTAAGCGAATGTACAACACAAACGCTAACAAAACGATGGTGTGTTACTTACTTACCAGAACTCCCCTCAGACTAGTAATCTAGTAGAGCATATTATTATTATTTGTTATTGCTGTTGTTCTTGTTGTGGATTTTTCTTGGCATTACAAGTGTTGAGCACTTAATAGAACTTATTTATGAAGAACGCACTGCTTCTACATCGATAGCTCTAGTATTTCTCTATGTTGTTGTTGTTGTTGTTGTTGCATCGAAATCTCTTTCGCACTCACGCAATTATATACTATGCATACGTTAGGCTGATGGCGTTGCCGCTCAAGTCTACATTAAATAAATATTGATATTCAATATGCATTGTACATATAGAATTTGCCTTCTTGTTGCTAATAAAATATGTACGATACGTCGGTAGCAGAATCAATGCAGGACAGAAAAAAAAAACATGAAAATTGAAAATTGCTCGATAGCATCACCATAGCTCTTTATTGGTAATTGTAATAGTAGGTAGTACGTAATATTACTACTAATAGCTGTTGTATGTTGTTAGTGTTGTTACTCTTATTATCACACTAAATTCAGAGTTACGGTGTGTAATAGACGCATATATACACACACACAATACAACACCTCTAAGGTGTGGCTATGATCATAATATGGTAACGCCTTAAAATTCTATAATATCTATGCTACATTTCGATATCAACTATGTGTATTACAACCGTTTCGTTTTTTTTTTTTTTTTTGTTTAGTCCTGTTGTTACTTTTACGCCTACCATATTACTTACTTACTTATGTGGCCATAACAACCGAATATCGATTTAGGCCGAAAATAACATGCTTCGCCAGCCATCTCTGTTCTTCGCTAGCTGGCGCCAGTTAGAAATTCCAAGCGCCGTCAGGTTCTCCAGTACTTGGTCTTTCCACCGGAGGTTTGGTCTTCCTCTTTTGCGTCGTCCTCCAGCGGGTTCCGAATATAACACCTTCTTAGCTGGAGCGTGTTCTTCCATTCGCTCGACATGACCTAGCCAGCGCAGCCGCTGGATTTTGATGCGCTTTACTATGTCAATATCGGCATACAGCTCGTACAGCTCATGGTTGTACCTTATTCGGTACTCGCCACCAACGCAAATACGTCCAAAGATCTTGCGTAGGACTTTTCTCTCGAAAACTCCAAGTATTCGCTCATCCGAGGTGGAAATTGTCCAGGCTTCAGCGCCATATGTTAGGACAGGCATGATAAAAGACTTGTAGAGTGTAGTTTTCGTTCTTCGAGAGAGGGCTCGACTTCTCAATTGCTTACTCAGCCCAAAGTAACACCTGTTAGCAAGAGTTATCCTACGCATGATCTCCAAGCTGACGTCATTACTGCTGTTAATGCTGGTTCCAAGATAGACAAAGTCCCTTACTACTTCAAAAGCGTAGTTGTCAACAGTGACGTGCTGTCCAAGACGCCGGGACTCTTTGTTTGTTGACACTAGATACTTCGTCTTGCCCTCGTTCACCGTGAGACCCATCCGACGCGACTCTCTTTCCAACTCTGAGAATGCTGCACTGACTGCTCGCGTGTTCATGCCGATTATGTCAATATCGTCGGCATACGCTAACAGCATGACACTTTTGTTGAAGATAGTGCCATTATGTCGTAGATCAGCAGCTCGTATTATTTTCTCCATAATAAGATTGAAGAAGCCGCACGATAACGAATCACCTTGTCTGAAACCCCGTTCGGTATTAAACGATGCGGAGAGGTCCTTCCCAATTTTCACTGCACAACGGGAGTTATGCAGTGTCATTCTACAAAGTCGAATGAGCTTTGCAGGAATACCGAACTCAGACATTGTTGCGTAGAGGTAATCCCTTACCGGACTGTCGAAAGCGGCTTTATAATCAACAAATAGGTGGTGTGTGTCGATCTGTTTTTCTTGGGTCTTCTCCAGGATTTGGCGCAGTGTGAAAATCTGGTCGATGGTGGATTTACCAGGTCTGAAGCCACACTGATAAGGTCCAATCAGGTTGCTGAGCATAGGCTTCAATCTTTCACAGAGTACGCTCGATAGAACCTTGTACGCGATGCTCAGGAGACTTATTCCACGGTAGTTGGCGCAAATTGTGGGGTCTCCTTTTTTATGTACAGGACAGAGAACACTGAGCCTCCAATCATCAGGCATGCTTTCATCCGCTTCATTCTGCTTATGAGCTGGTGCATGCGGGTGAGCAGCTCATCGCCTCCGGTCTTAAACAACTCGGCAGGCAGGCCATCAGCACCTGCAGCTTTGTTGTTCTTCAGCCTTAAAATGGCCGTTTCACGCCTACCATATTAGTGTGTTAATAATGGTGGAAATTAATTATATAGAAAAATATTAAATATATATACATATTTTATTTAGCAAATTAATTATGATTGAATAATAATAATAAGGAGGTATGAAGAGTAAATGCTCTATTTGAGATTATAATCATATTGTTATTTGGTTAGGAGCTGGAATATACCAACATAAAATTGTGCAAAATTAAGCAAATGCACCTAAATGCAATATATGAGACTTGATGTTAACATTTTACTTATTATATCTCGGTTATAAGGTCTCCATTTGTTAGGACGTCACGGAATTCTGGCAGGTGATACTTTTGGCTATGCCAGGAAATGAATATTATGCCAATATTGGGCCACTTTGAGGAAAAAGAAACAAAATGTTCATAAAAAACAAGTTGGCCTTTGAAAAAAGAACTAAAACTTAGTAAATACTTTCTTTTGAAGCCGAGTTGAACACCCTTCACTGTCGATGAAGTACTTATTAGTGAATCAAATAAGGTAGTTGCTTTTGCAGAAATGTACACTTAGCAATTAGGATGAATATAAATCCATTCATCAATGACTTCGTTCTTGTTGGTATGCATTTACTTATTTCAGGTTAAAATTGAGCCTGTTTCAACCTTTTTACATATCCACCTACGAACACTCCATAAATCATTAAAAATTCAACGTATCAACGATATACAAACCATACCAAATATGTTATCATAGAAAAATTCATTGATTATTCTTCTTCTTATCGTTATTGTCGTCATACAATGACAATGAATTTTCACTCAGTGTAAAACGTAGTGGCATAGGAATTTCACACTGTATAATTCTTAGATGCTTTATACCTAGATAGGTACTAAAAGTGCATAACTTGCCAACGAAATACATGAAAAAGCAATCGACGCTTGATTGAGTAAGTCGTAACTCGACCTACTATTTAACACGATCTTGCTGAATTTTTTGAATCGGCCCGGTCTTATAGTCGCGATGGCATTAATTCGCTTGGAGGCTATAAATAGTTCTTGCTTTAAGCGAGGCTGTCAGTATATGTCCGCTCGCTTAAAGTAGTCGCCTGCAAGCCCTCAGCTCTGCCCGGGGTCATTTTGACTAACCGCATATACCAGGAGCAACCATCCGCCACCCCGTTGGTTGTTCCTAAATATTGCTATATGTGAAAGGTCTCCCACTTCTAGGTGTGAGGCCTGGATGCTGGATACAGGAAACTCCTGTGTCAGGCTACCCTATACAATATCAGTCGCTTGGGGACTTCTGCAGAGACAGATCTACCAGACGACTGATTCGTTAGGTGCGACCAGGTGGCACTGGTCAATCCTATAAATCCTCATTATATAAGTAAGTCAAGCTCGGGTTAGGAATTCCATTAAGGTATAGAGTAAGCGATAGAAATTATATACTTGAAAATTGTATAAAGAAAGAAAGGAAATTAAAAACGAAAAAAAATAAAGCTAAGCAGTAGTAGTTCTATCAGTACCCAGCCAAACACTCTTCTAATGTCAGTGAATTGATTGCTAAATTCGGTCCTCCGCCTACAAAAAGGGTTTTTTTTTACGCTGCCCTCTTGTTTGACCCTGGCTGACTGAGTAATACCCCAGCTGGGAACAAAAGGCACCCGTTACAATACACATATGAGTACGCAAATTCTCTTGTGAGATTACAAATAATATTTTTGCTATGAGAATATGAAAAAAAAAAAAATACTTGTACATATAACAAATAATTGCTTATTAAACCACTACACATAGTGTGTATTCAAGTTGTGTGTAGCCATCGTATGCAATTATCTTATATGTAGAATAAATGCGGGAATATTGTTTATGCAAATTTTCTCAACAAAACATAATTTACACACTTTCAGATGTCTATACATACGAGCTAGTACATACGAATGGTGGCATTTACTATGGCACCAACAAGTGATGCCGCAACTTGTTGCCGCATCATCAATATGCAGCCAACTAAATAATATCACGCAATCTGCCAAAAAAACATCATAGACATTCTTTTGACCAAATAACGCAGTTACATTATTTGAATTTTGAAGTCAAATTTTAATTGAACAGTGGTAATAGTGAAATATTCCTTAGGCTACGTATGCACTGCATGCGTACCATTCATGTACTCGTACGTAACGTAAGAGTTGCATGCATAGAACGTGCACACATTTTCTTAGTGTCTGCTTGTTGTTTACCGCCACCCAATTATAAGTTTTTTAGTAACTAAAATTGATGATGATGATGATGATGATGAAAGCGATGAGAATTGGTAGGGGTGTCGGTGCATAATGTTGTTATTTGCTTGAATTAGGTGATTACCCATATAGGAGCATTAAAAAAAAAAATACGAAGATGTAGCAAATAATAAGAGTTTCAGTTTAGTTAGTTATGCAGGTGAAATCGATAAAATTATGTTCAGGTCAAACAATAATAATAATAATATCAATGATTGCTGCAATACATATATAATAACAACAACAATATCAATGACATCCAACACATCAATAATAACACTAACATCAATGCTACTAATACTTAACAGTAGTGTTTATATACCAAATTATCTCAGTACTTGCAACTTCATATACGACTTATAAGTATAATATGAATGCGGCAATAATAATACAATATCATAGTACATACATTTGAATGTAGTATAAACAAATAAAGATTGAATATAACAGCAATAACAACAATGCAACTATTTTCAGCACCCAAAAAACAATGGACAAATTCACTCACTCACACAAATTCACATTCAAATTATTAAACATATGGTTCACTATAGTGGTGAGGGTGAGTAGAGGGAGTCTAAAGAGCTTTTAGAAGGAACAAGTGAAGGAGGAAGCTGAAGCCAATGAAAATTTCTTATATGGATGTGTATGTGTTTATGGCAAATATGTGTACGTTAGCTGCGTATAACTTATTATTGATATTCATTGTTGTTACTACTACTAATACTACTACTATTACTCCTGCTGCTGCTGCTGCTGTTGTGATGATCAGTTGAGGAAGTTGAAGCAACCAGTTGAAAACTATGTATTTTGTTTATCTTGAATAGTTTCTATTATTTTGCTTTGTTGCTTCAACATTATATTGGCTGCTTTCTTTTACCATTCAAATTGTGCTGCTGCTGTTGGTTGTGGTGGTTATAGAGTTTTTTCTTCTTATACTTTGGATTTTATTTTTTTTTTGTTGTTTTTTCTTACATGACCATTTTCCATTGTTTGTTAATATTGCGGTCAAGCAATAAAATATGAATTTGTCATTGGCATCACATTGCAAATGAAGAGAGTCAATGATTATTTATTAGATTTTGTTTATATGCATATTATGTGTATATAAGCATTATTATTGTTGCATGTTTGTAAACAATTAGGTTGCGGTGAGTTTATTGCATTGACAGCTTGTTTAAAATAATAAAAGAAGGAATTCTTTCAAAATGCAAAAACATACAGCACAAATATACACTCGAAATCAAAGGATTTTGGTTTTTCGTGTGTTGCGTGTCATTGTTGCTGCTCAATATGAGGTTGGCGTTCATTGGTGTTCTAAAATCAAATGATGCTATGGTATGGTATTAACTAGTCCTACATAGTGATGATCATTTATCAATGTGGCGACATAATTAGCTGCAATTTGTGGTAAATGGATATATAAATATTCATACACATATATACACACACACATATACACTAGCACCGCATACGAGTATATACGCACATACAAAGTTAGCCAGCAGTCACTTGAAAGATTTATGTGCAATGTGTCATGTGCTACACACACACACATATGTACACACATATCGTAAGGTTTGCTTCGATTAAGTATTGAAAGAAGTTTATGGAATAAATGAAAATGCCACAGGCATTAGATATTGTAGTAATGTACTTCAACAATGTTTTTTTTTTTTCTTACGACAATGTAACAATACTATTACCCTGAAAGAGCGTTGATGTATTGACTAATATTGAATCGAATAAATTTTGTCTTCTATAATATACAAGTTTCTATCCTGTATATGAATCATCATGAATCCCTGTAAGGGTCCTATGATTTGTCAAATAGTCGCTTTGACTATATTACCACTCCGTAATCCAAAGCGTTGCAAGAAGCTATCAGTTGTTTGAGATTATATTGTTGGGTATTTATTCGGGTTCCTCTCGATGTTCCCATTCTTCGTAAAATGAATTAAACGGAGTAACACAGTTACCACATCTGCAAAGTAGATTGCTAGCGTTACGAGGTCGGGGTTTTGAATGCTGGCGCAGTCCATTCTACAGTTTTTTTCAGAAACTTGGACAAATTCACCGAGCTCACTGATATTTATTCTACAAGTACGAGGACTAAGTATCTAAGTGGTTAATTCTATAGCTTTTTTTTTTGAGAGACTTAAGAGAATTCACCAAAGAGAGATCGATCAAAAGGCGTCGAAAAGCCTCTTGATCGGTATAGTAAAGTAAACCACACTACCGCGAAATGCATATCAATTACAATAAAAACAACAACAACAATAACATGTGGATCGCTATGAAGCACAAAAGCAACAACAACAAGGAGAACAACAACGACATCATTGAAAAACCGCACAACAATTCACAGTGGCGACACTAACTGATCGATTAATCGCCAAAACATAATTTATACACATTGGTACCGTTGTTGTTGTTGTTGCTGTTCTTGTTGTTGTTGTTGTTGTTGTTGTTGTTGTTGTTGTGATCACTCGCAAACCATGTTGCCACATTGTTGGTCCCTGTTGTCGCAAACACTTTGTTTCTGATGTTGCCGTATTACGACTTACAACACATACATACGAGTACATATTGTAAGTACATCACACATATGGTGTGAGATTATTTGTCGCATAGAGCGCATAAATAGGTAGTCGTAGTAGTGATTGGTTTGGTTAGTTGGTTGGATAGCTGGTTGTCGGCGGTTTGGCTAGATTGGGGTGATGTTGATATTGAAGCTGAAGTTGGTGGTGGTGGTGATGGTATTAGTGGTAGTGATATCTGTGATGTCTTTTGTAGTGATGAGGTGAAAATGAGACAAGATAAGAAAAATCAAAATCAACAACAACAACAACAATAGTTATACACCTATTTCACAAGCATTGCATTTTTTTTACATTATTGCTGCAACACGTGAGGCGTGTGAGGCGACATATTGAACCAAACACATTCACATACATACAATTCACATGTAGGATGAACATGTACGATGTACATGTACTCACACATATCAACATACATACATAAATACGCCTATAATATCTAATGTATCGGCAATCAAAGCTTTGATCTTTCAATGCTTTAAATGCCGCTGCCGCTATTTATAATGGTGATTTTCATGTATAAAAAATATACGAGTTTGGTATACCATTGTTGTCGTTGTTGCTGCATTGTGGTCTATATTTTATAGCAATATTGCAGTTGTTGTTGTTGTTGCTCTTATATTACTTCAATAAGCTTCAATTACAACTGTTGTATTAGTGCTGAAGGCATCATCATCATCATCGCCATTATCGTTCATGATTAACAGCACCAACATCACCAACAACACCATCAACATCATCACCAATATGTCGTGAACAGTACCTATGAGTAGGAACATGTTGCGAGTGTTTCAGTCGTAAAAGGTAGACTTAGTTCTATCTTACACCAAAGTATGAATTATACATTCCACTATATTTTAAACCACTGAAATGTAGATCTAAACTAAATGAGTTTAGATCTACATTTGTTGAAGCGGCTACAAATAGATATATCTTCGACCTATGTACTATTGATTCGAGTCGAGATCTGCATCTATTTAGCCCCATCTGTAGGGATATCTGCTTTTTTTTTCATCTGGATGTCAACATCTCTATCTATTCTACATCTACAATAATTGCCAAAATTATAGAGTAATGGATATTTGTACCTTAGAATATTATCATGGGCAACGTCAAATGAAAAAAGCGCCCACCTTCAATAAAAAGTATATGCTGAATGAGGTTTTTGCACCCTTAGCGATGGTAAATTTAAAGCTTTCGAACTCAAATTTAGTATTTTATGTGAATTTTACCATAGAATTTACATATTCAAAAATGAGCGTAATCAGATAAATAATACGACTACCTCCCATACAAAAGTATGTTTTTTTAAATGTGTGTTATCACACTTTGCGCACGAAAATATCAAGTTGCCATATTGATATCGGGTATATGAAGTTTTTCTGAGCACAGAATTGATATATTCAAAAGTGAGCTTAATCGCTTGAAAATCTTGCCTATCTCCCATACAAAAATAGGCCTGTGAATGTACATATTTTCACTAAACGCATGAAAATACAAGGCTATTGCAGCAAAAAGTAGGCAATTAAATTTATTCTGATTCTAAAATCGACTTATATGAAAATGGATTTAATTGGATAAAAATTACTAATACCTCCCATACAAAACTATATCTATCTGATGCATCTTAAGACTACCTCCATATTGTAAGGTATCTTAAAGTTCAGTATCACCGATGTTAAGCTTAACCGAAGTTAAGCAAATTTTAATTTTTCTTTTAAATTGTTTTTTTTTTTCTTTTTGCTTTACGATTTTTGTCGCTTTGGGCTGCCTACAATTATTTTTAGTATCTTCTGATGATCATCACCACCATCACCATGATGATCATCATCATCAGCAATATCGCAATTCTTTCATTGATCTTTTGTTATGTACAGCAATGACCGATCACCGAAGATACGATCAAATATACGAAGAGATAAATGTGTTTGTGTAAAAATGTGTCGATTTGAAAATAAATTGCTTAACTCTCTTAGTAGATCAATTGTCAATTGCATTGCTGATCATCTATTAGCACTCATACTGGCAAAAAGCAGCAGTATCAGGAGTAGAGTAGATGTGGCAGCAACACCATCATTGATCTATTGTTGAGGTTCATTATATGATTTTACAATTATTGCATTGTGATTGAATCAAAGATTCTATGACGACGATGGTGATGATGATGATGATGAAGATACGTACTACCTCCTTCTGGTTGATCAATCTCTTTAAATGTGAACAAAAAGCATAGTAGAGAACCATTACTGAATAAATAAATGATCATTATCGAAATGATGATGAGTCCAATACATTGGTGAGTATGTTGTTGATAGTGTTGATATTATCGCTCTGTGCAAGTGCATTATAGTATTTACCTTAAAGGCTTCTGTTTCTTTTTGTTTTATTTTTATTTTTTTGTCTTGTATGTTTTTTTTTTATGTTGCTAAAAGCATTAGCTCTTTTTTGTTTTTTGTCTTTTCACTCTTTGTGTACAATTAAGAAAACGATCCGTGAAAATATTTTATTGCTAATGATCTACTTTAGATTTATTTCTTTTTGTATTTTTTGCTGATTTTTTTTCATTTTATTTAATTTTTGTTTTTCTCTCTTTACCGGAATGTGTGGCTTGGCTTTTGACTCAGTTGCTCAGTTTCAATTGTTGTTAAATTACGTGGGAAATATTTGTGCTAGAATGAGAGCGTTGTGATTCCATACCTACAAACGATACATACATTCGTATTTGGCAGAGAAAGGGTGTCAAAAGGCGAAGGTGAAATGTTTTAGTTTTTTTGTACAACATTTCTATTGGTTGTTGTTTTTTCGTATAACTGTAAAAATGCACTCGAAATGAAAGTATCGAATTTTATTGTAGTTTCTTGGAAATATGACATTAATGTGATGTGGTGATATCATAAAGAAATTATAGAGAAGTGATTGTGTTATAAATATTGTACAATATATACATGCAATAGGATATGACTTGCCTAGGGTATATAACATAAAAAAACCGAACATGATTATAAGATTATTTTTATATCGAAATCTTATTATTTTAAACAGATTAGTACTCTATAACTTGTAGTAAGTAAGTAAGTAAGTAAGTAAGTAATTGTAAATATGATTTTGAGAGAATTTTTAGAAAATGTATGAAGAAAAAAATACTACGAGTATAATGAGAGTGAAATTGGTGCCGACTCGAAGTGAAAATTCAATCAATTTAGAGAAATATCGATAAATATCCCTACAATTAGCCCAAAAGTTGCCCCTAAAGAGTTAAAAAGAGCAAAAAATGATGTTCTTTTCAATACAGAGGTACAAATATATCACCGACTACCACTTATTTTAACTTCTCAATATTTTTTCTTCACCTTTTATGGAGGCTCCACCACATAAATATCATAAAAACAACTGAAAATTGCCACCTAACTCCATAGCTGTCGAGGCTTTGCTTTCAGAGAGGTGAAAAGTAGGTTTGATTTGTATTAATTTTTCTTGCTCATCATTTTTGCGAAACATGCCATACCCCTACATTCACTTTTTAGGCGTATCCCCTGTTTTTGCCTTACAAAATTTGCTCTTACTGTTTCCAGGGCACTCCATTAGGTTTTCGCCTACAACATTTCTCGTAAAGATAGTAACTGTCTATCTGCACCCCTTAGAGACACTCCCAGAAAATGGATGCAAATGTTTTTGGAAAGTTGGGTACTTAACAAAAATATAACAATATTCACCCGATTCATTGATAGATGATTACACAGAGGCTCGCTACAAAACATCTGAAAAAATTTATAACAAAATTTGACGTTTCACTGAACTTAATCGAATTACTCTGGAACACTTCTGTCATCTTCTGATATTATTTATAATGGCAGAGTTTCAGGTTTTAATCTCTCAAACGTTTTTACAGACCATGTTGACCCAGTGTTGCATAATCATATAAATATCTTCTCTTTCACCTATACAAAAAATTAGCAATTTTATATAATTAAAATTAAAATTTTTAAGTGACTGAAATGAAATTTTTAGAAATGGCTGTAAAGCACATCAGGCATTGAAAAAACCTTTGAACGATCAATTTTTTCCATAAAGAAAGCAACTCTCGTTCGGAATTTTATATTGCATTGCAACATCCTGTTTATTGATGCTACCTTTAATAAAGTAATACAGAACTCATAAAAATAACAAAAATCACACTGACAACGTCATCACCAGTATCATAACGTGCTCGTGTTAATATATCTATTACATTGTTCGCACGATAAAAAAAAGAAAGAAAAATTAGCAACACCAACATCATCATATGCTTTTAATTGTATCAATAACAGCAATGGTTAGTAAAAAAAAATAAAAATTATATATATATAAAAATAGAATCAACAACAATGTGCAAGAGAATTAACATGTTAACAGCAATCGGAGCAGCAGCAGCAGCAGCAGCAAAAGCATTAGCCAACCGCAACCTCAACAGTTCATTGGTTTGCTTGCCACAGTCTAGCTTTAGGCATTTTGTATGTGCATGCATGCTTATAAGCGTGCTAAAAATCAATTAAAAATTTACCCATACTCACACACACACGTATGTATATGCATACATACAAGTTCATATGTTTACTATGGTCATATGGTAATTGCTAGCAAAATGGTCAACGAATGGCGGTAAAGTTCTTTTGATGCTGCTTCTGTTGCTGTGGTAAGTAGGAATAATTTAAATAAAATCAATGCAAATAAATACAAGTACATATATATATTTATACGCTCGTTTGTATTTTGCCCCTTTCTCTGTTTTTAACACATGCTCGATCGATAGCATCGATCTACATACATATATGTATTGATCATATAGAGTATGTATGTAAGGTACCCCTACCATACGTAGGTAATTACATAAGCGAAAACAAACAATTTTCGGTTTTGGCAGGATATCAAGTTGTTGTTGTTCTTGTGTATGTTTTAGTGTGGTTTTTGTTTTTATATCGATTTTATTTCGTTCACTCTAAAGGTGTTTTTAAGAATGATCGACACTGATCGCATGTCTCAGATTAGTAAAAGTTGTAGTAGTAGTATGATCACAGCAGCAGCAGCAGCAGCAGCAGCATCATTGCTATCCATATCAATACATAACAACAACAACAACAACTACAATTTTTCACTCTTCGTTACACCAACTTAAAGCGTAAGCGATATATTTATACAAATATAGGCATATAAGTATAAAGGGTGTTATGTTTAAATGTCATAGTAAGATAGAGGCTTGGAACATATGAGAAATTCAAACCGATTCGGAAAGTTGGCAACAATAGTAGTAAAATAAATAATTTTGTTCTATAAAAATGTAAGATTTTGGAAAAAATCATATTTCTTTCATTTTTTTATTTTATTATATTTTTCATAATCTCTTTACATTTTCACAATAATCCACGCTCCATAGAGGGTTAAATTGCAACATTTATTATTTTTTGTCAAAGCTAGTTTTACTATTTGCTGTGTGAATTAGTAATCGGCCATTTTTAGTGCTCAAAAATCATTTATTTTTGAGAATTCTGTAAAAAACATGTCATTCAAAGTATTGCTTATCAGAAACTATGAAAATTTCCCATCTTTCTGGCAATTTAAGGATTCCATACTAAAAGAACTTTCCCGGCTTGGCGGCCAAAGACGAATAGAACCAATTTTTGATTCTGATAACTGAAGTGAAGCGTATTCCATTAAGGGCGTTCTGCATGGACCGGAAGAAATGGTAATCTGAAGGCGCCAGGTCTAGGCTATAAGGCGGGTGTGATAAAACTTCCTATGTGCTATTAGTAAAATAGTTTTTGACCGGAATAGAAATGTGTGGTCGTGCTTTGTCATGGTGAAAAATTACCGAGTCATGTCTGGTGGCATATTTCGGCCATTTTGCGATCATTCCTCTCTTCAACCACATCAATTTTTGTTGGTAATGGTAATGGTTCAGCTCTTCAGTAATATTTCCATAAGGTCTTGGTGCAGTAATGTCTCCAAATCCTCGTTCTTTGTTTTTGATATCAAAATCGCCGTTTTTGAAGCACACAAACCACTCTTTACACTGTGTATTGGATAGAGAATTGTCACCATACAATTCCACAAGCAAATGATGACTTTGAGCGGCAATTTGCTTTGCAAAAAGGTAACTTAATAAAACTTCCTGCAAATGCTGGTTTCACCGGCAATTTCCAAAATTTTACATCGCGAAAAAAATATGATGCTTGCAACCAAATTGAAAACTTTTGACTGATTTTGATAGCAAGTGAAAAGTCATTTAAAATGACATTTCGAATAATGATGTACGACATCGCGCTTACGAGTGATGCCATGTAACGTAAAAGGCCGGTTACTAATTCACACGCCCAATATTTAGACCACAGCTGGAGTAAAAACTATCACACTGAATACACAGTTCTAGTTTTTGGGATGCAATTTTTCTTTCAACGTTCTAGTAAAATTTATCGGTTAGAGACAAGCCTATTAAGTAGAGAGGGCTGTATCACGTCAAATTTTCGAGAAATTGATTTTCACAATTTCCATCATTTTTGCACAAAAAATAATTTTTTTTTTAATTTTTATACTTCACATAGTATAATGATATGGGTATCAAATGAAAGGGAAAATTTGTAGCGGTTGAGCGAAGATACAATTTTGAAATTTTTCTGGAGAAAAAATTAATTTTAAAAAATTAGAAAATTAAATTAAAAAAATTTCTTTGAATATCCTTGAAAAAAACCCATATATTTTCTCCAAATAAAAAATTAATGTTAAGACCTGTAATTTTTTTATTTCGAACACAAAAATGAGTTCAGTTGTTTTATCGGAATGGGTTAAAAAAAAATAAATATGTGGCACTTAAAGCCCCGAAGGGCTCATTGGCCGAGCTTCTCTTCAATTACTGTTGTGCGTGTTAAATTTTGGACAGTATTAGAAGGGACCTACTTATTTTAGCCGGTTCCGAACGGCAGAACCCTTGCGACATCACTTTTTCTGAGCTTTGTCACAGAGTTCTTTTAGAAGCTTTTTCATGGCAAGTTGTTACTGTCGGAAGAATTGCCAATTGCTTGCCGACCGGTGGGTACCGTACGAAAGAAAAATCTTTTCGATATTAAATTTCTTATGCATCAGCCGGGGATTGAACCACGACCTACAGATCAGAAGGCCAACACACTAACCACTGAGTCACGGCACCCATATATCGGAATGGGTTGCAA
This sequence comes from Megamerina dolium, assembly GCA_963854835.1. Lineage (NCBI taxonomy): Eukaryota > Metazoa > Arthropoda > Insecta > Diptera > Megamerinidae > Megamerina > Megamerina dolium. The sequence continues at coordinate 4,511,809 of OY978528.1, forward strand.
ATATGAAAAAAAAAAAATTCACTTTTTCGACTAAAATGATGGTGAAGAAATCTACTAAAAAAAATCTTGAAAAAATATAAATTGGAAATATATGTATGTATGAATTTATATTTTTTGCTTAGTGCTTAGAAATTATCTCTGAAGAGTCTGTGATAGATCTCTCATCAATTATTCTCTGTCAACTTTTCCCTCGAATATATTTACCACCTTTTATATTGACCGCTCCCAAGGGTGCAGATTGAGACTAATTATATTCCCAAAAGAAAAAAGACTCATATGTATGATCATGTTTTCAATATTGGTTAACAGTTATCTTGTTAAATCGTTCAGCTGTTCTACTAAATTGTCCAGGCATCTATCTATACATATCACAACATACAATATATGTCTTTTGGGGCAATATCAACGCATGTTGGCATATGTATATACATTTGGGCTTTGGTCAAAAACCTCATTAAACATCAAACACACACACATAAGGGTGTTTTGACAACTGATTTGTATTAAGTTTGAATGTATATTTCATCATGTAGGAGTCATCCACCAATTAAAATGTGTCCGCATGTCTGATCATTAATTTGCCACTAATTATATGAATTAGAACCAATCAAATTTAATTATTGATGAACGGAAATCATTTAATAATATTTTCTATATATTTTATCTTAATATTACACACTTGGACTTATAAAAACACCCTGTATGCCTACTTATGCACGAATACTGTCCGTTCGTATCTTAACACGGTAGCTGCTAAACATGCTTAAGTTTAATTAATGATAAAAAATCTATATCTAAGACGCTTGCTTGCCTTGTTGGTTATTTGTGACTCAGTTGCCTTCATACTTACTTGTACGTATACGAGTATAACGTATGTGGTATGTAGTATGTATGTACAAACACAATACATACATACACTGGTATCCTTTACTTTTTGATTACACAGTTTTTGCCTGTATCGAAAAGTTTCTCATGTGTAATGAGATTAAATGGATGTTGTTGCACAAGAATCGCCACAAAGCAATGTGGTGGCAAAACGAAACGAGCAAATTCCTTTTTGGCATCTCAATAACATGTAGATTTTTGCTAATATCTTGTTGTTGTTATAGTTGTTGTTGTTGTTGTTGGTGCGCACGCTTGTCTGCCTGCCTGCTTGTAAGCAAGCAATGAGTTTGTATAAGATCGTACATACAAATGTGGAGGTTATCGGCGAGATATCTTTTCACACGCACACATACATGGATGGATAGATATGATATTAAGTATACGCATAAGCATACGTATCGTATGTACTACATATTCAAATTCTCGCATATTCTTCTATACATATGTACGTCATTAATTAGTTAAATTTATTAAAATTGAAATCAACGAGCACAAGTACAAGAAATTTAGTTGTTCAGCTTGAGGCACAGCCCATAAGGCATCTGGCATCTGCAGTATCACTAACTGCCATGACACGGGTAGAAGCAGTAGCCATAACAATAACAACAATAACAACATCGTTATGGTAATGTATACGCTTGAGAATTTCTATTGGAAAATTTCACATTTTTTTCTTCTTCTCTCTTAGTTATGATGTCCGTGGTGTCCGTGGGTGATGATGTTGCAGAGTAATAATCACATAAGATGTTGCACAAAAAAAAAAGAAGAAATTAAATAAATAAAAAATCTTATTAAATATAGAAAAGATAAAGACATTCAGACAATAAATAAGTGAAGAATTATTATCAACATTGATTGACATTTTTTTTTTTGCTCCTCCTAACATAGTTGAAATGCTTCAGACAGCGTAAGCTACTGTTATAAAAATGTGAAAAAAAATGTATAATTTGTATTTGTTAATAATTTAAAATTGTTGTTGTTGTAGTTGATTTGATTTTGATCTTGATGCAAAATTATTATTCAAAGTTATCTTTGCAAATCAAAGATCATGCTTGCTTCCTAAGTCCTTCGTTAGTTATTGTAATAGTTTATGTAATAAAATGTCATCGCAACTCAGAATTTAATGTCTTACTAATTGAGAACTGCAATAGTTTGAATTAGAATTAATATTTTTCCACCAAATTTATTAATACTTCAATAAAATGGCTTAAAATTATTTGAGTAAAAGTAAATTTACATCAAATATTTACAAAAAAAAACTATCTAACTAGATGCCTCTGTGTGAATTATGCAAAACAAAAATTTTGTGGCGAAAATATCGTTCTAGGAGAAATGCTTAAAGCCGGTCCGAAATTATCCCAAGATCTTCGGACTGGATTCAGAGTGTATCCTTATAAGAGTCCAAGAAAAAGAAGATACCGCAAAGTGAGGTAACCAGAGAGGCACCATATTGTTGTACAGGATCACAATTTAATGATTACTAAAAGCTGCAAGAAAATAAAGAAAAGTATTAGGAACAATTTTTATAAATTTAAGAAAGTAGCACATTCACCACTGAGACAAACAAAATCTCGTGAAGTAACGTGCGGAGAACATGTTAATATGCAATAACTCCCTACTTTTTGAGGTTCTCTAAAAATGTGTTACCCTCGAAATCAAAATTAAAGAAAAATCAACAAATGATCCCACAACTACTCTGTAATCATCCCTAATGAGTAAAATGTATGACCGGCCTCCATTAATATTTTCTCCGCAACACTTCGTTCTCTTCGTTCGTAGTAGTTGTCGCTAGAAGGCTAAAATCTATGACTGATCTTAATTAAGTGCTTCTCTTCAACATTTTTTCAGAACATACTTACCACCTGTCTACACCCCGTATGGTTGCTCCTTTACAAAATTGACCTATTCATAGCATTCGTTCTCATCGCTCCCAAGATACCACTAGAGGTATAAAATATATCACCATCTCTCATTGAGGTGCTCTCATACAAAATTTACATTATTTATAAAATTTGCGTCCACCCTCACCAGAGTGCCCCTGAGGACATAAAATATATGAAAAACTGAAACAAAAAGGATGGAAAATCAATTCTAATTTTGGCGCAATTAAGTAATGACCATATTATTAAGTATTCCAAAATGTAAAATTGAATGGAGCAAACTCTTGACAATTTGGCTCCACGAAAAACATAAAGCATAAAGAATTTCTAGATTTAGATCAGCCTACTTCTTCAGTTAAAAATAAATATTAATTTTGTATAGGAGTTTCCTCAGGAATTTCAGATAGGTGGCCAGTATATTTAGAGAAAATGTTGAGGAAGAAAAATTAATGCAGGCTCGTTTAATATGTCACTGCTCTAGGGGCTACTTCTGACCAGCTATTGTCGGTTTTCATAATTTTTTTTTTCTATTATATTATGAGACTTACCTTAAGGGTGAAAATATAGAGTATAAGTATGTAGACAAAATATTGAGAAGTAACAAGTAAGGTCAGTCATACATTTCACTGCGGTTTAGAGCGATTTCTGTTCATTTATAGGCACATTTGTCAATTTTCAGGTAATTTTTATTTGTCACTTTATATGGAAGCCACCTTAGATTGATTGTAAGCTGAAGGTATGTTAAAAAGAAATATTAAGGAGTAAAAATTACTAGGTCTGGGTCATATATTTTATCTTTCTAAGGGTGATCCTTTGGCAGCTGTTATCGATTTTCAAATTTTTTTTTCGGACAGTTTGTATGGGAGTCCTCTTAAGGCCTGGATATATGGATGGATTAAGCATATTCACGGAAAATATTGAGTAGGAAAACTGTACTGGGGTCGATCATATAGTTTACCTTTGTAGGGGCGATTTTTATGCAGCTATGGTTTTACTATGAAGTAGCAAAGTTTAATGTGACAAAAAAGAAATAAACATTTTCAGAAATTAACCAGCCACGTTACAGTGCATATTTATGTCATGTTAACAAGCATTTGTAATTGCTCCTTAGAATTATATTAATCGTTTTTATAGTTGTGATTCTGTTTGATATACTTTTTATTAAGTTTTTCTTCATTTATTCAATATGACTTTTTTTCAGTTCGCATTTTTGTATTTTATTTTGCTATGTAAGCAATAGTGTTGCAAGCAGACGTTCAATAATTGTCATTGCATATGAATATGCATGTATACAAGTATATTATAGAACTGTGCTTATATGGCATGAAGAAACAAATAGCAAAGAAAAAAACTGATTACACATACATACATGCATTTGTGAAGTGTGAACAAACAAACCAACTAATGATTGCATCATCATCTTCTCGACTTCTCGGCCAGTATATAGGTATGGCAAAGTGGAGATCGTGTGCAATAGCTAAATTAACATAAAAAACAATTAAGGCTATCAACAACAACAACAATAAAAACAACAACAACAATGCGTTGCTTAGCTTAAGTTTACAACATATTCTAACTGATTTTGTTGTCTTTCGTTTGTTTACCTACCCACCATCGTATCATCGTATCGCACTGGTATGCTGCTGGTAGTGGCATGGCTGAAGGAAGGTGCCACTGCACTGATGATCGTGCCATGCCAACGGTGTAGTGTGGTGTTGGAGGTGGCTATAATGGTAAATAAAAATAAAAAATTCTTTACAATATTTTTGCGTTCAACTTTATTAGTGAACTGAACAAAACAAACAAACTGAACATTGGAATAAAAAATACAAATAATGCAAAATAATGAAAAAAAAAAATGAGAAAAATAAATAAATTCTTTTGATTTTAGCCTATACTCGCAGTAACTAACTAACGTATTACAATAGTTAGAATTACAAAGTAACAATAACAAAGTTTCCAATGAAATAAGCAATGAAGCTGGTAGGACTTTACTATTGCCATCTTATCAAGATAGACTAGAAAATAATCCTTTCATTCATTGCTACTACCAATAATTTCGACTCCAAGCCAAATGTATTTTGTATATTCGCCGCTATCGTTAGACAAGAAGTACATTTGTTTGTTTTTTTTTTTTGCGTACGAGCATTACTTATAGTATAATATTGGCGAATAGTAGCCAATAGTAGTATTGGTTGATTGGATATTTGGTATTTTGTTAGTTGGTTGATTTTATAGCTTAAACATTTTTTGTATTTCCATAACTATCTCTTACTTTATTTTCCCCCACTTTGCGGTATATACCAAACTCTGCTATTTTGCTTCTTGTTATCGAAAAAATGTCATCTTTATTTTTGGCGTTTTTTTGTTTGTTTATTTGTAAGTGCAGTCTTACGTCTTTACTATAGATTTTTTATTTTATTTTAATGGCTTTTTCGCCTATATTATTTTACACATGATTATATGGTTGACAAATAAATTGTAATTCCTTTGAATTGGCGTATATACAGGGTGATTTTTTAAGAGCCTTCGGATTTGATTTAAATGAAAAAAAAAACAAATAAAATTTAGAGAAATGTATGAAATCTATATTTGAGTCGATAGAACGATCTATATAATTCAATGTTTAATGTTCATACGCTGGGTCCAATTTTGGCATACTCTCTCCAACATATTGGCCGGTATCTCACGAATAAATCGATAATTCACGGTCATCAACAACACTGGCGGATACAGCTGCGAGCATGAATTTTGATAAGAAAAATTCAATAATTTGCAAGCGTTGTTCGTTTGTAAGTCGATTCACGGTTAAATTATGAATCATTATTTATTATTATTATTAAGGCTATAAAGCAACGCGACCTAAAGATCTTTTGTGCAGCTTTATTCCCACCTTGATTTCGCTTTTCGCTTAGCGATTTTTAATATTCGCTTAGCGTTTATTAATTTTCGATTAGCGTTTTTTGATTTTCGCTTAGCGTTTTTTGATTTTCGCTTAGCGTTTTTTAATTTACGTTTAGCGGTTTTAAATTTTCGCTTAGCGTTTTTTGATTTTCGCTAAGCGATTTTTAGTTTAGGGTTTTTGATTTTCGCTTAGCGGTTTAAAATTTTCGCTTAGGTTTTTTTTATCTTCGTAACTTTTTATGGGAGCCCCAATAAGAAGTGGGCGTGGCACGCTAATTTTGCCGCACTTCGACGAATTGTCCGAATAAGTTTGAAAATTTATGATTTCTGATGAAAACTATATCTACCCTCAGTACAAAAGTTTTCTTTTTATAGTATGTCAGCTTATCTGTCATGAACTAGGCTGGTTGTGTTGTTGTTGTTACTGTATAAAATATTTCCTTGAAATTCGTTAAAATTCACTATATACCTTGGACCACAATCAATGCTAAATGAGCATTTTTTTTTCACCAACACACCATCATCATCACTAATAATAATAATAAAATAATAGCAACAACCAATTAAGCATTAATGCATATAATAATAATATAAACAATACCATAATAAGTAAGGTAATTTAATGCAAAAAAAAAAAAACAAATATGCAACCACATTGCTTAAGGCTCATTTATTAATTAACGCAGCAGCAACAGCATGCCGCCACAAAACATTTGTAACAGTAGCAAAATATCTGTCTAAATACGAATATGTTTAGTGTGTGTGCACAGGAATGTGCTGTGTGGTTATAATAACATCAATAACAATAACAACAACAACATCAACAACAACAATATCATCATCAAATATGTATATAGCAAATGTAATGGAATGAATGTTGTCATTGACTCAGCCATAATACTAATGAGCATATAAAAAAAATGAGAATAATCGTATCAAAAACAACAACAACAACAACAACAAGAAAACCATAGCAGCAATAACAACAATATCATATATTATAAGAAAGTGCATTCATCATAATTTAGAGATTATGACACTTAAATGGCGACATATTATGATATGATACGATAGACGATATATGTTTGTTTGCAGCAATAAGAGCAACCAGAACAACAACAGCAACATTGGTTGGTGCTCATATTGCCATTGCACTGGCAATATGAGATGTGTTCGATGAGTAGGAACATATCTAGTACAAGTGTTTGTAGTAGGAGCAGACAAATATTACAAAGTGTCACATATAATAATGAAGATTATACGTAGAAATGTTGTCGGTAGCTTTGACGTGCCTATGTACGCACTTGCACAGATACATACGTATGTATCGCCATTCGATTCCCATTAGGTGCGATAGTATTTCTTAATGTTGCACTCCTTTTTAATTAATGGCATTTTTTCCATTTGATGTCATTATGTTCACTTTTCTTTCCTAATTAGATAATAAAGATAATAATCTGGTATGTTAAAGATCAGCATTGCTTAACCCAATGCTTGCTGTGGTGGTGTTTTATGAGAGACATATCAATATAACTGCAAATACGGTAAAGTGCATAAAAATAAAAATATAAAAATGCTACAAATATATATAAAATTATATAAATTAACTAAAATATGTATAATTTTATCAGAGAGTTTTAATAAAAAATACGGAAAATATTGTAAAATGATAAACAAATATATCTCAAAATTCATATTTCTGTAGTAGGAATTCAAATTTGTGAATTTTTCAGAAATTTTTAAAAAAATGTCAATAGAAAGACAGAGACTTCCATTCACTCTTCGAGTGCTGAGTGAAAAAAACTGATGCAGAAGATGTGCAAGATGATTCGAAATAACAAGACGATGAGTAGGAAGTCTCTTTAGAATAGTAGCGGCAGTATGCTCACAGAAACAACAACATTTTGCTGCTTTTGCATATGCAGCAAAATATCTGCAATCATATTTGTTGCACTTTGCAAGTTTTTCTTGCTGCCGATGCTCATACTTATACACTCAAATTGTTTGTTGTTGTTATTATGTACATACTACTACTATCGCTTACTTATTGCTTACCAATACTTATCGCATAACAATGCCAATACAATTCATTTGAGACACGCATGCGCGCACGCGTACTTACGACGACACAAAAGGCACCGTGCTTTGCTGCTACATTTGGTAGCAAAGCGCTTTGCTTGTGCGCACGCAATTGTATGCACTCGTACTCGTGTGAGTGTGTGATGGAATCACAAATGAATACATAGATGGATATGCAAGCGCATCTGCATTGAAATTTACTGTTTTTGTTGTTATTGTTATTATAAAAATGTGCGAATACGTACACTTGCATTTGCAATGCCATTTACATTTGTCCCATTGCTACTGCAGTCGTTGACCAATTTTTACTTTCTGCATTGTTGTTGTTGTGCACTTTACATAAAGCCAAACCAGCCAGTCAGAGGCATAAAACGCACAATGAACGCATCGTCTACAATTTCAAAAAAAAAAAAAAAAAAAAAGAATGACAAAAAAAATTGAATTGATTTGCTACTTGTATTGCAGTGCACTTGTGCATGGTACGTAAATGAACCTTACCTATCTGCGAAAGTATAGTGATGGCGTAATCATGCAGAATGAGAAAGAGGGAAGGAGATGTGAATATCAGAGATATGCATGAGAATATTCATATGATACTCTGAGTAATATTCTACTTCAATCGGCCAATTAGTATTAGTCGAGCTCATAAGGCCTTGACAATAAGGCCTCATGTGTAAGATGTAAGATTTTTCTAGACGAATCCATATCATAGCTAGAAATCAAATGAGTTAATTTATTTGACTTATAAGAGTGACGAATCATTATCAGAATCAGAATCATAGCTTAACAGACATTTAGGAACGTTTAAGTACTCAGCTCTCTAGCAATAGCAAGTGAGTTCATTTGCTTGGCTCATGAGACCTTTTTATGAATAAGAGTGACGAATCAGGGTGAATGAAGTACCTAGATCCTTTAAATGAAGAGTGATGGGGTAGATATAAAATCCATTTTCTAAAAAATGCTTCTAATGTCCTAAGCAATATCTCGAATATCTTTGGCAGCTCAGCTGTTTTCGTCTAACATATTACTGTCAAACATGTTCAGTTTGGTCCATAATTTAACCATGAATCGACTTACAAACGAACAATGCTTGCAGATTATTGAATTTTATTATCAAAATTCATGCTCGATTAAGAAAGTGTCTCGTGCACTTTCCTGTGTTCAGCGACGAAGCTTATTTCTGGTTGAATGGATCCGTGAACAATCAAAAATGTCGTATTTGGTGTGAAGGGCAGCCAGAAGCATTGTAAGAACTGCCATTGCATCCAGAAAAATGCACTGTTTGGTTTGGATTATGAGCCGGTGGCATCATTGGGCCGTACTTTTTCAGAGACGACGAAGGCAGGAACTTGCTGTGAATGGCGAGCGCTACCGTGCGATGATTACTAACATTTTGTTTTCTCCCAAATTGGAAGAGCTAGACTTGGCTGACATGTGGTTTCAACAAGACGGTGCCACATGCCACACAGCACGCGAAATAATGGCCCAATTGAGAGGTGAGTTCGGTGAACAGTTTATTTCACTTTTGGGGCAGATCAATTGGTCGCCTAGATCGTGCGATTTAACTCCTTTAGACTATTGCTTGTGGAGCTATGTTAAGGCTCATGTCTATAGCGACAAGCCCGCAACGGTTGACGCACTGGAAGCCAATATTGAAGAATTTATTCGTGAGATACCTGCCCATATGCTGGAGAGAGTGTGCCAAAATTGGACTCAGCGTATGAACAATTTAAGGTACAGCCGCCGTTAACATTTACATGAAATCCTCTTTAAACATTCATTTCTCTAAATTGTATGTATTTTTTTTTAATCAAATCCGAAGGCTCTTAATATAGCTCACGAAACTAGTGACTCTGTGCATATGTCTGAAAGAAGGAAATATAGAAAGATTGAAGGGGGGAGCCAGACCAATGGAAGATGAAAAAAAAAATAATAATAATAATCCCTTTTTAATATGTATTTTTTATAGAGAACAACAAAAACAACAAGAACAACAACAATCAGCAATATTAAGAAAATTTGATATGTCAGTTGTGATTATTCACTCACTTGTTGTTACGATTGTTGTTATTATTGCTGTCGTTTGTAGTAGTTGTTGTTGTTGTTGTTGCTGCTGCTGCTGTTGTTGTTGTTGTTATTATTATTATTATTATTCATTGGTCTTGCAGAATCAATATGAAGCTAGTGTATGTTCAATTCATTACATACATGCAACAACATGCTACTGTGGGCATGTTGAAACTAGAATCATCATCATTCGTACAAGGTACAAGCTTAGGCTAACAACAACAACAACAACAACAATAATAATTTCTATGTATAACATACAAAGCGCCAATTGCATTTGCATTTGGGTTTAGTTCATGTCCACATGCTATTGTTGTTGTTGTTGTTGTTGTTGTTGTTGTTGCTGCTGTTAATGTAACATGAGAAAATGATGCTTTTATATGCAATTCGAGATAGTTCATTCGTGTACTCTGTGTACTATTATTTGTTATTCCACTATTTGTTAACGTTTCATGTTTCGGGAGCATGGTTTTTCTCTTCACTGTACTCGGTTTGTATTGAATGTTCAACATTGAATGTTCAACATATTCGATTTTAATTCGATCTCGACCAGTCGAGCATTCTCTGACTGACCGTAAATAGCTTATCGTGTAATTGAAATGAAATTAAGTCAGGATAAATAATGTCCGTGTGTATTTATTTAGTGACTTTGTTTGTGACTCTTTGTCATACATATGTATGTACATATCTACATATATATGTATATTATACGTGTATATGGTTGTTGTTGTTGTTGCCTTATTACCATTTGATAATAAACAATTTATTTATAATGATGATTATTATTATAGCTGCATTTGGGATTGGGACACTTACTTAACATTTAATTGACAGTTTCTTGCCTCCGTATTGGTTTGCTAATGTAATGTAAATGTTTACTCACATAAACACACTGTTTTAGGATTGTGATTAGTGTAATTATATATAGGGTAACAATTGAAAACATCTATCGAGAACTGACAATGCGTGAGATACTTCATAATAGTGCATTCTTAGCGATGCAAATGATATATAAAATTGCCCAAGGCATATATGAACTTTAGGAAATCATATTAGAGGAAATGAAGTGTCATCGGACTGTCACCTTTGGCGCCGTATGTTGAGTAAATCCACAAATGTTTTGTGTGATTTGCTTCTGGTGCAGCTCGTAATTTAGCAGAAAGCAATAAAGACGATGTATTGACTATATTCAGATGAATATCGATTATAGGAACTCTGAGCATAGAAAGATCTTTAGGACGCTTCCAGAACTATACCCCTCGCTTCTGACGTCATCATATAAACAAATAGAGTAACTTTTCTAAGAAAATACGACATCAGCTTCTTGAAGACGAAAGAATGGAGAAATTCTGATTCGACTCTAGGAGGCTTGACAAATATTTTTTCACCTGCAATATGCTGAATTCATGTTTCAAAAAAAAAAAGTCAAAGCAAATAAAATTAGGGAAGAAATAATAATAAAAATAATAATTAAAAGCAAAAAAATTATCAAATATAACAGATCGGGAATCGAAACTTCGCATATGAATGCTTTTGACTGCCTTTAGTAGTTCCTCCGCCATATACATATATGCCGTTGACTGTCTGCAGTAGTTACTCTGCCATAAAAACATATGCTGCTGACTGCCTGTAGTAGTTCTTCCGCCTTTAGGGGCGATTTCTAACCCCCAGGACAATAGAGTGGCCTACCCAGATTCCTGATTGGATCGGTTATACCGGCGATCGTTCGGTCCCCATTTACGCAAAGTATTGAGAGGGAGCAGGGATTACATTTTGGAGTATTTTGGAGTTTCTCTTCTTGGCTCCTCCTAATTTGTGTGTTTTTATGTTTGTACTTCTATAATTATAAGTCGAATAGCTATCCGTTCACTAGGGATCTACCTAAATCTCATTTCAAATCACATGGGATACATTTTTTTTTGCATAGTGTAATTAACATTTTGATCATATAACTATTATTTGTATAGTTATTATTTAAATACATAAATTATTTCTTGTTTTTCAAATGAATTGAAAACATTTTTCAAATTCCTCACAATTTTAATTATTCTTCTACTTATTTCATATATCGTATATTACATGTTTACGACGCCAGCATTATGTAGTATTTAAAAAAAAAAAAAAACAAAAACAAAAATAGCAATAATAATAACAATTGCAACATTTTACAACTCGTTCAGCATACGTCTATAACGCCTTAATATGTAGCCAAAGTATTTTACATGTTATTGTGTAAGAGATATGATGAATAAGAAAACATACAAACAAAACAACAACAACAACAAAAACCCTAAAATACTTGAAGAAAAATCGTAATATTATTACAAACATAAAATGTTGCTATTGTAGTATTTTGTGTTGTTCTTGGTGTTGTAGCAAACGCATAAATCAATGCGTTAACAAGTTAATACAACAACAACAACAACAACAACAGAAACAAATACAAAAATTGTTGTAGGACAGAGCAATAGCAGAATAGATAAACAGACAGTCAGATTCATAGTAATTTCAAAAAATATTGTGTATTTATGTATATAACATCGATCGATATGTATTGCGACATGGTATTGTCATTGCCATCATTCATTCTTTTGCCTTTGATTGAGTTGCAAATGACTTAATTCCTTGTTGTTTTCCTAAGAACAACAAGGAATTAATTCGTAAACATTTTTGCTCAAAAAAGGAGAGCAAAGCTGGTCTCAGGGAGAAGATTTTGTAAAAACATCTAGAAATTTCCAATGGTAAATTTATATTTACATTAAACTTTGAAACCTTACATGCTGGAGGTAGACATGCTGTTTATTCGATTATAAATCGATTGAGTCGCGTTTCAGAGCTAAAGTTTTAATTATTCGTCTGCAAAGTACAACCGAAAACATACTTTTGTATGAGAGGTGGGTGTGATTTTCATTTCCATTCAACTTTTTTTGTAATATAATAATTCTTTAGTAAAGAAATCTGTACTTACTGAGTTTCAGCTTGATTATCCGACTTTTTTCTCGAGCGCAAACTGAGCGATTTAGCTCATTTTCGAATATATTTAATAATATGTAAATAATGTATTTTCATTTGGAAAATGTAAGAAAACACATTAAAAATCATAATTTTGTATAGTAAGGGGGCGTGGATTCCATCCGATTACCTCAATTTTGATTGCCTATATCCATCCTCTAATTAGGGTTATTTTGACATTAAGTTGAAGTGCAATAGATTTATATTTTAGCGAGTTAAGTATGAAATTATACACTCAACAACATATTTTTGTATGGGAGGTGGGCGTAATCTTTAACCGAATTTATCCAATTTCAAGCTTGTCTGTTCATTGTTAAAAACACCGTTATATACCAAATTTTCGCTCGATCTGTGTATAATTACGGTATTTATTAGGCGAACAGGCAGACTAATATAACTGAATTGACTAAGATTATGATGATTGTATAATATAAATGATAGCGATAACAGTTTTCAAATACTTGATGCTTTCATCAATTTTTTGCTGAATTGCATTATTCCATTTCCAGCATTTACTTTTATTCGTTTCATAATTTGTCGCATTACATATCGAACGGCGCTCATTTAACTACTGTAACAACAATAATAGCAACAACAAAGAGAACGCCTATTATACTAAGAAATAAATAAAATACTATTTCACCTACAATTTTTTTACTACTTTGAAATGAAACAAAAACAAAAACAAAAACAAAAAAAATGAAAGAAAGCAACAAAACTAAAAGTAGTTAAACTTAAATGAAACGACAAGCAGAAGATAAAAATGCAAAAACTAAATGAAATTTTGCATAAAAAAAAAAAAAAATAAAATGTATTTAACTATGCAAAAAACAACAACAATAAGAGCAATAGCAATACAGCTTATACGCTCGAGTCAACTTTGTATGTTAATTGCCACTTTATGTGGATGATGCTACATACGTATGATGTGTTATGTATCATAGCTACTATGATGATGATGATGATGATGATGACGTTGCCAACTCTAACTACTACAACAGCAGCAGCAACAGCAGGAAGATATGGATTAGTAACCATAGCAAAAATGCAATTTACCTTATTATCATCATTGAAATGATGATTGTTGCTGTTACTCACTTACTTATTCACTCACTCACTTACTTACTTACTTACTTATGGCATAGTTAGATAGTTTACGAGTTGAGCAGTGTTCGAATATGATTTTATTCTGTTTTTTGTTACATTATGTTGTACCTATATTTTTCAAAAATAATGATGAGCAACAAAAAAAAAATTATAATTTTTTTATTACTAAAATACAATAAACAACAAATAAATAGGCACGAATAAGTAGTAGAAGCAATGATCGCATCACCACCACCAGCAGCACCAGCAGAAGCAGCAGCAGTAACTATTCATAATGGTAATTCATGGGAATTATGAGTTGTAAAATTTGTATAAATTGAACATATGTACAATTGTTTGTTGAAGCAAGTTTGTTGCTGCCACTTTTTAAGAATTTTTATTTTTCATTTTATTTTTTTTTGTTTTTTCTAGTATTTAGTTTCCTAGTCAATAATATCAACGGTAAGTAAACTCATTTTCTTGAACGCACTAATATTTTCATCTTTTAGTTACATTTGATGAAAGTCAGTCGTATCAGGCAAACCAAACAAAAATCTTTATCCTACAAAAACAAACAGAAATTACACAACAAAAATCTCATCAAATGGTGGCAATTAATTTTTGTACATAAATTTCTATTTTATATTTCTTTTTGTTTGCAATTACACACAAAAATTTGAAATTCAAATTTGAATACGAATTCAAATGTACAACGATTATATTTATGATAATCTTATCTTATCTGATCTTAAAAGTGCAATTATTCAATGATTGATAATTACATTGTCGATTATAATCTATCCATATACCATAGACATGCATAGACAATATTTATTCATGGTAAAAGTAAGTAGCAAATAATATTTTTTTGGGTAAAAGTTTCGTTTATCTTTATTGGAATGCAATCAAAGACTATCTATACAATGAACTATACAATGTATGCATTGAAAAGCTTTTCTTCAAATGTACTAGTCTAAGGCTAAATAGTAATATTTTCTTAATATTACTAGATGCATTCATTTTCGACGTCGACGTAAAATGCACCACTGTGATCTAAGTCCGCCCTTCAGAATATTGCTATAATTTTTATTTAAAAATAAACATAATTAAAATCGTTTAATATTAAGATTTTGTATATAATATTTCCACATTTTGTAAATCTTAATTATAAACAATTTATCCATTGCAACTCAGTCTCTTTTGGCCATCATAAATTTTGACAAATCAAACGATACAGAAAAAAAAATCCATTAATGAATCAATGAATAAATAAAAAATAGCAAAAATATTAATTTTTCGCTAATTTCTGATAATTATGATTAAAAGTTATCAAATTAAATATTAAATTATATTAAATAATAAATATCAATTAAAAATCAAGAGGCATTTAATTGAATAAGAGCCTTTATAATTTTCCTACAATTGTCTTAATACAATCGTTACTTATTTACTACATTTTTTTTTTGCAAGACAATGATAAAATTATAAAAGACAAATAAAAACTATAATCATAATCGCTTTTTTGTTATTTAGCTAAAAGGTATAATTAACTACAAGTATTAATTCATTCAACTGCAGTCTTATTTATAATTCGATATTTAATTTTTATTTAGTTTTCTGAAATTACTTATTTACATGATTTACATGCTTAATTGTATGATGAAGCAATTAGAAGAAAAAAAAAAAATAATAACGAATGTTCGTTATTTGTTGATAGGTTGGTTGATGATTATTCGCCCACCTGTCTATTCATTGTTTGATGCGCGACACACGATATACATTTATGCTGGTATAATAATGAAGAGAGATAAAAAAAAAATACAAATAATAAAAAAAAAAAAATTATAATATTGTCCAATATTGATGTCGACCATGCAATGCGATTGTTAGATAATAATATATTTATTACATTGAAAAGTTCTGGTACCATGTTTATTTATATACATTTGATTTAGATGCATACATGTTGCTAAAGCCCATTGATACAATATTGCTATGCTTAGTTACAAATGTTGATATACTCGTATTTATATTGCATTTTTGTTCACTCTGATAACTGCTGTAATTATGAAGCGATCGACGTGAAACTTGGTACATAATATTATTTTTGCATACAAATAGATGAGCTAGTGAGTGTACAAAATCGGATGACAATTACATCCACCTGCCATACAAAAGTGAGCAGTAGAACACATGTTTTTGCATTTTACGCGCGAGAAATGTAGTTATCAAATTATTACTTGATATTTAAGGTTTGTCTGATCACAGTACAGATATATAAGAAGAATATTAAAATCGGATGAAACCCATGCATACTTCCCATGCAAAAGTATGTTGCTGAATGTAAATTTTCCCCTTTTGCGCACGAAATCATTAAGCTATCAGGTTGATACTTGGTACAGGATATTATATTTATTAAATAATTGATATATGTGTAAATGGGTTGAATCGGATAAAAACCACACCTACCTCCCATACAAAATTATGCTTTCGTAAGAAATTTTTCACACTTTGCGCACGAAACTGTTGAGTTAGGAAGTTGAAATTCGGTATATATTACTAAATTTGCTAATAACGCCTATCTCTCATATAAAAATATGATCTCGACTGTATATAAAACTATGGGATAACATATAGTCAGTTTAAGAAGACATAATTATCACGATTGACCATCTATAATTTAAGGAAATAGACTGAAAATTAACGATAGAATGCAATATGCTTTGCTACGAGTGTTCAAAATATCTAACATCTTTCTTTTTTGGAAGGTTTAGCCCTTTGACGGTATCAACGAGTCCAATTATTGAGAAAATGGGTGTCAAATATCGCCAAAAGTGTACTAATCCGATGTTTTAGAGAATATTTTGAAATTTTCATGCAAAATATTTTTCGCATACATATCATTAACCTTTCAGCAAGATTCAATAAAATTATTTAAAAATAAAACGCTATTTTTATTTTAATTTTTGTATGAAAAGTAGTTACCCAGAACTTTTGAAAGTACTCACGCTATTGCTCTACTCGTAAGGAATGTACATGTGTATGTTATTGTCTATTGGAGGTTATGGATGTCAAAGGTTAAATGCTTTTTATATGCATATAAAGTAGAAAATTATTGGAAAAATAATAAATTTACTGATGCAATTTGTTGAATTTACCAATACTTTTTTTTTTGTTTCATTTTCCTTTTTTTTTCCACTTAAGTATGTAGTCTTAATAAATAATAATAATAATATTGTATGCGATTGTATTGTATATGATGTACTCATATACGAGTATTTACAATGTGAACAAGTATTATTTGTACTTATTCTTGTATGAATACCTGAATTGTAAGGTACATAATAGTTTTGTACTGTCAGTTAATGCAATCATATTATGCCATAAGCATATGCACAATAGTTGTACGTTACGTACGTACGTAGTATTGAAATCCATGACACCAAAATTGGCATACAATACAATTTTTATTTTTACCTGCGATTACATGTAGTCATATTCAAATGTTTTACATACTTATATCATATGTATACATATGTACATATGTACTCATAAAAGATTGCCTGATAGACTTAAGTGTCCATTCGTCCATTCTTGGCCTAATACCGAATTTAGTGCAACACACAAAACAATCAATGAATGACCAAACAACAATAGAAAAGTGTATAAAATATGTATCAAATACGGTTAAATAGATGACAATCATCGAGTTCATCGAGTACATATTGAGTGTAAGCAATATGTATGTACAGAACAAAAAAGCAGCAAGAATACATAATTAAAGGTCTATAGTTCAATAGACTTATGAATATATATGCATATATAATAGTAGTAGGTTTATAAACTATTCGATATGTTCAATTTCTACATAAAGTAAAATGCCATATAATCTGATACAAATAATTCTAAATATGGTTTGTCCCAATCCCAACCAGTAAGTTCAACAGTGTCAAATTTTTCTATTTTCATGCTTTTGCAAAAGAATGAGATTTTGTCTTATAAATATTAAATGTGTAATTTCTTGATTAAAAAAAAAAGGCATAGGCCTGATTGAGAAAGTTCATAGTTTTTTCTAGAGGATTTATTGTTTCTTTTACTTTGAAATAAATCGAATAAATTCTTTTTTTAAATTATATTTTTTAATATGTCGTGACGGAGTGACTTTTGAAGCTATGACTATTGTCCAGTAACATATCAACAAATCTTACTTGAAGATTTATGCTTCTAGCAGTTGTTGTCACATACGATGATTCAGCGTCTTAACTCATGCATAGCACCAACTAGAGTTCCCAGGCTAATTTTGAGCATTCATATAGTATAGTCTACCAATATGACATTTAGGAAGAAAAAGAAATGTTAGTAAAATATGTAAAATAAAATTAACATTTTAAAAATGCCTTTATCTATTGTTTTGAATTTTTTAATATTTTTTTGTGTATTTTGAAATTTTTTTTAAAGTGGATGTTACTTTAATGCAAAGGTATAAAGATCTTTCAGCTTTCATTCCATTGAGATGGTACTATTTGATGCGCCGATAAATCATGGCACACAATTTGTTAAGCCCTATAAAGTATGCAACACTAAAAACCTATAATGAAATTTCACAATCTAGTGCAGATGGTCTTAACTGCTAAGTATCTTTGCATAATTTCACGCCCTATAAATAAAACACGTCTATGTTCCAGCCTGGAACCCTAGGAATATGGATGGATGGATGAGACAGAGCTTCACAGAGCTTCTTAAAGAGCTCTGTGACACAACTCAGAAAGGATGATGTCACAAGGAACCGGCTAACAGAAGCATATTTCTTCCAATATTGTTCAAATTTTAATACGCGCAACAGTACTGTAAGAGAAGCTCAGTGGTAAAGCGTCTTTCTGGTCTAAGTGTGTCCTTTTCGAGGGCAGTCACAATAACTTAACTTAACTTATGCTATTAGGGTTGTATGGAAGGTGTCACTACGAGTTGTTCAACCATATCCATTTTTTACATTTGACATGATATCAGCAACTTTAGATCCAATACCAAATTTTAGATCGCTTCAGATGATCCATGAAGGAGGATCCATTGTCCTTTATATTTAGGCTATAGACAGATTAGGGCAATTTGTTCTTAAGAAGCATATATTATATATATCCGTTTTTTCTAAAGTTCAATTAGTCAAAGAAACTATAATAGAAAAAGGGCTGTCCCAGAACTACCCGACCTATACAAAAAAGGTTTTCTTTATTCCTCAACATAATCTCCTTTTATGTTGCCACCTTTCACCAAAGTAATTTGTTTCAAACTACTGCCGTCATCTATATGTCAAGTGGGGTAGTTTTGGGATCGCCCTCGTATATTCGCTATTATAATTTATTTTATATTTCATAAAATTATTTAAAGAAGATTTTCTTACAAGGAAAGTCTATTATGAAATAAAGTTGTTGTTAAGTTTATTTACCCATTTTCAGAATAAAATATTTTTTTCGCTTATTGACGAAACCAAATCAACGACTATGACTGATTTTTTATTCAAATATAATAATTATTCGGTGCTAAAAAACACCATAACACCATATTATATCTTTCCAGAAATTTACCCATATATGTGTCAAACATACTAATTTTTACATCCCAACATTTTTTGAAAAATACCTTCCTCCCTTCTACATCCCTTAAAACGGCTTCCATACGGAATTAAGATAAATTCAAAAGGTGCCCAGCAATTACCTCTTGCACAGTAAAATGTATGAAGAACCCCCCTAAATATTTCCTCCTTAACATTTTTTCTAAACATACCCCACCTGCACTTTTTCGTGTGGCTCCTTTACAAAATTGATGCTTTTGTAGTGGCTCTTAAAACTAAGAATTAGACAGATTGCAATCAGGAATTTCTTTATGCTTCCTTTGGAAGAATTATTTGAAATAATCGAAATTTTGTATTTTTCATACAGTAAACATTTTACTTCATACAATTTAACCCACCCCATACAAAAATATATTTGAAAAAAAAAAATAATAATAATAATAATTAGAAACAAATGATTTTGCACACTGTTTTTGAATTTGTCTGTGTGTGTGTGTGTGTGTTTGTATCTAAACTTGGAAAAAGCTGCCTAAATTAAAAATTTCATATATATGATATATTTATTGATGGCTTCTATCCATAACAGATAAACATTTTTATATGGAAAATTTGCTTGAAATTAAAAATATTGAAATTATACTTTAAGGAGGGCAACGGGGGTTTATTCTAATACTCTGGGCACTCGCATTACAAGAATATACTGTATACCAAATATTTCATGTTCTTAATATTTCTAAATTAGCTGAACTTAGTGAGTTTCTTTGCTTCAATACAAAAACGAAATGCATTGCATTGTAGTTAACAAGCAAGCAATAGACGACGGAGGCAATTGCCAAAATAAAGAAAAATATTAACAACAACAACGAAAGCAACTAATCAGTTATTGCTTTATGGTGGTGTTGGTAATAATGATATGGTCAAAATTACCATCACCACCATCATCATCGTCACTATCAATAGCAGTAGCAACATTAGAAGTAGCATTAGTGCTGCAGCAACAAATGTGCCACCGCCAACAAAATGGTAATACACAGCTCATTCATTGTTATTTCGACACAGTTGTTGTTGTTGTTGTTGTTGCTAATATTATTACTTCTTTTTGCAAAGTACATAGTAATGCAGGCAGGTAAGTAACATAAGTACCTACCTATTCAGTACAACTGAATAGTAAGCAGGCTGTGACTGACCGTCATATACTGTCTAATAGTATGTAATAGTTTTAACACAGCGAAAGTCAATTTGGCGCATAGAAATAGGAAAATACAAAAAAAAAAAAAAAAAAATTTGCGAATTCATTGAATTCATGTGAATCTCACGTTCTGATTTTCATTTTCGCTGAGGGTATTCGAAATCAAATTTTTGTGTTTGCATACAGAAATGACGAATACAAAAAAAAAAAAATAACAATCAGAATAACAACAACAACAAGTTAAATGCATTCACATACAGACACACAAATAATTGCTACCTTTCTAATGCCAATTTTTATTACTTGTTGTTGTTGTTGCTGTTGTTGATTGCTATAATATTGCTTTGAATGAAAGTGCAGCGAACAGAGTAAGAAACGGTGGCTGAACACTGCTTGCTCAACACCAAGCATATTTATGCGTATGTGTATGCGAGAGTGTATCAGTGTGTGTGTGTGTGTGTACATGTGTCAATTTACAGTGGGTTCTGCTTTCTCAATTCTCATTGAGCATAGAATTAAGCTGGTGAAGCTCCTATGTTGGTTGTAGTCAAGTACTTGCAAATATTGTCAACATTACTAAGAGTAGGAAAACACAGAATTATAATTTTGAAGAAGAATAATGTGCACATAATTTTCTTTCAATTCAAAAATATACGTAGTCCCAAAGGTTAAAAAAAAACACCACCTAGACTGACCAATTGACTAACACTTTTTTCGTCTCAATAAAAGCCGCTACTTTCACACCCTGTATGGCATATTGCATCGTCTTGCTGAAGCCATGTGACAATTAGGCAATTGATATGGATGTGGGGAACTAAATATTTTGGAATCATTTGCCTACAATGCTCAACTTTGACGTTGATAACATTGCCTGTTTCAAAATTATGAACCTCTGTTGTATTTATGTATACCTGGTAACCCTGAAAGGTGGTAGTTCATAATGTAGTGCTTTGAAAAGATTCCGTTTCAGAGAATATTTTTTGCAAAGAAAGTATATAATATGCTCTCATAGTTGAAAAGTTATTTGTATTTGAAAATATAGTTCTCTAATGAGGGAATTCGGGGAATTTTTAAGAGTTACATACTTCCATAGAGGTAAAAATGTGATGCAGGCATGTGAAAATTTTTTTTTCAGTTTACAAACAATATCCTATGTTGTTGGTTTAAAAGATTTCGTTCTGGAAATTTCAACAAAATCATGGCAACGTAATGAATGCGCTACCTGCAAGATGGCGAAAAATGCTCGATAATGGTGGCCACTATTTGGATCGATTTTAGTATTAATAATAATAGTAATAATTACACCAAGAACAATAACAGCGAATAACTATTACGATTTTTATTTTCCATTCCTTCTACGATTCTACTGGTTTCCAATATTGTGTACGTTTTTTTGTTGTAATTGATGTGGTATGTGTGCTAATTTACTTAACCGAAATAGCTTCCTGCATTTTTCGTGTGCGACCCGCATTTAATTTTGTGCTCATTTAAACAGTATTTTTATATATATTACATTAAACATTTGGTTTTTTGTTAACACCAACAGCAATGATGGTAATGGTTGTCGTGGTGGTGGTGGTGGTGGTGGCGGCATCGGTGACTGTGTGCATTTATATGTTGCATGCTTATGTACATGCTTAACGGCGCGATTAGGCAAATGCAAAATTCATGTTTAATGTAGAATACATATACACAGACACCAGCATATATATTTTGTATGTAAGAGAAACAGAGAGAGAGAGAGAGAGAGAGAGAGGGAGAAACGTATGCGTAGCAAGTTAAAACATTTAATTTAGCATTTAGTATTGTGCCTAGTTGTGACTAGTGGCATGTTGCAGTCATTTTCATATGTATATGTTTAGAACTGTTACTGCTATTGTGAGCTGCTGCAGTTGTTTGACATGCACGCATTTTAATTTGTAATTAAAATGTGCAAAATAAGACTAACATACTTGTATGGAAGAGAGTATGTGCGTGTGTGTGTGTGTGTATCTGATTTCAACATTCTAATAATATGTACATATATATTTTTTTTGTGTACTTCCCTGTTGTTGCAAGTGCTACATATATATACACATGTAATGGTCGTCTATATTGGCAATAGTTAAGAGCAATTAATTGGCAATTTTTAATGTGTCATGTATTTAAATATATGTGATGCTATTGTTGTTGTTGTTGGTGATCTTCTTCTTCTTCTTCTTGTGCATAATATTTTCTAAAGCAAATTAACAACAACAACAACAACAACAACAACATTTACTTACTCATCTAGCACAATGTTATCCAGCTGTGAAAACACTTTAGTCTGCTTAAAAGCTCATTGAATTCAATAAAAATGCGACCAGAAAATTACACATGAGAAATATGTTAGTAAAAAAAAAAAATACGCTCAATAAAGGGGGCACTGAAAAAACATATGAATTGCTAAAAAAAAAGTGTAGTCAACGTAAAAATTTGTATCACTCCAACTACTTATGAACCTTTATGAGGGTTTATATTTTGTATATCAATTCTACCTTACCTTATATAGCAGATTATGAAAAAAAGGTGTAAAATACAACAACAACAATATCAGTAAATGTTGCAACAATTTTCAAATAATAACTATAACAACCGTAGCGTCAATGGCAATGGTAGCAGCAACTTCAGTAAAATCTAATTAAGACGAAAGACTTAAGCAACAAACTTGATCATTATTATTATTATTCTTAAGACTGAGATATCACGACGATGGAACTTTTCATGATATAATTTGTATTTGTGTGGATTAGTGTGTGTGCGTTCACATTTTATACATCAATGCGTATATATCGTATTGCTCTTATTAAATTAATAAAATGCCATTTCAGCATCAAATCATACCCACTTATAAGTCGTATTGTTGATTTTTTAATATGTATTAAAAAATTTTTTAATGTCAATAATTATGTTTTGTATGCCAGTAAAAAATAATTATTATAAGTAGATAGCAGCGTTGGTAATATGTAGCATATGCGTGTTTTATGAATATGGTATGCAGTAGGTAATGGCTACTAATAAGACGAAGTAGTCTATCTATAGTACTTAATCTTTAAAACGTTTCTAATACGAAATTGTTAATTATTCGTATTGGAATATTAACTTCATTAACTACTATGG
This sequence comes from Megamerina dolium, assembly GCA_963854835.1. Classification (NCBI taxonomy): domain Eukaryota; kingdom Metazoa; phylum Arthropoda; class Insecta; order Diptera; family Megamerinidae; genus Megamerina; species Megamerina dolium. The sequence continues at coordinate 4,535,618 of OY978528.1, forward strand.
AGAGTATCAATATTTCGACTTCACATAGCAAATAGTAAATTTGATATTGAAGAAAACTTACAATCATATTGTGTGAAGCAAGAAGAATTGGTGGCACAATTAAACAATTATAGATATTTATAAATGGAAATAATAATGTGGACTACATTCTAATTAACTGACTATTGATTAATTGTGATTAAACTCGTTTGGCAAAAGTGATTTCGATTAGTTCAGTCAATATGAAGCAATTGAACTGGAAAATGATACCTGAACGTATATTCAGCAACGAAATATCGAGTATAAACGAATGAAAACAGAGAATAGTTCTCATATAAAAGATATAGGGGTTTTTTCCACTTTGCAGATGTAAAAACAAAGTTATGATGCTGAAATTTCGCATGTGTGATTTATTTGACAAATAAATAAACATATGCGAAAATGTGCCGAATTGGATAAAAATTACGCTTATCTCTCATACAAACTTATGCTTCCGTAAGTATGTTTTCACACTTTTCGCACGAAAATATAAAGTTATCAAGCTGAAACATGGTACATAGAATTATAATTATGAGTAAATAGACTCGTTCAAAGAAGAGTGGATTCGGATAAAAACCACACCTACTTCCTATACAAAATTATGTTTTCCCATGTATTTTTTCTTTAAATTGTCAAGTTATAAAACTGAATTTATTTACATACCATTATGTTCAACTCCAGACAGTCTACGATCGTACTAGAAAAGCGGTATAAAGTAGATCCACCTGTGGCTAGCTCCTTGTAAGACCCTGAGGCTGAGCCCGGTAGACTTTGCTTCCGCATTTTCACTGATGGCTCCTGGCATGAAGAAGGTTATGGTTCTAGAGGTTTGGATTATATTGTGAACAAGAGGCTGAACGGCACGTCTATTTGTGTCTGCAGTGACACTTAGTCTATGCTACTGATCCTGGACAACCATACCATCACTTGCAAGATAGTGGACTTCTGCAAATCAAGGCTAAATTATGCCGGAAGACATACTTGTTTATCGCTGATGTGGGTTCCTGGCCACGTGGGAATCGTAGACAATGAGACCTCTGATCCATTAGCAAGAGAAGGTTCTGCTGCTGATTTAATCGGCCCTGAGCCTGCTTTGCCACTACCCGCTAGAGCCATCAAGGCCAAGATTAACACCTGGGCTAATTTAGTCCATAAGTCGACCTAGCAGGCCGAGAGAGGCTGCAGATGGATGAAATCCATGTTACCTAACATATCGGGTAAATGGTCGCATTTTCTCCTATCTTTAGGTAGAGGTGATTACAAAATGCTAGCGTCTTGGTAACAGGCCACTTTCTATGGGCAAAGCACATGGAAAAGTTAAGACTGGGAGGCAGTGCACTTTGCCCAGCCCAGTGAAAAAGAAGATGAGACGGCGGACTACTTTTTATGTATCTGCCCTGTTTTCGCTCGAATCAGGTTTGAGGTCTTTGGCACTGATGTGCTGGGAGCCGAAACTCCTCCGATTTGGAACTTCGAGCGCAGTACAATGAACCAATAAATGCTTGAGTGCTGCGCTCGATTTCTTATTGTTTCAAAAAAAAAAAAAAAAAGGGTCAGATAAAGGTAAATCTTTGAAAACCTCTGAAATTGAATTAAAACCAAGCTTACCTCCTATATAAAAGTATGTTGTTGGACATGTGTTTTCACACTTTGTGCATGAAATTATAAAGTTATCGAGCTTTAACTCTGTACATGTGATTATATTTACTAATTAATAAAGATCCTTGAAAATGAGCGGAATTGGATGAAGCACAAGCCTATCTTTCATACAAACTTATGTCACTGTATGCATTTTCTCACGTTTTGCGTAAGAAAAAATAAAGATATCAGGCTGAAACTCGCTACATCGACATTGGAGCCAGCTTTCCGTAAGTTCTTGTCGAGTTTGGATCGTCTTATATGAAATTAGCCACCATCATTTGACTTTTAGTGACGTCAATTTTGGAATATTTATCAACCTAGTAGACACTATGTCGCTTCATCTAGCTAAATTAAAATTAGTGTGAGTAGGAAAAATTTAGGCGTCTCTTCTCAAACACTGACGCTCACTTGCCAGATAAGAATAAAATCTAATCGTGGATTTTCCCATTCACACTGCAAAATTTACAAAATTACATATGAATCTATACTTGAAAATCTCATTTGTAAATCATTAATATATCTGGCATATGTTTATTCATGTGCGTATATACATCGCGTTGATCGCAATCGTTTAATCACTCAACGATCCTGCCTGAAGTGAAAATTTGACAAACGAATACGATAAATACGATTTAAATTGAATTTATGAACTTATGACACTACAAATTTGCCAAAAGTCAAAAAGCATAAACGATATGAAAAAGGAGAAAGAAACGAGAAAAAAATATTACAATACTTGTAGTATAAAGAAACACATCGTCAATATGTTGTGTTGTGTTTCACCAAAGATAAACCAGTCTTGTGAATATCTGAAAAAAGTATCTTTTCATATTTTTTGATTTTTTTTTTAAATAACCATTGACCATAAGATGGAGAGAGAACAAAAAAAAAATGTTAAAAAATTAATTGCAACACATTTATCATAATACTTACACTATTCGGTCACGTTTACGAAATTCATAAATACTTTTGGACGTGTGATTTAAGTTGTTACCCCATAAACGCCTTCTTATTATTATGATTTTTTTTTTTTTTGGGGCTCTTACTCTAGATTATATATCATATTGATGTGAGTATTATGTATGAGTTCACCTATATACATTTCAGACGAAACTTGTATTTATGAGCAAGAATGAGTTGAAAAGAAGCAATTTTCGTGTGAGCGTAATAATTTTTTATACTTTATTTGACATTTAGTAATCTGCTGATATATTAGTTGTATATATATGACACATACATACATGCATATATGGCATTTTATTTAATCTGTTTATTTTTTTTTTTTCATTCTTCCGTTTTCGAAAAGTTGAGGCGTGCCAATGAAAGTGAAATTGATTGGCATTAATGAAATTTGCAAAGATTGGTCAAAGTTATAACAATTTTTGCAATTGATAGTCAATAATTATGAATTTTCATAATTTTTATTTAATATATTTTGTCAAATTTGAAGTAATTTATCAAAATGAATGGGTAAAGTGACAAAATCGCTCGTTGAGGTTGTAAACATTGTTTGAGTAATTCAATGAGTTGAACACATGATTTTTAGCTTAAAATAATTCTCTGCAAATATTCAAATATCTTCACAATTATAATTTGATTGCAAGTTCAAAGGAAAATTTCTAAATTTTGTAATGATTTTATCGGTGGAAATTTATTTAATTTGCCTACAGCCTAGACAGACAGCAGCGTTAATCCGGAATACCGGCGCACTTAATACGAATAAAATATTTACCTGACAGACGGCAGTATTGCGGATTAACTAAACGACTGATTGCTCTTTTATTAGGTCTGCTCACTTGCATTACTATCACTATCAATTTCTGTCATCTGTCACTCTCGATATGAGATTTGTTCGCCAATGTTTTTCATGTCAAAAACTGTTAACAATTGTTGAAAGTTTTCTATAAGCGAACACACCTAATATTTTGTCAAATGGATCGAGAAAAATTCCCAATAGAAAATTTTCAGCAGTGTTAATACCGTTAATAACGTGGTAACACGAGTAAAACAAAAATGTACTTTTCCAGCTTGTTGAATTCGAATGCGACAAAATCGGTATGGTTTCGGAGGGACTAAATGCACGACCGATCCCCATTGATTTATTATTCTCAACATTTTTTCGGAACACTTTTTTCGAAGTACTTCCACATAAAATTGACATTTTCATACAATTTCACACTCACCGCCTCTACAGTGGCCCTAGAATGGTAAAATATATGACTGACTTTCATACATTCTTTACACTCAACATTATTTCTTGACATGCTAGTGACCTATCATGTTAGTGACCTATCTTATAGGGGTTGCCCTGAAAAATGCATGTAAAAATTTATGAAAATCGATAAATTGCTACCAAATATACTTCCCTGCGGTTGCGAAATATTGTATATGACCAGCTTTCATTAATTTTTTTCACACCAACATTTCTACCAAATATACCACCTTGATCAAAAAGTTCCCGGAATAACCACGGTGCGGCGCTCCCATGTCTTTTGCGACGTAAACACGGTCTCTTTTTTACATGAAATTAATTGAAAATTGTAAAAAATCGCCAACACACACAGAGATAGATGTACTCTTGGCTACGTAACTTTTGCAAATTTCAAGCTATGACGATAAGATTTGGAGGAAATATCAACAACAGATGTACCAACTTCACGAAAAAGAAAAACAGAATTCAAATTGGATCGATGAGAGCTCCATAACGTGGTTATTCCGAGAACTTTTTGATCAAGGTGGTATTTGCACACTATCTAGAGAACATAGGTGCACACCCCTATAAATTTAATGATCATTGCAGTTAAATAAAAATTCAGTAGTTGGACTAATATTCAATTGGATGAATATTCATCAATATTATTCAACAATTTGCAATTTTACGCATACGCTTACATTTCATGACAAATACGATTTGATTTGTGGGTAACTGCTTGCGCTAAAATTGGATTGTGAGAGTAGCTGCATTCAGCAGCTATACTCACATTCATACACTCTAAATAAGTGTCTGTGAGATTATATGTGCGCATCATCAATATTCAATTTGGATTATGCAAACACGATATATGTTATGTATATGCTCTATCACAGTCGCCCATCACCATCGACATCACCATCACCATCACCATCACCATTGCCATCGCCATCGCCTCACAACAATCCATTTGATGGGGTGTATTCAATTGTTCGCATTCAAATGTCATTGATGTTATTGGCCTAAAACGTTTGAAGACATGAAATAGTTTCGACAGTTTAATTTGCCATTACAAAAGCGACAAAAGGCAATACTAACAAAACAACAACAACAACATATACGATTTTCATGTATTACCATTCATATATATAGTCGTATATTAAAAAGAGCTACTATCGAATCGGTCGGTTGATCTTTAAGCACTCGCAACAAACTACCTGGGTTTTTGGTGTAGCAAAGATATACCAAAAATACATATGGCAAAATAGATAATGTGTCTGATGTGATGATGCGATTTACGCTTGTGATATGTGTCGCTATATGTGATATATATATGTGTGTTATATTATGATGCTACAAAATAACAAAAAAAAAAAAAAAATATATAAAATAAGCAAATACTAAAGAACAAACTGCCAAACAAATCGATAGATGTTGATGATGCATTGATAACATAACATTGTCTATTGATGTTGCTTGCTAGTTGACTATTCGATTGTTGATATCTATTTTCTTTTGGCGTCGATGTAATTCAGCGGCTATTGCTTCATGTTCTCGTACATTCCATCTAAATAGTTAGTTACACCTTTTTCAAACTTGCCGCCGAAAAACTCAAATGATGAATAAAAACATGGGTGCCTAATAATGCTAATATTGGTGATATTTTGTTAGCGATATTTATCAGCAATTGGGCAATTTTATTATCGGCATGCAACAGACGAGAATAGTAATGTAACATCACACAAATACTAGGCATTTAATACAAAGATGATAATTGCTTACACATACATATATATAAATGGGCAGTATACGAGGGGGGGTCCCAGAACTACCCGACCTGACATAAAGATGGCTGCAGTAGTTTGAAAAAATTACTTTGGTGAAAAGTGGCAACCTTATAAAACATATTTTTTAAGTTTCAAGGAGACACGTTGTTTAGTATTTTTTTTGGAGCCATCGAAAGTTAACGACCTCAATGAATTTGTAAACTTGGAAAAAATTGGTCACCGTTATGTAATTCAATAATTTTATTTCAAAGGTCTCAGTCCAACGAATATTAAAGCCGAACTATATTCTGCTCTGGGGGAGTTTGATTCTTCGTTTACGATCATTAAATATTGGATGGCAGAGTTTAAACGAGGTCGTACGAGCTGCCAAGACGAACACTGTCATAACTTTATATTTTCGCATGGTCAAGGTCTATTTACACAGGTCTATTTTGAGAACGAAACTATTTCAATAAAAATTACTTTTAACACCCATATAAAAATCTCGAACAAATGCTGCATAGTGTAGGGTATCGATTATAAGCAAATTCCTTACCCTACTTTATATTGAATATTTTTGAATTTTGACATTTTTGTGTAGTAATTCTATTACCATAACTGATCTTGTTTTGCTGTTGTTGTTGTTGTTGTTGTTCGGATTGTTGTTAAATGTCATTTCTCATATTTTTGATATTTTGCATGTTTTCTTTTTGTTGTGATACCTTGTTGTGGTACATTGTTACATGATTATTGTAATTGTAATTTTATAACAATCAGAGCATCATACTTGTATGTAAATACATATAATCGACCACAACATTGTTTAATGTTTGCTTATGCTACTTATGTTTGATGCTATTGCCCTTGTAGCATAGTGCTGCCACTGTTACTGATAACTGGCCGAAAAGTATACAGAAACATCATCAGCTTATTCAGCATCAGTCATCATCATCATCATCATTATCATCATCATCATCATCATCATCATCATCATCATAATCATTAATATCATTATCAATATTATCATTATGCTCACTTCAATTGTCATGTTGAATATTTGTTACTGACTGACTGCTGATTTGGGTATGTAAGCTTCATTTGGCTTGGGAAGCGGGCGTTTAACATTTGTTTTTTTTTTTGGATTTTCTTTTGTATTTTGTATGTTATTTAATTGTAATTCTTGTTGTTATGATGATTTTCATAAAATTTTTGCATAAATTGTTAGTTTGACTGTTTATCCGTTTGCTGTTACATATCTTTTTGGTTTCATTTCAGTTCATTTCAGTCACGAAATTGTGGTCGACATTTTTTCTTTGCTACCGAAAAATAATTTTGAATTTTTTATTCATTATGATGCTAGGTAGATGTTAACATTTTTTGTTTGTGTTTGTTTTTTGCTTTTCAATTTAACATTGAAAATTCATACACGACAAATAAATGTTTTATTGTTGTTGTTATTCGGTCGTTTAGTTTTCCGACTGATGCCATTGATAATATTGCTGCCGTTATGTACTATGGCTTATACTCACTTGTGTCTTCTATTACTGTGATTACTGATGACTCTTGCTAATGCCAATGTTTTGATTTGAAATTGTTACATTTGTTGTTGTAGTTGTAGTTGTTGAGGAGTTTGCTTTTAATTTGTTTTTTTTGTTTTTTGTTAGCTTTGTTGTTGTTGTTGCTGATATATTTTTATTGTTCATGTTATCATTGCTGGTCAAATGGTGGGAAATTGTATTTTGGGTTTACTTTGCTTTATGCTTTTATGTCACAATATTATTTGAATGAAAAATGATTGAAATTAGCTTGTGGCATCTAACAATGAATTATAAAATATCAGGCATATATAAGTATACCAAATATTTTTATCCGATTCTGACCATTTTCGAGCTAGTACCAAATTTCAGATTGATAACTTTACATTTTCGTCCATAATGTGTGAAATCTTATATACGGACTCATAAGATTCAACTTACGTTCAAAAAATAGCTTTTCGTTAGTAAATTTTATTGTATGTAAATGAAAAATATACTCACGGAAACAGAATTTTGTATGGGAGGTAGCTGCGATTTTTATTTGATTCAACTTATTTTTAAATATATCAATTAACAAGTAAATATAATCATATATGGAAAATTTTAGTTTGTTAATTTTATTTTTTTCGCACAAAAATTGTGAAAAAAGACATTCAACAACATACTTTTGTATGGGAGGTAACCCTGATTTTCCACCGAATGTGCCCATTTTCTAATATATACATTCTGTGAAGAAATTAACTTTATGTGCCAAGTTTCAGTTCCGTAAGACTATATTTTCGGGCCCAAATTGAAAAAAAAAACATATTCAAAACCATACTTTTGTATTGGAGATAGACGTAGTTTTTATCTGATTGTGCCTATTTTCTGGTATATTCTTTGGTTAGACAAACTTTATATGCCAATTTGTAATACAAAAACTTTAAATTTTCAAGCGTTAACTGTGAAAACATACACTCAACAACATATTTTTGTATGAGGGGATATATACAGATTTTTCAGTTTTTTGCTTTATACTTACGGATACGTCACCTTTTCCTTTATGTATTACAATTAAATGCACCAATGCAATGTACTGTGGACTCCTTTATCATGGGAATTTCAAAATAATACTACTAGTGGAAATCACCTGAGGTTCATCGTAAGCATATTGAGTCAACTATTGTTTTTTTTTGTTTTTGTAACGATATTATGACTTTAGATAATAAGAAACCTGCTTATGTATATTAACTAATTCCGTGTGAAATTGGCCAATTGTTTGCCGACAAGAGTGCATTGTCAGAAATAAAACGTTTTCCTTTCTGAAACTTCTGCTAAGGTTTTGCGGAGTTTATAGTATCAACGATTTTTGGTTTTTGTAGTACTGAAGAAGCTTTTTTTTTTACCAGTGTCTTTATTGAATATTTTTTACTTCTAAGAAGCTTGCCATAAATTTCATATTTTTTTTTCAATTTCGATAGTCTTTTCCGAAACTTGCTCGACTTGTTGCTTTTTGCTCTTATATGTTACTTCCTCCACTATGTTAATCTATCGCATATTTACTTTTCCATCATCTTAGTAGCCTTCTTTCATACATTGGACTATTTTCATTTGATAAAATATTTCAATTAATTTCTGTCGAAGTCATACAAAAAACCAACAAAAAAAAAAAAAAACGATTAAAGTTAAAAATATTTTCTCATGAAAATTCTTATTCGCACACCCGCTGTCTAACGTTACAATATGATATCACATCATCATCAGCAACAGCAGCAGCACTACTACCACCAGCAGCAGCTGTTGCAACATTTCAATATCTATTACCATACTTGTAAGAAGAAATAATCAAAGACAAATATTTTCATTTACAAAGAAATTGAATAAAGTGTAATGAGAGGCGAGAAGAAGAAGAAGAAGAAGAAGAGGGGGAAAAAAGGAAGAACGATGACAACAACTTAACGATACAATTCCCTGAAACCGTTATATTAACGCGTGCAACATTAACGAAAATCTAACCAGCACCAACCAGCATCATCATCATCATCATCATCATCATCAACAACAGCAGCAACAGTTCCTTTATAAAATTCTTCTTACATATTGTATGCTGATGACGATGATGATGATGATGGAGCTCACAATGAACAGGAGCAAAACAAAAAAAAAAACCTAAAAGGCAAATCGTGCGTTCCAGGTTTTTGTTTTTTATTCATACGTTTATTTGATTTTAGTGTGATCAGCGCAAAAATTTGTTCAAATATATTTACTTCGATTTCAAGCCACTCACACACACACACAGCTCGAGTATGGAGGCAAGACCATCTTCTTTATACATCATATTGACCGCCATTTGTAGGTTTCTCTGTCTGTTCTTTTTTTTCTCTCTTTGTTTCTAGCAATTCGATGTATGCACAACCTGTGCAGTGACATGCCTTTGCATTGCCACTCTCATATGTGTGTGTAAGCCATGGTATCGCAAATGTGATATGTACTGTTTGGTGTCATCATGTCGAGGTACTGCCGTTGCTGGTACTGCTGCTGCTGCTGCTGCTGCTGCTGGCGGCTTGGTATGGCGTATCGTACCAAGGTGTGCTGCTGTTGCTGTGGTAGGTAGTACTACTACCTACTAGAGACGAGTATAGCATCTTATATCAAATCATACATACATGCGAAATCTTATATAGTAAACGCTTCAAAAGTCCGTTAGCCTGCACAATGACGACGCATCGATCGATTATTGGTAGGTTGAACCGTTGTATATATTTTCAAACCAAAGATGATGCAGTCGTCAGTCGAACGAGCAGTCGTCGTTCGGTCAATCGTTTAGTCAACCTCTATTGATTCTGCATATTGCATTTAGAGTAGCTTTGCCTGATAAATGCGTGCCTGTAGCAACCTCTATGGCTATAGTTGAATACTCGTTGCTGGATATCTGGCTGGCTGGCTGGCTGGCTGGTTGACCGACTGACTGGTCACTGTAAGTTGCATACAATACAATTGCTCCCGCTGCTGCTCCTGCTGCTGCTGCTGCTGTTGATGATGTTACTAAATATTGTCGCATTGTTGTTATTATTGTTATTGCTGTTAATATTAGAGACAATCATTGTTGTTGTTGTTGTTCTTGTTGCTTCTACACTTATTCATTCGTACATCTACAATGCTCGTATGCATGCGCACGACCTTTGTGCTCATTGTAAAGTTGTTTCCATTTGCTAGTTATTATGGTTGTTTTTACATTTATGGTATATCCTCCTATTCGTCTTCTTCTGCTCTCTCAAGTTTTTCCTTCGACATCATTGTCTTCTTCGATTGCTTGCTAAATATTGCTATTATTTTGTTTTGGGAGATACGCCTGATCATTTTTGCTTGAAAATGATTTTATTGTGGTGGGTTGGTGCTCATACACCTGCTGCGTTATGTGATAATGTTGTTGTTGTTGTTATTGATTTTTTATTCTATTTTTGTGTATTTTGTATGAAGTTAGTTTCACTCAATCATTCTTATGGACATGAGAATGTGCTTGTACTTGTAAAACTCATAGTAATAATCACAATAATGTGATTGCCACTTTTTTTGCTATTGTAAGTTTAAGCAATAACTCGGATAATATTTTTGTTATTTTGACTGGCATTAGTTCCAGTAGACTCGAAAGGTAAATCATAAAATTTGGGGATCAGATGGGGTAAATGGTGACGCAATGAATTTGGAATTCAAAAATGGACAGAAACTTCGAAAAATGCCTCCAAATCGACTCAGGCGTCACCCATAGAGGGACAAAATCTGTGATCAGCTTTCAATAATATTTTCTGGACAATTTTTCCTGGAGCATACTTAACGCAACACCAACCTTTAGGTGGTTATTCTACAAAATCGATGCCATCGATTACATGCCTTATCTTCACTGTTCAGAGGGTCTTAACGTTATCATAAAATTCACTCCCGCGACACCCTGAATGCCCATAACTCCGATTGAGTTTTCTACCCTAATACTTTGCACAAATATATTCATGCACTATGTACATCTCCTAAGGAGATTTCCAGACAAAATGAACGAAAAAATATATACGAATCGGCTAATAACACCATAGCTGCCGAGAAATCGCATTGAGAGGTATTGAATGAAAGATGGTCCCCATTCAGCCTTACCGTCCCAACAAATTTGTTGGAACAAATTTATTCTCTATTTCCACTCCTTAAAAAGGTTGAACATATGTCAGATCTCCTTTAGTTTTACCTTTCAAAAATTTAGCTTAAACAAAATTTTCCTCTATCTCAGTCCCCTTAAGGTGGTTGTCATACAAAATGGACAGAAAAACAACACAGTTGCGTAGAAATCGCCTTAAAGGGGATCACATATAATATTGATCTTCTTTAGTTTTACTTTCCTTACATTTTCACAGAAAAAACTTACCCTCAATATGCATCCGTTAAAGAGGTGGCCATACAAAATTCACGATAAAACATCAGGAAATCGACAAAAACTCATATAGCTGCCCAAGAATCGCCTTTAGAGGCATCAAATAAACGGCCGACCCCTATGGGTTTTAATTTCCTAACATTTTTGTAGAATAATATTATCCTCATAATTTACGATAAAATATCAGAAAATCGACAAGAACCCGTATAGCTGAACAAGAATCGTCTTTAGAGGAATCGTATGTAAGGCCGACCCCCATCTTTTTTACTTTCCTAACATTTTTGTAAAATAAACTTACCCTCTAATTGCATCCCTTAAAAAGGTGGCCATACAAAATTAACGATAAAACACCAGGAAATCGACAAAAACTCATATAGCTGCCCAAGAATCGCCTTTAGAGGAATTAGATCTAAGGCTGATCCTCATTGGTTTTAATTTCCTAATATTTTTGTAAAATAAACTTACCCTCTATATGCATCCATTAAAAAGGTGGCCATACAAATCGAAAATAGCTCATATAGCGGCCCAAGAATCGCTTTTAGAGGTATCAAATGTAAGACCGACTCCCATGGGCTTTAATTTTCTAACATTTTTGTAGAATAAATTTACCCTCTATCTGGATCTGATAAAAAATTAACGTTAAAAGATCAGAAAATCAACAAAAATCCATATAGCTGAGCAAGAATCGCCTTTAGAGGAATCAAATGTAAGGCCGACCCCCATGCTTTTGACCTTCTCAACATTTTTCTAGAACAAACTTACCTTCGATATCCATCTCTTAAGAAGGTTGTCATACAAAATGAATTTTAAAAAATTAGAAAAATTCGCAAATATCCATATAACTGTCTAGGAATTGAACTTAGAGGAATCAAATGTGAAGTCAACCACCGTTAATTTTCCTCTGTAATATTTCTTCCTTAAATACTTACCCCCTACCTCCACCTCTTCGACTCTCCTACAAAATTCATATTTTTTTTCTATAAAATTGATCCTTACAGTTTCCATGGTGCACCTAAAGCCGTTTGGAAACTTTAATTGATTAAAGAGCTGCCTGCATTTACCACCTTCAATGGATGCATTCTATAATTTATATATTTACCTACATGTATAATAATAGGGCACATTAACACTGCCAGTCCACCAACTAATAATTATCACATTGTCACATTGTATGCGCAGCACTACATTCACCATCGTCATCATGCGCTATCATGTTATGGAAATTTTATATTATAATGTGTTTCTTATTAACCAATAATTATTATATATTTGCATACATATAATTATAATAATACTACAGCCAATGATGATGATGCTGCTGAGCTGGTGAGCAAGCATGTATGAACGACGAATGATGACAAGAACATGAATACTGATGATATGCGCCAACGCGGTTTCGTTGTGGTTTGCGTTTTCATATAAAGAAAATATGCAATTAGTAATGCAATTGCAAATGGTCTGCTCTTAATTGAATAATATGATTGGAATAAAGGAGGAGGAGAAGGCAGAGAGCCAATTGCGTGTTTGCATTTTGTTATTAATTTGCTTTTCTTTTCTTGTTTTTTCGCACACTTTCTTGTTGCAATGCATGTTGCTTAAATGGTCAGACTATTTTACTCTGTTGTTGATGATGATCATGCGCCATCATCATCAGCATCCTTCTCATCATATCAATTTCAAAAAGTTAAGATATTCAACTACAAGTAAATAGACTAAGCAATTACATAAACATGGTCGCACACATTGCACTCTATACTTGGTAGCTACTATCTATACTTATGTTGCATACGTATTTTACTTTAATATACTTTTTACTTGGTAATAACTTGACTCAGATTGCTCTAGAACGACAACGACTCTATTAATGCCGGTATACGTACATATAACTACTATCTATGGTAATAGTAGTAGTAATAATAGCAGTAGCAACAACAACAACGACTACCAGCAATAGTTAGTTAATGGTAATAGTATTACAAGTAATACTGCTACAAATGCATTTACGTAAGAGAGTATATTTTCATACTCTGAGCTACTTACTTGCATCTACTGTTGGCGATACGTACTAGTTGGTAATATAATAGTATGTATTACTAATGATAGTGTTCTATATACAATATATTGTTACTGCTGTCGTTAGTTGTCGATATGGTTTAGCTGCTGTTCAGTTGTCTGTCTGTCGGTCTGTCTGTCTGTTTGTTGAAATTGAAATACGAGTAAATCGAGTGCAGGGCAGTGTGATATTTTGCCTATATGACTATATCAGCCTTCTTAACTATTTTGCCTACCTTTGATAATATGAAGCTGTAGGCCTATTGGTTTTCCTAATGTTACCCTTGTTGTTGTTGTTGTTGTTGTTGTTAAATTTCCACCATCAATTTCACGCAATTTAACTTCTTCGAGTATTTATAGTCGATCGTATGTATGCGGTTTTGTGTTGATTTTTACACTTCATTATTATTGTAAGACAGTAAGGTCTAACGTATACATTCGTACTCACAGTTCCTGCTCTTGTTGTTGTTATTGTTATTTATTATTGTTATAATTTTCTTGAATTGAATATTCATAGTGTATAAATTGAAACCACAAGTGCAGAGTTAAGTTGACTGTGGCACTAAGTGCTACTTACTATGTATAGTCAATGTATATTAGTAAGTACAAATGCATGTATTAGCAATGCCAATCCCAGTATTCTGGAATCCCATATTCGCTAAGAATGGTTGCGAATGTCAAAATTATACATTATTCTAACGGTATACAAATAATATCAAATTAGCCTTTATAAAGTTTTAATTCATGTATTTCTTTCTGTCTGACCATAACTTTAGGGGAACGATTAAACTGAATGCATAGACGAATTTGTGGATGGGTGTGGGTGAAATCACATGAAAACCACGACTATTTCCCATATAAAAGTATGCAGTTGAAGGTATTTCTTCACATTTTATGCTTGAAAATGGAAAAAAAAGCACTCAAACTATATTTTAGCACTTAAAGTTAGTCTAATCATATAATGAATATATTGGAAAATGGATATTATGGGATGAAAACCAAGTCTACCTTCAGTACAAAATTTTGTTTATTTTCGAAAGTAAATCTCTATCTGTTCGTAGTAGGCTATTTGCCGAAATTATTGGGTGTATGAATTAGTAACTAGTAATTAGTAGGTTTAAACTTTCCATCCGCTATTAGTAAGATAGTAATGTGCGGCCGTGCGTTGTTATGTTGAAATATTAGCGAATCGTGCCTGGTCGTATATTCCGGCTCTGTTCAACCGCATCAATTGTTATCGGTACAGCTCTTCCACAATGGTTCGACCAGATCTTGGTCGAGTAATGTTCGGACAATGATGTACGACATCGCGCTTACGTGTGGAGCCAATATTTCCAATATTTCTATTCGTGTTTGAGAGGAGAGAGTGAGTGAGTGTGCTGTAAACTAAAGTCTGCAAATTTCGAACGGGATCAACGAGAAACCCAAAAATTGGCATTCCTAATATATATATACTAGTATTATTGTAGGCAAATATTGAATATTAAATGTTATTTTGTAATAAGCCACTTGAATTACAATAGTACTTATTAGTATTTCGTATCTATCTACTGCTTGTTATTTATGTTTTTTGATATAATGTGGTTTTTCCGCTCATTGTATTAACAAAGAATTAAAAAATTTTTTATGGTAATTTACTTGACATTTAGATGGAAATGGAAATGTATTAAAATTATAACGCTGTTTGGGACAGCGAAAAAGCTGCCTCCCTCTTGGACAAAGGGAATCATCGTTAAGCGCTATTTGCGCGACTGTGGCAACTGGAGAGGAATAATATTATTCCTACAGGCTCCAGTGCGTAGAGAACGCTCTAAGGGACGAACAGGCTGAATTTCGCCTAAACGTAGTTGTGTTGACCAAGCAAACACACTTCGTATAATCGTCGAACAATCAATTAAATGGCGCTCTCCTTTATACATGCTGATCGTTGACTTCAAGAATGCATTCGACACACTTAAGCGTAACTCCATCTGGCTGGCCTTGAGTAAACAAGGAGTTCCCCTGAAGTTAATCCGCCTCATAATAGCCGTGTACGAGAACTCCAAACTGGCGGTTCTTCACAACGGCAGCATCGGCAATTCGTTCACCACCAACGCTGGAGTACGGCAGGGCTGCCCTTTATCCTTACTCCTCTACGCCATTGTTCTGGATGACGTCATGAACAGCCTCAGCCAGCACAAGAGAAGTGGCATTACGTGGAATCTCACACGGCAACATGAGGACTTGGACTTTGCCGATGACATTTGTCTCCTCTCGCACAAATTCTCCGATATGCAAGCGATGGTGAACAACTTAATCGCGCTGGCACGCATCGTCGCATCAGAGATAAATATTGCAATGACCAAAGCCATGAGAATCAATCACTCCAAGACAAGCCATATAATGATTGACGGCTGTGCGTTTGATTTCGTGGAAAGTTTCTGCTACCTCGGTTGCACAATATCAACAGACGGAAGAGCTGAAGCGGATGCTAACTACAGGTTGAGCGGGGCAAGGGCAGCATTTGGACAGATAAAATCAGTATAGTAAATTCAGTAAATTCCCAGATCTCCAGATGCACGAAATTGCGAATATTCTCTGCATGCGTGAAATTGACGCTACTCTATGGAAGCGAAACATGGCTGATCTCGAACTCCATCACGCAGAGACTTCAAGCTTTCGTCAATAAGTCGTTGAGGATCATATGTAGAATATTCTGAACACCTAACACTATCTCCAATGAGATAGTGTTAGGCGCTGGATTGGCCATACGCTAACAAAGCAACCAGAAAGCATCACGAGAATGTCGCTTGAATGAAACCCGCAAGGAAGTAGAAGCCGCGGACGGCCAAAAAACACTTGGAGATGATCTACCCTGCGGGAACTAGCTGATTTCAAAATCAGATGGGATGGCGCTAGAACAACAGCCCAGAATCTTATGCGATGGAGAACCCTTATGGAGGCCCTAAGCTCCTAATTAGGAGTGATAAAGGAGAAAAAAAATTACGCAGACCCATAGTAAAAAATTGATATTTTAGGTTAGAAAGAAGCGTAGGATGATGACAATCCAATTGTCCTTTATGATGAACAACTATTTTTGTGGGCAATCACAGTCATTAAGATTAATATTCATTCTTAAATGTTAAGTGATTAGCTATTTAATGATATTTTCAGAAAAATTATTAATTTTATGATTAATCTCATTTGTTTCATTTGGTTTCTTTCAACGTCGTTTTAAAAATACTCTGTCCAAACATTCATTTCGACAATTATCTTCTATATTTTGTTGTTACATTTCGTGCTCTATTTTTAATTTTATTTTTTCGAATATTATTGATGTGATGCAAAACTAAATTGTATGTACTAAAAGTATTGCACTGCATTATGCACTTGAAACGTGAGAATCAGAACAAATCGTGCCAAAACTATTTACCACTTAAATGGCTTCAAACAATTTTTTTGTTACTATTGCTGCTGTTGTTGTTCATTTTCTTAGTTATTTGAAGCATTTGCTATTTCATTGTTTTTGCATTTTTCCATCGATTTGATTTTTTTATTTTTTTTTCCCCTGTATTTTATGCATGCGCTTGTAATAACAGCAACAACAACAACAACAACATAACACAAATAGATAGCTGCCGGCGGCACTCCCCCCTGCTATGCGATGTAATCATTTTGAAAATGGGCAAAAGTGTTGAATTACGAGCATTTCAACGTTTCCAATGTTGATAAATTATAATGAATGGTAATAGCGGTGGCTATGGCTATGTTGATGCTGTTATTGTGGCAAGTAGTGGTGATGGTTTGCAATCAGCGAGACACTCAAATTCTGCTGCTATGATGATTATGATGATGCAGATGATACGGACGAATCAATAGTGGGACGGTGTAATCCTTGGTGTAGTGATGATAGCAGTAATAATCAGTATAAGAGTGACGGTATTTTTACATTGGTGACGACTGATCATTTATTAGTTTGGTTAAATTGTGTAACGGAGTGATGTGGTATGGTAGTGGTGGTGTTGGTGGTGGTGGTGGTGGTGAGAGTTCATACTGTTCGACTTATGTTTTTTTGTTTGTTATTGTTGTTGTGACTGTTGTTTTCATTTTGATCAATTGTGTGATCGGTGGTGGTATTGTGTATATGTAACTATGTAGGATGTGGCAATCTCATCATAATCATTTATTTCGTAGAGCAATTTTTTTTGTGTGTGCAATCATACGATATGTCTTATGATGATTGGATACCATTTGACCATGTCACGTTTGAATTGTGTATATTTTTCTATTTTCTATTTTTTCTTTCTTTCTTTTCCACATAATGTTGTTATTACTTTCTTTTCATTTTTAATCAAAAACAAAGAAATTATTATTTCGATGCAATGCAAGCAGCTGTAGTATGTATAAGAGAAGAGCACAATTGTTTTTTTTTTATTTGTATTGTGACTATGTGCTTTTGATATTTAAAATTAAAAAATTAAAATAAAATTAAATAAAAAAAAAAAAAATTTAAATTAAAATTGAAATCCTAAACAATTACAGGTACAATAACACACTTTTCCAAAAAAAAAAAAAAAAAAAATTATTAAATATTTTAAAACTGCGATGTGTAGAATTGTTTGATATTTTTTGATGTTCTACGCAAATGCAAGGTTATATTCATTTTGATCAAATATTTGAACCTACTTGAAAGAAGCTTCGGAAATATTATATAAAAAAATTCTATACTTATTTCATCAGCGTCTTCGATATATTCATTCCAGAGCTATTCGTCCTTTTGATTGGCTAGTTTGCACCACAAGCGCCACACGGTGATTATTCCGGGAACTTTTTGATCAAGGTGGTATTTCTATAAAATTTACAATGAGCTGCCTATGGTCCCAGACTAAAGGTTCATTACAATTCATTTAATACTTCATCTAGGATAACAATATCGGGCATTTAGATTAATATTTGTAGTGCATAACAATTTTGCAATGATTGGTCAACCCAAACCTACATTTTAATGTACTTTATGCGTATGTATATTTTTGTCTAGGAAAACTATGTATGTATTGTATATATGTATTTTTGCCAAATAGTGCACTATTTATTTAACCTTAAACTCATCATCATCATCATCATCATCATATATGGCTATTACAATCCGTTATCGTGTTACAGCCGGCCGTAGCAGCTCTCTCCAGGCGTCTCTACTTTGTGCGCGGTTTCTCCAATCAATTACACCAAGCGCGGACAGAATTTCCACGACCTGATCGTTCCATCGGAGGCATGGCCCTCCTATCCGTCGCCGTCATCCAGTGGCTTCCGATTCAAATACCTTTTCCGCCGGAGCTTCTTCATTCATACGCACAACATGGCCGTGGAATAGTGATGCATTGGACTATTTCAATGCCAGCGTAGCGCTCATACAGTTTGTGGTTCATTCGAATACGATAGTCGTTGCCGATGCAAACAGGACCGACGATTTTGCGAAGAATTTTTCTCTCGAACACCCCAAGCTTGGTTGCAACAGTCTGCGACACATGCTTCCATGCTTCTGCGCCATAGAGCAGCACGGGTATGATGAGCGTCTTGTAGAGTGTCAGTTTTGTCAGGCGAGAGATGGCTCTACTCGTCATTTCCTTACTGAGCCCGTTGTAACACCGTCGCTTTATCACATTTTCGGTGCCAAGGTAAGTAAATTCCTTGACAACTTCGAAAGAGTAGCTGTCCGCAGCAACGTGGGATCCTAGACGCCGCATTCGCCGTCAAACCCACCTTCGATCGCAGAAAACGCAGCAGTAACATATCGGTTTCATCGTCCAATGATATCATGTCAATAGTGCCCTTACGATGTACATCGGCTTTCCCTTTCCATCACAAAATTAAAGGATCGCCTTGTCTGAAATCCTACACGGTATTAAAACCTTAACCTACAAATATTTATTTCACATGCTTGAAATATCCAAAACTAATAAAAAAAAATAAAATTAAATTATCTGCATCAAAAGTGTCTGCTTTAAATTGCCCATAGTTTCTTCTCAAAGGCCCTTTTGAAATTCGTGTAAAACTTATTTCATAAATACTATTATCTACATGCACCTAAACAATTCATACATTCAATATTAGGTAAATCATTTCTTGTTAAATTATGTCACCCACATTTTCTCAATCATTGTACATAAACAATTTAATGCTGACTGGCTGCTTATATATACGAGTATACAGTGCTGCAGGTTAAATCATTCATTATTCAATGTTGCCATTTATAATATAATTTTGTTGTTGTTGTTGTTGTTGTTGTTTTTTGTTCAATTCAATTGCCATGTCATCATCGATCAAATCAAAATGATCTGCAAAATCGATTTCGTTGAAGTCTTTATTTACTGAAAATATATACTCAATACGTACGGGTACGAGTCTTGTCTTGACGTCTTGTTGTCTCGCTGTACGTATTAAACTGATTGTACGTTGAACGACGAGGTACGTAGTGGGAGTGATGGAGGAATTGAGCTTTATGTTCTATGTGAGAAAAAAAGAAAATTGCACTGCAATTTACACCCACACGACACAATTGACGACGATGACAACAGTCAGTCAGTCAGTCTGGCTGGCTGTGAGGCAGTCAGTGAACGATCGAATGGAATGATCTGAAATTGATCGTGTTCACATTTTAAAGATCGTTCTATATGTTTTTTGTTTCTTTTATTTTATTGCTCCACTGATGGTGCTGCTGCTGATCGATAGTTGTAGTTGTTGTTATGTGATTATTTAGTTGTTAAATTCTTTGTTGTTTTCATTTTTTCTAGTTATTGATGCTTGTGAACATTCCCAGTTGTATGTCTCTTGCCATCATCATTAGCTATGTGGAAAGAGAGAAAGAGAGAGAGAGAGACAGAGCGACAAAGTCATCATCACACCGCCTAATACATACAATTGCAATTACTGACATTGCTATTGCCAAACATAAAAAAAATAATCATGATCATGATCATCATCATCATTATCACAATGATTAACATAATCAACGTCATCGTCATCGTCATCGTCAACAAGATCATTTGCCATTGGCAATGTTTGTTAGTCATTCACAAGTTGGACTCTTTTTTTGTTTGCACCAAGCAAGACTCTATCCTGTATGATGTGTTGTTGTATTGTAATGATGATAGTGAGATAGTGTTGGTGTTAGTGGTTCATTTAAATATTTGCTACTTGATTACTTCAACTTGTATGCCACTGCAACTTAATCAAATTGTCAATTTTAATGTATTGTTGTTGTTATGTTGTTGGTGTTATTGAGTAATTTTCTCATGCTACTTTTTCTATTGTTTGCATTATTTTACCTAATTGATTTCATTTGGTTTGAATATAAGAATATATACAAAAAAAAAAAAGCAAAAGAATATTAAAAAATAATTCAATCACGAATTGGATATTAATACACCTACACCTACACACAAATATGTGTGTATGTATTTGGATATGCATATTCTATATATTGTAATTGCATTAATTAACTTTGAGCAAATAATAGAATTTGTATTTAAATTAATTAACATGAAAGTGCGATAATTATAAGGTCTAGTAAAAAGAAATCCATCATTTTTACATTAAATTGAAGGTTTTATTTAGAATAGTTACAATGATCCGATTTAGGTCAAATATGCACCGTTTTGTTCGATAACTTGTTGCCATTTTGAAGGTATTTTCACATAATGCCACTCTCATAGAAACCCTCGTCCCTATTGGCAAAAAACTGGAACAGTCGATTTTCACAAGCTTCTCTTGAGGTGTATTTTTCACCAGCAAAATCATTCGCCATAGATAGGAACAGGTAGTAATCACTTGGTGCCAGGTCCGGATTAGAAGGTGGTTGCATAAGAACCTCTCAACAATTCCTCTCCTATTGGCCAAAGCTGGCCGCGATTGCTTCCTTCAGACGGTTCAATTGTTGACAGTATAGGTCCGAATTAAGAGTTTGGCCGTAGGGGAGCAGCTCATAGTAGATAATTCCCTGCCAATCCCACCAAAACACATAGCAAAACCTTCCTGACCGTCAATCCTGATTTGGCCACCGTTTGCGCTGGCTCATCGCGATTCCACCATGACCATTTTCAGTTGACGTTGTCGTAAGTGACCACTTTTCCTCACCAGTAACCATCCGCTTCAGAAATGGATCGATTGCTCGTCATTAGCTGTTACAGTATCAGAGCCATAAACACTATTCACATTATCAACGGTCTGGCTTGCGTTTTCGCCTTTATCGAAGAAAAACTGTAAAATATGAAGCATTTGCTCTTTACTGATGTCCATCTTGGACGCGTGCTGAAACAATAGTTTCTTTAGTACGAAATCCTATCTTTCTAACGACATCTAGCGTGACCCGATCGCACTTATACAACGAGAGATACAGGTTACTAAAGCCATCTATTGGAAAAATAATGTATTTCTTTTTACTACACCTTATATGTCTGTTTACTGAAAGCAATGCTTAGTATAAATTGATGGCGCTGATAGTGGGATGGCATCACTTGAACATTTAAACTTTCATACGGAAGAAGCTTGAATTCAACACGGATGCTATCATGAAGAAAGTGATCCAAATTTTAATTACTTTAAATATTTTTCAAATGAATTTATTAACTCTACGGTCTACGGTCTACGAGTTTTTGTGATATTAATTTAATATTAGTTCTTAAACAGTTGACAATGAAATTTACTAAAACACTTTTAATGAAGAAATATATTAATTTCCATATTACTCCGTATTCCTTTACATATTGTAAGACATGTCACCTAAATACGATCATTATCATTTCTAATCACACACGCAATCACTATGATGTTGCGCATGCGCATACACATGTGAATGTGTCCGCTTGATGATTATAATCTCTGTGAAGGTATTGAGCTGTGCCTAAAAGTATACCATACTATTTTATACAATGGTACATATATTTTATATGAATGTTCATGGAACATGCGCTGTTAAATATTAAATCGAAAATATGTAGTTATGTGCGATATATCGAATCGAAAGAAAAAAAAAATGATATAATGTGATTAAAAATAACTATTTGATAATTGCATTTTCCCTCAGCAGCTACGTAGCAACAAATTAAACTGATTAAAATTCTTTGCCATAACTTTGGCTTGCATTCTATTTTGCTCTATTGATAGTTTCGTATTTATGTGAGTATTATTTGAAAAGTATTATACTGATTTGTATTTTATATATTCGATTTTATCAACAATAATATTGGAGTATTAGTTCAATGTGTGTGTGTGCAATTTTCTGCCGCTCTAAGCATTTATTGAATTTCAATTGATTGGCGCCTTGTTGTGTGGCGTGTGATACAGTACGAGTCAGTAGTCAGTCACTCAGTCAGCCAGCCAGCCAGCTAGACAGTCAGTCAAGTCAAGTCATTTATTTGATGCAAACATTGAAATGCAATTCAATGCATAGCGTGTTACAGCAATGCGATTAATTGTCAACAATTTATTGGCTTAACTATGACTATGGTTTTGTTGTTGTTGTTGTTATTATTTTATAAATTTACTTAATTCTATTTCAGACTGTCTCTTTGATACATAGTTTTAATTTTAACAGCAAATTGGAGCAACGCATTGTATAGAATACAAAATTATTGATTATTTTTTTCGTTGCATGTGTATTCAATGTAATTGTTGTTGTTGTTATTACTATTTTGTGAGCACCGCATTAATTAATAAATAATTAATTAATTTTATACGCTTTGTACTTGAAAGTATGAGTATGAATGATGAGCTAATTTGCTGGCAGACGTTATTAGGTGCACATACAATGTGATTAATTGCATTCATATTGTTGTTGTTGTTGTTGTTTTATAATATTTTTGGTTATTTTGAAATAATTTTTTAATATTTGTTTTATTTTCAAATTTATTGCATTTACTTCTATTGTGGAGTAATCAATTGAAGGAAGTTTTACAGATAAACGAACGAACATTTTCAAGACATCGAATGTAAGAACTGCTGTGGGAGAGAATTGATCACATGGCAACAAGATGAGTATAAATAATTGTAAGTATGATTTTGTACTGTACCGCACACAAGGATAGTGGTACAAATCAAACAATTCAAACAATTGAAACAAAAATCCACAAGCATCCCTATAGCTACTCAGACGTCGCTTCGAGAGAGGTAAAATGTATGACCGACTATCATTTGGTTTTTTTTATATCAACAAAATTTTTCCCGCATACACTTGCTCTCAATCTCAAGCCCTTATGGGGGCTTCCCTACAAATTTGGTGTTTTCATAAGGACAGTCTGCACTTAGAGAGGTCAAACATTTCACCACTGTCCGCCATTTAATTTTGTTTGCCAATATTTCTGCTGAGCATTCATAGCAGGTTTGATGGGGGCTCCCCTATAAAAAAAAACACAAAAAAACCTCAAAATTACCATAGAAAAAATATAAGATCGATCACTATTTATTTGTCGAAACAATGCTTACCCTCTATATACATCCTTTAGAGGGCCTCCAGTGCAGAAGTTATGTTTTTTTTTTATAAAATTGGCTCACAACGTTCTCTGGATGCCCTCATAGGGATTTACTATATATTGTAGACCCACATTATTCTCTTAAAGATATTAACTCTCTATCTCCACTCTTTAAAGAGGCGCCCAACAAACTGGAGTAAATGCACTTGATCAATTCACTTCAAGCCTTGTTGAAGTATCCCTGAAGGGGCATTGCTATAAATAAAATATTAAAATACTGATTTTCTTTTTTATGCCATTATTTTATGCCAATTTTTTGTTGATTTTCTCCTGGCATTATTTTTCACAAATTCCATTGGCATACATTATTAGCATGATATATACATGACATTGAGAATAAATGTATGTAATTGAAAAATATTGTCAAATTTGCAAGCAAACAAAACAAAAAAAAAAAAACGAAAAAAAAAAAGCTGAACAAACATTCCAGTAATATTTTTAATGCGCGATCACCTTGTCAATACAGTTGTCATAATAAATATTTTTATAAATTTTTTTCTTATTTTTATTTCTATAATTTTTTTGTACTTTTTTAAAGAAAATAGAGATATGTATGTAACATAGTAGCAGTCAGTGTAGGTAACATAAATAAATGTCCAATGAATGAATTATCTTGATGGAATGTAACATAGAGCGCTGAACAAGAATGAAATAAAATTATGGGGCAAAAAAATATAATAATAATATATTGAAAACATAAAAATTATTAGCACTCAACTTGTCGGTATGATTGCTGTACTTTGATGTGATATTTCTTGTGTGATAGAGTATAAACATAAGTCTAGTATGCTTGGAGCAAGAAGGTAGTGATCGTAATAGAACGTTTTTTTAAAAACCACAATAATCACTCACTTGCACACACACACACACACACACAATATGAATTACACAAATAAATAAATAAATTGTTCAATTGAATGTATTGAATTCATATCAATTCACCTGTTCAACCTCATTCAACCAAGCAGCAACCAACAAACTAACCGATCAAGCATTCAACGATGATCCATTCATTCATTTATTCGCTCGATTAGTCCAATGGTTACTAAGGCATTGAGTCAGTTGGTTGACAATGACAATTGCTTCATGTAACTCTGTATTGTATGGCTATGTGTGTGTGTGTGTGTGTTTGTCTGTGCATATAAGTGATGAGCAATTGTGACAATTGTTATTGACAGCTTGTAAATTTATCTATTATTTATCTTTATGCGATTTATTTAATTTTTGCATTTTTTTTTCCACTTCTTTTTTTGTTTGTTTGTCTGTTTAACATCATTGTCTATTGATTGCACTTGTAATGAGTAGAAAATTAATCGTGATCACCATCTTCATCATCATCATCATCATCATTACAATCAATAAATGTTACAATAGTGAATGGTGTTAGCAAATTGAACGCATTTTTTTGCTACTGTTGACTTTTTTTTTGCATATTTTTATTTATTGTATTTAATATTAAGGAAGTTGCTAATGTTCATATTACTTATTATAAATTTATTATGTATGTACAATTGAATTGTATTAGTGAATATGTATGTATGCATGTGAATGTAATGTGAAAGTTACGGTAGTTTACGGTAGTTAAAATCATTCGCATGTATCATAATTATTTAGTCATAGTGAGCGTTAATAGCAAGGCATCGCATACAAATTGACATTAAATAGAAAATATTACAAGTAAATGTTTAAGGTGAATATATTTAGATAGAGACATCCTTGATCAGAAGACAGTATAAATTTTTATTGAATTTAAACCAAAAAAAAAAAAAATTAGAACGTTTCTCTTTGGTATTGCCGAAACTTAGATATCCTTCACCATGATAAATTCGCTAATATTGCTTCGAAAAATCATAATTTTGTACTGGGTATAGGCGTGGTTTCCATTTTGCAATATGCTTATTCTTTGATACAAATAATTGTATATACCGAAATTCTTTTCCATGGCTTGTGCGTTTTTCGTGCACAATGTCTACAAACATCCATTCGAAAACCTGCTTTTGTATGAGAGATAGGCGTGAATGTCATCCGATTCAGCTCATTTTCAAACTTGTTCATTCACTGACAAATAACATATTTCGGGTCAAATTTCAGTGCGATAACTTTATATTTTCGTAAGGATAAATATGAAAAATATGCATTTGAAAACATAATTTTATATGGTAGGTAGGCGTGATTTTCATCCGATTTAGCCCATTTTCAAACTAGTTTATTCATTGATATAGAGCATAATTTGGACCAAATTTCAGCGCGATAACTTTATATTTTCGTAAGGAAAATATATAAAATATACATTTGAAAACATAATTTTGTATGGTAGGTAGGCGTGGTTTTCATCCGATTTAGCCCATTTTCAAACCAGTTTATTCATTGACAAATAACATAATTTGGACCAAATTTCAGCGCGATAATTTCATATTTTC
Organism: Megamerina dolium; assembly: GCA_963854835.1. Lineage (NCBI taxonomy): Eukaryota > Metazoa > Arthropoda > Insecta > Diptera > Megamerinidae > Megamerina > Megamerina dolium. Next base: position 4,562,142 of record OY978528.1, read on the forward strand.
GTAGGGAAAATGTGAAAATATACATTTGAAAACATAATTTTGTATGGCAGGTAGGCGTGGTTTTCATCCGATTTAGCTCATTTTCAAACTTGTTCATTCACTGACAAATAACATATTTCGGGTCAAATTTCAGTGCGATAACTTTATATTTTCGTAAGGATAAATATGAAAAATATGCATTTGAAAACATAATTTTATATGGTAGGTAGGCGTGGTTTTCATCCGATTTAGCCGATTTTCAAACCAGTTTATTCATTGATAAACGGTATAATTTGGACCAAATTTTAGCGCAATAACTTTACACTATCGTACGCATGGTTTTCATCCGATTTAGCCCATTTTCAAACCAGTTTATTCATTGACAAATAACATAATTTGGACCAAATTTCAGCGCGATAATTTCATATTTTCGTAGGGAAAATGTGAAAATATACATTTGAAAACATAATTTTGTATGGCAGGTAGGCGTGGTTTTCATCCGATTTAGCCCATTTTCAAACCAGTTTATTCATTGATAAACGGCATAATTTGGACCAAATTTTAGCGCAATAACTTTACACTATCGTACGCATGGTTTTCATCCGATTTAGCCCATTTTCAAACCAGTTTATTCATTGATGAATAACATAATTTGGACCGAATTTCAGCGCAATAACTTTATATTTTCGTAAGGAAAATGTGAAAATATGCATTTGAAAATATAATTTCGTATGGTAGGTAGGCGTGGTTTTCATCCGATTTAGCTCATTTTCAAACTTATTCATTCATTATCAAAAATAATGATGTGAGAGAAATTTCAGCTTGATAGCTTCATATTTTCAGGTGGAAAGTGTGAAAATATACATTTAAAACCACCCTTTTGTATGGGAAGTAGTCGCAATTTTAATGCAATTTGATAGATTTTTTAAATTATATATTCATTAGTAAATCAAAGTATATGGACTGAGTTTCTTCTTGATTACTTTATATTTCCTTGCACAAAGTCAATAAATATTCATTCGGAAACATACTTTTGTATGAGAGGTATGCGTAATTTTTATTCAATTACATCCATTTTCGAATCATTTTTTTCTTTGATAAAAATAATCGTAAACGCTAATTTTGAGCATGATCGCTTTATTATTACGGAAATTATCATGCGAACGAATATATCATAGCCTCTAAGGAGCTCCGGTTAGTTATCACTGATCTATTTTTTGTTGAAGATCTGAGATGATGATGATGCTGAAGATGTTATGTTGGCTGCTAATGACGATACCGACATTGAAGCAGAATACTATTGGATGTATTTGTGGAATGAAACTCTATTATTCATCGCAATTCGATTGACCAACTCAGTTACGGTAGCCATTTGAATGAGATTATAATACATATCTAAATGAAGTTATATATAATTTGAAGAATAGTGAAAAAAAAAATTATATATTCTTTACCATTTTTTTAAAGTAAAAATGTAGAAAATTAATTTTTCCAGTATTTCAATGGGAGCGCACTCAAAAATTTTTATGTAGTAGATAATTTCTGAAATAAGACGAAACATTAAAATTCATAAAAGCTACCTAAAAATGTGCAAAAGAACACAAACATTAATACAAACGTATATATAATAAGGAACAAGTCTATATGCACATCCACATAAGGCCGCCAGCATATTCAGGCTCAGTAATATTAACTATTCGTTGTCGTCGTCATCATCGTTGTCGTTCTTGTTGCTCTTGTTGCTGTTGCTATTATTTATGTTGTATCAACATAAACACATTTAGTTATAAGTACAGTAACAGACGTAGTGCCACGGTACGAATGAATATGTATTGTCAAATTGTTTCGAATTGCATCGACGCTGTTACGCTGTTAAGTGCAGTTGCTGCTGTGGCTGCTGTTGCACTTTTGGTTCTTTTTCATTGACCAAATGATTTATAGCCACAATTTTTATGCCACTCATTGCCATACGAGTCACAAATGTATTTGCAACAAATATACAAGCATACATAAATATTCGTATATACGAGGAGCAGATGAATAGCCACTTGTGTACAAGTATGAAAAATTGGGAAGAATATATTCGATTTGGTTAGATGAAATGTTGTACGAGTTACATGAGTTTTGGAAATAATATAATGCGTGAGCGCATGCGCTAAGAGATTGGGTATGGTATGCCTTATTTTTCTGTTTTTTGTTTTGTGGAGTAGTGATAATAGCTGACGGATGCAATTATTATTTGAAGACGTTTTTCAATTTGTGATCACATTCAAGTCGTCACTCTGAGGCATTTGTGAGAACAAGTGATTTTGCAATATGGGAAACATTTTGTATTTGTATTAATCCTTATTGATTTTATACTCGCTGCAATCTTAATTTAAAGATGTTCATTTGGTATTTGGCTTTAATCCACTAATTCATGTTACATGTTTCTTCAAATTACGTGTATGCTTTTGTTTAACGAACAAAATGAAATATTTCACAAAAAAATGTTCCCATTGCAAACAAAATATCCACACACAAAAAGAAAAAGGGAAATCTTTAAATTTTCCATTGCTTTCACTGCTTTAATTTTGCGATAAATATCAATTAAAAGTACATTTAAAGCAAACAAAAAAAAAAAACAGCAAAAGCATAACAGCAACACACCAAAAAAAAGCAATTAAATACACACAAAAAAGTGGAAAATTTCAGTCTCAAGAAATTTAACAATTTTCTTTTCATTTTTTTTTTCTTGTGAGAAGAAATTGTAACATTTTTCTTACTGCTAAAAGCTCAGTTCAAATGATTACATTGTATAACGAAAAAAAAAAAATAAATAACAAAAAACGACCACAACAATGACATCAATTATAGGCAATAAGTACTTTAACAGAAGCATACACATACACACACATAGCACTAAGACCTTCTTCTAATGGCAAATCATGGTTATCAATTACCACAAATCTTTTAGGAAAATAAAAAAAAAATAAAATAAAATAAAAACAAACAGACCAGTTACAAAAATATAAGGGTACATTTTTTGTGTAATTTGTGAATTTTTGTGTGAGAAACTACTGAAAATAACAACAATAACAATAAAATATATGAGCCATATAAATGGAAAAGTGGCAGCAAAATCGAAATATATTGTAATACTACATTACTCAGGAATTGCAATATTGAAGCATGATGTTGGGACAATGACATAAATAAACGTCAGCCTAGAGCATGTTGAAGGTGAACATGCGCCACGGCAACCCACATTTGAGGACTAATCGAAAGTGTTATATTTGTTGAGCACAATTCACGTGACTAGACTTTGATTCTCATATTCGATATGGATGGTGTCGCCACTGATATTATTAAATATTTAGTGTTGATGCTTCAATTTAGCATTAAAATGAAATTTCGGTATTGCTCTTGTAAATACCTCACCAAAAACTACAGTGATTTTTAGTTGAGAAAATTTTGGTTTTTAACTGTCGAAAACTTTGCTGAAACACCACTGAAAATGTTTGGATTTTGTTGTATTTTCAAAATGAAGTATTGGTGATTTGATGAATGAGTGTTACTACTGTGTTACTGGTGGTTGGTGGTTGGTAATATGCTCGATAATGTAATAGTCAAGTAAGGTAAATTGAATATAATTTATTAATTAAAATTTCTTATTATTCCATATCAGATCACATTGCACTTTGAAAACATGACTACAGTATTATTGCTGTACATAACTGATTACTTAAAAACAAGTAGTTAAGTAGTCAAAATAAAGATTATCTTAAAGTTAGAATAAATTTTAAGATTATTCTAACTTTGACTATAACTACGATCATCACGATCAATATGATAATTTGTTTTGATCAATCTCTTAGACAAGAAATTGCTTTTCTATACCCAAACATATCCTTTATACAGAAGAAAGTCTTTCAGAAAACCTGATTTCTCATCATACATTTGCCATTTGCTATAAAGAGCAGTTCTGTTTGTCAATATGTAAACTAAAATTTCTTATTTGCTATAAAATTCTAGTCAGCACTGTATGTTATTCATTTGTACCTACATAGCTTATTAACATTTTCAGCAAAACTGTTAGTTAACATACAGAGAAATGTTGAATGAAATGTTAGATTATTTATAATTTTACAGAATAAAATGTATATTGATGTTTTGTCGATATTCTATTAGATATTGAAATGATATTCCAATTTTTAATTAAGGTCGTTTAAATATGTCCAATATTTTATATTATTATTTTTTTATATTATTACAACATTTTAAAATATTAAATAAAAAAAAAAAGAACGTTAAACTATTTTAATGTATGGTATATTAATGTACGAAAACTTGCACCACTGCCTGGTAGGTAACTACCTACTAAGGAGTTACAATTATAACAACAATTAGGATTTTGGACTTTATCTATGTATAACTCTCCGTGTCTGACTGTGTCTGAATCAGCGATTGAGCCATGTGGAGGAACTATGAGATAATTTTCAAACAAAACTTACAGTTGGTGGGATATACTGATGAGTTCATGAAATTAACGATTGCGGCGTTATGTGTGTGTGGATTTTAGAATAAAATTTTCAAAAAGCAATAGAAATTTGTAAATCTGCTTCCATTTTATAGCATTTTAACATTATGTAAACATTAATGTTATCTTCTATTGCCAATATATGAATTTAATGAATTTCTTCTTCTTCTTCGAGCTTCTCACTGTCGTTCCAACAGAGTTTCTTTCTGACTCTAATATATCTAGTGCAATGAAAGGGAAAATTTTGTGACAAAGAAGTGATACACTCAAGAGCCCCTTTTGTGGGTTAAACATCAGCTCAATATGCGAGAAGTGAATTTTAATGGAATACTGTGAAAACACATCGTATGTGGGGAAGTCGAGAAGACTTCATTGCTCTGGGAGCATTGACAAAAATTGCTGGTCTGAGCCTCAGAAGAAATTGATAAAGTATGTATTGAGGTCTGCACTGAACTACTGATAGGTCACTGTAGATGCAATTAACGCTTGAATATATAGGTTTGCTAGACAATGATGCCTGTCGAGAACGAAATATATTGTACATATTTTTCCAGCTGTGGGCAAGTGTATATGATCATAAAGCTGCAAAGAAATCCTTTAGGTCTCAATATAATACTGATTTAGGTTCTGAAGATTGGCAAAAAATAAAGAAATACATATCTAGCAAGCTATTGATGATGCTGTAAACAAATAATAACAAATTTAGGAAAATTCGAAGAAATTTATGAAATGTTGAGCAACATGAATACTATTAAAATCATATTTGAATATTACCCATTCTTATGAGTATATTTTTAGAAACACAATATTTATAATACAAAAATAAATAATAAAAATGAAAAAATAAGTTTGTGAAAGAAATATTGGCGTGGGAAAGAAATGATTCATATAAAATCGTTTTAATACGAGGGCGGTCCCAGAACTACCCGACCTGACATATAGATGGCGGTAGTAGTTTGAAAAAAATTACTTTGCTGAAAAGTGGCATCCTTATAAAACATATGTTTTAAGTTTCAAGGTGCGACGTTGTTTAGTATATTTTTGAAGCCATCGAAAGTTAACGACTCAGTGAATTTGTAAACAACGACAAAATTGGTCACCGTTATGTAATTCAATACTTTCATTTGAGAGGTCTCAGTCCAACGAATATTACAGCAACGAACATTAAACATATTCTCCTTCGTTTACGACCATAAAATATTGGGTGGCAGAGTTTAAACTAGGTCGTACGAGCTGCCAAGACGAACACCGTAGTTGTCGACCATTGAGGTGGCCACGCCAGAAACGGTTAAGAAAATCCATAAAATGGTATTGGATGATCGCCGGCTGAAGTTGCGTAAGCTAGGTGAGCTAGATGAAATTACAGGCATTTCAACTCATCGTATATGAGTTAAAGCTCGAATTGCTTCAGCACGCACCGTATTCGTCAGTCGGCGCTGGGAAAAGTTTATAAAGCTAAAAGGAGAGTATGTTGAGGAATAAAGAAAAATTTCCCCAAATTTGTTGTGGTTTCTTTGTTAGGTCGCGTAGTTCTGGGACCGCTCCCGTATATCATATTCATGCTTTAATTTAATTATCGACAGGTCATATAAAGTTATCAGAAGCATACAGAATAATAATGAATAAATACAAAAATTTCTATGAAATAATACCATTCATATTATTAATGATTTTTTATTTTATATAAAATTAAACTCAAATATTGCCACAAGCTAAAATTCATTGAAGGTTTTTTTTTTGTTTACTTCTAATTAATATGAAAATTTATTTGATTTTTTTTTTATTCTTCATTCTATTATACTTTTTAAAAATATATATATAACATCAATATAGAGTACAAAAAAAAAAAACAAAATTAATAATAACACGCAAAAATTGGTCCAACCCATTGTTCGATCAATTTTGGTGAATTTATTTTGTCTATCCTATATTCTGCTGCTCCCATCACTTCAACTTCTTCCTTCAACTTGAAAAGCATAGGTATGCTATTAAAATGATAAATTAATTTCGCATTCAATGTCTATTAAGTAGTACACACGCGGCCTCTGAAATACCCTACCTTTAGGCATTTAGAAATCATTTTGCATAAATATTGAAATAACCATAAGGTGTAGTGTCAATTTAAAATTACAAATTAACAAGCCAAAGACAAAAAAAAAAAAAAATTAAAAAAAAACTCAACCCACACTTGAACTATTTAGAGTACTACATTTAATAAAAGCTTCTTTGTATGAACTTCTAACACGTTTCACTATTTCAATTATTTAATGAATAATATCTCAATTTGTCAGTGAGTTGTGTTATTGTGTCCATTAAGTATATCACAAAAAAAGGAAAAAAAAAACATACTCAAAATGAATGAAACAAAAACAAATCAAGTCGTAGACAAAAACAAAAAAAAGCACAATTATGTACGCCTTTGAACTTCAGAACTTTAGACAACTTCACAGATACTCGTATTTATGTATTTATGTTGTTGTTGTTTATTATTACAGCAGTGTACCATTATTGTATGAGGTTATACGCTACATTATCACAGCAGTGGTAATTGAGTGTTGGTGTTGGCGTTCTTGGTGATGGCGCATAGAAAATTGATTTTAATGCTTAACAAAGGCTTAAATGGCGCAAACGCACACATCAATTTGTATGTTATATTCTATTATACATTCTTGTTCAATGACTCAGCTTTATAGAACAGACATTTAAGTATACAATATAAATCTATCTAGATATATGTAGTGCCTACAAATATGAATAGAGTGTTTTTGTGTAAAAAAAAAAGGAGAGTGAATATTTGTGGTGATCAATTTCTTTGATTACTCTTTTTTTTTTAAATTCTTCTTATATCACATAAAACCATTAAGTAGCAATTGCAAGCATCAATTATATCAAAAGCACAAGCCACAAGCAAAATTGGCTCTTTTGGCTCTTTGCAAAAAAAAAAAAAAAACACGAAAATATCCAAACACAATGGAATTTTTTCCACAATAAACATTAACAATTTGTAAAGCTTATTTTCTGTGATACCTAAGTTTAGGTCACATACACCATATATGGTATACATACGAGGACGGTCCCAGAACTACCCGACCAAACAAAGAAAACACAACAAATTTGGGAAATTTTATTTTTTATTTGTCAACATAATCTCCTTTTAGCTCTATCTACTTTTCCTCCGCGATATTCTATAGCTTCGATACCCTGTTTATACTATCAACTATCTAGCTCATTAAAATATTCATCTACCGCAAACCTATCACCTCTTCATTGTTTGCAAATCTTCTGTAACAAAGTCATTTTTTCAAATTTGGAAATAGAAAATAATCCGAAGGAGCTAAATCTGGCGAATAAGATGCATGCTGATGCAATTCGAGCTTTAATTCATTATTTTTGCCATCGCAACAACGGATGTGTGAACTGGTGCATTGTCTTGATGAAACAACACTTTCTTCTTAGCCAAATACGGCTTTTTTTCCTTAAATTTCATCACTTAAACGCTGCAACAAATTAGAAAAATACTCGTCCTTGATTGTTTTTCCTTTTTGAAGATAAACAATAAAAATTATTCCACGTGCATTTCAAAAAAACAGACGCCATAACCTTGCCTGCAGATGGAACTGTCTTCGTCTTCTTTGGACACGATTTTCCCCTCTCAGTCCACTGTTTTGACTGCTCCTTTGTCTCAGAAGTGAAGTGGTGGACCCATGTCTCATCCATGGTTACGAATCGACTCGGCTCGGCTCGGCTTTATTACTGTGAAACATCGCCAAACACTCTATAGAAACATCTTCACGATGTTGTTTTTATTCTATTGTGAGCAAACGCTGCAACCATCTTGCACACAGCTTTTTCATCTCCAAATTTTCGGTCAATATACGATATATAGCACTTTTAGAAATGCCTGTAATTTCACCTAGCACACGCATCTTCCGCCGGCGATCAGCCAATACCATTTTGTGGATTTTCTTAACCGTTTCTGGCGTGGCCACCTCAATTGGTCGACCACTACGGTGTTCGTCTTGGCAGCTCGTACGACCTCGTTTAAATTCTATACCCAATATTTTATGGTCGTAGAATATAGTTCGGCTTTAATATTCGTTGGACTGAGACCTTTTAAATGAAATTATTGAATTACATAACGGTGACCAATTTTTTCCATGTTTACAAATTCACTGAGGTCGTTAACTTTCGATGGTTCCAAAAAAAATACTAAACAACATTGCGCCTTGTAACTTCAAACATATATTTTATAAGGCTGCCACTTTTCACTAAAATAATTTTTTTCAAACTACTGCCGCCATCTACATATATGTCAGGTCGGATAGTTCTGGGGCTACCCTCTTATATCGTTTTTCAATAGTTTTTTTGTGGCCTGAGGCTTCTGGAGTACCTTGGTGACTTCAATATATCAATATAAGTTAAATATATTCTGTAGATATATTATGTGTACTATTTTGGCTTACGTAACATTACTTTTTAGCATAAATATGCACTATGTTCCTTCGAAACTATATACGATATGAAGCAAGAACAAATTTAAAGCAAAAATTTTACAAAATATTTAAATATGATCATAAAATTAATAAAATTGCAATAATATGAATTTTTATACGGGAGATATTTTACTTTGCCTTTGGCTGCATTTCGTTAGGAAAAAATTGAAAAAAAAATTCTTCCACCGCTTTCGAAATATACGCTTCCATATAATGATGAAATATAAAAAAACCACATTATAAACATGTTGCTTGTACACTCAAACTATGTTGCTCCTTTGACGAACGATACAATTTCCCTGATATCAACGTAAGTCCACTCAATGAGGAAATATCCAGAATAATTTTTCAGTATTTTCAAAACTTGTACATATGCATCTTTTTCATCTATTGATATTACAGTCTTATACGAAATAACAAAGGAAATGAATATCATGGAAAGTATATATACAATGTTCAAGTTTAAATGTTGCCAACAATATATACAAGTTGCTGCAACTTCATATTATAAGTAATGTATATAAATAAAATGTTGTTACTTAGAGACATAGGAGCATATGCTATCAAATTGAAGACAGCAGCATGATTTTGTTGCTGAACTGTAACATATCTTCGACTTTAATATGCTACATATATATTGCAAACAAGTACTAACTACCATTCATTAAAAGGTCGAACCAAAGTGATGGTGGTGAAGTAAATGAATATCTACTTGTATTTTTGTATTTTGTATTATATAGAGAATATTACATACAGAATTACATTTAATATGTCGGTACTATGTAGTTGTTGTTGTTGTTGTTATTATCGTTTGCTGTTACTGCAATTACAAAATTGTCGATGTAATTTCTACTTGCTGCTGTTGCTGCTGATGTTGCTTCTGTTATTGCTACTACATACATACAAAATTTTGTTTTTTTTTTGGATTTTCGTTTGCATTACAGTTGTTATCACTGTTGTTATTATTGCAACTAACGAATAGTAGGTATACTTTTGCTTACCCCCTCTATGTGTAAACAGTAGCTAAATACGTGGTAAATGAGAATTTAATATTATGTACATATGCAATTACAATAACAATAATACGCATGTCAATTGTAGCTGTTGCTGTTGATGTTGTAAATGTTGTTGCTGTTGTTGTTGTTGTTGTTGTAGCAGCAGCAATGTTTCCAAGTTATGTTGCACTCGTTATGTTATGGATAGATGAAGAAGAAGAAAAACCACAAGTGACAATATACATATGTGTGTGTGTGAATTAGGTTGCTGCACGAGTATGCCTTGCAATTCACATCATCTGCACTTTACTGTCTTCGGTTAGAAGTAGCTTCGAAGCGGTCCTAAAATCCTAAAACTCCCTAAATTGCTCTAAAGTTGGAAGAAATAAATACTTAACCATAATATCTCTTCTCTAGAGGGTGGAAATGTAAGGCCGACTTTCGTTAAATTTTGCTATCCATCAAAATTATTTTATTAAATATACCCTTTGCTCCATGAAATCGCCCCTAGAGTGATCAAATGTATGACTGGCCCCTATTAGTTTTCTCTCCTCAACATTTTTCCCAAACATAATATCTTTCTACTTTTCTTGTGATAGTTTTATAAAAAATGCTCCCAGGACTCAAAATAGTGCGCCGACCGTATTAAAATACAATATATAATATATAATAGCTGCCTGGAAATCGGTTTTAGAAGGGTAGTATGTAAATCGGACACCAATTAATTTAACCTTGCCAATATTTTTTTGCCAATATTTACCTGAAAATCGACAAATAACTTTTAAATCATCTACAAGAGAGTGAAATGTAACTGCAACCTATGTTAAATTAATTTTCTCAATAATTTCCTTGAATTGACTCACCTCTTATTTCTCTCACTTCAGGGAGTTGCCATAAAAACTTGACATAAAAACAGCTCAAAATCAACAAATAACTCCATAACTGCCTACAAATTATCTCTAGAAGGATGTAATTTAAATTCGACCTACATTAGCTTTACTTCTTCATTATTTTTATCTCTCTTCAATTGAGTTGTTGAGATTCTGCGAATACTAGTGTCAATGGCATATGCCAGTAGTGTAGTTATCAAATATCATCCTTGTGCAGCACTATAATACTTATATGTATAATATATACTTATACGTACTTAATCATCGAAGTTGATACTGAAAATTGGTAGCATTCGAGAATGAATGATCAAGTTAACACCAAACTATTATTACATCACGTAGCATTGGTACATACAAGGTGGTGGTACAGAAGTATAATTCTCCCAATATTAAATGCGTATTCAACAACAACAACAACAACAACATTATAACACATTGATTCTTTTTATTCCTAGTAAGTATAGTGCCAGCATCGAAAGGTTACGTTCATTACAAGTTGCATTTAATATCACAATGCTTATGCATGTGCGTGAATTTGTAAGTGACTTAGAGCGTATTGTGTTGTGAAGAAATTCGAGCACTACTTTGTGAGGATCATCGCACACCAACTCAACGTTATTACATGATAACGAATAAGAAGAAGAAGAAGAAGAAGGAGTTTTACTGAATTACTGGACTTGGTTGGTCGACTGGATTTCGTTTAATGTCGATGTCAACATGAACAACAGCAACTGCTTACCCACATACAATCTCAATAAAAACGATGTAATGCCAATAATAGCAGAAATAACAGCAACAACAATAACAACAGTGAGAGAAGTGACCAAAATTAAAACGATTTAATGTTATTTTTTTTCAAAACTGCACCCCTTCCCCTTCCACAATTCCTCCCACCGCAACAGCAACAAAAAAAAAGAATATCGTGAACTTCTTAAGTTTTGGTGTAAAAAGTATTGGATATTGTTAAATCTACTGTTGTTGTTATGATTGTGTTTGTTTCTTTTTTGTTTTTTTTTTTTTTATATACAAAATATATTCTTATACTCATTCCATTGTAGTATCAATTTACACATTGTCATGTATCGATAGTAGCACTGCGATAGTCGTGCATTTTGTTTCGAATTGCAGTTTTTTATTTTTATTTTTGTATTGTTAAAATCTGTAGACACGCACAATTTGAACATGTTTTTTTATTTTATTTTATTTTATTTCATTTTATTTTTTTTTATTTTGTTTAAGGAAGAAGTAGAATATGGCCCTTTTTGCCGTTTATTATTTGTTTAATTTTCACACTAAATTTGCTCAAGTCAGCTTCGATTAAAATCAATTTAAATGATTTATTGCTGAGGAATAAAATAAGTGAAAAGAAGATGCATTTTAATAGTAGAAATATATTTTAGAGCAAGAAATCTGAAAAAAAAAATTTTTTGTTTTATTTTAAATTGTTTAATGAATTTTTTTTTAAATGTTATTCTAAATGTTATATGAAATTTGAATAAAAACTGAAGTTATTCTAAACTAAATAATGAATATCAAATTCAATGAATTTAATTTTGATTTATTTAAATCATTCATCTGATCATTCCAGTAGTGTAGGCAGAAGGATCAGAGGGAAAGATCCCCCTTGGCGAATGGACTTATTAAAAAAGAAAAATTTGGTATAATATATAGATACATATTTGCAAAGAATTCATTAAAATATTTTCTTATACATCTATTTCGTCTTATCGACCCCCCTTGCCAGAATTACGCCACTGTATCATTCTCTAATAAATATTAGTAAAAATTAATTGTTTTTATTGTCATGTAAGATATGATATTTTCATTAGTTGTAGGTAAGAATTACAAACGAATTTGGTTTGTGTCTATACTATTTTATCTACAGTGGTAGCCATACATATATATTTCCACCAAATTTTGTAATTATTTTTATAGAGTAAAATATCATATGAGCAACTAAGCAATTTTTAATTGTTTATTTGTTGTTAAAAAAAATAAAATTAAAAAAAACAAATATTACTTACTGGCATATGGATCATAGTCCAGGAGGAACCAATTATGAGCAGCAGAACTCTAGTGACTTCACTTTCTTTGAATATTATCACCGATATTTTTTTTAGAACTTTTTTAATGACAAATGCTTACTGCGGAAGTTTTGCCAGTAGACATTCTTAGCAGGTGGACATCCTTAGAAAGAACAATTTTATTTGTATTATATCTGAAAAAAAAATGCTGTTTAATTTGGAGTGCAGGAAAATGAACAGTTAACCTTATACACGAAATATTAATTTCCCACTCTTAACATATGACTATTTTTGAAAAATTCAATTTCGGTAATATCGAAGATTTGACATCCTATACCATGGCAGATCGGTAGTCATACTTTGTGGAAAAAAAAACAATTTTTGTGCTGCAGGTAGGCATGTTTTTTATACAATTGCTCCCTTTTTCAAACATACTCCTGCGTGGATAAAAATAATCGTATATTCTGAGCTTTATCCTTATAAATTTATATCTTCACCTGCAAACTCATGCATGAAGTTCCTTTTGTATGAAAAGTATGCTTCATTTTTATTGGATTCTGTACATTTTTAATCTTGCTCATTCATTGGCAAAAATAATCGTATGAATCGAATTTCAGCTTGATATCTTGATATTTTCGATATTTTGATAAAGGTTAGTTTGTGTGATTTCTAAGCAATTTTAAGGATATTTATCGATTATCACTTTTCAATTCATTTTGTAGGAAATCCTTCCAAAGAAATAGAAGTAGGGTGAAATTATGTTCGAGGAAAAGTGTTGAGGTGGTTCAATCCCCGGCTCATGCATAAAAAATTTAATATCAAAAAGATTTTTCTTTCGAACGGTACCCACCTGTCGGCAAGCAATTAGCAATTCTTCCGACAGTAACAACTTGCCATGAAAAAGCTTCTAAAAGAACTCTGTGACAAAGCTCAGAAAAAGTGATGTCACAAGTGTTCTGCCGTTCGGAACCGGCTAAAATAAGTAGGTCCCTTCTAATACTGTCGAAAATTTAACACGCACAACAGTAATTGAAGAGAATCTCGGCCAATGAGCTCTTCGGGGCTTTAAGTGCCACATATTTGTTTTATTTTAAAAGTGTTGAGCAACAAAAGTTAATTCTGATTGGTCTTATATTTTCGGCCGCAATAGAATCACTGGGAGCTGTTGCAGTGAATTCTATAAAAACGTCAATTTTATAGAAGAGTCCCCATAAATGGTGAAAATTGAGGGGATTTTGTTATAACAAATGTTAAGAAGAAAAAATTATGGTCATACATTTTATTCCCTCAAAAATCATGAACAGATGATTCTGTGAATAAGAACAACATTTTGAGGTTACGAATAAAATGCGATTTATGTAAGATTTAAGAAAAAATATATCACTAACACGAATAGTAGTAGTAGTAAATAGTAATAACTTCATCATCATAAACATCATCATCATCGTTACATACATTATTATTCTCATTATTATTTTCATCATCATTTCCATTATCATTTCCATCATCATTCTCATCATTATTTTCATAATTCATTTTCATTATCATTCTCATCATAATTCTCATTATCACTGCTTATGCTCATACCACTTGTTGGTACCACTAGTTAGGTTCAAAAGTTTATAGTGCAAATTTTGTATTAACTACGCTAGAATGGCATGGCTTCACATGGATGTATATATATGCAATAGGCCATCGATGGTTAGAGAAACATATGTATATGTTCGTTCACATTAAATGTAAATCACTAAACTATAAGTTTTTTGTACAATCTGTGTATCTCTCACACTTTCTATCACATACTCATACTGTATTGCTCTACAGAAAAATATCATTTATAGCATTTAACACTTGCTGCAGTACTTGTTGATGGCACATGTTGACACATGATGCATTTTGTAGTTGTTGTTTTGTTGGTATTATTATTATTATTATTATTGCTTGTATTACAATTTCACCACCACCAGCACTACTTACGATCATCATAGCCACCTTCCTAAACTAAATTCATAATCTTCGATGAAAACGAAAAATTATTGTTAATTCTTTGCTGCTGATGCTGCTGCAGCTTCTATTTCTTGATATTTTTGTAGAACAGACGCACATACCTTTACATACACATCTGTAGCATGAATATGCAGAACAAAAGCCTTTGGCCTTAGTAATGTCTTTGGCGTGGTACATAATTTTGTTGTTGTTGGCCTCCGTCTTTGGCTTTAGCCAAGAAAGGAGCACTTGAGCTACAGATATGAGTAGACATACCTTGTGCAATGTGTACGACATGTGAGTATAGCCAATAAGCCAACAAGTCATCCAGACACAGCCAGTTATTGAACCAACTCTGTCATAAAGTTCAACGATGCAGTTGAATAGCAAAGAAAATAGAAAAAAAAAATATGCCATATTTTCAATATACTACAACACAACACTCGAACTCGAACTATTGAGGCAGACAAACTGAAAAACAGCCAAAACAGTACACAAACATAGGTGTATAGTAGGTGCTCAAGAAAGCACATACATATGTGTTATATGGTGTTGTGTGATCCTTATGTAGGTAAGTACTAATAAATACGTGTTTGCTTCGATGATAAGTAATAAGCAATAGCAATACTCGTAGCAATAGGAACTAGCAATATACTATACCATCATCGTCATCGTCATCGTCATCATAATCATTGTTGCCATCGTCACCATAGTCTCATATTCGATCTTTTTTCAATAATAATTCATGCTGCGCGACATAAATCGATTAAAATTGCAAGATTAGATTTTTACAGTTAATTTATGAAATTTGTTGCTGCTCTTTACAATTCTTGATGGCTATTTGTTGTTATTATTACATAGTTATATATGTACACATATATATATGAATATATACGATACTGATAATGATGATGATAATGACTAATAACTACATGATAATGTTGATATTCTTCTATTTCATGAATATAAAAATTTCGTATATTTTTCAAGTGTTTTGGAAAATATTTTTTTTTGCACTCAATTATTTTCAGTATTATCTAAGGTTATTATGGCAATAGACATCTCCAAAAATTTATATATGAATAAATATTTGTATCCATACATGCATCTATTCACCCTTTTGTATATTATAATATAGTAGTAATGGGGGTGTTTTTTTTTAGTAATGGGTTAATAATGAAAATTTAGCTCCTTCATATTGATGGGGTGAAATATTACCCCTATATGTGTAGAGAAGATTTCACAAATAGAAAAATAAATTCACTTGATTCATGTGATAACTATGTACAATCTAAAGTATATTTAGTGCTTCATACATTTTATAGTCCGGCAGTATTATAATTTAATTTTGGAAATTGTTGAAATTCTCACGTTACTCAGGCAATAAACACATTCAGCTAAAAACACGCAAAAAAAAGCAAATGGTTTGAAAACTTCTGAGATTTGAAGGCAAAGAATTTGAAAATAGTTGGAAATTTCGTAAAAGTACCTGGTGATAAAGTACTCGTACTTTATAGCCTAGACAGACGCCAGCGTTAATCCGGATTAACGAGTTAATTCGATTTAACTCGGGCATTAACTGCAGCTAATCCGCATTAGTTCTAGAGGTAATTCTCAAAATTAAAGAGTATTAGGGCAATATCCGATGGCAACACTGATGAAAACAGCTGTTGTCTATTGTGAATTTTTTCTCGTTGCAACTTACAAAAGAATTCGTATGTTCGCTAACAAAAAACTATCAACAATTGTTAACAATTAAATAAATCCAGCTGTCAATTGCGTACTCTGATTGTCAATTTACAAGTTTCGGATAGTTTTCAGTTCGCGTACTTCTTATATATTTTCTCATATCGAGAGTGACGGATGACAGAAATTGTAATATAAGTAAGTAATAGCAAATGTAAGTGAGCAAATCTAATAAAACAGCAATCAGCTGTTTACTTAATCCGCAATATTGCCATCTGTCAGGTTAGTATGTTATTCGGATTAAGTGTGCCGTTAATCTGGATTAAGGCTGTTTAGGCTATTATATCCATAGTTTACATTTTGTACGAACTTCTTTTAAAAAGTATTATGCAGTCATATTTTATTTAAAATATGTCTTTCGGTATTAAAAAACTTTGTTCTAAATACTAATATAGTATCAATGATGATCCAAATAAGATCTATATTTTATACTGCTGTGTATAGGTTAAAGAATTTGCAATTTAACATTTTGTTTTTTTTTTTATTTCTAGCTAACATATGTCAGATATTCTTTCACCTTTATGTGTAAAAATCCAGTTAAAAATTCGACATAATAATTATGAAAAAAAAAAAACAAAATTATAAAAAATACACGAATAGTTGTATATGAAGGTTGATTGATTTATCTGTGTAAATTATAAAAATTTCAAATTTTTAATTAATATTAAAAATGTTACACTAATTTTAAAGACATTGTTGTGAAATTTGATTATAATTTTAAAATTAATCTACCATGACATTAGCTATTGTAATTATTATCTTCAATTAGTTTGATTTTAAAAAGTCACAAATATATATATATATATATATATATATATATATATATATATATATATATATATATATATATATATATATATATATATATATATATATATATATATTGATTTATTAGCAATATTTAACAATGTGAAGATTCAAAGGGTAATTATTGCATATAGGTTTTTGTGAAAACCTTCAAGCTCGCATTGATTATTTATGGTCGCTTTTGGTAATACTTGGGTAAAAAATAAAAAACTGAAATGAATTCGATGAAGGAAATGTGAACTTTTTTTATATAAGTTTACACTTTTATTTTCAGCATAGAAATTCCTCAAATATGCAGGAATTTATAAATTAATTCAATAATTTGAAAATTTAAAAAAAAAAAAAATCGGAAATAATACCTACCTACCAATAAATTAAAAATAAACATGAAAAATTCTGCTAAAAAATATTTACAAATTTAGTAAATTTAGGTAAAATTTTATATATGTCTCATACTAATATAAAGAACTCATATATGAATGCATTTTTTTTATGAATAGAAACCAACATTTATTTATTGATTTCATAACAATATTAAAACGTGTTGTGTTTATTTAAGATTCAAGAACCAAAATAAATAAAAAACTCGAAATATTTCACGCACACCATTAAAAGTTATCACAACTGCATCTGTTAATATTACAATATGAGTTTGTGCCTTATTTTGGACACTTGACAAATATCGTACAATGAAAAAAAGGATACCCTTTGCTTGCAGTTCTGTGAATTATTCTTTCCTCTTCTTCTTCTTTTTATCATTTCTTTCTTATTCCTCTGTCTATTTCCTTCTTTCTCTCTCTTTATTTTTATTTGGAAACAAAAAATTGAAGATGAAAAAGTAATGATTGATCGAAATTTAACAAGCTGAACTAAATGCTGTACGCCTTCGCATATTGAATTGTTCTTATTGGTATTCTTACTGTCGATTTGTAGTATGCGAAGTATAACAAAAATCTTATAATATACGAGGTGTGATCAAAAAGCAAGGTGACTTTTCAATTTTATCCAAAAATGATTCATTAATATTTATGATGTCCCCTTGAAGTAATCCCCCTTATGATAAGCCTTTTTTTTGTTATAACCTTGAGCTCTTTCAGCGATGCAATTTTTATCTCCTCAATTGTTGCAAATCTCCGTCCTTTCATGGGTCACTTCAATTTTGGGAACAGGACAAAGTCACAAAGGTGTCAAGTCCGGTGAATATGGTGGCTGAGGCATGATAATGGTGTTGTTTTTGGTCAGAAAATCACTTACAAGCAACGATTTGTGTGAGCTGGTGCGTTATCGTGATGCAAAATCTATGAATTATTTTTCCACAATTCCGCATAATTTCAAGGTAATACTTCTTATTAACCGTACGACCTTGTGGTAAGAACTCCTGATGTACTAGGCCATGAAAATCGAAGAAAACAGTGAGCAAAACCTTAACATTTGATCGAACTTTGATCGAATTTTCTCGGCCTTCTTGGGACAGCTTATACCACTTATACACATTTTTCTTACTCAGAGTAGATTCTCCGTATGCCACTGTCAACACTTCAAGAGTTTTAGAGCACTTCATTCCATTTTTTTACACAAAATTCTTTGTAAACTCATTGCTCGACAGCAGAAAATCGCCGAGCACACCAAACACTTCTAATCATACATAATATCCTCTCACAAACAAACAAGAATGCTATATAGTGGAAACTGTGAACATACCACATTGATCAAAAAGTTCCCGGAATAACCAATTATCCATCTATCTCAGTGCTTCCTGCAATTTTTCCATTACTTCCTCTCGGCTGCTGAAACGCGTTCCCTGTAATGGTTTTTTAACTCGATTGAACAGAAAGAAGTCACAGGGAGCCAAATCAGCTGAATTCGGTGGCTGTTGGATGGTCACACGATTGTTATTCCGGGAACTTTTTGATCGAGTGTACCAACACAACAAAACAAAAATTTGAA
Source organism: Megamerina dolium (assembly GCA_963854835.1). Lineage (NCBI taxonomy): Eukaryota > Metazoa > Arthropoda > Insecta > Diptera > Megamerinidae > Megamerina > Megamerina dolium. Next base: position 4,581,528 of record OY978528.1, read on the forward strand.
ATTTGTATGTACGGAGTCCGCGAAATTAAAAAAGTCACCTTGCTCGTATATGTGTGATAAAAGTGATGTTTGCATTGACCCTCCTCATTAGACTGTATTGGTTTTTATGATATTTCTGGGTAGGTTTCTGGCAAATAAAAAGATTTTGTACTAATAAAAAGTGACTGTGATACTTTTACATCATTATTTTCTCTAATATCAAGTTGCCAGACTGATACTCTACTGAGCACAGAGCACAGATATATTCGGAAATGGGTGTCGATCGAATAAAATCCCGAAAACCTCCTCCACAAACAAAAGTAAGATTCTCTGAGAATGTTTTTGCACTATGGGTTCGTGTTAGTGTTAGTGTATGTGTGATAGAGCTCAACACAATTTTGCATCATTTTAAAAGAGTTGTCTCAAATTGAATGCGCTCCTTCAAATAAATGAACATTATGACTGCACATTTAAATATATTTCATTTGATATAGAATGAGCATTCACTGTAAAATTGAAAAAAAAAAAGAAGAAAAAGAAACATTTGCCCTGCCTCAATTATTGCCTGATTTTTAAATGAAAATTGAACAAAAGTCTCAAAAATATATCAGATGATAATGATATGATTACCTTTTATTACCAATTTAACGATGCAAAGAATCAATGCACCAATGCATTGTGTGCTAGTTGGCTTTTGTTTATATAAAATTTGCAACGAAAAAAAAAAATGTGCTAAAAAAAATTAAGTATAGCAATGAAAAGAGCCATGCAAAAAAAAAAAAAAAATAAAAAATAAAAATTGACGCATTGCGCATGTGCGTGCAACTTTTACAAATTAGGTTTAATTAAAATTTCTGTATTAAATATGACACAATGCTCTGAATTCCAAAGCATGAGCAGCAGCAGCAGTCTACAATCAATATACACAATATGTATTATAGTAGCTCAGTAGTAGCACAAACAAACAGTAGCAACACCCAATAATGACGCGATTGTTGAAGCATCATTTAAGTATTTGTGAAGAACGTAATTACGCAGACACAATGCAAGCAAAATGTGAACAGAAAACCAATAAAAAAAAAAAACAGTACATCTCTCATTTATGATTTCATTTTTAAAATTCACAACAATTTTTGATAAAGAATTTTATTCTGTTCTTATAATGATGATAATAATGATGATGATGATGATGATTTGTTATTATTATATGTATATATTTTGTATCCTTGTTGTATTTTTTATAATTTTTTTCATACCAATACTTACGTCAGTCATCAGCACCATTGAGCCTGAGTGTGTTTTTCCTTCATACACTTCATACAATATTATATTGATGACCATATCTGGTGTTATGACAAATACTCCATATAAATGTTAAGAATTAAATTCAATATTTTTTTTTTGTTTGTTTTTGTGTCAATGCAATAGCTACAATATATAATATGTGCTTATTGCGCGCAATCATTGATCTTGCAGGTACCACATATTCTTATAGAAAGAAGACATTTGTCGCATATTAATATACATCGGAATATCTGAAATGAGTGTGATTATATGTAATTATGTATGTATGTATGTATCGGTGCCTTAAATAAGCACACTTTATTGTTGTTGTTGGTTTGTTTTTTTTTTTTTGCAGTCATTTGTATTAATAATTATAGAATTTTTCTTATAGAATTTTTTTGTAACATCTCTGTAATTATAGCATGAGTATTCTATTTGAATGCAATAAAACTAAAAGAATTGACAAGTTGCGATCAATATCGTTTGGAAATTGTTGTGCGTCAACAATGAAATTGATATAAAAATGATATATGTATAAGATGAGGAGTAATTAATTCATTAATATGATATTAAGAGAGAGAGAGAGAGAGAAAGAGAGGGGAAAGAATGAAATTTGATTTTAACTTTGTTCAGAATTTTTATAAGGACAAATTTTATAAGGCGCAAATCAATTAATTAATATTTTTGTAACGAAAATATTTTAAATATTGATTTGAATAACTAATTTCGTATCAAAAAAATATTTCCAAAGACGATAAAGGAATTATATTCAGGAACTTTGTTCTTAAAAGTCGATTTTTTTTTAGAAAAATAATTAAATTATGTCATCCAGAAGTTGCTGCTGATAATAATACTAGTCGCACTAAATTTTTGTATTATTTTGAATTTTTCTTCTTTGAAATACTACAACCAGAATTATAAAATGTAACCATTGTATGATTTTTTGAGGCACTGTAGAACAAAAAAATTAATTTGAGACGATTAGAGACTGTTAAAAGAAAATATATGCTTGGATTTTATAAAATAACATTATATGAAGACCTTCTGTTCTATATTTGTATATGTTCGTGAGCAAAATATTGATGAGAATACACTTTTGTATGAGATGTAGGAGTGATTTTTATCCGATTCAGCCCTTTTTCAAACTCATCCCTTTATGAACAAATTTAATGATATGTAGCGAATTTTAGCTTGATAGCTTAATATTTTCGTAAGAAAATTGTATAAATATTCATACAGAAGCACAATTTTATATGGGAGGTACGTGTGATTTTTATCCGATTCCGCCCATTTTCAAACTCGTCCGTTTACAAATAAATTTAATCTCATATAGTTAATTTTAGCTTGATAGCTTAATATTTTCGTAAGAAAATTGTGAAAATATTCTTACGGAAGCATAATTTTGTATAGGAGGTAGGCATGATTTTTATCCGATTCAACTCATTTTTTAATATATCTATTTAATCGTCAATTTAATCATATAAGAAAACTTTGAAATTGATATCTTGATTGATATCTCACCAAAAGTGTGAAAACATCAATTCAACAGCATTCTTTCGTATGATAGATAGGCATGATTTTTATCCGATTCAGCCCATTTTTGAACTTAACCATTTTTTAGTAAATATTGTCATATATATCCAGTTTTAGCTTGATAACATATTGTTTTCGTGTGAAAAGTATGAAAATGTTCATTTGGAAGCAACATTTTGTATAGGATGTGGGTGTAGTTTTTATTCGATTATAGTAATTTTCGAATAGGTCTATTAGCTGGTAAATTTAGTCATATATACAAAGTTACAAATTGATATCTTTATAGTTTTTGGTAAAAGTGTGATTAAATACATTCAACAACATACTCTTGTATGGGAGGTAGGCGTGCTTTTCCTTTAATAAGGACCATTTTCTAATATATTTAATCTGTAGTCAGACATAGCAATTTTTAGTAGGATAACTCACAGGATTTTCACTTGAGTCGACTTCGTCATATCTGTCTGTTTTGATTAATTATTTGTTATTGTTTTGGATTTTCATTTTTTGAAATCCTAAACAAGATTTTTTTCCATGTAATTTTCTTTCTTTAACAATCATTCAATTTGAAAAAAAAAAACGAACAACAAAAAATTGATTAAAATTACTTGAACACTCATGAATGCCATAATTCATGTCAACATTTAATTCAGTGCATGTTTTTTAATACATAATTTTTAAATTATGTTTTAATATTGTATTTTTGTCCTTTCTTGAGCATTACCAATTATCAATTATCAGCTTTAATATCAACAACAAGAGCAGTAAAAACAATGTATGTAGAATAAAAATACATTTAACCACACCAACGATGCTATTTTACTTCTCTGAGTTCTATTTTGTTATTGTTGCTGCAGTTTTTGCTCTTCTACATAGTTGTTGTTATTATTATTGCCCTTAACAACAATCGTCTACCAATTTTCTAGATAATTTATGCCAACTCAACACAGTAGCAACCCTGTGGTGTAGTAATTTACGCTTTTGTAATAGCAACAACAATAAAACAGACGACTTGAACATGTCACATTGGGCTGGTTGCATGTATGCAAGTAAATAAGCAACAATAAAAACAACAACAACAACAATAGCAGGAACAACACCAGCACAGCTATATAGAAGAAACTTTCAAAAGTGTTCAACTTTAACACAGCGGGTGTGCATGAATTATTTACACACACACACACATACACAGTAAAAAATAATAAATACGAATTCAGTGAAATGGTAGACAGATAAAAAAAAATTTAATTATATTATATTTAAAAAATAAAATAAAATATATCGTAGAATATAGAATAAGGTACAACAAGAGCTAATTAAAAAGTATGACATTGAGGAACAACAAGTTGAATATATAATGTTTAGCAACATTTACTCTGATAGTAGCGAAAATTGAAAATCAACAAAAATTGAATTGATGAATGTACTTTCGGGGAAATATGCTTTGCTTTTCAATCAATTGTGATAATGTCACACATCGCATGTGAATTTTAACAATATTCGGTGATATTTAAATGATGGACGTATTGAATCAAAATCAGCAATGCATTGGGCAGCATGTTACGATTCATTTTGTATTTTATATTTTCAACTTTCTTTCAACTATGTATAGTTTTATGTTTAATTTGATCCAGCCGTTGCTTCTTCCTTTCGATTCATATTTGGCATTTCAAGTTCTTTCAAGTTCGTTATGACTGTTTGCTTTGGGCATCGCCATTTTCAACTTTCGTAAAATAAAGTGATTTTGAATGCAGAATGCTTATGACATAGACATTTTCAATGCGTTTGTCAATTTTGTTTTAAAATATTTCAACGGCAGACGGTTACTATCGCTAGAATCGCCAATTGCTTGCCGTCTTATGAGTGGCATACGAAAGCAGTGATATGGGAAGCAATGCTGCTGAATTGTTTGTACCGGGGAATAATACCAAGAACTTCACGCTGAAGCATTCACCCATCAGTTATGAAAATAGTTTCTCTCAATGTTTTAGTGTGTTGTCGGTGTGTGCATTTTGATTTTTTAAGAGCCTTCGGATTTGCCTTCCAATTTTGGCATACTCTCTCCACCATATCGGCCTGTATCTCACGAATAAATTCTTCAATATTGACTTCCGTGCGTCAACCGTTGCGGGTTTGTCGCTATAGGCAATGGTCTTAACATAGCCGCACAAAAATAGTCTAAAGGCGTTAAATCGCACGATCTAGGCGGCCAATTGACCGGCCCCAAGCGTGAAATAAAATGTTCACCGAACTCGCCTCTCAATTGGGCCATTGTTTCGCGTGCTGTGTGGCATGTAGCATCGTCTTGTTGAAACCATATGTCAGCCAAGTCCAGCTCTTCCATTTTGAGCAAAAAAAAAAGTTTGTAATCATCGAACGGTAGCGCTCGCCATTCACAGTAACGTTGCTGCCTTCGTCATCTTTGAAAAAATACGGTCTAATGATACCACCGACATTTTTCGGGATGCATTTGTAGTTCTTGCAATACTCCTGGCTGCTCTTCACACCAAAGATACCAATTTTCCGATAAAAAAAAGTGCATCTTCCGCCAACTTTGCCAGCGCCCATTCACGAAAACTTAGCCGTTTTGGTAAGTCGTGTCGCTTCAATTCTGGCATCAGCTGTATTTTAAAAGGTTTTACACCCAAATCCTTCCGAAAAATTTTACACGTAGTGGAGTAACAGAGGCCTAATTGCTGCGAACGGCGCCGAATAGATAATTCACGGTCATCAACAACACTGGCGGATACAGCTACGATATATTTCTCTATCCGCACTCTACATATGTGTATTTGTGGTTTAATGGCCAATAATGTAAATTTGGTGCGAAATTTAGTCACACGATTCCGAATAGCCACCTCAGAAGGTCAAACAAAGCGACCGTAAAATGGAAAAGTGCACGATGCACTTTCTTAACCGAGCATGAATTGCGTTGTTCGTCAGTAAGTCGATTTATGGTTAAATTATATACCAAAGTGAACATGTTTGACAGTATCACGTTACACGAAAACAGCTGAGCTGCCAAAAACAGTGTTGCCAAAAGTAAAGTCGCTAAAAAATCACCCTGTATTACAGACTAAGTATACTCCAAGAGTCAAGAGTATATTCAGTTTATTCCTCTATTTGCAACGCCCATAAGAAGATATGACTGATATCGAAAAATATACAAGATATTGTTCCAGCGATATTGGATAGCTGTATCTGTCTGCCCAAATGAATGTTTACACAATAAATGCCGTCATTATACAATAACTGAGCTAAATTTAATAGAATAAAAAGGAAGAAAATATGTATATACTCACATATGTATATATATATACTCACACTCTTATACTAAACTCGGGCTGTCAAAGTGAATTCCATACCCATATAAATATATATATTAATTTAATAAATACTTGAACATAATTAAGTAATTGTTTAAAAAAAACTCAACCAAGAAAATGTCATACTATATCAAATTAAATTAATTGCAATAAAATATATTTCAATATATATTTCGAATTTATAATCACTAATGCCACAAGTATGATTGTAATATTATTCGAAACAGAATTAATAAATTAATTATTTGTTTTGATTGTGTATATGATTATTCTACTCAATAACAATTTATTATATTATTGAATTAGTGTTGAAAGAATGAAAAAATTATTATTTTAAAAAAATGTTCTTTGTATTTTTTCATTATTTTCATTAATAACTCAATTAGTATGCCATGTAGGTAGCATATACTTACGAGTGCAAAAAAAAAAAAAAATAAACAAAAACAAATTGTTGTAATAATGAAATAGCACAATAAAACATTTTCAATAAAAGTCAACAAATCAATTTATTGATTGCTCTATAGCACTATACATTAGTACGCATCTGAAAATGTCTACCACTCACTCACACACACTCATACAGTCACTCAGTCACTCAGTCACTTTTTCTTCATAAAATTGCTCGTAAGTACTATTGTACGTATGTGTAAGGTATTTACATTGTATATTCATGTGACTATAGAACTATTATTTAGCTGCCTACATTTGTGTACAATACAAAGCACACGCACGCACACAGACACACATACATCATCATGTTATTGAATAAATAAACAAATCAAAGTATCACATATATTTTCATAAATATTGCATGACACGTAATTGAAATTAAATCATTTTAGTTGAGCATTTATTAGTAGCGATAACTATGACAAAGTTGTTGTCAATTTTTATGCACATACTACTACTACACAAAGAATATAATAATGCCGTGTGGGAAAAAAATGGGCTATAATTATTTTCTTCAGTTTTTTGAAATTTATTTCTACTATTTTAATTTTCTCTATCTATTATGATAATGCATATACATGTCATTTTCCTATTTGGTATATTTATATATTTCTAGATATGTATGTGTATGTGTTTGAGCAACACTTGTAGCTTATTTGCCATTTTTATGACATATTTAGTTATTTTAACGACTTTGTTGCGGTTATGGTCAACAAATGGCCGAATGAGCCAAACATCAACCTTTCGAATAATGATTGCCATAAAAATTTAAAACAAAAAACAAACGAAAAAAAAAAAGAATTGACAGACAAGCGAAAGAAATTTAATTGAATAGCATTTTGCATTGCTAATCATTTTAGAATATTAGTTTATTTTATTTTGAAAATGTATATACATTTTGTACTAGAGCAGAAGGAGGGAAAGTTTTGGGGTTCCAAATACCTCCTATTAAAAAAAATATTTTATTTGCAGAAATCATGTTGAATTTGTTATAAAAAATTAAATTGATTTATTTTCTTAAAATTTAATAAAAAAAAAAATTTCGGGGATCCCCTTTAAGGGATTGGCGATAAGGGTAAGTGTATTTAAAGGAAATGTTGTGGCAGAAGATTTAATGTGTCGGTCATATATTTTATCGCTCTAAGGACAATTCTAAAACGATTATGAGGTTATTTGTTGATTTTCAGGCATTTTTATGATTTTTTCTTGGTATGGTAGCTATCTTAAGCGATGTAGATAGGGCGGAAGTATACTAAAAAAAAAATGTTGAAGTGAAAAAATTAATGAGAGTCAGTAATACATTTTAATACACTATTGGTGAATATATTAAAAAATATTTTAATTTTCATAATTTTTAGTGCAATTTTCTAATATAATCCTTTCCATCATCATACCTCCCCCAGATTTATTGCTGACTACGATCCTGTTATTTACATTTATATTTATGTACTCCTATCTCGTATGAATATCGATATTCTAAGTATATAAATAAAATGAATAATTAACAAATTTTGTACGCCATTTATATTGAATGATATGGTGCGATTTATTGTTGACATTTTATCTGAAAACAAAAAAAAAATAGAAACATAATACAAAAAAAGAAATAATAAATAACAATAAAAAATTAAGACAAATTAAAAATTTACATGCCAATTTTGTGATTTTATCAAATTAAAAATTTTTTTGTGTGTCTTTGTTCATTTGTTTGTTTTTCTACTAGACACATGTGTAATAAAATCTTTAATATTGCGGCTATAAAATATTAAATAGTCATAATGAGTAATTTCATTGTTATAAAAATATATATTAAAGAAGAGCATATTAGTTTTTATTTTAGTCAAAATATGTCATTATATTCAAATTTAATATACTCAAGCTTTGCAATTTGACCATTTGAAATTTTATTTACTCTATAATTTACAATATATATATATATTGCTACTATTTTTTAGATGAATTTGTATATCTTAGATTCATAAAAGGGCCTAAATCACAATCCTCCTTAAATTTTTCATTTCAAAATCCCATCGTCTGTCTTCTAGAAAATGTTCTATCCTATCATAATAGGCATAATGATTATCATCTGTTGTCTGAGTTCTAGAAGAATTTATATCATAGAGTGTGCCAGCGTCGCATGGCTTACTAATAATGCCATTTCGGATGTTAAAGTATTAACGCATTGATCTGTTGATCTAAGAATTATAGAAAGTGATTTGTATTAAATTATTTGCATCTACATTTTCATAGAATTTGAAAACTTTAACCCTTAATTCTGAATTTTTCAACAGAAAATCAAAATATTTTGATTTTATTTTTAAACAAAATATTTTCCTTTTTATTTCCTAATATCATCAACGGTTATCTGATGGCAAAATCAAAACTGGCACAGCAAGTTTCTTATATAAATACATATATTCTACATATATACATACATATAAACATAGTATGTACATACATACATATAATATTATATTGTGCTCGTGTTTTTATTGAGCTCCATCAATGTGTGATTACAAACTAAGAATCATCAACCCAACTAGGCAACGAGAACTTCACAGCAGGAGTTTATTGTGATTGTAATTTGAGGCTACTTAATGAAATCGAGAATTAACAATTTTTATGCGATTTTTGTTGACAGCACTAATGTTACGTATTTTTTTTTTCACTCTTTTGTTTGTCTTTTTTAAAGTTAAAAATAAACTTGAATAAAAATTATTTAAAAACTCTTTATTTAATTGCTTAGCAAAATACATAAAAATAATTATAGCATTGACAATATCACACAACAATACGTAGTAGGTAAGTCTTAAAAGTCTTCGGAAATTAGCACTAAATGGCACTTGCTGTATTTTGTGAAATTTCTCCAATCCAATATGGTAAACATCGATTCAAAGATAAATCAGTTTTGTGAGAAAACGTAAATTTCAGTTCCGAAGAATTTTTATAATTTACAAAATAATAAGAATCTTATTTATAATTAAAATAATATTTAATAATTATTGTATTTTATATTTTTTAAAATAATTTTCAATAATTAAATTATTCTGAAAAAAAATTACGGTCTTATGAGAATCAAATATTTCCAACAGTTGACTGCTTGTTTTTGCTTTTAGAGTAGATGATATTTTGATAAGTTATCATTTTAGATGCAATATGATTATTACAACTGTTTCCATTTTTGAAACAGTAGCTTGCATGCGATGTGCGATGTAATCAACAATATGCCCGCTGCCATCAAACAAACAAAATTAGGATAAAATCTATTAAATTAATTAAATAATTATTAAAAATTTTATAAATTCATATATATGCTTTTATAGAAATACACTCATGCTGCGTTCAAAAAAAAAAGTATAAACAAAATTTAATTCAATACTCAAAATTTTATTGATAAAAAAAAATATTTTATTGAATAAAAAAAGTAATAATTTAATTGAAAAAAAAATTTATTGAAAATATAAGTACTTTCATGAAACTATTTTATTGGAATTAGTCATGCATCGATGATTTTATGTTTATTTATGTTTTATTTGAAAAAAATATTTAATGCTTTAGTCTACGTACTTCTCTGTCGCTCATCTGTTTTTCCTTTTTTTAGCAAATTGCGCTAGGAATGGTGATTGTTTACATCTCATTGCCGTCAATGAATTTTGTTCTCAATAAGATAATGCCATATCTCATACTGCCATAAAAAATATTTGTTGAGAGAACTATTTTGCGGCAATATAACTTTAAGAACTGATCCAGTAGATTGGCTTTTAAAAATTTTCTGATCTAAAGACACTATTTAACTACGTTTGGAGGTGTATAAAGTATGTTGATGAATTAGCAAAAAAATTTACACATTGAAAGCCAATAATTAATGGATTTATTATTGAGAAAATATTTCTACCATTTCATGGAGAAATTCAATTATTACATTTTGGATTGATTGAGCATTAGTATGATAGTACCTTAGAATGTCACCAGCGATGTAAAGCATGCGATAGAAAGAATTTAGAAATAATTTATTATTATCTTTCGCGATCCGTACCTTACATTCACTCATTTTCACCTACACATCCGTGCAAGTTCGTGTCTTAAGTCTTTCAATATTTCCCATAAAACATATAGAAAGGTGTGTGCATAGGCTAAAAATGAAATACAAAATGATTGCATTTAATACGTATTGTATTACAATAATAATAATAATAATAAAAATAAAAATAAAAATGCATATTTAACAAATATATTACAATTTTAAATAGCCACTCACCATACATACAACTACATATTACGTACTACACTCATGTACGTATGTGCAATAGAGATGTATGTATGTAAATAGTTCTCCTCATATATGAGTAGTTGCATACGTTGTTGTTCATATATTTGTAGATATTTGTAAAGTGCTATTTTCCACTCTGTACAACTATTGATTGTCTATTAAAAAACTGTGGAAAAAGAAAGAAAGAAAAAATTATACAAAATAATAAATAAAAACAAAACAGCACAATAATAAAAAATAATAATAATAACAACAAGTGCAAAGAGCACAAAAAAAATGCATACAATCTTACATAGTCACATATGCATATACATGCAAGTTTACATACAAAAATAGCATATGTATCACGCTAGTGTATCGCTTTTGAGGCCTCTGCCCTGCTTATTTCGTTTTCTTCGCCATTTGCTGCTGCTGTTGTTGATATTGTGGCGGCAATTACTGCTTCATTGCCGCTGTTGTTACCGTTGTTGTTATTTCTATATAGCTTGCATATATACCTTACATACATACATATATACATATATACATATAACTGCACCATAAGGAGATTTTTAGTGCCTGTTTTATGTCAGCATTAAATTTACTAATTTATTTCCGTGGAGAATTATTGCTGTGCAACGTCAAAACTTGGCAATATTTTGATATGGCATGTTGGTTGGTTTCTATATAAATATACGATATATAGAAATATATGTTATGTACTTGTACACATGTGTCTACATATGTATGTATATATACATTTAGTGCTTGTTGCGTAGCATTCATTTGTTAGTTTGGTTTTACTTGCTAGCATTGTGAGTTTGTTAAGCTTGTATAGATTTGAGTTTAGTACAGCTATTGATGAGCATCAAATGATTGTAGGTGCAGATGTTAGTGGTGATACTGTTGCTGTTGCTGCTGATATTATGGCTGTTGATTTTCTTGTTGTTGTTGGCGGTGGCTTATTATTACTGTTCCACTTGTTTTAGTTCAACCTGTTGCCAGTCGTTGTTCTTTCTGCCATCATTATCATCATCATCATCATCATCGTCAAATATCTACTGTATTTATACCCTACACTTTAGGAGTGTAGTGTTTTGTAATTTTATCATGCTTTCAAACAACCATAAGGCGGTGGTGTGGTGGGAATGAAAATAATCTATAATCATTTCTAATCATATTTTTTATATTTTTTACACGAAAATTTACTAATGAATTATCGAATATAAGAATAAGTTGAATTGGATAAAAACTAGGCTAACATCGCATACAAAATTATTACATCGAAATAATGTTTTTTGATTTTTTTCACGAAAATGTCAAGCTGTAAATGTGAAACTTGACACACACGTTTCTTTTTACCAACAAATGGATGAGTTCAAAAATAATTGTAATCGGCTGAAAACTACTCTTTCCTCCCATACAAATGATGAGTCCTAATCTATATTTTCAGACGTTATATAGAAAAATATAATGCTATCAAGCTGAAATTTGGTGTATAAGAATATTTTTATGACAAAACTTATGAGTTTAAAAATGAATAGAATTGCATGAAAACTTCGGTCAACTCCCATATAAAAGTATGCCTTCGAATAGAGATTTTTAAATTTTATTCACGAAAATCTGAAACTATCAAGCTAAAACTCTATGTTTTTGAGTGTTTTTCAACCAAAAACAAATAGAATCTAGAATTGATATAATAGCATGAAATCCACACCTACCTCTAGTACAAAAGTATGATTTCAAACATATAGTTCATATTGTAGGGTATGTAAATTTCAATATAACCGAAGCTAATTCCATAATGATTGTTTTTGTTCATTTACAATATGCATGCCGACATATTATTGTGCGTTATGGTTGCCACAGAATGATTTGACGTATATATGTATGCATATATGAACATATATATATATATAGTTGAAATATTTGTAAAAGAGAAAAAAAAAATAAAAAAAAATTAATGATGGCTTATTAGCATGTACATACAAGTATGTAGATATGTTGAAATATATCTTCTCTCTCTCTCTCTCTCTCACACTCTGTCTATGCATTTCACTCTCTTAGAGCTTAGATCTGTTTAGTTGCTATAATGAGATGGTTTTAGAATGTTGCTTTTGCTGTTGTTAGCTCATTCAACCACCTCCGCCATGTCCTTCATCGTTCGTTGTTGTTATTTCATTTTTTTTTCCAATTTTTTGCTCATCTCTATGCACATCATATTATATTACAACTATGATGTGCTATCTCCTATATCATCTAGCTATCTATATGTTCATCTTTTGTACGACTTGTCATTACCACCACTACCCCTCCCATATACATATTTAAACATATCGATCTGTTTACTGCCCCTGCCAATAGAGCTCTGATGCTAAAAATGAGCTGCATGTGTATATGTGTGTTGTAATTGTTGTTATTGTCGTTGTTTAACATGCAATTAATTAGAATAGAATTAAACGTTTTATTTTTGTGGAATTCTCATTTGACATGTGGTCGTATAATTCTTGTTTATTTATTTTCTTGTCAATTTGATGGTTCTGGTTCTTCTTCAACTGTTTTAGCTGCTGTTGATGCTGCTGCTGTTAAATACTACTTACTATTATTATTACTACTACCACTACTACCAACAACACTATAGTGTTGTTGTTGTGAGTGCAAAATAGCTGTAGTTGTTGTTGCATGGACTGACATATTTACAGTTTGATTTGATGGAGGATTACTTCTTGCTTCTCTTAACATTCTACCACTCTACCTCAACCACTCTCCCTTGCAGTTTTTGTGTCTTTTTTTTCACATCAATTCAAATTAAATACTTTAAATCAGAAGCACATTTTTATTACATGCTCATCATCAGCTCATTTATAGTATGTTGTACATACATACTCATACATACATATACACATGAACAATCTGGTATATGATCGATCGTGCGTTTATACAAGTATGTATGTATGTATTTTTTGATTTGTTAGGCAATTAATTGTAGCATTTTTACAAAAATTTCCATCATTATCGTCAACGTTTTTATTTATTTATTTATTTTTTTTTTGAACTTCTTCTTAGTATTAATATTAGTATTATCTATAGTATTATTGCTCTTGCTAAATCGATTGTAATAGGTTGGTGTATTAAAATTGCGTTAAAGTAATCATTATCAGCAGATAAATTTTATAACAACATAAATATATAGGTATATACATATATATCTATATATATGCATGTGAATAGTATGTCTCATACTTAAATCGCCATTGTAATATGGACATAATGATTAGCATTGCTAATGAAATGATTATTCGTATTATTTTTTCAATTAGGTTTGCGTCCATGATAAATGCGATGCAATATATGAACAATACTATATAGTGATATTAACTCTATGGATATGAGAACCACTCCAGATGGTGGCACATTAAATAATATTTTATTGACTTACATCTTACTCACAAATAAAAAAATATTTCAATCTTCCTATCATTTTGTTAATTTAAATCAATACAAATTTGTAATGTAAGTTAAATATTCATGAACTTATGACTTCAGATCTTAATCGATTTACAATCGATAAATGCAATTCAAAATGTAAATTTTGCTATTCTATTAATCTTTATAGTATTTACAGCTTCTCTGATATCGTAAAGCATATCACAGAGGTAACAATCAAAAAACTTTAACCTCTTTGCAAATTATTATTTGCATTTTGAACAATGAATGATGGTCAACATAAATAAATTGTATAAAAATATATAAAAAAAATGTTCACTATTTTTGAACAATGAAGAATAAAATAAAAGCTTCTGCTATCAGCTACTCCAGCAGCATTTGGCAGTAGTCCAATATAAAACTAACCTTAAATATGAGTGCAATGTATTGTTGAGAACAATGTAAGAGTAATGTAAGTAAAAGTACTATAATATTTATGAATATTTGCAATACATTTTATTGTAGTTAGTTTTATAATAATTTTTTTTTTCTATTTTAGATCAACACCAGCAACACCTCTTACATTCATAAAGGTAATAATAATATCAATATTGAGAATACAATGAAGATCTATGATTTCTATGACGATTTGGATAATGTAAATCATATTACATTCATCATTATGATGATTTTTGTGATTATGATGACAAATATGATCATTTTAATCAATTTTTGATTATTTTGATTTTTGATGCAGACTCTGAGTTGATGGTGTGAGGCAATTTGATGAAAAATGTCAATTTAGTAAAAGAGTCTCTCGAAGGAATTATCGTAGAGGGTAAGTATGTTCAAGAGAAATGATTGCGAGTAAAAACTGATGACGATCAATCTTATATTTTAATCCTCTATAAGCGACTCCTGGGAAGTTGCGGGGTTAAACAATTTTGTTTTTAAATCTTGTATCTCCACATTTTTCTAGATTTAACCAGAATTCTTTTTATATGATTCTTATGATTTTCATAATATTTATTTTTTTAATAATGTTGTATAGATATTATTGTTCTCTAGAAAGGGAACAGCAACCCCGTTTGTAGGCGCGGCACCATTCGGCGGATTGGGAAAGGGCAAGTTCTCCAAAATCTTTAGCAGAAGCAGAAGATATACAAAGGAAGCAATATTGGGACAATCTACCGGGGTTACTACACAATCAAAGTCGCTCTTAGGAACATATAATCCAAATAGATTTGAGGATTGTATGAAGCTAAAGAAGAATAACTTAAGAATCATTACAGGAATTCTGACAGGACAATGTAGGTTGAACTATCGCCTGACAAAACTGTGGAATTTACTCTAATGAAATTTGTAGGTTTTGCGGAGAGAAGGATGAAAGCTCGACACACGTGCAGGAGGTGTGCCCCGCACTAATGCAAAAACGAAAGAAACACCTAGATGAACATCTACTAACTAATGGGGCAATCAGACTCGGAAATATAGGCTCAATACTATATTTCATAGAGGATGTTGAACTCAAAGAAATACTTTGAACCAAAATGAAGGGGAGCACAATAGATCTTATAGGTCGCGGTGCTACATCCCCATTAACAGTAATTTATGCAAAGTGGGCAATTACTTTTAATATTAATCGAAGTTATTTCTATAATGAGTTAATTTATTATAATAATGAAGATATAATTAAGAAATATCGGTCATCTAATTGAAAATTAATATCACTGGATAAAATCGATGATCTCGTCAAGATCACAACGATAATTTTGATCGTGATGATAATCATATTGATCACAATGATCATGATGATGAACAATCACCATATAGTTATGATCATGAAGTCACCATAAATGTATAATTACACAATATAATGATGATCTAAATCTAATCTCTTACTTCTCTATCGCTTTCAGCGTTTTTTTGTAATTTTTTAAAACACTTTATATTGTTCATTGTTCGAATACAACATTCCATCATCATCATCATCAACATCATTATCATCGTCATCGTCATTGTCATCATCATCATCATCATCATTATCATCACCATCATGATCATGTTGATGATCAAATCTATAATGTGTTGTACATTCATTTAAAAGGAGGTGTAACAGACCATCAGTAAATAAAACAACAACAACAATTGAAAAATCTACAAATATAAAAAAACAATCAAAATTCAAAACAAGTTCAATCAAAACGCCCTTAGGTTGCTGCTATTCGATAGCAGCAGAAGCAGCAATTCATATACATGTACATGTATACTCGTAGCCACTATATAATACATGCATATTTTTTACATGGTTGTATTGGTGAGTGAATGTGTGGGTGGAATGATGAGATTTATTTGAACTTGCAAGTAACTTGCAAGTAACAATACAACCGCAACGATAGCAGCAGCAGCAACAACAGGATCGAATTTATATTATATTATATTATATTCTCTTTTTTTTTTTCTTCCTCTGCCCTTTCTCCTTCATTTGTCTTCAGCCACAGGTATATACGCGAGTACATCTTTTATTTTGTGTTTTTTTTTTTGGCTTTTTGTTTTAATTTTACAATCATTGTTTTTGCTGTTGTTAGTACATATTATTGCACACAAATGACCTTTAACTGTTATAAGTACGGCACGATCATCGCTGATATGGAATTAAAGTTATTTCTCTGTTGTATGCATTTAATATTGCTGCGGCTGCTATTGTTGTTGTTGTTGTTGTTGTTTGCAACATTTTTAGCCATGGGAATTAGCGCAGTTTTTCTTTTTATATTTTATCATTTCAATATACACACACATACAAGTGTAAGTATATATTTGATTGTTTTTTTTTTTGCCTACAATATTATTTGCAACTATGAATGAATTTTTTTATATCGCTCATTTCATATAAGTATGCACCTATGTATTATTTATTATAATAAATAAATACAGTTGAAGAAATAATTGCTTTATTTAAATTTTTATTCAAAAGTTATCCGTTTAATATTTCTACGCTATAGTAATCTGTTTGCCGGTTGAAATTGTGTACATTCGATTATTTTCGATTAGTCAATGAATGAATGAAATCGGATAAAAATTACGCCAAATGTATCCTTTCATACGTCTTACCTGAAAATCGGAAGCTATCGAGCTCAAATTTATTTTGTAAAGCTCTTCTTAGCATAGTTTTAATTTGTTAGAAAATGGGCTTCATTGGACGAAAACCACGCCTATCTTCTATACAAAAGTATGTAGTTAAATATGTGTTTTCACACTCTTCAAGCGAAATTATGATGCTTTTGAACTCAAAGTTGGTATAAAAATTGTAGTTGTTGTTGTATTGTTGTTGCTGGTGTATTAAAATGTAACATGGGAAAAGGCGATATCTTTCGGACGTTGCGACTCCTTGCAATCACTCGCAATTTTGTGTGTCGTGAAGAAACGAATTGACCGAAATCCGCTGCAAAAACAGAAAATCTTGGCGCGGAAAATACAAATTTAACACATATCCATGTCCATGAAGATTTGGGACTCCGCGCGTACAAGCGACACATTGGTTACCTGATCACGGCCGCATTGGAGGGAAAACGCAAGCGAAAATCGTAAGCGTTACACAGCCGGTACACTCACAGACAAATTCTGTTTATGGGCGAGAAAATCTTCACCGTAGAAGAATCGTTCAATAAACAGAACGATCGTGTGTATGCTCGGGCATCCAAAGAAGCATTTCAACTCGTCCCGAGAATCCAAAGAGGCCAACATCCGGCGTCTGTAATGGTATAGTAGAATATGGTTAGCTACGATGACATTACCAAGCTCCATTTTGGTGAGAAAGGAGTGAAAACATCGGACAAAGTATATCAATCGACCATCTTGGAACTTGCAGCCTCTCAACCAATCAATATCCGCCAACAAGCCATGGGCTTTCCAGCAAGACTCTGCTCCAGTTTAGAAGGCAAAAACGACTCAACTGTGGTTAAAAAAACAACATTCCGGCCTTCATCATCAACAGATGATTGGCCAGCTGATAGTCCAGACTTCAACCCGTTGGATTCAAGTTGTGGTCCGTATTAGAGGGCATGGCTTGCTCTACTCGACACTCAAATATTGAATCGTTGAAGTGAGTCCTTGTCCATGCAGTGAACAATTTCCCCATGCATGAAGTGTGTCTCGCGATCGATGAGTGGCCAGGTCGTCTCAAATCGTGCTGGAAGGTAAATGGAAGTCATTTCGAATAATTTGTTTTAAGGTTTGTAGCCATTAAATAACACAATAAAAAGAAAAAAGTACTTATATTATTTACAGTGTACATTGCTTTTACTTGAATTTCATGCAAAACTATTTGCTTGTATATTTTTCATTTCTTTAAATATTTTGATTTTTTTTTTTTTTTGGTTGCGATTTTCTACCAAATAGTCGATAATAATAATAATTGTAATAATAATAACAAATACATATGTAGAACATCAAAATACAATAGTTGAATAGCTAAATATTTGCAACAATTGAACAAATTTAATGGCGTTCGATTTAGTACTGCTGTTGCTGCTGCTGCTGCTGATGACGATGATGCCAATGTGGCATATGAGTGAACCAGCGCCCAAAAATATTGCATTCTACGGCTGCTGCACTATCTAAACACCAACCAACATAACAATAAACATTGATACAAGTATCGGATTCTGATGAAACTCTGAAAAATCATAACAAATTTGTGTATATGTGTGTGTGTTTTTTTGGAGTTACTGCAGGCATAAAACGATCGATTGCAGATCGATTGTGAAAAATGTTAAATGTCGATAAATATTTGTTTTATATTTTCGGTTTGTTTGTTTGTTTGCAGTTTGCAGTTTGCAGTTTGCAGTGCACAGTGAATGAGAATATGTACGTGCTTTTTAGAGTATTACAACAACAGTAATGATGATGATGATGATGATCATAAGAGCAAGCAAGTAGTAGGTACAAGTAAAATGCTGTGAAATTTTATGTAAAACATTTTGTGTAAATCGTGATATTGAATGCCCGATGACCGTTGAACGAAATGAATTTTTGTATATATTTTTTTTTCATTTTATTTTGGAAGAAAATTTTTTATTTCTTGTATGATTTAACTGGACCACATGTACGTGCAGTTAATGCTTAGTACTTTGATGTTTGATAATAAACAGTGATTCAAGGGGTTTGAAGTGCGGTGAGGTTATTACTTTTGGGAGAAGTCATTGTTGATGCTGATCACAGTGATGATTGTTTGTTGATCGTTTGTTTTTGTAATGGTGGTGGTGATGGTGGTGCTGAGGTGCTGGTGATATTGCTTTGCTATAACATACATATTATCCTTCTAATGCTTTCAAATAAATATAAATATACGATTTGTTTTGTTGTACTTATAATATCTATTTACATTTATTATTATTATTATTTTTAATTTTATTTTTTATTTTTATTATTGTTAGTAGTAATAGGTGGGTAGTTACACATATACCTACTATTGTTATTTGTTAGCCATATGACCTGTGTGTGTGTGTGAACATGCATCTTCAGCGGCGATGGGCGTTCTTCTTTTTACAGATATTGTTTCACATTTCTATATAGTTTTATAGTTGCAGTTACTTATTTACATATACACATACATACAACAATTGTACATTATAGTATTGTATTTTAGACTGCTGCTGATGCTATTGATGATGCTGCTACTCCACCATCAGCTGATTGCAGGCGTTATTGTTTAGCATAACAACCAAAGGTCAATCACTATGCACATTGTGTTACATTGTTACTGCGGTCAAATGAGTGGCACTGTTTAAATATTTTTATATGAAATATTATTGGATTTGGTGCTTATTATTACTTTGATTTTTTATTGCCAGTGATTGAGGTGAATTAAAGTAATTTTTCATATAATTAAAATTTTTGTGGAATTAAATAATTTACATTCCGTTACACACTTGCTGCTTTGTTCCATCATCCTCTGCAATTTTTGTGATATAATTATTATGCAATAATTGCAGAATTTTGAGAGTTTTCGATTGATAAAACAATCGTTAATCTGATTAATATTCATTTTAATCAACAATTATCCGCTTAATCAACTTTTTTTTTAATCAAATACTAATCATGATATTAATTAATACTACAAATTTGTACAGAGTTAGATTAGATCAGATTAGTATGGTCCTCCTATCTGTTCAGATGGTAATTTTTTGTAAAGAGATACTCCTCATCATTCTGTGAGACTATGAGACAGCCAAATGAGAAATCATAAAATGTTTAAACCTTAAATTCAGTAATATTGTAGTACCCTAGGTACCCTATAATATGACAAATAGACAGACTTATCGAAAAAAAGGATGGTTTGCATCCAATAACCTTAATTTTTAAACACACTCACTCACTGAACAAAATAATCAGATGCGCCGAGCTTCAGTTTGAAAGCACTATATACATATTCACGGGCCTAGTTTACAAACATATACATTCGAAAACATACTTGTGTATGAGAGGTAGGCGTAATTTTTACTCGATTTCGTTCATATTAAAACTGGTACATTCTTTAATAAATTAAATGTTATCTACGAAGTTTCAGCTCATTTACTTTATATTTCCGTGCAAAAAGTGTACAAACATACATACGAAAGCATAATTTTATATGGGAGGTAGATGGGTTTTGATCCAATTCTTTCTATTTTCAAATACATCAAGTAATTTGTAAATATAATTATATGTACTGAGTTCCAGTTTGATAACTTATTATTTTCGTAAGCAAAATGTGAAAAAACCCCTCTCAAAAATATAATTTTGTATGGGAGCTAGGTGTAATTTTTATTTGATTGTATCTATTTTTGAAGAGATTAATTTTGCTGTAAAAATATTTGCACATACAAAATTTTGAAGTAATAGCTTAATAATTACTAGAGAAAAAGGGAAAAAATCGCATTCAACAACATATTTTTGTATGGGAGGTAGGAGTAGTTTTCATGCGATTTCGTTCATTTTCAAAACTAACTATTCTGTGCTAAAAATAATTAAATACAGTAAGTTTCAGTTTATTAATTTCATATTTTCATGCGTAAAGTGAAGAAAAATGCATATAAGAGCATTTTTTTGTATGAAAGGTAAGCGTGATTTTCAACCGATTTCATTCATTTACGAACTGATATGTTCGTTGATGAAAGTAAGCTTGTGTACTAATTTTTGGCTCCATTGATTCATAATTACGGTAGTTATCGTACGAAAAGGCTGAGAAACAGATAGCCAGATATGGCTAAATCGACTTAGATTGTAATTGCGATCAATAATATTCATATATTATTTTTCATATCTGTCAGCTCTTCTTATGGGTATTCCCAATGGAAACATAAACTCAAAAGATCCTTTAAATATTGGGTCTTACATCACACCTTTATCTCATCTTTCTAATGACACTGTCTTATCTATAACTTTGAATACATAAATATATCTGCTTTATTATGTTAAGAACATTGATGAAACTGTCGCACATTTACAGGACAAACCAGCATCTGAATCAAGAATATCAAAAATTATCTATTAGGTCTATTGTCAGAGTTGCTATAATTGGAAGAGATATCGAAGTTGAATTTTGTTTCGCCACAGCTGTGTGGTAGCCATATGAATGTAATTGAACTTAACATAACCCAAAGAGTGTTATAAATATTTCATATACATATTTCTTCTAATTCATTTTATCCATTCATGAAACTCATTCTGTTTGAGGTTACAATTTGAAAGCATCGATTTCAATCCAAAACTCATAGGACATCACAATAATATTAACACCTGATCATATAAATATATATATACTCGTATATATGTAGATACATAGGTAATCTAATCGAATTCGCATCATCTTCATGTATGTATGTATGTACTCGTACATTTGAAGATGGGTACATTGTCTCTTTACTTTTAGATTATACGAATCGTATCAAATGTGCATCATCACATTGCTTGCATCAGAAGAAAAGTTGAGAGTACAAAAGCATTGTCTGAATTCACATTGAGGTGACCAAAGGCCAACGAGCTGACACACACACACACACACACACACTCGCTCTTACATATTGCCAACACACGTCGCCTGTGGTTGTGATTGTAATATTGTTTGCAGCCGCAGATAAGCTTCATGTATTGTGTGTAGAGTCATACAATGTTGACTGCTGCAACAAAAAGGGTCGTAGATGAGGGCGTGTGAGGTACATATTGTGATTCACATATACACATGCTTGCCTATATGTATGTATATTTATGATAGAAGCAATGCAATTGAGTCAAAGATGCGCTATGCGATATTTGCTAAGATGCTGATGATGATGCTGATGGTGATGATGATGATGATGATGATGCTGATACGATGCCGTAAATGCGATGCGAATTGAGTGAGTGTATTTAACAATAACAACAACAACAACAACAACAACAAATGTAATATAAATAAAAGACGAAAATCAAAAAAAAATATAGGAAATTGTTAAGTGCCACAGTTATTAAAGCTTAGTCGCATGTTGTTGTTACATGGTACAACTATTGCACTATTTGGGCGATAGAATGCCAGTATTCGAGCATGTGCATAAGAGCAGACAATCAGTCGGACAGACACATGCATACATGCCACCATATATTCACATGCACATATAGCAACATAGTACATTCGTATATCCGCCCGTTCATCTGTAAGATTCGTATTTGGATTATCATTATTGTATAAGATGATGTTTGGTCCACCTAGCATGCATGTATGGCTTGATTGCTTGCGTATAGATGTAATTTCCCACGATTTAGATACACCCACAATATTCCAATATATATGTTGGTATCTACATACATACAT
This sequence comes from Megamerina dolium, assembly GCA_963854835.1. NCBI lineage: Eukaryota > Metazoa > Arthropoda > Insecta > Diptera > Megamerinidae > Megamerina > Megamerina dolium. Next base: position 4,604,602 of record OY978528.1, read on the forward strand.
ATGAGTATATGTAGTAAGAGGCAAACAATTTTTAATAACATTTACTCCTCATAAATACTACTACGTATGTATCATATGTTCGCCTATAGACGAAAGAAGGAAGTACAATCAAACGAATAACCAACATTAAGCATTAAGTGTTACAATGATTTCGCATGATCAGTTCATTGTTGGCGGGATAAATTTGTACAAATGTGCGTTCGTATGTGAATGAATATACTCGCTTGTGTGTTGCATTTATTGTTGGTGTTAATCGTCATACTAATGGTGTGTACCATTTGATATAAAGAGACTGATTTATAGAAAAAAATTAATTACTACATTTATTTAAGAAAATTTACTAATTTTCTAGTTCTTCCATTATTGATCTGGGGCAAATCGAGAAAATTGTCGAAAGCTTCGATAGAAATAAATCGATATCCACACAGAATTGACCGAAAAAGATTTTGAGACTACTTCGGGTGAGATAATACTTTTCACTTCCTTCTTCTAAATAGTTTTGGACAGATATTTACATCAATAAGTGATCTGACGTCATCAGGCTGGATGATAGCCTTATCATGCATGTATGACCAACCTAATAGTTTATCGCGCAGAGCTCACTTCAGACGATTAAATTGTTTCTGACAGTGAGGATTATCGCCCGGATTCAGCGGTTTATAATATACGATACCCATTTGATTCCACTAAATTTATGATTATTATAATAGAAATATTTTCTATTAGAAAAAATATTGAGGAGAACAAAAATAATGGCTGTTAGGCATACATTTTAAAGTAAATTTTACCACAGAATTAATATATTAGAAAATGGCAAAAATTGAATAAAATCAACGATTACCTACAGTACAGTACAAAAAGTATGTTGTTGAAAGCATGTTTTCACAATTTTTGCTTGAAAAAATTAAGCTATCGAAACCAAACCAAAGTACACGGAGTTAATTTGATCAAAGAATAGCCACGTGAAAAAATGGACGTAATTCAATCAATATCACACCTACTTCCCATACAAAAGTATATGATAAATTGCGATTTTTCACAATTTTCACTAGAAATTATATAGCTCTTAGGCTCAAACTTGGTGTTTAAAGTTAATTTTATCATAGAATTAATATTTTAGAAAATTTACAAAATTTAAATGAAAGCAACGTCTACCTCCCATACAAAAGTATATAATTGAATGCGATTTTTTACACTTTTCACTAGAAATTATATAGCTTTCAAGCTAAAAATTGGGTTTTAAAGTTAATTTTATCATAAAATTAATATATTAGAAAATTTGCAAAATTAAATGAAAACAACATGTACCTCCCATACAAAAGTATATAGTCTAATGCGATTTTTAACACTTTTCTCTTAAAATAATTAAGCTATCGATCTGAACTTTGCTATTTTGAAACCAATTTATCACATAATTGATTCACTAACATAATGAGCTTAATCGTATAAAAACAACGACTATCTTCCATGCAAAAGTATGTTATTGAATATGTGTTTGTACACTTTTAGTACTTAAATGTAAAAATATCAAACTGAAACTCGATATTTATGAATTTTCTCACTAATTAATAGACCTGTTTTAAAATCAGCAAAATCGGATGAAAATCACACCTACCTGTCATACAAATTTATGCTTTCGAATGTATGTTTTCACATTTTTCACACGCAAATATAACGTTACCGAGTTTGGTACTTACAATAGTTAAATAGGTGTTTTAAAAAATCTCATCTCATCTACATATCATATAAAATATTGTTCTTGACTGCACTTTACTCACTACCAAATAAAATTATAGTCTATCTCTATTTCCAGCATAAAAGCAACCAAAAACAGCTTGGCTCCTTTCGATGAACATGAGCTATCGATACATATATGTTATCAAAAATGCTATAAATGTTATTACATTATGATATCAAGAATTCGCAAAGAGTTTGTGAAACAGTTGTATATATGTAGAACATTTATATGACCACATACGTCACACGTGCAAACGAGTACATACCTTATACTCTCAGCTATTTGAAAATGTTTAACATTTTTTCTATATGATTTCATCTGAGATCAAATATGCAATGTTTATTACATATAATTTATTGCATTAATTTATAAAATGAGTGTCACTCATTAAAATGTGTAGGTGCAATAGGTGAACCAGAGTATCAATTTACACAATTTTTTTTTTCTTTTAATACACCTATTAAATAAAAAACATCAAATGGTAATAAAATTTAAAAATAAATACATAATGGTTAAAAATATAGTATATTTTATGTGAGCCATAATATAAAAAATATTATTAAAAATAAGGCCAAGCTATTGAGACTTATATAGGCAATTTGTTTTTGATCAATAATTTATGTGCTTTAACGAAGATGATATTTAATTAATTTGTTTCATTAGTGATGTGGATTTGTGTGTGTGTGTCTCTATGTATTTACATACATTCTAACTACAACTAAATATTTATTTTTACCAAAATGCTCTATATTGTGTCACCATATGTATCAGCTTTAAAAACGTCCGCCTTGTACTCTAATTTAAAAATGCATTTTACATAATTCAACATTTATCGTATTGCGATAAGCAATAGCAAGCAACAATACATAGTGACAACAAGAGCGGCTGGTTTGTGTGGTGTGGTGCTTGGCATGTAACACGCGTCTGCATATCAAATGTAAACCACACAGATCACAAATAATTTACAACAAGCAAATGAAAACAACAATAAAGTGTCATCACAATCATAAAAATGCAAATACATATTATCACAACAACAACAACAACAACGCCAGTTGACAAAAGAATTCAAATCAAATTCAATTTAAGTGAAAACATAAGGGCTTGGCTTTACTTCAGTTATTGGCTTGGCTAAAGACTTTTCAACTATTTAAAATATGAGCTTAACTCTTGCTGTGTGAGCGCGTGTTTACGTGCGTATGAGAGTGTTTGTTTGTGCGTGTGTGTGTGACAATTTTATGAAGAAGCCGCATCAACTATAACAAAACAGCAAATAACAATGAACGACAAGAATGCGATCATCAAAAGTAAAACGACAGCAGCAGCAGCAGCAGCTGCAGTGTGATGATTGTTTGGACAACACATGACAGTGTGACAGTGGAGTTAATGTTGTGATAGTTGTTTTTGTTATTATTATAATTATTATTATTGTCAGTTATATGTATACTTAAAAAGCATGTATTATTATTATTTTATGCAAATCATAATCATCATCATCATCATCATCATCATCATCATCATCATCATTGTACGTACGAGTGTTTTTTTTTCGAAAATGTGGGTGAGTAAAGTAGAGTAAAGTGTATGGGGAAGAAGTACTAGTAATATGTGTAGTTTTGATTATTTTTTCCATTTAATATTTGCATACTTGCTAACTGATTGGTAGTAGTGTTCAAGTGCTACAATATGACAGAAAACAAATTACGATCACACAACTTATCTTTCAATGAGCATGAGTCGTTTGTATTTACTCATTTACGCTGTGAGTGTGCCTCTGTGTGTTGTCTATTGGTGTGTGCATGATTATAATGGTGACACATTGCACCACTTGTCTGGTCAAAATACTTGCTATATATGTTTGGCGTACTAAATATGTATGATAACCACTTGTAATGGATGAATTTGAAAGTAGAAAAGAGGATAGTTACATATACGATGTTGAAATAAATTTAATTTAAACGTTTTACATTTCAAATGTTAAAATTTAGTGTTGCCAGAAAGGTTTTTTTTTAATTTTTATATAAAGTCAACACATAAACTCACAAAAAAAAAAATTAAGAAGAAATAGATCGATATAGCCTTTTTATAGGTATAAAAAAGCCCCAAAAAATGATGTAAAATTGAAAACATTTATTAAAATACTCAGAATACAAAAACTTTTTATCTATGAAATTTTCTCCAAACATACTTACCCCTTATCACTAACCTTTAGATGTGCTTCACCACAAAAATGATATTTTTATAAATTTCACAACCACTGGCTCCAGAGTGGCTACAGAGGGTTAAAGTATATTACTGAACCACATTGTATTTTGTGAATTAACATTTTACAACATCCTATTTTTACCTGCTAAGTGTGTTTCCCTACAAAATTAACTTGAAAACTCCTGAAAATCGTCAAATAACCCCATAATTGCCCAATGGCAATGAAATATGTGATCGGTCGAACATTAATTCTTTCGCTTACATATTTCTCTTAAAAATACTTACCCCTTATCTGGACCCGTTAGGGGACCTCTCCTGCAAAATTGATGTTTTTTCAATTTGATAACATGTTGTTGTTGTTGTTGTTGTAGCAGCAAAAATACGGAAATGTTTTATTTTGTTCCCGAACAAAGCATTTCCGTATTCTAATGAGGTGAATGGATCTTGGTCGTCCATTCTTGGCAAGCAATTTGATAAAATCATCAGTTCTATATGGGAGCCCCTCTAAAACGAAAAGATAGGTGGGAAGTATATTCAGAAAAAATATTTACAGGAAAAAAATAATAGCGGTCATTCACACATTTCTTCACCCTAGAGGCGATTACTGGGCAACTACGGGGATGCGTCTACATGCATTTTATAGGGAAACCTCCCATAAATAGTAAAGACAGCGTGTTGGAATATTTAGAATAAATGTTGAATAATATTAATAGGAGACGGTAATACATGTTGTCCCTCTAGGTGTACTCTGGCAGCGGTGGTAGTGAAATTTCGAGAAAAAAGTCAATTTGTAGGAGAGCACCTCTTAGAGGTGAAGATAACAGATAACTATGCATAGATAAAATGTTGAGGAGAAAAAATTAATGAGGGCCGGTCATACCATTTAAATCCTTTAGAGGCGATTCTGTATATATTTTAATAAATGTTTGTAAAATGTTCATTATTTTATAGAAGTCTTTAACTTTAGGGAATGTAGAAATGGTTTTTTAAAGCTATCCCTTTTCTATTAATTTTACCTCCTCTCTTCTTCACTTTGAAATTTTATATTTCCAACATAATCCAAGAAATATGAATGAATAAATTCATCGAGAAATTTATCTGGCAACTCTTTACAAAGACTTTCTTTCAAGTGTGAGTGCATTCATACTACTAAGTACGTAGCACATATATATGTACATATGCTCCTAGTAGAGAAATCCACTATAGTAATAATGGTAGCAAAAGCGGCATCATCATCTTATTGTTGTTGTTGTTGTTGTTGTTGTTGTTGAGCTACTTACATTGGCTATTAATGTCTTCTACATTTGACTAATAAACGTTTAAAATTTTTCATTTAATAATCAATTTTGTGCAAAACTTTATGAGCACGTCGCGTCATCATCATCGTCAATGATTTCAGACGTTATTGCTCCTCTTACACAATACATACATATAATCGTATATCGTAAGTATGTTATGTGTGATATCATTTTCTACGAATTATAATGGGTACAGTTCAAGTTTTATTTTTATTTCGGTTTCATAGTTTTTAGTTAATGTTTATGGTGCGATCATATACATGCAGAATGATAGTTTTATGTATATCAGTTTTGTGCCTACTAACAACACGTACAATTATCATACAATATGTACGAGTATGTACAAACACATGCACATACATATATTGCGTGGATTGTATTTATGTGAATATGGTATTCTGTCTGTCTACTCGAATTATATACTCTCATATACAATAATATATGTCAACCAAAGAGACTGACTGTGAACTCTTTTTTGCAGCGTTGGCGGAGATACTCGCATCATACATAGTACAACGGCGGCTATAGTGATGTACCCATGATGACGATGATGACGACGATGGCCGGGTGACCGGTGACTGCCATGATGTTGTATGACATTTAGTATCACTATTTCAAATGAAATCACATGTGTAGATTACGTTTATAAGCGCACATTATGATTACACGTTTATTATAATTTAAGAGTATATACTATACAGTATAAATAAAATGTGAAATAACGAACGAAAAATAAATATTTGCTTTTATAACATGCACTTTCAAGGAAAGTGTTTTGTGGCAATATGATGTAACGTACATTTTAATATAATTTTATTTGAATTGATATTTGATATAAATATTCATAAATTATTTATAGCTAATAATGATGGCAAGTATATAGAAATCATTTAAATATTTATTATAATATGCTCCACTGTACCATTTGCGACAATCATACTTCAAGTCAAATTGGTACATGAAGTCTTACTTTTTTCCTGCACTATCATATCTTTAACATTTGATACACTCTAATTTTAATTATAATATTTTCTGTGTGCGCTAAAAGGCTTGGTATACTTTCATATACAAAAGGCAGTGCACACACATATAGCTTGTCGTACAAGGTGTTTGGAGTTTTAGCAGGCACCTGAAGGATTTCGACTTTGCCGAAGACATCTGCCTCCTCTCACACAAAACGTACCGAAATGCAAGCGAAGGCGGACAACTTAGTCGCGCTGGCATGTACTGTCGGATTGGAGGTCAACATCCCAAAGACCAAGGCCATGAGAGTTAATCACAAAAACGCAAGCCATATAATGGTCGATGCTCGGATACTCGATGGAATTTGTTGAAAGCTTCTGTTACCTCGGCTGCATTATTACGACGGAGACGATGGAGCTAATAAAGATGTCAACTGCAGGTTAAACAAAGCAAAGGCGACGTTCGGGCGACTGCATGCAGTGTGGCCGAGCTCACGAATCTCCAGGCGCACAAAACTTCGAATATCCAGCTCATGTGTGAAGTCAGTATTGTTGTAAACGAAGTCAAACATGGCTGATCTCTAACACGATCACACAAAAGCTACAAACCTTCGTCAACAGATGCCGCCATCGCATCACCTGTAGAATATTCTGGCCGAACACCAACGAACAGCAACGACGATGTCAATACAATATGGGACGGCGCAAAAATAACAGCAAAGAACCTTGTACGATGGAAGAGTCTTGTTGAGGACCTATGCTCTCAAGAGGATTAAACAAGAAAAAAAAAGAAAAGAAAACAAGGTGTTTTCAAAAATGTCAGCAATGGTCTTAGGACGAAGGTTCACTTATTTACATTCTGTCAAATAAGTACCCGGAAATTCTCATTTTAAATTTTCCCTCTGAGAATATTTAAAAAATTTTTTTTCCCAGGTTGGCACAACTGTCAGCCACTATTTTGTGAATTTTTATTGCTATGTGTCATTTAGTTTGGTTACGGCACATTAGGAACAAGTCAACCTTTTGTGTGCGTTGCGATTTTTACTATGGATAAAAATATCGAACAGAGTTTGTGTGAAATTTTTTTTCGACATGGTTGAATCACCAAATGTTTTTTTCAACATTTCCAACGTTTTGGCACAAGAAATTTCGTTTGAAACACACAAAAATTTCACACAAACTCTTTGTTCGATATTTTTATCCATAGTAAAAATCGCAACGCACACAAAAGGTTGACTTGTTCCTAATGACGCCGTAACCAAACTAAATGACACATAGCAATAAAAATTCACAGAATAGTGGCTGACAGTTGTGCCAACCTGGGAAAAAAATTTTGTTGAAATATTCTCAGAGGGAAAATTAAAAATGAGAATTTCCCGTTTTCGGGTACTTATTTGACAGAATGTATACTTACGCATTGTTATATACTACACATAAAGGGTCAAGGGTTCAGGGAGTTTTTGCTTCGGTTTGTAGCATCGATAAGAAGATGTCTTCGATATCGAAAAATATATACATTATTGATAAGAATAACGATATGAGTCGATGTAGCCACGTCCACTTATCTGTCTATCAATCTGTCTGACTGACAGTGTGCCCCCCTGCTTCGTACCATAACTGACGGCGAAATTGGGTGAAAACTACGCCTAGCTTCCATACAAAAGTATGTATTTGAGTAGAATTTTTCACACTTTACAAGAGAAAATCATAAACTATCGAACTGAAAGTTAGTCTGAGTTAGTCAAAGTAGCCTGACCTTGGAATAGATACTCTAAAGAATGGACGTATTCGAATAAAAACGACGGCTATCGACTATCCATACAAAAAGAATGATGCCGAATGAGTTTTTTCACACTTTGCGAGCGAAATTGTAACGTTATAAAGCTAAAATTTGATATATTAAAATATGTTTATAAAGTAATCATTATGATGGAGAATATGAGAAATTGAATGAAACCATGGCTACCTTCCGTACAAAAGTATGTCGTTGAATGTAAATTTTTACACTTTACGCTCGAAAATCTAAAGCTATTAAGCTCAAACTTAGTGTGTAAAGTATGTATCATATAAGAATAGATATTCTAGAAAATGATTATAATTTAATGAAAATTTCACCTAAACCACATACAAAAGTAAGTTGTTGTAAGCAATTTTTCACATTTTATTCGTAAAAATATAAAGTTATTGAGCTGAAATTTTGGGTGTAAATCAAAATCGATCACAAAATAAATATGACCAAAAATGGGCATAATCGAATGAAAACCACACCTACCTCCCATACAAAAATCGGAAGTTGAATGGGTTTTTATGACTTTTGTCAATGAAATTGTGATGCTATCAAGCTGAAATTTGGTATATTAAATTATATTTACCATATAATTGAAATATTCGAGAATGAGCGAAATTGAATAAAAACTACACCTACCTCCCATACAAAATTATGCTTTCGAATGCATATTTTCAACGTTTGCGGATGAAATCTAGGTGAAATTCCCTAGGTTGCAATTATATTTGCTAGTGATTGAGCAAATGAATAAAATTACTTGAGAATTACACATACTTTTTATACAAAATTATGCTAGCGACTGTACTTTATTTGTTTTTTTATGTTTGAAAGTGGACACTATCGAATGAAAACTACATGTATCTTTAACACAAATGTATAAAACACCCTATATATTCAAAAAAAACCTTTCTTTTTCTTTTCAATTAATATTTTCATATGAAATTGACATCATCAAACTAAATGATATCAACAATATGCAAAGCGTTTGACTAAGTCGCCAAGTTGTTGTTGTTATTATTATTATTATGATTGTCACATTTCATTTCGTTCTGCTAAAGCGATTGTAAATATAGGAGATTACACAGTAACAACAACAACAACAAGAATCAAAATTCAACCATCTAGTTGCGAGCAGCACATACCTTTGTGTGCATATGAGTGAGTGTACACAGACACACACTTTGCCTGCGTCAATGCCTAGGTACGTACATGTTTGATGGTGCTGGACCACACGCTGCGTAACTGGAACATAAAATTCGGAATCTAAGTGGGAATCTAAATGGAGAGTGGTTTTATGGATTTAAGCAGATTATGTGTGGCAATAAAAGCAAAAATTAATAATGATACATGAAAAGAGAAACAAAAACAAAGCAAATAGAATACAAGATCAATGAATGAGCAACACAACACACAACATACTCTGCATTGACACACACGCAATACTTGGCTTTGTGATAGTACGATAGAAATATAAGTAGTCGATATGTAGTTACATACTTGTACGTATGTAAGCAATGCAATTAATGGCGAGAAATATGAAAAATTATTAATATACTAAATGCATAACTACAAGCAGATTGAATGTGTATATATTTTATGTGAAATGTAAATTAAAATATTTAATAATAACCAGTTCATCTTGCCATCATCATCATCATCATCATTATTTCATCATCATGCAATTATCCAATCATTATAATCATCCTCATCATTGGCAGCGAGAGTAGAAGGTACGAAAACAAAAAAAAAATATGAATGGAATTTGTTATAAATTTAAATATTAAGTATAAGTATAATGATAATTGTGAAAAATATGATTTTTATTATTATTATTATTATTATTATAGTTGAATAAGAAATGACATGAAATGTTCATACAACATTCATTCATTCACATGCAAATCAAAAAATTGTATTTATAATGAATATATGCAATTAGCAATGAGCAAAAATAATAAAATAGGCAGAAAACTGTTTTGAACGATATGCATTTGTATATAAATATTCTGTGTTATCACAAAGTATATGCATTCAATATAAATAAATGCCCAGAAAGAAGAGCATAAATGATCAAAATTATTTTTAGTCTCAGAGTTTGGCATACACTTTGTAAGTGATAATCCTCTGGAGAGAGTAGGTTCGACCCATGATAGTATTTGTCAAGTTTTAAGGTATTTATTGATAGCAATAGCATCACATTGGATCGTAGTAGTTTATTTCATTTTTTTTTTGTATTAGATCAATGTTAAGTATTTTAATAAATAAATAAAAAAAAATAAAATAAATAAAATAAAATAAATAAATAATATTTTAAGAAATAAATTTTACTTTGTGCCATTTGATTATAACGAAGCCTGGCTACCAAGGCTGGGCATTCGAAAAAAAATGTGGATCGATGTTTCATCCTCCTCCAGACAGAGTCTAAATGCCGTGTCAGAGGATAATCCAATTTTGTGGAGGTGGTACTTTAACCAGTTATGTCCTGAGAGATAACCGGTTACTAGGTATAGATTTGTTCTGCTGCGACTAATTCTGTCAAAAGCTGTATCAAATCTGATGAGGGTTTTCGCTTGGCGGAGATCTATCGAATTTGTCCATTTTATTTGGTATTTGTCGTGGTTTTGTTTTTCTATCATAGCTTTGGGCGATGCCCAGCTTATACCACAGAAAAGTTCTGGGCATGTCAGTGGAGAAGACGAGCCAGCTACTGCTAGTTCATTCGCCACTTCATTGCCCTCAATTGCGTTGTGCCCCGACATCCAACATAATGTGACCTTATTTTGCATAAAAAGTATTTGTATGATATGGAAGCATTCGGTGACTAGTTTCGAAGAGAACTGCCATAAGAGTAGTTAGGAAGGAAGGTTTCTGGCACAGAGGCGCAGAGGCGCAATTACGTTATCGGTTTGTGTATAGGATATTTATCACATCATCGGTGTGTGTCTTGGGTGTTAATTATCAGTTCAGGTATGATCAGATCAGGTCTGGTAGTATCATACCTGAGCTGATCTGATACTTCCAGACCTGATCTGGTTATACCTGAGCTGATAATTAACACCCAAGACACACACCGATGACGTCATAATTATCCTATACGCAAACCGATAACATCATTGCGCCTCTGCGCCTCTGTGCCAGAAACCTTCCTTCCTAACTACTCATAACGAAAGAGATTTGATGGCACTTTGGCTGTCTGAGTAGTCTGGAAATAGAAGGTCATCCTTGGTAAAGCCAGATTACCAAGGGAAGCCTAGCTTAAAATAGAAGGGCGGCAGGTATTCTGAGTTTACAAGTATTACTAGCAAGTCTTTTATTATTCAACCAAAAATCTGCGAGAATATGTAACATTTGAAGAATTATAGAATTTATGAAAACAACAAGAACAACAACAACAACAAACTACTATTTATTCTCCTCTTCACAATTATAGATGCCAGTATTCATGGCCAGCCCTAATTACACGATTATTTACATTAAATCAAGTTTGTTGCTTAAGTCTTCTTTTGATCATGGCCGTTGAGACATTTGAGACATCTACCGCCACACGATAACGATGACGATGGCGACGCTGACGACGACGCTGACGACGGCACTGAAGGTAATTAAGATATTTATATGCACAATTGCAACATATTTAACACCTCGTTTTGTAGTAGTTGTTGTTGTTGTTGTTGTAGTTCTTCTAGTAGTTATTGTTCATGGTTTCGGTTCTTTTATTTTGTTTTAAAGACGGCCGAATGTCAGTGCTTTCCTTTGATCATGTCATTTATATTATAAGATGTATTCTATGTAGCAAATTACAAGCAATTGACAAGCTAGTGTCACCAACCAATTATTTGCTCCTTTAATAATACATACAATTACATGTACCAGAGTATTAAAGCACGCACTTAATTAGCATAGAAATTATCCCGTGAGAACATAAAATGAAATAACATGTACGAGTATGTGAAGTATAATTTTGTTATTTGGTTGTTGCTGTTGTTGTTGTTGTTGTTGCATAATATTGACGGAAGACTGGCGTCCAATTGTCGTCATCAGGATTTAGTAGTGCCGTCGTTGTAGCTGTCGTCGTTGTAGTCGTCAGTTCAATACAACAATTACACCATATAAGCACCCAATATAATAATATTTAGGTTTGTATTCGATGTAAACGATTAATACATAGCATATTATTCATTACAATCAATTCAGTTCGTGTACGTGTACGTGTACGTGTCATTGTTTCTCGTTGCAATACGATCACAAATGTAACAAATGCAAAACGGAAAATATTGACACTTGTTACCATAGGTGAACGACGTGAAAATTTACAGAAATAATATATATTGAAAGCCCCCCTTTTCTTTTTGGTGCTTAGTATAGGCTAGACATTGAATGAATTCTAATTTTCTTTGATTTTTCGTTTGCATTTGGTTTGTTGACGATTTTCGAAATTTTCGAATTTGAGTTTTTCTTCTTCTTTTTGTAATTGTACTATTGCGCAGACGACAATCACATTAATAAGCAATTAAATTTAATGCAGGCGCCAGTCCATATAACGAAACGGACGTTGTTACAAACAATGTTGTATGTAGTTACACTCAAAAATCGAATAAAAATTCATGTGTACTGAATTTTAAATAATACATAAGAACTAGATTTTTTTTTCTTTCGGCGTGTTTTTTTCTATATAAGTGTACAAGTTAAGACTAAGCTGAGAACTCCCATTTTGGTGAATTTTCTTGAATGAATTGTCGATTAATTCTCATTAAAAATCAGTTAGATATATTAAAATTGGTTGTTGTTGTTGTTGTTGTTGTTGTTACTGCTGTTATTATTATTATATGTATAAGAGTTGTTGCTCAACAGTTTCTTGACCCCCAGCCATGTTGCAACATTACATATTATGGTCATCGTCAACAAGAAGAACAACGTCATCCGATCATATATATGTATGTTTTCTACTCATACTCGTATGGTAGAGATAGTAGGTGTATGTACAAGTAAATGCATATTAGTATTGCTCAATTTAACAAAATATTTTGTTGATCTCAAAATAAGCAAAGAAAAATATTTTAATCGTTAAATTGCTTTTAATTTGGAAAATATATTTTATATATCAAGAATGGGTTGGAGAAAAATAAATCCATTTTTTTTTGCATAATTCTCAAGACCTATTTAATATGGTTTGGGCTGTCGAATTTAGATTCCATCTGCAATATTTAGATAGAGTGCAAGCTGCTAACAGAAGTTATTTTGCTCATCTTAAACTTCTGAAAAATAAATTGTTATCATGGACGTGTAATTGCAAATCTATAATACTCTCATAAGGCCAATAGCAACATATGTATGCGAAACATGGGTGCTGACATCAAACGTGAAGAATCAGCTCTTGCCCTGATGGTCCTGATGGAATACACCTAACCTATTAGCCAATTCCAGCCACACCTGATCAAACAAATGGTCCAAATGTTGAATAGCAGAGGTCGGAGTTTAATGTTTGGCCATACGGAAGCAGCTTATAGCAGATGATACATTTGCCGTTCCATCAAAAAAAATTTCCTGGCTTGTAGTCCTCTTTTTTTTTTTGAGCATTTGAACAGTTTTGTCGAGTTTTAAGCACGATCGATTTCGCACAATTATGTTGTATGTGACCATTCGTTTAGGAAATGGGAAAATTGCGTTATATTTGAATAAGAATTCACAGATGATAATTTGATTGAATATTTTTTTTTTCTTCTTTTTGTATTCACCTTTATGTAGATGGTCTTTACACCATCTGGGCCATACTATGGCTATGAACATAACGTCCAACATTGATAATTTACATAATCTTATCGATTTTTGACAAAGTGTCTAAGTGTGTGTGGTGAACTTTAAAATCTGGATAATACTGGAACAAAAATAAACCCAAGTTGTATAAAAGTAACTGTGATATTTTTACATTTTTAATCCTTTTTCCAAAGAGCTTTCAGGAAAACTTTATGTAAAAATATACAACTTTTTCTTTGGACAGTTCTAATATATACATATGCATTGTAGGCAGTAATTTAATTTTAAGCATGCAGGAAACGCCGCCACCACATATATATTCCATGTTGTTGTTGTTGTTGTTGTTGTTGTTGTTGCGACATATGCCTATGCAACATATCGTATGTATGTACAGTACAAGTCATATGAAATTCCAATGCGTTTTGAATATTGCTTTTAGTGGTGGACAAACACACTTGCATTATACGAGTACTCGTACTACATACATGTATGTACAATATACATTTATGTAGATTGCATTAAATGTTGCGCATGCGCATAAGTACATACAAAACGCGCATGCGCTTACATGTGATCATATGCACTTGTCGTTACGTTGTCATTGTAATGATCATAATCATCATCATTATAATCATCATCATCATCATGGACATCATCATGATCATCATTGCTTTGGTTGACAATGTTGCTGTTGGTGCTATTCTTGATGATGATATTTGTAGCGTTATTGTTGTTTTACATACAATATTGCTGTTATTGTTGTTTTACATACAATATGTGGTGGTTTATGCTTTTTTGCTTCTTCAATTTCTTTCTAATTTTTTTTATATTACACGTTAATATTGAATGCATTACAGAGATGCAATGTGTGCGTGATAAGTGCATCCGGTAAATGTTTATTAGTTGTCATTGATTATATTATAGAATGCATAAAGTGAAGAAAAAAAAAATAAAAATAATAAAAATTGTTAACAATACAATAATAAATATTTTATATTATGGAAATTATTAATACGAAAAATATTTTGAAAATAATTTATATATCGGCATAAAGTACTCTAGTAATGATAATGAATATGCGATTTTGTATGGTCAAAGAAATATTTTAATAAATTTTTATAAATATTTTTCTCACACAATCGATTCTTGCTCGAATGTATAGCCAGCATGAAGAAAATTTGTATCTAAAAAAGAGCAGAAATTATACAATCAGTTTTTGTGAAAAGAACTTTGTTTTACTCTACTTTGTTCACTACAAAATTCCAAAAACGCTTACAATATTGCAGATAAGTTGATTGATTTATTACGATTGCATTTCCTATCCTATCTAAAAAAATCGGGACATTATGGTAAACAATTGTTAATTATTGGGTGTGTGAATTAGTAACCGTCCTTTTATGTTATATGGCGCCACCTGTAAGCGTGATGTTGTACATTATTGTTCGAAATGTCATTTTGAATATCTATTCCCTTGCTGTCATAAGTTTTCTTTCAATTCAATTCAATTCTCTATCCAATACACATTATATGGAGTGGTTTGTACGTTTCAAAAGTAATGATTTTGTTATCAAAGACAAATAACGCTCTCGACAGTCGAACAAGTTTGACGATAAGGATTTTGGAGATATTAATCGACCAAGACCTGGTCAGGAGAGCTGTACCGACAACAGGAGAGTGCGGTTGAAGAGAGCAATGATCGCGAAACGGCCGAAATATGCGATCGGACACGAGTTGGCTGGCAATTTTTCACCATGACAAAGCACGGCCACACATTACTATTCAGGAAAAAAATTATCTTGCTAATAGCGGATGGGAAGTTTTATCCCACCCGTCCTATAGTCCAGACCTGGCGCATTCAAATTACCATTTGTTCCGGACCATGCAGAACGCCCTTAATGGATTACGCTTCATTTCAATCACTGGAATCAAAAATTGGCTCAATTCATTTTTGGCCGCCAAGCTGGCAAAGTTCTTTTGACATGGAATCCATAATTTTCCAGAAAAATGAGGAAATGTCAATGGACATGGAAATGAAATGGACAATACTGTGAATGACATGTTTTTCAGAGAATTCCTAAAAACAAATGATTTGTGAGCACAAAAAAATGCCGGTTATTAATTCACACACCCAATATTTCAATATTTCAAATCAATGGATTGTTGTTGTGGTTGTTGTAGCAGTAACAATACGGAAATGCTTTGTTTTGTTTCCGTACAAAGCATTTCCGTATTCTGATGAGGTAAATGAACCATGGTCGAGTGCTTCTGGGACCTATGTCCCGTCCATTCATGGGAAGCCAAATCCATGGGTCTATTGATGTTCAAATTCACATTAGTGCAACGCAATCATATTTGTATTTGAATACTTGGGAGGCCCAAAGCCCATGGAGGATAGTGAAGCTTCTACTCACGTAAGTGCACCACCATCACATTTTCTATTCAAACTAGTGACGTCAATTAAACAAATTACAAAAAAAATAATAAAAATCTTGATTACTTGATGCTGCTGCTTCCTTTTCAACTTCCCTCCGCTTGATCGCATGTATCAACTGAAGCTGTAATTTATTATTGTATATTAACAGTAGCACAATAGAATCATCTGAAAGCATTTAAATCAAGTTTATTGATCATTATCAATTTTTTTTTTTTTTGCTGTTGTTAAATACAATAAAATATATGCTCGTATATATTTTTTGTATTGAGACGATTAGATGATACCAACATTTATTTGGTTAATAATAAGAAGAAGAAGAAGTAGAAGACGTCACAAAAACAACAACAGCAATTAAGAAATCAACTAACAACAACAACAACAACAACAACAATAACGACAACATTTTGAACAAATAATTTAACACTTTATTATTCCGATACATGCGATATACTACATACTACATACTACATATAAATACATATATATTTATTGATATTTATATTTAATTTATTACTGCTTCTTTTGAAAGTTTTCAAAAAAAAAACGATATTTTAATATGGTTTTAAAAGTTGTTTATTGTAGACAATATACAAATACATTCTTGTTATTGTTGTTATTATAGCTACGATACAGTATTGGAAGTGTTGGTAGAGAGTAGTCATCTAGTAACACGCAACTAGTCACATAAATCAGTTATTAAATTATTATTATAAATTTGTTTCTTTATGCGTTTTTTGATGGGATCCTCACACACACACACACAAACAAATATCAGCCAACTAGTTAAATTGAAAATACAATAAGCATTGAGTGACAAAGTGTGAAAGAGAAAGAGATGACTGACTGACTGAAGACTAAAGACAAAAACAACAGTTTAAATAATCAAAGTCAAATATTAGTTGCTATAGCTTTGGGATAGGATCGCATTAATCATGCCAAGTTTTTGCTCTTTTAAAATAAACTTGATATTTTTCTTGTTGTTGTTGTTTTGTCAAATATTATACATTAAATTTATTCATATTTTTCTGAAAAGAAACTTTTATTTTATATTCTCTATAATCTTTTTTCGCCATTTTTATTTTCTTTATTTATGTTCAGTTTTTGTTTAATATTTTATCATAACAAAACAAAAAACCGAAATTATAAAAATAGAAATTATACCTTGTTGTTGCTGCTGCTGTGGTTTTTTTTTTTTTTTTGTTTAAAATCAATTAAATTTGTCATGAACAATACATAATTATGCTTTAGTTTAATATCTATGTGTCATAGACAGATTTGTAAAAATAAATAAATAATAATAAAAATCAAAACAACAACAGAAAGTGAACGTTTGTTAAGTGATTCAATATAAATGGAATAGATGAAATCAATTCAATGAAATGCTTTTATAGAAAAAATTTATGAAGAATTTCATAAATTTACATATAAAATGGAGGGTAGAAATCTTAATACTATGTGATTTTATTTATAATATTAAAAATTTTTTTTTGTTAAAATCCAGAGTGAAAGATACATTTTTTTGTAAATAAATGAAAATCGAGTTTTTGTGTTGTCGGAAAATTTTGGAAATCTTTTTGAATTGATGGCATCGCACGTATTTTTATGCCATTAGCGCAATAGTAAACGGCTTGAGTGCTGAAGATTTAGAAAGATGTCGGTTGAAGTTTAATTTAAAACAACAACAACAAAAATGACCTGACTGAGTTTTGTGTTGGTTTGTGACTCTGCTAGTGATCGCATCACAATTAATTTCTTGATATCCTTTTCGAACATTGCTAATATCAGCTGCGTTCTTTTGCACGCGAGTTACAAAAGAACACTCCCTTATTTGCCGAATTGCATGCAAAGCAACAACAAAAATAAGCGACGTCGCTTATTTTAATCGAGTTCAATTAAACTCGCTTATATTTTAAGCGACCTGAGTTATAGTGTTGTAAAAAAGTAAAAAAAACAGCACTATTGTGATTAGACCACTGGAATTTGCTTGGGTAATTTCAACAAGACATCAAATTATTGTAAATATAAACAAAACTAAGTAAAATAAAACAAGTGCAAATAAAAATTTATTTTAAATAAACGAATATATTTTTCACAGATTCTGCAGAATAGCTTTTTTTTGGTTTTTATTTCGTTGCTAAGTAACCAAAAGGGAAATTATATGCAAGTAAAAGGGAAATTATATACGAATTGGTGTTCTTTTGCAATTCAAAAGAATGCAGCTAATATTGTAATTCAACAAGCATTTACTCATTAAGTATTATCAATATTGAATTAGTGAATTTTATATATCCGTTCACATGAATTATTCCCTTTAATTTTTACGAAACAAAACAAAAAACACGTGTTTGCATGTTTGCTGGTTTGTGTCTCTGCTAATAATTTCACACACTCGTTCTATTACAATTAATTCCTTGCAATCCTTTCTATACAATAAAATTCAGAAAATTTAACAATGTAAATATTAATATATGAGTCTTACTGATAATTATAATTCCACAACATAAATGGTATTCATCAAATCTTGCTAATATTCAATTTCAAATGCAGTTGAAAAATTTCCTTTTTAATTCATGTGAAATATTCGTCTCATTTTTCATTCATTTTATCATTTCTTTGTCATTTCTTTACCTCAGTTTTAAATGAAATACCATCCTTCAAGTTTCAATAATATTTAAATTCAACAAAATGAATAAAGTTTCGGTGAGCAGGTCTTGGTAATATTGAATTTGTGATCCTTTTGTATATTCAACCTATGATTTTTCCTGTTCGCATGAAATATTTCTTTACATATATAGATACGTCACAGTGACTCTACATTTTTGCCTTTTCTTTGGCTTAGTTCTGGATTAAGATGCATTAAATATCGTCTATATTTGCATATAGTCTTTAGTATGTAGCCATGTACATACATACGAGTATATACTGTCTGAATTGCTTGTAATAATAAACAGGCCACACATATTCTAGACGTAAAACCTGTAGACCATTTCAAAAATTCCAAATACTCCTATAGTACATATATGCAGAGGTATGGTATCCGCTTAAAAGATCTAACTCATTTAGTAGGATTTTCGCGGATATTTTCATATTGAACATTTACTAATTGAGTTTAAGTTGTTTTGCCAAATATTTAGCAGCAGCAGCAGCAGCAGCAGTCTCTAGTCTAGTTTAAGTCTTAAGCTAGTAGCCTAAGTAGAAATCTGTTTATTTGGGGTTTTCCATAATAAATAGAATCTTAAATATTGTCTATACTAATCTCAAACATATGAACACATATGTGTGCACTAAATACTCGAGCTGATTTAAGAAGCTTATTTAAGAAAATTTCCAAAATTTCGTAAGCATCGTGAGAACATTTCTTCCTTGGACTAGTTACATATTATGTATATACGTCTACTCATATGTAAATCCAAACAGATGACATCCCTCTCTGCCCCTACTGCCCTATTTAGATTAGTAATTTTTCTATTCAGTATTAAATATTTTTTCAAACAAAATCTCTTTCAGAATTTTTTAAAACTCTTTATGATTTTATGATTTACCATTGCCATAATTATTATTTATGTTGTCATGGTATTTATTTTGCATAGAAAGATATCATAATTGTCATAATTTTCATTATCAACTCATATTCGTATATAGTTACTCGAACTCGCATGAACACATGCATGTGCATGCTCTATAACATTTAACCCCTTTTAACAATAATGTTATTAGCTGTAGATGTGAAGGTGAATATTGTCATCTCTACTATTGTATATATATCTATTTGTATTGTGTACGAATTATGAATTATGATATTTTTCATACTTTTTGCTATTGTTTAATCATAAACAAATTTGCATATTTTATTAAGAGCTCTTCATATCTGCTGTATAATAAAATAATAGAATATGAATAATTTTTAAGATTAAAAAAAAAAAATGCAATTAAATTTATTAATTATTAATGGATGTTATGAATAAAGATATATGCATAAATATGAATAATATGCATTTGTAGTTCTGTTCGAAACAAAATTATGATATATCTATGACATATAGTTCAAGGTGTTCGAAGAAATCTTAATTCTGATATTTCTCCTTTTTTTCTCTAGGACTGTTAATAATTTGTCGATAGTAAATAATAAAATTGTCACACAAAGGTACATGGCTCCTTTTCAGCAGCTAAGTGTCAATAATATGATGTTTTCATAAATTCATCAAAATGAGACTAAATAAATTATCCAGTTGTTTTGGTGACCAACAATATTGACGAATAATAGCTTCCCTCACCTTTTACAAATTCTTTGTGGAGGCAAAAAGTACACAAAGAGGCCTCAATAGGTCAACCATACATTGCCTTTAGTCTTCACGTTGACATATTGATGCAAATTTACTTTAAAATTCATTGTGCATAATTTTTGGATTAATTTTTTTTAGATTACTCATTCCGATTACTTATGGTTATAAATACAGGGTGATTTTTTAAGGGCCTTCAGATATGATTAAAAAAAAACACATCAAATTTAGAGAAATGTATGAAATCTTTATTTGAGCCGATAGAACGATCTTTATAATTCAATGTTTAAAGATGATTTCATATAAATGTTGACCGCAGCTTCGCCTCAGATGGTTCACACGCCGGGTCCAATTTGGGCATACTCTCTTCAACATATCAGCCGGTATCTCAAGAATAAATTCTTCAATATTTTTGTGGGGCCTTAACATAGCCCCACAAAAAATAGTTTAAAAGGCTAAAATCGCACGATCTAGGCGACCAATTGACCGGCCCGGACGTGAAATAAACTATTCACCGAACTCGTCTTTCAATTGGGACATTATTTTATCGTCACCGGCACCGTCTTGTTGAAACCACATGTCAGCCAAGTCCAGCACTTCCATTTTGGGTAAAAAAAATTTGTAATCATTGTACGCTAGCGCTCGCCATTCACAGTAACGTTCTGCATTCGTCGACTTTGAAAAAGTAGAGTTCAATGATGCCACCAGCCCATAATACACACCAAACAGTGCATTTTTCGGGATGCATTAGCAGTTCTTGCAATGCTTCTGGATGCCCTTCACAACAAATACTGCAATTTTGATTGTTCACGTATCCATTCAAGCAGAAATGAGTTTCGTCGCTGAACACAATTTTTCGACATAAAAGTGGATCTTCAACCAACTTTGTCAGCCCCCATTCACCAAAAGTTAACCGTCGTGGTGGGTCGTGTGGCTTCAATTCTTCCACCAGCTGTATTTTTAAAGGTTACAGGGGACCAATTGCTGCAAACGGCTGCGCCGAATCGATAATTCACGGTCATCAACAACACTGGAGGATATAGCTGCGATATTTTTGTCTGTTCGGTATGGTATAACTCAAAACAAAATTTTTATATATTGTATTTGAGATTGTAATAACGAAGGAATATGACAATAGCTACTAAAACTAATAAAAGGCGTTTAAGGCTCATGAAAATTCAATATAAACTATCCCGACGTTTTTATATAAAAGTGTGGTCTTCAAAGCATGTTTTCACACTTTATGCAAGATACTCTAAAGCTTTCAAACTAAAACTTGGTGTGTGAGATTATTTTGATCAAAAAGTAAATATGTTTGAAAATAGACATAATCGAATGAAATTCAGACCTACCTCTCATACAAAAATATGTTTTTGAATGTAAGTTTTGACATGTTGCACACAGAAATATGGACGTATCGAACTAAAACTTAGCATATGAAGTTATCTGGACAACAGAATAGATCTATTAGAAAATGGCAGTAGTTGGCTGAAAACCACATCTAGCTCTCATACAAAAGTATGCTGTTGAATAGGTATTTTTCACTTTTTGCTCACGAAAATATAAAAGTGTTAAGCTGAAACTCAATACTTATAGTTATATTAATGAACTAAATAAAATATTTGCAAATAAACTGAATCAGATAAAAATCACGCCTACTTGCCATACAACAACATGCTTTCGCACGTATGTTTTCATACATTGCATACAAAAGTATTAAGTTATTAAGTTGAAACTTGGTATATATAAGTAAATTTGCACAGGAACATACAATTTCTAAAATGGGCGCAAACAGATGAAAACCACACCTACCTCTCGTACAAAAGTCTATGCTCGATTGTACTTTATGCGCGAAAATTATGAGTATTGAATGAATATCACGTTTAATTTTTACACAAACAAATTTGTACATATATAATTCTACATTTGTTTTATTAATATTAATATAATGTATTATGTATAACTATTAGTATTATACATTTCCAAACATGCGAATCAAATAGAAAAGGCCTTGTGAGTTGCTAAAATGTTGTATTTAACTTTAAGACGCAACTAGATATAAATATAAGGAAATTCATCATAATCATATACTAATCATTGGCCAATGATGTTACTCTTCTCTTCCTCATTAGTGTATGAATATCTAATGGTATAAATGGTTATATTGTACGTATTCTAAATTTTTTTCAGAAATGGTAATGCATATTAATAAAAACTTAAACCATATTTTTTTTTAGAATTTACTATTTATAATTTAAACACACACACACACACACACATACACGCACAAAAATTATTAATTTGATCTTTACGGTCCAAATAGATTTAAACTTCCAAATTACACCTCTATTAAATGGATGGCTCAAAGAGATTAAATTGAATGAATCATTGAATGAATTTGTAACTTCCGCAACGATATCATTAATCAATATAGTCAAAATGATGCTAGAAATTACAAGTTTTTTTTTTTTTTTTTTTGGTTTGCCTTCTTGCTCATATACCTGCAGACATACCATATACATACAGATACTCAAATGAAATGGAAAACATTGAGAAGTGAAAACAGTTTTTTTGGTTGTAGTTGTTGTTGTTGTTGTTAATAAAAACGATCACGCCAATGATCGTGCTGATGATGAATTTTATAAAATCATAGAATGAAGAAGAAGAAGAAAAGCCATATACCGTATAAAGAGTTGAGTGGAACCAGTTTATATTGCAGATATGAGAGTATGAATTATAGTAAAGTAAACATAGTACACCCTAAAGACATCATCATAATTATGACATTAACGGGCATAATTAAACAAAAAAAAAAATTTTTTTTTTATGAAAACATGTTTACAATGAAATTAGAGAAAGACAACTTAGATCGAGTAAAATGGACCCAGTCAGAGATGTGTACGGGGAAAACTTGATTATCGCCAAAATTCCAAAATAAAATGCAAATTTTTTATGGTTTTTTTTTTCTATCTTGCTCTCTCGCCTTTTTTTTTTTTTTTTTGCTATGCCATTGTCTATTGCCATACATACTTATAACTAACACGCACACACACACACACACCCATTCATACCCATATGTCAGAACTAGTAAATCAAAAATGCAAATTAGTCGATTTCAAACAAAAATGATGATTGATTTGCGGCAATTATAACGAAATGAAATCTTAAGAAATACATATGTACATATTGTGTTATAGACAAATAAATACTCGTAGTCTATGCATGTTATACAATACAGTGTATACATAATATACATAACATATGTATATTTAACAATAATACGAACACAATATGATATGATCAGCATCAGCAACAACAACAATAAGAAAACAATAGCAATAACAATAGTAAATAATATGAAGCGTTAACAAGTTAGTTTAGTTTTTTTTTTTGTTTTTCGTTGCAAGAAATCAATAGAAATACTTAATAATAATAATAACAATACCAACAGCAGCAGCAGCGGCAGCACAGCTAAAAATGATGCAATCATTATAATTGGAAGGAAGCTAATTTACTTATAGTCGATTTTTTTAATTATCTCTTTCAATGAGGATCATCTATGATATATGCCATATACACATATTAGATGGGAATAGTAGTGTCACTGATGTTGTTGTTGTTGTAGTGATGATTACATATTGATTTTCAGAAATATATTCAAAAATTGAAAATTAGTGGCAATTTCATGGCAATATTTTATTAAAATATTGCCACATTTACATATGTCGCCAGCTCAATGAAAATAAAGCAAAATTTTTTACTCAATGGAAATACAATTATGTCACAAATGATGAACGATCTACTACATATCATATTTTCATACACATCTGCACAGCATGTATTGGAAAATTGTAAATATTCAGAATTAACAGATTAGTGACCAACGTTACATATACATATGTATTTATTATTATTATTATTATTATTATTATTATTAAGACTATGAAGCACCGCGACCTGAAGATCTTTTGTGCAGCCTTATTCCCTAGCTAGCAGATCTCAAGACTATTTATAAAACTTGTCACTGCTTTGGGATTGATTTTAACTAAGTCCCTGGGAATTATGAATCCACTGCCTAGGTAGATTAGTCTGCATGTAGCTACAGCTGGGCAATTGCAAAGAACGTGTTCTACTGTTTCCTGCACTTCAAGACAAAGTCGACAGAGATCGTTGATGACCACACTGATTTCCATCATGTGATAATTAAGTTTACAATGACCTGTTAATAGTTCAGTGTAGAGTTTGATGTCTTTTCTGCTGAGGTTCAAGATAGCATCTATCTTAATGTGTTCACGGTCAATGAATCTTTTCGACTGCCGCATACCTGTTTGGGCTCTCCAGTAATCGGTTAGACTACTTTTTTCCTCTTCACATTTAATATGTTATTCATGAAGACGAACTTAGATTGGAACGAGAAATTCACTAGTAATTTTAGAGTTGCCTGACTGTCTGAAAGAATGCATATGTTGGTTTCTCGAGTGCCCCTACGTAGACATTAAGTCCGTTCGCGTACTTTACTAGTAAACTTTCTCTATCAACACGATTCAAGAGCGTAAGAAAAATCTTTTCTAAAAATTAGAACAAAGTGAAAATGTACGCGAACGGAAAATTTGTAAGATTTACTAGTAATTTCCAAACTCCTTCAGTTCTGACACTTGCCAGTAAGAACAACTATTTTTTCTATGTTACGAATTCTTACTAGTAAAAATATTACTCGTAAAAATTTGCAAGAATTATCACAGAGAGGAAATCATTTTCTCTCTCAATTTCCCCTCTTTTACTGATTATTGGCGTACGCGAACACATTTTCAGTAAGAAATAGTAAAACTTGTAATAATTTGTAAAAACTATTACGTACGCGAACGGATCAAACATGTATAATAATCGTAAAGCAGTATTGCATCATTTAGAATTTATTTTTCTCATATTTTCTTTTTCTCTATATAAATTTGCATATGGCAACCTGGTGAAATTGGTCTGATTGGTGTCGAGAACAGCAAAGCGGCTGTTATGTTGAGAATCATATAATCGCCCATCACGACAATATTACGCTCTTTATTTTGTGACCGAATGTTGATCAATAAAGTATATTATGTTCAAGGGTTTTCGATCTCCAATTACAGAGACGATTTTTTCCACCTTTCATTACTTTTTAGTACTTTTTTTCATTTGACAATTCTCCGACGTCATTTGTGCATTTGAATTTGGAAAATAGTGATGTGTTTGAGAATTCTTGAACTTTGTAATGAATATACAAATAAATTGTTATTTTTGGCGTGAAAAACATAGACTAGTAATAAGAAAGTGCTTATGTTTTGTTATTAATTTGCAAAAAATAAAACGCTCGCGTAAAACCAGATCATGTGCCGAGACCGTCAACATAACAGCCACCCAATCAGAGTTGATTGATGCATATGCTAATTTTTTAGAGTTCATTTTCTCATTTTATATTGAAACGAAAAAACAAATTTTTGCTTTGGCGTTCAATTGATTGGTAATATAAACCCAGCATTACTGTTTTGAATCAAAATCAATTGTATGGCATTTAATTTTCGCCTAGTTATTGGACTAGTGACATATATGTATATATGGCCCACAGTCCACATTTCTCAGTCTTCAATAAAACCATATTTTTTTTTTGCTAATCAATTTCTGAGCCCGAACATAGTCACTACACAAAATTTCAGAAAAATAGGACAACTTTTAGGCTTCTGTCATTAAATGGGTGCACCCCAGGTGTGGTACAAGAAGAAATGTCAATTATATCAATCAATATTAATTATTCTATATTTCATTTTATTAAGTTTTATGGTGCAATTTTTCTGTCATAAACATATTTTTTTTTTTTTTGGTTTCACATGGTACAAATGTAGTTGGCAACGCTAAAGGTAAAATTATAGATAAAACTATAACGATAAGGTACAATTATTTGCTTAGGTTATCAGATTAAGGTACGTTTAATCTCATAATTAAACAATTTTAACCTTTTCAAAAATCGTAAAACAATATATGTAGGTACATAATAATTTGAAATATTGAAAAAATTTCCGAAAAAAAAATTGTCCAAAAATAATAAAATCAAAATTGGAAAATTTTCAAAAGTCATAAATTTATTGGTAAAATAACTCTCTCTCACTCTAACTCTCTCTCTCTCTCTCTCTCATTTTCACCAAGAAATCCTAGTAAATTCCTTTCAAAGAAGATTACATTTTTATAAGAGCTCGCATTCAAAGACAATTGAGACAATCCTTTTCTTTGAAAGAGAATAATTACCGTATAATAAAATAAAATACAATATATGTATACCAATAATACGATACAATATATGTATGTATATTTTTCATAAATTTAAATTCGCAAAAATGCAGATCATAGCATTGAAGGGGTTTTAAAGGAATATTCAAAATTCTATTATGCTAATACATATATTTTTCATACAAATATATATGACAGCATTGTATTACTATTTAGAATTCTAGAGCATTATTGATTAGTTCTAGTGTAACTTCATGAGCACGATTAGTATTTGAAATGATCTATATTTTCATGAAATTCTTGAAAACAGTTATTGTAAGAGGAATGGATGCCTGAAGATGAATGGAAATGAGAAATGTGAAAGCGAATACAAATAATTTGTTTCATTTAAAAAGAGTTGCTATATCTAAATTTGATTTGTAGTTACTATTCGTAAAAATATTAATACAAAAACTACACTCGAAAAATAGATTTTATTCTTGAAGAAGAAAAATCAATAATTCAGTTCGAAATTTCATAAAAAGAAATGCATATCATTTTAATATGTATATGTAATTCTGAAATAGTACAATATTATTAGCGATTATCATTCTTTGTATGTTGAAATATGTTTATTTGCATATTTGTATATATATATATATATATATATATATATATATATATATATATATATATATATATATATATATATATATATATATACATATATATGAAATTTATTAGCGCATAAATATAATATTTCTAATCACACTTATATTTTCGCTCTTAGTACTATTATGTTTCATTCTGTTTTTTACAATGAATTTTTTAAAATTTTCCAAATAATCATATTGTATTTGAGTGGAAATTATTGCTCATATATTTGTTCACATTACTGTGAAAAATATCCACAACAATGAAGTAAAAAACCATACATTCCATCCGTGCAAAATTTATCCTAATGCTTCGAAAAAAAGTAAGCATTCTTCTGGGTGACATATTTACAATCAGTAGATCACTAAATGGTTCTACTTCGTGTTTTTTACTGTCGTTACATATATGTTTTTTAACATTCTATAACATATTTTTCAATGAAAAATATGAATTTCATATTTTATATTTCATATTTTTATTTACACAGGTTACATTTTTCATATCTTATCATTGTAATAATTGTACGGATCAGCCCGGACCTTTTTTTTCACATATATAATATATTAATTACGGCAAAAACCTAAAACTCGCTAAAAAATGAATTTAGGTCTTTTTACTATTGCAAAACTGTAACATATATTGCCATGCTTCTTATGTCTGTTTAACAATTTTTTATTTTCTTCTTTCACGTTGAATGGAAAAATATCATAACGCACAAAAACGCTCTCGCACATTATATCGGGTGTTTTTTTTGTTTCCACCTACAAAGATTTTGAGATTACATTCTGTGGTTCAGTCACCTGACGAAAGAGACCTAGTATGGGGATTCAACTGGAATGCTCTGGGAATGGTTAACTCGATGGCACCACTCACATACCACCAAAAACTTCATAATTTTTACATAGAAAATTCCCGTTCAAACAACAATAGCTACTGAAGTATTAAATCCAAAGGTTAACAAATATTTTTTCTTTAGATTAGATAACCGACTGATAACAGCTGTTCTTACTGTCAAGTGTCAGAACTGAAGAAGTTTGGAAATCACTAGTAAATCTTACAAATTTTCCGTTCGCGTACTTTTTCACATTGTTCTCATTTTTAGAGAGGATTTTTCTGATGCTCTTGAATCATGTTGGTAGATAGTTGATGGTTGATGGCTGCCACTCACAGAGCGTTCGAGTTGCATCACAACTTTTAGGTATTATTCGTCATGAAATGAACCACAGAATGCAATCCTACAATATTTGTAGTCGGAAAAAAAATTACCCTGTAGATACTCATACAACTCAACATGGCTGCCAATCACAGTGTTGGAGTTTTCGGTTCTAATGAGTGAGACACTTGAGTTAGCCATTCTCAGAGCGTTCGAGTTGAAACTCTACACTGAACCACAAAATGTAACCTTAAAATCTTTATGGTCGGAAAAAAACACCCTGTAGACAATCATACTGAGGACATTATGAACAGAGTCCTTGACTAAAAATGTATGTAATAAATGTAACAAAACAAGAAGAAAACAATCTCACCTAAAAAACATTCAGCTAGTGGATGAATAAAAAAAAATTATATCCTCTATTCTATTTATACGAGTTCAATATTGTGTTTGTGGCTACATTAGTACCAAAACAGTTGTATTGTTTACATTGTATTTATTGTGTAAATATATGCTTAGGAATAAAATAAATCATAAATCATAAACCATTACATACTGTATGCCACAGGTAACTCTAATAGTTGCCAGAAACGAGATGGTAATAAAATGTAATGTCTTTATAAAAATGAAAGAATATTAATTTTGTAGGGCACCCTCTTAAGGGGTGGAGATATGGTCTCAAAATATATTGGGGGAAAAATGTTGCATCAGAAGAATTTTAGAAGCAATTTTTAGGCAATTAACGGGTTTATTTCTCGCTTTCGTTGTATTTCAAGGTCATTTTATATGGGAGCTTTATTAAGAATCACAAATAGGGGGTAATTATATTTCGCAAAAATGTTGAATAATAAAAATAAATTAGGGTCGGTCATTGATTTCGCTTCGATCAGATCATTCTGGTAGCTGTGGGAGCAAAATGTATAAAAAAAAATACCAAAACATCAATTTTGTAGGGAAACCCCCCTGAGGGTTAAAGATAGAGGGTAAAATTTATGGTGGTTGTTCGTAGATGTTAATCATGTAGGAGTGATTCTGGGCGTTTGAGTGAATATTTTTAGCAAATTTTGAGGTTAGGGACAACATGCGAAAGAATGGAGCTAAAGCGACCCTTGTTTGTCCAAATTTTTGTTGAAATCATTCATCATAAAATCCACTAGATGAAGGAGAACGACGGCGTGTGATTTGCAAATGCTCCATAAATTTTTGTGAATTTTTTACATAATTTTTTTTATAGAATTTTTCAAGATGTGGATGCGCTACGGCCACTAACACCAATATAAATTTAGTTAACAAATGACAGGTGTAACATATAGAAATGAAAAAGTGAAACTGAGTGACTTTAGAGTAAAATGCATTGGTTATCCGGCAGTTAACCGATTTGCCGGATATCCGCCCCATATTTATTAATCGATTGGGCACCGGATATTGAGTTGCTATCCAATATCCGGCCAATGGATAGTTTCTCAAAATTACCTTAAATAAAAAATCTTTAAGTAAATTGTAATAAGCTAGCGACAAATTTTTGTTGATTTTATTAAAAGTTGTATTGAAAAGTAACAAAAAACATAAAACAGAAACTTAAAAAAATATTCAATTAGTAAAATGATTATAATTAATACTTAAAATTAAGAAGAGGTTGATTTTATTTTGAATAAATAACTAAAAACTAAATTTTCAGTGTTTCAGTTTTTTACAAGCCACTCCAATAGAGTAGTTGCTCATGCTTTTTCAGCTTAAAATGTTCCCCAAAAAACATTGGCTTAAAATACGGGATCCAGAAAAGTTGCAACAAGGTAATTTGGATATCCATTCATTCATACTTTCGGTATACAGGATAGGCTTGATTTTGTGATTTTAGTTACTTCTTCAAACGCCTTACGCACCTTTTACGCACTGTTTGACATTTTCATGCCCAAGTAAATAAAAAAAAATCAAATCAGTTGTTCACTCGCTACTACCTGCATTAATGCACCTTAAAAATAAAGTAATCAAAATAATCAGCTGTTTTAACTCGTTGATTTTCAGAGTTGCCAGGTTAACCATTTCAATGTTTGAAAAATTAAATCAGAAATATATTTATTTTGATGACAACGAGACAATGGAGCTGTTATCCGGACGCCAGCTATTCGGACATCCGGCTATGTCATTCGCCGGATATCCGGTATTCTGTATCCGGTCACATCACTATTCGTCTATTTAGTTTAAATCGACTTTAAACTTTCTTTCGTTTTGGGAATGCATGTAAGATCATCCTCTAGAGCTATATTTGCTTGTCACTCAATGTATTGGATGTCTCACAGAAGATCATTTAAGACAAATAAACTCGCCTCATTTTGTTTTACTCCATTTCTTATGTTCTTCCAGTAATTTCTATTTAAACTAAATTTCTATGCTTTCTAACTAAACTAAAAAATGTTTAACCTTTTTAGTGGTCTGTTATATTAAAAAAAAAAATAAAAAATGATATACGACCAAATACTCAAAATGATGAAATGCGCGTAATATACGCACGCATTTGGTTAGTATATGTTATGTTAGTGGTACGGACCCCTACATACACATAATGCAGGTTATATTCATAACCATTACTGTTGTTGTTGTAACTTATATTTTGCTTGATTATGTTTTCATCATCATAATATTGCAACTACACATACACACACACACACAAATAATACCAAATATATTCAGGTTGTCAAAAAAAAAAAAAACAAAAAAAAAAAACGAAACGATGCTTGACCGACCGCCTAACTGGCGTACGATTATGTGTGGCATAGGCACACACTGGCATCATCTTATGCCCATCCATAGTTAGATACACATACACATGTACTCATATTTACACGTGTTAAATTTGAATCGATTAGAAGCGCGTTGGAAACGTTTTTTACTGATTGAAGATTTATTTTTTATTTTTCTACGACATTTTAGTTTGACTCTTTTATGAGAATTTCTTTTTTTTTTGTTTTTGGTTTTTTGCCTCCATTTTTTGCCCTTTTTTTTTGGTTATTGCCATTTTTTAGCGATTTCTTGACGCTGTTGTTGTTGTACAATATTTTTTATCTGTTTGGTTTGTTGCGAAAGGTCATCACTTGAATGGGTCGTCATTTTGTGTTTTGTTTTTGCGCTGTTCGACATTCATTTTTTATGTGCCATTTTTCTTCATAATAATTCATCATATATCATATGTATGTACTCGTACATTTAAGTTTTTTTTTTGGTTTTGTCTTCTCGCAGTTTTTTAACAAATTTTGTCTAATGCTTGGTAAGTTGATATATGCATGTATTTTATGACTTCAACAAAAATAAAAAAAAAAATAATAATAAATAAAAAACAAAATGACAAAATAATGTCACTAGTTACGTAGAGTTATCATGTGTATGCCCATTTTTTTTTTTTGTAATTTTCTTTGTTTTTTATTTATTTTTCCATGAAAAATTTTCTGCGAAAAATCTTCATTTGATTTGTTTTTTAATTTTCCACCATTTTCATTTATATCTTGATGTTGTTGTTGTGTTGCTATTTCAACATAAAGTTCTACAAGAGAAAAAAATTCGTTGAATACACATTTGCTGTTGATTCGTTGACGCGATATACCGTAATTATAAGCACATATGTGTGTGTTTTTTTTTTTTTATGTGTGTGTGTGTGTGTGTGTGTGTGTGTGTGTGTGTGCATTCTGTTTTTTGTTTTTTGCCTTTCAATATTTTGATGTGCTTTATTACACTACACACATATGTACGCGAGATAGCCTCTGGTTCTCATAAATCTAATATATGCTAGTAGCACAATAGAATATATTCTCATAATTGTTATGCTTAATAAATATCATATATGTATGTATGTAGTTACCCATGTTCCTTATAATTGTCAGGTATATAAATATTATTATAATATTCATTTGGCTCTTTTGACTTTTTCTCTTCTTCTTCTTCTTCTTCTTCTTCTTCTTCTTCTTCTTCTATATATTTTTCCATTTACATATATTTCATCACTCTATTAGTTTTGGGTTAGTAAGGTTATTATGTATTCGTGAGAATAGATACAATACATGCATATGCTATTATATATCGATAGATTTGAAATTTAAATTCAATTTAATTTAATTTTAAAATTAACAGTACGATAAATGGCAGATGACATGTTTAAATAAAAATTGCTGTTTTTTTGTTTCTATGAGCGTTTCGAATGTTGAGTGCAAAAGGTTTCAATCATTTTAATGCACCACTGTGTCTATGGGAAATCGTTCATAAATAGGGCAGATAAGTAATTTTATGATATAAACGTTATTTTTAAAATAATAAAAACAAGAATCTTGAATTGTCTGTGCTATTAGTGACATCTTTATGTTATTGTCTTTACATATTTTCAATTTGAAGTGATTGTCTCTAATGCTGGGCATCAGCTGTGCTATGGCAAATTTCTGTCATCTGTTCAATAAAGCATAAATTATATTTTTAAAAAATTAAAAAGCTATAATAAATTGAAAGATATACTTTGAAAAAATTATACTTTTGCTCCAGAGGTAGGAGTGATTTTAATCCAATTACGCCCATTAGCAAACTGATATAATTGTATGCACCAATTTTCCACTTCCAAACTGTGTATTTTCGGGCGCAAAGTGTGAAATCATACATTTGACAATTTACTCTCATATGGGAAGTAGGCGTGGTTTTCCGCCAATTTCGTCCATTTTCAATCGTGCCTATTAATTAGTAAATATAATTGTATGTGCTGAGGTTCAGCATGATAACTATATAGTTTCATATGCAAAATGTGAAAATAATGCATATGAAAACGTATATGAAGAGAACTTATACAGTTCTCTGAATATTATTTTATTTTTTTTTTTACCAATATTGAGGTTATTACTAATTTTTTGCAAATCTTAATTTTCAAATCCTATCTTAAAGACATGAGGTTGATTTAAAATAATTGCTTAATATTGCGGACAGAAAGGGGCTTCACTGAACTTAACTTCCCAAGAATGGATGAGTCTACTTTCCGAAAGTACTCGACCATGTTCTCGACCAAGATCGAGCTGAACTCAGCAGAATGCGTAAATTCTTTATTCGGGAACAAAACAAAGCATTTTCGTATTCTTCCTGTTACAACAACAACAATAACTTAATAAAAAAAAACACATTTTCACCTATACTGGAAATATTCTTGCTTAGTTTTCAAAATTAAATCAACATTCTAAAGACTCTAAAGATCTAAAAAAAAGCGGCTTTATTAAAATAAATTGTACTTCGCTTATTACTTTATTACAATTATTACTTATTACCAAGAAGTGAATAATTTTACCGGAATTGCTCATATAATACCAAAGTGACGCTTTAAGGATTAAAGTAGGTAATTTTAAGAACCTTAAAAATGGCAATATAAAGTTTTATGTATTTAGGAATAAAAATTTTATATGACATATCGTTTTTACATGTTAGAAATAAGAGGAAAACAAATGAAGTTTTAATTGTATTTAATTTTTTGTTTCAAATTTTATCGAAAATATGAAATTTAATATAACACATTTAGTTAAAAAATTTTTTTAATTAAACTTCTTTTTTATGAAAATTTCTTCAGCTTTAAAAATCTTTGCCTAGAAATCAAAGAGCCATAAACATTTTAAAATAAAAGGCAAAAAATCAACAAAATTCCTACTTAAAAGTATTTGTACAAAATACTGAGTATTTATAATTAACAGCAAAAAAAAAAACAAATATACACTTCCGGCTAATAAAAAGCAATATATCTACATATCTATAAAAATCATTAGTTTCAGCAAAAGAAATACAATATCAATTAAGAAAAAAATAATAATAACTAAATTCATTTAATATTACAATTTCTTTAAACAATTTTTTTAAACTTCGATTCCGGATTTTTTTCCTCTTTTTTTTTTTTTTTGTAAATACTCAAAATTAATTATTCATAATAATTATCAAATAAAAAAAAAATTACACATTTTCAACGCCAAATTTATATGTACATAATATCTACATACATACGTACATACATATGTGAGCAGGTGAGAACAACAACAACTTTAATCGTGTAGTTAAACATTATCTTACTTGTACGAAAATTAATTATTGAATACTACATTCAACACTATAGACGCATTGATATAATAACAACAACAACTACAATACTAAATAATTTGGAAAATAAATTGGCTCTAATATTGTACGCACATATGTACCTACGATACATATATTAATACCATATATTGTATGTATGCGATAGCAATACATAACTGTAATTTTTAGGTAGAAAGCAAAAACCCCGCCTCACTAATAAAAAGCACAAAAAAACCAAAAAAAAAAAAACAATGAACACAAAAAACAAAATCAGAAAAATACGAGTTGAAAAAATGAAATAGAAACACTTAAAATCAAAGCAGGCAAGCAACAGAAATACAAAAGAAAAAAAAAAACAAACAAACAAAAAATACTACACAATAACATCAATAAACGGTCTCACAATATGCTATATACAATATCTATACATCTGTATAGTACTACCACCAATAGTAATAATACCAAAAACTGTAATAACAGTAGTAGTGATAGTGGTAGTAGTAGTAGTAGTAGTAGTAGTAGTAGTAATGTTAGTGGTAGTAATAGTAATAACCGCAATATGTACAAATTGAGCAGAGTACAACAGTGTTAGAGTCAAAGGCGTGCGCGGTGACTTAGGCAGTCATTTATTTGTTGTTGTTGTTGTTCTTCAGGTAATTTATTACCCATCTATACAAGTATTTAGCAGCCATTTGTGGTTGTTGTTTTTTACATTCCATTCTCCTATATTTTCAAATGTTTTACTCTAATGTTAAATCGGCTATTTAAACTGTTAAGTACACACATACACACTCTTATACCCATACTTTGACAAAAATCCCTCTAAAGGTAGTTACAATTCATTGAGTAATCTGTCTGCAGCGACAGAGTGATAGAGAGAGAGAGAGAGAGAGTGATCGTCAGAGAAGTTAGAGATGGATTAACAGAATACATATCTATTACAATAAATTAGAGTAGCACTGTAAATGTCAACATTTATGTTAAATTAACATAACAGCGTACAACCAGAGACATTAGAGAGTCTATTGTGATAATTTCTATCTCATCAAAATGTTAATAAAATAATTTAATCAATTCCTTAACAGCTCTCATTTCTGGATATTTCAGAGAGTAACATAATGATCGTCGTCTGTAATGTTATGCATTTCTGATGTATACATAGTAACAACATGACTATGTTAAGAAAACATAAAATGTTCAAATGCTTCAAGCGATGTACTCACTAGAGAGCGCTACATAGTAAAAAGAAATATAGTAAATTTTAAGCAATAAGAACAGGATTTGAGTAAATGAAGCTATGTACCGTTTACCGAGTACAAGAGTTGTATGGTAATCTCTATGAGTCTCTTTATGACATATCTACTCATACTTATACTCATATATATAATACTATGCCTATGAATATATTCTTATATGTATATATAGTTGTCGCCCGTAAAACCTGCTGCTGCGGCTGTCGTTCGCAGCTGATGAAGTCAACCGAGCGTAGACAAAGCAAGCCAAAGTTAAGAAATGCTTCTTCTGAGATTTTGCTTCGAAACGAATATCAGTTGTAACGTAACAGCTGAAGTATTAATACGTATGGTGTGTGATATCTAACGTCGCTGTTACGCATATAAGTACATAGTACATTGATTGAATTACTCTCTTCGATATGCTAATGTATAATTAACGCGAAAAGTGTATTGTTTTTTTATGAGAATAAAAACACAAAAAAAAAACAAGAATTATATGAAATGAAAATAACATTAAAGTAAAAAAAAAAAGAAAAATTATAATAACAAAAAGCTGAATAAAGTGCCATATCAACGAATGAAAATAAACAACAATTATTCTTGAAGTAAATAAAAATGTTAATGCTTCATATGTAAATTATCAAAGAACGGTGTACGGTGAAATAATAGTAAAATATATATATATATATATTTTACATATATACATACATATATATATCAACACTTGGAAAAGGATTTTTAAAACATTTTGCAGAGAAGGAGAGCGAAAGCACAAAAGAACAAACAAGGTAGGTAATTAATTCAAGCAGACAAGAATCAGACATAGGAACAAAAACAAGTAATCATCATTATGAATATATAATTTGTGGTTTCCTGAAAACATTAAAAAAAAAATTAGCATATGTTTTGAGAAGTGTTGTTTAGAGAAAATTCATAACGATTTTTTTTTTTTGAAAAATCATCGAAATATGTCTATGTATATAAAATATAGTATAGGAAATTGTTTGCACTTCTTCAAGAAGGTATTTTATTGGTAAATATTTCTTAGAGGTGAACGATTACCTGAAGTTAATACTGCAATTTGTACCTATTTTGATAATTTTTCCTGTTCAACTATTTACTTTATTTCAATCTGGATTTTATGGGTAATGAAGAAAATTTTATAACGAGTCTTGAAATCAATTTCTTTATCAATTCCTTTTTTATTACGTACCTAAATATGTTTGATTAGGTTGATCTTGAAATTGTTGTTTGTTTAGGCAACACTAAGGCCATTGTCAATTCCATTAACCATCCTAAATTTCAGAGGAAGCACTACATAGCGGTAGAACTATTAGAAAAATTAATAAAATTTAGTACATTTCATATTTAGTTGTAGACAATACAATACACATTATTCAACTGTATTATTGGTGTTGTGTATCTATGGTGTGTTGAAACATTTTCAAAGTTGACTATGATTTGTATTATCATTTTCAAATGAAACACTTATACTTTTATATGTCTTTATTGAAAAATAATTCACACATTTTCCGCTTAAATACTGAATATTCAATATTTTTATTAATTATTATTTTCATTCTCTACTTCTATTACAGATGAATCAAAAATGCAAAGTATGCGGTGAACCCGCAGCCGGATTTCATTTTGGTGCCTTCACATGTGAGGGTTGTAAGGTAAATAAAATGCATATGCTAATTAACAAGTGAAGTTTTGATATAAAAAACTTGTATTTCATACATGGTACCTATAAAGAAATATCAGCTTTCAGTTAATCAATTCATTGCTGCATTTGGTGCAAAGAAAATTTCTTGAAGCAAACTTAATTTGCCTTTTTTAATCTTATTTAATTATTGGCAAAAAAAATATGAATTTATATTATTTTGGTGGCAGAAGGAATTTTAAAATATACATGTTTATATAGAAATATGTCTTGAAATATAGACAACAATATAGGAAAAGCACTTGGATTCAAAAGTCTTGGTTTTCATACAAACAGACTTCCCTAAAGATATGAAATTAATATGAAAAACAATTATTAATAACAATCAAATTAATTTCGATAAATTTTAGGCATCTTTCAAGTTAAAATTGCAAAGTATTTTTAATCGAATATTGTTATAGAATTGTCTATGGAGTATATTACGTATACGCATGGGTACAAGTGAAATACAAACTTATGAATAGTAGATAGAGAATCAATGAGATAAATTAATATGATATGATTAATATAAACGATTATCATTAAGAATGTGATATTTTAAAATTAATAGAAAAATGTTAAAAATTGAGTTATGCAGTTTTTGCTTAACCAGATGCAAAAAGATGTCACTTATTAAGCAAAAATATTAAAACTTATTTTTATAATTTCTAAATAAGAAAGAAGTAAATAATTTTCATCGCATCTTTAAAAAAAAAAACTGAATAAATCATGTTGAAATCATCGAAATTCATGCCAAAATTAATAAAAATTATTTTCAAAATCTATTTTCATATGCAAAACTTCATTCATCAACATACATACACAAATTCATTCATTATTTCTCTCGTCTAATTTAGTCATTTTTCGGACGCTCTTACAATAACATCGCCACAATTACGGAATGCAAGAATAATGGTCAATGTGTGATCGATAAGAAGAATCGTACCACATGTAAAGCATGTCGTCTGCGTAAATGCTATGCGGTTGGCATGTCCAAAGGAGGTTCACGTTATGGACGACGTTCGAATTGGTTTAAAATACATTGTCTCATTGAAGAGCAACAACGTCAAGCCAAAGAGGTGGCAAATCGTACACATGGCGATATGACAATGCAACAACAGGAACATTATCAACAACAAAGCCATTCGCAGCTTCAACTACTTCATCAGCATCAGCAACAGCAGCAGCAGCAGCAGCAGTCGAATCACTCAGTCGCATCCCAAATGGCATTATTTCCTTTTGGTGCATATCTGCCTGAATTAACATCACCTTATCTGTCCGCTGTTGCTGCTGCAAATGGCCAACAGGCCATAGATGCCCGATTCCCCTTTTTTGGTCTAACTGGTGGTGTGGCTGCTGCTGGCGGTGTGCCATTACAAACGACACGACCACCGCTTTATCCATTCTCTGCGCAACATTTGCTATTTCCTCCAGCGGCCGCCACCGCCGCTGCTTTTATGCCAGTACAATCTGCAATGCCGTCGCAGCGGTCGCATCTTTTGCATCAGCAATCATCAGCATCTGTATCGCCCGCTTCGATTTCGCCGAGAGATGGCGCCTACCGCAATGATATGACGATGCAGCAAGACCGCCGTCAATCTGTGGAAACAATTGAGTCAAGTGCCAATTCACCGAGTCGTAGTTCGGCGCAGCAGCGCTCACGTACATCATCACCGGAATTATGTGTTACCGATATAGAAGACTCTATACGTGGCACAATGACTCCACCATCTGAGTACCAACAAAATCTACTAAGTTCCACAATGATAACACAGAATTTGATCAAAACGGCGGTCAGTCGCATTAATAGTGTGCACCAATACGAAGCACAACCACCAGAGGAGAGTGTTGCAACAAAAACTAAAAGTGCAGCCTCCACAAAAGAACACCTCGCCGATGCAGCCGCAACTGCTATCCTACAAATGCTCACACCAGCATTGACGCCAACAACCGAATCCATCGAATCGTCTACAAATTGCGTTGCGGCAACTACAACGGAAGCAATTGCGACAGAATCCAGTGCAAGTTCGCGTGAAACCTCTACACAAATATTGCGAACAGTCTCAACGCCAACAGCCATCAAGCCAGTCGTCGTCGATAGTACACAAATCGAGCCTATGGATCTCAGCAAAAAATCAGCGCAAACTGAAGGTGAGCAAGAGCGATCAGCGAAAGGTGTTCGTCGCAAATATCATGAATTTGATTGTGAACGGGATAGGAGCACTTCCCTGTCATCTGTCACTTCCACGTCCTCATCTTTGTCAGCTTACATTGCACCTTCCGATAATTCTGTGGAGCATCAGCATATGAAACGTAGCAAATTGAGCGAATCGATCGATCATACAACAGCCTACTATGAGGCGTATAAACAGCAGCAACAACAACAACAACAGCAGCAGCAGCAGCAGCTTCACTCTTCCAACATTAGCATAGGAACAGCGGCTGCAGGTGCCTACAGCAGCAACATGCATACTGTGTGTGTATGAGTAGTTGCTGATGGGCGAGATGGCTGTCGTTGCCTTGTACTTAAGTAGTTAGACGATAATTGGGTATTTGCCTCGATATAATATTAGTATCATGTACATATTACTCATGTTGATCAATGCTGGAATTACATTGGATCAATTGGGTACGTCAAAAATGGGTCGTAAGCCTTAATTAATTCTAAAAATAAATGCCTTCAATTTAAAATATACATTATACATAGATATTATTTACTATTGCTTTGATAGCAATGCTTTGAAGCCTAAATTGTAGACAATATTTGATGCTTCAATATTTTATGCTTAATATTCTATATTGTAAAATTGAAAAATATTGCAATATATTTTGAATATCGTATATTTTCAATTTTTTTCAACTTTGTATTCAATTTTTTTTATTGCATTACTCTCTTCTTCTTCATCTATGTACGCTTCTTCGTAATATAATACCAAATTGTATTGTTTTTTTTATTGTAAGAGCATAGTCTTATAACATCGTTTTTTTATTTTTAGAATTACATTCCTAAGAATTTTTTGTAAATATATTTTAGATTTTTTATTTTTTTTGTATTTTCAACTCAATTGTTATATACGAGTATACTAGATTATTTAGAAATGCTCATTTGTAGAAAAAAATATGAAAATATGAAAAATAAACAAATATATTTTCTTACAAATATGTTTAATATAAAAGAAATAAATCATTGATTTCTATTTTAATTACAATCAACAACTAGTTTTGTTAATTTCAACACGAATTATTTAATAACGGTCAATTCGACTAAAAAAAAAAAATTGAGCTTTATTATGTCCCACACTTGGCAGTGGAAAAAGTTCAAATGAGCCGTGCCGACCTAACCCTTATAGCTTCCGGACTAGATGACGATCACTCAACAACGATCAACTTGGTTTAAAAATCTACGATTTAGATCGATGTTATTCATTCAGAGAATCACAATAATGAGGATTATGACTTTTGACACTCGAATCTCTCAATATTTGAATTTTACAGCAATTTATTTGAATTTTACAGTAACGAAAGAGCAGAGCTTTTACTGTGAATTTATATATATTCAACTCTCTCAATTTGCCTCTCTGATTTGCCTCCTGATGTCCGTGCGCTTCATAACCGTCTGTGAGTGGATTTTACGCTCTTTTTACTCTACGAAAGCTTTCATTTTGTATTGATCTTAATTTTTTGTGTAACATTAGCCTAAGGGCCTCGTCACACGATCAACATTTATCATGATAGTTGGATCGCGACACTGGATCGTGATATTTATTGAACATTTAGCCTTCAATTTATCATGCAATATTGATTTGATATTTTGAAATATTCCTTCAATATGGATTGCGATAATTACCTCTGATAAATATTGGTCATGTGATGGGGCCTTTAGACAATTTTCCTATCTGAAGGAAACATTTTTTTTGCTGAAGAAAATTTACTTGAAAGAATACACAAATGTATGCCCGATGTACCAATATGATTTTGGTAAAATTTCCATCAGTTGACTACATTCTAATTATCATTATTTAAAACCATAACTAATGAATGGTTTACAGAATTTTGGACATCGAGTACATAAGTCTAAGATCTCTAAAAAATAAAAGATATAATTTAAATTGTATTGAAATCAATATTATATCGTTAAAGAGGCAAACGAAATTTTGTAAATTATTTGCAGCGTGGTTCCGTGCAGCATTTAAGGCTGTATGAAACACCAGAATCATCTTTAATATTGTCATGGTGAAAGGAACAACCAATTCTCCGTGGAATATATAGAAGAAAATGAAATTGAAACGTCCATGTATTGATTTGATTGAAATCGGCATGCGTTGGAAGGCCAAAACCAACAGATAAAGATTTACATAGATATGGCAAATTTATTTCGAAATCTGGAGAAATTCACGAAAATCAAAAAATTTATCTAAGCCAACAAGACTATAATGAATATATTTTACAAAAACAAAAAAAAAATTGTTTTGTTTCATACTTCAATTAACTATTACAATTTTTTAAATCGTAATTTTTACTCATGGAAAATTTTATTGTGGTATTGAAAAGAATTCAAAATGGAAAAATGTTGAAATGTTGAAATAAATTTAAATTGAATTTTATCAATATATGTTTTTTTATTTATTTTTTACTTTTTGCATAAATGAGCGTCAAATATATGAAAAGGTCCTGCAATAAATGCAATTTTTTGTAATTTTACTTCATAGACATTTTAATATGCAATATGCTATATAAAGATTTACGTTGGAGCGGGTCAAAGTTATATGAAAAAATTTTTTGCTTGAATTATTTCAAAATACAGAGATTTTCACAAGAAATCGTGGATCTACAAACAATGTTGACCAACCACATTTTGATAAGCAAAATTAAAAAAAAAATTATTTTTGTATGCATAGCAATTCTTAAATATCGAAATTCGAAGGATGAAAATTGCTTTCAGTTCTACAGTAATATGTTGTTGTTGTTGTAGCAACTTTAATTTGTGTCATCGTCAGCACGCACAAGCTATTGTTCGCTAGTGTCTTCCTAGAGGTCAAGTCATAGAAATGTAGCTGACTTGAAGTGAGTGTATCCAAAGCTGTACGGGTGTCAAATTTGTGGAGTGCAAGGGATAATTGAATAGATGGACTGTGTCGTGCGGTGATTGGCCGCAATCGGGGCATTCGTCCGGTATATCAGAATTAATTCTCGATAGATAATTATTGTGGAACTTACTGTATGGCGACCTGAGCTGCGCCATGGTGCACTTTGCTTTCCTGGGCAATTGTTTTTCCACGTTGGCAACAGATGTGGATCTTCCGTTAAGGATATTGTTGGGCTGGTGTGCACTAGTCGCAGCTTCTACTGCATCCACATGCAAGCATTTGATAGCAGAGGAGTGCGAGTTGTGATCCAGCGGATTATTGTTCGTTAGTCTGTCAATGTCGTCATCCACATACTTAGGCTTGGTGGAAGCATTGAGGGTTTCTCTTTGCTATACTTTTTCTTTAAAAAAAAAAAATAATTAAATAAAATAAAAATAGAAATAATAAATTGATCGCCGTTGATGTTGGTGCAATATAAATATTTGAAATTATTAACCTGTTCACCTTCCAAGTCAACTTAAGATTCAATTCGATCAATTGATATATGTATGTATGACATATCTATAGTTATTACTTTTTGGCTAATTGATATTATTTGTATAACACAAAAGGCATAAACCCATCAACATTAATTGGAACGCATAAATATGAATGTCTAATAAATTTTTTAATAATTTTCAAACTTTATTTTTCTGTCTTTCTTTCTTTTTTTACTCAATATTTACATTTATGTAAGATATGTCTCGAGTAACTGAGAAGGTTTCTATACAATTATTTTATTTACTATTTATTAATGGCTTTTAAGCGTGCGTTCTTAATAGTCCAAAGTAAATATAATACATTTATGCAGTCATATATTCGTATGCGTATAGTCGTAGAAACACATATGTATGTACGAGTACGTATACTCAAAAATGGCTGTATTATTCTTTCCTACTTGTTCCGTTAATAGAACGTGTCCAAAATGCAATTATGACCACCCAACTATGAAAATATATTTATATGATGTTGTTGTATTTGTTTACATTGAAGCAGGTACTTATCAACGCAATCATATGGGAGTACATATTCGAATGTCAAACATAAATTGAATGACATGACATGATGATGAAACATAGACGACATATTCATTCATTTGTGAGTCTATGTATCTATGGATGTGAGGGCATGTGTGTATGTTGATATAAATTAATTTTTATATGCAATTTTTGTTAAAACTTAATAAGATACTTTATACAATAGTCTTTGTGCATTGAGATGTGGTCACAAACACTGCCTGTATATATTTTGGCAATGTAGCAACTGCTCCTAAAGGTGGAGATAAAAAGTAAGTATGTACAGGTAAAATGTTAGGTCACAAAAATGAATGGCTGTTGGTGATATTTTTTATCACTGTAGGATCACCAGGAGACTGAATTCCATGAACATGTTACTTTTGTTGTTGTTGTTGTTGTTGTTGTTGTAACAGATTAATCGTGATTTCGAAAAGTAAGTCTGAAATTGCAATTCTTGATCCAGACCTCGGAAGTAATCCAAGGGTCCGGAACCCGTTCCGGTGCTGAGACCCGATTGCAGTGAGAATGGATGAATTTTTGTAGTGGAGCCCTGCTAAGGGAAGTTTAGAGGGATTTATGGCGCAGGAAAACTTAATGGAGGATGACCATACATTTGACTCCTTTACATTCGATTTCTGGGCAGCTGTCGATTTTCATGTGTCATATGTCGATTTTCATGTGTATTTTCGATTAAATTTGTATGGCGGCCTCCTTAAGGAGTAGAAATGGAGGGTAATTTTGTCAACCAGTCTTATATTTCATAACTCTAAAAGTGACTCCTGAACAAAAATGTGGCAATTTGTCGATTTTCAGGTGTTTTTTGTTCATTTTGTATGGCAGCCCCCTTAAATGGTGCAGATAGGGGATTATGATATTCGAAAGAAATATTTGGTGAGAATAAATAATGAGGATCGGTGATACATTTCACTGAGCTAGAGGCGAATTCGTGGCAACTATGGCGTTATTTGTCATGTTCATGTGTCTTTAGTATGATTTTATAGGGCGTCCCCTTAAGGGGTGGAGATAGAAATGTTGCCTATATGTGGAGGAAGTAAAAAAGGTGAAAAATAAATGGAGA
Source organism: Megamerina dolium (assembly GCA_963854835.1). Taxonomy (NCBI): domain Eukaryota; kingdom Metazoa; phylum Arthropoda; class Insecta; order Diptera; family Megamerinidae; genus Megamerina; species Megamerina dolium. The sequence goes on from OY978528.1 coordinate 4,649,338, forward strand.
TCAGTCATATATTTGAACCCTCTCTGGGAGAAGTGGGAATGAATTTTGTAAAAACTTGAATTCTATATGGTAGACCTCTTGAAGAGTTAAGATGGGTCATAAGTATGTTCTGGAGAAATTTTAGGGAGATAAAATGTATGGTAGCCGGTCATATATTTCCCCCACTTTGGGGAATTCCTAGGAGCGGATTGAAGAAATGTTTGAAAAGCTTCAACTTTCTATGTTCCGCAAAAATATTGAGAAATATTGGATATAATTCTTCATACAATTCACCGCTCTAATGGTGGCTTGTAGTAGCGGAGGGAACCTTACAAATTAAAGAGTCGTTGCATTTGAAAACTGTCAATAAAAACCCATTTGGCTACCGATCTAACGAAACAATATTGTTTCCATTGTCAAAATTAACTCTTTTAAACGAATTTTAGCTAAAAATGGACCAATGTTCATATTTTGTTCAATATTCATTTGTAAATATTTTCAAAGGAGTCTTTGATATCTGATCAACTTTGGATAAGATTCCAGCAAAATTTCAAATACAAAAAAAAAAAAATACAGGTCTCCTCTTAAAGTATAATTCCATAAAAAGGCAGTGTTGACATTTTTGGGTGAACCCACTTTTTAATTAAGTAAATGGTAATAGAAAAGTGTCTATGCTTTCGAAGTCGGTTAAATAACAAACATAAATAAGAATGTATCATTATTACTATTCTCTATCGGGATACATTTTATGTATAGGCTATTTATTGATCATAAACACATTTATGGGACATAGTTGGGTACAAAGAAAAAACACAGACACGATCAATTGCTACATAAAAATCGCCCATTTTTTGGCATTTATGTAAATTCAAACGTATGTACACACAATGTATGTGAATAAAATTGCCTATAATAGGCTACCATCATAATTGTCATCATCATGATCATCACCAATGAATCCATAGACAATACTAAAGAGACATTCCATTTCGTCGTATGCCGTATGTCGTATTTTTTATTACTATATTGCGCATACAAACTTAACTACTGTCAATATTACCTTTACGGCTACTACATACTACCACACAATAGCAGATAGTATTACATATACATATGTATTATGTATATGTACAATACGTATATACATGGTTACTGCTACGGTTATTGCTAGTGCTACTTGATGTGTTGTTATTGTTTATAATTAAGCGATTAAAATTCAAGACTGCAACACGAATGACTTTTATATGTGTTAATATTAAGTTTATTATTTAAAGCAGCACGTGTTTGTTTTAGGCAAAATGTACCACAACAACAGCATAGCCAAAAAGGGAATGCATGTGTATATATGCATATGCATCATACATATACCAGCAACATGCTGTAAAAGAGACAAAAAATGGGCGCGCACACACTTTAGCTACTAGCACTCACTACTACTAATACAACAAAAGTGCAAAATCAAACACAGAGCAAAAGCAAATTGAAAACGAAAGATACAGCAACACCAAATGGCATATAAACATTTAATTATTCAATCATGATCACTTTAACATACATCGAAAATGTTCCATTGGCAAAACAACACATTAAAATGTTGCTAAACATGTGACTAAAGAACCAAGTATGCGAATGACAAATTATTGGAGCAAATGATTTAAAGGACACTTCTGGTGGTATCATACTTTGTGAGAACTGTATAATTTTATAATAATATCCGTGTTAATTAAATTTTAGAAGAGCTTAACCAACATTGCGCCCGTGTTACCATTGGGTAATAGGAGATTTTGAACTAAATACACAGGCCGTAAGAGTGATTTATTCATAGTTTAAAAATCATACATATCAAAAATCAATATTCTCTGTCAATTTGGGTTAACTTCGGTAATATCACAGCTTAGACACCACATTGTGACAGATAGATGTATAAAATAATTCGGAAAAAACATATTTTTGTACTGGATGTAGGTGTAGTTTTTATTCTATAGCTTTATATGTCCGTCCGCAAAGTACAGTCAAGAACATATTTTTGTATGGTTGCTAGGCGTAATTTTCATTCGATTATACCGATGTTTTAATATATTAATTTTGTGGTAAGGGCAACTTTTCGCATCTAGTTTCAGTTTAATCATTCTATATTTTAGTATGTAAGGTAAAAAAAAACACATCCAATAACATACTTTTGTATGGGAGGTAGTCGTAGATTTCATCGAATTACGCGAAATTGCTAATGCTGTTGTTATTGTTGTTCTTGTTTTTGTAGAGCAAGAATACCGAAATGCTTTGTTTTCTTCCTGCACAAAGCATTTCCGTATTCTGTTGTGTTTAATGGACCTTGGTCGACCATGTAGTCCAGTACTTCCGGTATTCCACATCCTCAGCAAGCTGTTGTGGCTCATATATAGTACGAACTGTACATAGAGACTCACTAATCTATTGCTAGTCTAATCTGCACTACTGCGTAACTGGCCACGGATTTATCGCCATTAATACCGAAAGTCCATTCGACATTAGTGGAACGTAAGATCACCACCACGTCTACATACGCCTCGTATCGCCTCGTCATGAAATCACTAATTGGGTAATTATCATTTCGATGCCATACACTTCGATATTACAATTCTTAACATTAACCTAAACCAACTTAATATAGTTTCGATCTTTAGAGCCCCTTCTATGTTGTCTATCACAAAGAGTCCTGCGTTCATAATCAAGTGATTGTTGATATATACATACACACATCCATACATGTATGCTACAAAATTCATTATGATCAATGATTAGATTTATACATATTTTATAGTATAAAATATATGATAATGACGTCGCAGATACAATTAACAGAAGCTTGTCGGATTACTTACGTTTATTAGACAAAACTATGAACTCTTCTATATGAAAACTGCTAGCCTGGCAATTAGGTATAAGAAATATATATGATCATAAGATTTATAATCCAGTAAATGATCGATCTAAATATGACTCCAACTGTTGCGTGTGATCATTAAGATTATACTTGGGATCATCAACATGATCGGCTAATCATTGTTAAATTTTAAAACAATATTATTCAAACATGATATACTACCTAATATTGTCTATATCAATAATTAATCTTCAGTGTTAATACTCACATATTTATTTTAGCATGTAATCTCTGAATAATCATTCGTATTTGGTTTAAAAGAATTGATTAGGAATCATTACAATGATCACATAAAGACAAATAATCCATAGGTTTGGACAGATGAACATTAATACGAACTGGTGGGGTCGACTAACAACAGCAACAACAACTACCATATTAATATTAATTAGTAGCAATAGACTGTGGTATTTATGGAGATGATACGATCATTCAATATAAAACGGAATATATCATATAAAATAATATGACGTATATACATAAAAATTTAAAATAATTATTCCACTGCATCAGAAAGTTATATTCTCACAATCATTGAACCATTTAGAAACCAATGTTCATTAAGTTCATATAAACAAAAAAAGTGGCTAAATTACAATTTTTGATAATAATTTGGTGTTTTCTTTTACGTATTTAACTTACATTTACTGTAGCATTTACAATATAAAGACCATGTCAGAATGGATATCATTCAAATATCCGCACTCGTTCCTATTGTGTATGCAATATGTTAATGAGTTGTCAAATAGTTTAACAAGAAGCGTATTGTTACACACACACACAAACACACGTGTAACTGTAGTATAAATATTATAGTTGTATTTTACAAATATATACACACACACACATACATACATATACACATATATATAAATACTCATACGCATGTAGTCCCTAAAACAATGTGACATGCGCATGCGCCAAAGTGTACAATTAACACATCAGAAATACCACAAACAATTACAACAACAACAACAACAACAACAACAACAACAACAACAGCAACAACAGCAGCAACATCAATGGGAAGCATTTACTGAAGGCGATGGTGTGTAACTTTTGCAAAAAGTTGACATACAGTACCAGTACAACATCACCAGCAACAAGTAAGCAACATGCTGATAGACATAAGGAACAATTACATTGTTGCTATCATTTGTTCTCTTATATGCATCATATAGTATGTATATACACAAATGTGTTCAAAGTTCTTTACAAATAAATATACACACACACACACACACACACGAATACACTGGGTGTATTGTTATTGTTGTTTTAATATGTACATAGTAGCTTATTGTTATTGCTATTGGATATATTATGCTCGTAAGTACATATGATATTGTGTATTTTGTGTGAGTTTTTGATGACTGATGGCGGTAACTTGTTGCTATTGTGTTATTGTTGCAGACTGTTTGCTTCATTTTTTTGCCACCGTTGACAATTGTTGTTGAATGGAGTGACAAGTTGCTGGTTGATTGTCACACATATTCATGCATATAGTATGTATAATATACGCACACATGAAGGGGCGCTTTATATGACAGAACAGAAATAGCAGCAGTAGCAGCAACAATAATAATAATAACAACAACAACAACAACAACAACAACTAATGTACCATGTACTGCATCCCAAACAAAATTGTGTAGCAATTTGTCCGACATATACATTGGGTCTTTAGTTGGACCATTCTGGTGTCACTTTTGTAGCGGGAAACTTAGTGGAATTTACATTTTTCGTTAAATTTACTTAAAATTTAATAAATAAGCGACTTCTTTGAATTTGTTTCACTTTGACCTCAAGTGGATACTCCTACCAATTTCTGGATTATGTATTTTTTATCGAAGAGCTTCTTGCCGTTCCGACAACTCTCCCCATGAATAGTTTGTCCACTCAACGGCAGTTCATCCATTCACTGTTAAAAGCGCATGTCGAAAGTATTATATCATTGAAATTAAACAATTTTGGATTTTTTTTTTTTTTTTTTTTGGATTGTCGAACTTTAACAAAAATAGTAGGAAACTAATTAGATTTCTAAGCTCAAGTATGCTCGTACGATATTACATGGATAGAGAGCTTTAGATTGGAAATGTAATTTAGAATCATTGATATGTTTTTATATTATATATTATAAACATCGAAGGGCATAATCTGCATACTATTCATTCACAGTTGCCACCATATTCTCTAAAATTGCTGAAATTCTATACTTTTCAATATAAGTTTATTCAAATATTGATCGTGGCTAAACCTCTAGGCATATATTTATATTGTGTGCACTTATAAACCAGCATTTTGTTTTTGTTTTTTATTTTCCAAAAAAAAAAAAAATTATTTAATAAAAAGCCACACTTCAATCAAAAATCAATTTAAATTTATCATAGAAATTATTGACATCATAAATGCCTAATCACTATTGCATGTGTATATGTAAGAGTAAGCACATACACACAGACACATTTGAATAACATAAAATGAATTAAAACGAAAAATTAATAATAAAAAAGAAAAAAAAAACAAAACAACAACAATAAAAGTATAACATTTCAAAACTTTATTGACTGTCAAAATATAGGCGCCAGCCAACACCATCAAATAGCAATCAAATAAGATCATATCAAAACCAACAACAATAACAACAAATTGTAGCTACATATATGTTTATACATACAATATGTAGGTGCATGTTGTAGCAAAGACTTTATATAAAAAGATAAATAACTATGCAGAGGAAATAATTACGATAGATAGAGAAAGAATATTATGATAATAAAAGGTGATAGAGAATAAGAAAAAAAAAATCCGGGCGATCAAATTACAAAATACGTACATTCATGCACTTTAAAAGCACATAAATATTGGTACAATATTGTTTTATTCGATTTCATTATGGTTCATTTTTGGCGCCACATTTACAAGATTTACATATTCAAAACAGCAATTCAATCATGGCATAAAACATAGATTTTGTTTCGACATTTTGCTATTGTTGTTATTGTAGGGATCTACCTTGATTAGTCGATTTCAAATGACACATCTCTTATGACATCATTTTTTCCAAACTCTGTTGCAAAACTCTTTTCGGAAGTTGCTTACATGTTACCAGAGTAGAACTCATATCCATAGAGCTCAGGCATCCAAAAAAAATTTGAATTTGACATATAAAACTTCGTTGAGCTACAATTGGCTAAACAAATAATGGAAATTTAAACATTATTAGGTTCTATATATATTAAAAACAAAACTATTTATCTAAATCTAGCCAATTATACTCAATTTACTCGGTAAATTGTAGGACCTAACAAACTGAGGCACTCTTTTGGGGTTTTTACAGGGTGATTTTTTAGAAATTGCCTTTTTGGCGTATTTGGTGTGAAGAGCAGCCAGAAGCATTGCAAGAACTGCCAATGCATCCCGAAAAATACACTGTTTGATGTGGATTATGGTCCGGTGGCACCATTGGACCGTACTTTTTCAAACACGACGAAGGCAGGAACGTTACTGTGAATAGCGAGCTCTACTGTGCGGTAATTACAAACTTTTTTCTTGCCCAAAATGGAAGAGCTGGACTTGGCTGACATATGGTTTCCACAAGACGGTGCCACATGCCACACAGCACGTGAAACAATGACCCAATTAAGAGGCGAGTTCGGTGAACAGTTTATTCCACGTTTGGGGACGGTCAATTGACCGCTTAGATCGTGCGATTTAACGCCTTTAGATTATTTATTGAGGGGCTATGTTAAGGCTCATGTCTATAGCGACAAGTCCGCAACGGTTGACGCACTGGAAGCCAATATTGAAGAATTTATTCGTAAAATACCGGCTGATATGTTGGAGAGAGTTGTAGGGTGCCGTAGCTCAGTGGTTAGTGTGTTCGCCTTCTGATCTGTAGGTCGTGGTTCAATACCCGGCTGATGCATAACAAATTTTATATCGAAAAGATTTTTCTTTCGAATGGTACCCACCTGTCGGCAAGCAATTGGCAATTCTTCCGACAGTAACAACTTGCCATGAAAAAGCTTCTAAAAAGAACTCTGTGACAAAGCTCAGAAAAAGTGATGTCACAAGTGTTCTGCCGTTCGGAACCGGCTAAAATAAGTAGGTCCATTCTAATACTGTCCAAAATTTAAGACGCACAACAGTAATAGAAGAGAAGCTCGGAAAATGAGCCATTTGGGGCTTTAAGTGCCACATATTTATTTTATTTTTTTTTTATGTTGGGGAGAGTATGCCAAAATTGGACCCAGCTTATGAACCATTTGAGGGGCAGCCGCGGTCAACATCTTTAAACATTGAATTATATAGATCGTTCTATCGACTCAAATTAAACAGTGGAAAGTAACTAAACTTCTCTGTCCTTTGTAAGGAAGAAATAAGATTTGAGTAAGCTCGTCTTACTGGAAAATTGTTCATGCCGCTTTATAAAATTAAATAATGGTTGCTGAAGTATTCCTCTAGGCATTACTATGCAAATAAAGGTGCCCGTGTATTTGATCCAAATATCAAGACTTGCCTGGATCCTGGTCGAGAAGTTTTCAATCGGAAGTCATAGCAACTACTGCGTGTGCAACTATTATGGTCAACATGAGGCAGTGATAACTAGCTTAGAATGCTATTAGAGATTCTCATAGTAGAGCTATTAGATAAAAATGTCCATAAAATAGATGTCTTTAGATCTCGTCAGATAATTTTGTGCATATTTTATTATTATATTCTTCATATTGTATATAATTTTAATTGAATTGCAATAATCTCTCTTAGATATCTGGTTTTTAATATAATTTATTTTGATTTGATAATAATTTAATTCCTTACCTATTAAAAGAAATGTCAAATATTTGAAAAAAAAAAACAATATTTATTTTGCAAAAGTTTTTATGCACGAGCTAGTCTGCATACCATATACACCTGTATGAGTATTATTCAAATATTTTTATTTATTATAAATAATTTGTCATCAAATATATTTTATCTGACTTAGAACATTTTTATAAATAGTTCAATAAATAAATTGTCAAAATTTCTTGTTTAATTTTTGAAGGAAAAAAAAAAACAATAAAGAAACCGTTTAACAACAATAATAACAAGGTAGAATTTGCATTCATAATTTAAATAAAAGCCACACCAAGAACAATAATAACAACAACAAAAAATATGTATGTATATTGTATAAGTATAGTAAGAAGCCAAAATTGAAAAAAAAAATATGATTCTTAATAATTTGAACAAATGTTAACATTTCTTGTTAAGTAGCAATAACAACAAGTAACAAATCTTCAACAAAAAAAAAAAAATAAATTTGCATTGAAAATCAATAATTGTCAATGAACGCTCTTGAATATTTCGCTGATTTTATTATTATTATTATTTTTGTTTTTTTTTCCAATCAGATAAGTTATATAAAGACAAAATGTGTAGGTACTTATTTATGTATTATGTGTATGTATATGATTATTTGGCAAATTTGGGATGTTTAGAATTTCAGTAAAGACAATACGACAAATCTATCTATATGATTGTTAATGATAATGATTATTGAGTGTTAAAGTGTTGGTAATATAATATTGAAAAATTAACATGTTTTTTCTCCTTATTTTTTTTTCGTTTTCTTTGTTATATTTTTTGTTGTATAATAATTGTATAATTTGAATTATGAGAAAAAATCATTTAGTGAATGTAAGATTTTATGGAATTTAATAAAATGCAGCTAAGCAAATTTTGAGTAGTATTTGATGGATTATCACCTCAATGAGATGCATGTATATAAGAACATTTTAAATATTTACTTAGCTTCCTAATAGAAATCAATGACTCATAGAAGTTTATTGGATCTTAATCGAAAACCTAGTGTGGGTGAGTATTCCTCTACTCTTATGATTCTTTAAAAATGTATATCCTTCCTTCAATGACTCATAGGGTACTCCCCTAGAATCTTGATCGAAGTACTAGTGTGGGTGAGTACTTCTCTACTATTATGATTCGTTAAAATTTCTGTATATCCATCCCACCTAACACAAATCAATGACTCAAAGGGGATTATAGAATCTTAATCGAAGTCCTATGGCAGGTGAGTATTCCTCTACGCTTATGACTCTTTAAAAATGTAAATCCTTCCCACCTAACACAAATCAATGACTCATAGAGGCTTATAGAATCTTGATCGAAGTACTAGTGCATGTGAGTACTTCTCTACTTTCATGATTCTTTAAAAATGTATATCACTTCGTAAATTTTCATGGGCAAACTTGGAAAATATACATAAGTTAGGTTAGGTTAGAGCGGCCGCACTCTCTAATGAGAGATAGCACACATGGGCCAGAAATAGGCCCGTTCTGATATCGCCACGCGGATTTCCCTTCACCTAGCTACTCGCTGAACCAACCGAAACGTTGAATAAATTTTAGGAGATTGACAATATCGATCTGGGATAGTTAGGCTAGGTCACTCAGTTGGTAGTGTCCTAGAAATTGTTTTCGATTTTTACATAAAGCGGGGCAGGTACATAGTAGATGTGAGATCGTTTCAAGTTCCTCTTCATCTTTGCAGCTTCTGCAGAAGTCATCAGTGAGGTTGTCCAAACATAATCTCACAGCGTGAGGACCTATGAGGCAGTGACCAGTGACCACTCCCACATAAGTCGAGATATCTACCCTATTAAGATCGGCAAGCTTTCATGAACGTTTCTTGCTGAGTAGGGGCCACAGCAATTTCGCCATCCTACAGTTGGGTGTATGCGTCCATCTTTTCTGGAAGACGTTAGTGGTGATGACCTCCAAATTAAGCTTACACGTGGCTATGGGGATCCCTAACCGAGAATTCTTCTGGGTTAGAGACTCTTTTGTACCCTGTCTTACAAGCTCATCGGTTATGCAGTTTCCTCGTATACCCCTGTGTCTGGGTACCCAGCACAGGAGAATATTGTGCTGCTCAGCCATCTCGTTAAGATATTTGCGGCAGTCAAGAATGGTCTTCGATTTCACGAGAAATGCATCTTGGCTGTCGCTCAAGATGCAGATGTCTCTGCGGGAGACAGAAAATATACATACTGAAGCAATAATTTGTATGGGAGCTAGGTGCGGTTGGTCTCGGATTAAGCTCATATTTTAATATGTCTTTTATTTAGTAAATATAACTATATGTACCAAATTTTAGCCTGATATATTTATATTTGCTAATGTAAAGTATGAAAAAACACATTCAAAAACATACTTTTGTATGGGAGGTAGGTGTGGTTTTTGTTCGATTGAATCCATTTTGAAATATATTTATAATGTGAGCAGAATAACTTTATACACCAATTTTCAGCGTGATAGCTTAATGTTTTCGTACTTAAAGTGTGAACTCATTCCTTCAACTGCATCCTTTTGTATGGTAGGTGTGCGTGGTTTTTATTCAATAACGTCCAAAAACAATTTTTTTATACCAAGAAATTTGATATTATAAATTTTGATAATATAATTAGTCTTTCTGAATCACTGTGATGGAGAAGCTCATATTTTAGGTGCTCTAAAAAGACTATGGTAGACTTCAACATTTTTATTCTAGGTGGTCTCTTAATTAGATTGATAATTGGACGAAAACTTCTTCCATAGAAATTAGTTAATGTATTTTCCATTAGACTTTTTACACTATCCTCAATGGTTTTAAATTGTTAGAAGCTCTATATTGTGTTACATTTATTTTTCATCCCTTTGCCTATCACTTAAATTAATACCTATAATATGTATAAAGCCATTACAACCAAACGCATGGCATAATTGAAACAACAAATATCATCAGTTAATACATATAGATACTCATAAAATTAATGTAAAAGTAAGAAAAACATAAAAAATATAATCATTTGAAGCAACACTACCACTTGTTAATGTATTTGGTATGGACCATAATAAACAATAATAACAACAAGCTGAATATAAAATATGAGAGCAAAATGTATATTTAAACACCAACAATTCTTTAAATTAACCTATTCAATGTTGAACAGCAACAACAAGAACAACAACTGCAAGAACAAAATACATTTTGCTTCCAATAAAAAAAAAAAAAAAAAAACGAAGAAAGCCGCATTGCCATTCCTAAAGCGCAGCGAGCTAGCAATTGAGTGAGTTCGATGCAAACGTGCATTGTGCATGTATGCATGCCATTAGCAGCATTAAACAGCTACACCAACAACAACAACAAGAACAACAACAATGACAACATTAAACAACAGTACCGCACGCTTAGTAGGTAACACTTTGATGTGAGACCGCTCCAATATTACTAGTTAACTACATGCATAGAACATACAACATTGCTCGACCGACCATTTGAAGCTGCCAAATAGGTTTTAAAATGTCCATTAACTGAGAGAAACGTATGTGTGTGTGTGTGTGTTCGGACACAGCTCACTCTAAGTACTTACATACACTCTAATGTTCTCAATAAGTGAAATAGAACTTTAAAATATTTTCATTTCATTTTATTTTAGTTTTTTCACGTTTCATTTTCGTTGTTGTTTCCATTCTTTATTTGATGATGACTATGATGATGAACATGATAATAATGATTATAATGATGATGATCATGATGGTGTTGTTGTTGTTGTTGTTCTATACTAAGTGCTAGTGCTCTGTTTGTTGATGTATTACCTGACTTATTTTGATTCGATAGCAGCGATGTCTTTGCTCTTGAAACCAATTGAAGTCTATGCAAAGTGTGATTTCCCGAACAAGATAGTATGGCAAACAGTAAAGGGTGTTTCAGACAACACGCCCAATACACCATATGAGCAGTCTACTATTTTATAACTATTCCCTCTGGTGATAAAACAACTATTGGGGGGAAAAGCAAAAATATATATATGTGGTGTTGGGGTAAAAAATGCTGCATTTGGGAAATTTAACTTCACAAAAAATATATGATTTTCGCTTACTGACATACACCAGTGCTGTCGTAATAGATTTTGTTGTACTCGTTGCCCATGCAAAAGGTTCAAAGTTGATGTGAATGTCGTTTGTCACAGAAACTATCAATGAGAGAAACCACAATTTCACAATTTTCACATTGGAAAAGTTGCCAAAAACCTTGTTGGGGTCTCTTGGCATCAAAAAGCCAAGCATTTTTGAGTTAAAGATCAAAAGTCTATAAGCTTCTTTATCATACATAAACACATTAGGTTAGGTTATGTGGCTGCCCTCTCTCTGAGAGGACACACTGAGGCCGGAAAGGACCATTGTGATACAACCGAGTTTCTTATCCAATACTGTTGTACGTGTTAAATTTGGACAGCATTAGAAGGGACCTACTTATTTTAGCCGATTCCGAATGGCAGAATCCTTGTGACATTACTTTAATCTACTTTTGTCACAGAGCTCTTTTATGAAGCATTTTTGGCAAACTGTTACTGCCGGAAAAATTGCCAATTCCTGCCGGCAAGTAGATAGCGTTCAAAAACACATTAATGATGAGAGAAAATTGAATTGAAAATGACTCCAAGCATAGATAAGGACATTCATAACGAGGGAATTGTGGGAGTGGTGTTTTTGTATTTCGGGGTGGTGCTCGACTCTGCACGCACTTGCTTGCAGAGTATCTGGTAACAATCGATTTTAGTTGATTTTGGTCGAACGAAAGATATCGTCTCTGTTCTTTACTCCTCAAAGACAGGGATAATAAAAGATCTGGTTAAGTGTAGCTATCATTAACGGAGAGGCTTGACTTCTCAGTTGCTTATTTAATTCAAAATAGCACGTGATTGCATGAGTTATTCTTCGCATGATCTTCAGGCTGTCATAATTACTCTTGGCATAGTGCGAAAATCTGTTGTATGGTGGACTCAGAATTATGTGATTTATTCAATCTGTTGAGCATAGATTTTAATCTTTTACAAAGTACGCATGATGTTAGGGAAACTTATTTCGCAGTAGTTGGCGCATATTGTGAGGTGTCCTTTCGTATGTATGTAGCAGAAAACACGAACATTATTATTAGTATCTATGATAGCTCAACAATATATGAAATTTTCTTGTTGCCCCCTCTAAACCCCTTCTCTTCAGTATTCATTTAACTTTTTTCTTTAAATCCTTTCACTACAATAAGCCAAATTGCAGTGCAAGCTGATTCATCAGTCATCAATGAATTATTCATGTTATCAGAGACACCCTGTAAATACAATATACATATAAAATATCGTCAAAGATATGTACGTATTATTAAACGGGTTCAGAAAGAATATATTGTATATGTGTGTGTGTGTGTGTGTGTGCATTACGTATGCAGTATAAGACTCGTTAACAACTTCATGCCACTAATTATGCCATTTTCAAAACGATCGAAGAAAATGTTGAAATGAGAAGTGAGAAATAAATATGTACGCTTTTCTATGTGGCTTACATAAATACGAAAAATGGGCAAATGTACTTCAAAATTGTTTACATTTATTTATTTATGTTTGTATGCATGTATGTAGTTGTAATGGTAATGGCAGAAGGCAACCCTTTGAACTTATTTTAAATTAGTTGTGGTTTGTTTGAAGATGCGCATTTTTTTTTTGTTGTTTTGTTTTGTTTTGCTGTTTGTTGCTCTTATATCCTTTATTTTTCACTTGAGCTCGTTTTGTTCATAAACACACACACACACACATTTAGAGACACACTTTAAACCATAAAAATGTGCTAACGCTTGTCATTGTTTACTGAACAAAAATAAAAATAAAATCAAAAAAATCAAAAAAATTCGTTGGATAGAAAAAATTAAAACCAAACCATATTGCTGCATTACCATGTTCTAATAAGCCGACCTGCTGTGGTGATCATGTTGTGCAAACAACACATTGCTTAAATAACTACGAGTTGTTTTTTCATTTTCTTTTAAACTATTCTGTGTGTGTGTGTGTGTGTATGTTTTTATATTATTATTCTCATTGCATTTTACTCTCATTGACCAAACTATAGCACCATCACCACCACCACCACCGACGATCGACCGACAGACCAATTCCTAAGCAAACAAGGCGGTTAATGTATGTGATGATGATGATGATGATGATGATGATGATGATTTGTTCCAATGATAACCCATTGAAAAAGAGAACAAGTCAGAAAATGAGTTAGATTGAGAGAGAAAGAGTAGAATAGAGGGAGTGAGAAAGATCAAGAATCAATAAGTAGTGAAAAGGAATCGCGTCACGCTTGTTGTTTTAATTTTTTTTTTTTTTTTTGCGTTGTTTGTCTCTATTGATGCTATGACTGCTGGTGGTGTCGGTGATGAAGAGATATTCCTGTATGCCGCATCATCATAAAAAGGCTTTATCACACTGTTGATAATGAACGAAAAATGAAAATGAATTCAATAAAAAAAATAATAAAATAAAAAGTAAAAATTGTTCTTATTACTATTGTTCGTGGTGTTTGAATGTACGCCGTATAGTACGCCTTTCACTTTTTGTTTGATTTTTATTTCTTCTAATTTCTTTTTTAATTTTTTTTTAATGCTAAAAATCTCTAAAATAGTTAATTAGACTAAAGACGATATTTGCACATATTTTATATACCTTCTGTCATAAATAAATCGAAAATTTTATCATATCCGACTCTTCAGAAGTGAGCCTTAAATGGTTCGAACACTAAAGTGTAGCTCACAAAGGGAATTTTCTTCACTTTCTTCACTTATTTCAGAATACGTTTTTTTTTTTGGGTATTTTGTGCTGTTGAGGACAAGAAAAATTATTTGAAAATGAGTATATATATTTTTTTCTTAGCTTGCGTACGCTAACAAATGTTTTGATTTGATATAAAAATATTTTAGATAATTTTTCGTCTGAATTTATGAAATTTTAGAGCCCATCCATGAGCTCTAAAATTGGAAAAGTCATTTTTCAACATTTTACTTACTATTGATCCATGAAATTTAGTAGCTAACGGGTTAAAATGTATAAATGACCTCTATTAAATTACAGCGCTTAATATTTTTCGGCAACATACATATTTGCCTCCATTTCTACCCCGTAGGGGAGCTCACGTACAAAAATTGTATTTTTAGTCAATTGGGTTCCCACCAATCTAAGGCGTCTGCTAAAGGGTTAACATATATGACACCTCAATATTTGTCTCGAATATACCACATTGATCAAAAAGTTCCCGGAATAATCACCGTGTGGCGCTCCCATCGTTCCAATCTGAGTTTTGTGAGTTCTCCCTGTGACTTCTTTCTGTTCAATCGAGTTAAAAAAAAAACCATTACGGGGAATGCGTTTCAGCAGCCAAGGGGAAGCATTGGAAAAATCGCAGGAAGCACTGAGATAGATGTACTTTTGCCTACATAACTTTTGCAAATGCCAAAACGCTATGACGCTAAGATTTAGAGGGAATATCAACAGCAGATGTACCAATTTAACAAAAAAACAGAATTCAAATTGGAACGATAGGAGCGCCACACGGTGGTTATTACGGGAACTTTTTGATCAATGTGGTATTTACCCTCATCTCCATGCTTTAAGATGGAGCCCATATTAAAAAAATTTCGAGAAAATAAACTCATTCAATTTTAATTCAATTATAACTGAATGTGAGTTCAATTTTATTATTACCAGCCTAACCGCAATGTTTTGGTCCCCTGTGAAAAAGAATGCTTAAACAATTCCACCATCTTTGACCTTGAACATTATATAGCTGATGCTGCATACAAGTAAACTCGTACATTTTAGCATTAATTACATACTTTTGTTCTTACTTCTTGCATTTATAATTTCTCACTAGCAAAAAAGAACGTGCGAATGTAAAAACAACATATTGCCACTGGTGATATTCATACGATACGATACTCCTCGTATTTATCAAATGTCAATTCAATGAGTTCACCACATTTTGCTTCTTATGAAAAACAAAAACAATAACAACAAGTATTCACGAAGCAAATAAAAGAAAAAGAGACGACGTAGAGTAAAATTTGCTCTTGCACTCGTGGCCTCATGGTAATGGATCACACTAAATGCTTGTTTGCTTGCCTGCCAATGTGTTGTAATGTGTTGATAATGATGATGGTCGATGGTCGATGGTGTTGCTGTTCTATATGTTCATACTACAAGTGCTATAGTTATGCATACATGTACCTACTAAATGCATACGCTGTAGTCTATTTGAATGTGCTGTGCAATTTCTGTTCGGCTCCCATTGTACATGACATTGACAGTGACATTATGGAACAGCTAAAAAAAATGCTAGGTTACTTCAACATATGGATGTAAATATTTATCCATCTAGTAGTTAGTCTGCGATATACAAATGCAGTAGGTACGGTGTGAAATTTATATGAAAACATATTGCTTCTGTTAATATGATATAGCCATAATAGCTTGTACGCTGCTGAAGAAGCATTAATTGTCAGTTTGGATACAATAGATAGTGTGCTGAGTGTGTGCATAAGTTTATGTGACACTCTAAATGGGCACAAATGCATATAGCGTAAGAAATATAGGTAAGATGTATTACAGCATCAAGGAAGCAATAATATAAAGAGGAAAATGCGACTTTAAAATCTGCCATCAAATATGGTAAATATGGCATCATATCAGGTCCTTAACTTAATTTCTGCTCAAAAGTCTTGGGGGGAAAAAAATCATTTAGTAGAAAATATTAATACAATTTATTTCAAGAAAATTAATTTTTGTCCATCACTTTCTATCAACTTTTTCCATCTTTCGGGCAAATGAGTGATACCATTTTGATAAATCGATGTCGGTTTCGAAGCACGAATGGCACTTTCAGACAAATCATGTGTTACCCATTTTCCCACTGCCTTCCTATTGCACCTTTCTCATGGCGTGTAAACGTTTTGAAACAGCTGCTTCAGTTCATCAAGTTCTTGTTACGTTCGAGCTGAGTTTTCATGCAATATGGCTTGCAATTCATCGTCTTCGAATTTTTTCGACTGTCCTGAGCGTGATTAGTCATTGCCATTAAAATCATTGACTTCTGAGTCATCTATACCACTATTTATATGTTGTATATGATGGAGCTTGATCACCATAACATTCTTCGAGTAATCGATGAACTTCTGCAATACTTGTTTTTCAAAGCAAAGTAGTACCGAAGCATGTTTATGGTGATTGAATTTTATCGAGTAATGTCAAAATGAGCTACTAGATGCGTGACTAATAACTACTCTAAAGTTCGCGGGCGGAAATTAAGTTAAGGACCTAATAAAATACCCAGAATCACACTTAGACGAGGAAAATGTATCACCAGCAATCTTAATGTTTTATCCTAAAGTTTTTTTAAATTTTGCTCCCACCGCTCCTTGAGTGCTTCTAGAAGGGCCATCTATATTAACGACCTTTAATATTATTATTATTATTAACAGATCTTTATGCACTGCGACTAGACTTGATCTATTGTGCAGTCTTCAGGTAACCCTAAATTATCAGGCTTCTAACAAATTTCAGCACATTGTTGGGTTCGTTATTCCACAATTTATATGGAGGCACTGTACTATCACCAAAGTGGTTTAGTCTTTGTCTGCCAAGAGCTTGACATTCACAGAGAATGTGCATCAGTGTCAAATAGATCTAAATTCTTTAATTCTGAGGCTGCAGTGCCCTGTTAAATAACCACAAAGAATACCTTAGGTCAGCTCGACCAAACGTAAGTATCTTTTTAGATATCCCTTTATTTGGGATTAGGAATTGTTTTGCTTGACGCTGCCTTGCGCTACTGAGTCAGTGTTTTGCAAATTTTATTTTCCTCCCATTTCCTGATAACCTACTTGGCGTGGCATCTAGCCAAGCCACAGAAGGTTTCAGGGCCGAGCCAGGGGTTTTTCAGCTTCTATTTTGGCTAGTTTATCAGCTATTTCGTTCCCCTCGTGTCCTTCATGATCAGGTATCCACCATGATACTACAGTACTTAGGTTTCCTAGCTCAATTAGAAGGCTGAGACATTCATTGACTAATAAGAATAACTTTTACCACTAAACTATTTTCATTTTTTGGGGTGACTCTCCTATAAAATCCTACATAATCCTTGCCCAGGAGAAGCTCCTAAATTGATAAACCCCCAACCTCCAATAATTCTTCAGTAGCAACATTTCTTTCAAACAATCTAAACCTCTATCTCCCTCCGTACGTGTGTGGGACTCCCCTACATATTTGTTGTTTTCCAAAAAATATTGAATTGAATTGCTATTGAATCAGTGCTCACGTGTTAAGTGTAAAAAAATCATGTTGCCTTCAATGTGGTGCAATCTTAATATGAGCGATATTACAGCATACGAATTTCGACCAGAGAACTCTTCAAAGCCTATAATATTTATGATGTTACCTTGCCCAAATTATGGGATGTGTTAGGAAATAGCTGTTTAGTTAGTTATTATTATTATTTTTTGGAAAGAACTTTCGGAAAAATGTTTATGGTACATCTACAATCAAATTGTATTCTGAATATTTCATTTCTGGGCAAATATTTCAATAATGGAGCAATTATATTAATGGTTGGGGCTAGGTTTGAATATAAATTTTTTTCAGTTTGACCATATATATCTTAAATAATATTTTTTCCGCCTTAACACTTATTTTGTTTAACACTCTACTCTGCCAATATGAATTTATTATACCAAGTTAACACATACATACATCGCTGTTCACATTTTGTATTTATTAGTATTATTTTTTTTTTTTTCATTCGATTTTTCACAACTTTTACTTAAAACTGGCGCTTTGGGTGTACTAGTGTATAAGTAATTAATGATTTGGGCCAAATGATATATATAAACATAAATATAATATAAAGGTATATGATCATGTTGACCAATAAGCACACCCTACGTATGAGCGCATCGATCGTACAATGATACGCTTTTAATATACAATTATGTTTGTTAAGAGACTGTTCGAAACCCAAAACAAACAAAAAAATGTACAAAAAGGACAAAAAAAGAAGGCTGAAACAAATACCCACTTCTTATTTTGTTGTATTGTTGTGCGCAATGCCAAAAACATACACTCATACAGGTGATCTTGTTTTGAAAAACGTTTATTTAACTTTTTAAACTACATTTTCGTGTCGATTAAAATACTCTGATGGTACGATATGCGAATGTTCGCATATTGTGACTATCATCGTCATTATCATTTTCATCGTAGGTACATACTACTATATAGTATATTATGCTCTGGTATATATTGTACCATTGTATGATACCATATAGAAGTACGTATAAAGGTATTGGAAGAATCATTAATGCATGTCTGCCTCTTTTGATCGTTTCTACACCTTTTACTACACACATACAATTTGCTTCTTACTCTTGAGGTGGTTCAGCCCTAGTTCGCATAAGCATGTCTCATACTCATTCACCATCGTTGTTGTTGTTGTTGTTTTATTAATGTTGTTGATTCTCATGCGAACATGCGCATCGCATCAAGAACATTTTGTATACTCTGTTGTATACTCATGCATGAGTTCAACAAATGCGCACGCATGCGCAATTCAATGCGAATATCTTGTTGCCCAGTTCGAATTTGCGCTACATATGGGCATATGTTTGTATGTATGTTTGGATGTATATACATATGTACATATACTATTTGTTTTATGAACTTATGGGTCAAGCATTACACCAATTTCTTCCCATCATCAGCATCATCATCATCATTATCATCATCGTCATGTTTATGGCAAGTAGGGTTGTTATGCCGAAATATTTTTTAATCTGACACACTTCAACTCTTCATGTTCGCCTATAAAGTATCTTTGCATGGGAGGTAGGCGTGAGTTTCTGACCATGAAGACTTTCAAGACCAAGTCTACGTCTTGCCACCGCTGGGCTCCTCATGACAGAGTTGACAGGCATCGTTTTCTACTACACTTATTTTCTTCATATGGTAATTGAGTCTACAGTGCCCAGTGAGCATCAATAAGTCCCTTCGACGGCTGCATGCCCGGTTGGGCTCTCCAGTAGTCGAGTAGATCCCGTTTCTCATATCAAGTTGTTTATGAAACTGTTTGTAACCCCGCAGAAGGGCTCTGCGCGCTACTTTGCAAGTGAGTCGGCCATTTCGTTTCCAGGATTGGAATTCTAGTGACAGGATTTTTCACTGCCAGGGCATTGAGAACCTTACAACATTCCCAAACTAGCCTCGATTGAAACGAGAATTTTGCCAGAGACTTTAGAGCTGCCTGGCTGTCCGAGAGGATGCATATTTTGGTACCACGAGTGACCCTACGTCTGTATTCTCTCGCACATACCTAGTTTTAGTCCGATCACTCTCCTTTTCGGTGGTCGAAGTACTTTTTTAAATTTAATTCGATAGCTTTATATTTTCGCCAATTTGCCGCACAGAAACTAAAATTTAGTAAGGACGTGTCCGGAGGATGTGAAATCGATACTAACGTCAGTGAGAAAGAGTACAGATAACAACCCTAATTGCAAGTTGTATGCGTGCGTGCTGCAGTTTAGCTTCTACTTCATCATCATTGTCGTCTGCCATTGCTATTAGCTTCTCATCTACTCTTCCTCTTCTTCTGGTTCATCATCATCATCATCATCTTCGTTTTATTTCACTTCTATTTCTTCTGCTTATCATGATAATTGTCGTTTGTAGCTGTTGTTGTTGATATGTTGCTGTTTGTGCTTTTTGAAATGTCTCGAATTTATTGAATGCTTTCTCAAATCTCGGTCAAATCTTGAATGATTTTTATTATTATAATTGTTGTTGTTGTTGTTGTTGTTGTTGTGATGATTGAATTTCTGTTTTACTTAAATTTATCTTTTTTTATTTTCGTGTGTGCATATTTAGCTTGCTCTTCTACATATTACTCTTTTAGTTCAACTTTGTATGATTTCACTGTTTAAGTAATTTAATTTCTTATTGCTGTTCAGTTTGCTTTTAATTCCACTCCTTTTAGATTTTTGATGATTTTAAAACAAACAAAGAAATTTCACTAAACATACACTCATATACACATATAAGAGCATATGAAGCATGCTATTTATATTAGACTAGTCCAAAATATATATGGGATTTTTAGAATATGAATTTTTTTAATGTGTTAGTCGACTAAACACAATCACATACACATATAAGAGCATATGAAGCATGCTATTTATATTAGACTAGTCCAAAAAATATATATAGGAATTTCAGAATATGAATTTTTGTATGGGTTAGTCGATTTTTGTTTGATAAAATCTTGATCAAAAATTTAAAACTGCAAAAAAAATTTTTAAACAATTTTTCCCCAATCAATTTGACGACTCAGTGTTGCAATATAAAATTGTAAAATTTATTTTTAAAGCAATTTACTCTTATTCTACTCAAAATTTTAAATTGTAAATTTCATTTTTCGTTTGTTCCAACTTTGAACATATAGTAAAACATATGACATGCTAACAACAATTTGAACAGATCTAATATTTATAGACAGATGTATCTCACGAAAGAATTTTAAACGAATGAATCCGATGAATTGTATGACATAAAATATTAAATTATGGCATTTATCATCATCAAGCGATCAGTAAAGCAATGCCCCAATGTTGATTTTATGTAGAAGACGTACATATATGATTGTTGCCACCCGTTGGGCATTGATTATCTTTGTTTTACGCTGAAGTCTTAAAACACACACACACATGTACTCGTTAATAAATAAATAAACGAATTGCAACTTAGTTTGAGTCTGGCAAGTGTTATGGGAAATACTTACAAATGTTCATTGTCTGAGAGAAAGAGTGACAGAGAGACAGAGAGAGAAAGAGAGAGTCTGATATAATGAAGTGGATAAATTGATGATGAGTGCAAAGTTATTTTTTAATTGGAGCTATTTGATTTTTCAGTTGAAAATATATTTGTAAAAAACAAAATTTCAAAATAAAAAATGATTGCAATTAAAAATTATAAATGTTTATAATTAAAAGTATATTTATAATGAATGGAAACATTTTTGATGGTATTTTGATTTATACAGTAACTTTATACTAATTGCACTGGAAAGAGTTTTTAAGGGTGAAAAAAAAAAGAATTTATTTATTGAAATGTAGTTTTATTGTGTAACATTTAAATTTCCCTGAATATTTTTTTTTTTAAAGAGGCCTATGGGGTGGATGATATATTCCAACTAGCCGAATAGAAACCTTTTTGGTGATGAAAAGACAACAAATTGTATTGAATTTTCAAAATTAAACGGCTTAAGGGAATAGGATTAAAAAAATTTTCTTTTAAATGAATGCATATTATCTCCAGAATATTGTGTCTAAATTTCAAGTCAATCGGAGCAAAATTGACGAAGTTATGACTATTTTTACACCTGTCGGATCAACTGACTCCATGCGTATAGGCCAAGCAGAGCAGAAAGCTGAAAATAAACAAAAGGAGGCAGGATTCATCGTAGGCAAGAGCAAAAATATGCATTAGACATCATGGATGATTGTGCAACATCCTTTATGGACCTGGCATCGATGATTTAGTGTGAGGTAAGCTGTTAGAACTCGCTTATGAACGTTTCATACCCAATTTTTTAGTGTTCAAAACTTTAAAGCGTTCTCAAATTCGGTGTCCCTAATAACTTCAAAACTACTCCAGCGATCGTTTTGAAATTTTGAACACTATTTCTGTACATAATTCAGGAGGCAACGCTAGATAAAATTAAAAATTTTAAAAAATTTTCAAATTTGTTAATATTTTTAATTTTACAATAACAAATTACCCGATTTTTGCGCAAAAACATCTCTTTTTTTCAAAGTTTTCTCAAAAAGTGAAAAATTGAAATTTCAAAAAACCCCCCAGCGTTACTTGGGCAAAACGATTATCTAACGAAATAATTTTGATTTTTTGATTTCAGACGATCCAGCACGGATTTGTGAGGGACACCGCAATTCAACTTTTTACCGAGATGCTCCAGAATAATTGCTACCATTGCCGTATTTTTTAATATTTCTCCATGAAAATTTCACAAAATATTCTTCAAATGTCATACTATAATATAAAGGGTTATCCATTTTGCGCTTTCAAAAGTAAATCTAAATAAAACACATATAAAATATTTTTTATCATAATATTTCTTTTTCATTATAAAGTTCGAACGTTGACATTATGTGTGAAATACTACATCATTTAGATGACCACCACGCGAATTGTTGCAAGCATCGATTCTTTTGAGGTAATTTTCGACCACTTTTTGACACATATTGGGCGGTATCTCAGCCATAACGTGACGAATGTTGGTTTTTAGGTGCTCAAGAGTTAAAGGTTTATCTGCATAAACACGGTCTTTCGCGTAGCCCCACAAAAAAAAAGTCAAACGGTGTCAAATCGCATGATTTTCGTGGCCACTTGATGTCGTCACGACGAGAAATTACGCGGCCAGAAAATTTCTCTTGCAATAAAGCCATATTCGCTCGAGTTGTGTGGCATGTGGCACCGTCTTGTTGAAACCAATAGCAGGCAAAAAAAAAGTCGGTTATCATATGACCATAACGCTCCGAATTGACGGTGACAGTCGTTCCATCGTCGTTTTCGAAGAAGTAAGGTCCAATCACATCTCCGGACCAAAGAGCGCACCAAGCAGTGATTTTTTGTGGATGCAGTGGCCTCTCTTCAATTACTTGAGGATTCTCAGAACCCCAAATAAGACAATTTTGTTTGTTAACATACCCACCGAGTGAGAAATGTGCTTCGTCGCTGAAGAAAATTTTGTTCGAAAAATCGCCGTCCACCGCCTGTTGTTCAAGCACCCATTCGACGTATCTACGACGTTGTGAATGGTCAGCTGGCTTCAGTTGTTGTGTGAGCTGGATTTTATATGGATGTAGGTGTAGATCCAAATGCAAAATACGCCATAATGTTCCGTAAGACAGTCCTAATGCCTGAGAGCGATATTTTCGGTGGTACGAGCGAAACGATGATGCACAGGCCTTACAATATCTGTAACCGATCCAGTCTCTTCATATTTCTTCACAATTTTGCCAATTGCTTGCGTAGTTGGACGATTATGTAAACCATAATCTCCTCTTAAAGCACGATATGTGGCTGTGGCAGAATCACCATTTTTGTAGTAAGTTTTTACAATTTTAATGCATTGTGCGATAGTTAAGCGATCCATTTTCGCAAATGTCAGACTTTGAACTGAAAAAGAAAGAAATTGTTTTAACAACTCAGTTTGACAGATGTCGAATTCTAGCCCTATACTTTTGAAACCGCGAAATGGATAACCCTTTACCATAGGTTTTAATAAATAGATTTTAACTGTTTCATAAAAAAAAAAAAAAATCACAATTCCCCCCTTAAGAAAACACCCTCTATACAATTTGTTCATATTGTTCTTGATTCTACAGAAGTAAAACAAACAACATTGTTGCACATGAATAAGAACAATAGGTACTCTAATATCAATAAAAAAAATATAAAATTTACACACAAACTGAGAATGAAGAATTCCTTTTTTTTGCACTTTAATTAAAACCACACCCATTTTTTGGCTATATGTTGTACTCTATTGTATGTACATATGTACAAGTGTAAGTGTAATTGTGCTTATATATAACGGATCACGTACTAATGTCATGTGCCTTTTGTGTTTTTTTTTTTTTTTGCAAAGTAAAGTTCTCGAATTTAATTAACTTTTAAGTTGGCACAAGACCATTTACATACACATACATATGCATGTAGTTATAGACATGTATATGTATTGAAATATTTTGTGTAACAGACACGCCTATAGCACGAGTTTCAACTGTTCAACAGTTCAGTACTTGTAGCTATTGGGATTTTGTACTTTTACGTCTTCTTCTTCTTCTTCTTCTTCTTCGTTTGCCATATTCTTCATACGAATTTGGCACGAATATTGGATCTACGCTAAATAAAAACATTAAATTGTGGTTTTTACAGTGTAAGCACACTTCTTCTAAGAATATGGTAAATATGAGGCAAGCACACTTGAGCCTAAATTACATATAAAGCACATGTCAGCACTAACATCCGTGCATATTAACGAAGTGACACACACATTTACGCACTTAAAACAATAATTTAATATAAATGTTGTACTTGTCCATTGTTGTTGTTGTTGTTTTAGTTTTTTGCAAAAACAATAAAAATATTCTTATAAAGGAAATCGATAAAGTGTACACACACACACACACACTATGATAACATACTTTGTTTGGTTGCTCAATGAATGTTTACAGCGGTGCACAGTGTGCGCCTGATGGCCAAAAAGGATAAAAATATATGTAGAAATCTAAATAAAAATATAATTATGTCGAGTGAATAAGAATTTCTAAATTAGACAAAATCTACAATTTTGTTTTAGAGGTGAATTTAATGAATTTTAGGAGATTGTTAATTTCAACCATGGATATTTTTGCTTACGTGTGCGTTTCCCACTTATTATTGGTCACAGAAATTTTGCCGCCCCACAGATGGGTGTGTCTGTTCATCTTTTTTGAAAGGCGTTGAGAGTTAATACCTCCAATTTATGCTTGCATGTGGCAATAGGAATCCCTAAACCTGTATTTTCTTTGGTTAAGGGTTTCTGGCATAATTGCACTATCTTCAACAAAAGTGTCATGCTGTTAGCGTATGCCGACGATATTGACATAATCGGCATGAACACTCGAGCAGTCAGTGCAGCATTCTCAGAGTTGGAAAGAGAGTCGCGTCGGATGGGTCTCACGGTGAACGAGGGCAAGACGAAGTATCTAGTGTCAACAAACAAAGAGTCCCGGCGTCTTGGACAGCACGTCACTGTTGACAACTACGATTTTGAAGTAGTAAGGGACTTTGTCTATCTTGGAACCAGCATTAACAGCAGTAATGACGTCGGCTTGGAGATCATGCGTAGGATAACTCTTGCTAACAGGTGTTACTTTGGGCTGAGTAAGCAATTGAGAAGTGGAGCCCTCTCTCGAAGAACGAAAACTACACTCTACAAGTCTCTCATCATGCCTGTCCTAACATATGGCGCTGAAGCCTGGACAATTTCCACCTCGGATGAGCGAATGCTTGGAGTTTTCGAGAGAAAAGTCCTAAGCAAGATCTTTGGACCTATTTGCGTTGGTGGCGAGTACCGAATAAGGTACAACCATGAGCTGTACGAGCTGTATACCGATATTGACATAGTAAAGCGCATCAAAATCCAGCGGCTGCGCTGGATAGGTCATGTCGAGCGAATGGAAGAACACGCTCCAGCTAAGAAGGTGTTATATTCGGAACCCGCTGGAGGACGGCGCAGAAGAGGAAGACCAAACCTCCGGTGGAAAGACAAAATACTGGAGAACCTGACGGCGCTTGGAATTTCTAACTGGTGCCAGCTAGCGAAGAAAAGAGATGTTTGGCGAAGCAGCAGTGCTCTGCTTGACCCAAGTGAGTGCAGTATTAATAGCTGAAACACACTACAGTGGTCAGGCAGGCGGAATGAGATATTAAGGTTGAGATCATCCGAGTATACGGGGTGTATACTCGTTACATTTAATATATTTTTGACCAGATCATGTATGTGAAGGTGACACTGTACATTGATGTGCAAGAGGGTGTCTGTCACACACATAGTGGTAGAGTCGTAAAGTGGCAGAGTGTGGTAGAGTGATCGACCACTGAACTAACTGACTAAGCTATAGCTAGCTAGCTAGTACCTACTGATATAAATCAAACTCTCGACTGTTACACTGCAGAGAATACTAATAAAGAAGAAGAAGAACTTGGAAAAACATATGGAAGATCGATAATTATGAACGAAGAATGAAATGAACGAAAGAAAAAGGGTGCGTAGTTAATGAACTTTATAAAGTAGTCGAGTATTTTCAATGAACGTAGAATAAACGAGTATCTACGTATATATATTTATTTTATCAATATAAAGTGAACAAGTGGGCTCGCCGTTTATTGAAAACACAAAAAAAAAAAAAAACGAAAAAAGAAATCCAGAAAAAACCGTCATTACATATTTTTGCTGTTTTTATTCGACTGGAAATTCATGATAACATTTTAACACGTTCGCGTATATATTTAATGAATCATCATACTCGACCATATTATTAATATCGACAACGACAACGACGACGACAACGACAACAATCATAATTGATAATAACGAATAAGTAAATGGCAATCATTTGCATATTAATATTATAATACGAATTAGCATGCGATATATTTTATGTATTAGATACAATTTTTCTAGATTTTCAACTTAAAATCCCAATTACAGAAAATATTTATTTGGTTGTTTTCGTGTAACAACTCAGTCAGAAGTGAAGGCTAAACATTTGACACAGAGTTTCAGCTTCGGATCTTTCAGAGCCGTGAGAAGACAATATGATCAGTTGGAATAAAGGGATCAATTGATTGAGACGCTGTCGGAGAAGACTTGAAATTATTAGTTATTTGTACGTCATTAAAATTGTCAGATATAGAAGGTAGATTTCTTCGAGAGGAATACTGAGGAAAATAAGTAATCGGTGTAGGTCTTACATTTCATTTCACCAAAGGCGATTCCTTGGCAGTTATACCATTATTTACTGATTTTGAGATGCTTTTTTAGTCGTTTTGTATGACAGCTCCCTTAAGTGGTAAAGATATATGGTCTATAAGTCCGAGATCAATACTGAGATGAGAAAATAATAGGGGTAGGTATTATATTTCATTTCTCTGCAGACGATGCCTGCGCAATTACACGATTATTTGTCGATTTCCACGAGTTCTTGTGTTCACTTTGTATGATAGCTCTCTTAAGGAGTGGATATAGGGAGTAGGTACGCTTGAGAAAAGTGTTGGGAAAAAAAAATTAATTTGGTTGACCTTACATTTGATATATCCAGAGGCGATTCCAAGGCAGCTATACGATTATTTGCCGATTTTCATGTGATTTTGCATACATTTTATATGGAAGTAGAGGAGTAGAGAGTAAGGAGTAGAGAGAGAAGATAAGTATGTTTCGGCAAAATATTCTGGAAGCAAAATAATTTATGATTGAGTTAAATTTTCACTCTGCTAGATTCGATTCTGGGACAGTTAGATGGATATTTGTCGGTTTTCAGCTATTTTTCCGGTCATTTTGTACGGCAGCCTCCTTAAGGAGTGAAGATTGAGAGTAAGTGTGGTTGGAAAAAATATTCAGGAGGCAATATTAATAAATATCAGATATACATTTCACACTTTGAGGGTCAATCATGGGCAGCTTTATGAATATTTCTTGTTTTTTAGGTGGATTTCCGTGATTCATGTTGTATGGAAGGCCCCTTAAGGACGGACGATGTGGGAGCAAGTGTGTTCGGACAGAATGCTTTGACGAAAAAATAAATGCATGTTGTTCATGCATACTTTATTCCTCTAGAGGGATCCTTGTGTGTAATTCTGGGAGCGAATTTTATAAAAAGGTAATTTTTATATGGGAGGCCTATTAAGGAATGGAGCTGAGAGGTAAGTAAACTCAGGAGAAGTAATGAGAAGGGAAAATTAATGGTGGTTGGCCTTACATCCTGCAACTCTAAAGGCGAGATAAGTGATTAAATAATAAAAAAGTCATAAAAAATCCACTTTTTTCCAAATTTCTTTTGTAAAATTTCATCAATCGGCATTAAAATTTCAATTTGTGTGTTTTTTTAAATATATTGAGCTCAAAAAAATGAAGGCAAACGGAAGTCAATTTAATAAAATGTTTGATTCCTTTTGGGTGGTTTTAGGTGATTGTGCTTTTATTCTATACGGAAGCCCTATTTACTTTTTTAACTAAACGCCACCCTAATATATATACCAAGAATATTTAAGATTGAAGGAAATTAATATATGAATTTCTATGCTAAATAATATACATGACACGTTTTATAATTATTGTACTACGAGCCATCAAGTGATAAATTAGATGAATATGTTTCATGGCAAAACCAAAACGAAAAAGTACCAATAATATATTTTATAGCACCTCGAAGTTATAAAATATAATAAGTATTTTTCCGAGAAAAACTCATCAATATTTCTACTGACTAGACATATCATGTCATGCTATAGCACACAGAGAGACTAACATTTGATTGAGAGCATAAGGAAAACCCTTCTAAATCGAATTAAACAAAAAAAAAAAAATACAAAAACCCTTTTACCATATACAAACTCACTTATTAGCCTAATTTAATGACCAATATTAAATACGATACACTACATAAAATATTGACATCATATAAAAATCTATTTTACACAGTACCTACTACTACTACTTTGTGCCCTTCTCACTGCATAAGAGATTAGTTCACAAATGTTTACTTTTACCCAAAAAAATATACACATACACATGAATATCCTGTGGCGTTTTTGACCCCCTTTAGATTCTTCATAATTTTATGGTTGTTGTTGATTTTTCAAACAATCATTTGAGAAGTTGTTAAATGTTGTTGTTATACAATTTTTTGTTCTTTTTTTATTACCACATAAACACAAAATCATTTCAAACATTTATAGATTATATGTATGTATATCTATAAATGAAATCACTTGTTACCAACATGTATTTGTAACATGAAAGATTACAATGGGAAGTAATCATGTATCATGTGTAGTAAACTATAAAAAAAAACACACAAAAAATAGAAAGTAGAAAACATCTGTAAATCTAATTTCATTTACCAAAATAATAAGGGTAAAAAAAAAAAAACTAAACGAGCAGACATTGAGATCTACATACATAGATTACCCTTAACTTATACATACAACAAGATAAGCATCACATCAGACCATCATCATTGTTAAGGTGAAGAATAAACGACGAATAGAACCTGATGGTCAAACGATTAAACACTGACATTGACACTGATATGGCCACATTTAATAATGCCAAGTAATAGGAGCAGCAGCAGTCAGAAGAACAACAGCAAAATGATTATAGAGGCGCTTATATGATGCATACTGTATGCACTCTACTACGTAGGTACTATACGTAAGAAGAAATTAATATTTTCATTGTAGCAGCCACACAACAACATGTGCGGTCGTTCATTTAGGATCAGTTATCCAGCCAGCCAGCCAGCCAGCCAAACAACCAACCACAGCGTGTGATATGACAACTGTAGACCAAAAAGATAAACTATATTACTTGGTATATATGCCATACGTGATATAGAGTAAGAGTATCATACGATACGTAGAAAAAAAATTTATATGGAATTCATACTAAATATCAATAAGAGACAATTTAAAGAATGCAACAAATGATCAAGACAATAACAGAAAAAAATACAGAAACACTGTCTTAATATTAATAAATAATTTAGTATCGACAGGAAAGCAGCAGGAGAAATTTTCGTTCTACGTAAATGTCCATACAAATGATGAAAAATATTTATACATTTTCATAATAATAAATCCTTTTTAATTAAAAACCTTTATTTTTATTACATTATACAAATATCATACAAATGACCATGGAATTTTTGCAAGGTGTTTTTTTCTGGAAGACGCATCTGATGCATTTGTTTTATAGAGGCTACTTAGAAATGATGGCGGAATAAGATTATGATCGTCATGTTGCTATTAAGTTGTATTATTATATTAAGAATTTACCCAGTCATAATCAATAGTTAGAGCAAATATTCATATTCTATTTGGAAGAATCGGAAATAAAATCAATTATTTGAATATTTTATATTAACCCATTTGGCAATAAAAATAATTGCAGATAAAAAAAAGTACTTCATTACAGTAAGGCAAATGTTGAATGTACTGAAACTTTTGGAAGATTAATGTCGTTTAAAATATTAAGAATTTTTTTATTTTAAATTTTATATATAAATCTATATAGTCTATATATTATCCATCATGTCCACATGAAATCAACACAAGAACTGACTTCTGAATTTTCACTGTACTGCACGAGGGCGGTCCCAAAACTACACGACCTAACAAAGAAAACACAACAAATTTGTGTTTTGTTATGTTTATTCCTCAACATAATCTCCTTTTAGCTCTATACACTTTTCTCAGTGATATTCTATAACTTCGATACCCTGTTTATAGTATGAACTGCTCACCTCTTCATTCGTTGCAAATATTCTACCACCAAGTCATTTTTTCAAATTTGGAAATAGAAAATAATCCGAAGGAGCCATAACTTTGTCTGCAGATGGAACTGTCTCCGCCTTCTTTGGACACGATACTCCCCTTTCAGTCCACACATTTTGACTGCTCCTTTGTCTCAGGTGTGAAGTGGTGGACCCATGTCTCATCCATGATTACGAATCGACGCAAAAACTCGGCCAAACATTCTATAAAAACATCTTTACGACGTTGTTTTTGTTCTATTCCGTCTTGCACATAGCTTTATCATCTCCAAATTTTCGGTCAATATACGATGTATAGTACTTTTCACCTAGCTCACGCATCTTCAGCCTCCGATCATCTAATACCATTGAATTACATAACTGTGACCAATTTTTTCTATGTTTACAAATTCACTGAGGTCTTTGGTCTTTCTATGGCTAAAAAAAAAACATACTAAACAAGGTGGCGTCTTGGAAATTAGAAAAAAATATATTTTATAAGGTTGCCACTTTTCACCAAAGTAATTTTTTTCAAACTACTGCCGCCATCTATAGGTCAGGCCGGGTAGTTCTGGGACCGCTCTCGCATTATAGAGCAATGGGAGTCGGTGATGTACTTGATCGCTATAGGGACGTAATTTTATAAAAACATCAATTTTGTAGCGGAACTCCGTTTAGTTATAGAGATGAAGGGGGGTTGGGGGGTAAGCATTTTCCGATAAAATGTTGTTAAGAAAAAAAATAATAATAATAAAACAATACGAGCCGATCATACATTTTACCTCTTTAGAAGCGATCTCTCCTCAGGATAACTTCTAGTTTTAAGGTCTTTTATATTCATTTTGAAGGGGAGTTACCACAAGTGTTGGTATTAGGGGATAACTATGTTCGAAGGAAATGTTACGGTCGAAGAATTGGATGCAGAACATAAGTGGGTTTTGAAAAATTACCCCCTCTAATGGAATCACGTATCAAATATTATATGTCATTTTTAAAGACCATTTAAATACACATCTTTACTTTTATGCAAGGCAATCAAATACTATCTGATAAAAATCACTGCAAATTGAGGATTGTAACAAAATTTGTATGATTTATCAACCTACTTGAATATTTTTTTCATAGATATATTGTAGTTAATTTCTCCATTATCAGTATAAACTTATTTTACCCTATCCAATAGTCTACATTTATATGAAGATATAGAGATACTATAGATGCAGTTTAGTTGCAGTTACATACCTTCGAAAGCAATCTAAAATATTTAATTGTCTTGTTCGTTAAAAAAAAAATTTTTTTTAAAGAATAACATGAAAATAAAAAATCATATGTACTATTTCGCTTTACACAAACATAATAAAGCATTGTTATTGAAATACCAAAAAAGAAGTTGCACGCATTCCTTTTTATAAATATACATACATTCATAAGATACAAGCAACAAATTTAAAACAACTATATACTCCGTGATTAAACAGTAGCCAGTAGCTATGTGTAAGTGGTTTTGTTAAATTTTTTAAAATTTTTTTGCATTGTTTTTTCAAAATATTAGGCCTACATACAGTAGAATATACTCATAGTTGCAGAGGCATCAATACCACCAATACCATACAATATTCGTACGAAGTGTAGTTCTATACACAAATTCTGTGTTTAGCAACTTGTTCTCTATACAAGTTGCCAGCAACAAATATGCTATTTAAATGTTAAATGTTCGATTTTCTCAAAATGTTACTTTGATGTTTGCACCTGTTTTCTTAGTTAGTACATAGTATTAAGATTCAATTTTGCATGCGATTAAGTGTAACGATAATAATTACATTGCCAATAGCATATTTGAAATATGTACGAGTATAGTAGGTACTCGTACTCGTATATGTTGATGGAAAACTCTTTTGCAACATGTTTATTGTGTAAGTAAGGAAGCTGCAGCCAAATACGATATGTTTATTTTACGAGTACGAGTATTACAAGTAAGTAGTTGATATTATATTGTATGATTGCCGTAGTACCGAAGTTAATTGGCCAGCTGTGCATATTCATGCTGGTTCAAGTCACTATTTGGATAAATGATGAATATACAAGCAAAATCAAATGCATGCTTGATATAAAACTATCAATGATCGACATATTTTTGTCATATGTTATTGTTTTTTTTTTGTAGCAATAATATTATATATTTTATTGCCAAGATATCTGATAATTAGTTGTCATTTTATAGCTGTAATAAATATGCATTCTGTTCTTCCGTTTTGATTGATGCTTTTTCTAGGTCTCTATTTTATATTGTTTTATTCAAATGACTTCCACATTCACAGGTATTAATAATACATATGTTAGATAAGAATCTTGTATATAGAAAAAAAAGAAGCATAACTGACAAAAAAAAAAATTGTCCGGAAATAAAGGGAAATTGATCAGTCTTTATAGTCATAACTTTTATTTTTCCATACAACACAAACAAGAAAAAAATCTCATCTGGAACATCCTCTTGCAACTTGTCTCATCTAAATTCTCTGAGTTCTTGGAATATTAACATATGTTTGATGACATTAGAAAATGATGATTATTACCCTAGATTTCCTTTAATGATAGACATTTGCATGAACATATTGTCACTTGTAATACAATAGTATTTATTAAACGTTAATGAATGAATGAGTTAATGTTGAATATAAGAAATTAATGGAATAAAAAAAATATATATAAATAAAATTAGAATAAATATTATACATATATATATGTATGTATTTTATTGTGACTCTAAAGATATCAAAACAAGTGACAAATATCAATTTGAAAGGGAGGCATTGCATTTCAAAATCAACCAACAAATGAATGGTGATTGCTTTAGAATACTAATTTAGTTACTCATACACAGAGCTATATATAGGATTATGTATGTATGTTTGTGTGTGTGTATTTATATGTTCCAAATAAACCACAACTACCATTACATATATGTATGCGTAAAATAATGTTGCAGTAGTAACAGAGAAGTAGCAGTAGCAACAGCCGCAGTAGAAGAAGAACAACTTACCCACCAACAACACCAACAAACCCAGCACCGGATGTTATATGACAGAACATTTGGTTTTTAGTATGAATGAGTGCATGCATGAATATGTAATTAGTTCGTCGGCTAGTACGTATGTATATTACGAATAGATATTGCATATTGAGTGCATTAAATTTGAAAAAAAAAAAAAAAATAAATAATAATAATAACCAATATGTTTCTACTTGCCATTGTAACATGTGTGCAACAAGTGCGCATATTGATTTGTAATTTCAAAATTTTTTTCTTAAATATTTTTTATATTTTTCTTAAAATTTATGATTATTGTAATCGTTTAGAAATGCATCAAAAATTTTTTTTCATTTTATTTTTATTAAAAAAAAAAATTTTTTTTTTCTAAATTTAAATAAATAACTACGTTTTATGTCTCAAAAATGGGCAAAACACAATAAGTTTTTTTAGTTAACGAAACATTTATGATTCTATCTAGACGACAAAGTTCAATTACCTTAAAATATTAACAGCTATCCGAAAATTGATACTTTAATGAGTCACACAAATTGCTATTATTTGGTCACATTTTACCCAAGAATCTTCACTCGGCGATATACGTACTCAAGTGTAAAATATCGGTACACAACTAAACACATTCATTATGAATGCAATTATACTTCATTGCCAAACAGTAAACAGTTTTTGGTATCAATTGCTTACAATCATGGAATGGGATGACATCGAAAATCGTATTGTTGCAGTTGGCCTACTAAAATGCAACATGGGAAAAGGCGATATCTTTCGGACGTTGCGATTCAATCGCAATCACTCGCCATTTTGTGTATCGTGCTGTGTATCGTGCTGTGAAATAAAAGATCGTTGGATACAAAATGAAGCTCGATGTATGGGTGCCACATGAGTTAACGCAAAAAAAACCTTATGGACCGAATTTCCATCTGCGAATCGCTGCTGAATCGCAACAAAATCGATCCATTTCTGAAGCGGATGGTTACTCGTGATGAAAAGTGGGTCACTTACGACAACGTGAAGCGAAGGTCTTGGTCGAATCGCGGTGAGCCGGCGCAAACGGTGGCCAAGCCAGGATTGACGGTCAGGAAGGTCTTGCTATGTGTTAGGTGGGATTGGGAGGGAATCATCTACTACTATGAGCTGCTCTCCTACGGCCAAACTCTCAATTCGCACCTGTACTGTCAACAATTGGACCTTCTGAAGGAAGCAATCGCCCAAAAGCGGCCAGCTTTGGCCAATAGGACAGGAATTGTGTTCCGTCAGGACAACGCCAGGCCACAAACATCGATAGTGACTCGCCAGAAGCTCGCCGGGAGCTCGGTTGGGAAGTTCTTATGCATCCACCTTATAGTCCGGACCTGGCACCAAGTGATTACTATCTGTTCCTGTCGCCTCAAGAGAAGCTTGTGAAATCGACTGTTCCAGTTTTTTTCCCAATAGGGACGAGGGTTTCTATGAGAGTTGCATTATGAAAGTACCTTCAAATTAGCAATAAGTTATCTGATAAAACGGTGCATATCTGACCTAAATCGGATCATTCTAACTATGCTAATGCTTCAATTTATTGCAAACATAATGGATTTCTTTTTACTAGACCTTATATTTTAATACAAAGTTCTGCACTTTTAAAAACATCCTTATTAAGTGAATACAATACTATAAATTTCATTAATATACAATTTATAAAAATTAATATAAAATGTTAAAGAACATTTTTTAGAATTCAAAAATTTTTCAAATTATTTTTGATAGTCTCTAATATGCAACTGTTTATTTAAAAAGTAATGGCATCGAGCCATTAAGATAAGAACGGATTTTCCGAAAGGTATATTTTCCTTTTCTAATAATATATTTTCAAAAAATTTGTTCAATATCTACATCCTCTTTTTTTTTCGTGATTTTATAGTTTTGTTTAAATGTTTTATTATATTTTGCCATAAAATCAGTATGCCAAAAATACAACGGATCATGTCCTTACCTTTGCTGGTACATAATATATATGCATATATGTATATATGTATATATGTATATATGTATATATGTGTACATATGTATATATGTATATGAATATGTATATGTATATATATGTATATATATATATATATATATATATATATATATACATATACATATTCATATACATATTCATATAAATATATACACATATATACATATGTACATATGTACACATATACATAATACATATATACATATATACATATATACATATATGCATATATATATAAAAAATGTTAAGGCTAACAGGCAGACAAAGATACCAAAACCGAAATGCATCTATGCATTTATTTGCTATGCAATAATTGTTATCGTTACTGTATATGAGCACGTGGTTTTGTTTGCTTAGTACGTACCAACCACTTAGTTACTACAATTTAGCATACGCGTAAACAATGTAACAAATTGAAATCGAATTATTTACATTGATCACGTTTTAATTGTAAAGTCAGTATTGAGCCTAATAATGCTTACATACGAAAATCACCATAAAAATTGAATACAATAGTCACAATAATGCACGCAAATACACACACTCACGGAGTAATAAAAATTGAAAATATTGTGTTTGTTCATGAATCTCTTTGTTTTTTCTTTCTTTATAAATACAACAAACAGTAGCTGTGCTATTGATGTAGTTGCATATATGCATAGATTTTATATACCTGGCGCCTTAAAGGCTAAGTAATTAGCATTGGAACTGGTAGTAGACATATGTATGTACAGGCTCTCATCGCACAATAATCCCAGTAGTAAATTGTATATGTATCCTTTCGATATAATTCTAGAAATATTCGGACGAAAAATATGATGTGATTATCAACAACCTAATGAATAAGCAAATAAGCAAAGATATTCAACCATGCTTTATCTTTCGCTATTAAAGATGACCTTGTCCATGAAATATTACTGTTTAAATATAGAATGAGTGTAAAATTTTTGTCATCTTCACTACTGGGATATTATGATTATTATACATTTGGTGAGGAAGCGAATTTGTAAAAAAAAACACATATACAATGTAAAAAAAAAAAAAAAGACAAATTACTGCTATTGCTATTATCATTGCCATACAAAATTTTATTGTATTATTGGCATTACTGTTTCGTTGTCTTCAATAAAATTGGTAGTACGAACAATTTGTATAAAATTAAGGAAAACTTTCTCAAAAATCATCCCAAAAATCTTCTCATACAAGAAATGCATTAAGAGTGCACACACACACACACACACACACACACAGAGATGAATAAATAAATATTTATAATGAGACATGCACGCATGCATGCATACTACATTCATGCAAAGCACAGTAGTCAAAAACAATTATACAGTAGTTCAAAAGTAAAAGTGGAATGCATAGATTGAGAGCTAGATATGTGTATCATATATATATGTACATAATTCCGATGGTATACTTTTTATTAAATTTGATGATTCTTTATATGTACCCATCACTCCAACAGTGAATTAAATTGTCTATGCCTGTCACTCAATATGTCTGAATGTAGATGGAATGGATGAAAGAATTTGTACATAATAGTTTCATTCAATGATGTTCAAAATCAAAATAAAATGTAAAGGAAAAAAAAAAGAAAAAAGAAAAGCAACAACAACAAAACATGTTATTTTTTTTTTTTTTTTTAGTGATCGAGTAAAACTGATAATGAACAAACGATTTGTAGTGAGCTTTTAATTGTGGGACAATATAAACACTGCCTTTTTTTTGTTTTCATTGGATGGCACAACTAATGATGAGAAAATGTGTTGCTTTTGTTGTTGTTGTTGTTTTCATTTTTAAGTCCGAAAACGCTATTATTACTCTGATTAGATAATGTTAGATGCTAGTATGAGGGTAGAGTACGATGTTAGTGTAATTGTAGTGGCATAAATATTTTAGTATCAAAATTTAAAAAAAAAAAAAACAAAAAATAAAACCAGAATAATTAACTATTTATTATTGCTGTAGTATATTTGTATTTTAAGTTTTTATACTTCTTACATTTTAACCGGAAAATAGAGTAATTGAAATGTTATTTTAATTGTTGAAAAACTTATATTTTTTAATTCAAAATTAACTCTCACACTCAACTCAATATATCGCTGACAGTTGAAGCATTTAAATTCAAAACACATCACTTTGTGTGATGTTTTGATGATACTCATTTAGATGTATTCGCATTTGAAAGGAGAACATTTTGAATTTCTGAAAAAATGCTATTGAATTTATCATTTCGGTTCATAAGGTATAATAAAGCTAATTTCATAAATTTTG
The DNA here is from genome assembly GCA_963854835.1 of Megamerina dolium. Lineage (NCBI taxonomy): Eukaryota > Metazoa > Arthropoda > Insecta > Diptera > Megamerinidae > Megamerina > Megamerina dolium. The sequence goes on from OY978528.1 coordinate 4,687,588, forward strand.
CGCTTCTTTTATGCGCTAAGCCAGCAAGAAAATAATCCTCGGTATAATTTTAATATCGTCTACAATAACTAGCCCAAATATAATTTTATATATGATTTTTCAAATTCCATGATTCAAGTTTTGTCAGAAAAAATCTAAATTTTAACCACTGTAAAAAAATTATAACTTAGTGGATCATAAAGGATTTATGGCTTTGGTATTGAGGTCAAATTCTATCGTTTGAGACTAATCTAGTTCACCCCCAAGACAACCACACTTAAATTGTGGAATGAAGCTATCACACGCCGAAATCGATGCTTAAAAATGAAGTATTTACGAGTGCGGTCCCATAACTACCCGACCTGACATGTTGATGGCGGCAGTAGCAACATTATAAAACATATTTTTAAGTTTTAGGTTTTAAGTTTCAAGTCGTCACATTGTTTAGTGTTGTTTTTTTGGTGCCATCGAAAGTTAACGACCTCAGTGAATTTGTAAATATGAAAAAAATTGGTCACCGTTATGTAATTCAATACTTTTATTTGAAAGGTATCAGTTCAACGAATATTAAAACCGAACTAGATTCTACTCTGGCGGCGTCTGTTCCTTCGTTTCCAACCATAAAATATTGGGTGGCAGAGTTTAAACGAGGTCGTACGATCTGCCAAGACGAACAACATAGTGATCGACCAATTGAGATGGTCACGCCAGAAACGGTTAAGAAAATTCAAAAAACGGTATTGGATGAATAAAGAAAAATTTTCCCAAATTTGTTGCGTTTTCTTTGTTAGGTCGGGTAGTTCTGGGACCGCCCTCGTACCTACAAGTGGTACATATTTTTTGTCTTCAGAGTAACCTAGAGTGTAAATTTCCGGAAAATATTTTTGTGTAAAGACTTTAATCCTTGATCTCCTCCCAAATGCTGACTTTTATGCGAGTTTTCAGAACACGTCCAAAAAAGACCCACATGGGTGGTAGTTAGATGGTTAAGATATACCAAGAAAATAATCCCCAGAAAAATTATGTTTTCAAAATCAAGAACTATCCCAAATATAATGTAAATTTAAACCACTGTAAAACAAAATTGTGACTAAGTAAAGCAAAATCGAATCGATAATTTTTTTACCAATGGGAAATACTATAATTTGAGATTACTTTGGTTCACCCCCAAGCGCGTGTGTTACACTGTGTTATTTGTGTGATACAATTCTCAAATGAATTATCATATTCACTATGTACGATTAATTTCAAAATAAATATAGTCAACACTATTAATAACACAATTAATAAACGTAGTTAAGAAAAAGAATAAAAAAAAAACCACCTCACCACTAACGAAGTCAATTGTTAGTAGAGCAAATGTGAGTAATCAAAAATCAATAGATTTTGTTATGATTATAGTGAATTTTTTTTTCTCCAATTTTTTGTTATTGTTGTTATTTATTCTTTATTATTATTATGATTATTGTGGTGATTTTATTTATTTAATGCTATTCAAGCAGCTATTGTGGTCGTCGTCATCATAGTCGTTGTTGTTCATTCCAAGTACCACTTAAGTGCTATTGCTGCGCCTGCTGTTGCTATTGCTGCTGCTGAAGCATGTGCTAGTAGTGGCAGTGGTGGCTTAAATCAACATTTTATTTTATAATAATGATCTAATTTGTTGAATGTTTTTATTGTTATCACACATACATACATCCAAAAGCTACTATGAGATCAAATGTAATTTTATTTATTTTATTCCTGGGTTTTTTTCATTCATTTTATATTTGCATTTTTCTTTTGTTTTGCTTTTTTGTTGTTGATATTGTTATTTTTTTTCTCATATTACTGATTTAAATAAGTGAGACTGTTGGACGGCAGCAAAACACAATTTAACACTTTATATTGTATTAGTCATCAATTGATGCTGATGCTGATGATGATGATGGTGTAGGTATTGAGTATAGAAGCTACTGTTGTTGTTATTATGTGTGTTTGTGTACGCTCATATTATTGTGGTTTAACTACTAAATATATATTTAAGTACTAAATATTCTCCAAAGAATTTGCATACTAATTGTTTAAGTATAGCTGATGTTTGAGTGTATAATTCTCTATTCATTTGACCATATCACATACTTAAATATGTAGATTTACTTAAATTATTATCATGGACTGTTTAATAATACATAAATTTCCAATCGATATAGGCAGTTTTGCTATATATTTATTTAGTAATATATTTATTTAAAGAATTTACGCAAAGTGATCGTAATAATAGAGAAGCAGCAGAGATAGAATTAATGAAATTAAAACAACATTTCTATTATTCTATATCAATATGTGTTCTGTTGTTCTTCTTCATTAGAATTTGACGATGAATCGTTAGCCTTAAAAAATATATGTACATAAAGTTAGCTAGCTATTTCCGTATTCATTGTTGGACATAAGTGACATAATACGTAGTAGTGACAAACTGATAAAATACGCTACGTTTATGTTACACACTAATAAAAATTGAGAACAATAGTGTAGTAATCATAAAAATTGATCAAGTTCAATAATACACAATATATAGAATATTGAATAACAAAGCAATAGAAATAAATATACAAATTTGAGATTTTCTTAATACAAAAAAAAAAAAAAAATATTATAATGATTCTCAGATAATTATCATTAAAATGTGACGCTCCAACAATTTTCTAATACTTGTAGCGATCATGACAACAGTGACAGCGTACTATCTACTTAGTAAACAATGTCAGTATGAATGACAAACATTTCACAAATGACTACAGTGTTGATTAGAGTTATTGGCGAAATGAAATTGTGAAAGTTTCCCACAAACGTTTTGATCCTCTTGTCACAATGTTTCATGCTTTAAGATGAGTATATGGATATTTCATCTTTTATTCAAGCGACCTTTTTAGATCGTTGTGGATATTACCTATTATTCACGTACTATGGAGCGTTTGTGATTTTTCGCAGGATTTTTAATATTATTTTCATTGGATTAATTCGATATTTGACGTCTTTGTTGTTCCTCAAAGTTGAGAGCCATAAGTCCAGAGTGGCTTTATATGTTTTTTTCCAATTCAAACACCTATCAAGGTGGATACCCAAATATTTCACCACCGTAACTTGTTGCATATATATCCCATTGATTTTTACAGGTGGACAGATATCTCTTATTAGCGAAAAGGTAACGTGTACGCATTTGGACTCGTTTACTTATATTGTCTCCTAGTTGCTAACCACTCTTGAACGATGTCAATGTACTGCTGAAGATATTTCGTTGCCATAATGGCATTGGTGTGTGAACAAAATAAGCTGTATCTGTGTAATATAATTTGATTTAATAAATAAAAAAAAAATTCTATCAAACCTGCACCTCCAACTGCACATTAGGCAAAAATTTGCGAAAAATATTTGTTTTTAATTTAACCATAATATTTTGACTTTAAAGGGGTTAAATGTATTTATGACCATAATAATTTTTTTCTCCAACATTTTTCTCAATCTACTTATTCTCTATTTGCATCCCTTAGAAGTCCTGTCCAACAAAATTGATCTTTTTATAAAGTTCGATCCCAACAGTCCATGGTTACCATTAGAGTGGTAAGATCGGTAGAGCGGTTCACTTTTTTTTAATTATTAAATTATTATATAAAAATTTGTATAAAATCATAAATTTTTACTGTTGTGATGTTTTATACTCTCACCCTCCATAGTCACTCCTTAAGAAGGCTGCCATACAAAATCAACTCAAAAACAACTGTAAATCGACATATATCACCATAGCTGATTAGGAATTATTTCTAGAATGGTGAAATATAAAGATAACCCCCCCTACTTTTACTTCTATAATACTTCTTCTGAACATATTTCCTCTATATTTGTATCCCTTAAGGAAGTTGTCATACAAAATTAATACAAAAATACATGAAAATCAACAAATACTCCAATAGCTACCCAGGAGTCATCTGTAGAGAAATCAATGTTAGGCCAACCGTTAAAAAATGATAAAAAAATTTTTTTTTTTATATTCAACTGATTAAAACCAAGTTCCTCGCTCCATTACCATAATACTCATATATAGTAAGATTCAATGGAAGACTATGGCACTATGTAAACTAATTTTAGCCATCACTTTACTATTCTTGACTAACTGAACCTTTGTATATTCAAGGACCATAATATTCACCAATTTTAGTACATTGATAGAACTATGAAAAATATATGAAATATTTACACAAAATTATGAAATATAAACTGGAGTTAAATTGGCTACTTAATAAGTCTTCCGATCAAAGTATTGAATTACAATTTATTGCCGTTATTATGTTGATCGGCTTTGTAAATTTGTATATAAATGCAAATCACTTCACAGTACTACTTAATTATAATAAATAAAAATAAATATGTGGCACCTAAAGCCCCAAAGGGCTCATTGGCCGAGCTTCTCTTCCATTACTTAATATCGAAAAGATTTTTCTTTCGAACGGTACCCACCTGTCGGCAAGCAATTGGCAATTCTTTCGACAGTAACAACTTGCCATGAAAAAGCTTCTAAAAAGAACTCTGTGACAAAGCTCAGAAAAAGTGATGTCACAAGTGTTCTGCCGTTCGGAACCGGCTAAAATAAGTAGGTTCTAATTATAATACTATAACATTAATGATATTTTGTAAAATATAATTTAAAGCTTTCACAAATGTACAATATTGAGTTAAATTGTTTAAAAAAAATATCAAAAAAAAATTTATAAATTTACTAAATATTTATTACATTTTATATGAGAACATTTCTGTACACATTTTCTTAAATTTGTTTTCCCTCCATAATTTACAATAATTTTTTTTTTTTTTCAATTTTCTCCACTTAATGGTTTATCTATAGATCTGTATATTTAATACTCAATATATAGTTAGGCATACGTATAAATATATAAAGAGATAGACTTTGAAGAATTACTGAAGCGAAAAGCATTAATGTTGGTAGTTAATTTTATTAAACTGATTGTTGATGACAACAACAACAACGACAATGATAGCGACTTATGGCGGCGATGACAATGACAGTACCAATTACAACAACAACAACAACAACAACAACAATGACAATTACTTTGATAACTTCCCTTAATTGACCTTGAAGTTGGTTACAACTTGTCATATGGAAGACACATTGCACAGGCACAGGTGGAAGAGACAGATTAGAATTAACGATTTTCTGTTCAGAGAAAAAAAAAAACACAAACACAAAAAACATACTATAATATAATAATTATAGTAAATAGATATATATATGTATAACAACAATAATAGTAATAACAATATTAACAATAAACAATTGCATTTTCTGTGTCACAGAAAATCACACAAGATAGCAATTATAATTAAATAGCTACGAGTATATCTGTACAATATTTATATGGAAAGGGAAAATCGTATATGATATGATAGAATTATAATAATTCCATTATTATGTATTTATATGTTATATGTACTTATTGTGTAAATAAACTTGACTTACATTTACAAAGAAGATGGAGTAAAAAAACAAAAAAACAAAAACCAAAAAAAAAAAAAAAATTGCATAATACGATTATAAACTTACACACGTATGAGCTGAGCACTTATTTAGAACAATATGAGCAACAAGTTCGTGTTTTAAGTCTTTTGTATAGGTTTCGTAAAAAAGTATGTATCAGATATAATACGAAGGTATGATTTAGTTGGGGTTTTTGTGCATAATATTGTATATTACAAATATATATTTTAGAGTTGAGGTCCTTTTTTTTCATATTTCTCCATAATAATACAAAATTTAAATATATAAGAAAATTATGATTATTTCTACACAATTTGACTACCAGAACCACTGAAGTTATGATCTTTTGCAAGGTTTCTAATGATTCTGTAACCTTAGAAGGTAGTTTGGCTCAATTAAGGGATCTCCATATGCTATACGGCCGATGTTTATACGGCACTTGGCAGTAATTTACCTATTTATTGATGAAACTTTTTTGATTTACGGCCCTCAATCGACTCTTAATGGTACTTTATATAGTCCAACTGCCGTACTTTTAAACCGCTGAAGTAGTGTAGATTGGTGTTTTTTTTTAAGTTTAAACTTTGGGAATCATCATTGCTTATGAATATAATAATTTGAAATTTCATGTGAGGCGATATTTTATGGAACTCCTAAATTTGCTAGAAGTTCTAGAATGATAAATTAGGAAATAACAATTTTTGAAAAAAAAAACCTAAAATTTTGTATGGGAGCTATGTTTATTTATAATTGGAATAAATTGAAATTTTATGAGTTGCATGATTTTAGTGAGAAAGTATGATGTACGAAATTTCATAAATATACATTCAAAAATACTGATACCTGCCATAGAATATTATCGATTTTTTTACTTAAAAAATTTAAAATTTTGTATAGGAGCTATATTTGTTTTTAAAGAAAATTATTTCAAATTTTGTACATAATAATATTTTGATAAGAAATTAAATTTCACCAAATTTCAGAATGATGCATTGAAAAATAATGATATCTTCCATGCAACTTATCGATTTTGGTATGGAAAAATTAACATTTTGTATGGGAGTTTAATATATTCATGGCACGATTCATATTGATATTTTGTGTGATATGTTATTTTAATGGAAAAATAGGATTCGTACGATTTTAGAATTACACATTCAAAAATATGACACAAATTACCCCATTTATTAATATAAAAATGAAACCTTGGTTCAGTGACTATGTTTATTTATAAATAGAAGTAAATTAAATTAAAAAATGAATTTTCCAAAATTTCAAAAAGATGCATTAACAAATAAACATATCTTCCATACAACTTGCACACATTTTCTATGAAAAAATGAAACTTTTGTATGATGACTATGAATTTTTTTATCAACTGAATGCCATTAAATATCATTGCCATTATTGAATATTGCATTTAACATAGTTTTTGTCAAAAATATTATTTTTAGAGCTCTAATTATATACTTTACATATGTATGTAAAGTATTTGCATTAATAGTAGGTACTTAGAGTCGTTAAGAAGTAACCTTATGTAAAATAATAATCGCTTACAAAAAAATAAGTACTTTTAAAAATAAAATAAAATCTATTTTCAAAATCAAAAATTAAAATCATATTAACTAATAGTTAACCTTGACGCATAATCATTTTCAATTCTATTATTATTTTCATTTTTTTAATAGTAAATTTTTGTTTCTTTTAGGTTTTCCTTCATTTTATGCAACCAATGGAAAATTATAACAATTTTTTTGTACGACAATATGCATTCAATAGTTTTTTTTTTTGTTTGTTTTCATATTATTATGTATTCTTTTGTTGTTATTTTGTTTGTGCTTCTTTGTGATTATGAAATATTTTAAAAGGCGGCCCCGATCTATAAATAATAAGTATGTACCTACTCATACATGCATAAATAAGCATGTGGCACGCTTTTAGAGATATTTTTTTTTTCGCCCTAAAATATATCATATTTTCCATTGTGATAAATAAGCATGATTTTGATTGTCACAGTTATGTTATTGTTGACTTTTTTTTGGTTTCATATTCTGCATTTATTTACCCACCACTCTTTAGCTCATTATCATCATTAGATTTAAATCGGTATGTATTATTCATAATTTATTATCACATCACTTACAAGTAAATATTACTTATTTTAAGTATACTATATGCACAAGTTTAGCATACCACATTGATCAAAAAGTTCCCGGAATAACCACCGTGTGGCGCTCCCATCGTTCCAATTTGAGTTCTGTTTTTTTTATAGTTGTTAAGTTGGTACATCTATTGTTGATATTCCCTCTAAATCTTAGCGTCATAGCTTGACATTTGCAAAAGTTACGTAGCCAAAAGTACATTTATCTCAGTCCGGGAACTTTTTGATCAAGGTGGTATATTTTCATAAATGTAATTTTTGCTTCCCCCAAAGTATAATTCAATGAACTTTTCAAGTGTTAACATATACATAGCTATTCGTATGTAGTAGTAATTTCATATGATTATTTGTAGCGTGCTGTATTGTTGGCTTTTTTATAGGAAAATATATCTGTTGCCAATTGTTGAACAAAAAAAAAAAAACAAAAAAATCGTCTCAAGCGTAACACAATAATAACTTTTCTGGGTTAATATGTACAGAGTTGTTATTTTTTTTTTTTTTTTGTATTTCTTGACTTCTTCTTTGTGCATAACTTCTATTTGAATTCTAATGTAGATATGAATTTATTTTTTTGTATTTTTTTGCTGTCAAGGTTAAAGTAATTGTATTGTTTTTTTTTTTTGTATTTATAAAAATCAAAAGTTAGCGGAAAATTAATGTGATACACGCATGAGCGCCATACAATTATATGTATATATTGAGTAATAAATCTGAACAATAAAAAGTCAAATAATGCACATTTTCAATGTAAAAGAAATCACAAAAATTTTCCAGAAATATCAAAATTAAAAAAAAAAATATATATAAAAAAATTAAACTGTCAATATATAGGCAACATTTTGATTTTATTCCTGTTGTCTACTCCTTAGTTCGTAGAATTTGATACCTTTGCCTTTTTACTCTTATAATATTTTTCTCACTCAAGCAAAAAAAAACAAAAAACAAAAAAACAAAAAAAAAAGTAAACAAAAAACCACAAATATAATTAATGAATTAAGGCATGTCACATCTTAGCCTTTAAATATTATGTCTGTGATATCTTTTTATAGTACATCAAATGGGTATGTGTGTCTCTCTACCTGGCGCCATGTTGACATTTATATTGTTCTTTGATTTCTTTTGTATTTGGTTTCTTGTATTCATGTATAGATGTAGGGCCACACTTGTTGAACGTGATCCAAATTAGTAGTTAGTATTGTGAAATATCACTTTAGACGATTATATAAATGTACTTGTAAATGCAACTATGTACACATACGAATATACTCATAGCAAGTAGAATACTCGTAGCCATAGTAAGATATCCACACACACACACAAACACACACACACACACACAATAGTACAGTACAATATTCTGACAGGTGTGATGTTTGATGTTTTTTGTGGTGTTTTAATTAGAATTGTTTTTATATGTGTGTGGTATTGAGATTTTTTCTTTGAGATTATCTAATGTGAAATATGAAATAAAACAAATTGAAAAATAAGATAACAGAAAAATTGCACATCCCAACATATAACAATTGCTGATCGGCTGTAAACTTCTAACTGTAATCAAGTAGAGCCAATATTATATAGTTAAGCATCTGAATAATTGAATTTATTTTAGATTATTCTGAAAATTATTTGTAGTTAAATGCTGAGGAAACAAGAGAAGACAAAATTTACTTAAGAAAAAATAAATGAAATAAATAAATTAATATCTTCCGGAATTAGTCCATTAGTCTGAGTCATTGGTCTTCAGTGTATATACGTTTGCTGACAATGGTTGCTGTTTTGGATAATTCAGCACAATTTTTTCCACAAGATAATATAAATTCTACTTTGACACTGATTGAACAACAAATTGAAAATACTTCACAAAGCTAAAATATAACATCAAATATCTTATGAAAAAGCCTTTTCAGGTACAGCAAACAACAAACGATGTCTCATCAATTCTTTTATATAGAATTCGCTACTAAATATAATGGGCATTTGCTAATTTCCTCTAAAAAAATATTATATAAAATCGATATTTTTAATTAATTTTTGCTGCGTAGGTTCTCAATTGAAATCCAAATTAAGATCCCCTTGGTGTTGCTGATAATCACAGAAGGAAATGTTTTTAGACCTACCAGGAAATCTAACAATAGACCACTTTAGGCTTTTTGGATCGAACATCAAAGTCTCCAAGGAAGTAAAGTATCAAGGTGTTATTGTGGATAACAAGCTGACTTGGAATGATCATGTCGATGATATACCAGTGTGAAGGAGGCACAAATACCAATGGAAGGAATGAGTTGGTTAAAGATGACTGAAAAGTCACATAGAACACTCATGGAAGACGGCCTCACATGGCAGACCTGGATGGCAGGGCGGGTGCTGGAATCTTCTCTAAAGAGTTGGGACTATCATGCACTCTGAATCAAGCAGAAATACTTGGTTTAATGCATGCGCTAGACCATATACTGGACGGAAAGGTGCAAGGTAAGAAAATCTTGCTAGCACTTGATAACCAGGCGGTGATCAGGCGACTGCAATAACCTACGGTATCTTTTAAGCTGACATTCGAATGTGTTCAGTAGCTTAACGACTGTGCTCGTAGTAATGCGATTACTCTTATGTAGGTGAAGGGACACATTGGTATAGAACAAAATGAAGCTGCAGACGCGTTTGCTAGACAACGATCTAAAGCCGAATTTCATGGGCCGGAACCAGTAGTTGCTCTTAGTAACGTGACGGTGAAGGCAAAGTTCGAAGATTAGATAAAGACACTCCATCCCACAAGATGGGAGAGTTTGTCCACTTGTAGACAGGCAAAGGCTTCGTTGAGGCTATCAGGGATGGCTCCCAGTCTAGGACGGTTAACTCTAAGCCGATTGACTGCATTAATAACTGGGCTTGGCAATTTCAGGTACCACCTCGGCAAGATGGGTCTTGTTGAGGGGGAGGATGCTGACATTTGCAGGCAAAGACAGCGACTCGATGAACTTAGATAAATGAAGAAAAATGTCAAATAAACTGAATAAAATTTAATTAGCAGTGTTTTCAAAATTCCCATTTCTTTTGACAATTAAAACTACAACAATAGGACTTTGATCTTTAACACTAATTTATAGATATCAATTGATATTGCATTTATGCTTACGATACATATTTTTTCAATTTGCATATAAATGCGAATTCAATGGCATCCATTGTATTTTAAATACATATAAATCATAATTTTTCATTCTTGCATTAAATTTTGAGCAATAAATAAGGATTTCTTAAAACAGTCAGACATTTTTTATATTCTGCGCACATGCAAACGAATAAAATCTTAGGGAGTTTCAATAATTACCAAAATAAAAGGAATTGCTCGTAAAGAAATTTCCTGTTTCAATATATATTTTTTTTTTTTCTATTTTCTCTTTCATATCTTCTTCCTCATCATACTCATACATCATACATCGTACTGGTGTTGATGATGACGATGACAATCATGATGAGTTATCAGTACAATACACGTACGACAATCATAACATGTCAGTTCACATATTGTGATATATATGTATGGAAAGTATGTATGTATATTGCAACCAATAACCGGAAAACAATTTTTTTCAATTCATTAGATATAATAAAGGAAATGGAATATCCTTTAACGTGCTGATTTGTTGCACGTATTATTGCTGTTGCTGTACAAATTCATAATTTCATATTTTCTCCTATTTCGATTTGTTTGTATTTCATTTTTAATTTACAATAAACAATATTACATGATCAAGGCGCTCTTCTTATATTTTTCACTTCATTTCGCTTGACTTCTGCTATTTTATTTGTGTGTGTACGAGGTACGAGTATTATGTTGCGTACGTGATTTGCTTACGATTAATGTGACGAAAGGAAGCGATGAACCTTTTTTATGAACAATTGTATGTGAGTTGAAATATTTTGAATTATTTGCTGTTGTTGTTGTTCTCTTTTCATCCTGTACCATATGTGCACGTCTGTATTCATATGTGTCTGGTGTTGTTGTTGTTGTTGTTTGTTTTTGCTTTTTGCGCATGCGTGCCCCAGGTCCTTTCACCAATCTATGTATAGATACACATATGTATAATACTTCATATGCACACGTTGAATTAGTGGCTTGGGTACTTTATCTTTATTAAGAAATTCAGTAGCCGCTATGGGGGTACGATATTATTATTATTATTTGTAGGGAAATACGATTTTGTTGTTTTAATTCTTTTGATATCTTGATTTTAATTCTCTAGAAGAATGATTTGTGCTTGCTGTATTTATTCATACGTAGAATAGGCAAAGAAACCCAAAAGCAAGGCACCTTATGACCAGAACTGCTATTGTCGCATAAATCATATGCAATATTTATTTATTTTTTTTCAGCTGAAGTTGAATGAGTTTAAATGTATTTTTTTTACTACATTGCTTTATAAACCGATTGTATGAGCAGCATATAAATATACATTTTATTTCCATATTTGTTATGATATGCATGTGATATGCTTTATGTGATCTTTTGTAAAGACATATCAGGCTATTACAGGGAATATTTTTCAAAAAGTGTGTACTTCTTGTACTTGTGGTTTGTGATAGCAAAATGACAGTTTCATTGACAACAGCCAACATTGAACGGATGTTTATGAATGAATATCAGTATGTATACGCTGGTGTTTGGATATATTATATATGGAAGCACATTAACATATGTAAAGGAAATATGTGATATGATATATTATATTGATAGGTATTTATATCAAGAAGTGCAAATAAAAATTTTTTTTTTAGAGTGCGCTGAGTGTGAAAGCATGTGTAAAAATGCTTTTGTATGGGAGGTAGGCGTGATTTTTATCCAATTTCAAACATTTTCGATGATGTCTATTAATCAATAAATAAATGTTGTATATGCTGAGTTTTAGCTAATATTTTCTTGAGTAAAATGTGAAAATATTCAGACGAAAGCATAAGTTTGTATGGAAGGTATGCGTGATTTTTATCCAATTTCGGCCATTTTTAAATATATTTATTAATCAGTAAATATATGCTGTATATGCTGAGTTTTAGCTAATATTTTCTTGAGTAAAATGTGAAAATATTCATATGAAATCATAAGTTTGTATGGAAGGTAGGCGTGATTTTTATCCGATTCAGCTCAATTTCAAACATATAGATTCATTGATAAAAACTAACCTAGACACCAAATTTCAGCTTGATATTATTATATTTTCATGCACAAAATGTGAAAAGATACATAATAAAATATGGTTTTGTATGGGAACTATGTGTGGTTTTTATCCGATTTTAGTAATTTTCATAATTTTCTATTAGTTAGTCAAAAGTTTCATACGTACCAAGTTTGAGACTGATATCTTGATATTTACGTATGCAAACTGTGAAAAGATGCATATGGAAGCTTGTTTTTGTATGGCAGATAGTTGTAGTTTTTATCCGATTTTGCTCATTTTGGAAGACGTTTCGTAATGTATAAATATACTCATATTTATGTAGTTTCAGCTTGATAACTTTAAATTTCTCATGTCAAATGTGAAAAAACTACATACGAAAGCATAAATTTCGATCGAAGTAAACTCGTTTTCAACAAAACCAAATTCTATAATTCAGATGATAATGGCGATAATGATGATAATTCTTCTCAAATTTTCTATCAAACTCTTTTGTACAGTCGTTGATATCCGCACTTGAGCAAATTGGAATCGCATTTCTATCATCAACCAAATAAATATTTATTTAAAACCGTCCTTGTGATAATACTATGATTGTACTATTTTTTATTTTATATTTTTTTTTTATGATTGTTCTACTTGTTGTATTTTATTTCTTTCAAATTTTCCATTTGTTTTCTCCAACATTTTTTTTTAAACATATTTCTTTTCTTCATTCAAAGTCGAACAAGCTAGCAAATTTGTCAAAATGGATTATCACCATTTACACAAAGAAGCTTAGAGAAAGTATTCAATGAAAAATTGCAAAAAAATAAAATAAATATAAATACAAAAATGACCAACATTAGTGAGTTCACCCTCTTCAACTTCAACATTCAACTTATTCACTAGCATTTAATCAGTATAATATCAACATAGACTTATATGTACAATTCGAATGGTAATATGTATCATATAGCAGAGGTGGGCACTTGCAAAACAACAATGATAAATTATTGAAAAATATTTTTGACATAAAGCATCGCCAGCAACATAATCGCATACGAAATGACTCAACACACAGTGACTGACTGACTATGTTGATAATTTGGGCAATACAAAATGATACAAAATGGCTTAGAATATCACAAACATACACAAACACATACGCAAGTATACAAGATGAAACTAAGAAGGAGGGGAGGCAAGAAAGTCAGAAAACTGAAAACAAATTGTTGCCATTTCATTTGGCAACATATTATTGCCAGTTGATGATGACAACGATGATGATGATGATGATGATGATGATGATGATGATGACCTTAAGAATCAAATGACCGCATATAAGCGTTTTTTCACGCAACTGTAATATGCCATAATATCCGCTATTTGACAAATGTTAAGCAAAACGAACTTCTCATTGCTTCAGTACATTCGCCTATTATTAATAACATTTGTTATTTCTTACCTGTTAGTACAACAAACACACTCAGATGTCCACTCAGAAAATATATTATTGCATTGAGGTGGAGTTTACCTATATTATCATATAGCAACCGAAGAAGAAAAAGAAGACCACCGTGTCTGATTCTAATTTGAACGACCAACAATAGCACCACACACAAAAAAAAAATGCTGCGAATATTTATTACTATTAGTAAGTAGTGTTATTATTGTTGCTATACGTATGTACATATATTCATAAAAACATTATTGCGATTCCCTCTCTCCCCCATCACATCAGCAACAATTTAGCCAACCACCAAATAAGATGCGATTTTATTAACGCGCGACACAAATGCGACAAATGATCGCCCTCAAGGCAAACAAGCAATCCACCACCAAGTAAGCCTCAAGCGCTTAGTTATCATATAAACATACAAACATCTTCGTAGACCAAATGTTATTGTATGTATGTATGTGTGTATGTATGGTAATGGAATAAAGTAGGATAATGTCACCAAATACAAAGTGCAACAATAACAACAATTGAGTAGCCTATTAAAAAATACAAGTGGTGGGTATTCGTATTATAAAAGTATTGTATGACTGTGAACGCTTATCAAATGATCATAATAATAATAAAAATGGGCAGCTTTTAAAAAGCAATTTTTGCTACAATATACAACGGTGTGTGTGTGTGTGTGTAAGAGAAAATTTGATGGGTAAATAGCATAGATTTATTTAAGAACAATATAAGAAACACTTGGCATTTAATAGAATTTTTTTTTGAGGCTGTGTTCTTTCACCTCTGCTGTTCAACATCGTGTTGGTCGTCATCATGGAAACTACCACGGCACCTGGAAGCGCTATTGCTTGGCGATTGCAAGGCCATCTGACGGAACTCAACTACGCAGAAGATATTTGCCTGCTATCACTTACCTACCTACCTTGATATGGCAGCGAAAATCCAAGCAGTACAAAAAGCAGCCGCTAAAGCCGAACTGGCGTTTACTTACTTATGTGGCCATAACAGCTGAATATCGATTTAGGCCGAATATAACATGCTTCGCCAGCCATCTCTGTTCTTCGCTAACTGGCGCCAGTTAGAAATTCCAAGCCCCGTCAGGTTTTCCAGTACTTGGTATTTCCACTGGAGGTGAGGTCTTCCTCTTCTGCGTCGCCCTCCACCGGGTTCCGAATATAACACCTTCTTAGCTGGAGCGTGTTCTTCCATTCGCTCGACATGACCTAGCCAGCGCAGCCGCTGGATTTTGATGCGCTTTACTATGTCAATATTGGCATATAGCTCGTACAGCTCATGGTTGTACCTTATTCGATACTCGCCACCAACGCAAATAGGTCTAAAGATCTTACGTAGGACTTTTCTCTCGAAAACTCCAAGCATTCGCTCATCCGAGCCAGGCTTCAGCACCATATGTAAGGACAGGCATGATGAGAGATTGATGTTTAATATCCCGAAAACCAAAACTATGCATATAAAGACACAAAACACTCACAAATTTGCAATTGACTGCATTGAACATTGGAGGAGCTACAATATTTCTGCTATCTGGGCAGCGTTATCTCGGTGAGCGGCGAAGATATCAAAAGCCGACTAAAAAAAGTCAACGACGGCATTCGGCTCGCTGCAAACAATTTGGAACCCATCGCACATATCACAGCGCACAATTGAATTGAAAATATTAAATTCAATTTTGAAACCATCTTTATTCTATGGATGCAAAACGTGGAATGCGGCAGCAGCTAATGTAAACCCCTTACGAGTCTTCGTAAACCGTTGTCTATGAAAAATTCTAAAAATATACTAGCCAAATACTATATCAAATGCTTTCTTATGGGCCAGAGTCCAGCAAAAACCAGTTCAATTGGATATTTGAAAAATAAAATAGAGCTGGATTGGCCACGTTCTGCGCAGAGAGAGCGGCGACCTAACAGGGACTGCGATTGACGGGAACCCCCAAGGAATTTGTAAACAAGGAAGACCAGTGAACACCTGGAGGCGACTATTAGAGTTGGAAGCCCGTGCCTTGCGCCTTAGATGGAATGAAGTAAAGAGACTGGCACAAAATAGACCCGAATGGAAGAAATTCATTGTGGTTCTATGTTTCAGTCTGAAACCCTAGGAATATGGATGGATGGATATAGATTCTGAATATGGATTAACCCAACTATTTGCTACTTCCAAAGTTCAACGTTTTAAGTATCATATGTTCTTAATCATGAGCTAATTATAATTAAAAATAACTATTCACTCATTCTCTCAATCCCTTATGTCACTAAATGCTTATTATTATGCTAAATAAACGTAAACAGTTTTGTTGTTTTTTTTTTTCTATCCATTATATTTGCTACTGATTCTGTTGTTGTTGTGGTGGACACAATTCCCATATACATATTTATGCAAAAATTGTATATCCACAAATATTCATATGTGCTATTAGTGCTATTACTACTATTGTCCATATTCATTTAAAATATATGTACGCAAGCATATATTACATACATATATACGATAAATATGTGGACAATGAATCGAAAAAAATAATAATAATAATAATAATAACCATACAGACCACAACAGCAGTCAATTGGTAGGTGGCATAAGATATGTTGTGTGAGGCATGTATTGTTGTGAATATAACATAATAATATCGACAGCATTGACATATGCTAAGTATCTACATATTGTTGGTACATATGTACATACCTACTTAGGTACATGAGATACGATATGAACACGGTGTGATTAAAAAGACAAATAAAAATCCAAGTAATAGTATAAATGGTTGCATGCATCACGATCATTGCAAAAAATTTGCAACAGAAAACAATTAAATCACGATAATTATTTGGAAAAAAATAAAAATAAAATAGAATTAAATATTTATTATTATTGTTGAATATTTTATATATATACTTATGATTTTTATACAATTTTCTTGAAATGCCATTTAATGGGATTTTCATACTTGGCGAAAATCGAAAACCACCACCAACAACAACAACAAACGCATCAAATTATTCACAATTATGTACAAGTACATAATGTACGATTACTCGTATGTAGGTGAGTCATTTGAAAAATATTTCGATATTTAGTCGTAAATGCACAAGTGTGGTGAGTAATTAAATATCATATGTCGGTATTAGAATGAAAGCAAATGCAATTTTTAGTACTCACTCGGGAAGCATTTCGTGAAAAAACAAGTCTGACGTGGTAGTTAATTACGATATTACCTTAATTACAGTCGCCTTGATATTAGCCGACTTCGAAAAAAATTATGAAAGTTGAAATATTAATTATTCATTGAAATATTCACTCGACTTTCGGTCTGTCAACGGTCTTTTATTCCTTTTAACCTTCTTTTACTTATAATAATAATGCACATACTAGTATTTGTAGGTTAAAATGCTTAATATTCATTGCAAGTACTAACGATCTAATAGAGGAAATGCCATAATCCAAAAGAAATATAAAAAATATTAGAATTTTGAAAAAACAACAACAACAAAAACAAAGAAAGCATAAAAATTCTCACATACATTAGATGTTACCACAAAGTCATACTCATACGCTGCAATTGAGGCACATATGTTAAGCTAATATGAATTCATGTTGCTGCTAAAGAAAAAACAATTATTATTAATAAATTTCAACACATTGTTTTATTTTATAACTAATCATATTTTGATTCTTTATCGAATTCTCATTCATATCAATATTGATAATAGCATGCACACGCATTATGGTTGGCTATTATGGTATGTTAAAGTCAGGTGCGTACTACGTACGTACTATAATTATACGCATGTGTAACTTTGCGCATACAATCAACATTGTGTGTGGTCGTTCTAATAAGAATGACGCAAAAAAAAACAACAAAAATTGTATAGAGACCAAATAGACTAATCAATAAATTTTGTCTAGACTTAGTGTGTCTATTTTAGGTAGCTTTTAGAATGATTTTTTTATACAATATATGTTTTTTTTTTTTTTTGCCATAATTTAGTAATAAATATACAATATGTGTACGAGTTGGTAGAAAATTTGGTGAAAATATACTCATGCACGTACATACGATATGTATGTCAACTAAATGATAATTTTGTATTAATATGATTCTAAATATGTACGAGTATATGAGTATATCAACTAAAGTATAATTTTATATTAATATGATTCTTAATATGCACACGAGTACATACAATATATGTATACCTTATATATGTTGAATGCACGTATATAGCACGTATAAATGTTGCTATAATAACGTATTAATTCACTGATGATAATTTTATTTCCAATGAATACTTTTGTATTAGAAAATGTTCGAAAACATTTTTGGAATAATAACGAATGATGATATTATTTTTGTTTTTGATCTTATTGATCTTAACTTTATAAGATTTCATGTTTCATAATGACTGAAATATTGTCAATGCTTGCATATGCTGAAAGATGTTGAACGTTTTTAGACTAAACTCTAATTTGAGTGAATCTCATTAGAGTCTGTAATTGTCACTGTAATTATAATAATGCTTTTGGTCATTTAAATTATTTTTATAATATTATTTCCATTCGTAGCCATTTTTCAATTAATCAATGTAGACGCTATCATACAAAAACGTATTTTCTAATGTGTTTCATCAGTATTTTCGAAAATTAAAGCTATTTTATAAAAACCTCATCCATGCCTCTGACAAAAATATACCACCTTGATCAAAAAGTTCCCGGAATAACCACCGTGTGGCGCTCCCATAGTTTTAATTTGAGTTCTGTTTTTTTTTTTTTTTTTTTTGTTAAGTTGGTACATCTATTGTTGATATTCCCTTTAAATCTTAGCGTCATAGTTTGACATTTGCAAAAGTTACGTAACCAAGAGTACATCGGTGGCTATTCCGGGAACTTTTTGATCAAGATGGTATACAAAAATGCATGATTTTAGACAACACACTTTATTTCCATCATCACAATGGTCTAAGTCACATCTCAGCCAAGTGAGTCAGTTCCTCTGCTGAAAAAGACAAATGTATTTAATTGCATTTAATGTAATCTATAGACACCTGTTGCACGAGCTATACGTAAAATAATTTTACGATTCTATGATATTTTCATTGTTCTTGGTAAATTCATTAAGTTTATTATTTTTATTTTATTGAAACATTTTTTAATTATCTGCTATGAGAAGCTTACCACATATGTTTAATTAAATAGCAAAATCCAAAATCAATTTAAAAATTTTATTTTATTTATATTGCAAATTAATGTCTTATTGCTGCTTGATAATATTCTGTTTTTATATTATTTAATTGCAATTTTACACGCTCCAAAAAAAAAAGTGCATCAGCATTTAAACAACAACAAATATTTTTATTCTATTTAATTCAATTTCATTAATTTTTTTTTTTCAATTTCCTACAATTCTTGAGCTCGTGATGATTTAGGGAGGAAAAAAAAAATACATATTTATTGCAATATTTTGCAATTCTCAATTTGATTGCTATTCGTAAAAATGATGATGCCATAATGTCTATCTTGCTTACAAATGTACATTTGATTTTAGTTCCGTTTTCTATGCTAACTGATTTGATTGAATAAATGACTATAGGTTTGTATGTATTTGCTTATATATATGTGTGCATCACATCATCGTTACCACAATGTGACTGATAATGTGTCTAGTAATAGAAATAGCAATATTATGCATTATACAGTGAAATAAAGTGTATAAATAATAGCAGTACCTACCATAAGTACAAATACTATATATAAATTGCATAATAATATGCAATTTAATAATAGATTTTCTCACGCTTGATTTTTTTTCACATTGCAAAAACACAAAAAAAAAACAAAAAGAATTACATATGATGAATAACACCAAACACACTCACACACACGCTAAAATTCTAAAACAATCAAAGACATTAAGAATAGCAATATGTTATCTGTGCTGAGATTGCCGGAAATTGTTGCGGTCTACAAAGCTATGACGTTAAATTTACTCTTGCCATGATTATAGTTACGTACTCCGAACACTTATCGTACTTATTTGTAATGAAAAGTAGTAGAAAATTGTTATTAAAACTGCAAAAAATCAATTTTATAAATTGAAAATTGCTTTCCTATTCTATTCCATATTCCATATATATGATATGTACCATTCATAGGTTCATATGACATTTACATACATGCGCATGTTTAAGCAATTTACGGAACATATGTAAATTTACACCTTAACGCACACACATATCCACACACACACACAACCAAACTACAACAATAATTTATTCATTTCATATTAATAATACCATTAGTAAGTAAGTATTACTCATCATTTTTAATTGTTCAACAACATATGCATGCATATCTGCTTATGTTTGCAGATACTCGAATGCAAGTACTCACACATTTATACGTAAATATATATGTATTTCATAGCAGATACGATAGTTACCAGTGCCAGCTAACTAACAAAGTGCGATTATTGAACTTTATGATATCACATTTACAAATATAATGTATGCATATTATACAGGGTTTTTCAATTTTTAATTGGAAAAATATTAGAAATTAATATTGAAATAATATAGGATAGAAAATCTGAATCAAAACTCATGCTCATATGGTTAATGTTATATAGAAATGTGAAACTCAAAAATTTAAATCTAAAGTCATGTATATTAATTAGTACAAATTTGACTAATTAGTACAAATGAGACTATCGAAATGTACTAAATTGTTGAACGATCCGTGACTATAATCGGTGAGTATTGTTTGAATGAATTGATGAGTTGAATTTGTCATATGTAGAACAGTCTATGTGAGAGAAATTTGTGAAAAAATGATTCTCTAAAGTAAAAGACCCTTTGCCATAATATTTCAAAGCTTTTAATTTCGAACGCTGTATAACCTTCTTGTAATAAGTTCATTGACCAATAATGCAAAGCACATCTAATTGATCCCTCCTACAAATTACTTTAGAATGAATTGCTACACCCTATTTATACGTACAGATGAGATTCTATGTGAATATTATTCTATTCATTGATATGTAAGTAGACCACCTTGATCAAAAAGTTCCCGGAATAACCACAGTGTGGCATTTGCAAAAGTTACGTAACCAATCGTACATTTATCTCAGTGATTCCTGTGATTTTTCCATTACCTCCTATCGGCTGCTGAAACGCGTTCCCCGTAATAGTTTTTTAACTCGATTGAACAGAATAAAGTCACAGGGAGCCAAATCAGGTGAATCTGGTGGCTGTGGTGGTGGTATTTGTTGCGTTTTTCGTCAAAAAAATTACGAATAATGATGGCACTGTACGACGGTGCGTTGTTATCATGGTGCAAAATCCATCAGTTTTCTTCCCACAATTCTGGTCTTTTTCCGTCGTACTCATAAACCCACGTCTCGTCTGGAATGTGGGATTGGATTCAGTCTCGTAAATCATGTCTTTTGCGACATCAACATGGTCTCTTTTTTGCATGAAATTGATTGAAAATTGTAAGAAAATCGCTAACACACAGAGCGTCAAGCTATGACGCTAAGATTTAGAGCGAATACCAACAACAGATGTACCAACTTAACGAAGAAAACAGAATTCAAATTGGAACCATGGGAGCGCCACACGGTGGTTATTCCGGGAACTTTTTGATCAAGGTGGTATAAAAGAGATAAATACATGAGTTTTATTGCTTTGAAAATATGAATATTCATTATATTTGATTTTAAATTCTATTACAATCATACTCATCATCGATATCATCATCATCATCATTTTCACAACAACAATACCGATATACTATTGTAATTTCAAGCATTTGCCTACGATTTTTTTTAAAAATTATAATTAAAACGGCTCATCTTTCTAAAAATAATAGGTACAATAAATACATTTCGTGTGTATGCAAAATGTATGTAAATTGTTGTTGTTCTTGTTGTTATTATTGTTGTTGTTGTTGTTGTTGTTGTTGTTAATATTATTTACTCGCATTGGTTATTATTATTATTATTATTATTACAACAATATATATAGAAGTGGTATTTCCAACGAGACACTGTCTCGTATTCATACAAATCATTTGATTTTTCTACGTCAAAAGGTCGTCGATAAACGACAAACGCTTGTATTAGCACTTGTGTAGCTATGTAAATAAAGCGTTGCAAATTTAATTATCGAATAGTAATATTATAAATTATTACTTGTGCATGTACATACATGTACGTATGCATGTATGTGTGTATGTATTTTCTTTAAGCCGGATCTCAATTTGCCACTATTGCTCTAATAATAAAGATGATGATTACTCATTTATTTACATACGAGTTTGTACGTTTGTATTTAGTTAGTTATTATTATTATTTGTATTTGCTTACGAATAATTTATTTCGTTATTACAAATTGGCGTTTAGTATTATTTTATGAATGAGTGTACATACAATTTAATGATTCTTTGAACAGCATCTTATTTCTGTTTAATGGCTTGGTTTAATAATTAATATGACTATTTAGAAGGTATAAATAAAAAGTATAAATATATTACACTAACTCTGACGAAATTGTTTCTACAGGCAGCTCCAATTTCTATTAAAAGCATAGATCACTTTATAGCGATTGGGCTATTAACTAAGTAGCAATTGAATTAAGCTATTCATTAGATTTTATGGTAAGTGAAGGTGAGAATAAAAATGTAAAATGATGAAAAAAAAAAAAAGAATAAAATAAAAAAAAAAATCGAAAATACTTCTCACGCATTAAAATATGTACTAAACTACTCAGATAAAAAGTAAGCCCCTATGTAGCTGTGCAAAAAAGAAAAAGAAATTGAAACAGCTGCATTTGAGTACATCATTTTGAAATTCAATAGAAATTAAATTCTGAGATTTGTGCTCTACTCTCCTCAGCACTCCTTTACGGATTCATGGAATATACAAAGTATATATTCATGTAGTAAGTACTCATGAGTACATTTAATATGTACATAAACGAGTAATCGTATTTAAATAAATTTAATGATAATTACATGCGCCTCTTCGCTTTAATAATAACAATAACGATAATAATACGTGCAATCATAAAACAATTTCTAATTGAATTTTGTGGTTTTTATTTAGTAAATTTCATACAAGTACTATGTACAAGTACATAGTCTGTATCTACAAGTCAGATTAAGATAAAGGTAGCTTACGTGTGTGGATATTTGTATGCACTGGTGATGGTTTTTTTTTTCTTATTCTCTCATTTTTTGGATTGGCTTTTGTTTTAGTTAGAAAATTTTTTTCCGCAATTGTGGCAACGGCTCAATGTTGCAAATTTACAATACAAGAGTTTTTTTTTTTCATTTTTATTAACTCATTAATATTAAATTGATAGATTATAGTAACAAAATTTTTTTTTTTGTTCTAAAGGTTTCTTTAGTTAGTGTTCCAGGAAAAGTGTGTGAATTCCCAACATTAATGATTTCACATCATAAAAGAAGGAAAAAATTGAGGATAGCTTAAAAATTGTTGTAATACTAAAAATTGACTATGAAAATTGATGGATTAATAATACCAGAGCTGCAAGAGCTCTACCACGTAGAGTTAGATCTTTTTTGTTTTACTCGAATTTAGACATACGCAACAATATTGGATCAACTTTGGGTCAATATTTTCTTCCGAGTGACTAATTGGACTACCAATAGTGTTTAGAGGATAGTATGCTCTTTTTTATCCACCTCAGCGCAGCTCAATTGTATTTTTTGTATGTATAACAAATATTTTCTTTTCAACAATCTAACAATTAATGAACATTTCTTTCAATAGTGAAAATTTGCTATTAAAAGCTCCATGTCGAACTTTTGTGACAAAGTTTATTGTAATACAGGGTTGTTTTTTTGAGAGCTTTCGGATTTGATTTAAAAAAACAACACATAAAATTTAGAATATGTATGAAATCTTTATTTGAGTCGATAGAACGATCTATATGATTCAAAACTGACCATAAAATGAATGAATGAACGAACCGAACAATAATCTGCAAGAGTTTTTCGTTTGTAAATCGATTCATGGTTAAATTATAGACCAAACTGAACATGTTTGACAGTAACATGTTACACGAAAACAGCTGAGCTGCCAAAAATAGTGTTGCCAAAAAGAAATTTGCTAAAAAAATCACCCCGTATAAGCCGCTGGCTTTGTTTAAGATTCGTAGAATACCATAGTGTTAATAGCATAGCCTTTGAATACTATGGGAGGACTTCTTCAACAATTCTTCCCAAGTTTGGATTCTTTTTTCGTTTCAACGTAATCTAAGCATACTTTAACGATTATAAACTCCATCCCACCAATATCAAACACATTCTCAAATTTTTCCCAAGAACCCGAGAACCTTCTTCCAAAAGTTTTAATATATTTTTATCTCTAAATTCATCATTATATACTCGATTTTATGTTTTGTCATGAAAATTATGTTGTTGTTAAGTTTTTATTTAGTGAACGTTTAATTCTGCTCGAATCAATCTTGTTCGATCATTGAATTCTATCAATAATCAATTGCCACACTTATTTTGTACAATTATACATATAGAGCATCAATTTATTTATTTATTCAACTCTATTTACAATCAACTATTTACAATAACTCTTTGAATTTATTTGCAACTTTTGCCTCTGATACTGTACCAATATTTGCGCGATCACTTTCGATATTCAATTGATTTGCATTTGTCAACAACTGGCCCTATTTATACTCTGTGGCAACACTCCAGAATCTTTTTTTTATCATAGATTCTTCTCTTTCTTTCTCGTTAGCTTGTTCTGATTATCGCCTAATTCTTTTTGTTGACATTCGTTTCAATGCTGCCAATATTCGGGTCATTCACAATTAGTGATGAGTAACCAACCTACTGATACTCGTTACAATATGCTAAAATGATTGTTCAAATCAAAAATTTCTATAAGCTTCCTTAGAAATAGACACTCAGTTAGTTAAACTCACTCGCAATGATAAAAAATGTATTTGTTAATCAAAGTGAATGTCGTCAGTGGCAGCAGTAGCAGTAGAATTACATAAGAACAAGTGTAGCTTATGAGCATTGGCATGTAATATTAAAGGAAATAACAACAGTCAACCAAAATCAATATTAATAATAGCAATATCAATAATATTAGTGCAGAAGTCAGATTTATTTTAAAATACCGACAAAAGGTATTGTAAATTCTTCTAAAAAACATCATGTACTTACGAGTAGATGGATGTAAGTACTCATGTATATTGTAGGCACTACTCTTTGGAATTTATTTACAAATACAACAACAATTATTACATCAATTGATTATAAATATTTACATATATGCCATATTTATATAAATATAGAGTTGTATGTATGTATATGCATTTGAACTAGAAGGTATTGTTTAGGTGCTTTTTTAATGTTTAACCGCCAATGTTAGAACTTACTGTTGTCAGGTTTTTTTTTTGTTGTGTTTTGTTGTATTGTGTAATAATAATATCATATAAGAATAACCAAGAATAAGCAAATTGTAGAAATTAGTTGATCATCATCATCATCATCATCATCATCATCGTAATTTGTAGTCATATTCATCACCAACATCAACATCATCATAATCATCATCATCATCATCACCATCATCTTATACTGATGCTTGTTTATTTTTGTGGCATGAGGAAATTTCAAAAGGAAATACCGTACATATGCAATGTACTTACGCACACACAGACACACACACACACACACACATACATATGGACAAATATATATGAAAGCCACCGAGGAAGATCTTCTTTCTATTTATGACTGTCTGTCTGTCCGATTAGACAATATTAGCGGTCAACAGTGTAAAAGTGAGTGCGGAAGCCGACAAAATGATGATGATTTTTGTTCTTATTGTGTTTTATTATTACAATTCTTCTGATTGTTAGTACTCGTACTCGTACATATGCTCACATATTTTTATTTATTTTTACTTCTACACACACACACACACAAAAACATAATTTTCTTAGCTTATTTTTTGCCCTTTTTTCCAATTGAGATGCATCATTATTGTTTACACACACACACACACACAAATACTGTACTCGTATATTTAAAAGAATATTCGTATTTTTTTTCTTTTTCATTTAGTTATACAAACGATGCACCACTTTGGTAAGAAAATAATTAAACAGAGTAGGATCAAAAAGAAGATAAAATAGTATTAGTGTGGTACACTTGGCAATATTTTGCATTAAGAAAAGGAAAATGAAAAATATTGTGTAGATACTTAGTGACAAAAATTGTTGTTGTTGTGTTACAAAAATTACCAACTCATTGTTTCGAAATTCGAAAAATCTTTTAAATAAATAATTATTTCTAAAAGAACACATTTATATTATGGGGTATTAGGTACCTGTTTAATATTTTCTAATATGAACGATTATGTCAATACTATTTATATAGGATTTTAATGAAAAAATAATAGACGAACAAAGATTTGAATAATTCGTTCAAGCAAAACAAATTCTCTATATTCTAGAGAATGCAAAACAAAGGTCTCATAATCACTGCTAAGGCTACAGACAAGTTTTGAGTTCACTTTCTTTTTTTTTTTCCTTCAACTGTAAGTGTTTGTTGTTTGTCTTTTGTGATGTGATGTTTTGGGATTAAAATTTCCTTAAATGCTGATATTTAGATGGACTTATATGAACTATTTTAAAGTAAATAAAGTAAATTAAAGATTAAGGTAATCCAAGCAACCATGTCATTTATGAAATTCAACCTTATTATTATAAAGATTCACTTCAGATGCAAATTTAGTCATATTTTTTTTCAGTAAGAATTATTCAAAACACTACTGAAAGCTTAATATCAGTCAAATCGAAGCTAAGGCACTCTTACCAATAACTATAGAAAGACATACCTTTGAAAAAGCTTCAGTTCAACAGTTGCATATTTTCATATAGTTTAGGTTAGGTTAGGCTAACTGTGGCTGCACTCTCTCTCTCTCTCTGAGAGGACACACTTAACCCAGAAAGGTCCATTGTGATACCACCGAGCTTCTCTTCCAATACTCGTATTGTTCGTATTAAATTTCGACAGCATTAAAACGGACTTACTTATATTAGTCGATTCCGAATGGCAGAAAGAACCCTTGTGACATCACTTTAACTTAGTTTTGTCACAGAACTCTTTTAAGAAACATTTTTGGCAAATTTGGTGGGTATCGTTCGAAAGGAAAATCTCTTCGATATTGAATTTTGTTATGCTTCACTTTCACTGAACTAAAGCACTCACTATTTTCATGTATAAAATATGAAAACATACCCAACATATCGGTGGTAATTTCTTTAACAACTTTTAGTTCGAGAGCTCTTCATTTTGCTGTTTCAAGAGTCTTTAAGACTTTAATTGTGAGAATCGGCAATATCGAATGAAAGCTATATGAACACGCTTCTAATGCAACATTATAATATGGATCGTGCATCAATGTTGGTTCGCATTTCTGCATAATCTACGGGGGCTGACCCAGAACTACCCGACCTGACAGCTATATTGAAGCAATAGAATATCGCTGGGAAAAGTGTATAGAGCTAAAAAGAGATTATGTTGAGAAATAAAGAAAAATTTTCTCAAATTTGTTGTGTATTATTTCTTAGGTCGGGTAGTTATGGGACCGCTCGCGTAAATATCAATCTATCAGCAGATGACTCATAATACTATTGCAATTGCATACAAATATGACATTCCAATAGAAAATATTAAATATTTATTTCGATAAAAAATTCCTTCCTTACTCATTGCTACATCACACGAATATAGAGTCCATATATCACCCAAGAGTTATACAAATCAATTTCTCACAATAAGTAGACATATAATATTAATCAAGTATTAATAGAAGGACCAAATACAAAAAAAAAGGAAAATAATTGCTTGAAAGGCGTTACTACGTTAGTACGTTTGTGCCACCTTCATTTTTGTTTTTGTTTTTTTTCTATCTTCATGAACATTAATTGGGCAACAGCAACTATGGTATATAGTCGATGGATACGATAGATGGAAACATTTCAATCAAAAACAGAGTGATTAGTGGATTAGTGTACAAATTAATCAAATGGAGGGAGGGAAAATTAAAACTAATGCTGTTGCTACTAGAAATCATATAGAAAAAAAAAAAACAACTACAATTTCAAAATTCTGTTATAATTTCGTGACAGAGCGCCATCATTTAAGATAAATTGCAACAGATGCTCTTTGTGGCCCTACAATTTTTTATTTTTTGATTTCTCTCTTTTCTTGGCAATTGTAACAAAAAAAAAAAACCAGCAACAACAAAAACTACGTAGATATAATTGCTCAATTTAAAATCAAACATTTTGACTTATTGCAACCCCTCATGTTTGTGTTGCATTGGCAAAAGATCATGCCACACAAGTTGTTGCAATTAAGATGATCGACAGTCTATAGTACTTGTAGGTATCAAATTGAGCAAGAAATAGAATTGTTACTTTGCAGGTAGTTGTTATACGAATAGTGTACTAAACAAATATAAAACTAAAGCTATTTGGCACCTACACTGTGTTGATCTTTTGTTGATTGAATGACTCTGGTTTAGGAGTTCTTATTTTTTTTATCTTCAATTATCTCATGAATGTGTATTTTTATATTTGATTCTAAGCTATAATTATTTGGCGTGCGAATTTCATTTCGATAATATCGGATTTTAGTTTTAAATAGTTTCTTCCTATGCTTCTCTTACTTTCTTCTAAAATATATTCGTGTGTGGCAGTTGATATATTTTTCAGTTCATTTTAGAGTAAGCGTTTAATGATGAAAAAGAAATTATTTCCGCCGGAATTGAATGATCTCAATAATACATTGTGCGTAGCATAATTAAAGGATTATTGTACAGCGATTAGTGTAAATCTAATTGGCCACACAGAGACGTTCACAAGAAGGGATACATCAAAGACAATTGACTTTACTCGCATTTGATATTAGTCAACGATTGCGAGAGTAGATAGTTTCATCAGATCTTTGTACTCCAGTACGCTTTGTAGAATCCAAGATCCTGTCGTTATTTTTGAGCACTCAGACATTTATTGGTCCATTGTACTGTCCATTTAAGTTGCATTTTATTGTGTTTTAAATCGATCTGTTCTCCGAAGAAATCGGAGTACTAAGCCGGCTAGCATTCTGCAATCACCTCTATCTAGAGTTATGAGGAAATTTATCTGATATGTTAGGATTACCAGGTCGACTTATAGACTAGATTAGCTTAGGTGTTGACCATGGCCTTCATGGTTCCAGCAGGTAGTGACAAAGTAGATCAGGGCCTATTAAATCATCCGCAGAACCTTCTATTGTTAATGCATCAGAGATCTCATTGCCTACGATCCCCACGTGGCCAGGGAGCCACATCAGCGATAAACAAGTATGTCTTCCGACATAATTTAGTCTTGATTTGCAGAGCTCCACAATCTTGGAAGTGGTGATAGGGTTGTCCAAGGCCAGCAGCGCAGCCTGACTGTCACTGCAGACACAAATAGACTTGCCTTTCAGCCTCTTGCCCTCTGTATTGTATACACCTCTGGCTGAAACACAGATGCATACATACCAAGGGCAAAGCATAATTGAGTTACGTCAGTTTCCACGAAGACTCCAGAACCAGAACCTTTTTCAGTCCTGGAGCCATCAGTGAAAATGCGGAAGCAAAGTCTACTGGGTTCAGCCTCAGGGTCTGACCAGGAGTTAGCAGCAGGTAGATCTACTTTATACCGCTTTTCTAGTACGATCGTAGACGGTCTGGAGTCTCAGGGCATAGACGGAGCTAAGTTCTCGCATATGTCACTGCTGTCCAAAGCCGGAATAGGGCTATACCAGTGTGCGTTGTGAATCAACCTACAAGTGGCCTTCAAGAGCTGGGCCAGATGTGGCAGGGAAGATCCATAGATGTAGATCCATAGGACCTTGCTAGGGGAAAGTTCCCACGTCTTACAAATCTAGGTAGTAGAATTTATACCTTAAATATATTTCTTACTTGAACTACTTACTAAAAACTGCTACAGTTTACAGTTATATGTAATTAATATGGACCGTAGTTCTCAATAAAATTGCTCTACCACATAAAAATACCCTTTTCTCAATATCGACTCTGATGACATTGTTAGTATTGATAAATTGAAATATCACTATTTTCTATGCGCCTAAATCGGCTTTATTGTTTGTCTGCATTATTTTTTTTTTTTTTTTTCATCATTATTCTTTTTCATTCTTCTTTGGCTCATCATTGATGTAGGCGTCAACGAAAATATATACATTGTGCATATGCAAGCAGAAGTACAGAAATAGTCAATTGTAAGATTACACATATGTTTGGTATGAACGTTACAGATGTCTTCATACTTGTATATTCTTATGTCTTAGACGTAATATATGTTGTTCAATTGCCATTTAATAATGTTATTAATGTCAGCTTAAATGTAATATTACACTTATTTTTTTTATAGATTTTCTCACTTATAAAAACGATCAACTATATGCTGAATACATGCTATACACCGTAAGGTAGCAAGTATTAATATCACAGAAATGCAGCAACATTCACTGTTTTTAAAGGTCATGAGCGTAGACATTAGCTTATATAGTAAGTAGATGAAATGAAGTTGTTATAAATTAATAGAAAGTTGTAGGTATTATTAATACAACAGATTCATGTCAATATGACATTGCGGATATGTTAAGATAAAGATAAATTTGCAATTATATTTATTCTGATTTGCAAATGATATATTTGACAGCAGTTTTGCTCTTTAAATAATTGTCATAATGATGTAGAGCAATGTGCCATAATTTTTAAAAGTAAACATCACCTTGACATAGCAGGTTTAGCATCAACTCGATAATATGACAGTAAAATGGTCAGAATTCTTTAATCGCAAAGGCATTGTATTCCATTGCTCATTCCATAATTATTTATATAATTTCTGCTAAAATTACGTGAATGGTTCACGAATCAATGTTGATGAGACTTTCAAATACTTTGATGGAAAAGGTTAGTCGTTCTATGATAATGAAATAATGCAGCTTCCTGAAGGGTGGGAAAATATCTTAGAACAAAATATATCATTGCTTGGAATTTGTTCGATATTCTAATAATTCAATTTCCGAACCAAACACGTATCAATAAACTCTACTTGTTATATTTTTATACCGTAAACTCCAAGGGTTAAGGGTACGTTGCGTGCTTCCCTTTGAAAAACCCAAAAGGGGTCGTAGAAATGCCTTAATTATTAAGCGATTCAAATGAAAATTCTTGTATAGAATTATTTTCACCAATGAATTAAAGATTTCCTAAAAGAGCATAATCGTATGAAAACCACGACTATCTTCCATACAAAAGCATGTTGTTGAAAGTATGTTTTCACATTTTATTCAAGTGAAACTTAGTATTTGAAGTTTTTCTGATCACAAAATATATATATTACAAAATAAAAGTAATCCGATGAAGATTACGCTTAGCTCCCATA
Organism: Megamerina dolium; assembly: GCA_963854835.1. Taxonomy (NCBI): domain Eukaryota; kingdom Metazoa; phylum Arthropoda; class Insecta; order Diptera; family Megamerinidae; genus Megamerina; species Megamerina dolium. Next base: position 4,719,395 of record OY978528.1, read on the forward strand.
TAAAAGTTGGTTTTCGAGCACACATTTTCCGCTTTATGCACACAAAATATACAGCTATCACTTTGAAACTTGGTACATAATATTATATTTGATAATTAATAGATGTAGTTGAAAATCAATTGATTTGAATGAAAACAACGCCTACCTCCTATACAAAATTATGTTTGCGTATGCATGTTTTCGCAATTTGCGCACGAATAAATGAAGTTATCAAACTGAATTTTGGAAAGTGCAATTAATTTAAATATAGAATATACATATTGCCAAATGAATGTAATCGCATTAAAATTACGACTACCTCCCATATTAAAGTCTGTTTTTGAAAGTATTTTTTCACACTTTAAGCATAAAAATGTAAAATTATCGAGCTAAAACTTTGTAAAAATTAATATATTAGCTAATTAATAGACTTGTTATGAAAATGGACTAAATTAGATTAAAACAACATCTATCTCCCATACAAACATACGCTTCCGTATGCCCGTTTTCACACTCTGCGTACGAAATCATAATGTTATTAATTTTATGCATAAAGTTAATATAAATATATAAGCATAGTGGGTAAAAAACAATGCCTAACTCGAATACAAAAGCATATTGTTTAATACGAACGTCAAAATGTAGGATATTTTTGAGTTTCGACATTGCTAAAATTACCAAAAAAAAACAGATTTTTTTTTTGTAATTCAATTTTCAGGCGAAATTCTTATGTCATATTATTATTACATATGAATTTTACAATTTAAATCCATGCAATAGTGCTATATGAGCTTGCTACTGGCACGTATTTGAAGCCCAGCTTATATGCTTACAGTAAAGTTTGCATCTAAATAAAAGTAAGACCATATGCATATTCATGTAGGTGATATTGTCTCTTTGTACACATAACTCATAGGTCATAAATATGTACCTTATAGTACATGATATTATTTAGCATTTTGAATAATACAAAATGTTAAGCAACTAGTAAATACTTATAAGCTATTAAACTATTAGCATTCAAGAGCATTTATGCATTTATGACTTCTTAGTTTTGTGGGCATTTTTCTTTTTATTTTTATAATTTATGATAAAATATTATTTATCGTTTAATTTTTATTTCAAGTAGTCCATGTTTGTATAAATGCATCGTGATATACGTGCTATAGAATTTGATGTCAGAAGGTGAGATAACATAGATAAAGCTTTTGCTTTTATTGTATTTCATTTATTTGATATTTATATAGATATGCTTTATGGTGGAAAATTAATATTTCGAATGGGTTTTAATATAAAAAAAATTATCCAAATAGAAAAAGAAATATATTAAAGTGAGTTTTTAAAAAGAACTGTCTTTCGATGAGACTCTCTATATTTGAAGCAAATGCTATTGAATTCAATATCAAGTAAAAGAACTGTGACAAAACTACTTCATATATTCAAAAATCGTATTCGATTGCTCAACTCCAAAACTAAAAGTGAATTATATAGAATATCGTGAATTGATATTCTTAAATTATTTCTTTAGAAACACACTGCTACTGAACACTACTGGCGTCAAGAGGTTGAGAAATGTAATAGCACTTATTGCGAAAAACTCCATTTATTTCAATTTACTCCAATCGGCAATTCCATTTACATTTTTGCCTACATTCTCACAGTAATTAGTTTTTTTATGCGAATAAAATCATGATGTGAATTCCTACAGAGGTACACATATATGCAGATAGTTCCACTGAATTGACATTTAATTTTATTCTATGGCTACTTATTTGTACAAAAAGAAGTCGAAGCAAATTATATGTACATATGTACAATTGCTTACAATTACAGCTTTTAAGATTCAATTTGAGTTTTTTTGTTTGTTTGTTTATTTGGTTGTGTCGTTTTTTGTGCTCTTTTTCCCTAAAGAGAAAAAAAGAAAATCTGAAAAAAGAAAAACATTATCAAAATCAATCCTTTTACTACGAATGACTGCTGATATTTTGCTATACAATAGAGACAAGAAAGACATTATATTGATAGTGATGATGTGGTGGTGGTGGTGATGATGATCATGATGATGGTTATTGTGCCTACCGCTATTGCACGACAAATTTTTGATAATAGCTTTAGCACTCTCTCTATATACTATTTAGATATGTACGTGTTTCGTATCATTGTTTTGTGATTGTGCTAAAATGTAATTTTCTTATTGTTCTTCTGCAATTGTTATTGACTGTATCGTGTGGTGGTATTATCTGCACAGTATACAGTAAAAAAAAAACAAAAAGACTCAAAACATAGAAATCAATGTTGCTAATATTTACCAATTGTTCCATACAAAACAAATTTGCTACTGAATTCTTGTTGATCATTTTTTTTTTTTGTTTTTACTCTTTAAAGGAATAAGCGAATAATTCGACTCTTTCTACTCCTTCAATGTGTTTTCATTGTAAAAGTACTTTATCGTGAGTTTATAAAATGCTACTGGTAACTCCACCACAATTCTAAGTGGCCCTTGTCCATGTTTTTCTTCTTATTTTCTTCTGTACTTCTATTGCTATGACTAGAAGTATGTCGGTAATACACAGCATGTACTTATAGTTAACATACAATTATAAATAAATAAATATGTTAATTTTTTACAATTGATTTTTTGTTGTCTTTATTAGAATAATTTCAAAAGATTACTTCATAATCTTGTTCTCTGGGATATAAGTACTTTAGTGCTTTCAAACAAAAGACTTAAGCAACAAACTTGCATTGAAAATTATATTTAGAGTACACACACAAAATTACCGAGATTTCAAAATATGCTTATCAAATAGTGCAAATAACCACTAGTAGTGTATTAGGTCCATTTTGGGTTTAGCCGTAAACTTTTTTTCAAACATTTGTGGAGCTTGAAATTATTCTTCATATGGAAAATCGTGCGTAGAGTAAATTTTTATGGAGTTTTGCGCAATTTTTGTAGGAATTTGTATTTTTTGTTGGACTTTCAAGAAATTATTGGTTTGAAAATTTAACAAGCACCGCTTCGTGAACCATTTCTCAATCTCATTTGTACTTCTTATACAAAATTTCATACTACATTTAAGTTTAAGCATATGTTGTAATTGAATAATGATGAAATATTCTAAAAATAATTGATTACCAGTCTTGTCTAATATTCTATGAATATTTGCATATGTAAAAACCTAATAAAGCATTAACACCCTCATATAGTGCAACACATACGCTGATTGGTTCGCTTTTGTGTAGTTGCAAACACATTATCGGGTCATAATGCCAATAATGCCAATTAAGGAGAGTTCTTGTTGACATCATGAGTCTTTTTATTATAAAGAATAATAATTTTTTTTAATAATTTTTAACAGAGTTGAAGTAATTCTTTTTTATTGTTGTGTGGCTATTATACTATTACAACTACTACGAGGGCGGTCCCAGAACTACTCGACCTGACACATAGATTGCGGCAGTAGTTTGAAAAAATTAAATTTTGGTGAAAAGTGGCAACTTTATAAAACATATGCTTTAAGTTTCAAGGCGTCACGTTGTTTAATATTTTTTTTTTTTTTGGAGCCATCGAAATTTAAAATTGGTCACAGTTACGTAATTCAATACTTTCACACATCCGCTATTGCGATGGCCAAAATCAATGAGTTAAAGCTCGAATTGCTTAAGCACGCACCTTATTCGCCAAATTTAGCTCCTTCGGATTATTTTCTATTTCCAAATTTGAAAAAATGGCTTTGGTGGTAGAAGATGTGCAAACAATGAAGAGGTGGAATCTGCGGTAGATTGCTATTTTAATTATCTAGACAGTTCATACTATAAACAGGGTATCGAAGCTATAGAATATCGCTGGGAAAAGTGTATAGAGCTAAAAGAAGATTATATTGTGAAATAAAGAAAAAATATCCCAAATTTGTTGTTTTCTTTGTTAGGACGGGTAGTTCTGGGACAGCCCTCGTACTTCTACTACTACTACTACTACTACTAGTACTTATTATTTTTTCCACTTTAACTCTAAAGTAATTTATTCAAATGGCATAAATTAAAATGAATTTTCAAAATGAATTAAATCTACATATGTACGATATATGCACTTATAAAACACCCTCAACTTAACCATTTATATGTAGCATTCATACATACATGGATGATCAACATTAACAATTTAACTTAATTATAATTGCTATGATAAATTAAAGGCGCAGCGCCCATTATGTGTTGAAACAGTGAAAAATGTTAGATTAAAATTATAAAAACAACAACAACAACAAAATTAATAAAAAATCAAAAATAAAGATATATACGTTAACATATGCTAATTAGTGGATGATGACGAAAAATTGTCATATACAAAAATATACATTACAAAATTAATACGAATAACTCAATATGTGTAGAGCATTATTATTGTTGTTGTAATCGATGTCAAAAAAAAAAATAGTCTATTAAGTGTTAATATTTAATAAATTCTGTAAATGGCTGCAGGCATTATAGGAGCGTTATTGTTGTTGTTGTTGTTACAATTGTTCAGCAAATGCTTGATCTGAATGCACTCAATACACTCACACACACATTTGCATACTTATTTAACGCCTGCACTTATATTCTGCCATATTTATATATGATATAGTGACGTATGTAGGTATGACTTTGTGAACAATAAAGCTTACACACTATTGTTAAGTGTCAATTCTATTGCTACGATAAATCATTTGCATTCGAATATTTTCTTGCTGTTATTGCTGTTATTATTATTCAATTTATCGATCAGCTCTTTTAGTATTATACAAAAAAAAAATTTTAAAAAAAGAAATATATTATAATTTAATTTATTAAGAAAAAAAAAAGAACATTACGCTATATCAATATCATTTAATCTTACCACATTCTGCTGGTATGCATTTAACTGGTGCAGAACATTTTTTAATGTGAAAATATTTGACTATTGATTTATTTTGTGTGTGTGTGTATATTGACTGTATGTACATACAATTTGGTGGCAACCAACATGTTCGTAATACAATCTCGATCATGTACTACGAGACGTCAATAGAAATATGTTATGCTACATGTAGTTTCCTTATGATTTATATGCTTTTATTTTATAACTACATATAACTAGGCGGAATGATTTGCTATATTCTGTTGTTGTTGTTGTTGTTGTTTTATTGCACCAATTTAAAATGATTTATTATGAGTAAGTTTGTTTCCTAAGTCTTTTATATGGCACACATGGCATATAAAGAGTGACTGGACTGAGTGGTGTGAAGGAGTTTTTCGTTGTTTCATTTCATTTTTTTTTTTTATTTTACATTTATAATTTATATTAAGTCCATTTAAATTTAATGTATTTCAGTGAATGGTTTGAGAATAATATTACTTATAGATTATAGTGAAATGTCTATTATGAATGTAATTAGAGTATAGGGTATTTAGATATTATTTCCATTCCAGAAGTATTGCATAGAAATTGTGTAAAATCGCATTGGAAGCACTGCTTCAGTTTGAGAAGTAAAATTTTTAAATTATTTATGAAAATTAGCAATTGAAAACTTTGCTTCTGAATGGGGACAGTGTTGATTTGCTAACGAAATTTCCTCATTTTCTGTATTATTATTATTATTATTATTATTATTATTATTAAAGGGTTGTATTGCACTCCGAGCCTAGAACTATTGTGCACCCCATCATGGACTAGAGTATTTCTTTAAGTCCAGCAATCATTAGGAAGTTTAGTAGAGATTAGTACCCTAGTGGACTTTAGCAGATTTTCCGGTATTATAAGTTCCCCGAATGTCAGCAGGTTTCATCCGAGAAGATTCCCAGTTTCGTTAGGTGATAATTCAACCTGCTGTGTCATGTCAATAATCCCGTGATGATTCTTATATTATTCTTGTCTAAAAAGTGTCTTGGATTTGGAAAACCCTTTTTGATTCTTCACTCATTTTAATGTGCATGGATAAAGCTCCTTTGCCCAGAGCACAGAAGGGTTCTGAGCCTACAATGGGTGGTACTGCTCCTGCTTCGTGGCAAGCCTATCCGCCAGCTCGTTGCCTCCAGCTCCAATATGTCGTGGAACCCAAATAATTCATAATTGGTTATTTTCACCAAGTTTATTCAGCTTATCAAGACATTTCCACACCAGTTTTAATTTCACCTGGTTAGAGTTCAGTGCCTTGATAGTAGCATGACTGTCTGTCCGGGTTGCAATTCTTCTATTCCGGTATTGGCACATGATGCTGAAGTGGGCACACCTATCAATCTCGTATATTTCCGCTTGAAGGAAAGTAGTATTATTACCTAAACGCTCTGAGTATTTTATTCCCGGGTCTCATCATTAGTCAGGAAGCCATATATACAATACAACTGTGACTATAAACTAATATTTCTAAAATTTGAGAATTCTTCTTAGTTGAGAACAATTAAATGAAAAAAAAAAAAATTCTATTTACTTCAAATTTTTGTCTGAATTTTGTTAAAGAAAATGTAAATTTTATATGAAAATTATGAAATATGTATTGAAAATTAGTTTCGAAATAATATATCTCATAATTTCATTAGCAACGATGACCTGTATAAAAATGTAACCTTGAACCAATGGCCAACTAAAGCGTGATCCATTTCGAGGTTCCCTACTTTTTTAAAGAAAAAAAAAACACAGAAAATTCAAATTGAATGGGGAATGTTTATTATCATTTGAAAGAATATTCTTTGGCATATATTTTTTGAAGATTATGTCTTTCAAATGTTGGCCGCGGCTACGTCTCAGATGGTCCATCCGTTGAGTCCAATTTTCGATGACTCGTTCGAGCATTTCGACTGGTAACTGGCGAATGACACACATGATGTTTTGCTCCAAGGCTTGAATCGAAGCGGGTTTGTCCGCATAAACTTTAGACTTTACATATCCCCACAGGAAAAAGTCTAACGGTGTGATATCACATGATCTTGGTGGCCAATCGACCGGCCCAAAACGTGAAATTATCTGCTCACCAAAGTGTTCTCTCAATAAATCCATTGATTGATGCGATATATGGGAAGTGGCGCCGTCTTGTTGAAACCAAAAGTCGCCGAGATCACGAGCTTCAATTTCAGGCATCAAATAGTCGGATATCATGGCACGATAACGGTTGCGATTGACGGTTACGTTCTCACCGGCATCATTTTTGAAGAAATATGAACCGATGATTCCACTGGCCCACAAACCGCACCAAACCGTTGTTTTTTCTGGATGAAGTCGCAGCTGTTGAATCTCTTTAGGTTGCTCTTCGTCCCAAATGCGGCAATTTTGCTTGTTTATATACCCATTGAGTCAGAAATGGGCCTTATCGCTGAACAAAATTTGGCTCGAAAACGTCGGATCTTCTTGGAACTTTTCAAGAGCCCATAGAGCGAAGCGATGTCGCTTGGGAAGGTCGGACGGCTTCAGTTCTTGCACAAGCTGTATTTTGTACGCTTTCAATTTAAGATCTCGACGTAAAATGCTCCAAGTCGTTCCATACATCAGTTCGAGTTGCTGCGAACGGCGCCGAATCGACTTTCCACGGTCTTCGTGTACACTTCGTGTAGCTACGGCCGCAATATTTTCTTCACTGCGTGCTGAAAGTGGTCTATTCGGTCGAATATTATCCAATAATGAATGCTGGGTCTCAAGATGATGGTGTGATGGTGTTGCGAATAGTATGGTCAGTAGGCCGATTATGTTGACCACGGAACACATTACTCACAGAACGTGAATTTTCGTAATAAAGTTGAACGATTTGTAAACGTTGCTCACGAGTAAGTCTTTCCATGATGAAATGCCAAACAATACTAAACAAAAGTAACATGACAGCATGGCACGACTCCCACGTGATCTGTCCAAAAAAGGCTATTGAAAAAAGTATGTCTACTTGGATCACCCAATATATTAAACTGCGAAAATTGCGCGGTGGTTAGGCCACACACTGCGAAAATACGTGACGGAGGTTCGCCGGCAAGCTTTTGATTGGAGCCCGGAATACAGCCGCAAAAGGGACCGCCCTAAGACTATGATGAAATTGACGAATGTGGAAAATCATGGAACGAAATAGAGATTCTAGCAAAAAACAGGACCAGGTGGAAATGCTTTATAGAGGTCCTATGCTACAGTGTAGCAAATGATGAAGATCATGATGATAATTTCATCATATAGGAATGAATTTGTATGTTAAATTTATGTATCTACTTTCCTATGCTATCAATAGATTTTATGCAAACATAAGACACAAATTAGTGTAATTATTTTAAGATTATTTCATTGTATCATCCACATCATATATGAAAGAATTTTTGTACTCAATTCAAGTATCAACTACCAAATGCTATCATAACGATTATGTGCAAACTTAAGACAACAATTAGTGTAATTATTTTGAAATTGCTTTCTTTGAAGTAGCTATTCTGTAATCTCTGTTCTATTCTTTGAACATTTCTCCCACAATATTAAATCAAATTGACCGAGTATATATGTACATAATATAGTTTCGTGCTCTACAACAATTATACTCAACCAAATCAAAAATACAGGCACACACACACATCGCAGGCATCATAAAAAAAAACAAAGTAAAACACTTGTCAAAAACTAGATGAACTACTAAAAATACAATTAAAATAGTAGTAAAATAGTCCAAAAGAAATATACAAGAGAATGAAATAACAGGAAGTAAATTAAAATACGGACGGCAACAATTGCGTTTGCAAGATTTTGATTTGATTTTGATATTATAGAGAGACAAGAGTTCAAAAATGAATTAAATGATGTTGTTATTACGATTGTTATTGTTGTTTGTTTGTTTGTTTCTGTCTGTTGATGATACGTATATAAATTTGTTGTACTTTACCTACATAAAAATCAAGTATATATATTAGTATATCATGAGAACTTTTTAGAGCAAATTACCCTCAAGTGATTTGGATTCATTTTACATATATAAATATATATACATTTATACTTAAATATATATATCTTGGTTTTTTTTTTTTTTTTTTGTTAGACGCAAATCTTCAAACTAACCGTGGGAGCTTTCAAATCACTTGCTAATAATAATACTCGCATGCACATATATGTATGTAACCATAAGTGTAGTATAGTATTTGGGGAGTGCTTGTTGATTATTTAAAAAAATATATATATATATAAAAATAAGCATCCTACTCCATCATCTTCATCATCATCATATAATCATGTTTATAATGATGAACATCTTTGGTGGTGCTTTTGGTGTGTTGATGCTGTTGCTGACAGAACTTCCGCTCTAACTATTTATATTGGATATGAATAAGAGTGTAAAAAAGATTATTTTCAACAGATTTCATATTAATTCACTTGAACTTCAATGTAGTTTACGTTCATTGCTTTAGCTGAGCTGAGCTTTTTGTTCTCTGTTGCTATTTTATGACAGCATTGCAGTATATTGTTATTGTTACTGATCTTTTTTTATTTATTATTATTATTATTATGATCGTTTTTAGTTGTTGGTTTTGTTGTTGTTGTTGTTGTTGTTGTTATGTCATGGCGTGACCACATGTGTTGCCTGCACTAAATATCACAAATAATGTTTGTTATGATGAAGTGATAAGATTTGTTGCAAGAAACACATAGGACGACAACAGACAGAGTCAAAAAAATCGAAGGCAATAAATGTTGACAATTGTTTTTCATTATAATGGAACAAATATATATATATTTTCTTGTTAAAGCAAAAAAATAATAATAATATTACTTAACACAATAACAAAAATACTGATTGAAATCAGCTATTTTATGTGAATGTGTTCTACAAAAAATTGCTCCAATGTTGTTGTTGTTGTTGTTGTTGTTATTATTTTTTCTCCTTCTTGCCAATTTTATTCGCATTGTGTTATGTTACAAATACATTCTTACATTGCTACATATATATCGATTCATATGAATGTCTCTTGATCTTGCAACATTTTTCCTGCTTACTGCTTACTGCACAAGAATTATGGCTGTCATCAACATATGTATGTTGATGCAAACCAACATAAAAATCGTAGTAAAGTTTGACACAAAACACTCACACACACACACACAGTGTGTGGTGGCAAATCAATGGGGGGTCATTCATATCATCATACTCATCACCAAGCAACAACATCAGCACCATCATCATCATCATCATCATCATCATCATCATCATGATCGTCATCATCATCATCATCATTATCATTATTATATTGGTTTCTTGTTGTTGTTGTTGTTCTTTTCCTTATATTGTTTAATATAACTCGTCAACATTATGACGATAATGATGAACAAAAATTGTTGGATTATTACGAGTTTTAATTTTAGTTGCTTAAAGTAACAATGTTGCAGCATATTTCAAAGTAAATCTAATTCATGAAATACTATAGAAAATTATTATAAAAATTTATGTAATTTTAATGCATCTTTTTAGGCAATGTGTTTAAATTTACACAATTCATCAATTTGAAGTGAATTTAATTATTTTAGCATATTTTAGTATTTCAAAAGTGTTTGCAAAATATATAAAAATATATATTTTTTTTTATAAATTTAATATTCTTTAGAAAATTTTCCAAATAGAACACCTTAAAATAATTTATAGCAATTGCTCGATATAACTACTCGTATATGCATGTAGTGGCCACTTAAAATGCACAACATGTTTTTTCTCGAATAAAACACTGAAATAGTCATCAAAAACTATGTATATTAAAATATATATTGTGTGTATGTATGCCATTTGTAACAATGGCAATGATTGAAAGACTACAAAGACTCTAAAGACGAAGACGTCTGCCACATTTCCTTTCATCAAAACTGTTCAAGTAATAATAATAAAATGAAGACAAAATATATAAATCTATATAATGATGTATATAAAAAATAAAAAAAAAATTAAAAATACAATTCCACACGAAACTAAAGTAAATCATTTCTTAATTTATTGCAGTCCATAAATGCACACACTCATACTCATATCGGGGCTCTATAAAATATATTGAGAATTTTGTATGCTATGCACATTTTGATTTACAAAAAAAATAAATGCTTCATGAAAATAAAAATCATAACAACAACAATTGTATCCATAATTGGTACGCATATATGATGTACGTATAGACTTGAATGGATCCAATGAGCTGCCTAGCTGTCGATTAAATGTATGTACTCACATTCTATATATTTATTTATTGAGTATAGAGTATATCATATTGTCATTTTATTGTTGTTAAGTATGTATGTATGTATCAACCTGATATTCGTACTCAGCAAGCAATTATGGTCAACACTTTAAGCCAAATATGAATACAGCATATGTCACCATATGTGAGTAACTATTTACTGATACTCGTGCGCATAAGTAATATAAAATATTTGATATTATCAACAACATCACCACCAGCACCAGCACCATCGCCACCAACGACAATAATCATCATTATCATGAATCATAAAATAGGCAACAATGAGGCAATGACCGACCGGCCGACCCATGCTCAATTACATACAACTTATTGTGACAATTTGTATTTTATCACATTTTTCCATATATCGTACATACATGTTGGATGGAAATGAGCTCATTTATGCCATTTCAATTGTACAAGATTGCCAAAAATGGTTGAACTTTAAATAAATTTAATTATAATAATTTTACTACAACACATTTTGTTTGAGGCTTGTTTCTTTTGGACCTACGTATGTGAACGTGATTGGGATTATTAATTTTTGAGTCTATGTATGATATGAAAGCTTTTGAATAAATTCGATTATTGCTTGGTATATCTATCATTGGCATGTGTTTTTTTTTTTTTGTGACAATTATGTGTTGTAAATTGGTTCATATAACAGTTTAATGTAACATTTTTCCATAACAATATTTTTATATATTTCTTTTGATTTCTTAATTTTATTGTATTGTATTTTATTTTTATTACTCTCGTTATCAATAATGGTCAAAGAGGTTAACACGTTAAGGTTTTTCTTTTTGGTGATTGTTTACTTTTTTTATTGTTTTATGTTTTGGCATTTTGATTTAATTCATTTACAAAAAGGTATACTACTTGTATGTACTTTGAGAGACATTTTAAAATAATTTTTGATTATTATATATATATTTTTTTTTTTTTTGACTTTAGTAATAAATTTTGATTTCTTTATATTTCCATGCCAAATGTGTGAAGAAGCACATTCAACGTCATTCTTTTATATGAAAGGTAGATGTGATTTAAATTCGATTTCAGCCATTTTCAAATGTATGATCTCTGTGGTCAATCCAATATTAAACGCCGGGTTTTATTTCAATTTATTTTTATTTTCGAGTGTATGATATGAATCTACTCGTTCGATAACATACTTTTGTGAGGGAGATAGGCGTGGTTTCCATCTGAATTTTTCCATTTCCATAATTCGCAATTATTGAATAACCACAAATTGATGTACCGAGTTTCGGCCTTATATATACATGCGAAAAGTATGAAAACATACTGAGGAGTGCATAATTTTCTATGGGAGGTGGATGTAGTTTTAATCCGATTTACATCAGTTTTACGTCTATTTGATAATATGCAAATATAATTGCATGTGCAGAGTTTCAGCTTGATAACTTCATGTTTTTATGCAAAAAGTGTGAAAAAACCCATTAACCAGTGTACTTTTGTATTGGAGGTAGGTGTAGTTTTAATCGGATTTAGTTCGGTTTTAAATTTCTTTAATAATATGCAAATATAATTGCAGATACCAAGTTTCAGCTTGATATCGTCATGTTTTCGTGCAAAAAGTGTGAAAAAACCCATTAACCAGTGTACTTTTGTATGGGAGGTAGGTGTAGTTTTAATCGGATTTAGTTCGGTTTTAAGTTTCTTTAATAATATGCAAATATAATTGCAGATACCAAGTTTCAGCTTGATATCGTCATGTTTTCGTGCAAAAAGTGTGAAAAACCTCATTAACCAGTGTACTTTTGTATGGGAGGTGGGTGTAATTTTAATCAGATTTAGTTCTGTTTTAAATTTGTTTGATAATATGCAAACATAATTACAAGTACTAAGTTTCAGCTTGATAGCTTGATGTTTTCGTGCAAAAAGTGTGAAAAAACCGCCTTCACCAGCATACATTTGTATGGGAGGTAAACTTTGTTTTCTCCCGATTTCATCTATTTTCTGATATTTCAATTCTGTGGGCATAATAGCTTGAAACACCAAATTTCAGTTCGATAGTTTAATATTTTCCAGTGTAAAGTGTAAAAATATACATTCAATAACATACTTTTGTACGGGAGGTTGGCGTGATTATGATATAATTTCGCCCATTATTAAATATATCAATTTAATTAGTAAGAATAACTTTAAATATTAAATTTCAGTTCAAAATCTGAATATTTAGTTCATAAAATGCGAAAAAAATGCCTTCAAAAATATAGTTTCATATGGTAGATAGGCGTGGTGTTGATACGATTTCACCCATTCGTGTGCTATTTTGTTCATTTTGTTCTTTAGTGAAAATATAGTTTTATCTATTAATTTTCATCGCTTTTAATTTCGGCAATTATTTGCAAAAAAGGCAGACAAGCACATAGATAGACATAGCTAAATCGACTTAGATCTGATTAATAATGATTTTGGCATACATCGGCTTTTTGTAGAAGTCTTAAAATAAATTCTACTTAATTGAATGATCCAGGCATTGACAAGTTCTCTTGTACTTGGTTATTCCTCACGATTTGATCATTCTTAGTTGTCTAACTCAACCATCTAGCATTGAATATAAATCCTTTTTTTTAGTGATATTTCCTTTTACTAGCAATATATATCATTTTATTATATTCATATTAAAATGATTAGCATTTCGTGACAATTTATATACACAATAAATTTAAATAAACAATAATTTTATGATTTTACGCAAGAAATCAATTTTCATTAAATAATTTTATAATAATACAATCAATTACCCAATAATAAATCTAAATTTTTAAAATTCTAAATGCAATCTTTTGAAAAAATATTGACCCTTTGATTTATACATACTCGTATAAGACAAAAGATATTTCCTGTCGTAAATTTAATGGTAAATACCTATTTAGTTATTTTCATATTAACAAATTGTTAACAAATTGTATACTACAATACTACCAAGACCACCACCACCTCATTTAATAACAATAAACCAAAAAAGAAAAAAAATACAGGTGCTTGGAGTATCTAATAACAGTTGTAATACAAATCGAATGCAATCAATGTTTTTGTCGGAAAACAATGAAGAACAACAACAGCAACAGCAGCGACAACGGTATAAATACTCGAACAACATATACAATATTATAAAGAAATAAATGGAAAAAAAAGAGTTGAATATACCGCCGCTACAATCAAAATTAATAGGTTCATTACCACTCAATAAAGTCACGTTATTACAGGCTGTCAATAAATGTTGACAGCCAGCCAGGCATGTACTCTCAGGTATAAAAGCACCTGGGTGATGTGTAACTCAATGACGGGAAGAACATCAATGCATATAAATGCATACCGAAGTATTTAAGCAAGTTACAATTTCTCAATATTATACAATATGATCATATAACTTATAATATGTCATATGAGAATTATATCGCATATAAAATTGTGTGCAAAAAAATCTGTGCATTCTGTTAAAAGGCTCTACAAAATGCCCATAGCAAATGAATATTAAGTTGGGATATAGTTTTTTGAAAACACACTTTTATCATCATTATTGCTATCATAATCATCATCATCATAATCAATATTCATAACAATTGCATTGCATTTCTCCTCAACTGACTGACTGCCTGACTGCTTTTCTATACTTGTATGTCTGTCTGTCAGTCGATTTGTATACAAAATTTAAAATTCCATCAGAATTTTCTTGACTTCTTTAGAAATTTGGTGATTTTTTTGTAAAATTGTTGTTATTATTGTTTCTTTTATGCAAAACTTGTTTGCACATTTATCAAATATAGACATTTTATTGGTTACGCACCTTGACGTGTAGCATGGTCATTTGAACTATGCCGCCAATGCAATAAATGCAATGGGTAATAAAAGCCAAATAATCATATAATCAAAAAACTCATATTCAATGAAAATATTAATATGAAGAGTGAGAGAGAAAGATAGAGAGATTGTACGGGTAGCTTAATAAAAATATAATGCATTATTTTTAACATACCACCTTGATCAAAAAGTTCCCGTAATAACCACAGTGTGGCGCTCCCATCGTTTTAATTTGAGTAACTTTTGCAAATGTCAAGCTATGACGCTAAGATTTTGAGTAAATATCAACAACAGATGCACCAAATTAACAAAAGAAAAAAACAGAACTCAAATTGGAACGATGGGAGCGTCACATGGTGGTTATTCCGGGAACATTTTGATCAAGGTGGTATGCATTATGAGTATTATAGCATATCATTTGTACTTTTCACATGATTCCAGAGTCGTTACAAAGTCAGTAGAAAGAGGTATTTTACTTATATAATACTTTTATACGAATTTATTGGAATACATAATCTAACCGAAGCAGAAACCCTCTTGTGGACGTCAAGCAAAACGGGAGGCCCAATCAAGCAGTGGAATAATTGATCAATCAAAATCAAAAGAGAGCGTGATGTTGGAACAAGGACATAATCCTTGTTCATCAAGAAGACCACGCGAAACCAGACCAAGGTCTGTTTGAAGACACGAGCCCTATAGCTGATACATCTGGGGCCAACCACAAGTGTTACGAGCACTGATAGTTATGAATATTTTCAAATAGTCTTATGGTGGAGACTGATTGACTGATGACATGGACTACTGCCTTTACGATGGTTTTTGCGCCCCAAAGCCTGGTGTTGAACGAGGACGGTCCCAGAACTACCCGACCTGACAAAGAAAACAACAAATTTGTGAAAATTAGCTCTATACACTTTTCACGTATGTGTGTTCTGTTGCGGCGCCCATTTGATCGTATTTAGAAACATTCAAATGGGAAGATCTACACCATCCGCCGTATAGCCTAGATATTATTCCTTCCGATTACCACTTGTTACGATCGATGACGCACGAGCTGAAAGAACAGCGCTAACATTGTTACGAAGAAGCCCAAAATTAAGTCGATTTATGGATTGTCTCAAAATATGTCGACTTTTTCTGTCGAGGAATTCGTATCCTACCAGAAAGATGAGAAAAAGTAGTGGCTAGCGACAGACATTACTTGTATTGAATGTATAAACGAATGAATGAATTTATACTCCCAATATATTATAGTTTCTTCGAAAAAGCGGCTGAATGCCCATGTATGGGTTAACCCTGTTCTTTGGTTTGAATAAAAACCACATAAAACTGAATATCAAGAAATGTATTCAACATGAAATCAAAGAATATTGGAATAACACTGGCGGTCTCAACCACTCCAAAAAAATGCCTGAAATTTGACGCCAAAATATCAAACACTGCTATCTCCTTAAACAAAAAGAATCTTAGATTATTCTCCGGAGCACTAACGGGTCACTTCGTATGCAATAAACACTTATACAAAATTCAGGAGTATCCAACACAAGTACTTGCAGATTCTGCTGTGCTGAGGAAGAGTCCATGGAACACGTAATCACAACTTGTGATGCACAGGCCACAGGAGGCACAAAATCATAGGTTCAAACC
The DNA here is from genome assembly GCA_963854835.1 of Megamerina dolium. Classification (NCBI taxonomy): domain Eukaryota; kingdom Metazoa; phylum Arthropoda; class Insecta; order Diptera; family Megamerinidae; genus Megamerina; species Megamerina dolium. The sequence goes on from OY978528.1 coordinate 4,736,042, forward strand.
TACTAGAAGATGAAGATCTTTAAATACTTAAATGGTCTTTTTGATTATTTTCAATTTTCATATATTGTATATTGCAGTTACTATGAATAAAGTGTATGCTAACCCCCCCCAAAAAATATCACCTTTCAAGTCTTTCTTTTATATATAGAACACACTTCAAAATATATCACATATATTTTTACAATAACAACTTGCTTGCTTTATTCTTCCTGTTATGTTGTCACTATTTGTTGGTTTTCTTCTATTTTATTGTTTTGATTCTTTTATTTAACTGTAAAGCAACATTTTTTTTGTAAGAAAAACTTCAATATTAATGTAGATATGAATTAAATGGAAATCGATTGTATCGATTGTATTTTTGTTTTTTTTTCGTATTAAAAACATATTAAAGTGTTATCGTCAATGAATATGATAGAGCTAAAGTAGCTAATAAGCAGTAGCAATGGCATTTTTATTTAATGTTGGAAAGTTTTATTAGATGTAGTCACATTTATTGTTCTTGCTCTTGCTCATATCAGCACTTTATTATGTATGCATTGCACAGAGAGTCAAGTGTAATATAAAAAAATATTACCATTATTATTATGACATTTTTTTTTTTTTTTGGTGCTTTTACTGTAATTTTGGTGGTGACTTTACCAAGTTTAGAGTGTTTTTAATATCAGCAAATGAGTAATATACAAAAACACCCAGCCAAATGCACTTACATATTCACACGCATACGCATTAATATTATCGAACATAAATTTAAAATAAAAAAAAAAAATGAAAAAAATTATGGTTAAATGTTAAAAATGATAGCGACAGGAAATGCTTAAAAATATTATACATTGGCCTTATGTATAATACAATTTGATGTTCATAGCGCATTCATGCCGAAAGCTAATATCAATAATTTGGTTAACTCTTTACGACAATACCTACCGATTTAATGCATTTGAATGAATTTTATACTTTTTTACTAATAATACTTTTTGAATGAATTAAAATGCATAGAATACAAATCACGATGATGACGATAATGTTGAAAAGTTGTTGTAATTTAATTTGGATGTTCATCATCAACATATTTGATGTTTAATATTTCCAAGCACGATTTTATTGTAACAAAAATTTTGAAGAAATAAAACAGCTGAAAATTCAAAAAAAAAATTTTTTTTTCGAATGAAAGAAAAATATGCTAAAGATCAACAATACAAAAAAAAAATTAAAACAACAAAATAATCAGCAAATATGAGCAATACTAAACAATAAAGATAAACTAAAAAGAAAAAGCTATTGAAATTGAAGTAAATGCTTAAAGTGAAAAAAGTCAAATGTGTCTATTATTATCCAATTGGAAGTGAATATAAAGATGAGTTACTAAAAACACCATTGAAAAAACATATTTTTCTTTTTTGACAATATTCCATTATCATCACATCTGAAGAGGTAATAAGCCACCCACCATGCAAACGTTAACCCACTGACATCTAAGTGCTAAGTCTAAGTATTTGCTATTAGCAATTGATACTGTGATTGTTATGATATGCTATTCGTGTGCAGCTTCGTGTCTATACGCATGTAAAGGGTGCTTCAAATTGATATTAGAAATTAATTTGTAAACAAGTTATTTCTAAATTAAATATTTATTTAGAAATTGCAATTTTGGGACATTTTTATTCACGAAATAGTTTCTCCTCTATTTGAGTTATAATACGAATAATTTCTTGAAATATTTGTGAATTTATTAGCACAGACCATATAAGAAATTTTCACTCTCTAAAGCAAGTAGCTTTTCATCACTAAAATTTCCAACATTTCCACCTTACAAATGTCAAAGAATGATAGTTTTCTATACAAGAACATTTCATGAAATAACTCCTAATTTAATTTCTAACTACAAATTTGAATACCCTTTATATTCTTTATGATAATTATGAATTTTATTCTTCTTAAAGACTATACATTTGTAATTTAAATTTCACAATTTTACATGTAAATTCTTTCTATTGCACAATTCAATGAAAATTATCACAGTGGCGTGAGAAAATTGTAAAAAATTATTAAAAGTATGAAGAAAAAAATGTTTTTCTTGGACAAAAAACTGTTTTATTAACAAAGCGTACACTTTTCAAATAAAACAACTCAAATTCGATAATAATGATTAACAGATTAACAGAATTATACGTTTGAAAAAAAAAAATAGTTTTGTGTGCGAAATAGGCATTATTTTCATCCGACTGTAATGATTTTCAAATATAATCATACGTTAATGAAAATCATTCGTATGGGCCTAACTTCAATGCCATAACTTTATATGCCTGTGCGCAAAGTGCAGTCGAGAACATAGTTTTGTATGAGAGGTAGGCGTAATTTTTATCCAATTACAACCATTTTCAAATACATTCATTCGTGAACAAATATAATCATATGTATGAATTTTGAGCTTTATATGCTCACATTTTCGAAGACAAAGTCTGAAAAGAGATATTCATAAACATATTTTTGTATGGGAGGTGGCCGTGGTTTACATTCGACACCCTCCATTTTCTTACATACAAATTTTGTCATCAGAAAAACTTTCTATATACCAAGTTTCAGTTCGAAAATTTTTCATCTGCGTGCAAAAATTGTGAAAACACACATTCAAAATCATACTTTTGTATGGTAGGTAGGAGATATTTTCATACGATATTCCTCATTTTTTTGTTATATGTATTTTGTGATTTGGTAAAATTTATATACTAAATTTGGGTCAGATATACGTCATCTATATGTCAGGTCGGGTAGTTTTGGGACCGCCCTCGTATGTTGTTCACTAACATATGCATGTATATTATTTAAATTGCGGATGAGTTAGCGCTGAACCAAGAACAAGAAACATAGTATTTCAGTTGTTAAAGTGTTAAAACCTTCTAAGGTTTGTATTATTATATTTTATACCAAATTATTTAATTACCTCTATGAGTATATGCTACATAAGTGAACACCTATTTCTCATCCATCATCTGCAGACAATTGTTCTTCCGACATGCACTTGCTCAATCATTATTCTACATATTCTACATGTACTCGTATTATGTATGCTAATTAAGAAAAAAAACTTTATAAATAAATACTTATTATTATGATTATTAATAATGTAATTATTTGTTAGCACAAACAGAGTCAATCATTTATACCTTGAACTAAACTTCGTCAGTGCACATATATATGTTTAGATGCATGTATAGGTGTATAATGTCTATTCCACACAATACAAATATTCATATAATATAACAGCAGTAAATCTATCGACGTATTTCAGTTATAGAATATTAACTTATTTAGCATACTTGTGTTAGTGTTTGTACTTTTGTTTTGTTAAGAATTGTTGCTGTACCTTTTTTTCTTGAAATTATTAAAATCATCCTCACAACAGCAACTGACACTATCGAAGCAATCTAACAATGTTAAGCTTTAGCATTAACAATCAATCGCAGCGGTTGTCGATCAAATATATATAAATGTACATACAAAATATTTTGATAATTGGTAATTGTTGCTGATGTTAAAGTAAATAATTCTAAAATAGACACAAACAAAAAAATACAAAACTTCCATGAACGGTAGACTTAACAATTTACCATTATGAGATTGTTTAAATAACAATGATTGTTTCAGTGAACCAACAAAAGAGCAGCAACAAATAAACGAGAAGGTGTTGATGCTTATTGATCAATTCTGTTTTTATATTGTTCGGTCAGTCAGTCAGTTATTGAATTGCTGAAATAATTCTCTAAGTGCGATTCAAATTATATAGATTTTTTACACAAAATTTTTTTTTCATTCATTTGTTGATGGTGGCATGATGATGGCAATGATGTTACGATATGCTTGCTGTGTTGTGCTTTGTGGTGTTGATGTTTTGTTAAGTTCAGGTGCTAATTTTGTGTGACAACATCGTGAAAACATTAGAACTAACATAGCAACAATCTGGGTAAATAGTAAACATCAGCACCATCACCAATGCTGAACACTGATGATGTTTCTCTTATTGGTATTGTGGGAGCGGCATTCGTTGGTTTTTTTGTACACGTTTTCTTCAGAAAATCTAATTTTTTTCGCTTATCTCTAACGTTAATGTTGTTGTTGTTGTTGCTTTTATATAGTCAGAACATCTCACAGTATCATAACAATACCACCCCCATCCCACTTGCCACACTTCAGAATATCAGTTTGTTTTTAACAAGCATTAACGATAATTATGATAAGATTGAGGATAACGACGTTCATTATAATGATGATATTCTCTACATATGAGTTCATGTCAATGTTGTCGATCACTTTATTTAAAAAAGAGGGTTTCATATCAACAACTGCCGCAACTGCTGTAACGAGAGAGGTCACATTTTCCTCAGCACTCAGGTGTTGCATGCAGGTCGCACATTATGTTGTTGTTTTTGTTGTTGTTGTAGCTAATTCATACAATTATCCATATTGCATTAGATAATTGTGTTGTTCTTGCTGTTGTTGTTGTTGTTGTTGTTGTTTTGCCTGCAATAACATCAATTGTTTCACAAGGGCAATGTTTTGTTGATTTTGCTTTTTTTTGCTTGTTTTTGTTCGTATCATTCTACTTCTTCTAGTGCTTCACCTTCTTCTTCTTCTTCTTCTTCTTATTATTATTATTTCTTATTACGAAATCCATACAAAATGCTATTAATGCAGCTGTTGCTATCGATCGATACGATTGCTGATGCATGCACCAATGGATAGTTTATTTGTTTTTCTTGTGATTGTTGTTGTTGTTGTTGTTGGAAGCTGTGGCGATGGTAATTGTAGTATAATAATGGTGACGATGATCATCACTGATCGCTGAGTCTTTGATAATAATTAGTTAGTCATTTTGTTGCATTTTTTTTTTGTGTGCTAATGATCACTTTAATGAGGCTAAAATCAAATAATGATAAAGCAGAAGAACTAAACAACAACAACAACAACAATAACATTGATATGTTAACAAAATTTCAAAATCATGCTTCAAACTATGAGCTATCAATGCCATAAGGCAGCAAATAATGCAATATACGAAAGACTTAAGACACAAACCTGACTTCTTCCATATGAATGCCTTTTGAACAAAAGACTTAGGAAACAAACTTGCTTATAAAATTCATTCGTACGCAGTTGAATTCAATGGAAATATTTAATTTCTAAAAATTTTTTATTTTATTATTATTATTTTTGTTGAAATTATGCTTATTTTAATTTTTGCAAATAATATAAAAAATAATAATAATAATAATAATAATGTTATTATCACTGGCGTCATCCCAACAGGTGGTCTTCATTTGCAATTACAATTTGGTAATCATTTTTTCAACATTTTGATATTTTGCTAAATAAAGTTATAAACTCATAAATAAATTAAATTCTTATTATGTAATGGCACACAAAAAAAAAAAATAATAATAATAATAAAAATAAAAATATCAAAATTATATAAATATATCCAATAATCTTGCTATTATTATACAATAGCTGATTTGTTGAAATCTTAATTCACTAGAATTTATAGCAAAAAAAAATAAATTTTTTTTTTCATATTTGTGCAAATTTGAATTGGCATGTGCATGTCATATATTATGAATGTGAGGGAGGTGTGAAATAAATGGAATTGAGCAATACATTGTTATATACTCAAAAGTGTACCTGATGCTGTTATTGTTGTTGCATGTTCTACATACTTTATATTCATGTATGTCATCATTATTAACATCGTGATCATCAACATTTATATTATTATGATTATTTTATCTACTCATCATCCATCATTATTCTTATTATTATTATTTGTATTCTCAAAAGCTGACATACACGTGCTACTCTTATTGCATACACTTATACAAATAGTTATTACTTGTATTCTATGCGTGCAAAGTGCAATAAGTATATTCATTTTCTTGTCGTGGTGCTTTTCGTTTCTTTTTGTTTTTTTTTTAGCAATTCTGGTTCTATTGTCATAAAAAATCAAATCAAATTAATTGCTGCAAATAATGCTTGATTTCATCATTGAGATTATTATAAAATTGATGCTTGTATAAATAATTATGATGATAATGATGATAATGATGATGATGATGTTATTAAAAAAATATTAAAAAATTCTTCTTATTACATTGATACTTCAAATAAAGTACTGTGTACCCAATATACATTTCTCACCTCTACTTATTTTGAGATCATTATTCCATATAATAATAATAATATCATTTAGTATTATTATCATATATTAATGAATTCTTATGAATTGATAAATTTCAATTGAATTAATTCTCTGAACTACATATATTGCCAATAACTTATACAAAAATAAATTGTAATTGCCGGAATAATATTTAATATCCATAATTTAGCTTAATCCCTTTATGCATTCTTTATGTAATTGGGGATTTTTCTATTCATTATTCAATATGAAAATATTTATTCATTTATTCATTCATGGAATACTCTCTTATTATTGGCATTTTCATTTGAATTTGCTGATCTATTTAACAAACAATTGTATATAATTATTATAGCAGACAATATACAAATACATACATACAATTTATTTCTATTTGTATTTAGCCGCTTTCTGATATTACTGTCTAACAATATCGTAAATGTAGAATGTAATTGAAAGCAATATCATCAGAGAAATCGTGAATAATTCATTTCATTTACTTAATTTCAATATAATTTTTTCAATCAATAATCATAGTGTACTATGTACACTATTTATCGATTCATGTGCATTCGTCGAAATGTATGATAATTGTATGTGGGAAAATACTCAAATATATATTCAACAAGAATGAGATTAGCAATGTGTAATTATTTTAAATTAAATTGCCAAGAATTAGCTAGAGAATTACGGCAGGTAATTGAGTAAACAGATAGACAGATAGAGTTATAAATCGAGCGATGAAGTGATAGACAAAGAGAGATATACAAATAAATGGGTCGATGGGACGATGGGTCGATGGGTCTTCATCGAGTATAGTAATACCTTCCATTCTTCATCTTTAAGATTTTTTCAGTGAACAAGAACATTGTTTCTCATAATCAGCGCTAATAGATTCCATCAGTTGAAATATTTTCCTATGAAATATAAATGTGATGAAAAATTGTAATGAAAATATCGAATCTATGTCATTTTTTTTTTGTTTATCCAAAAGACATGAGTAATATTGACTTCATTGGTACTATTATAAATAATACACTTTCATACTTCATACTTCATACTTTTCAGTAGAAGATCAAACAATGGAAATACATATTATGGTATTATTCGTATGGTAATGGTAATGGTAGTACGGGTTAGGCTAAGGCCTTTATGCACTGCGACTAACCTGGTCTATTGTGCACCACTTTATACTTAGATATTTAGTATATTTAATATATCGAGGCATCAAAGCAGCTCCTTCAGGGGGAGCGCTTGAAGATCTTCATCTTCTAGTAGGTCTGAATCTATGACTTTGTGCCTCCTGTGGCCTAGTGCATCAGAGGTTGTGATTAAGTGTTCCATGGACTATTCCTCATCACAGCAGAATCTGTAAATACTTTTGTTGGATACTCCTTGATTTTGTGTAAATGTTTATTGCATACGAAGTGGCCCGTTAGTGCTCCGGAGAGTAATCTAAGATTCATTTTGTTTAAGGAGAGAGCGGTGATTGCTCTTTTGACACCAAAGCTCACGAATTTTTTGGAGTGGTTGAGATCGTCAGTGTTATTCCAATATTCTCTGATTTTATGTTGGATCCTTTTCTTGATATCCTGTTTTATGTTGTTTATCCTATAAGTGGCCAATATTCAACCCCTTTTTTTTGCATATAGGTCCGCTTTTTCATTACCTTTGTGTCCTTTATGTCCTGGCACCCAGATGGGAGAGACCTGATTGTGGATGGCCAATTTGTTGAGTGAATTATTACACTCTTTGAGGAATTTTGATGTGAATGTGTAGCATTTGAGAACTTTGAGGACTGATTGACTGTCTGAGAGCATTTTAATTTTGACTCTTTGGAGTCCTTTTAAGGATAGGATTTCCACTGTTTCCATAATAGCTTAGTATTAATGATTTGTGTGTTCTAGGTCCCACTATTCCTGCTCCAAGCATGTTGGGCAAGTGTTCCACTCCTCCCTTGATGGGAAATTGACTTTATATCTCTTGACAAAATTGAGTACTTCGTCTATGTGATCACTTGTCTGGATCATATGTATAACATTTCTGACCTTGTTTAAAATTTCTAGGTGTCCAATCCAGTCCACTTCGCATATTTCACTATTTTTCTTTCTTTCTTAAGGCTTCTCATTGCTTTTTCTCCCACCTTCGCTCTATATATCTTCCACTGTATTTCATGATTTAGTCAGTAATCTGATAGAATAATAAACTGACTACATAGAAGTTCATGAAGTTTAGTACAAATTACATTTAAGGATAACATAAGGTATAGTTAGATGTTTGACCCCAAGAGACTTCAAGAGGTTAACCGATTCAGATGCGACAAAATACGAAAATGATTTCCAATGATGACCAACTGAAAATCAACAAATAATCCCAAAATAGCTCATTAATAACTCCTAAAATGATTAATTTTCCCTCTTCAATACTTTCTCGGAACATATTTGTCCCCATCTCCACCACTAAAGGCGACTGCCATACAAAATGAACATAAAAGCTTCTTAATAGATAATAGTTGCTTAAAAATCACGCTTAGCACATTGTAATATGTGTATTAATTTTTCATTTTCAATATTTCCTCCAAACATACTTGACATAAAAAGTTCTGAATCGATAATAGCTACTGAATAGTAGGACCGACCTTCATTATGTTTACCTCCTGAGTTTAAACATATTTACTCCCTATATGTCTCCCATGCAAAATTGAAGATTTTTGTGTACTAGGCAACTGAAAAAGTGGAAAGAAATACATACTCGAGAATATCCAAATTTTCGGTTTTTCACTTAGCTCGGTAGTCGAAATTTTGCTGCACACAACTTAACCCTAACTAATGTTCATACATACCAGGATATCATTTTAAACATTAAAACCCTTTTATTTCGAAATACGTCTATGATCAATTTCTTTTGAATTATAGATTTTATAGATTATATTCTCATTTTTTCAATTTACAATCAACAATTGACTCCCTTTTAGATCGCAGTGTACTCGTACGATCATACCTTATAAAAATCTCTGCATGTCATTAATAAATTAATTCAACATATAAAATAATATTTTTCTTTTTGTCATCTTCTTTTATGTCACATTTAACTATGTATTGAAATTTTATTGTGTGTTTTTGTTACACTATATTTAATTTATGATAACATTTTGTTAATTTATAACTAACACTGTTACAATTAATAATCAAAGGAAGGCGCAATAGAAGAAGAAGTCGTATAAGTAGACAAGAAATATATATATATATATATATATATATATATATATACAAATCAACGTTACTCCATTATCGTATTGTTATGGAATAGTTGTAGTTCGTTTCTTTTGTTAGCTTCTTGTTCTTCTTCTTCTCATAATTCTATTACTACTACTGGCAAGACTACCCTTTGTGTAAGTTTATAATAATCGAGGCACTGAAATGAATCTATTTTGTTGTCTCTTAGTTTTTTTTTTGTGTATTGCCATATAAACCGGTTAAATGCGTTTTGTGTAACATAGTGTCAACTAATAATATACTTATACTTATATGTATATAAATATAATAATGATCTAATGTGCGCGTGTTCGCTCGCAATCCTAAAGACAACCAAATTTTAACAGGAACAGTAACAGAATAATAGAAATAAACAAAAGAAATACAAACGAAAATGCCAAATGTAGCTGATTATATTGCTACAGCTCATTTAAAGCAATGCAAGCATATAATAGGGGAGGGAGGGGGGTTCGAAATTTGACTAGAGAGACATTTTAATTTTAATTAATCATGATAAATGGTCACACTTGGTAACATAAATCTTTTCGTTTTTTGTTTTTTTTTCATCTTCTATCAATTCAATTTGCTTTAAATAATACAATGACGCTTAGATTTCTTTTATAAATGGCTTATGGATAGTAAAGTCGTATCTACATATATACTCGTATATCTGTTTTGAATTAGGAATCGTTTCGTTTCGATTTTTTTTTCTCAATCTATAATTTTTCTTCTTTCATGCGACTAGGAAACAATAGATAAACGGGTAAGCTGTGAAGAAAATTGATTTGAAATTAATGCAAGAATTTCATATTATAGACTAGTAGATTATAAAAATATAAAATCTTTCAAAAAATGTGAATGCTACACTCTTCAAATTGTTATATGTACTAATACATAAGAAATCAAAGTAAAAATATTTGGAAATTTCATTGAACTTATTTATTTGCGTAAATGTTTTGGAAAGCAAAGTACACAAAAACATATTCTAAGATGTTCATAACAATTAATAGCATTTTATTTCGAATTTTATATATATTTTATATTTTTTTATATTTTATATGGATACTCTGACTAATATTGACTGAATAAATATACTTTATATATGAATTCCAAAATACTTAGATATGGGGATCCCTAATTCCATTAAGGTGGGATGTTGAGAAATCGCCGTACAATCCCAGAAGTGCTTATTAGTATTGCTTTTTATATTTCAGCATATATTTCAGAGTCAATGGATAGTGTTATTAAGCCCGATAGGAGAATGGTTGATGCAGCACTTTGATGCTGTCAGCTAGCTCTCGATATTTCCTCAACTTGGTCTCGCATATTGCAAGGATGTTAGTGGTACTAACAACTGGGAAGTCGATCAGGTACACCTAGGACAAATTCTTCCTCCAAAGCGTGACATCCGGATGGTTACTTTCTAGTGTTCTGTCATTAAGAATGGTGCGGTTCCAGTAGAGCTTTAACTGTACTATTTTCGAGTACTGCCTTCTTGCAATAATTCATACCGAGCAGCCAGAGCCATGTGTACTATTTTCCCAACGCTGTCATGATGTTGACGGTAAGAAGTTGCGGCTAATTGCGTACACCCCGAGATGACGTGTTGTATGGTTTTACTGGCCGCATGAGAGTGTCTGCATTTGTCGTTCGGTGGACGTCTATCTCCTATTATAACCTTTTTATAGTTCTTCGTTGCTATAACCAGGTCTTGTATCGCTATCACAAATCCCTCGGTCTCTGTGTAGAGCGTACCAGCTGTCAGCCACTTAAATGATGGGTGGGGCATACATGGAGCTATGCTTGGGTATCGGCTGTGCAGCGCTTTTTGCCTCCACTGTGCGATAGCTTCGTCAATATTTGGAGGTGTTCTATCTATATTGCGGCAAACGAGATTTAGAGGGGTGAGGTTTGTGTCTGCCGCGATCACCGTCTCGTGAAGTACGGAAAAGTTTTCTCTGTTACAGAAGTATTTACGAATCTTGAAGATCTGCTTGTGATGTAGGTATTACTATTATTATTATTATTTTTATTATCATCTTTATTTACACATTTCTTAATGGTATTCACAGTTTATTAATCTAGAAAAATACAGAGATGTGGGAACCCATATTAATCCTCTGCTATCCTTTACTCTGGGACGTTTAGGAATCTGCGCACTATTCCGGCGGCATTTATCAGCACAGCCCTTTGCATCTGCACATACAACACCCTTAATCCCATCTTCATTGTGGTAGGCACAATTCCAGTCGTCGAAATAACGAGCGGTATGACAATGACTTTCGTTACGCCCCACTGCTTTTTGATGTTATCTGCCAGCAGACGGTATTTCCTCCTTTTACTGTCGTATGTTGCAAGGACGTCACTGGTATTAATCACTGCAAAGTCAATCAGAAACACTTTTGATAGGTCTTTCGTCCTCTATTATTATTATTATTCTTATTATTATTTACATAACACAGTTATTTCTCCTTATTTCAGGGACATTTTACTTACTTTTTATTTATTTATTTTATGTACTTTTTCTCTAGGAATCATAGAAGTTTACGCTGATCAAGCTAATAACTCTTCATGTTTTCAGTATACCAATTAATAAGTATAAGCTTAGCATATTGAGGGATAATCTGAAACGTATATTGATATCTAATTACTTATAGAATAAAAATGCAAACAAAACAAAAGAAGAAAAACTCATTTAAATTCGCAAACATTAATGCATTTTATGTATAATACATTGCACCAATCGAAGTGTTGATACGAACATAATTTGTTTACATTGTACATACGATATTTATCTACATATTTACAATAATTATTATTTTATTTGTAATTTATATTTTTATCACATTATTAATGGCAGCTTATAAGGAAGTATTTTAAGTACCAACTCAATCATTCAGTCACTCACTTACTTGTACTCGTACTTACATTTAAATTTATTACTTGAACAACCTTACAAAAAAAAAAAAAATGGCTTGTAAGTCATAAAATAAAGGGAATGTCAATCTAAACTAATAGACTCAATACTCGTATATTGTATTGTTTGTATTATTAGTATAAGTACATATAATTCGCATTAATATTAATATACATTATATACAGTACATAAGGCAATAAAATAAAACACTTTAATAGACTACACAGAAGAAACAATAACAGCAACCAAAGCAAATTTTTAATACCAATTGGCACTGAAAATTGCATGAAATGAAACTCCTTTTGAAAATGAAAAGCAGGCAAATAAAGTGTACTCATCTTTTTTTTTTGTAGCATAAATTAAAATTGTTAGTCACAATAACAACAACAATAACAAATAAGCCAGCTGACGATATATACACTATGTAGTTATTACTATTAGTACGAGTAGTAGTACATATGTACTACTAGGTTTATATACATAATACTTAGTTATATGATTATTTATTTATAATAACAACTAACTAACAATCTAGCAAATTTAACTATTGCGAGCGTCTATTTAATAATATTCGTTATTGCCATTGCTGATCTTGTTGTTGTTGTTTTGGTTCAACATCATCATCAACATCATCATTATTATCATCATCAGTATGCATCTCTGCATATCAACGACCTTGCCGCATAATTTCAAATATTATTTTATGGCAATAATCATACATACGAGTATAACATTCCATGGTGTATGCAAAAATAAAAAACAACAACAACAATAAATAATCAACCTTAGTATAATACTACATAGATTCACATAGACAAATACTAAACTAAGCATTAATCTAATAACTAGATTTTGCTGTTATTGCAATTATATACTCGTACATATATGTATGTATATTTAGTATAATCTAATGGCTAATAAAATAATATACATATGCATACAATATACATTCTTATATTGTGGATTGTATTTTAAACATATTTGAATTTACATTAGGATGGATCAAATTGTTTGCAAAAGATGAAATTGATTGCCGTAACTCAATGGTTATTGAATTGGATATCTGTATATATCGTGATCAGATCTATCTTGGGTTTTATTAAGTCTACAACTATTTTTCAATAAGCTAAACATTTATTTACCTCAAAAACTTCTTCAAAGTAAAACTTTTTGATAAAGATGCGTAAAAAGCCATTCAGATCGGCTAATAAAATACTATATGACATTTTGATATCACTTTTTGCTGTTATCATGCTTTTATATTTAATTCGGATTGTAAGATGGTCCATAAGGAGAACTCAGCGATATATCAGTGATCAGAATTAAGATCTGAACCCAACTGTTCGTACGATAACTGCCGTAATTATTACTCAATTTCACTTAAAATTGCTACATAAGATTATTTTCACCTACCAATGGACTGGTTCGCGAATGGAAGATATCGTATACAGATTTAGCATACGTTCCATACAAAAGCATAAAGTTCTAAAGTTGAAACAGGGTATCTAAGTAACATATTGGAAAATAGGAGTAATCGGATTAAAACTACGCATGTCTTCCATACAAAAATGTGTTTTTGAATGCATGATTTCACACTTTACATGAGAAAATATTTAGTTATTAAGCTAAAATTTGGTATGTGAAGCTAAATTCACAATAAAACTTATTTACGGAAAAATGAATGTATTCTGATGAAAATTAAGCATACCTCCCATACAAAAGTAGGTTCTTGAATGCATGATTTCAAACTTTTCACGAGAAAATTGAAAGTTTTCAAAGTAAAATTAGATATGTAAGATGAGTCATATCATAAAATACATTTATATTAAAAAATGAGTGTAATTAGATAAAAATTACGCCTACCCTCCTATATAAGTATGCCCTCAAATGTGTATTTTCATACTTTATGGGAGTAAAATTTTATTTACATTTTAATAGGCATATTTAAAATTAGGCAGAATTAGATGAAAACTACACCTACCTCCCATATAGATTACAACGTTAATAGTACATTAAAATTCATTGCTCAAAATAATCCAACAATTTTTATTCGATAACTCACCCTAATGTATATACTAAAGGCATATATGTATATTTGTATATATAAATAAAAAAAAATAGCAATTAACAATTGTACTATTAGCCACACACTCACTATATGGTCATAGAGTGATGAGCATACCCTAAGAGGAAAATTTCAAACGAATTAAATAAATATTAGTTTTTCTCAAATAGTTTAATTAAAATTCTAATATTAAAATAAAATAAATAATACACTCCTAGAAAAGAGTTCATTTTTTAACTACATAGTTGTGACTTCCTAATGCCATTGCAGGCAGTCGCATAATCTAATGTATTCTTAGATTCATGCTTTTTCTTGCAGGGTGAATTGTAAAGGTACAACATGTTTGTTGATACTTGTATCAGAACATTGAAAAACTTGAAGAAACAAAACAGAATTCTCTATATACAAAATTGCACAACATTCAGTACAAGAAGAACAATCCAAGCAAAAGCAGCAATTGTAAAAATAATAATTGCAATAACAAGAAAGTTAATGAGCTCGATTTGTTAGATGATATCATCTTCAGCATCCAACAGCCAACAGTTTGTAGCAATTATTTCTAAAATATCGCGCATGAATACATGAATGTAAGCAACATACAGCAACATATCTCATATACATTGTATATAGCAAATTGTTATTAATAACAAAATGATAATAATATTCTAATAATTATAATACATATTTACATACATGTCTTTAATATAATTAATATTATTTCATAATAGAAAAAAAAAATAAAATAAAATAAAATAAACGACAACATTGCAAAGTGGAAAAAAAATAGAAAGAAAAAAAAAACCATAACCATTTATTTACGAGTATATTGATGGATGCCATATGTAGTTACTATGATCAGAAAAGATAAAAGATGAAACTAGTTAGCCCGGATTATGCATTATTTGATATGAATTTAATTTGAATATTATGACAGGGATGGTCGCAAATAGAGGGTCATTATAATTAATGAATAATCACAACCACAATGCAAAATTAATTGTTATTTGAACATTTTGTAATAAAATGAAAGTGTATCATGGATTCAATGTATATTCTGTACGTAATTTCGAGGGCAGTCCCAGAACTACTAGAGATTATGTTGAAAAATAAAGAAAAATTTTCCCAAATTTGTTTTCTTTGTTAGGTCTGGGGTAGTTCTGGGACGACCCTCGTATTGTTACAATTTTGCATCTTAAACATTTTAGATTTCTTAATTTTGTAGCTATTGCTATTGCCCAGCAGCGCTCTATGGAGTGTAGATTTAGTGCATTGTATGGACTTTATTTTTTTAACATACTTAACTACATCGAGAAGCTCTCTAGCGAGTATGGCATCGAGTGAGGTTGGCACGTCAGTCCAGTATGATTCAGTACCTGTCTGCTTCCTGCCCCCACTAAGAATATATTTCATTACTTGATTATACAATCACTCATCTTTTACGCCTTCTTTCCATTAGGAACATTTTCAGTTTTGCTTTTTATTCATTGTTTCCATAAAAATTTTAGATTTACCTTGCAATTTTATAAAAATCCCATTGTGTGTGTGTGTGTGTATAGGATCTGAGGTTGACGCTGTTTTTTTTTTTGCATAATGAAATTTTTTAATAAATTACTATTATACAAAAGCAACAGGTTGTAGAAATGTCACTTATTTTCGATGTAACTGTCAATAATTTAAAAAATTACGAACAACTTTTTTGCATATTTCAAACAAGAAGATTCTACACATTTGAATTTTTAATAAGCTAATGAATAAATTTGTAAAAAAACATATATGTATGAGTATTATTTACATATTACATGTGTACGATATATTCATTATTCATAATGATTAGTTAAACATTAATGAAATAAATGAATATTGTATGTAAAATGACTTATAGGAATAATATGTTGTCAATGGTTAACACCTTTTTTGATGAATTTTGAATTTATTGTTTAGACTGATTTTCATGTTTTTAATTAGTAATTTTTAATTAAAAAAAATAATTATTATTTATAAATAATTATATAAAATATTTAAATAAAAATTTTACTTTGATTTCTATGCGTATAAAATCGCTGTAATCAATGGCTATGTTTGATATTAATAGAAAACAGTCCTAATTTACTTTCAGCATTAAGTGAAAAATGAAAATGAAAAACAAGAGTAAATAATATATATATAATTCACAATCTTGATATATAAATCTGCATTATCATTAAATGGCATTTAATTGTATATATACAATACTTTTTATAGCCATTGTTCTCTCTGTCTCAACAAAATAATTATTATGCAATTAAATATGACTCTATAGGAATATCTATGAGAAACTACGTACATAAAGAGAGCACAAGAAATACTTATAAAAAAAAAAATATTTAATCACTTGTATATTATATTTCAGAGATCACCACCTCAGGCAAATAATGACCACCGACTGACTGACAATATGTGTGTATGTTATATGTAATTATTTAGGTGACTGGCTAAGTACAAAAGCATTATCATACACTAAGTATTATGGCATCATTTGCTAAATTTTGCCACATGTTGCACTGCTTTTTCTACACAAATTGCGCATGCTCATGCTAAAAGCAACTAAAGCAAAGATGACAACCGCTTATGCTGTGTTGCTATGAAAATTAAATAAAAATCATTTCCCATATTTAAGCATATACGAATACTAGCTATGGTAATGAATCGCAAAATTCACTTCATCTACAATTCAATTGCATTGTATGTATTGGTGATTACCCTTTTGTCAGAGATGTGTTTGTATATAAGTTGTTCTAATTGCATAAACGTTTAAAAATCGCTTGACGCACAATGACTATTATTTAATCATATTGTACGCTACATACATACAAATAGGTATGTTTAGTTGTATGGGAAATGCATTACTGCATTACCTGGACAATATTTGATTTCACTACAAATCACACTGAATGACTTATTTCTCCTACTGGAAGCACAAATTCAATATACTTTTGACTCTTTGAGTGTATGCTACAAAATAATAAAATTGGCCAAATCCAAAACTATTCAAGAAAAATATGAATAAATAAATTCACTTTGGATAAATATTTTTTTTTAAGAAAAATGCAATTTTTCATATTTATTTTAACCACTTAGTTTCTATAGATTTATTGGTGCGTCGCTCGTTGGTAAGTTCGTTGGACTTCCGATTTGTAGCTACTTCTAAGATCTGAGGGTTTTCTTTCGAATGGTGCCGACCTATGGGGAAGCAAGTGGCAATTCTTCCGACAGTAACAATTTGCCATGAAAAATGCTACCTAAAGCGATCTTTGACAAAACTCAGAAAAAGTGCTGTCATTCTGGTATACTGGACCAGCTAATGTAAGTGGTTGCCTTCTAATGCTGTCCAAATTTAATATGCCCAATAGTACTCGAAGATAAGCTCGGTTATATCATAAAGGACCTTTCTGGACAAAGTGTGTCCTATCAAAGTGAGAGAGAGAGAGAGAGAGACAGAAAGAGAGAGCTGCTATAATAACCTAAACGTTTTTAAGAACTATCTCTTGTAAAATATTGATTTTTTTTTAGAGATTTTTTTAGGAAAGAGAAAAAATTTGAAAAATATGAAAATAAAATTCAGTGAAAAATTTTGAATTTATTTTTCTACAATTTTCCTAGATTAACAAATTTTTACTATCATAAAATATGGACTATTTTAAACAATTTTTTTAGGAAAGAGAAAAATTTTGAAAAATCTGAAAGTAAAATTTAGACAAAATTTTAGAATTTCTTTTTCTACAATTTTCCTCAATTAACAAATTTTTACTACCATAAAATATTGATTTTTTTAAACATTTTTATTTTGGAAAGAGAAACATTTTTTAAAATCTGAAAGTAAAATTTAGAAAAATTTTTAGAATATATTTTTCTGCAATTTTCTTAGATTAACAAATTTTTACTATCATCATACCATACAAATATCGATTTTTTAGTCATTTTTTTTAGGAGAGAAAAATTTTGAAATTTTCCTCGATTAATAAATTTTTACTACAATAAAATATCAAATTTTTTCAGAAACTTTTTTTAGAAAGAAAAAAAATTTTTTAAATCTGAAAGTAAAATTATGCAAAATTTTTAGAATTTATTATTCTACAATTTTCCTACATTAACAAATTTTTACTAGCATATGTGTAAAAAAATTATATTCTAAACAATACTATAGATTTTTTAAGCATGCCTAATGTACTCATTACATATGAAGAATCCAATTTACAGATTTTTTTTTTAATGCAATGTATTATTTTATTCATACAATGTTGTTGTTGGTTTTAGTAAATTTTGTTTTTTTACCTTTTAACATTTTATTTAGCAATTTTTCACTTAAATCTATATGGAGAATAGCAAGAATAAAATGATATAATTTAGCACATCATGCTGCGTTTGCAATTGTTTTGCACATGGATTTATGAGTACTCTTACATAAAGGTACTACATATAACAATAATATGTAGTAATCATAATAATAATACTTGTTGTTGTTGTTGTTGTTATTGTGGTGGTGGCCTTTAATTCATAATGTAAGCAAGCCAAGCAATGTTAATTCTTCTTTTTTTTTTGTTTTTTATTAATGAAGCAATTCTAAAACGATTAAGAGCAACACCACAGACAATATTAGATATGAAAAAAAAAACCAAAAAGAAATAATTGCAACTAAAGTACATGCCAACAATGATAATGGTATTAATACAGCAACAACAACAACTACAATAGTAGGTACTAATATTCATTACTCATTGCAGATGAGATGTGTATGATGCGGTAGTTAGCTATATGTTGCTCAGTTGTTGTGATCGTTACTGGTATTGTTGTTGTTGTTGTTGTTGTTTTTCTTAAATTACTATTGCTACCTTAGTTGTCAAATGTTGCTTTAAATGTTGATGTTGCTGACGTTGATACGGAGGCCGAGGTCTCGATGTTGATGCTGATGCTGCTGCTGCTGCTGCTGCTGCTGCTGCTGCTGATGATGATATGATGATGATGATGATGGAACACATTTGGACATTTATTGCCAACACATGAGATGTCAGAATTGTTACATGTTGTTGTTGTTGTTGTCTTTACAATATTACAAGACCTATACACACACACACATATGGACACCTCAATATAAAGCACATGTGTGTGTGTGTGTGTGTGTACTTGCCGCATACAAATTACTGTTGGGGTTGTCACAACCAAATAAATCATTTTTGTTGTAGCCGTTAATGGTGCAACAACAACAACAACAACAACAACAACAACAACAACTGCAACGACATATATGTTGCATAGATATGGTGGTATATTATATGTATGCAATTTTGACGTTTAAACGTGTACGTGTATGTTCATGTGTGTTTGATGTGGTAATCTAAACGTCGTGTTTCACTGGTCACTGGCTTTAAGTATTTGCCCTTTCATCTTTGGCACTTCTTTTATTTGTTGCTGTTGTTGTTGGCTTTTGTTGCTTTTATTATTATTTTTTTTTTCACAAACTTTGCCTGTAAATTAATTTGTGAGGTGCTTTAAGGCCAGGTGTTATGCGATCGTTGTTGTTGTTGGTGTTTTTGTTGATTATTTTAAATCATTGTATACTTGCTGCTGCTGTTGTTGCCTGTTGTTTGATATTTTTACTTTTGCGTTTTTTGTAGCAGATAGCAGATAATTGCCACTGATATTGTCAGCAGCAGCAGCAGCGAGGGCAGCTACATTTTATATGCGTTCCAAGCAATGTACGTGTATTAATGCCTACGCCATTTAGTCGCTAGTATTTTCTTGAATACTTTTACTTATTTATTTGCAAAAATGTTTAATAGTTTTGACATTTCTTTTAGATAATTATATGAAAAAAAAAATGGTAGTCCTTCTATTAGCTATATTGGGTGGTCTTTACCTTAATGGCTTTTAGTTTATATGCTTCTTTTTGTTAAAACCTTAAGGAAAATACTTTGTAGAGTTAGAATCAATATTTCGCATTCTGCAGGAAAAAAGTACAAAGCATTGTACATTAACTAATATTTTATAGTATATATTTTACATCCTTAGAGGCGTCCTGGAGGCAATTGCAGCCACTCTTATAAATATATACATTTTGTAAGGGACTCAAGAAAAGCGGTCGAAATAGAGTATCAGAAGAAGTATTGGGAGGAAGGAAAACCTATTGTAATTACACTAAAATTAAGGGAGACCAAAATGTGGAAAAAGGCAAACTATGGACACAGTAAGATTCTAGATGAATTCAAGGGGAGGGACCGTGTAGTGGAAGACGGCTCGAAGATGGACAGAGGGACGGGGAGAGGGAATTTTTCAGAAAACCTGCACTGTGGGATGTCATTTTGACTCCCTGATGCTTGCAGTGTCTTTCAGGCATAAATATATGCAATTAAGAAGGCAGCTAAACTAATACAAGATATTAAAATTCCACGTTCGAATATCACTATCTTTGTAGATAGTCAAGGGGCACTGAAGGCAATTGAATCCAGAACAGTCAAGTCGAAAATCGTGCTGAAATTCCGAGCTTCATTATGTGAGATAGAAACCA
The DNA here is from genome assembly GCA_963854835.1 of Megamerina dolium. NCBI lineage: Eukaryota > Metazoa > Arthropoda > Insecta > Diptera > Megamerinidae > Megamerina > Megamerina dolium. The sequence goes on from OY978528.1 coordinate 4,757,009, forward strand.
CAGGGCTTCTCTTTGCTGGATTCCTGGATATAGTGATATTGAAGGGAACAAACTAGCAGACGAAATGACCAGGATTGTATCTAGTATGGACGCCAAAGAGAATTCTTACCGAGGTGCTCACTGGGCATTGTGCATCGCGCCAATGCTTCAACGTTGACGTATACCGACGAGCGGACTGTGTAGGGGTTGCCGAGAGGAAGAGGAAGAATAATAAATACATCACTTTCTATGTCTCTGTCCAGGACTACAGACAAAACTACTTCAATATTTGGGGTCTCGTTTCTTCACAGGACTTAAAATAGTTTCTTAACTTTATATGGAGAACCAAATGGTTCAAGAAGGATGACATATGAACACTGGTTATTCTGGGAAGGCGTGCTTCCTCCGGCAATCAAAGGCAATCACAATGGGTAATAGACGTCTCTCTGTGGAAGTGTGAATATATGTTCACAAACGCCCTTTAAGCCTATCATATTTAGCTATTTGTCGATTTTAATATGTTTTGTAATATAATATAATATAAAATATTATTGCAAAAATTTTCCAAAAACGAGTGATGCCAATAGAATAGTACTACCAATGATAACAAAAGCTCTAAAAACTACAATGATGACATTTTACCAATGTTGCATCAGTCGTTCGATGTACGAATAACAAAGAAACAATCATCAAGCAAACAATCATCATATTATCATAACAGCAACTACTAGTATTTATAGTAACCAATATCTATTGTACGATCTCTATAATCTTTAAAATCATCATCATCATCAACATCATCATCCAAAACATCATAATAATCATGATGATTATTATTAGCAGTATTACCATTGATTATCTAAATATGGTATGGCACGCATTTGTTGTAAAATGCAAAATTGAATATTGAGTGCAATAATGCAATAATAGCAATTGCAATATGTTAGTAGTTGCTGACAATGCTGGTAATCTTACCAGCAAACCAGGATGGAAGGGAAAACATTAGCAACAACTTGTCGTTGTTGCTGTAGTTGTTATTGATGCTACTGTATTGCAAGTTGAATTTGAAGGCGTGCAACATTTATGTACAATAAATTATCATGATTGTTGATTGTTTGTTTGTGACGATGATTGTTTTCTTCTTCTTCTTCTTTGTAGTAAATAGCTTTATTGATTCTTAAAACCGACAGTTTAGCAAAATGAAAAATTTTATTTTTACCCAAATGGATTCAAATGAGAATGTAGTTTTTGTGTTTTGGATTTCATGATATTTAGTGCTTAACAAATTTTTTCAAAAACACTCAAGTGTAATAATAATTTTAAGTACGATTATATGAAATCTCACAAAAAATGATCCAGCCAATAGATATAGTTGGGAAATAAATGGTGCCGACTTGAGTTCAGAGTTAAAATAAAAGTGAGGAAAATCGAAAAATAACCACACAGCTGCTTAGAAATCACCTCTAGCAAGGCACAATGTATTAACGGCCCCCATTAATTTCAGGCTGAAATCTTAGCCATCAAAGGAGCGCTATTAATCGTCAAGAAATATGTTCTGACCACCAAAGACACAAATATCTACTCTGACAGTCAGTCTGCTCTGAGATCATCGGAATCAGCAAGACATTCATCCAAGACAGTGATTGAATGTCATGAACTATTAACTGAGCTTTTGGAATACTTTAACATAACTCTGTCTTGGGTACCCGGCCATAGCAATATTGAGGTTAACTGCAAATCGGATGAATTGGTAAGGCAATGTACTACAATGCCACTTCACCAGGACAAGGAGTGGGTCCCAATGCCACTGACAACTTGCAAGTTATTAATATATAGGTTTACCATCGATGTAGCCAACACGCGTTGGAGACAAACCCATAACTGTTTAACTAGTAGGCTAACATGGCCCGAATGGAACTTAAGTCGAATTAAGTCGAACCTTTGAAATGTAATAGACTGGATACCAGAAGAACAATCGAGGTTCTAATTGGCCATTGCCTTATCGGTAGGCACGCAAATAGACGAGGGGCACCTTTTTACAACTATTGTAGAAGCTGTCAGGATGTTGAAAAGAAAGAAACCGTAGAACACCTTCTTGCGGGTGCATGGCTCTGTGCAAGAGGTAGGCTCAATACGCTCCGAATCGACTCTCTTGACAACATCATCATGGATGGTTTAGAGAGGACCCAGTGGGATAAGGATAAGCCTCAGTGGTATCACAATGGGCCTTCAAATGGCCTAAGTGCATCGTAGGACAGTCACCCTACCTACATACCTACCTACCCACCTCTTACCTCCAACCTCTTAGTGGGCTCACCTACAAAATTTGTGTTTTCATATAAACACGACCCACAATCACTCGGCGTCACTCATTTGTTCTTCCCAATATTTTTCGCAAACATACTTAACCCCTACCTCCACGCCTTGTGAGAGCTCATGTACAAAATGAACACAAAAATACCTGAACATCTCATTGCTGTAGAGGGATTGCTTATAGAGAGAAGAAATATCAGGCTTGCCCTCGAACATGTTTTCTCACCGATTGTTTTTTGTGAACAAACTTACTCATTATTTCCACCTCTTATGGGCGCTACCATACAAGATCGATGTTTTCGTGAAAACAGGGTGCACTTAAAAGGGTCAAACTTATTACCGACTACCATTGAATTTTGCTCCTCAATATTTTTTTGATAATACATATCCCCTATCTCCTTCAGGCAACTCCCTAACAGAATATAGAATTAAAATAAAAAATTTAAAAACCACTAAAAATGGGCTAATATCTTCACAGCTTCATAGGGATTACTCTTACAGAAAAGAAACCCTACTAAAGCAAAACGATATGGCATTTTTGAAATAATTCAAATATTTTGATTTATGTTGCGGACATTATCTACATAAATTTATGTGACCATAAAATCAAAATATATTCATTAAAAAAAAATCACTTTGTGTAAAACGAATAAAGACTTGTCAATTTTTATGCAATATTGATGTTAATATTATGTATTAATGATTATATGCATTTATCTCTACTCATACACACACACACACATTCAAGTACAGACGCCATATAATATGTATTATATACTATGTATCCATAAACAAATTTTTACTCACTAGCATATATCTTAATTGAAGTTTATTTTACCACACAAAAAAAAGAAAAAAAAAATTAACATGAATTTGACCACAAAAGCAAATTTACACTTATATGAAAAATATTTTATAGTTGTGTGTGTGTGTGTTTGAGCAGTGTATAAATTTGTATGTGTGGTCTCTCATATTCACTCATTGTTTTACCTATAAGTTGGTCTAAGTAAATATGCCTGCATATTATATCAAATCGTGCACATACTCATATGTTAATAGCAATACAACGCCACGGCAGCAACATTCAGCAGTAGTTCCTTCCTGCCATTTATGGGTGGACATATACAAACGCGCGAACTAAATATCATACAATTATGAATAGCAGCACCAAAGAGGTCGTCTCACATATGCATACTCATGCTACGTTCATGCTACTTGGTGGCAACAGCCGATCGATTTTTTTTTTTTTCATACAATATTGTTGCAACGCGACATTTAACCAAAACGGTAGCCCACATAAATAAATATTTATGTACCTACATACGAGTCATGTTGTGAGGTCCTTTTTTCTACTGACATTAGCTGTGGCAATAAAGTCACTTGTATTGACATTGTTGTTGTAAACCACATATGGAAAAATACTATTATCATTATTATTAAATTTTTTTTTCAATTTTTTTAAGCCACCTAGTACATATACGATACATGTACTTTGTAATACATAATGGCATACACATTTTCAATTTACATTTATAGTAAGTAGAGGTAAGTCATGTACTATTAATAATAATAATACTCGTAATAATAGTAATTCCTTCACTCATATCATTTATTTTTTGTAGATGAATGTGGGAAATTTATGAATTTATTGGTGTCTCCGCAAGCCCATGAGGCTTTTCTGTCCACATTTGCCTAAGACATGAACATATGATGAAATAGTACAACGAATTAGGCCCAATACAACACCAACGCCATTATCATTATTTTGGTCATTACTATTTACAGATATAACAAGGTAAGTATAAAGCAATTTTTATTTGGAGGGGATTTTCTTTTGTGACCCTGATGATTGATTTGAGAGATAATAATTTTGTAACCTCTATACTTTTGGCAAGTATCATATATGCACCTTAGATATTAAAATCACTAGAACACTGATTGATTTTAAAAGAGAATTTTTGCCGAGGATATTACGAGGGCGGATTGATGAAGAAGCTACCTAAGTACGAAAAAGGCAACACAACCACAAAACATTTTTTTTTTTTGAAATTGCGATCTGTCAAACGTCAGCTGTTAAAATTTCACCCAAATTCATCGATTAGTTTATTTGTTGTAGGCGTTTGAAGTAACCGACTTTTGTATTTCTTGAAAAATGGAAAAAAGCGAATTTCGTGCAGTGATTAAACACTATTATTTGAAAGAGAAAACGGCGAAGGAGACAAAAGAATAGCTCGATAAACATTACGGTGAGTCTGCTCCGTCAGATTGCATGGTAAAATATTGGATTGCTGAATTTAAACGCGACCGAACAAGCACTGCAACAATACCATCAACAGGAAGGCCAAAAGAGGTGGTTACTGAAGAAAATATCAAGAAATCCTCGATATTGTTATGAATGATCGCCGAGGCAAGTTTCGTGGGATTATTTAAATGGTAAACATCTCATATGAACGTGTGTTCAACATTTTGCATGAACATTTGCATATGAAAAAGCTATCGGCAAGATGGGTGCCGCGTTTGCTCAGTGTCGAACAAAAACGAGTTCGAGAGACCACTTCACAGCGGTGCTTGGACATGATAAAGCGTAACCCTGTTGATTTTTGGCGTCGATTAATAACTGTTGATACACCACTACACACTGAAACCAAAAATCAATCGAAACAATGTGTGGATGCAGGTGGAAGTGCTCCGAAGAAAGTGAATGCAGTGAAATCGGCTGGCAAGGTTATGGCCACTGTATTTTGGGATGTACTTGAAATATTGCTTATCGATTAACTTTAAAAAGGATCCACAATCACAGGAATGTATTATCGTGCATTATTGGATCAATTGAATGATGCAATCAAGAAAAAACGACCACATTTAAAGAAAAAAAAGTGCTCTTTCTTCAAGACAACACACCGGTTCACACAGCATTAGATATGATGCTCAAATTACATGAAATACACTTCGAATTGGTTGATCATCCACCTTATAGTCCAGATTTAGCTCCTAGTGACTTTTTCCTGTTTCCAAACTTGAAAAAATGGTTCGCAGGAAAAAGATTCAGCTCAAACGAAAAAGTGATTACCGAAACTAACGCGTATTTTGAGGGGTTACCGAAATCATATTATTCAGATGGTATAAAAAAGTTGGAATAGCGTCTTACTAAGTGTGTCGAAGTAAAAGGAGACTATGTTGAGAAATAAATGGTTTTTGAAAAAAAAATGTTTTTTCCTACTTAGGTAGCTTCATTATCAATCCGCCCTCGTAGTTATGGCAATTTGCTTTAAAAGCAATTTTTGTTTTTTTTTTGAAACAGTTAAAAATCTCTTCTGTATGAATTTTGTAAATTTTTAAAAGAATTTTTATGCCATTTTGTGATTATGAACTTCAATCTCAATCTAACATGAATATTCCTCACTACAGTTTGATTTCAGTCATATTATTTCGACTACGAGAGCTTTGAAAAAGCAAAATGTCATCCTGTTGGCATGTACCGACGATATTGATATGATCTGCATGAACACGCGAGCAGTCAGTGCAGCATTCTCAGAGTTGGAAAGAGACTCGAGTCGGATGGGTCTTACAGTGAACGAGGGCAAGACGAAGTATCTAGTGTCAACAAACAAAGAGTCCCGGCGTCTTGGACAGCACGTCCCTGTTGACAATTACGCTTTTGAATTAGTATGGGACTTTGTATATCTTGGATCTACTTGCGTTGGTGGCGAGTACCGAATAAGGTACAACCATGACTTGTACGAGCTGTATGCCAATATTGACATAGTAAAGCGCATCAAAATCCAGCTAAGAAGGTGTTATATTCGGAACCCGCTGGAGGACGACACAGAAGAGGAAGACCTAACCTCCGATGGAAAGACCAAGTACTGGAGAACTTGACGGCGCTTGGGATTTCAGAGATGGCTGGCAAAGCATGTTATATTCGGCCTAAATCAATATTTTGTTGTTATGGCCACATAAGTAAGTAAGTAAGGAATCGGACGAGAGCCACATCTATCTTTCATACAAAGGTATTTTCTCAGCTATATTTTGCTTGCGAACATATAGAAAACTGCCATATATGATTCTTTTTATCATATAAAATCCTCGCCTACGTCTAATACAAAAATTTGATTTTCGGTTATGAATACCACATAAGATGGTTGGGCCTGTCCATAGTATCGGAATTTTATTTTCTCCTTGTTCACTCCTCTCGGGAGTATAGGGCCTCAACAAGGCTCTTCACATCATACACGGTCCCATGTTGTGTTGACATCAGCTAGCTCGCGCATTATCAACCTACTCCAAGTATTTTTTGACCGACCGCGACCTCTGCTACCTTGCGGGTTCCAGTCTAGTGCCTCCAGTTTTGTAATGCTATCTGAAGGTTTGAGAATGTGTAGAATTCATGAGCTCGCTCACACTGCATGCAGTTTCCCGAATGTGGTATTACTGAAGTTAAATTTTCATAATTAAAAAAAAATAATATTGATATTGATTTAGTTCAAAAATAACTCTGCATTGCTTGACTTTTGTTGAAGTTGCATGGGTGGGAAGATGAAATAGATTATCTTCTGAGCTGATATCCAATATTTAAAAGTAATATCTTCAACAAAATCTAATATTCATTCTATACCCATATGAGCTTCAATATCATAGATAGCTCACCAATGACTTGTTCTAAGGTAGATGAGGCAACGACGACCCTGTTTTAAATATCATACGAATATATGCACATCGGAATGAAGCAGTGTTTATGTTGCACTGTAATATGCTTATTAGTATAGCTACTGGTTGTTGATTGTGCGACGATAAGCGCCACATGATAAAAATCACCATGAAGCAAAGCGGCGAATTGTGGTGGTGCACATACGAGTACGAGTATAGTACAGCCGATAACAAAAAAAAAAAAAAGGGTTCAAGAACAATGCAGCCAAATACTGCTAACACTGCCGATGGTTGGTGACTATCTGGTGACTATGAGATATTGATAGAATGTGAATGAAAAAGCAGGTAAAACGTATGAAAAAAATTTTTGATATTTTGTTTTTTTTTATATGCTGATTGGCATTAATAATGGATTATCACGAAATCGACTGACTGGTCGGTCACACATACTGCACGCATACCGATGAATATATGTATGTATATACACACATAAAGAATGATGATCTTATGGAAATTATTAAGCCTGGAAAATGCCATAGTGCAACTACCCCTTCAAACCGCTAACATCATCATCATCATTATCGCCATCATTATCATCATCATCATCATCATCATCATCATATCGTCGTGTGATTATCAAATGATGTGATCGTGGTGTGATCAATGCCGGAGAAAATACAACGAAATATACAAAAAAAAAAAAGCTTCCTGTATTCTACATCAACAGTCAGCCATATTATTGTTGCACTTAGTATGTAGTACTCACTATTAGTAGCTATGTAACTACATATATATACACTGTCGCTACTCTCCTGTGTGTGTGTGTGTGTGTTGTTACACTTACTTATTTATGCGAAAAATTTTGAAATCGTGTTTTTCGTGCACTCGCTGTTTCTGCTACCGTTGTTGTTATTACAGGTAAAAGACAAAAAACCAAAAATCGAAAAACAAAATTAAAATACAACTACGTGATCCTCTTTTTGCGCCTGTAGATCACGAATTATGCTGAATTATTTATTTTTTGAACGATTTTCTATATACTTAGTATATCTTACATACATATTTTATATTCTAGCAATGTTTTTCGTTAGTATAATTTTATGGAAAATATTTAGGCTGTTCTTGTCCATAAGTTCTGTTTTCTGTTTTTTTTTTTCTTCTTTGTTTAGTGGGTAAGGTTTCTAATTCTTTAATGCATTAGGGTATGAGTCATGTGAAAGTCAAGTTGAAAAGTGCACTAGCAATATGTGTATGTATGTGTATGTGTGTGCCTAATTTTAAATGCTATTACATATGTTTGCAGGTATACGTGAAGACAGGTTCATAATAATGCGACGCGAAGGATAAAGATCATCTCAGTGAACTTTGCAATTTATATGCTACTGTAAATAAAACGTTACTGTATATATATATCTAAAAACCCAGATTAAAAAGTTATGCAGAAATTCAAGCAATTCTCTCTCTGTCTCTCTCCCTGCTCCCTGAATATTTTTTGATAAGAAATGATGTACATATTACACTTAAACTTTATGATATATAAGGTGTAGTAAAAAGAAATTATTTTTCCAATAGATGGTTTTAGTAATATCTCGCGTTGTATAAGGGCGATGAGGATTTCGTACTAAATAAACTTTTCATGCAGTTTTGTGATTGCTTAACTCAGTGTTGTTTGAGCACGTGTCAAAGATGGACACCAGTACTCCATATTTTACAGATTTTCTTCGATAAAGGCGAAAACGTAAGCCAGAAGGCTGCAAATGTCAATAGTGTTTAAGGTAAGAATACTGTAACACCGAATCAAGTGCAATTTTGGTTTCGTCTGACCGTCATTTAAGCACTGTTTCTATTGCCCAGGAGCTAAAAATTGCACAAAAAACCCGTTTGGAACCATTTAAATAAGGCTGGATACAAAAAGAAGCTCGATGTATGGGTGCCACACGAGTTAACGTAAAAAAACCTCATGGACCGAATTTCCATCTGCGAATCGCTGCTAAATCGCAACAAAATCGATCCATTTCTGAAGTGGATGGTTACTGGTGATGAAAAGTGGGGCCCTGATGACAACGTTAAGCGAAAACGGTCGTAGTCGAATCGCGGTGAGCCGGCGCAATGGGTGGCCAAGCCAGAATTGATGGTAAGGAAGGTTTTGCTATGTGTTTGGTGGGATTTGCAGGGAATCATCTACTATGAGCTGCTCCCCTACAGCTAAATTCTTAATTCAGACCTGTACTGTCAACAATAGGACCGTCTGAAGGAAGCAATCGCCCAGAAGCGGCCAGCTTTGGCCAATAGGAAAGGAATTGCGTTCCATTAGGACAACGCCAGGCCACACACATCGATAGTGACTCGCCAGAAACTCCGGGAACATGGTTGGGAGGTTCTTATGCATCCACCTTATAGTCCGGACCTGGCACCATGTGATTACTACCTGTTTCTGTCTATGACGAATGATTTTGCTGGTGAAAAATTCGCCTCAAGAGAAGCTTGTGAAAATCGACTGTCCCAGTTTTTTCCCAATAGGGACGAGGGTTTCTATGAGAGTGGCATTATGAAATTACCTTCAAATGACAATAAGTTAAAGAACAAAACGGTGCAAATTTGACCTAAATTGGATCATTCTAACTATGCTAAATAAAACCTTCAATTTAATGCAAAAATAATGGATTTCTTTTTACTAGGCCTTATATATTCTAAAGCAATTTCCACTCGATCATATTAACTTAGAAAAGTTTTGTTCCTTTATTTAATTTTTTCCTATTGGTGACATAGAATAGTGGTTAGTGCCATAAGCTACCATTTTTACTATATATCACGATTTTCTTTGTGATGTACATATGTATATCGTAGGTTAGTGTGATGGCCATCTGGCCAGCTAATTCATTTTTGCTAGTGAAGAAAGGTATTCGTAAAGGTTGCGATTTTTAAAGGGTTTTTGTCGTTGAGGTTGTCAACTCGAAGCTCTCTTTTCTTTCCAAGCTCCCTTTGACTAGACCAATTGCGGGACTATCTCATCAATTGTCATTAATGTTTTTTCGCTGTCTTCTTTTAACACCATCGTTTTCATAGTTTAGAACGAGAACATGCTCACAGGCACGTCTTCACAGAAGTGTGTAAGTCAGGTTTGTATAAGTTTGCATATATGATTTGTTCTAGCTTATCGAAGAAGTTGAAATTACATTTGTTTCTAAAAATATAAATTATTCAAGTGGCATCCGTACATTCTACGAACTAAAATTTCTTCATTTATTGTTCAAAATCATCAATTCTTAATAGATCTTTAGTATGATTTTTTTTTTTTTTTTTGCTTCGATTATTTACTTGACAATTACTGGATTTGATTTAAAGAATATGCCACACTTGATGAATAAACTCAAATTTACTTTATAAATTCTAGGCTACCATTTCTTCACAAAACGCCGTGATGATGAAAACATTTTTTTTTTCCTTCCACAAAGATTAACAACAATACACAGGCAATAATCATATGCTAATGCGGGTCAACCATGATCAATTTACTTTTCAAAATGTAGGCAAAAGGTAATAAAACCAATAAAAGCAATTGAAAAAATAAAAGAAACTGCAATACAACAATAATGTAGATTTGTAATCTATTAAAAAATTATGTTCGAATAAATGTTCATATTATCCTCCATCCCCACCAGCGATGTGAAAATCCTCTTGTGCCACTTAAAAATCCATTTGTAACGCTTTAATGTTTGTGGCAGTCATTTTTGTTATTGTTTTTATTATTGTTGTTATTATTATAACATGGTGACATATTCACATATTTTTGCATATTCACATACTATTCTATATTTGAGTGTGTGTGTGTGTGTGTGTGTGTGTGTATAATAAAGTAACAAGCGCATAGCGAATTACCATGCAAAACATCAAACAACAAAATGAGACAATATCACCCAATTGAAGTCTTTCATTCACCCTCTTCACTGAAATTGAACAGTAGAATTGTTGACAATAATGTTGACAACAATCAAAGTTAAATGATCAAAAAACAAAAAAAAAAAAAAACAAAAACCAAATTGAAGAAAAAGAAAATGCCACACTGAACAACAACAGTGCAATGGTTTTTGGTCAACGATATTGCATACGTTAAGCTCTATATTGCACAGTAGTCATTGTGGGTGGGTAAAACAGAAGACAGAAAAGTGATATGGTATACTGTATGGCGGCGGCATTTGACAGACATTTATTTCGCTGTCCTTCTTCTCCTCCTTGACTCTACATTCTACATATATGTATATGAGCCATAATCATAGTATCATATATTCATTCTATATACACCACCACCACCACCATCTCGTCATCATTGCGCTGACACAGAGAAGATGAGCAACAAATGCCCCAGAGGAGATGTATAGGAGGTGGAGTAGTGCATATGCTCAATTTGCTCTTTAAAGACATAATAAAAAATATATATGGTATGTAGTTATGTAGTGGAAAAAAAAACAACAACAATATGTACGAAATGGCAAGTCAACAACAAGTAAAACAAAAACAAAAACAACAGTCTTGAAATGAAAATACACAAAACGTGGTTTTACATCGATTTGCCTTATTATATGCAAATTATGTTTACACGGCCACAAAACTGAAACGAATTTGACTGTTTTTTAAGTGAGCAAACGAATGAATTGCTCGAATATGTATATATGCTAGTATGAGTATATTCATTTATGGGCAGATATGAGTTTAGAAATACACTGCAGAAAATAAGTTTACCGAACTTCATAAAATTACAAATATCTGATGAATTTACTTACTAAAGAAAATAGTTGCTCTAAACGTCAATCACCGCCAAGGCCACAGGAGGAATGCACTACCATATTACCTTGCATATGGTTACGAGCCCGACGGCTTAGACTGACAATTTTAACGAAAAAGTGTTTCAATTTATGTTCACAGCTCAACGCCTTTGATTTCCTTTGAGCAGCTTAATGTCAAAAAAGATTTATTTCAGCAAATTTCTTTCTTTCAGTGTATATATAATTATATGTCCATAAATATGTACACATATTTGCGCATCCACATGGATGCTGTGGCTTTTAAAAGCGCTCTGATATATGTGTGTGACCGAAAGCACATTTTTAGATAATTTAGATTTATTTATTTATTTTTTTTTTTTTCTATATTTTACTAAAATTTTTGTAAAAAAAAAAATTGCTTCATTTATTTATTTAAACTATTGCATAGGTATCCATTGACTATATTATACTGGTCCGTATAATTTTTAGAAGAATATGGACCTTATGATTCCACCAGCTCATTTTTCGGTGAAAATGAGAATCAAGATCAAACCCATTTTATAGTCAATTGCCAAGTATATCATGCACACGATGGTCAAATGGTTTCAGCTATTTCATGAGCTGATAAGTATTAACCTGTAAGCCAATATTCATTCTGGTGCAATTATGCATGAAGTGAAGCGAATCAAATTTTTAAATGGCTTGTCTCAGCGGAAAACGTAAAATTTGGATAATTTCAAGCATTTCTTCCTAAGAAATCATTAGGAAATTTCAAACTGGAAGCCGCATAATTTTTAGTTTTTTAAGTTTCGCTACAAAAGTATTATTTTTGAAGTGGAATACCTCAAAGGATAGAAAAAATGGTGTAAATATGTTCACCGGAAATGTGGAGGGAGAAAAGTTAACTGCAGCCACTCATATATTTTGCCATTCTATGGAGGATTTCTGAGATGCTATTGTTAATTTCTATGTGTTTTTTCAGTCATTTTGTATGAGAGTCCTCTTAAAGGGCGAAATTAGAGAGCAGAGGGTTCGGAAAAAAATGCGAGGGAGGAAAATTCGATAGGGCTCAGCGAGAGCAGTTGAGAAGAACAAATTATTGGGCGGCAATTATATATTTCACTACTCTAGAAGCGATTTCTGGGCAGCTATTGTCGATTTTCAATAATTTTTCTGTATATTTTATATAGGATTCCCCTTAAGTGATAGACATAGTGGGTAAGTATGTTCAGAGCAAATGTTGACGAGAAAGAATTAATGGGAGCCTGCATATGTTTTGATCTTCTAGAGGGGAATTATGTGTAGTTTAACAAATGATTCAATTTTTAGCAATACTTTTTTTGGGTTAGGAACAAAATAAGTTAGTCAAAGCGATTGCGTATTCGAATTCAGCGATGAACACACACACTGTATAACAAAAATTATCTTGTTATTCTGTATTTATGGGAGAATGTGATATTAGAGTATTTGGTTAGGTTAGTGTGGCAGCCCACTTTATGATAAAGCTCAATTTCTACTCAATTCATACTCATTGAACCATTGAAACTTCAGAAGATCTCGTACTGGAAGTTCTGAGAGTGAAGCACGATGTGGACAATTTTTTTATTTTAATACAGAGCTGAGGACAGTGTCATAGCAACTACGTGAGGCTTCCAGTTCATCTTTATCTGTGGAATTCTTGCAGAAATAATGCGGCAGATGGCCCAATTCAATTATAACACCAATACAGATGTCTCGTTTTAGTAGACTATTAAACACTGATATTTTCGCTCATTCTGTTTAGCTATTTGGGACACCCTGTATAACAAATTTTTCTCAAAATTTTTCTTAACATTTAAAATTTTTTAGTTAAACTTATTAATAATGAATATTTTCAACAAAATTATCACTACTACCATTTTAATCCACTTGAATTGAACAGCTATCATTGTTTTATATATTTTATTATTTTTTGTATTTATTTAGCTACTCCGATAATAACATATATTTAATAGTTCATCAATTTTCTCATTTAATTTCTCTCATAATACAAAACCAATGATGCTTTTATATTGAACATTGGCAACACTGCACACTCCTGTACGACAAAAACCATTTGCGACCCACATTGTCCCAAGTAAAAGACATAGATAATTGTGTGCCCAAATATATCACATTCTACATGATCATACAAATCGTTGTTGCAATTGTTGCTTGCCACCGTTGCCACCGACGCTGTATTGTTATTATTATTATTGTTATTATTGTCTACTGTCTGCTACTGTCACAGTTGCTATTGTTGTTGATCCTGTGTGCTATACATTGAACAATTGCAATAATTTTCGATACGTGCTGCGTAAAATACATATACACAAAATATTGACAGTATTGGTGGTGGTGATGCTGCTGCTGTTGTTCGTGGCTTTGTTTAATATATCTCCAACAACAACAACAACAACGATGAGTAGTAGTAGCGTAGCTCCCTTTTGTGTGACAGTGATCGAAATGTGTCTGTCGTTTGTGAAATGACAGTTTTGGCTAACAATTCTCATTGTTGTTGCTTCTGTTATTACTGCAACTACTGCTCAGCTACTATTGTTGTACTTATGCATATTGCGGGCGGTTAGTTTGATTTCGTTTAACAAGAAGAAAATTACAGTAATTGTGTTTCATACTTTCCTCTTACACTCTCTATCCTTGCCATTTAATGTTGCGTGTTGTAATTCAATTGTAAATGTATGATCCTTTGCACACAGTTGAAAGATTTCCCATGCTATTGTTTGTTGTTGTGCTGTTGCTTATTTGTTGCTCTTGTTAGTTGCGCTTTTGTTTATGATTGCAAATATGTGTGCCTGTGTATGCATAGATGTATGTAAACACATATTGAAAAGTGTAGTAAATTGCATGTCACTTAAGTCACCGCAAAATGTAATTTACATACCGAACAATCTACGATGTATAGTACGAGCAGAGCAGAGCAGAGGCTTGCTTATGGAGCGTTGCTTTCATCACAACTCGTGTATATGTTTGGCTTTGCCATTTAACGTATACGATTTCTCTATTCTTTGATGACTTTGATGAATGTTGGCGAGTTACTTTTGTCATTCATCTCATCCCAAATAACCATCTTGCATGCATGTATGCATGCATGCATGCATACGAGTGTTACCAACTCGTCGTACTCATACTCGAGCATGCAACCAATACAATAGGAGGATGGCACGAGAAAAGAAGATGCTAAAACGTAGATTATGTGTTATTTACGGTCACAACATTTCAAAATTGATGCGTTCTAAGTTGATTTTATTTGTTTGGTTTTATTTGCATTTCGATTTTGTTTTGTCTTATTTTTTTCTTCTTTTTTCTCCCTCTCCTCTTATAAAGTTATATGATAGGCATTACTTAGTTTTGATGCATCCAAGACTTAGATGCTCTCGTATATGTTGATCATAATTTTTAAAATCTAAATAAATAAATAAATGAAATTATTATTTATTAAAATTAATTTAGCGAATAATAATTCGTTTTGTAATTCAAAAAATTAACGACACAATTTCATATTAAACTTCATTTTGATAATATTAATTCACTTTGGAATACACTTACCCATTATCTCTACTCTCTCTCTCGACTACACTATTAACATTTACGAGGGCGGTCCCAGAACTACCCGACCTGATATATAGATGGTGGCAGTAGTTTGAAAAAAAATTACTTTGGTGAAAAGTAGCAACCTTATAAAACATATGTTTAAAGTTTCAAGGCGCCACTTTGTTTAGTATTTTTTTTTTTTTTTGAGCCATCGAAAGTTAAGGACCTCAGTGAATTTGTAAACATGAAAAAAGTTGGTCACCGTTATGTAATTCAATACTTTCATTTGAAAGGTCTCAGTCCAACGAATATTAAAGCCGTGTACGACCATAAAATATTGGGTGGAAGAGTTTAAACGAGGTCATACGAGCTGTCAAGACGAACACCGTAGTGGTCGATCAATTGAGGTGGCCACGCCAGAAACGGTTAAGTAAATTCACAAAATTTTATTGGATGATCGCCGGCTAAAGGTGCGTGAGATAGGTGAAATCACAAGCATTTCGTATATTGACCGAAAATGTGGAGATGAAAAAGCTAAGTGCAAGATGGGTGCCGCGTTTGCTCACAAATTTGAAAAAAATGGCCTGGTGGTAGAAAATTTGCGAACAATAAAGAGGTGGAGTCTGCGGTAGATGGATATTTTAATCAGCTAGACAGTTCATAGTATACACAGAGTATCGAAACTATAGAATATCGCTGGGAAAAGTGTATAGAGCTAAAAGGAGATTATGTTGAGAAATATAGAAAAATATTTCCAAATTTTTTGTGTTTTCTTTGTTTGGTCAAGTAGTTCTGGGACCGCCCTCGTATATGTATATAAAATTCCAAAGACCACTCTCTGGATACCTTGAGAAGGGTAAAATGTAAAATGACTTACTCTTGTTATTTTATTTTTACATTTTCCAACATTTTCCCAAATACTCTTAATCCCTATTCCCAGCTATTAAGGGGTGGGCTGCTATATGAAATTGACTTTAAACCATAGTTGCTTATGAATCTACCTACTAGTGTTTAACTCACTTACCCTTTACATAGACATCACTTCGATTAAAAATGTAGATATTTTTGATTGATGAATACTGTAATCAACGAATGGTCTGAGTAGTAATATTTTCTTCGAAAAAACAGAAAATCTTGAAAATCTTTATCTTGAAAACTCTACAATAAACAATATATTCAAATGTGATTTTTTGTCTTCAGCAGTCTGATATCTATTTAAAAAAATTGTTGCTTTAATAAGGGGTAGGTTCACTTTGCCTTTGACTGGCAGTTTTGTGTTGCTTTCCTTCGAAAGAACATAAAAAAAAGATTTTATATATAAAAGTCGACAGCAGAATTTGTTTAATATAATTTGAGAATTTATAAGGCCCACATCCATTAAAAAAATAGTCGCTCCAATAGGTGTTTAAAATTGCATTGCATTGTGTTTTATATAATTAGGCAGTTTCAAAATTATAAATGAAATTAATAAAAAAATATACATTATTTCCATGTACAAATAATATTTTCAATTATTGACATTTTATATGAATTCTCCATCCCTTTGACTCTGTTCAAAGTTAACTTTACATTACAACTAATAATAGAGGAGTTTATCTCTTGAATGAGTATTTCTTTCCCATCTGAATCATTTCATATTTAAGTCAATCTACAATAGTATTGTATTTCTCTAACTACATTTGCCAGATAGATGCCATATGGTATTGCAAATATAAAAATTGTAAAAAAAAAAAACTACGAAAAATCGATAATGTCTTGATCAAGTCAAGTTGAGGGATTTTATTTGATTATTGTATGCAAGTGTATGTGAAAATATATGTATAATAGTAAATCAAAACACAGAGAATCATACAAGTATTCGTGTATGTATATATGATTAAATGTGCTTGCCCATATTGCGCATGTAAGATTGCAATTAATTTGTTTGTATTTGCGATCAGCCCACTAGCACGAAATTCATTCTTTGACTTGCTTTATGATTGTATTACAATTTTAATTTTTTTTTTTTTCTCTGAAGTATTGATATGCTTTTTGTTATTTTTATGTGTATTGACTATTGATATATGCGTGCTTAATGGGAAAATTCATATTTAATTTTTTTTTTTATATGAATATTTTTGATTGTTTATTGCCAATAACTATTACTATATTCTATACGAGAATAATAAAATTTTTAATATACATATATATTTTATTTTATTTTTATTTAATTTATCATTTTTTGAAATATTTATTGCTCATAGTATTCGAAAAATAATTTGCCTAGAAAAGAGTACAGATGAATTTTTGGATTATAGAATTTTCCAAAAATTACCCATTCATACAATACTCATGGCAGCAAGAACAATCACAACAACAATAGCACTCACATGTAAGCGTACATGCACTCTGATGACCTCTCTCTCTCTCTCTCTCAATATTGAACTCCTTCAGCATTGAATAAAATAAAGCACGCCACCATGCATGCCATGTCATGCTGCATGTACTAGGCCAAGCCATGCCACACTTGAGTGCATGCGCATTAGCTATGGTATACGAATATATGGTGATTATTTTTAAGGTGAGATTTTAATATAGACAAATCTATTAAAGATTAGAGATAAAGGGTAAAAATTTACCCGGTTGAGACACAATTTTATTAATAATTTGCACTTTGTACTGAAGCCCCACTAACGGGTAGATACACGGGGAGGGAGGTATTTTGGGAAGAAATGTTGAACAAGAAAAATGAATGGAGGTCAGCCTGAAATTTGACCTCTCCAAAGACGATTCCATTGCAGTTATGAGATTATTACAATAGTTGATTCTATTGTGTTTTTGTTGATTCATTTTGTATGGCAGCCACCTTAGGAGATGGAGCTAGAGGACGGTTAAATTAGGCAGAAATGTTTTCAAGGAATAAATAATGGCAGCTTGTCAAAAATTCATGGATTTTTAGAATAATAATAATAATAATGTAATGTCATGGTAAAAAATTTAGTAGGAGTCATGCAAATATTTCAACCTTGTAGCGGCATTCCCGGCAGCGGTGGGAGTGAATTTTGTTAATACGTCAATTCTGTATGGGAGATCTCCTAAATAGTGAAGTTAGGGCATTATAATGCTTCGAAGAAATATTGCAAAGATAGAATTAAGGGTGATCTGTCATATATTTTCTCCCACTAAGGGCGGTTCTAGGCGTGTAGGGAAGAATTTACTTGAAAAACATAAATTTTGTTGGGCAATCTCTTCAAAGGTTGCATATAGGGGA
This sequence comes from Megamerina dolium, assembly GCA_963854835.1. Taxonomy (NCBI): domain Eukaryota; kingdom Metazoa; phylum Arthropoda; class Insecta; order Diptera; family Megamerinidae; genus Megamerina; species Megamerina dolium. The sequence continues at coordinate 4,775,531 of OY978528.1, forward strand.
TAAATTTATTCCAAAAATGATTGGCTACAAAATATTGATGGCGTTTTGTCATAGATTTTACACCTTTAGAGCTCATTCCTGGATCATTTGTCGTTTTTCAGCAATTTTTTTGGAACTTTGATCTCAATGTGGAGCCATTTGCACTCATTTGGAATTTCTGCATATAGAAATTAAAAAATCCTGCATTATACCATCACTAATGTGCAAGCGCTTGAAAATTCACATAGTCCACATATTCTGTGTATCAAAGTTCATATAAATATATATGTATAATTCACATGTTAGCGAATATGTACATACAAAGGGTAGAGTAAGTGATCTGAAATCGAACTATACCATATATTTACTAGTCTGCTCAAATAGCAACAACAAAATAGTACAATAATAATAATAATAATAATAATAAAACAACAACAACAACAATATAATCTAAACGCATAATCATACGCTGAGTAAATTCGCATAACCGCCCATTGTAACCACCCACATTTCATTTTTGTTATTGTTGTTGTTGTTGGTGTTGTTGATACTTTGATCCATACATACCTACATACATACTATCGAACATACGTGAGGGCAGTATGAATATGTATGTGATTTAGTTTGTTTTTCTCCACAGTTTCAGATCTCATCGATATACGAGACTAAGCACTCAGTCGTGTGTAGTCCATTTCATATGCATTGCACTTTACTTATAGAGGTAAGCATGGTATTATATAGAAATAAAATATAAAATATTTCTTTTTACACCACCGCCAATATGAGCGCCATCATCTTCACATAAGCACATCCATCGATTTCGATTCTAACCAACAAACCAACAGCCCCCCCCCCCCTCAAATTAAAAATAAAAATTAAAAAATACACTCAGATGATCTACATTAAGCGAATAAGTTTATTTGTTTTAGGCATGAATATTGATGTGTGTTTGTGTGTGTGTATGCATTTCTTTAGCAATTCGCATACGTAAAGTTGTCCATATCAGCTCAAATCCATTCGTGAGGGCGTGTTTTATTTAATCTACTTGTATTCGTAGACATATAAACACATGCATTGTATTATTATTATTATTATTTTCAATTTTTTTGTTACACAAATTTGTTGCTTAAGTAATTGCATTATGTCTAAAATTGCAAAAGAAACAACATTGCAATAACAACAACAACAACAATGTAATAATGAAATTTTCAGCTTATTTTCGCTTTGGCGGCATACTTATTTGCTTTGATTTACTTTAAAAAAGGAGGAGGTTGGTCGATTTGATTTCATTTGTTGTTGTTGGTGTTGGTGTTGTCTTTATTGAACATGAAGCTTTCATGTAGGGGCTTGTAATAAATTATAATTTTATTAAAAACCAACAAAACGGTTGTAATTTTATTTTTTTTTTTCATCTAACTTTCAAATCTATGCATATACTATCTACATAGCCAAGTCGATATGAACCACCATTGGACTTTATTGTATATTTTCGTACAAAAGACTGAAGAAACAAACTTGCTCCGTTTTATTTAGTATATATGAAGTTATGCATTTTTTTTTTTTGTTACACTAGGTAAGATTATGTGGCTGATCTCTCTCTGAGAGGACACACTTAGGCCAGAAAGGCCATATTAAAGGCCAATATTAGTCACCATATATACGTAATCATTATAAATCTTTATCTAAACAAATTGCATTTTAATAAATATATTTTAATTTTAAATTTTATATTGAGGAACAAAAAAGAATTTTTTTTTTATTTGCTTTGTTCAAAATCAAGTTTCTTGCTTGCAACAAAATACTAATGGTATACTTTTGAAAGAAAGTAATGTTTTGAAAAAAATTTTAATGTTATATTCCAATACATTCTAGTATATTTCTGTTTATTTCTATTCGTGTTTGAATGTCAAGCGAAAAGTGTAAAAACATACCTACAGAAGCGTAAGTTTATATGGAAGATGGATTTTGTATTCATCTGATTTATGCTATTTTCAAACACATTAGTTATTTAGTGATTAAAACTAAATATAGCGCATTTTAGCTTAATGACTTTATACTTTCGTACGTAAAGTGTGTGAAAACATGCGTACGAAGGCATAAATTTGTATGGGAAGTAGCGGTAATTTTTATCCGATTTGATTCATTTTCCAATATGTCAAATAATTGATAAATATAATCATATATACCGCATTACAGTTTGATAGGTTTATATTTTCGTGCAAAATGCACAATCGAAAGCATACTTTTGTATGGGAGCTATACGTAAATTGCATCAGATTACGTCGATTTTCATGGTCGTGCGTTTTTTAGCAAATCGAATAATATTTCTAAAATTTCAACTTAATAGTTTTATATTTTCGCACGCTAAGTATGAAAACCCATATTCAGTGATGTACTTTTGTATGAAAGGTAGGCGTTGTTTTCATACGATTGCGGCCAATTTTTGAAACATCAATTATGTGATAAATTGACTTTAATATACCGGATTTGAGATTGATAGCTTTGTAATTGCAAGAGAAAAGTGTGTATAATCGAATTCTACAACTTTACGTACCAAATGGTACTTCAAGGACTTTATATTTCTCCGTACAAATTATTAAAATATTTTTAAATATATTTTTCAACAAAAATTGTTTATTTTTAACTTGTCGTCGTTCATATAGTTTTTTATGTATTTTCTTAAATATATGTAGAATAATTTTTATACTCGTAATTTGGCCATATGAATAAATATTTTGGTTTTATTTTGTTTATCGTTGTACTAAAATAATCTGAAATAATTATTCACGAACTATTAATAATTATTCTAACTAACGCCATGGTCACACCTCAATCACCATACACTATATGATTCGTAGGAAAATCCCATATTTTATTATTTACTCATAATTGTCCATATATGATACTAAGCATATTATTATAGTGTACGTTATGATACTATAATATAGAATGCTCATAATTTATAGGGTACACAATATGTACTTGTAATATATACGTAATATCGTAAATTAGTGTTATCGTAAAAATTTCCATTTTGTCATAATTCGAGTTATTACAATATTTTTTATTAATAATTGCATATGCTACAACGAATTATTATAATTATACAATGTATGGATAAAGTGAGAAATTAAAATGAGATGAAAATCATAAAAAAATCCCACTAATAAGTTCCGCATATTAGAGTAATGAATTCTTCTGATTTATGTATGTAGTGTGAAATACTATTACTTGTAAGTATGACAGCATTTACCTAAAATCTCACATAATCGCGGATATATTGTTGCACAGTAATAAACGGATTTCAAATGGAAGTTATTATTAACCAATCAACCCAGAATACGAATGCGATTGATATTAAGGTGCCAATCAACATCTTTCTAATGCACTGGACTTCAATCGGACATTGACTCTTTTCTTATGGGAATTTTAAAATCGCTTGAAGTGAAGTGAAGTGAAGAGGTGGGTAGGACAAGAATCAGGACACCCAGTCAAATAAACATTGTACCCAAACCCAGAAATGTAAAAGAAAATAGAAGGAAACAGAAAGAAGTGATAGATTATAGAATATTACTCTACATCAACAACAATCCAACAATGTCAATCTTGTTCGTGCAAAGGCTGGACAGTGACCAAGGTAGTGCTCTGTTGTGTCCATATCTTCTAAATAAAATTGGGATTCTGGATCGGTGATGACGCCTATAGTGACCATATGATATCCATAAGTGTTGTGCCCTGTAAAGACTTCAATCAGCATCCTGAGGTCCTTAATCCTTATTAATCGTAGAAGAAAGTTTGCTCGTCTGCTTCACAGGTTCATTCACAAAGCTTTTGGCAGTCCTGCATGTCTCCAAGATGAACCATCGAGTCTTATGGATCATGTCCACAGAGTCTTTGATCGATCGCTGGATCCATACAGAGCTCACACCAAATATAGGTTCAGGATCCATGGTCGTACCAGCAGAGCCATCATTGGCCAAACCATCTGCCAATTCATTCCCTTCGACACCGCAATGTCCCGGAACCCAAATAAGTGACGAAGCATATTGCGCTTTGCAACACTGTTCAGCCGCATCTCATCATTCACTGATCATCTTCGAAGAGATGGCAGGGCTCGCAATAGCTTTGAGTGCAGCGTAACTATCACTGTAAATGCGAATTCACTTCCCATGTCATCTTCTGTTAATAATCCCGTATATCACTTTTAGTATGGCGTATATTTCTGTTACAAATACAGTCGCCATACCACTGATGGAGAACGAGTACTTCGTATTTTCATCCAAGTACCAACTGGCCCCCAGTACCATAGCAAGTTCTAGAACCATCCGTGTAGTATATGTGAGTCATTCCTAGTGAGTCATTCATAGTAGTCTCTGGACTTTGATATGGTTTCGGGAAAATAACCACAAATCTACGTCCTTATATGCCTAGGCATATACTTTTTTGTAGTCTCTTCAGATAAGAAGTAGTGGATTTAACCACAGTTCTGTGCCATTAGACCACAGACGCATACGTCACAATGGGTCTACTTAGACAGGTATACAACCAATGCACCATTGCCGGGTTTAAACCTTACGGCAGGAACTTTAATGCTCTAAAGGTTTTCTTCTCAAAATAAATCTTCCAAGAATGCTTTTTTTTATCTAGGAGGACTCCCAAATATTTAACTTCAGAAGGCGTAGTCTTCTTCAACTTCAGACTCAGGCATTTCAGCAAAGATTTCGAAAAAATGTCACTATCAATTTGAGACCAATTACTTACAATTAGACATGAGATCATTTTCGATTAGTACAATAAAAGTAAGAACTTAGTCGATTGCTGTATATGACAGCGGTGATAATTGTAATTACAGAAAACATTCTTAAGCTCACCACAAAACATATTACTTTGCCATATTCAATTAAGCACTATCTGATACATCAAATCACAACAAGAATATATTTTGTAAGAAAAAAAAAACAACAACAACGAGAAGTGATAATCTTCATGAAACTGCGTTGGCCATTGATAGTGATGTTCAAGTTCACATGATCACATATAATGATCACATATGATCACTTACATATGTAGCATGATCAACACGATACGATATGTACTTTATATCATAAAAAATTAATATGGCAAAGAACGAACAAAAAAAAAATAAAAAAATATATGTATACGGGTGGTGATACGATCATATCAGTATCAGCAATAAACTGGTGCAACAGAACAAACAATAAAATCAACAATAAATGTAAGAATGTGATGAGCAAGTTTTGTGAGTGCATTGTGCAGTATGGGTGCTGACAATTATTGTTGTTGTTGTTGCTGTTAATCAGCAACATTAATAAAATATGATGAAAAATTACATACCATAATCACCTGAGCTTAGATTGAACCAACTACTACTACTACTATCTACTACATATTCTTATATGGTGAAAATAAATGTTTTCCATATACGATGATTTTTCCATATGGTCTACCTACCTATCTACTTATGACTATTTGTATGAATATGAAATTTAAAACCAAACATAAAACAAAATGAAGAAGAAGAAGAAGACGAAGACGAAGAAATTAAATACAAAACCCACACATACTCTCGTATGCATATAACTAAACGTGATGGTGATGTGTACTACCACTTGCAAGTAACCTTGTGTCATTTAAACGATGAACGAACCAAACCATCAGAAAATAACAGATGCCAATCAGTTCATTTATTTATTTTGATGACTGAGGACGACGACGATGAGAATATCAACTTGATGATATTGAATGTTGATAATGCTGATGACGATGACGATGATGGTGCAATATATAGCAAGGAGCGCTGCTTAGAAGAGCAACAAACAGAGTGAAAGCAAATAAACGAGACATTCACATATGCAAGACGCCGTATTTTGGTTTTTATTGTATTTGTTGTTGTTGTCTCCCCAATATTCTAGTGTTCGAGGTGGTGGTGGTGGTGGTGGTGGTGGTGCTGGTGCTGGTAGTGCTTCGAGGTTTGGTTGACGCGACATTGACGACTTTGTTGATAATTTTGATTTTATTATGTTAATAAAATGTTATGGTTTAAAATGTTACTACCACAACACAAATCACTTGTTGTTGTTGTTGTTGTTGTTGTTGTTGTTCTTATATCGTATAGCAAACGTTTAAAATGAATGAGTCTGTGCATCATAACTCATTAGTGTGTCCGCACGCATGCGCGTGTAAGCACAACAAAAAATAAATAAAAATAATAATAAAAATAAAAATAAATAACACAAATATACACCAATACATGTATAGATTTAGAGACATAAATTTAATGATTTAGACTTGAACTCTTTTGTTTTATATGCTATATTCATATACATTTAATTATTGTATGTATATGGAGCGTATATGGTATATGTATATGTACCTGTATTAATATACGTTTAATTGGATTAAATAACAATATCAACAAGAATAAGAACAATAAAAAAAAATGTGACATTGTTCAAGTTATACGATATGCTTCGTTCATTTTTCTGATACCCATCATCATCATCATCATCATCATCATCATCATCACTATAATCACCACCACCACCAGCAGCAGCACCAGCAGCATGTAATTTCGAATGTATTTGTTTGTTAATTTTATAGCTTCTACATAGATACAATATATATACATATAATAGAACATTTATTTGTTCATAATTTTCTATTTTATTTAATTAGTTAAGTAAAAAAATATCATCTCATTCTTGTCATTCTTACTATATGGGGGGTCTTTTTATGTACACTTGTACATATTTAGTTAGGTTCATCTATCCATATGCATTTATAACATGATCAATATAATTCTTAATTAAAGAATTAAAAAAAAAAAATAAAGTCAGAGTAATAGTAGTAGTAGTGATTAGGCATTTGTGGTAGAAGAAACAATTTAAATAGATTAATAGATTTTCAATTTAAATAAGCAAATCCATATTATAAATAGCCGTTTTAAAAGATCAGTATGAATTTGTATATGAATACAGTATTTAGTTAAAAAAAAAATGCTTGTTTAATTAGGGCAAACTAGCACGATTACATCTTAAGTAGTTTAATCAGTTTGAAGATGTAATTTTTATGTCTTTAGGATAACTTCTATTCATTGAATATTATTTTTGGCCTCTTGTGTGATTTATTTTGTATGCTGCTTGACTTTTGGTGCTTATAATATTGAAACTAATAGTAATCAAGATAGTGGATTTCAAAATATAGTGTAAATTTTCAATTAAAATTAGTTTATTGTTCAAAATTAGTTTAGATTTTGTCTATTGAAAATAAAAATGGACAAATTTTGCAATTTTCAGCCAAAAAAGTTTGGTCAAATATAAATTTATTATCAATATTATTCAATTTTGCATACAAAATGCATATTTACGAGTTCGTACTATCCTTCATTGAGGGTACTTTTCTGCACATACACACTATGTATATGAAAAATTTTTATCAGTCGAAACTTGTTGTTGTTGTTGATTCTTGCATTAGCTATATGTATGTATACTGTGAGAACGTAATTTCGATATTTCAGAAAAAAAAAATGAAGTCATTTCATGCTGAGTACAACTAATATGAGCGAAATCAAACTTTATAAATAAAAAATATATAAAAACAAAATAATAAAAAATAAATAATTAATAATATAAATCTAAAATATAAAAAATAATAAATATAATAATAAAATTAAACAAAACAATATAAATAAAAATAAATAATATAAAATAATATTAAAAAAAAAAAACCTCAAATATTGTATTAAATACAAAAATTAAGAAATAAATATATTGTAATATTGATCTAGATACTCTTCCATTTTGAATGAATTTAAATAATGGAATTTGTCCAATTCGTTCTTGTGATTTTGAGCTTCAATCTCAACTATCTCAAAATTCTCCTCTCTAATTCAACTTTGTTCCATTTACTAAAGCTAGAAAATATTCAGTGATGTTCAGTTAATCAAATCCGTAATAGAACAACGAAGCCATACAATATGAAATTTGTTCGGTTCAAATAAAAATATACTCTTACTTTTATGTGCAAGTTGTCTCAAGAAGCTAAACTAAATTTGTTTTTTTTTTTGTTTTTCATATAAAAAGACTTTGGCCTCAACACAATTATTTTATGCTGATATACACAGTCTTATGTATTAGTTTAAATTATGAGCATTAAGATTGTCACATCTGACCCACCCTATTAACACGTATATTCATTTTCATATATAATTCTTAATTTTATTTTACTTACTGATCTTATTCTAATCTTCAATTGATCTTTCACTGATCCTTCATTGATCTCTATGCTGATCCTAGTTATGTTTTGCTTCTGTTTATTCACACATATCATATATAACACTTATAAGCAAAAAAAAAAAAACCAAAATAAATACATACCTTTATTTAAGTTGAACAAATTTTCACGCATTGTCATCTAGTTGGGGTGAAATATGTTACATGCATACAACAAAAAATGACAATAGCCTCATACTACAAGTATGAAAAAAAAAAATTCCAAAAATATTTGAATTCAATACAATATGTACTCCAATAGTGTATAAATATATTTTATATGAGTAAATAAGCTACTACCACAACTACCCATATTGCTTACCAACTATCATACAGTGCAAGCACAGTTCAAAATATCTTTCTTTGCTTTGCTTATATTTTGTTTTTGTTTTTCTTATTGCTTTGTCTCATATGTACTCATATATGTGGCTGTGTATGTGACTGCGACATTTTTACAACTTTTTGATATATTTTATTAGCATTGGCCCTGCTCTTGTCTGTCTTGCTGATTGTATGTCTGTCTGCCTGTCTTTGTATCACTATATGATTTCAGTTGATTTAGTTTCATTTTAGTATTGCCTTCTTTTTTTATACATGTTTTCATTGTTCTGCGAATTGTTGTGTCAAGTCAAAATATTTATTGAGTTCAACCAAATCATGTTTTATTGTTATTATTGCTGTTGTATGCGTGTGTGTGTGTGTGTGCCTATGTATGGATGTGTTTTTTTTTTTTGTATTCTTATTCTTATTATATCTCTCATCAATATAATAATAATTTTTGTTATCATTATTAACTTAACACTGTCGTAGGGGTGAAAATTTACCGAATGCCGATATAAGTAGTTCATCTGGATTTTCTGATTCCTAGGACAAAGGTATATATTTATTTTCCAAGAGTTTCTTGGAAACACTAATACCAAAAAGCATTACTCACTCAATCCCTGTTCCACTACAAATTTTCATTTTATATAAAGAAAACCTCAATTTTGCAGGGCAGCGAACCAAAGTGCTGGTGATGGTGGATAAATTTATTTAAAGGAAAGGTTGTGACAAAATAATTAATGAGAGTCTATCGTGTGCTCCATTCCACAAGTGATGATTTCTGGACAATTATGTGGGCATTTTTCGAATTTCAGGAGCTTTGGCTTATATTTTGTACGGGAAACCTGCCTAAATTGTAAAGATGGGAAGTAAGAAATTTTTTTTTGAAAGGCACTCTGGAAGTTGGTAAAGCAACATTTAATATAAATGTCAATTTCATGAGTGTTAAAGTATACTAAGTGAAAATGTTGAAGACACAAAAATTAATGAGTGCCATTTATGGGTTAAGGGAGACCCTTGATACTAATAAGAAGCATATTCGATTTTGATGTAGTAAATTTAGGACAACTTCTGAAATCTGGATAATAATATTGATGAGCAAATGACCACTATTCCATTCCATTTTTTGTTTGTTTTGTTTAAAAACAAATTTCAAAAAAAAAAAAAAAATATTCATATAAATAATTTTGCATCCCAAATTGTATTGTGGCATCACTATCACACCATCTGTATCATCTTCATCATCATCATCATCACTAACAATATTTGATAAATGAATTTGTTGTAAAATTTTGTCACTCGTGCAAGTCGTTAGCAATCGATTTCGATTGTTATGGTTAATATTTGACTATGTACAACTGCACATATCCTTGATCTCGATAATATGCCTATACTCATACTATCTCTCTTACCTACATATATTCTGTGTAGACAGGCACACTCACATTACATATGTGAGCCTCCCTTTTTTTTATTAAGAAATTTATTAACAAGCATTAATGTTGAAGTAGTTATTGTATGCATACATGTTCGATGTTATTATGTGATTGTTGATCGTTTTGATATTCTTTTAAAAGAAAAAAATTATCAGAAAACATTCAAAAATTAAAGAAAGAAATTCCAAAAAATCCAATGAATTAATTCTTTTCAGATCTCACATAAACACACACACATTTTCTGTGTGTGTTATAAATTATGCACTTAAGTTGAGGGTGTTTTCATTATTACGATCATGTTGTGGCTTTCAAATGGAGTTCAACATTATGCACATATATTTATATGTGTTTGTATGAATATATGTACATATTTTTGGCATTTTGTATTCTGACATGTTTTTTTTCTGCATTTTTTGTTTCTTTTGTACTGATTTTCCTCTCTCCCGTTTATGCTTGCGTGTGGTGTCCAGAGCAAAATAACCAATGCCAATTTACCAGCACTATTAAATGCATACTACTCATACGACGACACATCACAGCTGAACTCCTGCTGTGCTTGGTGACACTGACACTGGCACATTGGATTGGAGTCTAGATTTTTTGTGGTTGATAAAATCAAGAGCAAACACCATAATAAATACATACAAACATATGTACACAAACTTACAGTGTTTCAAAACCTGTGTCTAAAGGTGTGCTCTTGATGATGATGATGACGATGATGCTGCTGTTGCTGTTGCTATTCCATTTGTTGCCATATAAATGTTGAGTATATGTAGTTATGTTACTTGTATAATTTTATTTGGTATCTTTTTCATATTGAACATGCCTCCTTGTAATTTGGAAAATGTTCAAAAATGAAATGTGATCATATATTAAGCATATTTGTTCGATTTTATTTTTTATTTCTTTAGTATTCATTTCTCTTCTTTTTGTGATTATTTTGAATTCCAATGGAGTATTAATGATTTATTTATTAAATTAAATGATTTGTATTGTCACTTTTACATTATATTAATATCTTAACATTTAACATTTAACATTTAACATTTAACATGTTGCTTAATTTGTTATCAACATTATAAAATGTTGCTTTGTTTTAGGAATCAATACAAATGTTGTGATTTACCTTGGATACAAAAAAGATGAAAGTTTCATCGAAAACAATAGAATTTTTGGTGATTGATTTGCAGAAAAACTTTAATTTCAATATTTTATGTATGTTTAATTTCATGTTTGCTAAGAAAACGACTCCTGCGAAATCTGAAAAACAATGAAGTACAAATTGATTGACAAAATTCCATGTTGATGCAGTCAGTATCCATCGCATACGAGCCTTCATATATTTAGTTGGTCATGTGCCACACTGCGACCTTTAGCGAAATCTTTTAGACGTGTCAAAATTTTATAAATAACAAAATAAATGATTAAAATACTTCAACAAGTGCATATGCTCCATGATAAATTTTTAATTAGTTCTTTATAAGACAAATAAATCTGAAATTTTTTTTAAACCCATACACATATACACACACAGTGGTATATTTATGTATAATTATATCTAATCACAAGACCATAACCAATTTGCATATATAAATAAATATCGATGCTATGCTATGAAATGTATGCTATGCTATACACTGCGGTAGGTCTCATCATCACCGTCATTATTATCATCATCATAGCACAACATATCACACAAAACACTTAAATTTTACCACAACGAATAACAGCTATACTATAGTGCATATGGCCCACTGCCATACTCATTCACACGCTTGATCACACGACTTTCCATTAACATTATCATAATGAAAATTGTGTTAATTTCTCATTGTTTATATATTGATTTTTCTCAACCTCAAAAGAAAATCAATTTCAAATACAATAGTAACAGCAATAATTTGTAAAGTTGTCATAATTTTCGAATTTTTTTAGTTTTTTTGGTATTGTTTTCTTTTGTTTGTTTCGATTTTCGATCAGTTTTTTTGTTTTTATTATTTTTTTACATATTGTCACTAAACCAAAGCAGCTCTAAATATAAAAAGTCAATAGAATTTTCGAAAGCGTAACTTTTTTTTAATTTCATCATCATTCTAATGACTGTCTGTTGATTTTCTTTGCCAATGTAAATTGTATATTAGAATAATAGAAGCAGAGCTTTTTAGTCTTTATGTTTGTTTGTCTCTTTGTTTTATTTATATGTATTTTGTGTAATGATATTTGTTAAAAAGTTGTTAATTCAATAATTTCTTGCACCCACCACCGTAGTCCAATCTAAACACAGTTTAACGGTAACATTTGTTACTTGGTGTGAAGTGACCACACACATAGCAGACAAAGAATAATATTGATTTGCAATATTAATACTGAAGTTAACGGAGCAAGTGTGTTTCTTGGGGTCTTTTTTCTTCCGTGTGATGTATACCTCGGATCTCGGATGACATATAAGTCCTCCTATAGAGAAAATATTGGAATGAAAACATTATTAGCGATCGATTCGAAAAATGATTATTTAGAAAACAATGTATATTCCCTAAAATATGGAAATATATGTGGTAAGAAATTTCATAATTTCATGTTGAGGACGAAAAATTAATAGAGATCGGTCCTGTTGATATTCGTTTCTTTCATTATTTTTGATTCTAGCACATATATTCGCCTAAATTTGTGCAAATTCGCCGATATTTGTTGTTGTTCCATTCTTATGATATTATTATAACGTGAAAGGATATAAAGCGAAAGGATGACCTGTTCTCTGTCCATTACGGAGGTCCATGAATGATCACCATATCAAGGGATTTTTAAAATGGAAGTGCAGATGAGCAATAAACAATGTATCATACTATTTTTTACTATAAAATTGTTCATATTAATGAAGTTACTATAAATTTTGTTATAATTGTAATTGTTGTTGTTGCTATTGTGGTTGTTGAGATAGTTGTTGTTATATATTAATTTTGATTTATATTTTTTTATAAGAAATCCATTATTTATACACTCTGTAACAATATAGCTACTACAAGAGATATACACATGTATATATTGAGTTTACCCTTACTCAGTGCATACATACAGGGTACTTCAGCAATGAACCTAATATAGTTTTATTTCAGAAATAGGGAAGATCATAATAATTACAAATGAATATCAGCCTTAGTCTCGGACATGGATAATTCAGTGTATTTAATTTATGTTTCTCATAATTTTGTATGCTCTGCAGCAAAGTTCAAATATATTTAGGTAGATTTAAAATTTAATTCATTTAAAAATGGGATATAAAATCCTCATAAATTTGTGTCAAACTGACTAAATCTATACAAAATTAAAAACAAAGTGAATATGTATTTATGAAGAAACTTCATCGATGGAATACAAATTTATGTGGGGCTTCACATATTTATTATCATAGAAAAAATCGAAAATCCATAAGCTCTGAAACACGCTGTATATTTACCATACACAACGGTTTGTTCAGTATTCTATTTATATTTTTAATATTTAGAAATATTTTTTTTTTATACACTCACATTATAAAAGTATTTTTAAATAACCTCCTTTTTTTTATAAAATCAATTTTTTATTTTTTGTTCTTTCTTCAACTCACATAACACACTTGATTATCAATCAAATTTTTGCTAGTTCACCACAAAGAAAAAAATTGAATATTTATTTAGTAATTTTTTAAGTTATTTTTTTGAACACATATGCTAATAATTTTAGTAATTAATTATTTTCAATATATGAGTTTAACCAGAAAAAAAACATATCATCATTATCATTATCATTATATACAAAAAAAAAATAAATAAAAAAGATGTGGTAATAGCAATTTAAGAACAACAACAATAACATCAAATTATTTAACCTTGACGTTTGTTTTTGATGCTATGAAATTAGAACTTAATTTGATACAAGAATAATTAGGTAACCAAAATAAACAAAAAATAAAATCAAAACAAATAATAGACTGGAAAAAAATTATTTAATAAAAGCTATACAAGAATAAACAATAATAAATATTAAATTAAATTAAAATACAAAAATCATTCTTCTCTCACATTAAAAGTCACAATTGTAATAATTTCATCATAATTCATACAGCAAATTGTCTTTCCATAATTTACAAGTGCACAACTTTGCGACTCATTGTGCCTTCCATTTGCATGAAGGTTTCATTTCAACATTTTAATTGTCATAATTTTTTTTTTGTTTGATTGTTCATTTTTCATATTTTTTTAGTATAATTATGCGTATCATTGCTAGTACAATACTCCTTTTTTTTTGTTCTCTCGTTTTTTTTTTCATCAAATTTATTTAATTTCAATGTTTAACTTTTGTGGTACAAGAGAACAATAGCATAACTATAGATGTATCTACATACTAGACATATCTAAGTGGTATTTTTATTCTAACAGTTAATTATGCAAGACAATGATAATGATAATCGTAATGGTGATGATGATTATGAAAATATATACTACAATGACCCAAAGAATACGAATCTTAGAAAGAAAAAAAAAAACCAAACAAAGAATACTTGGATTTTTATTTAGTTTTCGTATTATTATTGGCATCTTTTGTTTTTATTTAATTTTTTTTTGTATGCTAATAATGTAAATATTTTGTCTTTAGGTCATTGGGTTATGTTTAATTATTTATTTGAGAATAATAAAATAACAAAAAAAAAAATTTTTTTAATTAATAAAAACGTAAAATGATGATGATGGTGATGGAATTAATGGAGAATAAATAATAAAGAATATATGTATGTACGTATACATTATGTGCTGGCATAAATAGAAGTACTATCTGTAAGATCATATGGGAAAAAAAATATATTGTAGGTATTTACCTAAATACAATTTGTATATATGTAATTACAATAAATATATACAAGTATATGAATATTATAATGATTCTTTTATGTTTTTTAGTTTATTATTTTAATTAATTTGATTGTAGTAAAATTGCATTTTAGATTAAAAAGACAGCCAAACTTATCTCCCCATAAATAAAATACCTAAAAATAAAATTCCAAAAAAAATATCATTTTCAACGAGGTCGAGCCGACTCAGGTGTCTGGAGGTCACTCCACGAACTCCAAATATCCCCAGTAATATAAGACTGACTCCCATTCGTTTTTCTGTTGGAAATTTTCTGCGAACTTATTTATCCTTTACCTTACCTTATCCCTTAAGGGGATTCCCATACAAAATGAACACAAAAATATTTGAAAATCGACAATAGTTGCCCAGGAATTGCTACTTTCCTTGTTTATTATAAAAATTTCCCTCGAACATATTTAACCTCTATTTTTATCCCTTATAGAGGGGATACCTATACAAAAAGAACTCAAAATCGAATGAAAATAAAATAAAATAAATAAATGACTCTAGCAATCGTTTCTAGAGAGATGAAATATATGACTGACCCACATTCAGTATTTTGTCAACATTTTTTCGAAATATTTTTACCCTCCATTTATTCACCTTGAGGGGACTTCCATATAAAAAGGCAGAAAAAGCAA
The DNA here is from genome assembly GCA_963854835.1 of Megamerina dolium. NCBI lineage: Eukaryota > Metazoa > Arthropoda > Insecta > Diptera > Megamerinidae > Megamerina > Megamerina dolium. Next base: position 4,791,088 of record OY978528.1, read on the forward strand.
TTGGAAATCATCAATAACTTCATGGGCATGCTTCCTAGAGTAGTTAAATATAAAACTGACCTCCAATAATCTTTCTTTTGACAAATTTTCTTCAAATATACCTACTATCGCCATATTCACCACATATTAGAATATTCTTAGAATATGTGGTGAATATGTGGTGAATATGACTTTAACTTCGTCAGAGATGTCTGTCAATTAGAAAGCATTTAATCAAATTTGACATAGCAACACAAAACAATGTCAAATGAAACAAGGTGATCATTTACACCAAATGCCTATCTTGATGTTTTGCTGGTAAAAGTAGTCAATTCGCTTACATACCCAAAAGCAAATAATATGTAAAATTCAACGTAGAATAAAATTTTTCACATCTAAATTATTCCCAGTGGAATGTTAAAAATAATTACAAGTAAATGGTAATTATTTACAAAAAAAAAATGTGTCGCAGGAATCTCTGCTCGATTAGACGATTCGATATCTGATATTAGTGACCTCGAATTTCCCTATGTATAACATCCCTGCTACGGAAACCGTAGCAATTTAATATTTACTTTTTAATACTCCGATACATAATATTCTTACGAGTTGATCAATATTTAATACAGATTTCTCTAAAACTGAAAGAAGGATAGGTGTTGCCATTTTCATGACTTTACTTAAATCTTAAATATACCTTTCAGTGTCCGAATTTTCTTAGCTTTTTGTGACAGCAAGTACAAATGTGACTATACCATATATTTATTATCATTATATTATCAACGTTATCATTATATTAATGGTAATGTCTCTCTATCTCTATTATGTTCAATTAATTGATTCAGCATGTCAAAAAAAAAAACAAATCAAGAAAAATATATCATAAATAAAATAAGTCATCCATGAAAGTGTCTTCATTAAAAAACTCAATACTTTTTTATGGATTTTTTCAATTTACTAAATAATTTTTTTACCATTTTTTTTTCAAAGCATTTTTTATTTAAATAAAAAATTAGTTAAAGCATTGCTGATTTATATGCCCGTTTTATTATTTATTTTTAGATGATTTTTGTTTTCTTTTTGGTTTGTTTTTGTTTAACACAAAAACAATAATATATAGCAGTATATCATCAGTAAAATTCTACTTACATAGTCGTCGTATATTTTGACTTGGCACATCATAATAACACATTTGTTTTACTTGATTTAGCTTTTAGTTTAAATATTTATCGACAACTTAAATAAGCAACAAAAAACAAAAAAAAAAAAATAAAAAATTATTTAACATAAATAAAAAAGATGTTAAAAAATTATTCGTTTAGTTTTCGTATGCTTTTTTTCGAAATGTATTGTAATTTTTTTCTTTCTTTTCATTTTGTGCTTCTTTTGTCATGGGAGCCTTATAATATTATGATTATCATTGGTTAGTAATAGAAAGAAACAACAAAAATTTGTACATACATACATATATATTATATGTGTATGTATCTTATATTGATTTTAATTAAATTTCCTTGAAATCATCTTCTAACACATGCAATGTTTATATGCATACATATAATCTTATACATACTTGTTCACTTAGCAGTAATAGACATAGTTACATACATACATACATACATACATACATACTCGTATGTATTGTACAAGTGCCAAATATGATTATTTACATACACGATGTATGCTAATACAAATGTACATAAGTTACACTACATAACATTTCTGTGGTCTCACTTGTTTGGAAACATTTGTTTGGTTTGTTGCTTGCGAACTCAGCAACAATATGTACAAACATATATGGGAACCCCACTAACGAGTAGAGAAAGGCGATAGGTATGCTTTATGAAAATGTTAATACAAAATAATTAAAATACAAAAATTAAAACTCTGTAGAGGCGAGTCCTGGGCAACTTTGGAATTATTTTTTTTTTCTCCATTTATTTTGCACCTACCCATTGGGTAATTAATAATTATATTATATTATATTATATAATAATTAATAATTATTACAATTCAATTTGTAGAGGAAACAAGCATTGCTGTACCTCTTTCTAAATTAATGTTTTAAAATAATTTATAATACAAAAATATTTTTTCCTATCTTATAAAAGATGATGCAAATCTTTTCAGTCTATGTGTTGTTCTTGTGTTGCTTCTCGGTTCACTCGCAAGTACATTTGGATGATGCTCTAGTCGTTTTAGGTAACTTCGGTTATATTTAAGTATTTCTTCTTGAACTGTTGGCAATTTTAGATCATGATGTATCCTATCATTTGTAACGTACCATGGTGCGTTTGTTATCATCTGTATGATATTTGTATGATGGCAATGTTCGATTTTGCAGCTGTCCCCCACAGTTGGATTCCGTATGACCATATTGGCTTAACAACTGATTTCTAAATAAGTAGTTTGGTGTATAGAGATAAATGTGAGTTGCGACCAATTAACCACTGCAATTTATTTAACTTTATACCTAGCAGTTTTTGTAAAAATATGTTTTTGCCATGTGAGCCTTCTGTTCAGATGGGGACCAAGATATTTGGCGTTATCTTCCTGAGGTAAATATTCACTGTTAAGTGTCACGGGTGGACAATTTTCTTTGCCTGTTGTATATGTCATCTGAACCGATTTGGAAGTGTTTACCTTAAGCTTCCACATATTCAACCATACTTGTATATTATTTAAGCCAATTTGGATATACATTGAGGCAGTGTTTGGATTAGCATGGCTTGCCAAAACAACAGTATCATCAGCGAACGTTGTAATAGTGGTATTCTCTGTTGTTGGCAAGTCAGCAGTAAATAGAGTGTAGAGAACCGGACCTAGTACGCTACCCTGCGATACACTGGAGCTTATTTCGAATATTGGCGTATGTTCTTCGTTAAATTTGACCATAAAATTCCTTCGCTTCAAATATGATTTAAGAATTTCATAATCTGGTTTTAGAAGAGTTTTTTTTTTCAGTTTGTATAGCAAGCCATTGTGCAAAACTTTATCAAAGGCTTGCGTTATATCTAAGAATGCAGCTGTGCAGTATTGCTTATTACGATAGTAGTATTTATCACACTGGAATTATTGTCGATTTTGTGTTAAAAATTGAGAATTTCTAAAGTTTTTGGTATTCATAGATTTTGTTCATCAATACATCGTTTTGATTATAAACGCAAAAGTATAAATATTGCAATATTTTTACAAGAACTATGTTTTTCGATTTGATTTTCAATATATAATTTTCACGATTTGATGAAATTCTGACTATTTTTTCCATTATAATTCCTCAAATGACTTCCCTTAACTATTGGCAATATCATTAAATTATTCGGTGATGTGCTGAAGAAACAATTCCGTTTGTGCAACAAAAATTTCTAGTGATTGCAATCAAATTTCGCAGACTGTCTCATTCAGTCTGTACTCGCATGCTATGCTATGCAAATTTAACTCGTATATATGGTGATGGTAGTTTAGTTTAGTTAAAACAAAATAATGTTAATTTGTTAATAATATTATTGTAGTATTTGTTGTTGTTGTTGTTGGTGTTATATAGCATATACACATGTATGGTTTTTTTTTTCTCCTCTCTCGATTTCATGGGATTTGAATTCGATATGCACATGTATATGAAATTTTATTAAAAAAAAAAAGATTCACTAACAAAAGCATCAGCTAAATATGCTACGTTTATTTATTAAACTGGGTGTGGTCAATATTATTTTTTTTTTTTACATTTTCGATTTTTATTTCTCTTCAAAAATTACTGACCATATCCGCGTTAATTATAATGATATTTTGTGAATTAATGGTAACATAACATTAGTACAATATATCTTCGCTATCATTGTCACTACTATTTATTGCCAGCCATTGCCTGTTAATGATTTATCATTGCAAACATTTTATGAATGAAATTTTCATACATGTTTTGTTCGAGATTTTTATCAATGGAAATTTTTTTATTTTTTTTATTGTTTGATCATAATTATTATTATAATAATTATTGCTATTAGCTTGCTATTATTATTTATGTAAGTACCTATTGTATTTATTGTTCTTTTGTATAACTTTGTAGGTGTTCACAGGTATTAATTATTAATTTTAGTTTCATATAATTACATATTGTAATTGACACGAGCGTTTCTATATGATATTGTGTATGAAGTCGATAATTTTTTTTTTTTTTTTTTTTTTTTGTAAATAAAGCGAAAGTTTTCTTTGAATAGGGAACTTTGCGAAAATGTAGTTTAATGTTTGATTTGTTTGATTGGATTTTTAAATGAGCTCGTATTCGATTTCTTGAATATGCAAGAAACTTAATACTTAAGCATATCAAATATGTGATCCTTTTAATTAAGAATAAATACGTAAAGTATCTGTCAGTGTGTGTGCCTATGATTTTTATTATCTTATCATCATCGTCGTGATCATCAAATCAAATCAGAATCAAAAATGTAAAATATAAAAAATTTTATTGCATTCAAAGGAATGCCATACAATTATTGATGATATAAAAAATATATTCCAAAAAAAAAAATTAAAAAAAAGGAAAAACTTCTCATGCAGTTGTATTGCATATTTGATATCGATTTAATTTTTATTTCCAGTTTTTTGTTGTTGTTGTTGTTGTCTACTCTTAATTTTTCATATTTCTTTTTTTCTCATATAAATTTATGATGATAATAAATCATGCTTTGAATTCTTTAAACATATATAGATTCATTGAAATTGTCTGGTATACATTTTGTTGAATAAAAATAAAAAGGAGAAAAGTGTAACAAAACGAAAATTGGATCATCAATTAAGAGCAAAAAAATAGAAAGAACAACTTTTTATAACATCTTATTCACAACAAAAAAAAAAAAAGTTATATTATTTTATGAATTTACAATAATATAAATACCATTTGAGAATCGTGTTGTGCTCCACATGAAATATAAAAGTATTCGTATTGAATATTTACAATATTTATAAGAGCTCTCACAGTGCATTCGAAGATAGGAATAAAATGCCACAACAACAATAATAAAGATAGTAAATAAGTAGTAACAGAAGCAATATATGATACAATATAAACCACATCATCATCAGCAAGCAATTGAGTTCACATAGTTGGCACACAATTTTAACAACAAATTTTTTTGATTTCAGTGATCATGATGATGCTTGATCGTCATCGTCATCGTCAGATGTTATTTGACATTTGAAAATGAGGGTCCTTTAACAATACTCATATTGGCTTCTGCATCCCCATTATTGCTTACTCTCTGCTGACTCATGCATAGACATATTTAGGCTATCTTGTTAGTACACATAACATATAGTAGTAAATAGATGGGCTCAGTACCCAGTATACCATTTTGATTGTATACGAATATATGCCTACATGTTTATCTGAATTGGTTACATGGCTGCACAGCTTGTTTGTAAGATGATAAATTGTTCTAACTGTTATATGTACGTAGCTAGAAGGTATTGTAAAATTGATCTGGAATTAATGTTTTTATTATTACTATTGTCATTGTTAGAAGAAATTTACTACGATCCTGTTTTGAAATAAATCAATCATAAATTTGTATTTATTCGTGGGATGCCTTATGTAAAATATTCGTAAGGAGACTATATGAAAATATCCATTCTTTTGTATGTGAGGTAGGCGGTGGTTTTCATGCGATTTCAACCATTTTTGAACTTGCTTATACTTTCCTAATTTCAGTCGTATGTATGTACATAGTTAGTTTTAGCTTCGTCAATTCAAATTTTCATATGCAAAGCGTGAGAACATATAAGGTCTAGTAAAAAGTAATCCATTATTTTTGCATTAAATTGAAAGTTTTATTTAGCATAGTTCGAATGTTCCGATTTAGGTCAAATATGCACCGGTTTGTTCGATAACTTGTTGCTATTTTGAAGATAATTTCATAATGTCACTTTCATAGAAACCCTCGTCCCTATTGGCAAAAAACTGGGACAGTCGATTTTCACAAGTTTCTCTTGAGGCGAATTTTTCACCAGCAAAATCATTCGCCATAGACAGGAACAGGTAGTAATCACTTGGTACCAGGTCCGTACTATAAGGTGGATGCATAAGAACCTCCCAACCAAGCTCCCGGAGCTTCTGGCGAGCCACTATCTATGTGTGTGGCCTGGCGTTGTCCTGTTGGAACACAATTCCTCTCCTATTGGCCAAAGCTGGTCGCTTCTGGGCGATTGCTTCCTTCAGACGGTGCAATTGTTGAGGGTACGGGTCCAAATTAAGAGTTTCTGGGCGTAGGGAAGCAGCTCATAGTAGATGATTCCCTGCCAATTCCACCAAACACATAGCAAAACCTTTCTGACCGTCAATCCTGGCCTCGCCATCGTTTGCGCCGGCTCACCGCGATTCGATCACGACCGTTTCCGCTTGACGTTGTCGTAAGTGACCAACTTTTCATCACCAATAACTATCCGCTTCAGAAATAGATCGATTTTGTTGCGATTCAGCAGCGATTCGCAGATGGAAATTCGGTCCATGAGTTTTTTTTTGCGTTAACTCATGGGGCACCCATACATCGAACTCCTTTTTGTATCCAGCCTCATTTAAATGGTTCCAAACGGTTTTTTGTGCAATTTTTAGCTCCTGGGCAATAGAAACAGAGACGGTCAGACTCGACGATTTCCATTATTTTATCGATATTTTCGACAATTGGCCTTCCAGAACGTGGTGTATCTTTGACATCAAAATTACCGGAACGGAATTGACGAAATCAAAATTGCACGTGATTGGCTGTGATTGCAGTATCAGAACCATAAATAATATTCACATTTTCAGCCGTCTAGCTTGCGTTTTCGTGTTTATCGAAGAAAAACTGTAAAATATGGCGTATTTTCTCTTTACTGGTGTCCATATTTGACGCGTGCTCAAACAATACTGAGTCAAGCAATCAAAAAACTGTCTGAAAAGTATATTTAGTACAAAATCCTATCTTTCTAACGCCATCTAGCGTAAACCGATCACACTTATACAACGCGAAATATAGATTACTAAAGCCATCTATTGGAAAAATAATGGATACCTTTTTACTACACCATATATTAGTAAAAATTAGTAAAAACTTTAGTCCGATAACTCAATATTTTCGTTCCGAAACTATAAAAATATGCATTCCAAAACATACTTTTGTATGGGAGGTAAGTGTAGTTTTGATTAGATGTTCTCTATTTCCGAACTCATCCCTACGTTGGTGAAAAACAATCTTATAGGTCGATCTTCAGCAAAATTTCTTCAATATTAGGCTCATACTATTCATCTCATACTATTCTATACTCCCTAATAGTGTTGTACAAGTAAGTGTAGCTACAAGTCAATTTTAAATATCCTCAGACACAATTAATATTGTATTTAACTATATAATGCATACATCCTTACAGTAGTTAGAGATTATTTATGGCGATTTGTAGAATTGACAATTCAATTAAATATAACGGATATTATGTAACACCATCCATCCACCAGTAGATCTCACTACGTTACTAAATAGATTAAAGAAATAAATTTCAATTTTTGATTGTCACGTAGCAAAATTTAATTTTTGTCACACCTAAAATGCTTATCCATTGTTGCGATCGATTAGGAAACCGGAAGATGTGAAAGAGGAAGTATGTATGTTATGTACATATAAGTATTGTGTATATCATTTTAACGGTAACAGTATTCTATTATGCATGTATAGGAACATATGTACAGAACAACTATCCCGCATTTTTAATCATACAATTGTATTTGATTAAATTAAAATTCTAACAAACAACTAAATAACTGAAATTAATTCAGTTTATTGTTATCCTGGTAGCACTGAGATATCAACGAGTAAATCAGTAAATGAACGAGTATATTGATGATAAATATGGCAAAAATTACAAATCCAATTGTTGTACGATTTTCAGCGAACATAAGGCATATTTTACTATAGGTACATTTACAGTACTTTGAGGACAATTTGGTATGCCTTTTGTTATTTACAAATTGATAACGATCATGCGTTTACCTCACGCACGCCTAGAATGACGCAAAAAAAAAATAATAATAATAAAAACATTTATAAAGAAGGGACATATGCGAAGACATACTCATATCTGGTGTGGTTGACTGATGATTGCTGATTCTTGGTAATGAATAGTGTGATAGGCATATGGACTAATATGTTGAATGTATCATCTGTATTGTGTACGAGTATATAAAAGAGTATTGTAGTAGATTTTGATAAAAATCTTTAATTTTTTATTATATTCTCATATATATTATTCTTTTTCACATTCGTAGAAATTATATTTTTCGATCATATCGTGCTATGCGATTGGAAAGTGTTCCTTTTAGCACATTGAAGTTTACTATCTATTATTGAAGGATAATACAATGGCAGCATAATGAGAACATATGGACACATGGTCTATATAAATTTTGCTCGATTGTAGAATATTAAGGAATTTCAAGAAATTAATAACAAATATTTATATTTAGAATAAATTTAATTTTTTTATTTCAATACTCAGGCTAACGATCGTAAAATATGTCGAATTTTTGTTTTTTTTTTTAGTGTAAGAAAATGTGCATTAATTCCAATAAAATGTGCAATATTTTCAATTAAAAATAAATGACACTGTTTTCTATATCTCAAATATACAAGTATGGTTTCTGGAAACGGTAATGGATTTGAACAGGAACATGAAAATATAGTACTTTGATTTCGTCTTGTTTTTTTTTGACTGAATATCGACAAATAACTCCGCAGCTGCTCAAGAATCGTCTCCAGGAGGTGGAATATAACTCGGATTCTCCATTAGTTTTATCACCGAATGTATATTCTCAACCTTTATGCCCCTATCTATATTCCTTAAGGCGACTGCCATCGTCTCTGCAACGGTGAAATATAAATCTCACCACCATTAAATTTAAATTTTCAATATTTTTCCCATATATATTTATTCTATATATTCACCTCTTAGCGGAATTGCCATACAAAATGAACTCAAAAACATATGAAAATCAACAGTCAACCACATAGTTGGCCAGAAATCAGTTTTAGAGGTATCAAATGTAAAGCCAACCCACATTGATCTTTACTTCCAAATTTTACTTTTCAACTTACCTTGCCTCTATATCCATCCCTTAGAGGGGCTGCCATACAAAATGAAGTGAAACCTAACAAAATATGAGGAAATAACTACACAACTTCCTTGGAATCGCCTCTAGAGAAATGAATCGTAAGGCGGGCGACCATCAATTTTTCTCTCAAACATTTTTCCGAACCATATCCATCCTCTATTTCAACTCCTTTCGGGGCTGCCATACAAAATGAATTGAAAACTAACTAAATATCAGGAAAGAACTACATAAGTTCCCAGGAACCGCCTCTACAGAAATGAAACCTAAGGTGAGCCATCAACAATTTTTCTTCCAAACATGTTTCCGGACCATACGCACCCCCTATTTCAACTCTTTTCGGGGCTGTCTTACAAAATGAACTGAAAAACAACTGAAAAACGAGAAATAACTACTTAGCTGTACTGTAAATGCCCCTAGTGGAAATAAATGTAAGGCCAAGTCTCATTATTTTTTCCTTCCAAATATTTCTCTTGAACTTACTTGTCTTCCGTCTACACCACTTAATGGTGTTCTCCTACGAAATTGAAGTATTCTTTATAAGAATGACTCCCACCCCTCCCAAGGTGCCCAAAAGTGATAAAATATATGACCGCGGTGATTTATTTATTCACTCCTATATTTCTTCGGACATAGCTATGCCCTTTCGTCACCAATTAAGGGGGCGCCCATATGAAAAGATATTAGCTGAAAACGAACTCATATCTGTCGAGTTCAAATCCAATTGGGCGTGTATAAGTAAAATTCGAAAATGTGACATCGCCCATTTTTAGCTAGACAATCATACTTACTTACTTACTTATGTGGCCATAACTACCGAATATCGATTTAGGCCGAAAATAACATGCTTCGCCAGCCATCTCTGTTCTTCGCTAGCTGGCGCTAGTTAGCAAGCGCCGTCAGGTTCTCCAGTACTTGGTCTTTCCACCGGCAATCATACAGTCCTCCATAATATATTGCTCAAATTTAGAAGAATCTGAAACTGCAACACTAGGTATATTCTTGATTGCATTACGACCGTGCAATCAGGGTAGCATATGAATATTCTTCTGGTAAACCACGAACCATTGGAGCAAATGCGGACATGACCTCCATCTTTTAGTCGTAGCTCAGGCAATATGACATTTTAAATTCAACTCATGCTTCTTCCAAGTAAATCCTATAATGACTCCATTTGTGACTCTTAACAATCCTAAATATGAATGTAAGGAAAGTCAGAAAATAAAAACGATGGTCATGTCCAGAATATATTCATAATTTTGACTTTTATTGTGTCCTTACAGAAAAACAAAACTCAAACTCTTCATGAGCTCGCTATGAACATTTTTATTGCGATTTTATTTTGAAATCACTCATGACCTTCCAAAGCGTAATACAAACAATCATCATACAAATGTACATAAGCACAAGTATTAATTCGATACGAAATGATTTTATTACTTTATCAGATTTAATGGCGCATCATAAAAATATTTATTATACTCATCGAAAAGGATAACCATTAGAATTTCTCATACGACTCTGTCTGTATATCCTTGCTAATTGAAACCCTTTTATTCATTTCTCTCATTTTTTATTTTATTTTTTATTACACTAGTACTACCTTTCATAATTTTGTGTTTAAATCAACTTTTGATTTCTACGACTCTCATATGAATATCTTAAAAAGTCTCTTGAGACTGTCTACTGGCGGGACATTGCTACAGCTGACCTTCAACCCTAATTCTATTTTTAAATAGTCATTTCATTATTTTGATATGCTTTTTTTTTATTTGTCCTTTTGCTTGCTCCTCGTCTGATGACTTTATTATGCAATTCCATTTGCCTTTCATACTCATAATGTGGTTGACCACATTGTGAAGAGAGCACATAAATTCTCTTAAGTAAACAAAAACAACAACAAAACAGCTTTCATATAATTTATATGATATTTTGTGTCTTTTGTTTCTGCTCTAGAAGGGTTCACACAATGTTGAAATGAATATATGAATCTCTTGACATTAAATGATCTCTTTAAGGTTGTTTTGCTGCTGCTGGTTTAGATTTGGTTGACAATTGTTTCACATAGACACACACACGAACACAACGAATATGTTATATATGTAAAGTGAAAACACATTTTTCTAGATTATGCCACATTAATTATGATAATGATATCGGTATCGGGTAGATGGGTAAAACGAATTGATGAAAATCAGTAATCATAATTATCCATAGGAAGAACAAAAAAAAAAAAAATCAAGAAAATATGTAAGGAAGTTATGCTACGCTGATTAGAGTTGGGAAAAGAATAAACTCATTATAAAGAAAACGTTAAAAACTCAATTGAAATGAGAGTAGATTAAAAGTGAAAGAATATATTTCACAGTGTAGCAGCATATAACAGAGAATACATTTCAGGATGCAGGAAGCAACCTTTGATATAGCCACAAATTGAATTCATTGTATTGTGAATGTGTGATAAATGTCATATTTCCTGCTTATAAAGACACACTTACACACACACATGAATATATGTAGTACATGTATATAGCATTACATTTGTCACGCATTTGTATATATTGTATGATGTGATGACTTCATTAGTGCAACATTTTGCCAAGTGATCGTTAAGAGCTCATTCATAGATATATCATGGAGATTTAAACGTTTCATTTAAAATGTATATTACAATGCTTTCATATTTGATATAAGTGATTTAATCTTGTTAATAGAATTATTTTTACTTTCACCACCATCATTAATCCTTTCTCGTTTCCCTGTGTATTATTGCATGATAGTAAGAGCAAAATGTCCTAAATTTGCAGCTGTTCTAATTTCAAATAAAAATACTTTTTATTTGGAATTTTTTTTTTTTTGCTTTTAAACTATTATACCATAACATTTGCTCACACATATATCTATATTTTCAAATAAATATTTTTATTGATTTTTTTATTTTTGTTCATTTTTCTTTCTTCATTTTGGCTAACACATGATCGATCGATGATCATGATTTTTTGGCTATTAGCATCAAGTTCATATTTAACAACATACAAGAAAACAAGCAAGCAAGCATGCAACCAAATCACAAAATAATCAAGAATATGGCCAATAGGAAATCTACATAATAAATATCGAATACTAAAGGAAGAGAAATAATAAATCAGAAAACGTACCTCATGTAGATCTAAACGATCATACTCATTTTCAAGCATTTCTGATTCTTAGTGGATGCAATATAATTTACCGATTTTTAGTATCATTGAAATGAGCTCTCAAGTGAATAATTCATTGAAATATAAAATTTATTGATCGGTTTATTTCAATAAATTGGGAAAAATAAAATTATTTCAATCATTTTTATGAATACTAGGAAATATGTCATTAAGTTCTGAACAGCTTATAGAGATAGATGATTATAAATTGAGATATATTTTATTGAAAAATGCCTACCTCTGAAAATTTTTCAAGGAAATATTTAAATAGAAAAATTCCATGAGCCTGTTTTGCAGCTAAATTAATTATACTAAAAAGGAATTGAAGGATCATATCATCATATCATATAGAATATTCTGACCTAACACTATTTCCAACGAGCCACTATGGCGTCTAACGAACGAGGAGCCTATACTGAACCAGATTAAGCGTAGAAAGTGGCACTGGATTGGCCACACGCTAAGAAAGCAGCCAGAAATAACGAAATAACAAACATAACGAGAATGTCGCTTGAATGGAACCCGCAAGGAAGCAAAAGCCGCTGACGGTCAAAAAACACTTGGAGAATGTCAACCCTGCAGGAACTAGTTGATGTCAAGATTACATGGGATGGCTCTAGAACAAGAGCCCAGAATCGTGTGCGATAGTGAAGCTTTGTGGGGCCCCTATGCTCCAATTAGGGGTATCAATCAAAAGAGAGCGTGACGTTGGAAGAAGGACATAATCTTTGTTCATCAAGTGGGCCAGACGAAATCAGAACAAGGTTTGTTAGAGAATATGAGCCCTATAGTTGATACCTCTGAGGGCCAACCACAAGTGTTACGGGCACTGCGACCAAACGAGATCTTTTGTACCCAATTAGGAGTAAAAAGGAGAAAAAAAAAAGGAATCCAATATTTAAATTGGAATTTTCGAAGCATCTCTATGCAAAGATCATATATTTTTTACACCATTTACACTTTATATAGTACTTGTCACTTTGACTTCTACTATTTCGATTAACATTGATGACAATTTCCTATTTGGCAATAATAATCTAATACACTCATATGTGATTTACACAAATATGTAAACATACACTAGTTTAAAATTGACTTATACACCTTTTAGACACGTTTCGAAAATCAATTCAGTTAGTATTCTGAATTGAAATAAGTGCAACACACACACACACACACACATGAATACATAGAGACAAACATGCCAAAATAAACAACTTGCAAAAAAATGTTTTTTTTTTTTTGCCTACTTTTTTATGCTCTTATGCTTCACATAATCATTGCTAGTGTTGTCGTTGTTGTCTATAGAAATCGTGTCAAACAACAAGTAAATAATTTTTTTTTTTGGCCTTTTTAGTTTTTGTTTAGAATTTTTGTTGATTTTTATTTTTTGATTTTTTTTTTTGCAGGAAGCTACAAAATCATGACAAACGAAAAGAGCACGAAATATGGATTTTTCGTATTTTTTTTTCAAGAAAAATTTTTTTTTTATTTTTATATTTTTCTTTAAAGCTTGATTATTATTTGAAAAAATTATGTATAAAGTATAATAACTTATAAAAAAAAATTATATTTATGTAAAACATATGATTTCGATATGTTGAAAATTGTACTACATTTTTTTACTCAGCTTTCGGCAATCTCACTGAACATACAAAGATCCTGGACACCGTTTGGGGCTCTCCACGTCTTGTGGTCTTCGACAAGATGGATAGAAAGCTAGTCTTCTCCAAGCACTTTGAAGTAGTCCGTTCGGCTTAGAGGAGTAGCGATATGGTCTCAAAAGGATACTCACAGTTGGGGTACACTGATGGGTCTAAGATGGAAGATGGCAGTGCGGGGGCGGAAATTGTTGGACTAAGATTTTGGAAAGCAATCGCAATGGGGAATAAAGCATCCATCTTTCAGGTGGAGGTTCATGCCGGAGAGGTATGTGCGACAGAATGCATACGTAGGGGCATCCTTGGTACAAAATTATGCATTCTCTCGGACATTCTCGTTTCATTCCAGGCTGGTTTGGGAATGTTTTAAACTTCTCAATGCCCTGGCAGCAAAGAATACTTTCATCTTCATGTGGGTGCCGGAACATGAGGGACGCGAGGGAAACGAAATGGCCGACTCCCTTGCAAAGAAGGTCACAAGCACTCCTTTCATAAATAACTTGATATGATACGGGATCTACTCGACTACTGGAGGATTAGGTTAGGTTAGGATTAGGGTGGACGGTGTTGTTATTCTCATCAGAAGTGTCATAAAACTCTAGACAGAGCTGCTCCCATACAAAAGTCAATTGTTGCATGTGAAACAAACTCGTCCCACACTTAGTACATTCAATATTACGGTATCGGTTGATAACCACGCCTAATTTTAAAATTATTAAAATATATATTGTAAAATATATTGTACTATAACAGAAATTAAAGAATTTAATATTAGATATTATTTATAATTACAATTTATTAGTTATAATTTATTTTTATTAAATATAAATAAAAATAAAAATAATAAAAAAAAAAGAATAACATTCAAATAAATAATACCTGATGCAAAGCCAAGTATACAGAATAATCTAAATATTGTTTAAATATCAACAACAACAAAGAAAAAAAAAACAAGAACAATCAACCAGCCATGCAAACGATAATGCAACAAATTTCCACGCTTGAATTGACAATAAAATTCTACACTTGAGTTCGCGTTTTAATCATGTGAAGTGATTTGAATCTTTTTGTCCTCAAGCGATTGTATATTTTATGTATTTTTCATACAAACTACATACAGTATCATACATACAAGTACTCGAAGTATAAAATTCATACAAGTATGAACATATGTAGGTATGATTCTTTTGTTTTGACTTTAATGTACCTTATTGTTATTGTTGAATTTTTTTTTTTGTTTTTTTGTATTTTTCATATTTAAATATACTATAGATATTTATTTTATTATGTTATTGTATTTATGGTAAAATGACTTATGGTCAAGGTTGTTGTGGTTTAGTGAATTATGTTCAATAACTGTCTTATACTATATTTATCTAACTTGTACTTAAATATATTCATATACATATATTTATATGTATATATTTATGAATTTATATGTTTATTTGAATGTATGTATGTATGTGTATGGTAATATGTCAATATATTATGATACATGCATATGTCACTTGAGTGTCTTTTAAGTTGTCCAAATTTCAGAATTATGACAATTTTTTTTTGTATTGAAAATATTATTTATTTTTTTTAACTCTTTAATATCTCATTTTCACATTTTTTACCTCTAAATTGAAGGCGTGGTGTATTCAAAGTAATTTCTGGATTAAACATTTTTTTAAATGAACATTTGTGGAGTATTGTTCATTCCATCTAACTATTTATCTATTATTCCTTTGTGAAAATATTTTTCATGTTCCATATAATTTTTACCACATTTCTTGAATAATCCTTAGGGAGTATGTTGTTCTCTTTTATTCAAATTTTGCTTCTCACATAATAAATAGTTTTACAAAAAACTTCTAATTTTTCGTCTTCCTCTTTTGTTATACTATAGCATACAATATATGTAGATAGATACACGAATGAATAGAAATTTTTGCAAAAACCTAAATATGCGTGCCACAATACACATGCATATTGGGACAACGTACGAGTAGCTATCAAGTAAGCAATACGCAATGATTAATGATTCTTCATTCAAAATTCATAAACATAAATCATGCACACACACACACACACACATACACACTTACATATATTGTAGGTATTAAAAGTAGTCTTCAAATTTAGTAATAAACTATTTGCAAAAAATTTTCAAAGAAAAATAAAAAAAAAATAATTATAATAATGAAAATCAAAGTGAATCCCAATAGGCGAAAACTGGTGAACGATAATAATACAAATATTGTTATTGGATTGTACCCAAACAATTACAAAATGTAAATAACAATAATAAGAAATATAACGAAATGTCTACAGTAACATTAGGGTGCGTCAAATCGATCAGATGGGCTAGACAATTGCTGTCAATGGCACTGCGTCCGACTCGAGCTATTGTGACATACCCGAGTTTAATATTGGAAGAGATTATATTCTCCTATTTTCTCAAAGAACATTTTAATTCTTGTGAGTTCAAGTTCAGACAGATTGGTAGTCTATAGTACTTCCTTTTCAAATATTTGTTTTCTCACCCAGATAAGGGCTGGGCATTCTGTGATACACCTAGTATGGATGTCTCATCGTCCTCCTTACATAATCTGCATATTTCGATGTCTGACAATTTCAGATGGGTTTTATGTTCAGTAGTTCAGTAGACCGTGTCCACTGATTATATCTGTCATAAGTTTTAGGTATTTTGAGTTGTTCACCATGGAATGCGAAAAGAAAGCTTTGTTACATTCCATACCAATAGTTTTTTACCACCTTGCGTTTACTTCATATCTTCTTGTTTGATGCAATTTTTGTAGTAAGATTTGCTTATTCAGAAGATTGGTTCGGGTCCAAATGATTGCTTTTCAGCACCCTCCTTTGCCAAGCTGTCTGCATTCTCATTACCATTGTAGCCACAGTGTGCTGGAATCCAGTGTACTATCACTTGATTCCCGACTGAAAGTTGTTGGAGTTGATTAGTTGGCTCCCAAAGTAACCAAGAATTAAATGTTGACGAATGCAAGACTTTTATTGCAGTCTGACTGTCCGACATTACAATGATTCTTTTCCTATAAGGACGAAGGTTAAGAATTTCCCTGGTATATTGATTAGTATCAAATACCTCTGCTTGAAAGACGATTGCTAAGCTACTAAGACTTATTAACATTCGGGTACTGGGACAATAAATTTCAGATCCTGTGCCGTCGTCAGTCTTAGATTCGCCAGTGTACCAGACAATGTCATCATGAGTAAGATTTAAGCATGATTTTAATACGATTTACTCCCCTTTTTCAATATAATAACTCTGTGATAAAAAGAAAGAAATATGTCCCAACCTAATGCAAATTATAACAATTCATTAAAGTAGCTGTAGCGATATAGAAAAGAAGATCACATGCCGCAATATTATGAAATAATGAAAAATGATGAATAATAAAGAACATACGTCCTCTTTCTAAAATAATGGTGGTAGAAAAAGGGGTCGCATTCAGTAAGTAGTACTTAGAAACCAAACAGAAGGCAATCAATTGTTAAAAAAAAACAATTGTAACAATATGAAGAGGCCTATCTAAGAAGAAGGTGAAAATGAAAACGAAATATTGTACGTACATAGAAACGAAGAAAGAACAGTTTTGTAAATCATCAAAGCATCATTGTCATTGTAGTTTTCGAATATAAATTGTTACATTTTTTTTTTTTGTCGCATATTTAATATTATCTATGTATTCACAATATTATGGAGGGTTAATGATCGCTTAAGATTATTGTGCAAATGATCATAAATTACAAAAATATATTTATATAACGATTTAGATAAATTGATCCAGGTATATGAATATTCGAATTAACCCCCTTTTGCAACTGCAATTGATTATGAGCAGGAAAGTTGAAGAATATCAATAATAAAAAATGATCTTTTTGATAGCCTTGTGAGTATATCTAAACATTTTCATATGTACATGCATAAATTTATCACTATCTATTTATTTGGCGTTAATTATAATGCTT
This sequence comes from Megamerina dolium, assembly GCA_963854835.1. Lineage (NCBI taxonomy): Eukaryota > Metazoa > Arthropoda > Insecta > Diptera > Megamerinidae > Megamerina > Megamerina dolium. Next base: position 4,809,054 of record OY978528.1, read on the forward strand.
GACTTATATGTCACACAATCATCAAGCATATTAATGATCATCATACTAACGATGAGGTTTATTTTTGAAGATCAACTCAAGATCAACTCAAGATCATTAGCAAACATCCACATGCGTATATGGCAAATATATTCGCAAACTATCCAAAGTCTAAGAATTTTTGAATTTGTACTACCTTTAAGTAGTTCAAAATATGATTAATTGTTTGAAAATGTACAACAAAGAAAATATCAACAATCGATCGATCGATTGAACATCAACCGTCACTATGATGTGACCGCCTTTGGATGAACTACATAAGTCATTATCTATTCTTAGTAAAGGCATTTTGGTTTTTGACAATTTTTTTGTTTATAAATATTCATCATATATAGGTGGTACCTACATAATCGAATGACAACTGTTATTTCTTCTGTCTGATTGTTCATATTGTTTTGACAACTTTTGTTTATGCCTTCTACTGCTGCTGCTGCTACATTTGCTGAATGGTGACAGTTGCTTAGTTAATATTAGTCAGCGTTTTCTTTTCGTAGATGATCGTTTTTAATTTTGATCATCTATTCGTTTCATCTATTTTCGTTTGTTTAGTTTGTTGATGATCTTCATTTATCATTTTTCCCAAAAACAATTGTTACGGCCAAGGTGTTTTTGCCAAAATGTAACAGAATTCTCAAAGGATTGTATTGAAATATATAATTGGCAGCTGCCATATGATTACATGGTATTGTATTTAACACAGCAAATCAGAGCCATTGAATTATTGAGCCCACCTAAGTAACTCTGTCTATTACTTGTTCATGAGGATACCAGCGGAAGTCACATACACGTATAAAAGACCATAGTATAAGAACATCAGCATAACTTAAACATCAGCATAACTTAAACATGATAAAGTACATTCTCGCATTCCTCAAGAATTTATTCATTGTACGTTCAAACGCGCATGCGCACTTGTTTAATAAATTATGTATAGAATGATTTTAAAATAATTTCTATTGATAAACATCTAAAGTAATCATTGATATATTTATGTGTGCATGTTCAATGAAGGAGCTGCTGTTTATGATATTTTTTTGTTTTTTTTTTTTTGTGAAATTTATGAATGCCACCTTTATTTTCTATCATTATTCGAAAGGCCAATTGTAATATTACATGAGTGAGTATTTAAACATGTTGATATGCAATATGTTGATATACAATATGTTGATATACAATAATATGTTGATAGTAAATATATGGAAAAATGAAAGCCATAATAGAATGAATAAATAATTTATCTATTGATATAAATAATGACGACAATGATGAAGATGGTGATCATGATGAAAGTATATATGCATATAGTTTTTTATACGGACAGTAAATATGCAGTATACTTTACGACTTGTACTTGTAATTAATATTTTACTCATTTCAATTTAACTTGAATGTGTAAAGAATTTTAATCAAATAAACATACAAATATTTTTCATTGAGTTCAACATTTCAACCATTTCCGTTGACAAAATGAGATTTTCATATATTGCTTTTTTTTTTTCTTTGTTCATTCTGAACTGAATTATGCTGATGTGAATGCATGTAAATCGTGATAAAAACTGCTTGTTCAAAAAATATATTTTTATATTTATGATAATCTTTTTATACACACACACACTCGTAGAATCTTTGCAATCGATTAATATGTACAAATAAATGCCTTTCAGCCAATGATTTTCACAGTTTTTAGTGTCGTAGTGTGGACTCTTTTAAGCCTTATACTCAGAGACTCAATTGTATATTGAGTTGAGTTGAGTAGAGGTGACAGATATTACTAAGCCTATATAGAATATTATCATATTCATGATCTAAATCGATTTAAGCATGTCTCTCTGTCAATTTGTCTGTCATTCATATTATCATAATTATCAATGGGTGCAATCGGATAAGAACCAAGCTCACCTTCTATACAAAAACATATTCTTGAAAATATTTTTTGACTCTTTACGCAGAGAAAATGTAAAGTTATCGCTTTATAACTCAGCATCAAAATTATTCTGATCACAAAATAGATACGAGGGCGGTCCCAGAACTACCCGACCTAGGAAAGAAAACACAACAATTATATATTTTGTCTCCTTTTTGGTGAATATTAAAATGTCGCTGTCATCTAAAATGAATGTAATCCACCTTTGAAATCAAAATCGTATAATATTAATCAAAAATAACTGATAGCCATAATGAAGTGGATGCTAAATTATATTAACAATAATTAAATAATAATAGTTTTAACTGTAAAATTGTGTTAAGACTAAGTGTCAGCCCTATGTTTTGTAGTACAAGTGATTAAATAGACTCTTAAATACAATGTGGCATAATAAAATATATTTAAAAGTTAATACTTGTTTAGCTGTAGGTTAGCACATTTTTCAAATGATTGTATTGTATTTGCCACATAAAAATAACCAATCAGGTAGAACAACGGAAAACAATTTAAATAAAAATTAATTTGCAAAAAACCAAAAAAAGAAAAGAACAAAGCTTATAAAAAGCACACAAAAAAAAGAAATACAAAGTGCACACACACACATTTTTATAATTTGGTACAAAAATTGTGATGGCTATAATTCATTTAAAGTGTTATAGATATATATATTTTTTTTAAACAAAACAACTACAAAAACATTTACCACACCAAATAACTGACCGATATTTCAGCAGAAGATTTGTATTTGAATTTTCTTTTCATTTTTGTTTTTTTTTTTTTTTGTTCTATATGATTTATTTGAAAGTGAAACCATCTTAAAGTAATAAATAATTCAGAGCATCGTATGTATGTAGAAGAATAGCATATTGCAGGTAACTGGTGAATGGTATAGCAAAATATATATTTATGGCATTTCTAAAGTGTTGCATGCATAAACATTCAAATTCATTAGTATAATACAGAAATTAACAACTGACAGTTTATGTCATAAAAATGTCTCTAGACTTTTTCAATTCAAATGTTAATGTATTAGTAAATTTAGCAGGATTAGTTTAGTGTTACATGAAATGATGTGCATGCATACAAGTAAATGCTAATAACAATTATGATATATTAATAAATATAAAAATCCATATGTGAATGTAAAAAGTGACTTTACAGTCGGCTGGGGTCGACGAAATATATATAATAGATATAAAAAGTTTGCTCGAATATCCATCTTTTTCGTTTATTTCCACTACTATGTAGGTGGTTTTAAAGGGTATAATTTAAAGGAAGTTTTTAAGATAATTCCGACGCTTAGTATGGGAGAGCTATATAAAAAGTGGGCATGGCTTACCACTTTCTTGTAGATCTAATTAACTTTGCAATATCAATCCACACCCTTAAGTTTAAGCGTTAAGTTGTTAAGTTGTTGTTTAAGCGGTTCATTTTTTTTAATTTTCGCAACAAATCGACGCATGTCACCGCAGTTCGCCGCAATTAACGATTTATGTTTTTTGATGTTAGCGGTTTTGATTTTCGCTTAGCGTTTTTTATTTTCGCGTAGCGAATTTTGATTTTCGCTCAGCGATATTTAATACCTTGCATATTACAAACAAAACGACGCATGCAACCGCAGTTCTACGCATTTCAACGCAGTTCGACGCATGTCTTTGCAAATCGACGCATGTCACCTCAGTTCAACGCATGTCTCCGCAATTCGACTCAATTGAGAATTTTATTTTTCGTTTGGCGTTTTTTAAATTTCGCGTAGCGTTTTTTGAATTTCGCTTGGCATTTTTTGATTTGCGCTTAGCGTTTTTTAATTTCGATTTTTGATTTTCCTTAGTGTTTTTTAATTTTCGTGTAGCGAATTTTATTTTTCGAATAGCGAATTTTGTGATTTGCTTAGAATTCATTGATTTTCGCTGAGCGTTTTATAATTTTCGCATAGCGTTTTTTGAATTTCGCTTGGCGTTTTTTAATTCACGCATAGTGATTTTTGATGTTCACTTGTTCACAAGCGCTTGGCGTTTGTTAATTTTCGCATAGCGAATTTTCCTTTTTTTAATTTTCGCTTAGCATTTACGTTTAGCGGTTTTAAATTTTCGCTTGGCGTTTTTTATTTTATTGCAGTTTTGGGTTTCGTTTTGGATCATCAGGCAATTTCTGGCAACTCCATATATTGACAGATAATTTTCAGGTGTTTTTCGTTCATTTTGTATGGCAGCGACCTTAAGGTGTCAAGATACAAAGTAAGTATGTATTGGAAAAATATTGAAGAGGTAAAACTAATGGTGATCGGGTTTATAATTCACTCATCTAAAGACGTTTCCTGTCAATTTTCATGGGTTTTTACTTATTTTGTATGGTATAACCCTTAAGGTGTCGAAATATAGGATAAATATGCATCGGAGAAATTTGACTCGAGTAAGCGAGGTTACAAATCTTTTAGGAACATCGATTTTCTATAGGAGACCCTCCTATGGGAGAGTGATAAAGGATAAGTATAATTTCAAAAAATGCTAGGGAGGATAAAGTTAATATGGATTCGTAATATATTTGATCCATCAGTAGATGAGATTTTATGGAAAAATAATTTGAAAAGTAACGATGATATAAAATTTGACCAATTAAACAAAACCTTCTGTTTAGTCGTTTTATATGTAAATAAATATTTAGAGCCTTTAAGAAAAAATGACTTACAAAATAGCGCCACCTTAATGTATTGACGTACCATGAATAATAATAAAACATATATTTACCGTCAACCATAAAAAGGGCAATTTAATATGTGACCTCATAAAATAATTCAAAATTGGTCCCCTGGGGTATATGGTACTTATAACAAATATATAATACATAATGTATAGATACAGAAAAACAATGAATGTATATACACGCATATGTTGCTAGTATGACGTTTAAATAAATTAATAAAATTTAAATTAGGGTGTTCCATACAATAATAATTTATTATTGTGGTCTAACGAATAACCATAAAATTCTCTGAACCATGGATACTTATGTAAAATGGCCACAAAATTGTTCATAATTAAAATCGCGGAACCACCATGCCCACATCAGCACAAACTGCCTAAATATATAAGAAGTGGGCATTATAAACCGCAATTACTCTCAGTTAATATATCATAGTGCCAGTCTGTTGTTAGTTTTCGTAAAGTGTATATTTTGTGTTAATCATAGCAACACTTGAAGAAATGTGACCAGTTTTCATCACAAATATTATATTTTAAATACAATATTTAAGCCTTCCAATTATACCATTCTCCGAAACTGCCCAATGTTTCGCAAAAACTAAAATTGTTCTGCCAACAAAGTTCATTTTTTTTAATTCTTTTAATTCTGTGCATTGACTCTACCAAATATGCTTATTCGATATGTTTTCAATCTGCCTTGTCCACTACTACTTGTAGTGGTCGCTAGTGGCACATTCACATTGTTGGCACTATGTTATTGTTAACCATATAGCGTGTTGTTGAAACGCTATATGCTTGTCATCAATTGTCGAATTGTCAACGCCATGATTGTTGTTGTAACAATTTATTTTGTTGCTTGTATCAATTGAATTTGAGTATCGCATATGGCTATTTGCCTTATGGTTGTTATATTATAACAACATTGTTGGAGTTACTCGTTGCAAAGGTGACTACATAAAATATTATTGAAAAGTGTAGGAACAACCACAAGAAAATTGGTAAAAAAAAAAAATTTTTATTATTTTTCTTAATCGAGTTTACTAGAATTGATAATTTGAAAACGTGTTGAGTGCTTGTTGGAAAAATTATTGTAAATAAAGGAATATTGACATATATATATAGCGTCATTATTGTGTTGGTGTTGGCACATGGTGCCTTGATAAAAGGTGAAAAAAATGAATCTATATCGATAAATAATAATTCTATTTTCATAGTAGTCAAATGTGTATTCAGATGAGTTTCAACATTGATATATTTTATGTGCCTACTTATACAAAATTATGTCATATAAAAATGACAAGAAGCAAGTATAACAACTTTATTTCAACATCATCATCATCATCATTATCATAATCGTAAATAACCACAAAAAAAAAAAAATGTATAAGTAAATGTACTTGTACAATACGAGTATTTTCAACAAGTTCAATGTAACATTATAATACATAACCTTAGCTAAAGTTTAAAAATAGTTACATAAGCATATGAATATATGCACATTTTTACTGTATAATTTTATTATTATGATCATTATTTTTTTATTTTTTTTTCTTATGAATGACAAATACCATATATGAAAGAAACCGAACTCAAACATATGCATATTCCCACATGTGTTCTAGTTTGATGGTACATAATAGCGTGCGTGAAAATATTAAGAATAGAACAAAAGCAATGACAATGGCAAAACAATATAAATGCAATGCAACTAACTATGTATGTATGTAATACCGACTGTCATTGTTAACAAAAAATATATCAATTTAATCGAATTAAAACAAACATAAATAAAACACTAAGAGTTTCTTTGTTCTTTCCATGTTTCCATGTGCTCCAATGTCATGCGAATTGGTACGATATTTAATTGTTTTGCATCATTCATTCATTCATTCATAGTATTTATTAGTTTTGTGAGAGAAAATTTCGACAGTATAATAATTCATATATGGAAAAATATCTTGCAGCAGCATCGTAATGGTAATAATAGCAATTGATAAGAACTATGATCAGCTCCCATATCAAATATAGTTCCATATTAATATAAATAATTGTAGTAGGCAAGCTTCTATACTAATATCTTCATATGTTCACTTGCAAAATACAGCTGAGTATTTATTTTTGTATGAGAGGCGTCAATTTTATAAAATTCACTTCATTTTCTAATTGAAACATTCATTAAACAATACAATCACATATACTGACTAACAGCTCGATAACTTTTTTATTTTCATACGCACAAATTGTGTAAACATACCTACGAAAGCATAAATTTGTATGGCAGGTATGCGTGATTGTTATCCGATTTAGTCCATTTTTTAATATATATATTAGTTGGTAAAAATATTACCGAGCAACAAATTTCAGCTTGATAACTTCACGCAAAGTGCCCAAAACAATAATCACCAATATAATTTAATATGGGAGGTGGGTGTGAGTTTTTTTTCGGATTGGGCCTATTTTTCAACATATCTAATTTGTGCTTAGTAAAACTTCATATGCTAAGTTTTAGTTTGATAGCTTGATATTTTCATGCATAAAATATGAAAACATCAATTCAACAACATATTTTTGTATGGAGGTGAGTGTGATTTTCATACGAGTATGTTTATTTTTTAATATATAGTATTCTATAGTAAATAATACTATATATTATTGCAGAAGGAGATGAAAATGAACCAAAATAATAGATTTTGTGTAGAATTTAAAATTTGTGATTGTTCCATGGACTTGCACCCCCATCTCTATAAAGCACAACCGATGCAAGAATTGAAGGCTACTGGAAATAAAATGCATAAACATAATTGCTATTGGTTTTAACTCCAACAAACAATATCATAAATGTTTGTATTTCTCTGAAGAAATCCATATAATTTAGACTAGTCGGTGTTGGAACATGTTGCTAACTGACGAAGTCAAATTTTAATGACTTTATCACTGTGAAAAAAATTCAATTCTGATTTATTATAATTTTTTTCTACAATATTCATAAGAAATATTCACATTTGGTAGAGCAAATTCCTGCAATACAATTATGGCATTAAAAATGTATATAATTTATTGTTGAAATTTCCAAAAATTATATATTGCAGAAACAATTTTTATATAATATGTAATGATTGTAATAACAGTATTTATACTTATGTCGAACTTAACAAAGATCGTGTCAACATTGTAAAGAAAGCCAATATGTATCTACATATAAAAGTCATACCATACATACCATAAGTATTTATATAATCACTGGCACTATGAAAAAATTTTTTTTTGTGAAACAACATGAGGATAAAATGAAAGTTAAACGTGAAATGTAACTAAAATATCGGAAAATTACAATTATTAACTAAAATATGTTTGTTTATTGATGAGATGTAGATGCGTATATACAAAAGAAATCGTTAGATTCATGTTGCTATACACATGTATTCGTATACATACTACTCTATCATCAATAATCAAATGATCAGACGATCACATCACGACTACAATGAAATGTAGTAGTAGTGTTCATATGATCGACAAATTTGATTGAAATGATCAGTTTTGAGTAGATAAATGATCAAATGATCAGGTGAGTGAATGATCGATTAGATGTAGTAGAAGGTATATAGTTAAAGAAAACGAAAACAACAAAACAAGCACATAATCGATATTTTTGGCAACATAGTGAAAATCTATGTCAATGAAATTGGAAGTTATAGCAAGACAAATATAAAATAATGCCAGAGAAGCGAAGATAAAAACAATTGTGAACTTAATGATCCTCATGATCTTGAGGATTGATCTTTAATGCAATGATGATGATCGTGTGAAATAAATCTATATTGTTTGTATATAGAAAAATTATTATAATTTTAAATATGATTATAAATACGATAATGATGATGATGATGATGAAGATGTTGCTGATGATCTCTATTATAAGTTGGTTTTTAGTGGAGAACTGTTAACAAGTGAATGACATACAAAAAACAAAGTGATGATATTGAAATGATTCTGCTATTTATAGTGTAACTTTCTAAATCTTTGCACATTTGCTTATGAGAGCTATAATTTTAAGAAAATACGATATGTAATTTTACGATTATTTTGGTTTTTTCTTTTTTCTTTATTATAAGTTTAATCAGACGAGTTAACAATACCTTTAGGCATTCAATATTCAATATTTGTAGCACAGAGTAATCATTTTATAATCATTAAAGAAGATTTCAGCATCTGGGCATCCATAAAGTAATATTGAAGGATCCCCAAGAATGCTAGCAACAGAAATGTCATGTTTAAATTGCCTCTAAAATTACCCCTTTGGCTGACAGTATTAAACGCCTACACGTCGTTCATATAATGTGCGGCAACAAATCAACTAACAATACATATCATTTAAGTATTTAGGTAGATTAGATATTTACCACCATATAAATGTGGGAAATTTAAATTTAAATTGAATCTTGTTACAAATACCAGTTTAATGATTGTTAGCTATTTTAGCTAACTGATAATGCTGATGTCGAAAGGAAATGAACAAAACAATTTACAATTTAAATTTGTCTATTTTCTATCGTTTTATCAAAAAAATAATCAAATAATGACAACAATTCATGTAGAGTTATTTTTGATTTGTTCAACTATTCACAGACTTTAACTATAATTTGACCTAAATGCAATGAGGTTGCATGAGTACTTGTTGCTTAGGTGCAAAAAAAAAAAAAAAACGACAATTTTATAAGAATCACTTACTTTTGAATTCTTTATTTGTTTCGCTGTGACGCATTACTCGTAATTTATGCACTGTTAAAAAATCAATAATTTCATTAGAAAGCAACTAGTCGAAAGGAAGCAAACTTAAATTTTACAACTAAACTACTTTTGAGTGCATAATAAACGACCATAGAAACACCAAGTACGTACTATAATATGTTTCTATTATTATACAACGTGGTACATAATATTTTTTTCTAAGTTTTAGAATTAAATTTTTTTTAAATTTTTTATGGTAATTTTTTGAAATTTTTGAATGCAATTTTAAATATCAAAAATATTAATTTTGTTTTATTTTTAAGAAAAACTTGATTTAAAAGTATATAAAATATTTAATTTTTCCATAACATTCTTGCATTTTTCCTTTCCAATATTTACAAAATATTGGCTTAAATTGGTCGTTTCTTAAATCAACTTATGCGTTTATTAATTGTTGCTTGGATATAACATATATCAGACTATGAACGAAAGGAAGTATACTCAACTTATGCGTTTATTGATTGCCACCACAGACATATAGAATCACAAATGAAGGGAATTGTTCTTCATGTTTATTTTCTGTTTATATCATATACTTGTACTAGTTAAATTGTATCGATAATCCACACAAAAAGAGGATCCCAACCAACACGTAGTAAATTCAACTAATTTATTCATGCCTTCCAGTGTGCTAACCAACGGTAAATGCAAATATTGTATTTACTAGTAAATATTAGCAGTATTAGAATACAGAATATATACAAATATAGTACTAGTGCTTACGCTAAACAACAGCACTAACAAAAAAAAAAATAAATAAATAAATAAATAAAAAAAAAAAATAAATACTTCGCCGAACGATATGGATACCACATGCAATGAACTAAATTTAACTAAGCAATGGAAATTAATTGTTAATAACATCGTTTATCGACCATAGGTAATGTGGGTGATGAGGCACTTTTTTTTTTAGTAAATATGTACGTACATATACAAACTTGCATATAACAACAAAAAAGTATTTTTTAATCGCCTTAAAAAAAAAACCCCAAAAAGGTGAAATAATATATTCTATATTTTTGAGGTAAAAAAAAATACAAAAAAAAAGTAAAAGTTCAAATTTTGTAAATCAAATAAGAAAATATTAATAATAAATAATTTATTTATAGTGATATAAGTATTTAAATACAGATGAAATTGAGAAACGATTCATTTTTGAAATCGGTTAAAAAGACGCGACCTCATTCGGTACTTCGATACTAAAATAGGCAGTCTTGTTAAACAAATAAGGCAGGAAATTGAGAGTAGAGAAATTGAAAGAGAGAAATTAATGTTATTTTAGTACTGTTGAAAGAACATACCTTCATATTGTAGGCATTTACTTATTATTATAATTTTCTTTTTTTCTTATTTTGCACAACACACCAATATTACGTGTTATATTTGCGAATTTGTGTTTTTGTTTCCATACTACAAACCACAAGTTGTATCATATATTTATACACTTGTAACAAAGGCATTTGTTTAATAAAAATGTCAAACGAAATATTAATTACATTATTAATTTACACTTGTAAGCAAGAGATTGCATGCGAAAAAAGTAAAAAGCAAGAATCACATTTTGGTGTATACATTTTCATCCCCCCGTAAAGTATGTATGAACATGCGATTATATTATTCTTTGAAATATTAATTTTGGTCATTTTGCTAGGTCATTTATTAATTCAAGGATATTAATATTTATATTAGCGAATATTATATATTATAGACTCGCCATGACCCACATTATTTTTTCGGTTATGCCTTCTAGTGATTCTCTGAAACAAGAAGATTTTTGATTCATCGAACATAAATCATATCCACTATTGATCATTTCTACTGACTAAGAAGAGAAATTTTGCTGAAATGATTTATTTAAAAACCAAAAATCCCGCCACTGTAGTCATATAGAAAAACGTATCCACATATGCTCACATATAAAAAATCGAATAAAGTTCATTTTGCATGCCAAATGAAAATAAAATAGCAAAATTCAAAAAAAAAAAAAAAAATACACGATAAAAATATGACAACAAGGAAAAGGTCTCATTTCGAGTGCAAGGACTAAGTCTCATATTAACAATGTCGTGTTAATAATGGAAATATATACATTTTTGGTATCCAAGTAATGTATATAGTATATGTGGTGTGTATATACATATGTATATAAACATATGAATGAAAGGTGGTGGGTAGGTATTTATACAATTTTTATGTATACTAAATAAAATTGTTAGGTTGTTACCATTGACAACGTTGGCATTCCAATACAAAACGAACTGTCAAAATTTCTAACAACAAAAATTTAAGAAAATAATGCTACCTTCAGTTAACATTGTGGTATAATGGAATTTCAACAATTCCAAAGAATTTAGTAGACGAGTTAAATACAAGCGGAAATGTTGTAAATATGCTGTTTGCTGTGAACACTCTGTTTTTTTTTTTTTTTTGCAATATGAAGTATAACTTTAAGAAGGTTTGCTTGAAATAGTAAAATCAAAATTGGAAGGATTTAAATAGTGAAAAATTACCATCAACAATTTATTAAAGTTGATATCGGGCAATGTACGCACAATGTCTTAAATTTGGGTGAAAAATTAAAAAATAAAAAAAAAACAGTATAACATTCGTTATGATTACCGGCTCGCAAGGTAGACAAACACATACCTTATTGGATTTAAAAAAACAACAATGGGCTAAGGAAAGAGGTAAGCCATATGCACCCATAGGCACATTTGATTGAATGAGTGGCGGCATGGTGCTGATTAATTCACATATTAACACGAAGACTTTTCCAATTATGAATTTGTTGTGAAAAATTTGCAACTTTACAAAGAAAATAAAATGTATTTTTCAACTATTTGGTGATCATGTACACTTGGAAACTAGGTTTTGTATGAGAGGTAGGCTAGACTTTTATCCGATTTCGGTAATCCTCCACTGTATTGGTAAATATAATCATAAGTGCTAAGTTAAAGCTTGATACGGGCATTTTTTCGTGCATAAAATGTGCTAATTTCGTTGCGATAACATACTTTTGTATGAGAGGTAGCCATATTTTTTAACTAATTTCACATTATTTTAAGTGATTTTTTTTCTGTTACTCAATATCATTGAATATATTAAATTTCAACTCTATAGCTTCATATTTTATTGTGCACAGAGTGAAAATATGCATTCGGAAACATACTTTTGTATGGGAGGTATGTGTAATTTGATTCGATTTAAATTATTTTGAAGATTATTCATTCTTAAACAAAAATACTCATATATACCAAATTTCAGCTGTATAGCTCTACGTTTTCGTTTGTATATATGCATTGTAAACATAATTTTGTATGGGAGCTAGTTGAATATTTCATGTGATTCCACTCATTTTTCAACATGTTCGATTTTGAGTAAATATAATTATATCTACCAAGTTTAAGCTAGATATATGCATATTTTCGTGTATTAAGTATGAAAAGATTCATAGAGAAACACACTTTTGTATGAGAGGTAACCGTTGTTTTCAACCGATTGCAATTATTTTGAGAATTCTTCAGTTATTGGTAAATATAGTCATATATACTGAGTTTAAACTACATAATTTTATATTTTCGTGCAAATACTCTGAAAATATGCATTCGGAAGCAGACTCTTCCATGTCGCATATTTCATCCGAATCTATTCATTCTCAATCGAGTTCATTTCTCACTAAATATAATCAATTGCACCGAATTTCAGCTTGATAACTTTATATTTTTATGTTTAAGGTGCAAAAAATGCATGCGAAAACATAATTTTGTATGGGAGGTAGTCGTGGTTTTTGACCGATTATGCCCATTTCGATACATATATGTTCTTTGGCAAAAATAATCTTGGAAACCAATTTTTAGCAAGATTGCTCTAAAATTACAACAAATATCGTTCAAACACTTTTCACATGTTGCATGTTAAAGTACAAACTCAATATACCCTTAAATTTTTTACAGATTTTTTCAAAATTCTGATAGGCTTCAGGAAATCCCCGATACATATTTACTTATTTTTTTGCTATTTTCAATTTTTTTCCTTCTTCTCTTTTTCATAGAAGAAATAGCACGCATGGATGAAATGTTCTCATCGTCGCATCATCATCAGTCATCAACATCATCGCGTCATCATAAAATTGAACGCACTTCCATACGCACCTACTACTCCAATTTGGATGTTAGTCAACAGGAGGAACAACAGCAACAACACGTTTCACGACAGCAACACCACTATAATCAACAACAACAGCAGCACCAATTGAACAAAAATATGCAAATATCTTCAATGATGCCCGCAATGTATCCGCAACCACCATTGCAAAAACACCAAAATCACCAATACCACCAACAATCGATGCCACAACACCAGCAATATCGTCAACGTCAATTGCAACGTGGCAATAGTTTTGATTATGTCACTAATGGTGGTGAAAATTATATACAAAATTATGATGACAATGTCGAAGACGATGATGCCGCCGATGATGCTGATTTTGAAGATGAAGATGAGATGGCCTACCGACGCGGCGGTGGTATTCAGAGGCGTATGAGTAGGGCAGGCGGCGGTGCAGTGGGCATACGATCACAACAGCGTAATAATACGACAAGCATGATGGCACATATGCCAGGAAATCGTAAATACTCATATGAGGAAATTATACCAACAGCCCTGCAAACAGCTAAAGGACGTATACAAAATCCACATGCAATGCCACAACGCATTCGTAGCCCCAGTTTACCCATCATACGGCACAGGGAATATGTGGCACGACAGCAGCAGCAACAACAACAACAGTCAGAGCAAACAAAGTTGGGCGGCGCTAATAATAATAATAATAATAGTCATAATAACATTCCTACACATCCAGCTGTCATGACAAAGGGAGCAACACAATTGACTGCCAATGTTGACACAGGAAACTTAGTCTCACTGCCAGCTCATCGATTAAACAATGCCGTTAACGGTAACGGTTGCCAGGAAGAAGATACTTCAGGGTACCTAAGCGATTCACCGAAAAATACTCACACCCCCGATATATGGTACAATGATGGTGCCAGTCAGAGTAATGGTAGCGTGGGTGTTGTTAGCACACCAGGAGGGGAAGTTTTGGACGCGCATAATCAACAGCGATCAAAACAACAACAGCCACAGCTAAATAGCACCTACGTTATAAAAGGTCATGCACCGTCAGAACAACAGCAACAATCAAATTATGATGGTCTTGACTTGAGAAATGCCAGTTACCAAGGAAGGTGAGTAAGTTTGTTTATTCGTTTTATCGATTCATGCATATTGCTTTTCTTCAGCTATTACATGCCAGCCGCCAATACGCCACCCTCAATGCACAGCCGTGATGTGTCGACTTCGAATACTTATCAAGTTCATTCATCCGATCAATTAGAGCAGTTCGATTATACTCACGAGGAGAGAGAACGCGCTAAATGGTCCAGTTTTAATGGTAACGACTTGCAAACAAGCAAACTTAACGCTCCTGGTTGGTTAAGTCGTGGTCTCCACGATCTAAAAGACAGTGAAGACGACGTCCAGTCAATGCGTTCTTCATACTTACGTGGTCAGAATGCTCCACTTGATCCGGTCACACTTGCCGAACGTATGGATAAGCGACGAAAGGCAGCCGAATATCATAATGCGATCAAGAAGCAACTGCAAGAACGGGAGCTCATTCGTAAATGGGAGATTGAGAGACACCGGCAAGAGGAACGTATGGAAGAGGATCGCATACGGCGACAAAAGCAAATGGAACAAGAGCGCTTGGAATGCGAACGACGGCAGCAGTTGGAACGTGAAGAGGCCCAAAAGAAAAAACAACAGGCCATGATGGATGCCATAGCAAAAGCAGAAGAGGCTGCTAAAATGGAGAAACAGCGAAGGCGCAGTAAACGTTTGACGTCAATGGTGAAGGATCGAAGCGAGTCTGTCGATGAGACATGCACTGATATTAGTGCAGAGCCGAAAGTTGAGGCAACGCACGAAGATATCGTTCAGCAAAAATCAGAGCAACTCGATATGGAACCGCTTAAAACAGAGATATTACAAGTCTTGCCAATTGAAGATATTGTCGATGAAGAAATTGGGCCCACCACTAATAGTGCAATAGTACAGCAGCAAGCACAAGTTAAGGTCCAACAAAATGAGCAATCGCAAAATTCAGCCCAAGAAGCTGAGGAAAAAGTTCTCATCGGAACACCAATTAATCTGAGACGTAACATACGGAAGCCTACTGTAAATGCGAAGCAACCGAATACTGCTGCCAACTCAAAACCGTTTCCAGCCGCCGATGAAAATGAAAATATTCGCGTGTATATGCAACCTGCAACACTTATACCATTGCCAGTTACTACCGATATAATTGGTCTACAGAGTGCCATTGGCAATCTGCAAATAGCAACGTTTCTAATGCATCAAGTTAATCCGACTACGCCAGCGTCTACAATGGATTTTTCCAAAACAACAGCGGATGGTTTGACCCAACGAACTGACACCTCAATATCAACTGAAGATGGTTATCAAGTGGAAAAGCAAGATGGCGAAGCAGAAGTACCAGGAAAAGAACTTAAACTCGCCACATCGGTCGATGAAAATGATAAACTGGCACTTATTCCATTAACGGCAGCAGAAAAACACTTCACGCCAAAGACGGACGGTGAACAAATACCATACCAGGATGTTGAAACACAAACTGAACTTCCATTAAATTGTGATCTTTGCCTTTTCCATGACAACTTCTATAAGGTATTGCTAAAACGTGAGGTCTCCACAACGACCACCACACAAACTTCGAAGACATCGAATGTGAAACCAGCCGCCAAAGAAGAGCCCGACAAGGAGCATGAGACAACAACGACCACTACAACAACAACAACGACAACATTTAAAGCCAAATCCAAAGATAAGGAGAAAGAGAAGAAACGCCACCAAAAGGATAATGTTCATAATGGTAATAGTAAAATGGACGATCGTCCAAAATGGGGTGTAAATCGTCCCATTATGCAATATGTCAAAGCCAGTGAACGCGATCCATTCTATTTGCGGAATAAAAAGAAGCAAACACATTCAATGAAACCATCACGTTCACTGTCGGTCGATTCACGCCTGGATAATGCAGTGGAACAGACACCGGCTGCTGGGCGTGGCAGTGCAGATGAGGAGATCTCATCGGCTTGCAGTGATGAAGAGGGTTTCCTACTAAAGGCACGTAATGTCTGCACTGAAATATTACCAATTAAGACAGATGAGAAGGGCAGAATATTTTTGAATTTTCGCGAGGCGAGCGCCATAATGAATGAGGATGAAATTAAAGATAAGCTGAGACAGAAATATTTTAATTTTGGACGTATATTACCGCGACGAAGTTGGGCTTCCGCGACACAACATGCTGGCAGTATGCAATTTAGTGTGGCACGCGTCGGTGATATTGCAGACGATTAGAGAGAGAGAGAGAGAGCGAGAGAGAAAGAGAAAGGGACAGAGAAAGGAAGAGAGAAAAGAAGAGAGATAATGTTAGAAAGAGGGAAAGAGAGAAAAGTTGAAGAAAGTTGTAACCTTTTGGCACACGGTTATTAGGAAGACGAAAACTTCCTAGGCCTAAGATAATATATATCAAAGTGCATTGAAAGCATTATTTAGAAAGATCTAATTAATTTATAGCATGTTACATATAAAATTATTAAGTTAGCACATTTTAGATTTTTTAATGTGCCTGAAGACACAAATTTTTATAAATACATAAAGCTTTACGTAGAATTGTCCCACTATGTAAACAATATAAGAGAGCAAAAAATTGCAATAAATAAATCAATAATTAAAGCACAAAAGTGTGTATATCCGTTTTTCGTTCTATTAGATGAAATGTGGAAATTATTACCTGTTCCCGTGAGGATAAAATATTGCTTTCTGAAGTAATGCGGAATGAAATGTCAATTTTTTTTGCAGAAACATTTTTTTTTAGTAATAATGTTAAAATTTATTTTTACAAATACTCCAATTTCAAAATTATTGCAAATATTTATGCAATAATGTCACAAATCTAATTACACACATTTTCTTGGACAATGTGTCGAATTTTTTGGCAATTTTCCAATATTTTTGAAATAATTTTGAAAAAAATGTGTAAAATTAGTTTTTTGGTAGTATTCCACAAAATCTTGCAATAATATGGAAACTACATTTTTTTTTTTTTAACAATAAAATTTTCGATATTATTGCATAATTTTTTCGATATTTATTCATACAGTATATGTATTATTCAAATAATATTATGATTTAAAAATTTGCATTTTAGTTATATATTTTGATCTGTTTTGATAAAAGTTTCACAACAAAAAGTAAAGAAAATACAATACATTGTCTCTGTTCCGATTGTCATTGAGCAAAAATTCGATTGTGTTCGTTTCTGAAGAAATATGGTACCATTATGACCCCGACTCTCTTTGGGGGGTGACCGCATAAGCTAATCTATGACTCCGACGTATAAGCCACACGAAATAGTAAATTTTTCTGGTTGCATTGAAAGTTAATGAGTCAATGGATCTATGGGATTACAAGAACCGCGTCCATGAGTCGATAATATAGCAAACGGTATTCGTTTTCATTATATGAAGAAAAATAGTTAGGAAATTCTCAAAAACTTCCTTCCAGCGAAATATAGCCCTAGTGACGTTAAAATATCTCTCGAAACAAAAAGTTTTGAAGAAAATGCATTTTATGTACGATTTTTCAACATCCAATTCCTTATTTCTGAAATGATACATAATTTCACATTACTTTCTTCAGACGACAACAAGTCCTGAGTATACGAGAAAAGTCGTCTGAATTAGAAATTTCATTTAATTATAAGTTTTCATAAAAGTTTTGATAGATAACGAAATTTTGAGAAATTGAAAACTGACAAAAAATGGACAAAAAAAATCTCCTTACAGTCGGCTGGGGCCGACCAAACTATACCCTGCATATGTAGATTTGTATATAAAAAGTTTACTCGAATATCCAACTTTTCTTTTATTTCCACTTTTCGAGAAACAATTTTTGCATATACTACTAATTTACACCCGAAATATGGTTGACTTTGACGAAGTAAAAGGATTTTAAGATAATTCCGAGGCTTAGTATGGGAGCCCCAATAAGAAGTGGGCATGGTACGCTGCTTTTTCGCCAGATTATTTCCGACTACGATATTAATTTAAGTGTCAATTATGGTTATTGTAGACATAAGATTGCCTAAGTTACAGCTATTTTAATTTAAAATTTGTATGGGGGCTACGATAAACACTGGGCGTGGTGCGCCCATTTTCTGTGAGCCTAGTTGCTCGTACAATACTAATCGACACCTTAAATCTCGTTATTCTACGCTGAATAGTTTGCAAGTTATAACCGGTAACATTTTTTTTAATTTCCGCAACTTTGTATGGGAGACCCAAAAAGGAGTGGGCGTGGCACATTGATTTTCTTCCATATTATTTCCGACTACCGTGTTAATCTAAGTGTCAATTATGGTTATTCTGGACAGAAGATTGTAGAAGTTACAGCAGTTTCAATTTAAAAGAAGTACAGACACTTTGTATGGGAGCTACGCTAGAAAGTAGGCGTGGCTCATCCACTTTTGGTGAGATTATATAGTAGTATAATATAACTCTATGTGCAAAATATTGTTGTCCCAAGTGGTATATTATGTGAGTTATAGCAAGTTAAAAATTTTGAAAATTTCGAGGTTAGTCGCTTTGAATGCTTGGTGTGGGCGTGGTTATTGACCGATCATGCCCAATATCAATCCCCTCCGTACCCTTGGATCATAGATTCCTTATGCCAAATTTCATCGAAATAGCTCAATATTTACTCAAGTTATCGTGCGAACCAGCCAGGTGACAGACAGACGGACGGACGGACGGACGGACGGACGGACATCGTTAAATCGAAAATTTAATCGACGCTGATCACGAATATATATCCATGTCTATATCTCCGGAGATTCCTTCAAGTGGACACAAACATCTGACCGAAATGAATATACCATGCATATTGCATTATGCAGGGTATAAAAATCATATTACCTCCTTCATTCTTTAGTTTAGCAAAACTAGATTGCCACTTAATAATTAAATCAGATAATTTAGTAGTCCTATTACAATTCTATGACATTGATTACTGATCTTTAACAACACTTAAAGTGACAACCACAAACTACTGTAGTGACAAGTGTAAAAGTAAATTTTTCTTTATCATGATTCTATGCAGTGTTGATTGTAATTTAATGTTTAACTAACACATGCAACACAAGTCAGCACAGAAAAAACGTAATAATAAAAAGAGCACATGTGCATATAAATGCACACACACAAGCACATATGCATGCACGAATACATATAAATCACCATGCATTGGTGACTATTAAATGAGCGCGTAAATGGTGACTTAAAACGAAATATAACAAAATCACAACAACAATACGCGCACATTGAAATAACAAACATTTTAACAGACATCAACATTAATAGCAACACTTGCAACATGTTGCTAACTGTCAGGTGTTCAGATTGCTGTTGCTGATTGCATGTAAGACAACAACCAATGGCTATGATAATGCTGATGCTGTTGATGATGACGAAGACGATGACGACGACGACGACGACGAAGGTGACGACGATTAGAAGTGAGAAGGCATTCGTATGTTGCATAATTGTTGCATACTCTTGTAGCACTAAGAACATATTACATATATGCACATTACTTGAGCAACATTAAAGCTAAAAAGTGTGTGACTTCTGTGTATGGCTGCTATGTAAGTGACATGTTACACATTGATATCACTTTTAATGAATAGCAATTAGTGTACTTGCAAATGCTTAATTTTTTTAGCTTGCAACCATCATATTCTTGTTATCGGGTGCTTAAAAACGTATAAGTTTTCTAATTTATATATGAAAGAGAGAAATGGATATATACATCAATGCGAAGTGGATGGAAAAATACATTGGCTATGACATTGAATTTTATTTTGAAGACAGTACATTATGTTGATTCAAGACAAATATATTTTTCGTCGTATCCGAACTGTTTCCCCTATTTTAATAGTTTTAAAAAATTCATCTGATATTTTGTATGTTTGCTCAAGCATTTGACAATTCCAGTTGGATCAATAGAAATTTGTATCGTCCAAGTAATAATCTCTGAAGATTCGTACAATGATAAGACAGACAAGCCTTCAGTTTACAAACGTTTACTGTGCTAAATAGAAAAATTAGTATTAGTAATATACCGCAAATATGTATGCGGGCGTGCGTGTGAAATCAGTGTCATGGAGAATCCAACTAAATATCGCGCTTCAATGATGATTTCCCAACAACTATGAAGCTATGAAACATGCTGCGTTAAATTGGGCAATAATTGGTAAACATGCTGACAATTACAGTTTCTAAATTTTTTGCGCTAATCAACCATGTATGCCCAAACTACATACATGCGACAGCGACAGCGACATACATCCCAAAATGAAATGTCCACATGGTCATATTAATAAGGAAGAAATTAAACAACAAAATAAAAAAAATTATTACACTAATAGTGAAAGAAAAGAAAAAACAAAAAGTTCCCACACACACAATAGAAAATTTCCCCAAAATTTAAGTTTTATTATTTTTTCTTTTTTCTTCTTCTTCTTCTTCTTTTTATTTACTGATTGGTGTATTTCATGTCATACAGTAAGTTTTGTTCATTTGTTTCCTTTGTTAGTTGGTTGTTTGTTTCTGCACAAGTTTTCCTTATTGTTATGTTTGTTGTTCTTATTCAAGTTCTTTTTTATTTATTTCAGGCTTTATTTGATTTCTCATATGTAAAGGAAAGGGTGGTTTTGACGTAATTAGTTAATGAAAATATTCAATAACAGTCAGCCATAACTAATCTTGTCCAGCAGAAAACATATATCATCCAAATTCGATTGGTTTGATTTCCTCAGGGCACCACAAGAAGCATAAAATGTATGATTGACCCTCGGTATTTTTGTCATCAACATTCTTTGTGATAAACACGCACCCCTGTCCACTGTTTAAAGTTGCTGCCATACAAAATTGGCTATTCTTCAATAATTTGAGCTCTCACCACCTACAGAGAGTCCATGAAGTCTTAAATCCTTATTAATTTTTACCACTGATACTTAGCGATAAGAAAGAAAATTTTTTTATTGAACGTCAATTTTGTAGGCGAGTCCCTGTGAGGGTTTGAGATACGGTCTCACATTGCCAGATCGATGCTCTGTTGATCAAGTACATACTTGCAAAATTTTGGTTAATTCATATATTAATTCCACACTTAAAAAAGACACCCTTTACATATATATAAATGTGTAAAAACTATATCCTACCCATACAGCACTCATAGCTGAGTACTTCACTGATTTGTTCGCCCGCTCTTGCATTCAGTACAATTGGTGGTTCTTCGGTGCATTTGGTTGTTTGATTCTAACTAAGAAGACAACATTAACCAATAACGGTAAAATAACATAGTCAATCATTATCAAATGTTCATTCGACTTGCTCACACAGTCATATGTATGTGTATATGTATAGGTAGATCGACACGCAGCCAAAGCCATATGAATATATATACCAATACTAATGTATTGTATAGAAATGCGTGCTTAATAATATTAACAACAACAACAAATATGCTCTCTGACTATTTTTACGCTAACAAAGTTCCTCATTTGCCATAACTGCCAGTGCTGGTGGTACTGATGATGGTGCTGTAACATTATTGCTTGTACTTCTATGACAGTATAGTTGTTGTTGTGGTGGTTTTTGCTGTTTCAACTAATGCCTGCTACATAGTCGATTGCGTTTCTTATTGACTATTTGGTGTTGTTATTATTTGAAGCCTACAATATATGTAACGTACGCGACATGAAACAGGTGTGGCATCATGTCTACATACGAGTACATCACCACCAGCTACAATATCAACAGCAACAACAACAACAACAACGATATCAAGTTAGAGATCGATTCGAGTATGGTTTTTCGCAATCAATGGTTTTTCGTTGTGTGTCTGTGTGCGTGTGTGTGTATCCTCTTCTTCACTGTTGACGATTATTTTGTGGTGTGGACTATTAGTTTCATGTGTATGCGCTTTTCTATGTAGGTATGCGTGTTTAAGGTCAGCGATACGCACACAATCATCACATACATTCATATTTGTACGTTTATAGAAAAATATGTGAAATCGCATCACATATCACATCGCACACATCACATCACATTGGCATATAAAAAAAACAAACAGATCGTCCGCATCAGAGTGGCGATGGCAGCATCTTTGTTTGCCATCGCTAGGCATCATCATTACGTATCATGATCAACATCATGATCGCGAGCGTCAACAGAAATTATTATTATTTTTTTTTTTCCATAGTGCTGATGCTGTTGTACTGCTGTTGTGGCTACACTTTGAACTTTGACATGGGTCAAGCGTATGAAATTATTATTTTTATTTTTCCTATCATACACTTTTGAGCTCTATGCTGCAAGCTTGCTTTGCTTCTAACGAAGTTAAAAAATCCAAATGGAATAAAATAACAAAATTAAATTACAAAAATTTATCAATTTTTATAAATCATTTTTATATGTAGACAACTACGAGTATATATGTACATGTGTGTGTGTGTGTGTGTGTGCTATGTATAAAAAGGCTATCAGTGACGATTTTTATTTATTTGTGGTTGAGATTTTTTCTTCGAGTACCGTAAAGTGTCATCGGCAGCAGCCTCAGCGTCATCATTATCATTGGCAATAATAATAAAAATAATAATAATAATAATAGTGAGTTGCTGTTTATGGGCTTATGGTTGATGTTGTTCTTGTGTTTGTTGTTGTATTTGTTATTGGTGTTGTTGTTATTGTTGTTGATATTTGCGCTGATTATACATATAACTACATGTATTTTTGATTTAATGACATAAAAATGCTTTTCGAGTTTGCCATTGGCATAGTGCTTATTAGCAATGTTTGTTTTTTATTTTTTTTTATTTTATTTTATCTTGTATTTTAGTTTTATTTTTAAGTACATATTACAGAGAAATGTGTCAATTTGTTTGTTTCAATTGACATCTAAAAGAAACGCCCACCATACAATGATTATTCATAGATGGATAATCATAGCTCCATCCATTCAGTTCTATACGTTATGGGATGAATTTTCTTTCGCACTTGCTTATTAAATTTTTTGGAAAACGTTGTGCGAATTATACCATAGTTCAGTCGTTGGCCCTTAAAAAAAAGATAATCAGCGTATGTAAGAGAGATCACTGATCACGGTCACGGTCTGTTAGAATGAAATTGAGCCATCACATGACATTCACATAAACTGCAAAACAAGGTAGAACCCGCAAGCGTCAATCATCTATTCACTGCTTGCAACTACCCCCTTTACATATAATGATAAAGCATTTTCGACATTGTACAACTCACATAATGACAAGCAATAGATTATTAATAAAATTTGATTGAAATCTGAATGGCAAGTGTTTTTCTTCTAACTTTACTTTCGATGCAATAAGTGAATAACATCATGTTTTCTGAGGTACGTCACAGAGCTATTTCATGAAAAATTTTCAAAAGAATTGCCAACAGTGTACCGATCGTTTGAAAGAACAAAATTTAACATTTCTAATGAAATTCAATTAAAGTGACAGCATCAAAAATCTTATCCACGAAAGAACATAATTATCACCATCTATTTATGGGATCCACCTTTGAGTAACCTTTGAAACATTATATTTTAGTCTTTTTCGTTCTTCTTCTTCTTCTTATGTGGCCATAACAACCGATGATCGATTTAGGCCGAACATATAATGCGGCTGTTTTCTCTGTTCTTCACTTGCTGGCACCAATTGGATATTCCAACCGCCGTCAGGTTATCAACACTTGGTCCTTCCAGCAGAGGTTTGGTCTTCCTGTTCTTCTGCGTTTTCCAGCGGGTGTCGAATAAAATGCCCTCTTTGCTGGAGCGTCTTCTTCCATTCGCTCGACATGACCCAGCCATCGCAGCCGTCGGATTTTGATTCCCTTGACTATGTCAATGTCAGCGTACAGCTCATACAGCTTATCGTTGTACCTTATTCGGTACTCGCCATCAACGCAAATAGGTCTGAAGATCTTGCGCAGAGCTTTTCTTTCGAAAACTCCAAGCATCCTATATCTCCATGGTGGAAATTGTCCATGCTTCTACGCCATATTTTAGAACAGGAATAATGAGGCACTTGTAGAGTTGTGATTTTCGATCGTCGAGAGAGGGATCGAGCCACTGAATTGCTTACTCAGCCCAAAGTAACACCCGTTAGCAATTCTTAGGAGTCTTTTTGATTGTTATTGAGAATTCTAATTCTAATTTTTTCATAAAGATAGTAAATTCAATAAGAATCAAATAAATCTGTAGTGACTTTAGAGCGTCAGTGATTTGAAATATTTAAGTTTTCAACATTTTTAATTGAAAACAAATTTTAACTAAAATGTTCCCCCAATTTTTCTAATCATTCGCTTTCTTATATTTTATTCAATGTCCTCTTTTCTTGTTTTATAATTAGAGAGAGAGAGATATATATATTTCATATCATAAACCAATTTGATTAAAAAACCAAATAGGAAAATTGAAATTTCAAACAATCACTGATTAAAGTAATTAAAATTATTAAATGATTAGAACATTTAATGAGGCTTTATTTTTTGAAAAAAAAAACATAATCTATACATTTCTTTACAGCATACATATGAAAGCTAACAAGCTATATGCTTAACCTTAAGATCAAAATAACTAATGCACTCATTCATACTATAGGTATATCATATGTTTTCAAAGGGAATAAAATCCCAAATATATATAAATCTTCTCCCTATGACTTCCATATAACCCACAAAAAAAAAAAATTAAAATGAAGAAAACAAACTCGAAATCTTTATAGAGTAATCAAACAGAAATTAAAATGTATCACTTCATTTCGAACACAATAAAATCATGATGTGAACACCATGGGTGCTCTCTTCTCAACCAATGGATAGTCATAATTCTGAGTTCAAATGAATGAATAAAAAAAAAATAAACTAAAATTTACAATAATCAATCTTGCACTAATTTTATGATTTGAAAAAAAAAAACATTAAAAAGATACCAATCAAACAAATCTATCTATCAAGTGTTTCTACAAAATATATATTCACATGGAGTATGGAGTATGGATATGACTACTCGTACATATGAATAATGATATCAAAATCAGTTGAAATATTAAAAAGGGGGGGTAAAAAGAAAACAAATACACAAAACAATCTAGTTCATGCATAATTAAGCTAATGTTACCGCTGTCAATATTGAATCAAGAAGTACCATTTTCATATACATCATACCTATATCGATTTGTCGATTTGATATATGATAAAAAAGATGAGAGTAAAGCAAAATATTAACAGAAAGATTTTTTTTTGTTGAGGAACAAAATTGATCATAAAATAACAAAAAAAAAAAATAATAAATATGTAAAAATAATTTATACAATGCCACATGCTGTTTTGGACTAAATTAATCAACATACATGAGTAACCAACTCATTAAAATTGGTATAGATTGTATATAGACGAGTATATGAATATGCCTATAGGCATATGACATTTGAACTACACAAAAAAGAAAAAAAAAATGTGTAAAGCAAGCAAAATCAGCATTTCAAATGCGAATCATTGAATATGTGGAAAAAGAAATAAACAACAGCAACAACAAGAATGACAAATTTACAAATTTGTATAATTTTATGAATCTTTTTTTTTTCTTTTACAATTAAAATGATTTCACAGTTTAACGAACCTTTTATAGCGCAAAAATGTCAGCTAAATGATTACACATACGTTCACCACCAGTGAAATACTATAGAAGTGAATCAAAGTTGAAATGCTCGCAACAACAACAACAATAAAAAACTAACAATACAATTTGTATTTTTAATAATTTCAATTTTTATTTGATTGATCATTTTGTGTTGTCGTCGGTCGTTCGCATTCGATTAATGCGCTACAACAGCACTTGAGCTAATTTATTATAATCATAACAATAATGTCAATAATCACAACAACAACAACAACACAACAACAGTAAATACAATTAGGCATCAAGTTTTTTTTTGCTGTCTTTCTTTCATTTTTGTTAACAAATCAAACAATTTGTATGCCACATCAGTCAACAAGAATTGCCTGTCAATGGATCCTTTTTTTTTTTAGTTTTTGTTTGACTATACTATATGGTCGTTTTTTTTATATTGTTGCAAATTTTTGAATGAATGACAACATATTGATGACGGGTGGAGTCATTTGGAGTGAGAAAAAAAATTTTTTTTTCTTATACATTTTATTTAATTCAAGCCAAACCTGATTTTATGTGGTCCTTTTTTTTGTGTGGTTTGACTTGGCTCTTCGGTAATGTTTTGTATAATGCTAGTTTGCACTGTATTGTCGCTAAATGAGGCATTTTCAGTTGTGTTAAAAAAAGAACACTTTATGGCTGACCTAACAAACGGAGGAGTTGGATTCAAGAGCAAAATATGTAAAAAGCCATTATAAAAACATCTTGACTATGCTATATGCTGCAAAATCCTTTTTTAAAAACATTTGTTTCAATTAATGACATATAGCTGCACTGTAGCACCATTAAAAATACCCAAAAATATCTAAAGCATCCAATCTAGGAGAATTCCTAGATGGGATGCAGCTCCAACTTGATAACTCGTTGCGAAATCAACATTTAATTTCACAAGCATGAAATATCCGACAAATTTTAAGTCAAATATTTGCGATTATGTTGTTGTTAATTTTTACTAAATCATTTCATAGTGAAATCTCATAGCAAATAGAGGGTAATGATTTAAGAGCCTTCGGTTTTGATTTAAAAAAAGAACACATAAAATTTAGAGAAATGTATGAAATCTTTATTTGAGTCGATAGAACGATCTATATAATTCAATGTTTAAAAATGATGTCATGTAAATGTTGACCGCGGCTGCGCCTCAAATGCTTCATACGCTGGGTTCAATTTAGGCATACTCCCTCCAACATATCGGCCGGTATCTCACGAATAAATTCTTCAATATTGACCGGCCCCAAACGTGAAATAAACTGTTCACGGAACTCGCCTCTCAATTGGACCATTAATTTCGCGTGCTGCGTGGCATGTGGCACCGTCTTGTTGAAACCACATGTCAGCCAAGTCCCGCTCTTTCATTTTGGGTAAAAAAAGTTTGTAATCACCGCAGGGTAGCAATCGCCTTCGTCGTCTTTGAAAAAGTACTGTCCAATGATGCCACCGGCCCATAAACCACACCAAACAGCGCATTTTCGGCAGACCTTACAATGCTTCTTCACACCAAATACGGCAATTTTGATTGTTCACATATCTATTCAACCAGAAATGGTCGTGGTAGTAGGTCGTGTGACTTCAATTCTTACACCAGCTATATTTTAAAAGGTTTCACACCCAAATCCTTCCGCAGTATTTTCCACGTACTGGAGTAACAGAGGCCTAATTGCTGCGAACGGCGTCGAATCGATAATTCACGGTCATCAACAACACTGCCGGATACAGCTGCGATATCTTCCTCTGTCCACGCTCTACGTGTGCGTGTTGATAGTTTAATGTCCAGTAATGTAAATTTGATGCGATAATTAGTCACAAGATTCCGAATAGTCGCGTCAGAAGGTCGCCCAAACTGACCATAAAATGGATGCACTTTCTTGACCGAGCATGAATTTTGATAATAAAATTCAATAATCCGCTAGCGTTGTTCGTTTGTAAGTCGATTCATGGTTATACTATAGACCAAACTGAACATGTTTGACAGTAACATGTCACACGAAAACAGCTGAGCTGCCAAAAACAGTGTTGCCAAAAAGAAAGTTTCTAAAATGTATATAGAATTGTTATGAGAATATAGGATTAGTACATGCAATTGTTATTTATGGTATTTTTTATATTAGGGATTTTCTCTGTTGACCTTTTATCTCGATCAATCAATGATCAATCAATCGTCTATATACTATATAGCGATATATAATATTTTATTTTCATCGATGTACTCACATTTCAAATTTTATTCACATCAATGTGTAAAATTAAATAATGCTGCCGCTCTACTCTTCCTCAAGCTACTCAAATCAGCAAGTTTGCCAATCAATTGTCGATCATTCATATATGTATGTATTTTTTGGTGTATGTGTGTATAATATTTTTAATTGTATTGCGAATAATCGCGTTTAAAAATATCGTATATATAACGTTTAATATGTTTCAGGTTATTTATTATTACCGCTATATGCTGCTTTCCACTCTTCGACATAACGCTTGGATTTTTATCAGTCTCCTTCATTGTTTGCTACCTTTTGCAGGCATCAATTAAGTGTAAATATGATTGATCATTTGCTTGATCGCATACATTGTTGTTGTTGTTATTATTGTTATTATAAGATGTCTGAAAATTAGCGTGGCGTTGTTTTTGTTGTTTTTGTCGAGTTCTTTTTTTTTTATTGTGCAAATATCATAGAATGAAGTATATATGGGAATGATGGTATGTGTTAACAAATGATTGACAGTGTTTGTCCTTTATTAAATGAAAAACAGAACGTAGAAAAATCACACACACATACACAAACAGTATGAGTTTCAAAGTATTTAGTTTTATCCAAAAAACTTGAGATTGTTTCAGACAAATTTCGGTTTAATTTAATGTAATCCGAAGTATGAGAAATTTGCAAAATAATTGATTTTAAATGTAAACTCCACCAGTTCACTTCTTGTCTTTACTGTCTACCTTTAGGAGGTAAATTACTATCATAACACTGTGCTGCTAGGATAATGATCATTATAAGAGAGCTAGTGAAGGTCTGGAAAAAATTTCTATAACATCCTTAAATGTTTATTTTACCAATTACTCGTAAAATGAGTTTTCGGTACACGTGCGCCATTTAAAAATTATTAATTCACAAAATTTTCAAACAATTCCTGATTTCTCACAAAAAAAAAAGTGTCATAACTCCACAAATTTCCAATCGATTTCGACAAACAAATATTCATTTGATTTAGAATGGTATGATCTCTCAAAAAAATTGTACTAATCATTACACTTTCATATGAAAAATCAGTGGAGTATCTAGGTTTTTTGCCAAAAAGGGGTTTAAATGAAAAAGATGTATGACAAAAAATGTTTTAATAAATGATTTTTAAACCCAAATATTTTTTTTTTAAATATCTATGTATAATTATTTTGATTTTTTAAAAAGTCCATCGGCCTAGGGGAGAATAAAACCCCCTAATTCCCTCCCCTGGCTACGTCACTGTGAAAAATACAAACGTTTTCGTGTCCAGCGGACGAGTTAAGCATATTTATACTCGTTTGGATTCACTAAACTCGAACTCGAAATTAGTTTGACTCGATCAGGTCACTATGATTTTCTTGTAGACTAGAGTTTTTTGAAGCAATACTGACAGAGTCAAAAAACGATATATATTGAAGATTACTTTTTTTTTATATTTCAATAATTTGAAAAAACATGTGTATAAATATTGATTAAAAAATTTGAAATATATGTAATTAAAATTAAAATATGATGAATGACACATCACCATAATCATCGTGATTTCAATAACCTTAATTTTTTTTTTCTCATCTAATTGATTGATTTTATTTTTAAATATTTTTTTCAATTTGAAATATTTGTATTGTTAATTTTTCTTCTGCCTCAGTCCTACAAGTATTTAATCATATTCTGGACAACATTGTATTCGTGAGTTATAAATTGAAATCAAGTTCACTGTTTTTTTTCCAACTAACATATTCTACAAATTTGTAATTTCAAAATCAATTGTTTGTATTCTAAGTGGGTTTTAAAATTTACAATAGATAGTGGTTTGGCGCCCATGTTTATATTTTTGAGTGCTTAAATTAAAATCCATAAAAATATATGTTTTTATTGTATTTTTGTTAATCATATTTGATTGTTCGCTGTACGATACTACAAGTGATACCATTTAATTGATTACAATACAAGTACCTACAATTTCTAATGTATGAGTTACATACATACATTTTTATATGTCTTCAATTTTAGTTCCCACGCATTGAATGCAAAAACAAAAAAAAAAAAAAAACAAAAAAAAAAACCAAACACAAACACTATGAATCGACAAAAAATACAAAATCATTCATAGCATATATTTTCAAATATTGCTTCTTTATTTCTTTGACTTATATCATACTTATCAACTCTCCTCACCTCTCCATCATCTCACCATCTCCATCATCTCCATCATAATAATGATTTATATAAATGTTAAACTTGTCTACCAAATGTAGGGTAGCAAAATTTTAACACACACATTTTTTGTTTTGTTTTATTTTTTTGCATATTTCATAACAATTTTTTTTTGCTTATTTTTTTAATACACATATTACATGTGGTAGATACATGCTTATTTACATAATTTTTTTTTCTTTATGAATTTTTCGTTGTAGTAATTACTTTTGGAGAAATTTTTGATTTTTTCATGTTTTCTACAAAATTTATATGTAATGGCTCATTGTACATTAAGCTATTTAATTTTTTTTTTTTTTCTAATCATCATTATGATTGCAAATATATGATGTTATATCAATGTTATTATCATCATTAATTACAACTATGTATTAGGTTGTTGGAATAGCTAATGTTAACCTTAATCTAAAAATTTGATATTAGTATGAGTATGATGAAATGAAATGTACAGCAATGTATGATATAAAATAAACTAATAATATGTATATAGTATATTAAAAATAATTGATCAGTAAAACATTATAACATCATCAAAAGTATTGTAGTGTATATTGGATAAGTTCACTATAAGCCGCAAGCTTACCCATTTGTGGGAAAGGTGGTGGTGCAGCAATCAATATTAGATCCTTTCAATATCACTTGTGGTTTGAAGCAAGGCGATTCGCTCTCTACACCAGTGTTTAATTTACTTCTGCACTTCGCAATCAAATCGGAAGTTAAAACCAGTAACCTATTCAGCCGCTCAGGACTTACTATCACTGATGCTGATAATATTGCCATCGTGTCACGGAATAAGCATTATCTCGCCGAAATTGCTCTTGGCATAGAAAAATAAGCAAAAGAAGTAGGACTCAGAATAAACGAAAGTGTAACGAAGTACTTGAAACAGGCCGGCACCTGTTTGAAGGAGTATCCTGTTTCAAATATCTGTGCTTCCTGATAAATAATGATAACAGCTGCTATGATACAATACAGGAAAGAATCGTGGCTGCAAACAAAGCACACTCCGCCCACATAAAACTGTTTAAATCTAAGCTAATCTTGAGAGAACTAAAATTACGGCCATAAAAAAAAATATGTGGCACTTAAAGCCCCGAAGGGCTCGTTGACCGAACTTCTTTTCCATTACTGTTGTGCGTGTTAAATTTTGGACAGTATTAGAAGGGACCTACTTATTTTAGCCGGTTCCGAACGGCAGAACACTTGTGACATCACTTTTTCTGGGCTTTGTCACAGAGTTCTTTTGAAGCTTTTTCATGGAAAGTTGTTACTGTCGGAAGAATTGCAAATTGCTTGCTGACAGGTGGGTACCGTTCGAAAGAAAAATATTTTCTATATTAAATTTGTTATGCATCAACCGGGGATTGAACCACGACCTACAGATCAGAAGACCAACACACGGCCATGTCAAACAGTAATTCGACCAGTACTATTGTATGGCTGCGAAAACTGGACTTTGACATCTAAAAACGAAGCGAGCCTAAAGGTTTTCGAGAGAAAAGTGCTTCGAAAAATATTTGAGCCAACACGCAATGAAAATGGCTCTTACCGAATGCGGTACAATGACGAATTGCTGGAATTGTGCAATGGAGAAGATGTCGTAAAATTGGTTAAGTCGCAAAGGCTACGATGACTTGGACATATTAGGAGGATGGAAGATGAGTGCCCCCCAAAATTCATTCGCGAATACAATACTCTAACACCAAAAGCCAGAGGATGTCCGAGGCTGACTTGGCTTTAACATGTTTTAGCCGACCGCATTGTCTACGTCAGATTGAATTTGCGCCTACTTGGGTATTTCCCTCCTTAAATGAGGGAATGGGTTGAGTGGTGATCTAAATTTTTGTTAAGTTTGGAATGCAAATGTCAAGCTATGACGCTAAAATTTAGAGGGTATATCAACAACAGATGTACCAACTTAACAAAAAAAAAAAAAGCCAAATTGGAACGATGGGAGCGCCACACGGCGGATATCCCTGGAACTTTTTGATATTTAATTTAAATAAAGTGTAATACTAAAAGTGAAATAGAAGTGTGTGTTTTATATTGCAACAACAACCCCAGCAACAACACAATCATCACACCTCTATCCGCCAGTACTACCTCATAGGCAAGTGAACCAGACGCAGCAAGCTCACCCCAAGCTTACCCCAAGCTGTAATGACTACCTGATGATGATGATGATATTGGATAAGTTATTCAGATAGTATAATAAAAAATAAATTAGCTTGGGACAGTCTAGACGTAACTTGTTATACCCTACACGTAAAGATAGGGAGTTTGGGAGAGTTGGTGGACCACACCATTCATCTTTCGCATATAAACAATCATAAATAATTGATAAAATATTACAATTCTACTATTTAGAAAATTATTTTCAAAATAATATGGTTCCCACAACGGATTCTGTTACAGGAGGTATACCACCTTGATCAAAAAGTTCCCGGAATAACCACCGTGTGGCGCTCTCATCGTTCCAATTTGAGTTCTGTTGTTTTTTTTTTTTTTTTTTTTTTTTTTGAAGTTTGGAATGCAAATGTTAAGCTATGACGCTAAAATTTAGAGGGAATATCAATAATAGATGTACTAACTTAACAAAAAAACAAAACACAAATTGGAACGATAGGAGCGCCACACGGTGGATATTCCGGGAACTTTTTGATCAAGGTGGTATATCAACTACAACAGAGGAGCGCAGCGATAATGTAATTTTCAACAATTTATTTAAATCAAATATATCAGAAATTTATTTTAATAGTGCGTGTAACGAATTTTTCCATTAA
Organism: Megamerina dolium; assembly: GCA_963854835.1. NCBI lineage: Eukaryota > Metazoa > Arthropoda > Insecta > Diptera > Megamerinidae > Megamerina > Megamerina dolium. The sequence goes on from OY978528.1 coordinate 4,842,637, forward strand.
TCTTTATACATGATTTTGTTTTGCTTTTAAATATTTGATCTGAAAAAAACATTTAATGTGAACAAAATTTTTTGACTAAGATTCTTCTTATCATTTTTATTTTATTTTGATATGAATAAATGCATATGTAAACATATTTTTTTTTGTTCATTAAGTACCTAATTTTTATGTCTTTGATTTTTTTTATTTGGTTTTTTTTCACCTATACAATATCTTAAATATTTGCTCTCAATGCATTTATAATCAATATTTTTAATAACTTATATTGTCATGCAAATATTGATAATTTATTTTTATTTTTATTTTTTTTTTGTTTTTTGTTTTGTTTTCTATGAACAATGAACACATATGTATGTTATATATGAATGTAAATGAAAACGCTTTCATAATAAGTAATAATAGCAGTTGTGGAGAAATGCCTTAATGCTTTATATAGAAAATCATAAAGATGAAAATCACACCAAAAAACAAAAACGACTAAAAAGAAATATTTAGAGTAGTAGCAACCAGCCGACAGTCAAGACGGCAGCAATTATGAATAATTTAACATTAAAAATGCATTGTATATATATATATATATATATGTGTGTGTGTGTGTGTGTATGTGTATTTGTTTGTTGGACTGTAAAATTGAAACTAAATTGCTTTTACGATGATAATTTTTTTGTTGTTTTGCTTTGCTTTTCTGTTTTACTGAAGAAATGCATAAATTTAACAAAAATCGTATAAGAGAAAGATAAATGGAAGCAAACACAAAAAAAAGCGCATAATTTTATGCAAAAATATAATAATATCGATAGCAATTGTTGTGTTCACCTTCGAAGGTGTTAATATTTAAGTTAACAATGATCATTTGAATTTATGCATAATTTTATTTTTAATTTTGTAGGTGACTTAATTTTTTCACCATTTTTTATTTTTAATTTTTTTTTTTTTTTTTTTTTTTTTTTTTGATAGGCCCAGGCAAAATGTGTAACATAGAAATTCGTTTAGTGTTGCATAATTTGTGTTAGTAAAATGTTTTAATATTTTTAATTTAAACATTTTTATTTCATTATAATTTCCTTATCATTTGACAGTTATTTTTTTTTTTTTTTGGTTTGCTTTATTTATAATTTTATTTTATTATTTTAATTAACAGCTATATTCAAAATAATAAATTCAACATAAATTGTTTGAAGAAATGTCAAAATTATTAAATCAAAATTTGCATAATTTTGTATAATTTTGTATAGCAATTTGTTTTTTTCTTTGAATTTGGGTTACACGTTTTGCAAAATTTTTTTCAGATATTTAGATTGCCAATGACATTAAGCAATCTAGTCATAGATTGGACTGTCATATGGTAAATATTAATAATCTCTTCCACCTTGCTTGAACTTCCACATATTCTAAAAATAATTGCAAATTGCAATTACTCTCAACTTCAGAACAATAATATTGCATTATTAGCAGGTCAGTCCATAAGTTCGTGCGTTTTTCTTAGGTGATTTTAAAATATATAAAAAAGAAGTTTCCAATATTTATTAATCAATAATATTTTTTCTTGCATTATTTACAATGTCTTCCCAACGTTTGGGCAAACTTTTAATTCCCTGCTCAAAAAATTGTTTGTCCTTAGAGCCCAAAGTACTTGTCGATATCCCTTTTTATAGCTTCTTTTGAGGTGTAGTTCTTATTAAATGGGACTGAAGTCCGCGAAAAAGGTGATAATCGCAAGGTGCAATATCTGGAGAGTATGGTGGATGCGGCATTAGCTCCCATCCGAGCTCGTTCAGCTTGTCTAAGGTCTGTCTTGCATTATGCGGTCTTGCGTTGTCGTGGTGAAACGAAACTTTGCGTCTATTGCCTAAAGGCGGACGATTTTTTTCAAGTGCTTCCTTCAGTTTGGATAGTTGATGGCAATAATAATCAGCTGTGGTCATCTGGTTTGGTTCCAGCAGATCAAAATAAATTATACCGGCCATATACCATCAATAGGAGTCAATCTCTGCGGGTTGGTTCTGATGTGTCATCTTTATCTAACCACTGGCGTAACAATACCCAGTAACAATACAATTTAAAAAATTCTCCTTTTCAAGCTGAGAGCCCGCATTCACTCTCTGCGGAAAGTTAATGGGGAACCCATTTTTCCGAGCTTTGGAACCTTGCTCAATTGAACCAGGTGCCTGTTAACTGTTCCAGCCATCATATCGACTGTCAAACTTGACTCAGCTTCCACGAGTTTCAGCAAAGAGTTGTAGTTAAAGACATCAGAGCGTGGAGCATCTTCAACGTCACAATCACCACTTCTGAATTTGGGAAGCCACTTTTATGCACACCTTAAACTCACTCTATTCTCCCCATGAGTTGCGTTTAATTCTGCAGCAGCAGTTGTTGCATTTTTTCCACTTTTATAAAAAAAAAATACAAAATATGCCCCTTATACTCATTCGAAGATTCCATTTTATTTTTTAACAACGTGTACTTCTATCCGCGATTAAAATCATTTGTTGAATGAATGAAATAAAAATAGTCCCTTTATCTCCCACCGAACATTTTTTGTACGCAAAAAGCACCTACTGTGAAATTATTGAAAAAATAACTCACGAACTTATGAACTGACCTAATATATTAAGGGCTTTGTCCTAAGGCTATGTAGACACTGTCTGTTGTTTGTAAATGTGTTTTCATATATCCTGGAGCATTTCCATCAAAGTTACTATAGTCACTTGGCATTGGACAGTTGAGGGACTGATGTGGGTAAGTCGCCTATGATGGCTGTAGTTTACAAAAGTCTTTATTCCTGAACTGACTCACAAACTCTAAAGATGTACACAATAATTTTTTTATAATTTTTCTATTATTTCGCCTCTAATGGGGTATAATGTATGACCAACACCCATTATCGGCTTCTGCTGACTTCTTGAAGAGCATCACACCATTTGGCTGATAAGAAGTAGGATTAATTTTGATCTACTATGCCCATTTATACTTAGTGATATGAACATTTTCAAAAAATTATTATTAAAATGTAATTCACCGAAATCTATTTGAACATCATTTTTTTTATTCCTATAACTGCTCTTTATGAAATATGAAAAATATTGAAAAACAAATTGTGTCGTCCACAGACAATAGCATAATCCTAAAAACGTGCTAAGTTGTTAGTGTGTGGTGGAAGTAGTTTGGATAAACAAAAATGGAAAAAAAAAAAATACTGTCAAAATAATATTTTTTTTCAATACAAATATATTCGGATATCTTCAATCATCATTTTTACTACTTATTACTATTAGTGCCTATATTTTTTTTATTTATTTTATATGTATATTCATTTATTTTCTTTTTTTATAAATGTTGAAAAATCTTTTGAATAAACATTTAGTGTACTCACGCATGCAATTACACAAAGGATGAATGGATAAAACGAGAAAAATGATAAATCGAAAAAATTCCATACAAATTTAAATAAAAAAAGATCAACATACTTGTTAGAATGTTAAGTGTTGGCTAATCTGTGGCTTGTAATTTTATTGTTGTTCTCGTTGTTGTTGTAGTTGTGTTCAATACATAGATAAGCATGTGAGTACAGGATTTACCAAACAGACACACACACACATGCTATTTATAAGTAGATGCAGGCGCGTGTACTTAGACATTTGGAACTGATTAAGAGCAATGTGTGTTTATAGGAATAGAACAAATAGGAATATAATGAATATGTCATATTTGCATGGTTGCAATAACTGATGGTATGCATACATCCATACATACATATATCCTTGACCTATGTAGGTACATAATCATAGTACATATATTGTATATTAAAAACTATTGAAATAAAAGTGGCAAATATGATTTGGTGCCATACATATGGATATAAGTCGTGTCACATGTCAAATATTATACATTTTGGAAATTTTCGGTATAGAAAAAATAACAAAATAGTACACAAAAAAAAAAGAAGCAAACAGATATAAAAATTAAATGAATTGCATATTTTAATAATCTACATATGCAAACAGGGTAGGTCAATGTTGTATATCACACAGGAGTGCACCCTTCCCCTGCTTCTACTGCTCTCAGAGTGTCGGTAAATGGGTAAAATATATGGGCAATCGCTAAACTTTTTTACTACTTGACATTTTTTTCTGAATTTACTTACACTCTGTTCTTATGAAGACTCCCCTACAAAATTTTTTTTTTTTTTTTTTTTTTTTTTTAACAAGCTTTTTTATTGAATCTTTCTAAAATTACTTAGAAACTAACAATATGTAATCAAATCTTACAAACTAAATAAAATTATATGATATTCCCAACGTTCCATCACAATTTGTTGAGTCACGAGATATAGCAATTTCACAGCATATTCAGTGTGTCTTTTCTTTTTAATCGACGATGCCCCGTGCTCAGCAACAATTGCCTAGCAAGGGGATTCGGATGACTGTGTAATTTTTGAATGTAGCTTCTGCAAGACATTGCAACTTCCTCAGAAATTGTGGGTACATTTAAATCTCGATGGATGTTAACGTTCCTCATATACCAAGGCGCGTTTACAATAATTCGCAGACACTTGGATTGTATTCGCTGCAATTTTTCGATATTTGAGGGAGATGCGGTGCCCCAAAACTGAATACCATAAGTCCAGATTGGCTTCAGGATTGCTTTATATAATAGCACTTTGTATTCGAGATTCAACTTTGATTTTTTGTGTAACAGCCACCATAACTGATTAATTTTAAGCTTGATCTGAGTTTTCTTTGCCTCTATGTGATTTTTCCAGGTCAGCCTTCTGTCGAGGTGAATACCCAAGTACTTTGTTGAGGAATATTGTGGAACTGATTGGCCATTAATTTTAAGTGGGGGACATGTATCTGGCCTTAGCGTGAAGGTTACATGTACGCTCTTTGATTCATTGACTTTTATACGCCATTTTGCTAGCCAGATTTCGAGAGAATCGATATGAGTCTGCAGGAGTTTAGTAGCTTCTATGGGGTTAGAGCGAGAGCACAATATTGCCGTATCATCTGCAAAGGTCGATATAAATGTATGGTTATTGCTGGGCATATCTGTAGTGTATAAGAGATACAGTAAGGGGCCCAAAACGCTTCCTTGAGGAACGCCAGCGTGAATATCCAATGGATTTGTTGTGTAATCCTTGTGATGTACCAGAAATTGTCTTTTCGTGAGGTAGCTACTAAGCAATGAGGAGACATTTACAGGCAGTAATAGTTTGAGTTTGTAAATAAGGCCGTCGTGCCATACTTTATCGAAAGCTTGAGTGATATCAAGAAAGACAGCTGAGCAATACTTTTTTTCTTCAAAAGTGTTCCTTATCAGAGTTACAATGCGGTGGACTTGTTCTATTGTGCCGTGCTGTTTTCTAAATCCAAACTGATGTTGAGGAATCAGTTGGTTGAGATTAATAAATGGAGTTATATTCATGACAAGTAGCTTTTCGAATACTTTAGAAAGTAGAGGCAGGAGGCTGATAGGTCTGTACGATGCAACTTTTGTAGGGTCTTTCCCTGGTTTTGCTATCATAATAATTTTTGAAGTTTTCCAGCATTTGGGATAGTGTTTAATACGAAGGATAGCATTGAAAATGTGCATGAGATGAATTACTGAAGCCGGAGGTAGCTCTTTTATCATTTTACCGGTAATTTTATCTGGACCAGGTGATTTTTTTGGGTTTAAATCTTTATAAATTGCTTTGAATATGTCCTTTTTTTTAATTTTGAGCGTTATTGAGCTAGGTTGAGAAGTTAATATTGGTAATGAGGACTGTGAAGAGGGTGGATTGGGTGTAAACACACTTTTTAGGTGGTTTGCAAAAGCCAAACCCTTCTCACAGTTGCTTCTAGCCCAATTACCGTCACTCAAACGGATGGGGGAATCAGTGAGAATTGGCCGATTTGAGTTTTTTGCTGATTTCCACAAAGAGTAGTCTGACGCTTCACCAGGTGTTAATTTCGCTATGTGCTCTTCTAACTCTTTGTTGTTTTTATTTTTTAAGGCTTGCTTTAACTTTCGAGTGCAGTGCTGTAGCTTTGTTTTCAGATTCGGTGATCTGAATTGTTGCCATTGTCTTCGGAGTCTTCTTTTCTGTCTTACTAGCAATTCAATATCGGCTGGTGTGTATGGGCTATAGTATGATTGCTTGCATACCTTTGTGCAGGTGGCTGAGCTGAGAGCTAATGAGAGCAGCTGGTTGAATTTTTCGAGTGCTGAGTCTACATCGTGTCCATTTCTTAATACAGTACTCAGAGGAAGATGGGAATTTATATATTTCTTGAATTTTAACCAGTCTATTTTCTTTCTAACGCAATTACCTTGGGGGCTTGGTGATTTTATAGATATTACCGTGGGTGAGTGGTCAGATGATAGATCATAATTACACTCTGTGGAGATATTTTCCATCTGCAAACCTTTGGCGACTCCAAAGTCGATGAGATCGGGTATTTTCCTCTTGTCCGTCGGCCAATATGTCGGTTGACCATTTGAAATAACATCGTAGCCATGGTTAGTGATGAATGAACATAGTCTTCTGCCTTTTGGAGTTATTAAGCGGGAGCCCCAGTGAGTGTGTTTGGCGTTGAAATCGCCAGCAACCAAGAATTTGCTACCAAGAGTTGAGAAAAATTCTTTATATTGCTGTTCGGTAATACTGTATCTTGGGGGACAGTATATCGCAGATATTACTAGCTTAGAGATGTATTCTTCCAGACATATAGATGTTGCTTGCAAGTAGACGCTACTGAAATCTTCGAGAACATGATGTTTTATTCTGCTTTTTATCAATATGGCAGTTCCTCCGCGTGCCTTACCATGCGGATGATTTGTGGTGTACAGTTTGTAATATGGTATTTGGTAGCAATTTTTGTCAGTGAAATGGGTCTCAGATATCATCATTATGTCGATTTGGTTGGATGCAAGGAATTGAATTAGCTCCAAACGGTGCTGGCTTAAGCCGTTGGCGTTCCAGTGGCATATCTTGAGACAACTCATGGTCTGGATAGCAATGTTTGGAGTAACATCGATTGATTTTTCATCATTTCTTGCATCATTGTTTGCATTGAGTTCATGAATTGGTTCATATTCTGAATCAATGTTTGAAGCAAATGTTCAAGGGTACTTGGCTGTTGGGTGGGCAGTGAGTGTTTCTGCTCATTATTTGCATTGCTTTGTTGGTGTGGGTTTTGTTTTAACACGCTAGCGTATGAATTGGTTTGATTCTTGTTTGGGATTGCAGAGAAGAATTGTGTTGCATCAATATTTTGTCTCTTACTTGAGTTGGCTATCTGAGTTTGCTCAACTGGTTTTAGAGGTTGATTGCTAGCGGAGAAATTTAGCTTTAGGGTTGTATATACTGGGCAACCTCTATAATTTGCGGTGTGATTACCTCCACAATTGCTGCATTTTTTCATGCTAGCATCGCCTTTAGATTTTGGGCATATGTTTGATTTATGGAGATCTCCACAAATCACACAAACAGCTGGCAGGGTACAATATGTCTTAGTATGTCCATATTCTTGGCAGTTGCTGCACTGAGGAGGTCCAGTTCTCTTATGGGGTTCTTCGATTGTGATTTTGCGATGCAATAAATATCGAATTTTATATATGGGGTGTACTTCACCTTTTTTTAGGGGTTTTGTTTCAGGCTGAAGCTCAATACGATATAACGGTTGAGGTATATTGCTCTTGTTGAGAATGTTGAATACTGTTTTGGCTTGAAACCCTTCTTCCTGGAGGGCAAGTTTGATTTCGTTAATATCAACGTTGGGTTCGACGCCTTTGAGTACAACGATTAAGCCCTTACTACTTTTTAGCTGATATGTGTAGTAATTCTTTTTTACAGCATCAAATTCCGCTATTACTTTGCGATAATGAGTTTCGCTGTAGATTTGCACTTTCGTTTCCTCAATTTGGCCTTTGCGAATAGGAACAACGTGGAAATTCTTTGGTCCTATAAGACTTGTAATTCTAGAAATCAACTTATCTGAGTTGCGTTCTCTTAAGAAAATGGGTGGGGGTTTGAAATTTTTCTTGGAGATAATATTTTCGTCACTTTCATCACCTGAAAGCAAAGCGTATCTATTTTCCGAACTAATAGGGGCAGTGTTCTGCTTTTGAATTTTTGTTGAATTCATTTGTTTTGAATTTTGTGGACTTCTTTTTCGCTTTACTACAGTAATATAGCGATCAATTCCAGTTTGAACAGCAACTGGTTCTTTATTAGTCATCGCACTAGTTGCTTTAACTACTGGGTCATGCACTTCAGTAGAAAGGCCGTTATTTGTTTGCTTTGATGTTGTAGCTGTTGGTGTTACAGCAGGAGAAGCGCATTGTACACTCCACGGTATAGAGGGAGATAGTATATCACGAGAGAACAAACTATTTTTTTTGTCTGTATTTATTGTTGTTGCAAATTTTGATGTAGTGTTAGAGTGAGGAATATGTACAGGCAAAAGATTAACACTGTTACTTTCACTTGTGCAGTGTGTATCAACTGTTTTTTTTTTTGATAATGCACTAATCGGGGGGGTTTGCGCGGGTGATTGCAAATTATTGTTTACACACACATTAACAGGCGATTGCCGTTGCCGGGGAGGAGAGCGCTGAACACTCATATTATAAACAAATTGTTTGCAAACGATATTATTTTATTTTTTTTTTCTAAAAAAAAAAAAAAAAAAAAAAAAAAAAAAACAAATCACCGAAATAACTCCTTGAGTTTCTTAGCGTCTTTTCGCAAAATATTAAATTTTTTTTTTTTTTTATACCGAAAACAATAACTTTTCCGACTCTATCAAACACGTCCACTCTTATTGGTGACTTTTCCCCTACAAAATGCACGTAAAAAATCCAAAGAATCGACATTTATCAATATTCCTATCAAAGTATCGCCCCTGAAGTGAAGACATTTATGAAGGAATTCCATTAATTTTAACTTGATAATATTTCTTTTAAGCAAAACTTAACTCTTTCTGCACGCTTTACAGAACTCCCCTACCAAAATGGACGATTTTATAAAATTGAAAGAAACAAATTGCTGGGAAATCGCTCCTTGAATGGTGAAATGTATAACTCCCACTAATTTTTCGACCTCAATATTTTCTCCAAACATCCTCACCGCTATCTGTGCTCCTTAGAGGGGATTCCCTAAGAAATTTATGTTTTTATAAGTCAAACGCAACTTTAAATTCAACATTTATTCGAAACATTCATATGCTCTATCTTCACATCTAATAAGGGGTGCCCTATAAAATGTATCGAAAAAAATGACAAAAGTTACTATAAAATTTTCATTAAAATATTCGCAATCGCCCTCGGAGTGTTAAAATGTATGACCGATCCTCATTAATTCTTGCTGCATAACATTTTTCCCTCAACATACTTACTCCTTATCTTTGCTCTTTGGGTGAATCCCCTACAAAATTTACTTCAAAATATGGGAAAATCGACAAATAATACCGTGATTGCCCATTAATCGTCCGTACGTTGATATATATCTTGATTCTTCTTCGCTAACATTTTTCAGAACATATTTCCACCACTTAGAGGATTTTCCTAACTATAATATCAATTTTGCAGGGGAGACCCCCTAAAGCTTAGCAATAATAGGTAAGTATACTTATATTTGGGGAATAAAGCTTGGGTCTGAAACATGAAATAGAAGTCAGCTATACATTTTACTGCCCTCGGAATAATTCCTAGACAATTTTGTATGCAATTGTGGGTTATTCTAAATTTATTTTGTAGGAAAGCCCCATGGGCAGTGAAGATAGGGAAAAATTATGGTTAGTGAAAATTAATGAAGGTTATTCACAAATTTTACTCCTTTTCGGGCACTTTGAGAGAGGTGGGAGCAAAATTCAACAAACTCACAAATTTCGCTAGAAAATCAATGCTTAATTGTACCATAAATTTCAATAATTTTTAATATTGTAAATAATTGTATATCTCATATGTTTGCTAGTGGACCCTGTACTGGCAATAGTGAAGTACTATTATGAATTGAACACATCTAAAAATACCAGAATAAAGCCACAATCTATTTGTCACATTGAGCATGACGATTGATGCATATGCTACATGTACATCATTGTGAATCATTGGATTTACGCATGTATATAGTACGAGTATGTATTAGCAAAAGTATCGCAGTTCGTACAAAAAATGTGACATGAGCCTAAATATCATACAGAAGCACATGTGCTATGATAGTAATAATAACAAGAGGATTTTGCATACTCTCACACATTTGGATAGTTATTATTGTTTATTTTTTTGGGAAATTCAAAGTCGCAACATATGTTAGTCACCTACGAAAGCAGAGGATACTCGTACGGGCATACATACACACATTATGTATGTCCATACTATGCAGGATATGCAGAAGGTTTACTTATCGAAAATATTCAAAAGGCAGTCGTCATACAATTGGTGATAATTTATATATTGTTTTGCAACGATTAGTAAAATTTGAAAATTAAAAAGAAAATTATTACATTTTCCTACGCACAACATTACAATTATCTATTAAATAGAGAGTGTGACCACATCTCTATTGATCATACTTGTATATTGTACGTACTCGTAGTTCACATTCGAACATGCCACATTAACTGCTTCACTAGTTAACGTTTTGAATGAATGTAAATGTGTATACAGTTGTACACGTGTATGTGTGTGTGTGTGTTTGTCCATGTCTATATTCATTTAAATGGTCATTAGGCTACTGCAGCTACTGCTGTTGCCGTTCCAACTACTACTTATAATGTTTTGTATTCATTTCCCAAAGTTATTATTGTTAGCATGGTAACATCATAATTATGGCCTCACTCACTCACTCACTCACTCACTCACTCACTCACTCATAACCCCTCTCTCTCTCTGTTCCTCATCGTTCACTGTCTCGACACACTATAATTAGGCTTTCAACAATTAATATCTTGTTCTCTGGTTATTATGTATGTATTTCTTTCCTTTCCTTATTTTTTTTTTCCAACTACCCACCAGTTTCCATTAATGTTTGCATAAGCACTTTTGTTAGAAAATTAATTTCTTGCATTGCAGTCGTAGGAGAACCGGTAAAGGATATATATATATATGTTGTACACATGTTTACTGTTATACTATGAACATGTAATATATGAATATTCATTACTAATGCTTATAGCAAATAAGCTAAATCTAGGAAGTTTATGTATATGTTGCCAAAACATATTGTGTGGGATACTTACTTAAAGCTCGAAAAACTAGAGGCAAGTAAACCAAATATGTGTTAATTTATGTTAAAAATTAGAAAAAAAAATTAGTCTGATTATCAACATCGACTAGTACGACTAGTTTGTAGACGTTTCTATAATTCTTGTTGTGTCACTATTGCGATATTTTAAAATCTATAAGTCGTGAATTCAATTTCTGGACATCTCAGGGTTTTCTAGGGTTTGGCGAAGCGATTAACGCGGGCATTTCTTTCATCGATGATCTCTCTATTTGACTCACGACACTTTCTGCTAAGCCATTTTTTCGTGTTTCGAAATGGGAAATTAACGGACCAGGCTAAATATGGAGAATATACTCGATGAAGGAGCAATTCGAGTAAATTGAGTAAACCAGCGATGGATGGTTCCAGTAGATTAAGAATAATCGCCATAATCGCTTTCAAGTTTTTGATGGTCTGGAATGAGCACACGAAATTCACTTCTTCTCCATCTTTACAAAAATCCTCACAGGTGTCTATTTCAAATGGCTGTCATAACAAAACTCTTTGACAGATCTGCATGAAAATGTGTGTGCGTTCCTCTGAAAGAGAATTCTGGAAGATCTTTTTTGCACAATAGGGTGTTCTTGAAATAATTTTCCATCGGATTTTTTCTACGAAAGTGACCAGATTCGTTCCAACAGGAATAAAATATATAAATCACCTTTAAATAAAAAAGAAAATAAATATGTTGCAGTTAAAGCCCCGAAGGGCTATTTGGCCGAGCTTCCATTACTATTGTGTGTGTTAAATTTTGGACAGTATTAGAAGGGACCTACTTACTTTAGCCAGTTCCGAATAGTAGAATTCTGCGACATCACTTTTTTGAGCTTTGTCACAAAGTTCTTTTAGAAGCTGTTTCATGGCAAATTGTTACTGTCGGAAGAATTGCCAATTTCTTGCCGACAGGTGGGTACCGGTGGAAAGAAAACATTTTTTTCGATATTAAATTTGTTATGCTTCAACCGGGGATTGAACCCATGACCTACAGATCAGAATGCCAACACACTAACCACTGAGCTACGGCACCCATAAATCAGCTTTAGCTACTGAAAATCCTAAGTCCTCGGTTGGAGTTAGATTTCACCCTCCAGCTGTTCAGCTGTGAAGTTTTTACAATTTTCAGGCGATTTTAATTACATTTTTACAGGCGATCTTCCAAGATGTTGTGTTGTGTTAATAAAATAAAGAAGAGTCGCTCAAATATTTTACCAACCATTGGATTGCTGGGGCCGAATTTAAAAAATATAAATTTCTATGGAAGCTCACTTAAAGGATGCAGATATGAGGTAAGTATATTTAGAGGAAATATTTCGGAGGAAAAATTATTGGCGGTTGGCCTTATACATAACATCTCCAGAAGCGAAATATTATGGTTAAATATTAAGAGAAAATATTTCTTCCTAAATTTATAGCTCATGAGTTAAATTTCTAAATTTAATCATTCATAATCAAAATTTTTACTTTGACTATTTTTTTAAATTGAATGATTAAACCTCCAAAAACACACACATATATGTATATATATTTTTTTTTTTTCAAAAACAATTTTTCATATCATATTTAATGATTGTTAAAAACCATAAAATTTATTATTACTAATAATATCATTATCATTTTCTGCTCTTCATTGGCAACACCCTCACAATACACTTGGTGACGCCCATTTTAATTTAATCATTGTGATGAATACTAAAATGAAAAAAAAAAAAAATTAAAAAGAAAAAGAAAAAGACTCTCAAATTAACACCGTCCACATGGATGAATATCCTTCAATCAAGAGTGTGTGTGTGGTATTACTAGCATTTCGTTGTCGACGATCAACGATCTCGATTCACTGGTAAATCAAGCAACAAAAAAAAAATCAACATTTTGACGTAATTCATTTCGTTACGCTTACCAAAAGCAACCCGAAAAATATGGACCATCTGTTATGCAGTTATGACCAGCATTAGCCAGTTAGTGAAGTCGGAAAACAATGTGTGTGGTAAATTGACTTATTTCGTGGATCGAAGACGAGTAAGTGCCAGCTGTACTTTGTTTTTTTTTTTATATAATTTTGTAGGCTAATTTTTAAGTCTTAATAATGTTTTCAACAGGATCTTCATAATCATTTTGTTTCATTACTCATATAATTAGTTTTGTCTCAAAGGATACTGCTAAAGTGTACATACATATTGATTGATTGATGTGGCTGAAATGATTTTTGAAATAATTTTTCGTATTCTATCAAACGGAAGTTGAATATTTGGCGCTACTTTTCTTTTGATAAATAATTGATTTCCTATATTTGGTTTGGTTTTTTTTAACATAGTGACCTCATCTAAGTATGAATGTAACAAACGAAATAATATTTCCAGAACAAGTTGAAAATAGAAAAACTGATCTCATCACAATATTGTATTGTTTTTTTAATCATGATTTTCTCTTTACTATACTCTTCAGAGTTCAAGTTCAATATTTCCACAATGTTTTTATATATTTTTTTTAATTAACATCCATAGAAAAAATATATATACATGAACAGAAAGACAAATTTTTTCCTCCTACTTTCTTAGTTTGCGAATGAATGACCAATAATATTTTTCAAATATTTTGTTCTTTTATCGCAAAGCCAATAAGTAAAAATAAGTATAGAAATGTTCAATTTTAGATATTGTAAATATAATGCATTCATTCATTCAATTTTTGTTCAGCAATTTGATGATTTTTTGTTGTTGTTGTTACTGTTAATATTTTGTACACCTTCATCGTGATCATAAAGTGTTGGTGTTCAAGTTAACGAGAAGGTGTCATTGGCTTTAGCACATTTTAACAATTACAAAAAATAGACAAAAATTGTTATTGTTAACCCAGTCAAGTAAGTCACAGAGAACATGCAGTCAATTCATTCTCATTCCCTCAACATTTGTTCATTTTATTATTAGTTCTCGACCGTTTGAGGCAATAAAAATCAGTTAACAATTTCTTATTATTATTATTACTATTATTGTTACACGTTGTTTGGTGGCATTGGTACAAGTACATCATCGTAGGTAAGGTAAGTAGTGCTTGCTGCTGCACGCTGCTTGTTCAATATTGATTGTCAGTCAGTTAGTTGGTTGGTAGGTTGGTTAGCAGTTAAGGTAGTTCAATTCCTTCATCACCTTCGTCATCGTCATCGTCATCATCAGCAGCATCGTGTAAACTATGTCGATAGATTGATGTTGTTTCAATAGTACAAAATAATTATGATGATGATTATTATTATATTGTCATTATTATTTTTTTATTATTATTTTATTATTATTATTATTAATCGTATTAGCATTTACTATGTAGCTGGCAGTTTAAAGTTGTAAAAATCATAATATGCAACTATTGTTTGTCTGAGTGTTGGTGGTTCTTTGGCCGGCTGTCTTCTTGCCAGCTTGACAACATGACATCATAAGTCATTTTTAGCAAATGTTGCAGTCAATACAATTCTTACCCATATTGATGTACCTACAGACTCATACCATGTGCTCATGCTAGTGCTAAGAGACAGAATTGACTGGACATATTTTTGAGTGGCAAGCACTGTTTTTTTTTTCTCCCCATCTACTTTATGAATAGCTAAGAATTTTATTTGTGCACATCTCGCACAGTGGGATAAATTATAGTACATATACTATCGAAAATATATTTTCACACTTTTCACATTGAAATTTACGGCCGTAACGTTGTAACTCGGTACATATAATTCCATTTACTAGCGTATAAATATGTAAACAATTAACACAAGAAAATTTAAAGCTATCAAGGTGAAAATTGATACGTATGATTATATTTAGCAATGTATAGACAAGTTCAAAAATTGGCGTAATCCAATGAAAATTGCTTCTACCTCCCATACAAAAGTGTGTTGTCGAGTGTATAATTTCACACTTTGAGCAAGAAAATGCAAAGCTAGGATATTGACACTTGGCACAAGTAATTATATTTACCAGAAATTAAATGATTTGAAAAAAGGGGCAAATCGAATGAAAATTTCGCCTACCTCCCATACAAAAGTATGTTGTCAAGTGTATGATTTGACACTAAATAAAAAGCAAGGCATATGAATTTTGGCATATATAATTAATATTGCCAATAAATGACTTAGCCTGAAAATCTAAAAAATCGGACGAAAACTAAGCCTACCTCTCATACAAAATTTTGATTTCGAATGTAAATTTTCACACTTTCTTCTGGAAAAATATAAAATTCTCCATTTGAAACTTGACGTATAAAATTATATTTACTTATTTACTTTTATGTAGTTAAAATCACTCAAATTATGCTTTCTTAAGCATATTTTAACATTTTGCGTATGAAAATACAAAGACTTGGAGCATAAATTGGATACACACATTGGATTTTATTTACTAGAGAACAGATGAATAGAATCATAAATATTTGCTTTTATTAAAATTGTCTTCGATATTGCTGAAATACTTAAAAATATATGAGAATATTTTCTAAGCAATATATCACTTAATGACGTCACTGTCCGTATGTGTATTTCATTGTGCATTTCTAATACAAATAATATTCATTTGAATGCAAGCAAATGTATAAACAATTATATTACTATAAAAAGAATGGATCATCGGATGGTTTTATATTAATATTTTTATATTTTAACATTTCAAGCAAAAAGCTATCACTCTCGATTTCGTAATATGAAGAAGAAGGATACTAGGGTCAAAATGACATTGACTATTCAACGTGAAACCAGCCGATGTCTCATAAGTATTTATACTGGAATAATATAATAGTAATAGAATTTCAATAATTCAAATTTGAATACATTTTTTTTTTTCAAGGTGGCACAAGTAATTTTATTCTTTTTCTATTTATCAATTTCAATACAATGCATGGAAAATGCTCATCATCAATAATAAAATGAAAAATTCATAAACAAGATGGGAGGAAATTGTATTGTATTTATTAAAATAATAAAATGTGAATGAATATATTTGTAGACATACGAGATATTGTCCGCACATTTTTCTATTGCATTTTATGCGATCATCTGATAGTTAGTAGCAATAAAAACAATTGTATATTGCTTCTATTGTTTATTATTGATTTTTGTATTATTTTAATTGTAATGTTTTTTTCTCTTCATATTTTAATATATGCAACGATACTTTCAAGTATGATCATTCAATATAAAATGATACAAGCAATCGATCGAAGATGATCATTGAATGTATTGGTCACTAATTTTATTATAATCTTTTAATATAGCAATTTATATGTATAACTAATTATATAGGAGAGAATATAGTAATAACTGAATGGGTGGAACTTTGGATGAATTTTTAACGTCTGCCCTCCTCTTTTTATTTCTATAAATATTGTGGGTTATAGGTATTTAAAATTTATAATTAGTTTCAGATTTGTTTTTAACTACATACCACAGACTCTACTTAAGCTGGTTGTACCATATTTAATTCGTATTAATATATATTTTTTTATTTTTCTTCTATTATAATTTTTTATTACATTTTTGTATTCAATATTTCTTATTCGCACTGCACATTTAAATGTATGATCACGATTTTCTACATGAACGGGTGTTACTTTTTATACAAAAGAAAAATAAAGAACAACAAATAATAATTGGATAAAAAAAAAATAATGACAACAATTCACAACAACAACTGCAAAAATAAAAAATATTTAAATAATAACTTCTTATTAGTATATGCTAATATTATGAGCTCTCTACCGTATACACTCACATGCCCGATAGGGCATCCAATAAGAATGAAGGACATAAGTTGGTGTTCTCGTTTGAGGCTTTGAAAATTTGTCAATTTTTTCTCCGAAATAATTTTTTCATTATAACGAAATTTTAATTTCATGTCGACAATTTTGTCTTGGCTGCCTAAGAAGTGAAATGTATGAATGGCCTTTATTAATTGTTCCTCCTCAAAGGAGACTCCCATAGAAAATGACCGAAAAATACTTAAAAACTACATTAACTGCCAAAAAAAAAAATTACCCTAGAGAAGGAAAATACATATATGAACAATCCTCATTGATTTTTCCTCTTTAAAATTTGTTCTACATACTTTTATTCTCTATCTCCACACCTTAAGGGAAATCTCATACATAAGAACCCCCCCCCCAAATAAAAACGAACCCATAAGAACCCAAATAAAAATAAAATAATTCAGACTCACTTGAATACAAACTCTTATTAATCCATCATTTTTCAGTTGTTAACATTTTTACCAACAGGGTAACAACTTATTAGTACTTAGCAGTAGTTATTGTATATACTCGTATTATGCTCATTGTGGTACTCTCTTATAAAACAAAATTCGTGCATACTTATTAAAGTGCTCATCGTTATGTTATGTTTATATTCTTGTACAATATCTTTATACATACCTACATACTATAGCACACCTGTTAAACAGCTGTGCATCATATGGAAAACCTTACACATGTATATTCATATACCGAGTAGCATACACATAGGACACTTCTGTTTGATGACAATGTATTTACTCTACTCTGTCTCTCTACACTATTGTGAGAGTGTATGTATAATATTACAATTGTCTAAATGATATTTAACTTTTTTTTTTATATTCAAAAGGTTTTTTAATAAATTTTGCAAATATTTTTATATTAATATTATGAAAAATATGTCAAAAGCTTGCATTAAGTGGAACATAATATATTTAAATATATTTCAGATTCATTTGAAACATTCAATTTCAAAAAGCCTGTATATATTTTGAACAGGTCTCATGTATAAAGATGTACTTAATAGTACTCATCGGTACCCTTTCCCGCGCTATTGCGTTGCTGTTGTTATTGTTGTTGTTGTAGTCGTTGTTGTTGTTGTTGTCGTTGTTGTTGTTGGTTTTTGCTGTTATTGTTGCAGCAAATAACCGACCTTAATCACCTTAGTCATTTCATTTAATAGAGCGATAGATGTCACAGTAGATGGGCAACTAATCAGACGAGCTATTTTAAGATTTGCGGGTATATTCATTTGATCAGATATTCATAACCACTTCAGGGAAGTTCTTTCGATTTAAAAATTCATCCGTTCGGTCGTCCATCCATCTAACACCTAGCTGAATCGCATGATTTATGAATACTCAAGATTTTGACAATAAGCTTGATCGATCAACTGGCACTCCCAAACAGATCATTATAAAAATGTAACCTTTGAATTTTTAATAACCTCAGCCAAGATTAATTCACATAATATCTCATTCTGACAACAATATTTGTTACATAGATTGTATAAAAATTATAAATTGTATTAGAAATTCACGAGAAATTGCAGCCCTCATACCAAGTCCCCTATTTAATGTAGTTCCAAAATATAAGCGCTATATATTCCTAAAATAAGGTTCATTGTTTAAAGCAGTCGGCCTAGGCTGGCTGTAAAGCCATTTTTTAATATTTGTAAGGTGTATTCGAAAGGGCGAAGCAGGTCGTAGGAGAATCGATATATGTATATTTTTCCCTCCTTAGGAAGTCATATTTGTTTTTGATAGGAATATTTTATCGTATTATCAGCTATAATATCTGCCTCATTGCCTCTCCTAGCAATACAATCTGTTTAAAATTATTTTTTATACCTTCATAAATATCATTAGGTCAAGTTCATGATGGCATTGTTTTACATATTTCATATACAGTATATTCTAAAGAAATGTGTTGCAAGTTTCTTTTTTTCAAAATGACGTGAGTAAAATTTCGAGTCATCGACTTTTTTAGTATAATAAACTTTTTTTTTTTGTATAAATGTAGCACAACAGTTTGGAAAGAGACCCATATATTTATTTGAAGTCACTTTTCCATTTAATTTCGCACCTAGGAGAACCAAAAATTACCGTCAAGCTGATCACAGCTTTTTTCTTCCATAATGAATACACTTTTTCTTTGGAACATACTGTACATACATATTGCATACATGCATGCATACATACAGCTACATGAATTGTTTTCAATAGATATATATATATTTACTATTTAATAGCATATTGTAAATATATTTTTAATGAGTTATGAATGGTGCATATTTCATATTATTTTTCCTTTTTTTGCTGATTATGCATATTTTTTTATTATTTGATTTTTTTTTTGTTCACTCATACATACTCGTACTTGTATTATTTCAAAAATAATAACTTTTGATTTATATTTTTCCATTTTTATATTTTTCTTTTATATGCAAACACGCCCACTTTTAACACCTACCGTATATCGGTGTGTGTGTGTGTGTGTGTATTTATGTGTCATTAGAACAATGGGAAAATCGTTAAAATATGATTTCTTATACTTCTGCTTGTTCTATGTACATACTATGGCATTGTCTATATCAATGAGTTCATATGTCATGGTTCTAAGTTGGTTACATGAATCATGCATGCCCCAATGACCATATGCTAGTATGCAGTAGGTACTCAAAATATACTGGTACATGCATATGTATGTAACTATTGCACATCATGATAATAAATATTATATATGAGAATATGCATGAATGCGTGATTGGGCGCAAATTCATTCATTCATTCATTCATTCATTCATTCATTCAGTCTTCACTAATCGATTCTATTCTAATCGATTTTGTATTTTGTATTTTTTTGTTTCTGTTAATGCATTGGCATTAAAAAAACACACACAAATTCTCTTGAAGTGGACATTATTCATAAATAAAATGTCTAAGCATTTGTAATTAATTTGTTTTTATTTTGCGCATTATTTTTATGTGATTTTCATCTATTTCCAAATAATTAAAATTCGAAATTTATAAATAGTTTTATTCTGATGTGAGGCAATTGTGTAATATATTTATTAATAACATATTGCAAATTAGTCATATTTTTATTCTGTTTATTTTTTATTTTTTATTTTTTTTTTTTTTGTACTCAATTTTAAAACAATTTCTAGCTCACCCTAATCATTTCGTTGATGAACTACGAGTACAAAGCACTGGTAAAGGGTGTATTAGAAAGAAAGATTTCATTTAGTTTATGAATGAAAGTAAATATTATATTTTAGAGCTTCAACGATACCATTTGAAATGCAGAAAAAACTTCTTCTTGAAAAGAGGACAAAAAGTAAACATTAAAACTCATTCGCTGGTACTTCCCATGCTTGGAGTGACTTTCATGAACCCAATCGATCAACTAACAGAGAAATAAAGATTTCTGTATGTGCTATTGTGAACGGTCTTTGGTCGACCAGTAAGGTCGAGTGCTACCGGGACGTAGACCCATCCGTTCTTGGGAACTGGCCGATATTATAACAGTCAACTCAGCGAATTATAGGTTGACGTTGAGATTTGTTCACAGCGGAATGGTGGAGGAGGTGATTAGGATTCACCACAGACAGTGATCGGGAGTTGACACGAGCGTCCACAGCCACTCTCTCGCTTGCTTGGATCTCGAGTTTCCGGACATCTGCCAACATTGCGATGCTGGTCCGCACGCAGTAGAACACATCTTCGCATGTGCTGCAGATCCTACGGAACTGCTTGTTGAGGCGCTATGGACAGCCACATGATGTTGCAAGCTTCCTCAATTTGCCACTGCATGAGGGAGTGAATGACAACAGCATCGATGCCAACGGCAATACTGACATCAACAACAACAACACCGATGCCAACACCAACTCCGATGCTAATAACAACAACACCATTGCCAGTAATGGCACCAATTAACATTTCCGTATTCCGGCTGCTACAACAACAACAACAACAACAACAACAACGACAACAACAACTGACACAGATGAGACTAAGGAGTGCATGTCCTGAAATTAACATAAGTTAAAAATGGAAGAAGAATTATTCGTATTTACAAAATTCCGGTTCATCAAGCATGCAATCTATGCGATCAAATTTGATATGGTACTTATGTAAGCATATTTTTTTGATATCCTCAACTCAAGATCGAAGAATCTTTAATGATCTTCATACAAGCTCTACGACTTTTAAATGACTCATTCATTCATCCCAACAGATGATGTTAAAAGGACTATAAACTTTTAAGAAATATATAAATTTATTGCCACAGATTCTATGCTAAATATTAAATATACACAATGATATAAAGTAAATACAACAACTTCTTCTTGAAATAGAATGTAGCAATTCCAATAATTGCTTTCTTCATCTGTTCACATATTATAATATATACTAACAGTTATGCTCAATTTTCATTATATCAATTGCTTATTGAGCTCAATACTTGTGTGTTAATTTTCACCCACCTCCCCCTTTACAAAGTTCATAACCTAAAAAAAAGACTTTAAATTTCTCATCACCTAAACAGAATTTCACATCATAATATAATGCGCCAGTTTCAATACATTATAAATAGTAGATATTAGTATTTAACTTGTTGTTGTTTACTTCAAATGAAGTGTACAATTATCGCTGGACACACATATCAACATTTTTCACACAATCAGCTGTGAAAAAAATCTTAATTTATGACCTCTTAAATTTCTCAATTTTGTAATTTTTGTTTTTTTTTTGTACTTTAATTTCGTTTTTGGTATTTATGTATATTGTTGATGTTACCATTGTTACTATTATTATCATTATTATTATCATTGTTGTTGTTGTTGTTGGCTTTTAACATTACGTTATGAATTATGAATAGTTAAGAAGTGTGTACGAGTGAGTACGAGTATGGTTGATAATTGAACAGCGGCAAAATACTCTGAAACTGAACTGAAAGCTTTGTTTTCCAACAAAAGCATGATTTTAAGTCTATTTATTTTGTATTTATATTACACTTCGTTTGCTTTCATTCTGTGTAGATACTGTGTAGATACTGTGTAGAAACAGTTCATACAACAATTCATATTGATTTCATACTCCATTTCAGAATTTGTGTATGTAAGTATGTAAATATTTTTTTTTATGATGAATACATAATATAAAGTCAAAATGTGTTAATAACATAAACAAATACTTGTTCGTTACAATTATGCATCATAAAGTCGATCGTGGCTTTCAAATAAATAGAGCTGATTGTGAGAATATTTGGAATGGTTGTAGTATATTTAATTAAGGGGGGGTTACTAAAAAAATAAAAATTATTGTATTTTGATATATTATTCGACAACTTTCTCACTTTAGTCAAATATTTCTAGGTGGCGTTGAACTTTCCAAAATGTTTATACGAGAGCGGTCCCAGAACTACCCGACCTAACAAAGAAAACACCACAAATTTAGGAAATTTTTTCTTTATTTCTCAACATAATCTCCTTTTAGCTCTATACACTTTTCCCTAGCGATATTCTATAGCTTCGATACCCTGTTTATAGTATGAAATGTCTAGCTCATTAAAATAGCCATCTACCGCAGGCTCCACCTTTTTATTGTTTACAAATCTTCTGCCATCAAGCCATTTATTCAAATTTGGAAATAGAAAATAACCCGAAGGAGCTAAATCTGGCGAATAAGGTGCATGCTGAAGCAATTCGAGATTTAACTCATTGAATTTGGCCATCGCAATAACGGATGTGTGAACTGGTGCATTGTCTTGATGAAACAACGCTTTATTTTTCGCTACTTCCGCCATCTATATGTCAGGTCGGGTAGTTCTGGGACCGCCCTCGTAAATAACTTCTGTCGATTAGCATTAATAAGAAATCCCTCCAATCGATCGATAGACGTCTCTGTACACTGGTTTTTTTTAGATATATATTTTTTTTAGGTTTCCCACAATATTTATCAGTGGCAGCTACAATTAATACAGTTAGCAAGCTCTACATAAATAGCTAAGAGCATATAAAAATGTTGAAAATGGTGTAAATTGAATGAATGACAGAATTGAGATGAAAAAATAATAAAACTCATTTTAAACTACATGCTGGACAACTATGAACATATTCGAGTATTAAACTGTCAATGTATAATGGTTAACAAATTGATCGCACTATGTATTGTACTTACTTACCTATTGGTATATAGATATACAGATGATGTTATTATTTTGTATACTTTTTTCCATTCAGTGGAGAACAAAGAAGTTCTCTTTTTGTAAGAATTTCAGTAGGTAGTAGTAGAGAAAAACTTCTATTTTTAATATAATTTTGATTTTTTCGAAGCAATTTAGAATATGTATTTGAAGCATACAAACAAATCAACACAAATCGTTAAATTTGAATTAGTTGAGTGAAATGGGTTAACATCATCAATATAAGCTTTTTTATATACGATTTTTATTGTAGAGCAATGAATAGAAATTAATACTATATAAAAAACTGATATAAAATGCTACTAATAACTGCTACTTAGAGCGTACATAAATATTAAAAAATATTACTGTGTATATAATTCACTAACTATTACTACTATAATGATAAAGTAGGCGTGTTGATATTTTATGCATTTTATTCACAATGTTCAACATTCAAAAAGCTCTCATTTTCATAATACTCTCATATACGAAGATACAAAAAAAAAAAATATGATGATAATAATCGAAATACAATACGATATAATAATAAAATCTTCCAAATATATATATATATAATCATCTAAAGTAGTCAAAATATTTACGGAAGCTTATATCATAAAATATGTCAATACTACTTAGTATCTATTGAAATTGAATTGATGTTTGTTATATGATAGAAACTTTGTGCCATACAAAAACTATAATAAAAAAATATGAATATTCTAATAAAATCATGATTCAATAACGATTAAAAAAATATCAAAGCAATCAAATTTCTGCGGAAATTAAGAAAAGAAAAGAAAAAACAAAACAGAAGAGTATTACTTTTTAAAAATATTCAAATCCCTTTGATATTAGGTCTTATGTCTATACAGTCTATACTGATGAGTATGATAAAATTGGCATTGTTATGCATTGATTTCCTTATAAGAATCCGTCAAATGTATGCGTGTTAAATAAAGATCGCAACTCTATATAGATATTTAGAAATATTATAGAAATTTTCGAGGTCACACTTATGATCGAATTTTAATTTTTACTAAGATTTGAAAATAAGGAAATATAACGAATAGAACGACAAGAAAATCTATTCACATAACATAGAGAACTAGAAAAAAAAAATTCTAGGCATATCTAGTCAGACTGGTCAATTCTATTCGTCGAAGTCCTTTAGAGGGTTCCGAAAATAACACTTTGTCGTATTGAGCATTCCATTCGTTCTACATGACCGAGTCTGGATTTGAATTTTTATGCGCCTAACTTGCCCTTGCCTGCCTGATTCCAATGTCATTGACTGCCTGTAGTAATTCCTCCTCCATATACATATTATATATGCCGTTGACTGCCTGTAGTAGTTCCTCCGTCTTTAGGGACGATTTCTAACCCCCAGGACAATAGAGTGTCCTACCCAGTTTTCTGGTTGAGTCGTTTATTACGGCAATCGTTCGGTCTCCATTACAGCTCATCCCTTAACAGACTAAGGAAATCGAGAACTTCTGGCATCATTTTCATGCATAAATCTAACATTCGCATTTTCAGCGAATAGTTTATAGAGTCCTTAAACCGGTTTTAATGTACTGAGATCGTATTTCTTCGACATTTCTTTCGCTTTCTTGTTGGTATTCTTTTACCTAGAACAATGCTAAAGCTTACCATAGCTAAGAAGAAATCTTAAACTATGACACAATTAGGGCAAATGTGTTCTAATAATTTCCTATGCCAAACAAATGTAAATTTTCATTAAAATATTGTCAGATCGCAGTGATGTTGTGTCTCATTATTTATCTAGCAGCGTACGGATAATTATTTTTAAATTGATTTTTTTCTTTTTAATGAAAAATCTCTTCTCTCTTTCTATTTCTCGAGAAAATCTTCAACTTAGATAAAACTAAGGTGTTCCTATAATTTCGTTTACCAACAAAATGTCAATTTCGAGGTAAAATATTGTCAAGTCGCAGAGATGTTATTTACCATTATTTATATAACAGCGTAAAATAATGGTATATTTCGTCTCCCTCTCTCTTATCTCGATGAAACGCCCTGTGATTATAGAAATAATCTAAATTGTTTTCTATTTTAAAAATTTGTTGTTCTTTTTTTTTCATTTTTACAATAAATCGATTAAATTCAAAAATTCACGCAACATTCCTGCGTAACCAAATTAAGAAGAAGAAGAAGAAGAAGAAGAAGAAGAAGATAAAAGTAAGTAAATAGCAAGGAAAGCAAAAAAAAAAAAAAATAATCAATACACAACAAAAAAAAATTAAAACGCGATAGAAATATAAAACGAAGCCGCCATCAACACAATTGCCTACTTTAGCGTAACAGGTTGATTTTTCGGCCATTTTTTATAGTATCAGATAGGTGTTATTGTTGTTGCGTTTTTGATTTTTTTTTTTTTTGTTTTGCCATCATAATTTTATGAAATGAGTTAAATTAACATGAATATTATTTTTTCGTATTTCTTTGACTCTTTGCAAAAGCAGACAAAAGTGTATTGAAATCAAAACGTAACGAAATGTTAATGTAAAATTAATTTTGACCCCTTCAGGTCAAACACGATTAAAATTTTTTTTTTTCTTCATTTCTTTTCGATTTTTCTCTTTTTGCTCATCTTTTTTTTTTTTTGTTATTTGATTGTTTGATATTTGTTATAGGTAATTTTCGTATATTTTGTTATATTTTGACATTTCTGATGCGCTGCTGAGATATCAATTCGCGATCATGGCATCAAAAAAAAAAAAAAAAACCAAATATCTTAGTATATGTGTACTTTGCTGCTTTCTTTGGCTAACAACAACAACAACAACATTTTGAATTCGTGATAAATTTATTATTTTTAGATCTTAAGATAGCAATAAAATCAATTTTAATAAAGCCATACAAAAGAAGCTACATTCTATATTTTATATATATATATATAAGAAAAACAAAAAAAAAACATAAATAACACTCAAAAGTGAAGCTAAATATAAAATTTTAAATAAAACTATAACAATAAAAATAGTTAATTTAAAGTGTCACCTGACAAAATTTGCCACAAAATAAATAAAATAAGTAAAACACAAAACCAGAATCGATTGTGTGTGTGTGTATGTCTGTGTGTGTATATTTTAAAATATTCCTGTAGTACTATAGAGTATGTCATAGCAGAAAATAGAACAATCAATTAAATTGTTCGAAATGAAATGAAAGATAAAAAATAAATAAATAACTAAATTAATTATAAAAAAATTAATCAATGTCAATTTATAATAACAGCAAAATTAAAAAAACAAACAAATACACGAAATCAAAGGCGACAATAACGCAAACTAATATTCATAGGAAGAGAAAAAAAAAAAAAACACGCGAGTACTTATAAATGGGGTAGCAGTACAACAAAGAGTGATAGAACAAGTTTTAATTTGAAAACTTTTTAAAAATTTAATTTTACTTACTAAATCTCGCTACATATTTTCGTTGCTGCTGCTGCTGCTGCTGTTGCTTTATTATCTTTATCTACTAATAATATTATTAATTAATTATTGTAATAATTTATGCGCAAGCAACAATCTCATATTAAATGTACATTTTGAAGCATCAAATTACGACTATTTAAATGCATACACATATACATACATATAAGTATAATAGTAGATATATACAGTGGGTCCATTAACAACTATTACTATCATGGTAGATGATGATTATTTATTAAAATCGCAAAAAGAACTGATTTGATTGAAATTGAAGACGCAATAAAAAAACTACTATTGTTGTTGTATTATTTTAATGTGACGCCATTGAGTGTGAAAATAAATTATAATAAAATTAATTTGTAATAAAAACAAAAGGTGAAAAATATTATTGTATACAGTATAAAAATAAACAAATTCAATTCAAAAATTCAATAAAAATGTGATGATGAAAATGTTTAAAAATACCTATATGTATATATGTATAAGTTTATATTGAAAACAAATTTAAAAAAATATTATATATATGTATAATTAAATACAATATAAAATATAATCCGATTGAACTGATTGATTGGTTGTGGCGAATAATTTTTTTTTTTTTTATAAATTGCACCAAAGAAATTCCATCATATCTGACTAAATCATTAAATTGATGAACAGATGTCATCATCTTTATGGAGTATGATCGAAAATAAAAATATTCATATAGGAATCGCACAACAGTAATAGAAGAGAAGCTCGTCCAATGAGCCCTTCGAGGCTTTAAGTGTCACATTTTTAATTTTTTTTTTAATATGAATCGGTATTTTAAAAAACTTATGAATATAGAATTGAAATTAAAGCTTAGTCGAATTTAAAAGAAGTATCTTGTAAGGATCTTTATGGGATATTTATGGGATCTTCATTACAGTAACTTGAAAAATTTACATCTTATTGGTTTAATGTCAATTTATAGCATATTGATGCTTTGCTGAAATAATTTTGATTGAACTTTCCAGGGTCAAACAACGTTCACATGTTTATGCAATTATATAAAATTGCATATTGTTGAAATTAATGCAACACGAGAGCCAGTGTAAAAGCGATCTAATATTTTAACTATGAATACAAGAAATTTGTCATGGAAAAATCGAAGTACAATTTCTTTGTTTTATTTATTTATTTTTTTTTTTTATTGACACCTTACAAAATATAAATACTTTTCATACAATTACAATTAAAATAATATTTTAATAGACAATAATTTCTAAAATTTACAAAATATTAGCTACAAGTTCCTGTGGCTTCTCTCAATCTTCTTGTGTATATTTCTTCATTGCAAAGCATTGAAGCTTCAGCATTGATGTGTTGTTGTTGTAGCCTTATAGCGTATTTAGTAGTGAAGTATTTAATTGCTTCAGTGACTTTCTGTACACGCAGGTCTCTGTGTAGGTCGTCGTTTCTTACATACCAAGGGACGCCAACAATAGCTTGTAGCACTTTATTTTGAAAACGCTGAATAACCTCAATGTTAGAATTTGCAGTGCGTACCCAAAATTGGATTCCGTAGGTCCACAATCGTTTCAATGTTTGATTGTTTGATCAGAAATTTATTTTGTACCGCCAGTTTTGAGCCTCTACCGATAAGGCATTTTAGTTTTTGGTTTTTGATATTAAGTTCCGCTACTTTAATTTTCATGTGTTCTTTCCATTTAAGCTTGGTGTCTAATGTCATACCCAAATATGAATATTAACTGGTATGTACGCAATTTTCTTGTTTGTAAAGTTATTGTGATTCGTTCGTTTGTTTCGTTCAGTTTAATATTCCACATTCTGGTCCATTAAATAACCTCGTCAATAGATGCTTGCAATTTTGCAGTGGATTCATGCTTGTTTATGCCAACAGATAATATGCACGTTTCATCTGCAAATGTGACTATTTTGCTTGGTTTTGGAACTGGCAGATCAGAAGTGTATAATAAATACAGGACTGGTCCAAGTATGCTGCCTTAAGGAACGCCGGCATTAATTTTCCTAATATTGTCTTATACGGAAATAGCGATCTTTTATATAAGATGCCAGTAGATCAGATAACTGTATCGGAAGTATTGTTTCGACTTTATAAATCAACCCTTGGTGCCAGACTTTATCGAATGCCTGTGCCACATCTAGAAATATTGCTGAGCAAACATTGTTTTTCTCCAAAGCTTCTTCTAACGTATGGACTATTCTATGTACTTTGTTTGTGCGGCTATTGATCCAAATACACAGATCGAACAAATAAAATTAGGATGAATTTTAGGTCACAGAATTTGAATCTGAAGTCACATTTGTGCCATCCCTCTGAGGTTTCTTTCTAGCTAAAAAAAAAATATATATATATATAATTTATCCGCTATTTTTGCGGTTTCTAATTACATGAATTTTTGGTTGCTGAATTTGCATCAGTGACCACCACCCTCAGATTTATTTCTAATCATAAAAAGTCTGCAATGAATACGATGGCGGAAATCCAACTACTGATTCGTATTCAGCCACCAAAAATTAATAGAATGAGAGTACTTTTAGTCTGATCTGACGGACTGGCAGTTGTCATATTATATTAATTTCGCTATGGACACATTTCATACTGATCGAATATTTTGTAATCGAATTATTATTTTTTTTTACTAAATACAATCTGGCAAACTGATATTCAGAATTCCATATGAAAATAAATAGGGCGGGTTTAAAGTTGATTCCTTTGCAAAATCCTTCTTTACAAAATAGGCATATACACACATAACGTACTATATATTTGCAGTAAAATTAATACTGAAAACAGTTAATCCAATTTAGTTACAAATAGAAAAACGCATCCTACAATTTACGCCTTTCGATTATCAATCGGCTTGGTACTAAGACCGAAGATAATTTCGTTGTAAATCATGTTTAACCCCATAAAGTGTGAAAAGAAAAAAAAACAAAAACAAAAATAAATATAGAAATTTTATGTGCGCTAACCCTTTGTGCGGAATGGCATATGTACACATACTTTGATCATTGACACTGGATCGATAATGTGGAAAAGTCAAAATTTAAATGTACAAGGCGAAGTGATGCCGAACGCCTTACATTTCTTTTCATGTTCTTGTTTCTTGTATTATCCTTTCTTTCTTACCATCAAAAATATTTTTCTTTCTAACATATTTCATACTAAAGGAATTTTCCTTATTGATGATTGTTTTTTAACATTTGTATGAGAAAGCAATGTGTATGTGTGTGTAGTCTACACTGCATGCCACATCACTGTTGTTAGCCTCGTTTTACATGCCATATGTATTGTATGAAGAAAGTGGGTGTTTAAGCTCATTAATATGTTACGCTACTACCAACAGAGAGGGTGAAAACGGGAGAGAGAGAAAGAAAGAGTGAAAAAGGGACCAAATGATTATGCCAGTTATAGGGCTCCCATTGTGTTCTACTACTTCTGCACGCTGATGATCGCATTTTTATGAGGAACTTCAACATTAATCGCATGTGTTTATGTGTGAGTGCAGTTGATCCGTTTTTATGAAATATTCAATGTACTACATTCACCACCGCATTTCACAATGCAAACAGTTACGCTTTAATTCTGTTATTATTGTGGTCATTGTTGACAATTTCCTTCACATCCACATACATTCACAGTACAG
This sequence comes from Megamerina dolium, assembly GCA_963854835.1. NCBI lineage: Eukaryota > Metazoa > Arthropoda > Insecta > Diptera > Megamerinidae > Megamerina > Megamerina dolium. The sequence continues at coordinate 4,872,966 of OY978528.1, forward strand.
ACGATGGCATGCAAATCATCCCTACTGAGCGACAGATTATCCTTTACAATTGTTGAAATGATTGTATTTACTTGTCGCACAGTTAACGAGTGATCGTGTCATAAAGTGTTGCTCTTTTATTATATTCACATTGCGTTCACATGCATGGAACATCAATAGAACCAAATTTTTGCTTTGTATTCGAGGCGTTTTTTTTTTTCTTTCTTCTCAATTTCTCTTCTTTGTTTGATTTTATTTTGTTTTCTTTTTTTTTGCATACTGTTTGAATATTTTTATGAAGAATTTCTCTCGGAAAAAATAAAATGTATAACAGAGCAGTCTACAAAATGATGGACTTCTGTATGTATTATCTTCTGTGGGTTACACTTTAATGTGTTCTAATGCATTTGACTTTTCATTTTGCATATATTTTCTATATCTACCACATACCATACCTACATAGGGTCATTCTTTTCTATTGTTTTTGTTCCTTTTTCTTGTCCTTTTATTTTTAGCTACTATTTGTTATTTCTCTTTGTAGTCCAGTTTGCATTTTTTATTTTATGTAGCATCATAGAATGTCGGCAAAGTCAAAATAGGCCTAATGACTTGCAAATTTCTAGTTTATATGAATTTTCTCATTGTTAGAAAATTATATATACATATATATATATTTATATAGATATATATGGTCAAAGTTGAAGATTTACTAATCATCAATTTCATAAGCATGACATGTTTTATACAAAAGCATTTCAAAACAGGCCATGATTTGACCGCATACGAGTGTGATGTCGACATTAGTTTCAGTAACGTTGAAAGGTTTTTTTTATGGAAGAAATTATTGCAAAAAAATTTTGCAATAATGACGAAATTGTAAATTTTGTAAAGTTTTCATTTCGACATTATTGTAAAAATTTTTGCAATAATGTCGAAAAAATGAGAATTTACATTTGCAAAAAAATACAAAAACAAGAATTTTTAAAACACTATCGAAAAATGTCAAATCAAAAATATTTCTTGGTTCTCTTGCAAAATTTTTGCAGTAATGTCGAAATTTATATTTTTCGACATTATTGCAAATGATTTTGAAACAATGCCGAACTTTTTCGTTTATAAAATTAATGTTCTTCAAAATTATAGAAACTCTTTCGTTTGAAGTATGGATATTTCAGAGAAATATTTTTTTTTAGATAAGAAGTTACCTAGACTAATAAGCACCATTATTCTTATTTACTTAACTTATGTGGCCATTAGAACCGAAAATCGATTTAGGCCGAATCTAGCATGAATCGCCAGCCAGCTAGTTGTCGCCAGATAGAAATTCCAAGCGTTGACAAGTTCTCTAGTACTTGATCTTTCCACCGGAGATTAGGTCTGCCTCTTCTGCGCCGTCCACCAGCGGGTTCCGAATATAACACCTTCTTAGTGTGTTGGCCTTCTGATCTGTAGGTCGTGGGCTCAATCCCTGGCAAAAGTATAACAAATTTAGTATCGAAACAATTTTTAGCCACGTGTCGGCAAGCAATTGGCAATTCTTTCGGCAGTAACAATTTGCCATGCCAAATCTTCTAAAAAAAACTCTGTGACAATGCTCAGAAAAAGTAAGCGCGCAAGAGTTCTGCCTGTCTTCTAATACTGTCCAAAATTGATGAAGGGAAGCTCGGCCAAAGAGCACTTCGGGGCTTTAAGTGCTATATATTTATGTACCCAGCCAGCCTTTGAATTTTAATGCGCTTTACTATGTCGATGTCTGCATACAACTCATACAGGTCATGGTTATACCTTATTCGATACTCGCCACCAATGCAAATAGTCCCAAAACTCTTTGTTAGGCGTAGGAATTTTCTCTCGAAAACTCCGAGCATTCTCTCTCTCTGAGGTGGAAATTGTCCAAGCTTCCGCGCCATATGTTAAGGCAGGCATGATGAGAGACTTGTAGAGTGTGGTTTTCGTTGCTCGAGAGAGGGCACAACTTCTCAATTGCTAACTTAGCCCAAAGTAACACCTGCTAGCATGACAGGTTGATGTCACTACTGGTATGAGTGCTGTTTCCAAGATAGGTAAAGTCCTTCACTACTTCAAAAGCGTAGTTATCAACACAGTGACTTGATGTCCAAGACGCCGGGACTCTTTGTTTGTTGACACTAGATACTTCGTCTTGCCCTCGTTCACCGTGAAATCCATTCGACGCGACTCTCTTTCCAACTCTGAGAATGCTGCACTGTCTGATAGTGCCATTATGTCGTAGATCAGCAGCTCGTATTATTTCTCCATAATAAGAAAATTATGGTTAAAATTCAAGAAATATATAAATTCCCATCTTCCTCTGAGTACTGTATTAAGAAATGGACACGATGTAGACTCAGCACTCGAAAAATTCAACCAGCTGCTCTCATTAGCTCTCAGCTCAGCCACCTGCACAAAGGTATGCAAGCAATCAAACTATAGACCATACACACCAGCCGATATTGAATTGCTAGTAAGACAAAAAAGAAGACTCCGAAGACAATGGCAAGAATTCAGATCACCGAATCTGAAAACACAGCTACAGCACTGCACTCGAAAGTTAAAGCAAGCCGTAAAAAATAAAAACAACAAAGAGTTAGAAGAGCACATAGCGAAATTAACACCTGGTGAAGCGTCAGACTACTCTTTGTGGAAATCAGCAAAAAAATCAAATCGGCCAATTCTCACTGATTCCCCCATCCGTTTGAGTGACGGTAATTGGGCTAGAAGCAACTGTGAGAAGGGTTTGGCTTTTGCAAACCACCTAAAAAGTGTGTTTACACCCAATCCACCCTCTTCACAGTCCTCATTACCAATATTAACTTCTCAACCTTGCTCAATAACGCTCAAAATTAAAAAAAAGGACATATTCAAAGCAATTTATAAAGATTTAAACCCAAAAAAATCACCTGGTCCAGATAAAATTACCGGTAAAATGATAAAAGAGCTACCTCCGGCTTCAGTAATTCATCTCATGCACATTTTCAATGCTATCCTTCGTATTAAACACTATCCCAAATGCTGGAAAACTTCAAAAAATTATTATGATAGCAAAACCAGGAAAAGACCCTACAAAAGTTGCATCGTACAGACCTATCAGCCTCCTGCCTCTACTTTCTAAAGTATTCGAAAAGCTACTTGTCATGAATATAACTCCATTTATTAATCTCAACCAACTGATTCCTCAACATCAGTTTGGATTTAGAAAACAGCACGGCACAATAGAACAAGTCCACCGCATTGTAACTCTGATAAGGAACACTTTTGAAGAAAAAAAGTATTGCTCAGCTGTCTTTCTTGATATCACTCAAGCTTTCGATAAAGTATGGCACGATGGCCTTATTTACAAACTCAAACTATTACTGCCTGCAAATGTCTCCTCATTGCTTAGTAGCTACCTCACGAAAAGACAATTTCTCGTACATCACAAGGATTACACAACAAATCCATTGGATATTCACGCTGGCGTTCCTCAAGGAAGCGTTTTGGGTCCCTTACTGTATCTCTTATACACTTCAGATATGCCCAACAATAACTATACATTCATATCGACCTTTGCTGATGATACGGCAATATTGTGCTCTCGCTCTAACCCCATAGAAGCTACTAAACTCCTGCAGACTCATGTCGATTCTCTCGAAATCTGGCTAGCAAAATGGCGTATAAAAGTCAATGAATCAAAGAGCGTACATGTAACCTTCACGCTAAGGCTAGATACATGTCCCCCACTTAAAATTAATGGCCAATCAGTTCCACAATGTTCCTCAACAAAGTACTTGGGTATTCACCTCGACAGAAGGCTGACATGGAAAAATCACATAGAGGCAAAGAAAACTCAGATCAAGCTTAATCAGTTATGGTGGCTGTTACACAAAAGATCAAAGTTGAATCTTGAATACAAAGTGCTATTATATAAAGCAATCCTGAAACCAATCTGGACTTATGGTATTCAGTTTTGGGGCACTGCATCTAGATTTAAATGTATCCACAATTTCTGAGGAAGTTGCAATGTCCTGCAGAAGCTACATTCAAAAATTACACAATCATCCGAATCCCCTTGCTAGGCAATTGTTGCTGAGCAAGGGGCATCGTCGATTAAAAAGAAAAGACACACTGAATATATGAACTATATATGAATATATAGTTTTATTTAGTTTGTAAGATTTGAATACTTATTGTTAGTTTCTTGTATTTAAGAAAGATTCAATAAAAAAAAAAAGCTAACAAAAAAAAAAAAAAAAAAAAAAAATAATAAGATTGAAGAAGTCGCACGATAACGAATCACATTGTCTCAAACCCCGTTCAATTTTCACTGCACAACGGAAGTTACACAGTGTCATTCTGCAAAGACGAATGAGTATCACAGGAATATCGAACTCAGATATTATTTTGGTGTAAGGAAATTTCCGAATTGATTGTAATCTTCAATAAGGGTAACATACGAGGGCGGTCCCAGAACTACCCGACCTGATATATACTAGTATGTACGGGTATATTTACAAATAATTCCACCAGCAGAAAGGCAGTATCATTTGATATGTTGATTTGGAAATTAACAAAAGCATTGACAACACTATTTACTACTGTTTTATTGTTGTTCTTACAATCATCATTAAATTAGATAGTATTGAATTCTAATCTAATAGACACACGTACCAAATGCATGTATAAAAGTAAAATGGACATATTATAAATTTTTAATAATAGCACAATTCTCCATATATATACAGCTAATATACACAATTAGGTATATATACACACAAAAAACATAATCATATCAACAATAAATTTTTTCAGGCATTTCGATATGTATAAGTAGTTCTTATACATACATATACTTGAATAAATAAATTCCAAAGTGAGCGCAAAAACAAAAAAAAGATTCATATAGGCATAGGTGTACGAATACCCGTAATTATTATTTCTAAAAAATAAAAAAAATAAATATATATAAGTTGAATAAAAAAGTAAGAACTAATAACTTTGATATATGGCAACAATGACAATGACAACAATAGTTGTAACAATAACAATTTCAAAAGAAATAATAGGTGGTACCATTATGTATAGGTATAAGGTGTTAGATATGTATCTGTATACGTAAACACGAGTTCTAAAATGTTCAACATTTATAATTATTGTATATGTATACATGTACATTTACCTATATACTACATATACTTACACATATGTAGACATATGTATTTTATATGTATGAATATAATGATGTACAAATGATTATTTAGAATTGAATTCTAATTAATTTCGTTATTGACACGTTTTCAATTAGCGATTTGAAATATTTTCGACACATGTATTCATGAGTTTTACTTATGAGTGAATGAGTTTTAACTAATTTAAATTACTACAGTGTGGGACAGAGAGAGAGAGAGAGAGAGAGAAAGAGAGGGAGCGATAAAAAGAAATATATTATATGCAAGTTTATAAAAATTGATTATTGTATTCTTATATATGCGTTGCTAGGTTACGGATCCGAAATTCATACTCATAATATATAAAGAAAAACAAAGGGAAAGATGTGATTTAAAATTTTCGATGTTTTTAGCTCTAGATGAGTATTGTATTTAAGCGATAAATAAGCTCAAACATATCCAATATTATTGGATTGTTTAAAATCACGACAGTTGTCGTAATTAAGGATGTCTTGTGCAATTAGAGGCGTTTCAATGATATACCATAGATATCTGAATGACTCAACTGAGGGCTACGATTGCTTAATCTAATTATCTTCTATATGAAAATTTGTTCATTATCACTATTAATAATGAAAAATATATCAAAAATGGTTCAATTTAGAGATGTTTTGTATCAAGCCTCTTAAAACCTGTAGAAAACCAGTCGTCAAGTCAAAGAATTTAATAAGTTTTACTAAAAGCATATAATATAAAGAACGGAATGTCCAAAACTAAGTAACATTCTCGGCAATCAGTGATTCTAGAGACCTTCTCGCGCACAGATAATATGAGCGAAATGAAGCTGTAGTGAAAAAAATTTGAGTTAGCTGAGATAAAACCCCATAGAACCCATCATGATGCTAGTAAAAATTTTAATACCAGTTTGCTGAAAAACCATTTTGCTCTTTTTCACGATCTATAAAGATATTCTGAGTTTTTTAAAAAATTCTTTCTGAAAATCTGTTAAAATTTTTTTTTTTAATTAGCGTTATTCTGGCATTGTATCGATAAAGTACATATTATTTTTTTTTTTTTTTATACAATTTTTCCACAAAATCTTAAGTTTTTAGCTACAGATTTGTACAGATTCTAGCAATTTTATTTCAAAGATAAATCATACAATTTTCCCATTTTTTTCGACACTTTTTCAAAGTCTGAAAAATTCAATAATTTAATTTCTTTCAAAATCTATCTATATCTGTACATAAATCCACATTTTTCCACTACAATTTGATTTCGTCCATATTTTCTGAGCTCGGATAGCTAGCTCCTAGAATCTTTGATGATCTTAGTGTTTGAAAAAGTCATACGAATTGAGTTAAACTACAGTACTCAGTTGATTTGTTTCTTCATTTGTAAGGCATAAGCAATAAAAATTGCACAAAATCGACTTTGAGGCTCATATAATTAAGTACTACATGTGTATTTAGCTTCTAAATTAACATTTAACTCATCTCAAAAGAACTTAAAATGAAACAAGTGTTCTAATATTGAATAGTATTGTAATCGAAAAGGCTTAATATCATACTTTTAACAAAACAAAATTTATTAATTTTAATAATTGCCAAATGCTCGAAATTATGCATATTAGATGAGACAGTAAAATACAATTTAATTTAATATTTAATAGAGTATTTATAATTTAAAATACTATTTATGAAAAATATAAAAAAACTCCTGTCTCTGATTACAAAATTTCTATTAGTTATATTGCACAGATTGTAAGTATTAATATTATTTTCATAAATATGTTAGAAACCTGTTGAATTAGTCTTCAACTTGTAATGTGTGGGCATATGTTAACTAAATTTGTGATATGTGTTTTCAACTAATCATTGAAGCATTTCCCGCATTTGCAAATGTAACCTGTTTAATACTAAATACGAGTATATGTAGGCATTTGTACTAGAAAAACTGCACTTGTTGAGCTTTATGCATTTTGCATGATGTAGTTATAAACTGTGTAATTAAATTACATACTAAAATGAAATGCCCACGATTTTGCACAAATGCAACTAACTTGCCTGTGTCGCTGGATTAAATGAAAATGTGTATATTTGAGCAAATCTACATGTACATACTTTGATTTATATAGAAAATGCAATCATTTATTTCATTACTTATGTACACATAATAACATTTATCATTTTTTTATTTTCTGTTTTTGCTTTTCTGTATCATCAAATTTCTTATTTTCATCATCATCATTTGTAAACATTATGATTTGGTCGTCGAACGCCAACACATGCGATTGTACTGCCATCAATGAAATTATAATATATATCTTGTATATGTACAATATTGTATTGATGTACATATGATATTGTATATAATTTCAGTTCAATTCTTCAATTTGACATCAATATCATCATTTCTGCTCTTCATCTTCTTCCCACACTTGAATTCTTCCATCATTTTCATTCAATTCTGATACGCAAATCAATAATATTCCATTTAAACGTCATCATATTATTTAACTGATATTTATGTGTAGAGACGGCGGTAGAATGAATACAACAAGAAAAAAAAAACCATTTTAAGCCACGCCTTTATTTGCATCTAATATGAATTGAGCGACGACAATAGTAACCAACAATAACAACAATGATAACAATTGTAGCAATACATTTGTCGTTTGTGGCTTCTGCTTGCTACTCATTCGTTCTTCATATTTATTTTGCACTCACTATATTGAATTTGCTCTGCATTGGTCAATGAAATGAGAACATATACTACATATATAGTATAGGTAGTTGTATACGGTAATGCAAGTAAATAAGATCACCAACACTATTACTAAGAGTACAACAAACAATACTACTACTACAAAAACCACCACCAGCAAACAGCACTACGAGTAGCGAACATCAGCAGAGAGTAACCGTAGCGCTCAGATAGAGTAGGTATCTGTTAATCGAATGAACACGAACGGTGGGGTAAGAAATTAGGTATATAACATATAGGTGTGATATACGTTAAAATGAATAAACTGAACAAGTCACGGTGTGAGAAAAAAAGAGATAGAAATAGAATCTCTGTGTTTGAGTGTGTGTATATGTGTGTGTGAGAAAGGGAACTCACTGCGATCATATAACTTCCAATTGATGGATATTTGATCCTAATATGAGTTCAGTGTCGTATTCAGTCGCACTCACATTGACAAATACATCATTAAGTTGCTGTTATTATCGTAATTGTGAATGACTTTGCTCAGGTAGGCAGAAAAACAAATGAGAGCGCGCTCAAACACACCCAAACACACATTGACAGCACAACAGCAATTTAGCCAGGTGTCAGTTAAATACTGTTTATAGACAGAATTATTAGTTGTGTTGTTGTTGTTGTTGCTATTTGATATTTTAGCACTCTCATTCTCATAGTCATATGCCTATGTATGTATTTATTTGTGACAAGCCACTACAATTGTTGCTTGTCATTGTCATATTTGCTTCTGCTACTGCCGTAGCGGCAGTAGCTGCTGCTGCTGCTGCTGCCACAGTTAGTTTTGCTGCTCTCGTTGCTGTTGCTCTTCGTTACTCACTTGTATGTAACTATTATTGTTGTTGTAGAGGTAACGGTGATCCGATTGTGCTAATCGAGCCAATCAAAAACTATATTGACTCGTATATTGTGTGCTTATGCTATTGGTTGTTGTTGTTACATATTTGATGTTGTATTTATGTGTGCATGTGTAGATTGTGACGATCTTATTCTGTTAGAAAACTATATGTAAAGCAAAAAAGAGCGTAATAGATAGAGAGAGAGAGAGAGATAAATTTCAGAATATTGTGAGCAAATGAGCATTTTTGAAAATATGCATAACTATGTTAAAATATAAGAAATATTTACGAGAGAGATGGAGAGGGAGAGATATAACATTAAAATGGTTTTTTTTATATAAATATGTATGTATTTGATTGGCCTAAACAAAATATATCAACTAGTGCTTATATGATTTATGATGATTTTTCAGCAAATTGCTTAATAATTATAACATTATACCATTTAAAAGCGTATATCCATATTAAATTTGCATAATTTGTCTACACTTCTTCTTCATAATATTTCTACTGTCTGAGGAAATGTCAATTGCTTGCTGGCAGGTGCACATAATTTGAAAGAAAAAATCTATCAGTTCTAAATTCTAATATTTGTGTTTCATCAATAACCACAATAATAACAATTCGCTACTAATCTACAATTTCTAAATAATAATTATGATTTAAAATATTGTATTTGAGGGAAATATGCAATATTGTTTTTATTGTATTTTAATTCTAATTTGAACATATCATATCATACAATCATTTCTTTATCTATTTAAAATACTAATATACTTCAAATTCTCAATAATTATTGTGTAGTGTTGATACAGGAAGCAATATGTTATCTGATAGGATACAATTTTAACTCATAACATGATTATTGATAATTTTAAATAATTACATACATACAAAATGTTGTGCAATTATGTTAATAACACTGTCTAGTAACGCTATGCTCAAAAAATGTATTTTCATTTATATATCTCTGTTAATATATAACATGGCAACTTAAAACACTCTCTCGTTCTCTTTCTGTTGATATACATAACATTTTCAATTTATCTGTTAAGAACTTTACAGTGAATAGCTGAACAGTGAATAATTTAACAGTGACTACTTTACAGAGATTAATTAACATTAGCAGCAGTAATAATAAATTCTCTTTGTCTCATTCACTGTTAAAAATAACTTGTTTAGCAGAGCAATAGTAACAGTCACTGTACAAATTCGAATATTTGAGTATTCAAAAACTCTTGGTAGGCACCAAGCAATGTTATAATTCTTATTAAAATTGTGATCATTACTATTAGCAGCAGCTGCGTCGTTGTCTTTGTCGTCGCATGACTTTGTACTCATTTCAATAAATATTTCTCAATCAACCAGTTCACTAGCTTCAAAGCTTACGTACAAATATTGTGTGTGTATAAGTGGTGGTTGGTAGCACCACTAGGTTACTGTTGCTGCTGTTCGTGGTGGTGGTGGTGGTTTCTTATTATCTCAATAAATATATAGATACATATGGCTACGTATCTACACGTATTTGCACTCGTATCAACATTGCCACTGCATACTAACGCGATCACTATTCGGCTGCTGTTATTGTCGTTCTTGTTTTTATTTTATTTTTTTTTTTTTTTGTTTTTTGCTCATTTTGTTGTTGTTGTGGTGTTTTATTTTATTTTTCTTAATGCTGCTGCTGTCTGCTGTTGCTGTTGTTGCTCTGACTCTGACTGACTTTTGCTTCTGATTTGACTGAGCATCTGAACATTTTGCAGAATTGTGTTTAACATCAGTCTTTAGTGGTACTTCGCGCTTCTTGCTCGTACGACGACATCAATGACGACGACGACTACAACGACGCCAACACAGCTTTTCGAATATGAAAACAAATAACCAACTCCGTGTAGTATCGAGTGTTCGTAGCGGCGGTATATGAATATCAAATGGATTTTGGTGGACATGTTTCTATTGGATTTTGCATTGGAACAAAAAAAAAAAGATAAATAAATATTGAAAAATCGGTGTATGTTCTAAAGGCGTGTTGTTAGATAGTTTGTAAAAAAATATATATATTTAATTATCAAGAATTAAAATAATAATAAAATTGTGAATTCAAAAGATATTGTGCTGTTTAAAAAGATAACGGTAACACTTGTATACTCTTTCATTCCCTTTTTTTGTTCACTGTGGTTCATAATGGGTAAATGCACTTGCTAATGTAATGTTTTTTTTTTATATTTTTGCTAAGTCGAATTAACAAACATTTTGACATTTCATTCAATAACAATGCCGTATTTAAAATTTAATTGATTTAGTAATTTTTATACGTTGAACTACAATGATTAGATGATTTAGTCAAAGAATATAGTGAAAATTATTATTTCTTATGCGCTTGTTCTAAATTAATATTGCAATATCAATCGAGTGAACACTTCACATATTTACGAAGAAAAATAAAACAAATATAAACCGCAATAAAATTGTGAATCAACAATAACACATAGTAAAAATAAGCACATATGCATATGTGTACTGCGCAAAAATGTTGTGTATCTAATGTAAGCAAGCAAACAACAAGAATGAAAGCTATCAATCAAACATATTTACATATTAAACCAACATACCTAGAGTATCAGAAATCATCATTAGCAACATTATTATTAGCATCATAATTATTTGAAAATCATAAATAGCAACAACATCACTAACAGCATCATCATCATCATCATCATCATCATCATCATGATCATCAACATTTTCCGTATCAACAATATCATCAATGTCTAATAAAGGTGTGGTCTAAAAACATTATGAGAGAATAAATAATACTAATAATAATAACAACAACAACATTTAAAAAATCAATAAAACTCAACTAACAAATATTTACAAAATTCTTCTTGTACCTACATGCTATAACTAGTACTGGAGTATTAGAGCAATATTAAACAACAACAACAATAACAATAACAATCAGAACAATAATAGTATACAATTGTTGTACATTCATTAAATGCTTACATAAAGGCAAGACTACAACAACAACTAAAACAACAACATGTCACCTGATTAAATAAAGTCTATGAAAGGTGAGGGAAGTAGAAACAGTTAGGCAAATGTTCGTTGATACAAAGTAGCCTAATATGTATAAGAGTAGTATGAAAAAGAAGCAAGAAATCAATATCAATATCATAATATCAATTAAATCTTAAAAAAATAATAATAAAATAACAATTTAAAGTTTTATAAGCAAATTCACTGTTGAAAACATATTATTACTAAACATCATTACAATTAGTAGTAGCCACCATATACTTATACACACACACATAAATACTCATACACACACACACACACACGCCCACGCACAGTCATTCTGAAATACTTTCAAACGAATAAAAAACGTCACCATTAGTTTTTTCAGTGACGGTCGGTCGCGCTTATTTAACACTTCACACTATTTACATTCGCACATGCGAATATCTATTCCATTTTTTTATTTTTTGCATCTAACTGTATGCCGATTTGTGACAATCTCCTTCTCAGTTCTAAAGAAATTTATTGTTATTGCTACATCAACAACAACAACATTAATAAAATATGAAATTAAAGCATCACACACTTAATACTACATATGAAGTAAAAGGAATATATTGAAAAGTAAAAAACAAAAAAAAAAAAAAAGAAACAAACTGAAAAGTAAAAAATCAACAAAGTCAAGGAGAGAGAAAAAAAAAGGTTGACATTGGTCATATATCATATTAATAACTAAGAAATTGCTAGTTTTTTACGTTGTCTGTTTTTTTTTTCTCTTTCTCTGTTATTCTCTTACATTGTTCAATATTGCATCTAGATAGAATGTACAAATATTTGCAATTAACGTACATTTTCAATGTCATCTAAACCTAAATGTAGTCAAATAAAAAATGGATAAAAAAATGATGAATGTAAAAAACGCATAGTTTTGTGTGGCAAAAAAAAAAAGTTACAACAAAACAACATATTAAAAAAAAATTTTTTTACGCAAGTGTTGACATGCCATCAAATGCTACAAGCATTAAGAAGTACAATATAATTTTTTGGCAGCACTGGAACAACACTGCAACAGTGCGAGAAATAATCATTTAAACATCGTATATAAGGTAAGCTGCTTTTCATAATAAATTTGTTGAAATTATTAAAGGTTCAATGAAAGACAGTATAAGGAAATGTATATATTCATTCAAATAAGTTATAAATAAAAGGATTACAAGGCTTAAAATATATATTCATATGCATAATATTTGGGATAAAATCTATGTTAAGGGAAAGACTTAAGGCACAAACTTGCTGTTTATGAGTATTCTGCATACATATGATACCTACATATGTAGTGACATCAAAATGTGGAGCACTGGAGACTTGAGATCATTATTATTCTTTGCTTTTTTACAAAATTATAATAAATATCATACATACGCATACCATACGTTTGCATGGGGAATAAATGTATTATCAGAAAAAGATTTAGGTTAGGAACTGGGTATATGGGACTCGGAACTCGAAATATGAGACATGTGAGACTTTTTTATTATTACAATATTATTCTTTAATTTTTTTCCCCCTAACTATATAAGAATTTATAATACCAGAAAATCTGCTGAAGTCCATTAGGGTAGGATCTATCCTAAACTGGACTTAGAGAAATACTCTACTCATGATGGGGTGCACAATAGACCTAGTGTAGCAGTGCAATACAACCCTCGAATAATAATAATAAATACATAAGTATTTTATATTTATAATTTATAAATAAATAAATCAAATTTGTAATTTTAAAATATCAATATTCTCTGAAAATTCACTAAAAATCGTCATATAAAAAAAAAAAAATATTTTAAACGATTGCAGTTTTAATTAAATGTAAATAAATATAGTAAAAACATATACATCAGTCAACCCAAGGCTTTATAAAATACTAGGTAAAGTAATCGGAAAATACTTTACTCTGGTATATGCGAGTAATATCAAAAAAAGGTCTACGAGTAGTGTAAAAATCGTGTGTTTATTGAGTTCTTCTTTATCTTTTCTTCTTCTTCTTCGCTTCGTATGTGTTTGTTGTTTTTTTCTGCTCGACACTCTGGGATTGTGATCCGTTTATTCTTATGCTATGACCGTGAACCTTTTATTTCAATTGACGCTAAAACCATAAAGAAACACTTAACAGATGAAAAGATAGAGACAACGTCTGATTAGAGATTCTTTTATGAAAAAGTGTTTATCTCGATGGATTTCCTTTAATAATTTTTTACACTAGCATATATCCACAATGCAAAATTAAACTAAAAACTGAGAAAAAATGTATGAAAATTACAATTTGAAAAAATGACACGTTAAGTCAAAGAAGCCATATTAAAGCTTCCACATGAAGACAAATAAAAATTAAATAGTTTTGATAATACCATAGCATCGAATTTCCCCTAGTAATTCTCATTTAGCTAAAGCCTTTATAGAATAAATTTGGACGATTTAGGGTAAAAAGAGATTTACGAAATGAAATAAAAGGAAAATAACTCCTTTTCACAAAAAGATGAATATTTATTCTAACTCTTTATTATGCAATACAACATTTAATAAACAAGACTGTGCCATTGTCATAAAATTGTTTCAAACTCCTATCCAACATTATTTCTCAAACTTCTATCATTCGATATTGGAATAGCAACCAATTATAAGAGAAAAAGTATAACAATATTTTCCAATAATTTCCTTTTAAAATTTGAGTTATACAAGTATGAGCTAACGCAATCAATATCATTGTGTAGATAAATGGGAGGGGTCTATTTATAATAATTAAGATCAGAGGTATCGAATCGCGGAATTATTGTGACTTGAATTTTGGATATTTTTAGAGAAATTGTGAATTGGCTGTCAAATTAAATTAAATTTGCCGCTCTGAGATTTGAACTTAAACACAGAAGGCTTACGTAGAAGTATTAAATAGTAATACATCTCGATTTACATCAAATACACACGATGAAATTTTACAATTGCTTATCAATGCATAATTGTTTTTGTTAGCACTTTTGTACTAAACTGATTTACGAAGCAATTTTCATTTTTATCATTATGATAGTAATTTGTATAGTTCTCAATAAAAAGTAATCAAATACAGTAAATTTTAATCTCAAAATATTCCAAGTTTTTTGTACTAAAATAAAAATTTACAAATATTTTTTCATGTTTGTTATATAATATATCTATCCTTGTTTAACACATGTATTTCTGTATCTTAAAAATGATTTTGTATTGAATTGTTGTAACTACTTACAAAATGACCCATTTGGAATAGAAATAAATTTGTATTAATTTTGTAAATGAACACAAAATGAAATGAATAAAAAAAAATAGAAAAAAATGCAATTAAACTGATTTAGCACTTTCAAGATAGATTAGCTAAAGAAGGGCTAAAGTGAGCTATGAAACAAAATGGGACATAACGATTGAAATGGCCGGGTAGCACGTCGTAGTGTAGTTACGCTTTGTAAAAATATTATAGTTAGTATATTGTCGTAGTCAATTACAAGAGTAAGTACCACATAAGTGTGAGTTTTCCATTAATTAAAATTGCAAAATTAATTATTTGCTCCATGAGCAAAGAATTAAAATTAAGAGTTTCGAAAAAACAACAAACATGGACATGATATCAAACATGGACAATATCATTATGATTTTAGAAATGAATGATACAGCCATATATAATACATGAATCGATGTTTTATTGTTGAAATGACCAGTGAAAGGATCACATCCACTATTTCATACAAACTTAAGCAATTTTCATGTACGATCAGAAATAATTTACCAGGATAGTCGATACATCCTTTAAAATATAAAAATGGTACAGCCATATTTATTTTGCAGGTACGTATTATATTTTAGTGCATAAAAGAAGCAGAAATTAAGAGAAAAAAGAAGAAATTACTTTTAGAACCGGTAACGTCCCGATGTTTTGCTTAAAAATGAAATTTTAAAATGCAATACATTTTCTCGAAATTCTAACGTACTGTAGAACATTTGAGTTATGATTACGCGAAATTATATTTAGTTTACAAAATATAGCTGCGATCTGCCCTCTTTTATTATACTTGGTTTAGTAGTTCAAGAGGTTCGCGGAGTGCAATTTGTTTCATCAACAGAAAATCCACAGCATTTTAATATTCCATCTTTCATATAAACACACCCAAAATTTCATTTTGATTAATCAACTTAGTCAATATTTTTGGAGAATTGCAGCCGCTCAAAATCAATTTTTTTAGTGGGTTGTTTTGCCAAAAACTACTCACACATGCTTTGAAGAGATCATGAAAAAAATTAGGGATTTTCGTAGATTGACATCCCATTCGGCAGTGAATAGTATGTGAAATAAGGTTTTTAATTTCAAAAAGCTGTGTGCCCAATGAGTGGGTAAAAAGCCATTCAAATTCGACTTTCTCTGCAACATTTAGATCATTCTAAGCCTGATTCTTAGTGGGTGCGGTAGCTCAGTGGCCTTCTGATCTCGACCAATAGGACCTACGGGGTTCAATCCTCGGCTGAAACATAACAAAATTTAGTATTGAACAGATTTATATTTCGAATCGTATCCACCTGTCGGCTAGAATTGGCAATTTGCCAAAAATACTTCTTAAAAGAACTCCGTGACAATGCTAAGCTAAAGTGATGTCACAAAGGTTCTGTCATTCGGAACCGGTTAATTTAAGTAGGTCCCTTCTAATGCTATCCAAATTTACCAAGCACTATAGTATTGGAAGGAAAGCTCGGTGGTATCACAATGGGCCATCCTCTTTCTTCGGCTCCAAGAAGATGTCAGCATTAGTTTTTTTGTATGCAAATGGAATTTTGTTGGTGAAATATATTCAAGATAGTAAAATAGCAATAAACTCAGATTTTTATAGTATCCACTTAGGATCAATTGGCTACAGAAATTGTTACAAAAACCCCTATTCGCTAGATCCATCTGAATGCTGACTCTTCTCATAAAAATTTCTTTCATCATAGACAATATTAAAGAGGTGATACAAGCAGCCGTAAATAAGAGTTTTGTAAGGCTTACGGATTCTCACTTCAGGGAAAAGATTTTCATAAATTCGAAAATCGTTGGCATAAGCGTATTGAGCTTCAGAGATAATATAATGAAATTTTAGGTAATTTTTACAAATAAAAATCCATCTTTTGATTGAAATTATTGATCAACTTGGTATATACACACTTTATATCTGCAGAGTATATACTTTTTATAGTAGTTTTTGCACTCTTTTATCTTTATTTTGTATACAATTATGCAATAACATGTATGGCGTTGCAATTTTCAATGAAATGACACAGAAATGTATAGAAAACTATGACATATATGAGTTTATTTAAAAACAAAAATTCAATAAAAATTAATCTTACATCGGTATATCTCAAAATATTTATATTATACCAACATATTTGTGACATTTACGAGTACCGAAATTCAGTAAATCAATATAAAATTATATTTATAAATACGAAATTTATTAATTTCTATATTATTTTGAATTTATAATTTTTTTTTGAATGCAAAAAAATATATATGTATATATATACGAATAATTAAATAATTGCTTAAATTTGCAATAAAAATATATATGGTTTTTCACTAAAATGACAAAAAAAATTTGATGATCTGAAAAAAAAAGACGTAAACAGAAATACAACAAGAAAAAAAAATAATAATGTTAAAAACATGTCGAAAAAAAATAAAAACATCTCCAATACAAGAGATTTGATTTTGAGATAATGTTAATTACGAAAAATTAAATCAAAATAAATTTGTGGTCCATTAGTTTGACTATCTTTAAACCAAAGAAGAAAAAAAACAGACATTTATGTATATATACCTACATGCATATTATTATATCTACATATGTTTTAACATATGGTTGGTGTTGATTGTTTTATTGTTTTTTTTCTCTTTACCATAGCATTTTTTAGCTAGCCATAGCAATAGTGTCAATACAATAATTCATTCATAAATTGAAATAGAAAATTTTGTAAAATACATGCATAAAGACAAAAATGTTAGTATTCTTTCTCTCTCTCTCTCTCTCTCTCGCTCTCTTTCTCTCTCATTTACTATTGATATTTCAAGTACCAATCACATTAACATATCACACCATAACATCATCATCATCAGCATTATCATCATAATCATTATCAACATCATCATCATTATCAGCATCAGAGCTCTGTATGTATTTTCGTTTTTAATTTATTGTTATTGATAAAAATCTTTAATATATATACCTACATACGATACACATGAATGTATATATCTTTTTAGTATTTAAATTAATTTAAGATTGTATTATTTTTAGAAAAAAAAAAATAAAATAAAATAAAAACTAACAATAAAGTGTAGCTATGAAAAACAGGTAGTGAACGTTTTGTTGGAATTTTTATGTTTATTTATAAATAAGAAATACTTTACATAGGCGACCATATAGGCGACCATAGATAGAAGGCACATGTCTATGCATACTCGTCTCGTATGTGATTCAATTTAAATAGGAAAACTGTTAAATTTTGTGTGAAAATTGTAACAATGCCAACATAACAACAACAACAACTACAACATTTATTAATCAACCTATTTAAATATTAATTATACAAAACAATATTATATTTCCCTATTTGTTGTTTTTTCGTATTTTATAGCTGCAACTTTCGTCAAACACTTCATTATGAATATTTACACATTTCATTATTTATAGGGTAACTAACACTTAGCATACATGCATACATTGATGTATGCATACATACTTGTACATACTCAAACATATATACTATGTGTTGTTGCATAGCTTACAAAATATGTATATGGTGCGCCAATAATAAACCCATATTAAATGGTATGTAAATAAAGCACAATTACGATATTATTGAAAGTAAGTGTGTAATTTTTCAATTTATATATATTTTTCAATATAATTGAAACTGATCACTTGATTTTTTTTTTCTTGAAGGTTGCATTTCTTCTTCGTGTCTTTAATTCGCTCGTAGTATGCCTTTCATTTGTTCTCTCAAGACTCTTCAGTACCATTCCATTGTATTCTGCACCAATTATTGTCACTTTTCATTTCTATTATATATTTTATGAGGTCTTGTATTGTCGATTTAAAATTCAAAAATATTATGAAACATTCAACTGTTTTCTCGCTCATATAACAATATAAGCGAGAAAGGTAGGTACAATACACAATAGTAGCATTCAGGTAGATAATATGAGCAAATTTATATTAGTTTATGAAAAACAATGCAACGAAAATTACCTGAAATTCGCAAGTACTTGATCAGGTATTGTTGACTTCTTATCATATCATTGTATATGCAGAGAATATGTGCATAGTAACATATCTCATCTATACCTATTGGAAAAACTAAGTATTAATTTTTATATACTAAATATATATATGTGTACATACACATATATTTTGTAAACGTAAAATTTACAAACTCAAAGAACTTTCGTTGATTAATTTTTTTTTTTTTTTTTTTGGGTAGATGTCATAACTGATGTTTAACAGAATTTAGTAAATAATTTTTCGTGATTAATGCTAGAATGATGTTTGTGGCTAAAAGAATTTAGTTTTGAAATTTTTGCAATAAAATATCGAGTATTTTTTAGTCACTTTTTCGACATTAAAAAATTGAATGAATATCAAAAAGTATGAAACCAATGAATAAAAAATGAAAATTTGTTGTAATAATTATGAAATTTTGTTTATTTCAAAATATTTTTCTTCAACAATATTGCTTAAAGTGAAATGATATCGAAAAGAATGTAACAATAAGTAAACACTGAAAACTTTTTTGTAATAATTACGAAATTTTCTCTCTTTGAAAACGTTTTTTTTTTCGGCAATATTGCCAATAGTGAAATAATATCGAAAAGTAGATACTTTTCGATATTATGTATTATGAAATGAATTATTATTATATTATGATATTATGGAATGAATTAATGTCAAACTTTTTCTTGCTATAATGATAAAATGACTTTTATGTGGAAGCATTTTTTTTCGACAATATTGCAAACAAATTGAAAAAATATCGAAAAGAATTTATAGAGTGAATTAATGTCGAACTTTCTTTTTTGCAATAATGATGGAATTTCTTTTATATGGAAACTTTTTCAAATTCCTAGTAAAATCTACGCAATAATGTTGAAAAAAATGTTGTACATATAACAAATTTCGATATTATTGCAAACAGTTTTCTATATTGATTCATTCACCGAAACGTATGAATTTAGATTTTCGAAATTGTTACACAGTTACGATAGAAGAAAATGCAAGAAGCATACAAATTTCGATATTAATAAAAGAAATGTTTCGACATTAATTCATTCATTGAATTGAAATTGCCTCAAAGATTTTTGTAATATGTTCGAAATGAAAAAGATTCGCAATAATGTCGAAAGAAATTTTGTACATATAACAAATTTCGATATTATTGCAAACAATTTTCGACATTGATTCATTCACGGAAACGTATGAATTTAGATTTTTGAAATTGTTACAAACATTTCTGGAATATACATGAAATTTAGTCATACGGTTACGATAGAAAGCAATCCATAAAACATAAAAATTTCGATATTAGTGAAAAAAAAAACTGTTTCGACATTAATTTACTCATTGAATTGAAATTTCTGCAAAGATTTTTATAATATGGTCGAAATGAAATTTTGTAAACATTACGATTTAGTTATTAATGTAAAAAATTTTGCAATAAAGTCATGCAGAAAATTTGGATATTATTGCAAAAAATTTCGACATTAATTCACTCATCGAAACGTATAAACATAGATTTTCAAAGTTATTAGAACATGTTTGACAATATTATCAAAACGGATTTTTGCAATAATTAGGAATTCGATATTAATGCAAAAATTGCATACATTCGAAGCACTTAAAATCAAAAGTCTCTAAATGATTTTAAAATGACTTCCGGCAGGATTCCTTCAAAATGAATTTTTCTACATCGAATATTTCTGAATATTGTTATATACATTTCTAATAATTTTAAATCTATCTGAAAGAAGAAAACTTTAAGCTGTAAGTTACAACTCACGAGGGAACACTAAATCACAACCTTGGATGCACTAGGCCACAGGAGGCACAAAACCCTAGATTCATACCTACTAGAAGATGAAGACCTCCAAATGAACCCCAACAACCCCCCCACCCCCGAAAGGAGCTGGTTCGATTCCTCGATATATTAAATATACTAAAGATCTAAGTAAAAAGTGGTGCACAATAGACCAGGTTGGTAGCAGTGAATAAAGGCCTTAGTCTAACCCGTACTACCATTACCATTACCAATACAGCTCACGAAATATTCTAGTATAATTTCATCTTCATTCAACTTAGAATATAATTAAGTATATACTTAAAATATGAACTCTGCTCCAGAACTAAAAAAGTGTGCAATTTAATGAACAATTATATGATCAAATACACTTAACTGAAGAACTTAGCGGTGTAGTACTATTAGCCTCCCTCACAAAAAGCACTCGAATTCGACATTATAAATATACGTAATTGTACAAATAAAAATCAAAAACGTAGTGCTCAAACTAAAAGTAAACCACTTGATCCCCGTTACTGAGGATGCTACAACTGTGAAATGGATTATATATAGTATATGCAATGTATA
Organism: Megamerina dolium; assembly: GCA_963854835.1. Lineage (NCBI taxonomy): Eukaryota > Metazoa > Arthropoda > Insecta > Diptera > Megamerinidae > Megamerina > Megamerina dolium. The sequence goes on from OY978528.1 coordinate 4,894,420, forward strand.
TTTCAAATCTCAATGAAAATTTACACACATTCAAACGTGTATTCAAAAACGTATATTATTAATCATCATCATAACTATTTATATACAAGTATAGGTGATATCCACATGGGTATTATATATACCCGGATATATTAATATTTGCCTAGTATTTATTTAGTTGTTGTTTAAATTGAATGCACGAGTATATTTAATGCGCTGTTACGACGTGTCTAAACGATATCTAATTGTACGTACCTACAAACGCAAACAAATGCATGCAATAAGGGTTGATAAGTATGTACCTTAGTATGAGTGTTTGCGGCGACGAGCAAGTCTACTTGCATTTAGTTAACTCATCTTCAAGTCTATTTCTTCCGGAGTGTATTTATATTGTTTTCTCTCTCTCTGTCTCTCTCTCTCTTTCTTTATCTTTCGTCTCTTGATTTATTGAAATGAATTTATCAATTTTCCATCTTTTTCACACTCAGTGTATGTGTGTGTGTGTATAATTTACATTCACATAAGAGCCAAGTACAGGTGCAGCTAAGTTCATTAGCTTATTATACACTGTAACAAAAAGAAGACTAGAAAAAAATCACATTTTAATATTTTTATATTTTTTTTGTTTCAATTTCCTTTTTCGCATTTTTAATGCTATTGTTATTGCAATTTGACAAGCCAAGGTCGTCTTATTGTCAGTGTTGTTGTAGTCATTGTTGTTGTTCTTGGATATCTTCTTCTACGTATATTTTGTAGTATATGTATTTTTTTTTTCTTTCCATACTTTTACACTTATGTACACTCACACTTTTCCTTATCTCGTCTCCACAAAACATTTTAGTATTGGCATCCCAGCCCAGCTGCTATTAGTATCTAATATGATTTTCTTCTTACTGCGTGCTTTATCAATTGTAGTCTGAGAGTATATTGAAACTTTAAATGTATTGTATTTGCTCTTAACAAAACAATGTTCACGTGTGTTGTGCACTCGTTAATAGCCTGACTGAGAGCGATTGTGTGATGTGATTCCAATATTCGTATGATTTTTGCATTACAATCAATAGATGGTAACACCTGTTTTTGGTTAACACGATTTAAGAAAGAAAAAAAATAAAAACCAAGCACAAGGACAACAACAACATCAATATATGAGAGAAGTTTCTTGAGAAAATGTGATAAATCCATTTCTTCAAATTGCTGGAGAATTAAGATAAATTTAAAGCATCATGTTTTTAAGGTGTTGTAACTTCATAACAGTATGCAATTAATATATATTGTTTTGATTAACATTAAAACATTTATTTTACGCTACTAATATATGTGGGTGCCGTAGTTCAACGGTTAGTGCGTTGGCCTTCTCCTACTGAGGCCTACGACTGAGGCACAACTTTAATATCGGAATATCGGATTTTTCTTTGAAACGATACCCACCGATTGACAAGCAATTGGCAATTCTTCTGGCAGTAACAATTTTCTATGAAGACATTTCTAAAAGAGCTCTGTGACGTAGCTTAGAAAAGATGATGCCACAAGGGTTCTACTGTTCAGAACCGGCCAACTGGAAGAAAAGCTCGGCCATAATGACCTTCGGGTCCTATAAATGCCACATATTTATTTTATTTTTTAATATGATATGATATATCTATGATTTATAAGCAAAACAGATTTTATATATTGAATTATATTATTTCTTTGGGACGTTGTGCGTATGGTTAATATAATTCTTATTTTTTCATATTGATTACTTTTCATAATTAATTTATAAATTTAACAGTAAATAAATAACGATAAAGTAATAATAGAAATAATAGTAAATTTAATTTAAAAAGCCATAAACCCGATTACATGATCCCATAGTAAAAATAAGTACGGTATCTAACGGATCAGAGTAGTCACATTATATAGATTTTAGATAGCTGAATCCGAATTCGAGGTAGGGATTTCTAACCTCAGCAATTTTTGAAAAAAATTTTTTTACATTTTCTTTATTTTTTTAAAAATATTTACACATACTATTGATGCTCAGTTGAAGAGGGTTTGTATAACATTGTGTCAAAATTGAGGTTTTGAATACAATTTTATAATAAAAATATTTTTTTTTTAACATTTTCAGTCCATGTTCAGATACATTTTAGTATGCAGAATGCAAGTTTTCAAAAAAACGTAAATCACAAATAATGGATTTATCACATTTTAATAAGTACTCCTCATATATGCACTTTTAGTGCACGTGTAGTTCATAGATGCAGCTTAAACTGTAAAATAAAATAAAAACAACTAAAATTTAATAAATAACTACATATAAAGGGTGTCTTTGTAGAGCATATACTTTTCAATAGGGATTTTTTTGTTGAAAGCATCTATGTCTAGTCCCGAAAAGGAAATGCGAAAAAATATTGTTGATTATGAATGCTGAAAATGTTGCAGTTTTATATTTACTTGAGAAGAAAAGCATAAAATCACAAATACATCACTTATATACAAAGCCTCATACTGTTTGCGTGAGGTGTCTTATAGTGTCCGCGAAGCTGTCGGATATAGTGTGGGATATGTCGTACGGTATCACTTTGTCCCTATTTCGATACTTCTCAATAGCTTCTTAATAACGAGATTCCAAAGAAAGTTAGAGAAGAGGAGAAAGGCGAAAGAGTCAATTAGAGCATGCCCCTACTGAATCTTCTTTAGATTGAGACGACTTCTGTATTTTGGAGATTTGTTGTACTTAGTAGCAGAAAGTACTTATAACCTAAGTGGCATTGGTGTGGATTCGCATTTCTTTCAAATGTTGGCCATTTTCATTTGAGCGATTTATCGATAAATATGGCAATTTTGCTTATTGACGTTGCCATTAAGCCGGAAATGGAACTCATCACACATTCATCTAAGAGCTCTGAATGCACTCCTGGAAGAGCATCGATTTTCGTAATACAGCTGAATACTTTTTATGCTTAGTCTCTCCATGATGAAATATTGAAATATTACCATAAAAGTTTGACAGTTTGAGAGTATCTGTCATAAAATATCTATTGGGAAAGGTACACTCATTTAGAACCTTTTCGATACCACGGTCATGGGCTTCCTTACAGGGAGCACCGCAAAATAAGGCAATATCTTTCTAATATGGATGTAAGCAACGATTGGTCACTTGTACGTCTTGTTAATCAAGTCATGAATTGACAATAAGTCGATGCGACATTTGGGTTTGTTTTTGTGAAAAATTTTGTGAAGAGATCTTCACCTCTTGCTAGAAAAAGCAGCTGAAAAGCTGAATTACTTATTGAATGGAGCAAAGATCAGATGGCCACTGATTTAAATTTTCTGATTAGCAGACCTGCAGCATAATATCAACATTTCATAGCAGATGATGCAACCAGGAAGGAAGCAGATACAGATGCAATACAAGTGCCCTCCGGATACTTTCGTTCTTGTCTATATTCGGGATAATATCAACTATAAAGTGACATAAAATTATTTAATTTATAAAATTTCGTTTTTATTTTATTATTTCAATTAGAAACTACGTCTCATTAGTAAAAAAAAAACACCTTGTACACCCTGGCCAAAGCAAAAGAGATCGAAGAATAGCAAAAAAGAACAATAACAACAGCAACAAAATTAAAAGTGCAAGTACAAGTACACATATTACATACAACAACAACTGCAACAACAACTACTACCAGTACAACAACAACAACAACAACTACAACAAATATGGTCTAAAAGCATACAATTAACATTTAACATTGATTTGATGATGTTAATGATGCTGATGGCTATGGTGGCGATGTATCGTGGTGATTGCAAAAAGAGGGGCCATGTGGAGTTGATGATTTTGTTGTTGTTGTTGTTGTTGTTGTTGTTGTCGATATTATTGTAGCTGCTGCTGCTGCTGCTGCTGCTGCTGCTGTTGCAATAAAATAGTACCTTTTGCCGTTTGATGTTTCATATTCATCTCCTTGCACTGCGCATCTTCATCATGTGGTGATGATGATGATGATGATCCTCATCATCATCATTATTATCTTGGCAATTGCCATAAAAGTGGGTGCAGCATTGTTTGTTTTAACAATTTTTTATTTGCAGTTGTATTTTTTTTTTTTTGCTGCTGCTCTGCTTTTAAAACTGTTTTGATTTGAAATATTTGTTTGCCAATGTCGTTGTTGGTATTCGTATTTGAGTTTGATGCTATTTTTTGAGTTTCGTTTTTTTCGCTAATACCATATTTACAATGGTCTTGTTTTATTTTTGTTAATATTAAATATTGGTACAATAAGTAGTGGTGTTGTTATTACAATTGGTACTTGTTACTGATTTTTTTTTTCACCATATACTTGCTCATACTCATATCTATCTATAGTAGACGTTATAGTGCATATTGTCTATATGATATTTTCCAAAAGCGGATACCATTTTTGCTCAATTGTATTATTCGTATTCTTTGTACAAATATTTATTATTGTTGTAATTTGTTATGTTTTTATTACGGGCTCATTGCAATTATTTATGGCAATTACAATTTATTGCATTTAATATAAATATAAAAATTAATACAAATATAATACAAAATATTATTAGCACATTAGTACTTGTCAGTGTGTGTGTGTGGTATGTGTGGTGTGTGCAGCATGTATATAATTTATTCATTATTATTATTAGTTCGCTCTCTTTTAAATGTCAACAACATAAGTATAGAAATTATTATACACTAACATATTTGTTTAAAGAAGAAGACAAAAAAAAATTAATAATATTCTTTAATTATACAATATTATTTGTTGTTGTTGTTGAAATTGTATATATCGTACATATCAAGTTTAATAAAAAGAATAAATTCATAATATTGCTAATAAAATGTATTTAATATTATTATTCAAATAAAAAATACTAGATATATTTCTTCATATCTCAATTAAAATCATTTAATAGATACCTGGGGTGAAGATATCTTTATACACACCACCAGAGTGTCTTGAATAACTATAGCAATCTAAGGTGGACATACATATGTTTTTTTTAAGTTTTGCAAAATTAATTATTTGCAAAAAAAAACGTCTTCTTTTCCATACCGAGCTTCAAATTTATGACTTTGTGCAAATTTAAGGCAACAACAGTGGCGTAGCGAGAGGGATAGATAGCCACTTGCTCGATGGAATTGTTAAAAAAAAAAAATTATTTATATCGAGATATGTATATTATGTATAACCAGGGGTCCCTATGCTGCAAAATGAACCTACGAATGCATTAAAATCGGCAAATATCCCCAAAGCTGTACAATCATCACATCTATAACGGCAAAATCACCCTGTATTTAAAAATCATTCATTAAAATATTTTTCGTAAACATCTTTTTTATCCTCTTAGACAAAATTGTGGCTACGCCAGTGCCCGACAATACACTTTTATATGAGAGGAATGCGCCGATTTTATCCGATACGAAAAGTGGATTTCGTATGATGATCCTATGATCTAAAGAATACATTTCGATTGCTACTTTTTTAGACCGATAGAGTCTTATTTGGATGACGAACATAGCTAGTGTCACTAAGGGAATACAAACTCACGTATGCAGTGACAGCCAATATGCGTTCAAGGCTCCTTGTGACGCTCTTACTACTTCTAGACTAGTATTTAGACTAGTATTTAGACTAGTATTACTATGCAAGTATAAACTAAAATTGTCTTCTCGAGTAGCAGATCATTCAAGCAATTCTGAGCAATTATGCATCAGACAGTTTAGCTAGGATGGGGTCTTCTGTCCGTTTCTCTAAGCCGATAGTTATAGTACGATTAAAATTTCTATATGTGATATTATCAGTAAAATACGTGATTACGGACGGTGAACCAAAAAACGATGCTATCTAAAACTTCGAAGTGACCCGCTAATTCCCTATCGTCTCTGGTTGTAGGTGTGGATCATGCGATCTTATGCCGATCATTTTTAATTTGCTAATCATTTTAAGGTCACAATTGTCATTTTAATATGATGTGTCTGCCTTCTTTTCTCATAAATCCAGTTTACTGATAAATTGAGAGATGTTGTTATAACACCATCGAATCCACTCAGTTTTATTTATGAAGCTCAAGATGGACAGAGTAAACGGAACCTTTTGCCATTACCTTTTGGACAATTGGACAGCACAATGAACTGTACCTGTGCGGAGTGCTATGTACATTAGGCCGTACCTTAAAGAAAGTGCGCCTTACACCATTGAATATGAACTATTTTTACAAGCTGCTTACCCATTTAAATTTTTCATTATATCATCGGCATTTACAGTCTGATCTTATAATGTGATATATCGATGTTTTTTCTCGAGAAGACCAATTTCTGCCCCAAAGATCATTAACCCCAAATGTACCGTTGTAATATTTACCCACCATACATCAGTTTCTACCGCCCTAATCTACCACTCTAGTGGCAAAAAATTAAAGCTCGTAAAAAATTATTAAACTTTTGCTAAGAAAGTATTTTGATTATAGTAGTAAAACTCTTTAAAGCACATGTTTCAATTTTTTGCCGAACGTAGGGGTCGCTTTTTTTTTTAATTTTTCGTCATATCTTCGGCATTTATAGACTGAAAATACTTCAGATTCGAAGGTGTGCGGTGCACTTTCTTTAATTTGCCTGTAAGGTGGTACAGCCTAATGTATATTCCAACCTTTGAAAATGTGTTAAAAAACTTCTATCAAGTTATACATTAGAATATATTTGATTAACTACAAAATCCCATCTATAGTATTGGTGAATATTTGTAATATGGTAGGAGGGCACTAACGAATACAAACAGTTTGATACATCATTGTTTTATAATATTGCATATTAATAAATTTTATAGTTAAACAATTGTTTTTTTAATGAGAAATATGAATTCAGGGTGCGAAATCGACTTGAGCATAGACAAAATTTGTACCAGGGTAACATAGATGGGTATGTGCTTAATATCACATTGCCGCAAAAATTTGCATTTGAAAAATTCAAAATATAGGCAAAAAAAGAATTATAAATATGTGTCTCGGCGATTCTACAGGAAATCGTCAGTATTTCGAGAAAGCTCAATTTAACACTTCAATTATGTACCATATGTACGAGGGCGGTCCCAGAACTATCCGACCTGACATATAGATGGCGGTAGTAGTTTGAAAAAAATTATTTTGGTAAAAAGTGGCAATCTTATAAAAAATATGTTTTAAGTTTCAAGACGCCAAGTTGTTTAGTTTTTTTTTACAACCTCAGTGAATTTGAAAACACGGAAAAAACGAATTTCCGGAAAATTACGAATTTCCCTCACACTTTGGATAAATTTATCGTAGTTTAATTATTTTATTTATATTTGCAACAATCTATTTGCTTGACAAAATTAGGAGTATAATTTATTATTGATGCTTTTTTCTATTTGCTCTTTTATTCTAGTCCCAAAAGCTGCTTAATTTCTACATAACAAAAATCTATATAAAAATATTTCATCATGAATCAGGATAATCCATATGCGGTAAGTGAATAATTTATAAAAATTCAATTCAAATATTTTATCAATATATATATGTATATAGCATAAATCCAATCCTATACATTGAAGTAAAAATATCGAGTAATATTTAGTTTGAAGTACAATATTTCTTTAATATCACATTCATTTTTTAATATTTTTTCATTTGAAATTTTCATTTCATTTTATAACCATGAAAACGAACGAATCAGGTAACAAGTGAAAAAATAATATCAACAAATTTAAATATACTTAGTTGACAATTCAAAACAAAAAATCCGAACATGTAGATATATTCATATTGATCTACAATACAAAAACAACAAAAAATATATATTAATATTAAAAAAAAAAAAAACGAAAAACAAAAATAAAGTATTATGGTATCATTGTCTGCATTTGATAGAGGTGGTCCATTGGTGGAATTTTATTACCAACAACAAAAGTGAAATAAAAAAAAAATAAATGAACATAAAAATCTCAAAATACAAAACGAAAATATTAACGTGAACAATATAAAAAAGTCGTAAAATATTTGTTGTTTTTTTTTCGTATTTCAATTCAATATATATGAGTAGATATATATTTTTTTATTACAAAAAATGCAAAGTATTTGATAAGCAAATGTGGTTAATGTCGTGGATGGTATGATGATATGTTGCTTCTTACAGCTTTTGTTCACAATAATGATAATAGTGTTGATGTTGCTGATATTGATGATGATGATGATGATGATGCTGATGATGGTGATGATGATGCTGCCATCCAATTTAGATATTGCTATTATTGATTTCATTAAATCAATTCTATTTATTTGATCTTTGATTTAATAAAAAAAAAATTATAATAAAAAATATCAACCAGAGCATCTCAAATATACATATGAATAAGCTGACTGACGTGTCTTATACAAATATATGTACACTTGTACTTTAACATATGGGTATTTAGAATAAGCTAATAATAATATATATTTATTATTAGTTTTTTTTTTTTTTTAAATCAAAATTTACGATCATATTTCATTATGGCAAGTGTGAATAATAACACTTAATACAATTTTATCATTGATATTTTATGTTTATAGGCATATTAATATTACCTAGAAATAGAGTTGCGTGGTATTGAGAAAATGTTGGAGAGTAAAAAAAAATACAGAATTTGATGAGTGTACCAACCATACACTCATAAAATATAAAATCAATAAAAAAATCAATAATATTAATAATAAGTATAACAAATATGTATCTAATAACATAGTTGGTGAGAAATGGCGTTGTATTACAAAATGAAGTTCAATTATAGATGTAACCTCTCTAGGAGCACTCTTTGAGACGATGGCAGCATAATTTGTAAACATGTGAATTTCTCTAGGGAGAGGATAAGGGTAAATATGTTATATTAGGGGATTATACATGTCGGGGTTAGCCATTTTGCCGCTTGAGATGTGATGCTTGTGCAGCTTTGGTGATATTTGCCGATTTTAATGCATTCATAGGTTCATTTTGCATCATAGGTACCCCTGGTTATATATAAAGTGTAACTATAATTGCAAAATTATCTGGAAGAAGAATGCCAAAAGGGTTGTTTTTAGTTTTAAGTTTTTTATAGGCGGTGAGATGGGGCCTTAACTAAGTGATTAGTTCGTTGGCCTTCTGATCTGTAGGTAATGGGCTAAATCCTCGGCTGAAGGACAATTTTTTTTTACGTCAAGGCCCAACGAGCCCACTTACCAGCCCCACCGACCGAGGGGCACGTCCGCATCACGTACGGAACTGGTGACCCATCAGCAACAGCCCAATATAGAAAAATTTGTTCTTTCTAACGGTAGTAACAATTTGCTATGAAAAAGCTTCTAAAAGAGAAAAAGTGATGTCGCAAAGTTTCTGCCGTTCGGAATCGGCTAATATAAAAGGGCTGATCTTAGTTTTAACTTTTTTAGAGGTGGTGATATGGGTGCCGTAGCCATGCCGTTTAATGCATTGGCCTTCTGATCTGTAGATAGTGGGTTAAATCCTCGGCTGAAGGACAATTTCTTTTATTTTTTTTTCCACGTGTCCCAACGCGCACACTTACCAGTCCCACCGACCGAGGGGCACGTCCGCATAACGAACGGAACTGGTGACCGATCAGCAACAGCCCAATATAGAAAAATTTGTTCTTTCGAACGGTAGTAACAATTTTCTTTGAAAAAGCTTCTAAAAGAGAAAAAGTGATGTCGCAAAGTTTCTGCCGTTCGGAATCGGCTAATATAAAAGGGCTGATCTTAGTTTTAACTTTTTTAGAGGTGGTGATATGGGTGCCGTAGCCATGCCGTTTAATGCATTGGCCTTCTGATCTGTAGATAGTGGGTTAAATCCTCGGCTGAAGGACAATTTCTTTTATTTTTTTTTCCACGTGTCCCATCGCGCCCACTTACCAGCCCCACCGATCGAGGGGCACGTCCGCATAACGAACGGAACTGGTGACCGATCAGCAACAGCCCAATATAGAAAAATTTGTTCTTTCGAACGGTAGTAACAATTTTCTTTGAAAAAGCTTCTAAAAGAGCTTTGTGCTTTCTTCCATTCGGAACCGGCTAATATAAAAGGGCTGACCTTAGTTTTAAATTTTTTTTGAGGTGGTGATATGGGTGCTGTAGCTCAGTGTTTAGTGCGTTGGCCTTCTGATATGTAGGTAGTGGGTTAAATCCTCGGCTGAGCCCACTAACCAGCCTAACTGACCGAGGGGCACGTCCGCATAACGCAAAGATGCACAACAGTACCAGGCTAAAGGACCCTTGAGGGCCTTTAAGCGCCACATATTAATTTTTTTTTCTTAGAGGTGATTCCTGGATACCTCAGTGGTTTTAACGTCGCACAACAGTACCAGGCCAAAGGACCCTTGAGGACCTTTAAGCGCCACATATTAATTTTTTTTTCTTAGATGCGGATCCTGGACATCTCAATGGTTTTAACGTCTTTTTTGTAGAAGAGTCCTACTAAGGAGTACAACTAGGGGTAAACTTGTTCGGGGAATGATCGGAAACTGATCCAAAATTATACTTCTTCAGTATTAGCCTATTAGCAATGATATTGATAAATTTATGTAGACATAGCTTGTACACGGAATCCACCTTAAGAAAGATAGATAGGGAGTATGCACATTCAATGTAAAGTTGAGCACAGAAAAATTAACAAAGCTATGTCGTGTATTTAATTACTTTAGGGAATTTCATATAATTGTAAAGATCTGCATATTGAAACCAAAAAAGTCGTGCACTATTCCATATCTAATAGAGCTGATAAAATGAAAGAAAAAAAAAATATAAAAAATACAAAATAGCATTAACAAATTAAAATATCATAAATTTCATAAAATTTAAAACCAAATGCGAAAAATCCAAATTTAAACAAAAGCAAAATTTTGAACAAATATTTAATTTAAATAAACATAAATAATTAAGACTGGTTTCTTTTTATCATTTTATTATTTTTTTATTATCATAATTTTTATTTAAAAAAAAAATTGTTTTTTTTTTCACTACTCCGTATAAATGATGTCATATTTTCTTTACATTTTTTTTTTTGCTTTTTCAATTTTATTTTGAATTATTAATTTCAAAACGTGCATAATACAAATTAATAAATGCATACATACTCACATACATATGGACAAAGACACACACACGACAATAATATAAAGATAACTTTAGCCTATAGCATACCAGACAAGTTCATCATCATCATAATCATCGTAGTTTAACACTGAACTCTTGCAAAGCAAATCGAAGCGAAAAAAATCAAAAAGAAAAATTATAACAAATCCGCTACAATAACAACAACAACAATAGGTACAACAGCAGCAATATCAGCAATAACAACAACAACAAGAACAATAAAAGATCTTCCTTCACCTGTTTTTTATGTTTTGCTTCATTTTTTTATTTTTCAGCTTCAAATATTAATTTGTATATCCATGAGTAGGGGAAATCTGCCCAGGTTGGGGCAATTGATTTTTACGACTTTTTTTGGTATGCATTCAGATGTTGTTGATGTTTTCAAATTACATTGTACATTGCTTTCATTTAGAAAATACAATTTAGATTTTCACGATGCGCACATGTTATGAGGCGTTAGCCTGTGTTGCTTCAACATGTTGTGTCAACATGTTGTGTCAATAGTGCTTTGAAACACTAGATAATCTGTTCCTTTAAACAACGTTACACTGGCTTTGGTTTTGTGACACCGTGGAATTGATCGAAATGATGTTGTTGATGAATTTGCCAAAAGAGAAGTTCATTACATAGGTCAAGATTTATGTCTTCAATGATATATAATGCCCTTATTCGTTGAGGACTGGACGAAAAACCTTTGAAATTCCAACTGAAGCAACATACATGGCCTTGGATAAGTCAATTGCTCATCAGACCAAAAATAGGTTCCGCTTCCATGGTGAAAATGTGAATTGGAAAATGTTTCCTATTTTAAGCTTTGCAAATTTTCTACTCTAAAGGTCTCTAAAGTCTCTATTACGTTGAAATAATCCCAATCTATAAACATGTACCCTACTTTGCATTTTGCTGATATCATTTGGTTATTATTCCAATCGTATAATGTTGCTCTACTCTGTTATTATTATTATTATTATTATTATTATTATTAGTACAAGTGTTGCTGTTGCTCTTATTATTGTTGTTGTGATTGTTTTTGTCGCTCTTTTGGTGTTTTATTTTTAATTAATGCACACAAATTAGTTAATATTATTAAGCGTTTCAACGGTTAGCAATAAAAAAAAAAAATAAAGCAAGAAAAGCATGAAGCAAACACAAAAAAAACCGAAATATTTGATATAAAATTTTTAAACCAAAAAAACACCAACAACAATAAGAGCACCTAGTACTACATATAACATATTAACGTGCCTCTAGTGCTGCTGGTGCTGTTGCCGGTGCTGCTGCTGCTGTTGTGTTGCTGCCGCTGCCAACATTCCACTAAATGTCAATATTTGAATATTAATTTCATTTAAGCCCATATTTTATGTGCTTAAGCTGATTTTGTCGTGTAGTCGAGCGCATTAGTAAAATTGTTGCCATTATTATTATAATTATTATAACAATAATTATTATTATTATTATTGTTGTTGTTATTTGTATTGCAGTTACCTATGATTTTATTATTGCTCTTTCATACATAGTTTCCTAGTTGATTTTCATTAGCTGCGATTGTAGTGGTGAAGCTGGTGTTGATGGTGTCGTTGATTAAGCAGCAGCAGAAGCAGCAGCTAATTAATAATAATCAGTGTGTATTGTTGCCTCTTAAAATCTATAAAGATATACATTTAAAATATTATAAATTATTTATATCATAAAAATTGTGTGTTGATGATAACAAACAAAAGAACGCATAGCAATGCTGAGAAGTGATTATGAATGGAGGTAAAACAGAAAAAAAAACAACTCCATAATCAATGAGGGTATTAACTATATTATACGATATATTATAAATATATATTTTGTAGTGTATAATGTAGCCTTTAACTATTGTCGATATTCGAATGCTCTAAATGCTATTGGTATTAGTCGATATTGCTATTAATTAGCGCTAATGCTGTTGAAAAGGTGGAAACTAAACAACAACAACAACGAAATATTTGAACAATTTAATTGCTTTGCTTGACAGTAATTTATAGTTGAAAAACTAGAAGCGTGATGTTTGAATGGAAAATAAAATAAATAAAAAACGAAATTAGCTATTAGCTTTAAAAAGCATTAAGAAAATGCAAAATATTTGAAACAAATTTCAAATATATAAAATGATTCATATTAATTGTGTTTATGATTTTGATTGTTATTCAGTATTTTATTAAGACTTTATAACCTTATCTGGTATACTTATAGCCTATATGCAAATATGAGTAAAATAAGCAAAGTTTCAAGCCGCTTTTTTATTTCAATTTGGGTGTGGCAAGACAATGCTAATAATGATGATGATGATGATGAGTTCATATCGACATTGTTTGCAAACACTTTTTGCAATAATATCGAATTTGTCATTTCAAATTTTATTGCAAATATTCTTGCAACAATGTTGCACAACAATTTTTCGACATTATTGCAAGAAATGAGCAGAAAAAAATTGCTTCGACATTATTGTCAAAAAATTCTGCAATAACATGGAAATGAGAATTGAAGAAATTTTGATTTCGAAATGACTGTTGAAATTTTTGCCATAATGCCTATTTATGCCGTGCAGACGATATAATACGAATGACTTAAGTCACAAGTAGTTGTACAGGGTGATTTTTTAGAGCCTTCGGATTTGATTTAAAAAAAAAATCACATAAAATTTAGAGAAATGTATGAAATTTTTATTTGAGTCGATAGACTGATCTACATAATTCAATGTTTAAAGATGCTGCGCCTCAAATGGTACATACGCTGGGTCCAATTTTGGCGTACTCTCTCCAACATATCATTTTGGGCAAAACAAAATTTGTAATCATCGCACGGTAGCGCTTGCCATTCACAGTAACGTTGCTGCCTTCGTCGTCTTTGAAAAAGTACGGTCCAATGATGCCACCGGCTCATAATCCACAGTTGACAGTTCTTGCAATGCTTCTGGCTACTCTTCACACCAAATACTGCAATTTTGATTGTTCACGTATCCATTTAACCAGAAATGGGCTTTGTCGCTGAATGTAGGAAGTGCATTATGCATTTCCTTAACCGATCATAAATTTTGATAATGAAATTCAATAATATGCAAGCGTTGTTAGTTTATAAGTCGATTCATGGTTAAATTATAGACCAAACTGAACATGTTTGACAGTAAAATATTACACGAAAACAGCTGAGCTGCCAAAAACAGTGTTGCCAAAAAAAAAGTTGCTAAAAAATCACACCCTGTATTTCATTGAATAGCAAAATAACAATACACATTGGCAACCATATATTGTGAATACAGTTATAATTCGTTTTGTATTTTCTTCTTCTTCTTCCTATTTTTTTTCTTCTTCTTCCTATTTTTTTCTTCTTCTTCTTCTTCTTTCACAGCATTACGGTAGCAATGCTTCCGTTTTAAATTTTATTACTATTATTAATACAATATAAGACTAATAAGTATTGTTGAAATTCAAAATTTTTAATAAATTTATTTAAATTTTCTGCTTTCCATCAAATTGATTTTTATTTATATATATGATATTTACACTTGCAGACATTTTTATTTTTTTTTGTTTTTTCTACGTCTATGATTATTGATTTTACGCAATTTAATTTAATGAGCGATTTCTCTCACCAAACATAATTTACGTATATATTGTATATATAGATACATATATATCGTAAATATATATATATATATATATATATATATATATTGAATATTTTATATGTACACTTGTGATTGTTTAAATGATTTCTTGCTAAATTACATTCAAAAGTGTTATGCAAAATGTTGTAAAATTTAAATGCAAAATAAAAATAAATAATCATAAATAAATGAAAATAAAATGTAAATATCATAAATAAGATAAAAAACTAACAAATAATATAAATATATATCTATACTGGTGTAGTAGCATATTGGTTTAATCACAAAATGCTATACTTTGCAGTATACGCACTTACAAATGCTCGTAGTTATGTTTAAAGATTTGTATGCATGTCCTATCTAAATATGTATGACTATGTAGTTATGCACTTCCCACTCTGTACCTTACTTAGTAGAAACTATTACTTTTCGTCTATTTTATCTGCATCTTTTTAACATTATTACAATCATCATCATCATCATCATCATCATGGTCATCATTGTTAACATCATATGCAGTTAGTTAATTTCGCGAAAGATTGTAAAATAACAAAAAAAAATGAAAATACACTTGACTCCATATGCCACTTAGTGCAACGACACTTGACTTCATGCTGCATCCAACAGCCAACAGTTACTTATGGTCAATCTACAACATACAGTGATGGTGCTGAGCGCAGCAAAATCTCATCATCATCATCATCATCAGTATTATTATCATTTCTATTTAAATTTCTCTACTCCTTTTTGGCCATCACTTGCCGTTCGTATAGTAGTATTAGTAGTATCATATATTGGCTGGTTGAACTATTACTCATATGCTACAGCATACAGCATGTAACAAGTTGTTATTTTATATGATTATGTTGTTGTTGTTGTTGTTGTTGTTGTTGTTGTTGTTGTTGCCACAAAACGCCTATTTTGGTCATAAACATTTGCGTAATGGATTTTTGCATTCGCCTCTTTTCATTTTAATATTTCGTTGTAGTCGTCGTTACGTTACTGTCGCCGCCGCCACCGCCGCAGCCATCGTCATCATCATCATCCTCATGTCATCGTTTAACTAACTAATATGCTGCTGTTGTTGTTGTGGCTTATTATTGATATTATTTTAAAATTTTCTTTCATTTTTTTCTTATTATTCTTCTCATTATTATAACTAAAATGACGCTTAGCAAGACAATCACCTTCTTCTATAAATATTATTGATAATTTCAAATGCAAAGTGTAATAATAATAATAATAATAATAATAGTGAAAATTGTAATGATAATATTGTTTCAGGTTTTAGTTTAAATTAATATAAAAAATTTCACTTCGGCATGAGTAAATTAATTACAAACAACTAACATCTTCACTACGCTACTACATGTTGTAGTGAAGATGTTTCATTTTTGAATACCATCAATAATAATGATAGTGGGTAGCAAGCAAGCAACAAACAAACAAACAAGCAAGCATTAATTATTTAATATAGCTATTATATTAAACTATTTGTCAACATTTTATGATTTTCCAAATATATTTTTAAAGTCATAAATTTCAAATGTGTCTTTACTACAACTTTTAGCAGTCATATAAAAAAAAAAACATATATTTATACTAAAATGCATATTATGCACTGCTTTGACAAAAATGATCCATTACATTTACTCCCACGATGTTTTGCGCAAGCAAATATTTAAATTTTATTGCCTGTTTAGTTTTGAAACGATCATCTGAAAGTAGCTCTAACTAGCAATTGAAAGCAAATGCTATTAGCAATTTCTACAAATTTCGCCTAAAGAGAGTTTCAAAAATATTTTTAAAGAGATGAGATTTGAGCAATAATATTAAAGCAACTAAAATTAGTACATTTATGTATTATAAAAAATATAAAACAAGAGTATAGAAATTTAAAGAAAAATTTAAATCGAAATTACTACAAAAAGTGCAGGAATTTATTGCAAAACTTTATATAATCACTTGCATATATGTCGTATCATATAATGCGTATTTAAGACGTCAACAATTACAACAACAACAACAACAATATATGCAATATATACAATATATATGTATGTATGTATACTTGTGGACAGTTTCTGCTGTTTGGTATTATATACGTAGTACACGCTAAATGTCTAGCTAACTGACTGTCTGGTTGGTTGGATGGCTGCTTGGCTCTAGACTATAGCTGTCTAGATGATAACTCAATTAGAATTTTTACACAAAATTTATGTCTGCAACAAAGAAATTAACTTGCAATTAGAACTAGCAAAATAGAAGAGCAAAATGGAAATGAAAAAAAAAATACCTAGAGTTCTTCTATCTACAAAGAGGCGTAGACTCTTGTCTCATAGGATAGAGTGCCATATAATGTTGATAGATGTTGTATATGCATATGCATATGAATATGAATATGCATGTACATTTATTTACATATGAAATATATCTATTTAGTAAGCGAATCATGTTGAAGAAATTTGTGAAAAAATCTAGTTAATAAATAGTTGTATGAAATATGCTAATAAATCAGGAAAATAAATTGATATTGATATACACTAATGTAACGAAGCAATTATAAAATATTTGCTTTTATGACTTAGGGCTATTCACAATTTTCTGTGGCAAAACTCTATTCTATGAGTTACTACTTGCTACTGTGAAAATGGCCCTAAATTCTCATTTAATAAGCTAATTTGAAAGGACATTTTTAAAGAGTTATTTCTTCTGAACATACTTATTTCCTCATCTACAAAAATACCGAATAATTTTTCGTTCTTCACATTTTTGTTTTTGATTCTCATCCTCTGTCTCC
The DNA here is from genome assembly GCA_963854835.1 of Megamerina dolium. Lineage (NCBI taxonomy): Eukaryota > Metazoa > Arthropoda > Insecta > Diptera > Megamerinidae > Megamerina > Megamerina dolium. The sequence goes on from OY978528.1 coordinate 4,911,978, forward strand.
ACCCTTTAAGGTTAACATGCAAAATTACAGAAATACGCCATAAAATCGATAATGTCAACTCGGAAACCAATCCTAATGTGTTAAAACCTATGATTAATCTCCACAAATTTTTTTCTTTACAACATTTTCTCTCAACATATTTAATTTCTATTAAAGAGCTGCGAGAATATATTTGATTTTTACTCTCAAAATATGTACAATATTTGAAGAGCATATCTAAATAGAATGAGAATGAGTGAGAGTAAAATATTAGGCAAATAGAGTACTCCACTCATTTCTTGTACACGAAATATTCCATACATTCGTTTTTTCTCTTCAAATAAACGAATGTTTTAGAGTACTACGGTAGTTTGAGAGTACTACGAGTGTGTTGTACGTGATAATTGTTGTTGCTTTTCATGACAGGCACTGATGATTTGTATCGAAATATTGAACGAATATTTAGAGTAATCTCAAATGCTTTACATCCATTTACAAATGTAGAGATTCTACTCATTCATGCGAAAACGAAACATATACAATCCATTCTGTTCTATTTTTATTTTATTCATTCTAATTCTACTCAGAGAGATTGAATGAGAGATTCTATTCTAATATCTAATAGAGTGATTTGATGATGCAAACGAATACATTCCTGCAGCACTTTAATCTCTATATCTCTCACCTAAGGGGACTAGCACACAAAATAAGAGAAAAAAAGTTTAATTGACAATAACTCTCTAATAATTGCCGCAAGAATAATAAAATGTATTACTGATTCCTAAAAAATTGTTCACCCCAATATTTCATCCAAATAGACTTACCCGTTATTCCCATTTTTTAAGGAGGCTCACATACAAAATTGCCGAAAAACATTAGAAAATCGACAATATCTGCCGGGGAATCGCCCGAGAGCTTTGAAATGTATTATTGTGAGTTCACAATAATTTTGCCTTCCAAATGCTTTTTCCTAACATAATTATCTCCTATCGTCATCCCATAAGGGCACTCCCCGATTAAATAACCGAATAAATGATGCATCATGAAAGCATGTGCGATTTGAAAAAAACGGTGAGGGAATTAATAGGTATTTGTCATACATTTTCTTACGCTAGAGATAATTCTTAGAAAATTCAGGGTTTATAATTCGATTTTCAGATGCTTTTAAGGATAGTTCATTTTGTAGAGAAACCCCTGTAAGAAACACGGGCAAAGCTTGTTCAGGAAAAATATTGGTCGATTACATATTTTATCCTTGTGATATACGGTGATTCCTTTTAAAGGGGCAGAGCTATGGATATGAATATGGATATGAATATGGATATATTCAGAAAAAATGTTAAGGTGAAAAAATTAATTAATTTAGAACCCTCAAGATGTGATTCTGGATGTTTTAATGAATACTTAAATTTTTTTCACTTTTATTATTACCTTTTTTTTTTGAATTCATATTTTGTAATATTTTGTTACATTTCCGTATACATATTCTAATATATTGAAATATGATTGTGCGCGAATGCTCACACTCATACACATAATTGAAAGAAAATGAAGACATACTGCCAGGAAGAAATAAAAAAAAAATTAAAAATAAAAAATACAAAAAAGAAAAGAAGACAATGGAAAAAAGAGTCACAAATCTTTGGCAATTTGAAATAATAATTGCAACGTGTCAAAGTGGTTAGTGGAACTGCTTGCAACCATCATATATACAAGACATACATACTTACGTACTAATAAATATATGAAGGCAATAAAGCATCATTTAAACCAGAAACAAATCATTTGTTATTACTCGTTTTGTATTCTTCTTACTACCATTGTTGGCTCTTTTGATGAGTCTATTCGCATCGTCTCTATCTCCATCAGCTCCTCGTCATCATTCTTTGTTTCAAACTAATGATAATGATGCTGATGAATAGGATGATCCTGAAATTTTAAGGTTTTACTTGCACGCACGCATTTGCACTATTTATAATCATCGTCGTGGTTGTCGTCCGTCGTCGTCAATGTCAGCAGTCAACTGACATTGAACAACAATTCAGAAGGCTTATTACTCTTGTTGTTGTTGTACATAGTATAATTTTCGTTCGCAAGTTCATCAACAGAAATATTCGTCTAAAATAAAAGCAACTCCTTTGCAGTCACATTTCTTCTATACTCACAAATATGCATGATTGTGTGCGTATGCTTGTATGTACGAATGAGTATCGAGTGCCAAAAGATCAATGATTAACTGAGTAGAATATCACTTTGTGCATGTGTATGTGTGTGTGTGTGTCAGAATAGAATACTACTAGCCTTTGTTACAGCACAAATGACATGACTTTAGTAACATGGATGCATGTGCATGAATGCATGCACGCTTTCATATTGCAACTAATGAAATTGCTGCATAAATGAAACTATTGCAGGCGTTATGACTTCGTTTTTCGAACAAACACATTACATGAAAACGTAATTATACATACATCATATATGAATGTATATGTGTACATATGTACAAACGATCAAATATATAGACATGCACACAAATTGAGATCCATGGGTATAGAGGTTGGAATGTTTTGCTTCAGCTGCCTATCAGTTTTTGGGAGCAATTCTGTATTATTGATGTTAGGTACTTATATGTAAGACGTTGTTGTTGTTGTGTAGCTTAAATTGAGTTGTAACGTTTATTATTATTATTATTTTTTTGTTCTGAGAAAAGGGCTAAATTGGTATATAGGTGGTGTATAGGTACAATAGAGCAGGTGACTTGCGGAGTAATCAAATTAGGATAGGGAATTCTAAGTATAATTCTGAGTACAAGCGACATATTACTAAAATCCATAAACAACTCTGAAACAGTCAACATATATATTCATTGTTATACCTAATTTTGATTTGAAATTTAACATTAGAACTTTATTTTATATCTATTGGCATTATATTGGTATTTCATGCATAATGATTCCTGCAATTGGATTTTACTAATAATCTATGATTGAAAGATATCAACCCGCTCTAATATACAACCCTCATATTTCTTTTTGTATGGCTGATGTATGCCATACACCATACTAACTAAGTTGTAATACACGTATGAGTTCATACACATGAATGTGCAATATATATACAACAACTTTATTTATTTGCAGATTTATTACGTGAAATGAAAGAAGCGTGCGAGTAAAATTAGTGTATTCACATATATGATATTGTATATATGTACTTACACCTATATGAATGTACTAAACATATGAATATGCTGGTGTAGTTGCAATCATCATATGTGAATTGTAAGAGCCTTATGGTTGTTCTTATTTCTGGTTGAAGTTGACGTTGTTGTTGTTGTTGCTCTTATTGTTTGTAATTTGTTATTAATGTAGGGGAAAGATCCACACACCATGACAGCTCGTAGGATGGTTTTATACACGAGACACAAACAATCAAGGAGTCCAGCAGTAAATTTGTGCTTTCGTTTGTGACACACATAAAAAGAGATAATATACATATATGAAGAAGTATAGATCTATGGAATTTTTATTGGTCAGAGTAGCAATCTGCTATCGATTTAGGCATGAATTTTTGTATGTAAATCTATTTGTTTCCACGACAACTGCCATAATTATGCAGCAATCCAGCTGAAAATTTGTACAAATGTTTTCTTGTTTTTCATTAGCAAATGTTTGAGTTCATCAATGGACAAAGTTGGTTAGAACCCACTTATACCTTCCATACAAAATCATGCCCTAGAGCTTAAAAATATTATCAGATTTTGTACATATAAATATAGAGTTTTTAGAGTAAAAATCTGTGCATGAAGTTGATTTGACAACACAATAAAGAGACTCCAAAATAGGTGCATTCCGACAAAAATTACGCCTACCTCCCATACAAAAGAATATTTCCGTTTATATATTTTCGTACATTGAGCATGTAGATTTAAAGTTTTGGAGCTAAAATTTTACACAGATACTTCTATATATTAGTCCTTATACTGATCTGAAAATTGGCACAATCGGATTAAAATCACATTCATCCCCCATACAAAAGTATATTTCCTATTGAATGTTTTCACACTTAGAGCATGGAAATATAAAAAAATCTCCTTACAGTCGGCTGGGGCCGACCAAATTATACCCTGCATATGTAGAGATATATATAAAAAGTTTGCTCGTATATCCATCCTTTTCTTCCACTACTTGGTATAGGACCTACATTAAGAAGCAGGCGTACCTCACCAATTTTGGAGGATCAATTTTTGCCTATAATACTAAACTACATAGGTTGCAATGGGTTGACCTAGGCGTATTAATTAGTAAGTTATGGGTGTTTTAATGTTTGAGATAAATCCGAGACTTTATACGGAAGATATATAAAAAGTGGGCGTGACGTATCTCTTTCTGGTATATCTAATTAATTTTTCAATATTAATCCACACCTTAAATTTGGTTGTCCTACGCTAAATGGTTTGTAAGTTATGGAGCTTAAAAGTTTTAGTTTAATTCCCTCGACTTTGTATGGGAGACCTATGAAGGAGTGGGAGTGGCACACTGATTTTCTGCCAGATTATTTCCGACTACGATATTAATCTAAGTGTCAATTATGGTTATTCTAGACGGAAGATTGCCGAAGTTACAGCTGTTTAAATTTAAAATTTGTATGGGGGCTACGATAAACAGTGGGCGTGGCGCTCCCATTTTCTGTGAGCCTAGTTGCTCGTACAATACTAATCCACACCTTAAATCTCGTTATTCTACGCTGAATAGTTTGCAAGTTATAACCGGTAACATTTTTTTAATTTCCGCAACTTTGTATGGGAGACCCAAAAAGGAGTGGGCGTGGCACACTGAATTTCTGCCAGATTATTTCCGACTACGATATTAATCTAAGTGTCAATTATGGTTATTCTAGACAGAAGATTGCCGAAGTTACAGCTGTTTAAATTTAAAATTTGTATGGGGGCTATAATAAACAGTGGGCGTGGTGCGCCCATTTTGTGTGAGTCTAGTTGCTCCTACAATACTAATCCATACCTTAAATCTCGTTGTCCTACGCTAAATGGTTTGTAAGTTATGGAGCTTAAAATTTTAGTTTAATTCCCTTGACTTTGTATGGGAGACTCATGAACGAGTGGGCGTGGCACTTTGATTTTCTGCCAGATTTTTGCCGATTACGATATTAATCTAAGTGTCAATTATGGTTATTCTAGACGGCAGATTGCCGAAGTTACAGCTGTTTCAATTTAAAATTTGTATGGGGGCTACGATAAACAGTAGGCGTGGTGCGCCCATTTTCTGTGAGCCTAGTTGCTCCTACAATACTAATCCATACCTTAAATCTCGTTATCCTACGCTATATGGTTTGTAAGTTATGGAGCTTAAAATTTTAGTTTAATTCCCTTGACTTTGTATGGGAGACTCATGAACGAGTGGGCGTGGCACTTTGATTTTCTGCCAGATTTTTGACGACTACGATATTAATCTAAGTGTCAATTATGGTTATTCTAGACGGCAGATTGCCGAAGTTACAGCTGTTTCAATTTAAAATTTGTATGGGGGCTACGATAAACAGTAGGCGTGGTGCGCCCATTTTCTGTGAGCCTAGTTGCTCGTACAATACTAATCCACACCTTAAATCTCGTTATTCTACGCTGAATAGTTTGCAAGTTATAACCGGTAACATTTTTTTAATTTCCGCAACTTTGTATGGGAGACCCAAAAAGGAGTGGGCGTGGCACATTGATTTTCTGCCATATTATGTCTCACTGCCATGTTAATCTAAGTGTCAATTATGGTTATTCTGAACAGAAGATTGTAGAAGTTACAGCTGTTTCAATTTAAAAGAAGTATAGACACTTTGTATGAGAGCTACGCTAAAAAGTAGGCGTGGCTCAACCACTTTTGGCGAGATTATATAGTAGTATAATATAACTCTATGTGCAAAATATTGTTGTCCCAAGTGGTATATTATGTGAGTTATAGCAAGTTAAAGATTTTGAAAATTTCGAGGTTAGTCGCTTTGAATGCTTGGTGTGGGCGTGGTTATTGACCGATCATGCCCAATATCAATCCCCTCCGTACCCTTGGATCATAGATTACTTATGCCAAATTTCATCGAAATAGCTCAATATTTACTCAAGTTATCGTGCGAACCAGCCAGGTGACAGACGGACGGACGGACGGACGGACGGACGGACGGACGGACGGACGGACATCGTTTAATCGAAAATTTAATCGACGCTGATCACGAATATATATCCATGTCTATATCTCCGGAGATTCCTTCAAGTGGACACAAACATCTGACCGAAATGAATATACCATGCATATTGCATTATGCAGGGTATAAATATTGAGTTAAAATTTAGTATATATAATTATTTTTACTAGTCCTTACAGTGGTATGAAATATGATGTGATCAGATAAAAACAGTACCTACCTCCCATACAAAAGTATATTTTCGTATGTATATTTTTACACTCTGAGCACAAAAGTACAAAGCTATGCAGCTAAAATTTGGTGTATATTCTTATATTTTCCTACAAATTTACCAATTTTAAAATAGTGATAATCAAATGATAATTGCGGTTACCTTCCATACAAAAGTGTGTTTCCTTATATATATATTTTTACATTTTTCGCACCTAAATAAAAAGTAATCAAAGCGATATTTACCACATCTTAATATTTTTACTAACAAAACTACTGGTTCAAAAAGAGACAGAATTGGACGAAACCTTCACCTGCCTCTCATACAAAGATATGTTTCCGAATGAATGAAATTATGAGGCTAAAACTCAGTGCATATCAAGAATGGGTGCAATCGGATAAAAACTGTGTATACCTTCCATGCAATTAAATATACAGTATGTAATGGTAATGGTAATAAATGAGACCAAATAAATGTGAAACTCAAAATCAAAAAATTGGTAAATATTGTATTTCTTTTACCTTGAAGTTATCTTCTATCAGAGTATATAATAATAGGTATTATTGAATTGTTTTCCAAAATGTTGTGTAACAAAAATCTAATTTGTCACCAATTTACGCAACTTTCCGCTATGTCTTTTCTCTATTACTGCCTATCTCTCTCTTTTGCTCTCACTCATTGTCGTTTTTGTAGTTGCGTTCAATTTCATTTTCAATGTGCGTGCATGTTTCAATTGGTGTCTCTGTTTGTAAATGTGTTTCATTTTATAATATCTTGTTATTTATTTTATTTTATTCCTTTTTTTTTTTTATTTTTTTATTTCATTTTTCTCTTCTACTTTTGTTATTGTTGCTTTGCTTTAGTGGGTTGGTCTCATGTGTAATCAGTTTTTGAGTGATTTGACTGTTTGTCTGATGATTAATGAGCGAAATTAGCAACAATTTTTTGCGATCATTCATGCCTTCATTCGTTACTTCATTCTGTTTGAGAGAATGCCTTTTGTATTCGATTGCTTGTATGTTGCATATGATATTGTATGTATATAGTAAATATCTGTGTTTATACAAATTCACAACTGAGTTAAAATGTATGGACATGTATAAACTGGTTCTATAAAAATTTATTTAAATTTAATTTCGTTATAATTTGAACGAGTAATCTTGTTTCACTTCAAACGATTTGTTTTTTATGCATATTTAAATGTGTATGTACATGGGCATACATAAGTAGGGTGACAAATAAAAAGTAATGCAAATTTAAATGTTTATAGTAGGCCTTGCCTTGTCTTAACTATTACTTTGTAATTTCTGTGTAAAACAGTTTATAGCGCCTCTCCTTTACTTGTATGTCATTGTACTGTCTACAGAGCATTTATTTGTTCAAATCACAATTTTTTACAATTATTCTGCTAAGCAATAGTAATGTAATACAAATATTTGATAATTTTTAAAATAAATATTCACAAATTATAGAAATTTGGATTTGAAAAGGAATAAATTTAATTTATGCATGTAACGACAATTAAAATTAATTAGAAAATCGCATATATAAAATAACTAATTCCATAATATTATAATAAATATACACATTTTATTTGAATACAAAAAATAATAATAAAATAGAAAAATTCCAAAGATTCTATATGGTATTTTTAATTCGAAAATAACCAACAACAAATAATTTTTTCTATTCTTTATTAATTCAATAAACAATAGTAACTATACATATATGTATATATTTGATTTTTTATATTTATAAGAACACAAATAAGCAAAAAGAGACAATTTTCTTTGTTATTTCTATTGTATTATTTACACTATTTACTACCATCTTAATCGTTTATGGAATTGTTGCCATAAACAATGAAAAGATTTAAGAAACAAACTTGCTGCTGATATTGTTGAGTGAAAACAAAAGTTTCATATTCATGTATACAAAAGTTTCATATTCATGTATACAAACATGGTGTGTATAATACTATGTATATGAATATATACCTAGTATATGTATATAAGCTATTTTATAAGTATGTATTGATTTGTTTTAGAAAAAAAAATTTAAATAAATAAATTTACGAAATTTTTTTGTTCTGTTCAACTTATTTAATATTACCATTTTTATTGTTGCTATTAATATGTTATATCTACTAATGGAGAGCTGAATAAGGCATGACACATTTTTAGGCTGAATGTCAAGATATGGAACAAAGTTCAATCAATGGTATGCATTACTTTCGTTCCTCTTTTGTGAAGTTGTGGAATTTGAACATTCAAAATTATGTTGCTGAATTAATTTGTTCACATTTTGCACATCAAAATATAACTTGATCGAACTAAAACTTGGTGTATAAAATTACTCTGTTGATTTGAATAGATATATTAGAAAATGACGGAAATTAGACGAAAATTACACCAACCTTTCATACAAAAGTATGAGTGTTGAGTGAATATTTTCACTCTTTACATGCAAAAATATTAAGCTATTAGACTAAAATTGGGTATTTGAAGTTAGACTTGCCATAAAGTGTATACACCAACAAATCATCGTAATTGGATGAAAACAATGATTACCTCCCATACAAAAGTATGTTCCCGCCAGCAACATTTCATACTTTGCGCACGAATATATTAAGTTATGAAGCTAAAATTTCACACATACAATTATATTTACCAATAAATAGATATATTTAAAAATGGGATGAATAGGATAAAAATCTCGTCTACCTCTCATACAAATTTTTGCTTTAGTATCTCAATTTTTTCGATTTGAGCACGAAAATATGAAGCTATTAAATTGAGACTTGCATCGCTTCAAGTATTATTATTCTAATAAAAAGAATTTGTGCAAAAAATTTCACTAATTAATTTTAATTGCTTGAAATTGAAATCTCTTATTTGTACAATTTGATATTTATAACTAAAAATCATATGTTAAACTAAATTTATTTATTTCAACTTGAAATTCCTTCGGCAACAACATTTTTTATAAATATGAACTTGTCTAAATTATAAAATACACTTTCTACATTTTTCCACTCAATGAGCTCAACTTCAACTTGACCTTGAGATTAAATGTGGCATGAGTAAATTAAATGTATGCATATAATGTTTGGTAGACCCTTTAAATAGCACATTATAAAAATTAATAAAACTAAAAATGAATGCATACATAGTTACGCCTATTTTATATGTAACTCTGTTGTTGTTTGTTGGTTTTTCTTTATACATACGTTTGCTATGTTTATACAGTTGTTGTTGTTGTTGTTGTTGTTGTTGTTGTTATAATTTTACTTTTCCCCTTTTCATTTTCATTTTCATTTTATATTTTCATGCCACACTTGAAAACATATGAATATTTGTGTGTGTGTGTGTGTGTGTGTGTGTGTGTGTATGATTTAAGTAGTCAGGCAACGAGTTGGAACCATAAAGTACATTGTAGACACGCATATGATGTATACATATGTTTGTATACATGTATCTCAATGACTCAATGAAATTTTTGAACTTGAATTTAAATATTTTTATTTTGACTTATGTAGTACTAATAATAATAGAAAAAATAGCAAAAAAAAAATAAATAGCAAATAATGAGAAATGAAAATCAAAAGCGAAATTCTTTTAATCATTACATTGCGGTAGTCCAACTCTAACTACTTGTAATATACATACTTACGTAGTTTAAATGAAAGGTTACAGATTTTTCTACTTTTGTTGTTGTTGTTGGTACTCTCATTTGTGCTAATTTGAAAATAATAAGCAACAACATCATTAACTAACCAACTAGCTCATATAATCATTTTGACATACATACAAATAAATAAATACCAGCATATAAGTAATTTTCTTATTGCATCAATACTCGTTTTCATTCAGAAATAAGTACTCTATAGTACTCGTACCTATGTTACCATTGTAATTACCCAAAAAAAAAGGTTATTTACTTATATACGACAAAAAAAAATAATAAGAAGAATAAAAAAAAAAAAAAAACAATACGCGGCAAAATTGCATAATATAAAATCGTCTTAAATTGTTATTATTTTGCTTTAAGGTTATTATTCTCTACATACATTGCGTTGCGTTGCCAATATTTCGTTGTTTTTGATAGTTTTTTCTTGTCTTTATTCTTATTTATTCTTGTTTTTTGTTTTCATTTTTAGGGATTTATGCTCTGTTAGTTGTACCGGCATTAAATTATAGTTGCTCTTATTGCTATGTTTTTAGTTGATTTTTTTTTTGCTGTAATAGCAATTGTATTAGTAGTAGTAGTAGTATTTAATAGTAGTACGATATTAGTAAAACATAGATTTGTACATTTGTACATACATAATACTTAGGTGGGGGCGCTCTATTGATTTTGTTCTTTTTTATGTTTATTTTTATTATTTTTTTTTTCTATTGTATAATTTTTTTGTTAAGCTTATTTATGCAGATACAAGTATTTATACACAGGGTGTATAAGATATAGGTATTAAAAAGTGATATGGAATGCATTGTAAATGCAAATATATAATAAAAGATCACAAGATAAAGGAAGGGATCCAATTAAGTCATGCTTCGAGTTTAATGTGCCTAAGAAAAAATAAAAAATTGTGGTAATTTTTTTTCGAAATTAACTTGAACCTCTAATATTTCAATTACAAATATATCACATTTAATTCCTTTTTAATGATTAATTTTTTTTTCTTGTGCTGGCAATGATTTTTTTAATTTATTTACTATCAAAAAACACCCTGTATATGAATAGGTGTTTATTCGTTCCGCTGTTTTCACTATCAATGCACAAAATAGTACTTAAGCATAATAGATGTTTAATAGTTATGATGGTTCTTATTGTTGTTGTTGTTGTAGTTGTAGTTTTTGGACGTCTACAACTACTTGTATGTACTTCTTCTTCATTGAATAGTTTTGAACTATTAAAGCGCTCATGTGTAAGATTTTTGTCAAGGTTAAAACTAGCAGGTATATATTTGTAAATATTTATTTCTGCTAGAGTATGCGTATACCTATTCATGTGTGTGTGTGTATGTATGTATGTACGTAAAAGTGATCATACAATAGTATAATAAATCTGATTTTCAGCTTCATTTTTTGCTTCTGTGATTCTATACTATATTAGTATGGTTCTTGTCTTCATATTTATTTGCAATATTTGAACTTTATAAGAAACTTCATAAGCAACAACACATTATAATCATTAGAATTTTTTTTTTTTTTGTGGGAGGATGTAATGATATATTAAAATTGTACATGCGGTCATATATTATTACAACAGCATACTAAGGTACATACATGATTCAAGTAAAGAGGTTTGAAATATATTTAGAATAATACGAAAACCCTCGAAACCATCGAATCGAAAATTATACTTTCAGGCTACATAATTTCGCTTTTTCGGATAACATTCGTATATTTCTGTATTAGTTCCAGGACCGCCTGTGGACAGTAATTTAATGATTATTATTATTAGAGGGTTGTATAGCACTGCGACCCTAGGTCTATTGTGCATCTCATCATGGACTAGAGCATATCTCTAAGTCCAGCATCCATAAGGAAGTTTAGTATAGATCCTAGACTTTAGCAGATTTCCTTAACACATGTTTTGCAGTTTCATTCTCCCCCCTGCAATGTTAGCAGGTTTCGTCCGAGCAGATTCTCAGTTTCGTTTGGTGGTAATTCCGTTTGCAGTGTCCTATTAATAATTCCGTGATTCTTGTTTAAAGTGATATATTCCTCAAGCCGTTTTAGGTTATAGGTCCCTAAAAGTATCTTGGATTGGGACAACCCACTATGATTGTCTTTCTGATTCTTCACTCCTTTTAATGAGCATGGATAAAGCTCCTTTGCCAGACCACAGAAGGGTTCTGCGCCTACAAAGGATGTTGCTGCTCCCTTCCTGGCAAACCTATTCGTTAGCTCGTTGCCTCGAACTCCAATATGTCTTGGAACCCAAAGGATCCATAATTGGTTATTTTCACCAAGTTTATTCAGCTTATCAAGACATTCCCACATCAATTTTGATTTCATCTGGTTAGAGTTCCGTGCCTTGATAACAGCCTGATTGCAATTATTCATTTCCGCTATTAGTGAACGATGTTGAAGTGGGCACACCTGTCAATCGCGTATATTCCCTTTTGAAAAACAGTAGTATTGTTACCTAAAGGCTCCGAGTATTTTATCCCCGGGCCTATCACTCCTGCTCCGGCCCCATCATTAGTCAAGGAGCCGTCCGTAAACCATGTTATCATGTTCTGAGTTATCCCGTATGTTTTAGATATACCTTCCCATTTGTTTTTATTACTGTGCTCTGTTTGGAATCGCTTAGTAAACCTGAATTCCATATGCATTCCGAGGTCAGTATCTTTGGTGTGCAACACCAACTTCTCCCTGCTATCGATTTACAAATCATAATTATTTTAGGTGCCTTTTTCTATGTGTGTCATCCATCGTTGACCCATTTTGATACTTTTTTTTTAGAAAAATGTGAATCACACTTAGTGCTTTTAGCTACAGTTCTGCTTCTATTTACTAAATGCTACTGCCATTTCAACACTTTTTCCTTCTAGAAACTAAGCTAAATCAAATGTTTCGCAAAATGTTATAATTAATTGCAATAATTTTGAAAAAGCCATTATCTTCATAGCTAAAGTAGTTAAAAAAAAAAATTTATTATTTCATTTCATGTGAATGGTGTGATTATTATTATTGTTGATATCCGTTGGTAGTTGTTAGGCAGTGATGATGATGAAGATGATGATGTAATAATGATATTATCAATTGTTTATTTGATGTTGTTGTTGTTGTTGTTGCTTTTCATATTATTATTATTATTTCCTTAACACATTTCACCAGCACATGAATCACCACTTGTTTCGGCAATTGCGCTCCTCCATACACTCACTCACGTTCCGAGTCATTCATCTGCTCATCTGGTATATCCCTGCAAAAATTCAACGCTTCAAATTGCTACTACAATTTGTGCTAACAATAACAACAACAAAAAATATTACAGAATGGAAAAAATGTGTCTCGCCACAACTATAACAACGCCAACAACAACACACAGACAGACAGACAGACAGACAGACAGACGGACAGACTGATAAACAGACGTATAGATAGCACCACATTTAACATTTGTTGAAAGTTGTTAAGCAGCAACATTTACCAAGATGTTGCTAGCGACATAAACTAAGTACGTACATATATACCGACATAGACAAAAGTATACAAACATATCTATGCAATATTGCAACAAATGCAATGAGTAAGTGAGTGTGATTCCAAGCAATTCACCAACGTTTTATATCAGAGTGGGCCCAACAATAATAAACTTTGCCACTTTGGAATGGGAGTTTGCTTTTTTCCATGTTAACACACACACACACACACACACGAATAAGCACAGTTTATTTGTGTGTGTGTATTTGTGTGTTTGATTGTATGTTTCATTTTGGAATTGCCTTTAGCTCGTGGGAATTGGATCATTTGAATTTTTAAACCAAAAAAAAAAAAAAGAGAAAAGAGCAGCAAACTGGCTGTTAGTCAAAACAAGGTGAGATATGAATAACGCTCAATGTGAGTTAAGCAAACAAAAGTCATGCAGCGTTTAAGCAAAGGAATGCATAAGGAGGTTGATAAAGAAAGTCATGAAGAGCCTGACACAAAGGAAAGTATTCCAAAGAAAACGTTTATTTTTTTATAAGTGCTTATTTTGCATGACAATGCATTTAAAGAGCATGCATAAAACGGACAGAGGGAGAGAGAGAGAGAGAGAAAGAGAATTCGAATATAGAGTAAGGAGTGTCATGGGTATGTTAAGAAATAAAAACATTAATAGCACCGTAAAGAAAGTCCATTGGGAAAAGATGTCCATGTGATGAATAAATAGAAAGAGAGAGAGAGAGAGATGAATATTTGAAAGAGAAAGCGATAGTGATTTTTTTTTTGGGACTGTGCTGGCATCCATGTAGCTTAATGTGGATTATTCTGTTGATTCCCATACGAACTATTTCTATTGATGGCACCCTGCTATCGATGAGCCATTTGTAATTATTCTTTCATCTCACACAATTAGAGATTAAAAAGCTATCAGAAATCTCTATAATACGAGAGCGGGAAAAGTGTATAGAGTTAAAAGGAGATTAAGTTGAGAAATAAAGAAAAATGTTCCCAAATTTGTTGTATTTTTTTGTTACGTCGGGTAGTTTTGGGACCGCCCTCGTAGAGCTCATCAAAAAGATGACCCAAAAAAGCTGTTGTTCAGAGTCACCTAATAATTATAAGTATATAGATATGAAATTCAAAGCACTCACTAATACTTGATCGGCCAAGATTATTGAAATCCTTAATATTAAACACTTCATTAAATATATTGACCAACCAGATTTAATGTATACTTTGTTCTTCTATTGTACATCTTTTCTGGTGATGTGTTCTTTAATTTTTTATTCTTTTTTTGTGAATTTTATAATTGTCAATTTTATTAATTTGTGTGTGTTTTTTTTTTTCACTATATAATTTTTATTTTCGTTCTCTTTTCCATAATATCAGCAAGTATTCCATATAACATGATTTACACTGCTGTTTATCTTTCTTTCATATATATTAAACACATACAATATATATGATGTATTATATACCCTTTTCTGAAACACATTGTCATTCTCATTTGCTTTGCAACATGTCCAAAGCACAATAAAAGAAGAACATTTTCATTTTTATTTGTGTAATTGCATTTCTTGCTGTAACTACCTACCATATATTTTATTTTTTTATTTGTTCGACTACTGAAGTAGCTTTCTTACGACTATAACGGCTGCTGCTGCTTCTGCTGCCGGTGATGCTACTTTTGGATCGTCTATATGTATGTACGATATGTACTTTACCTTATTTTTTGGTTTCGACTATAACATTACATACACATTACATTCAAACATGTACATTTAATGTTGTAAAAATGTGCTTAATGGCATTTTAACACAACTGCAACAGTATTAACGAAAACAGCAACAAAAATTGGTTTACCTAGTAATGTGATTTATTGTTTTTTGTTTGTTCCTTCATCTATTTCTTCCAACTACTAAGTAATCTAGCAAATAGAAATAAAACATTTTTGTGTGAATTTAAGTAAATCGTCTTCAATGCTACTAAATAATATTATAGGAAAGTAGTACACTAATGATCATGGTTTTAATTTAATAAAACTGCCCTGTAGTATAACGAAACTGGTTACGTCGGGTATGGTAGCTCAACTAGTTCCACTATTAACATTAGTTATTTTGGGCTCGTTAGAGAGTCAAATCCTATTTAAAATCTTTACAGAATTAAGTGGAATGACTAGTGACTACCGTCGTATTATCTTTAACCAGATATATGCCAAACTCTCAATTTTCAATTGTAACTCACCCCATAACTAACTACAAGGGGCAATTAAGCCCTGCTTGATCTTCAAGGTATGTGCATACCTCTAAGTCATGTATGAATGGATGCGTTTGTTGCAGCATATAAATGTAAATTCAATTTCAATGTCGTAAATGATGATTATTTAGTAAATGTTTGTAATTTGGTAATTGAATTTCTTGAAGTAGTAGAAATCTGTGTAAATACAAATACATCTTACATGTAGTTAGTAATACCAATCATATGTTCTGTTTCAATTTTATGACGAACTTCAGTGCTATAGCTTTATATATTCATGTAAAAAGTGCACTTGAAATCGCAATCTTGTATGAGAAATGGGCGTACTTTTCATTCGAATCTATTTAATTTTGATCTCGTTCAATTATATATGCATACATTATTGTTTGTATTGTGTTTTAACTTCAAAACTTAATATTTTCGTGCTCAAATTTTAAAAATGGAACATACAAAAGCATAATTTTATTTGGAAAGTAGGTATGAATTTGATCGAATTCAATCTATTTTCGAATATGTTGCTTAGTTATTAAAAAAAAATTGTATATACCAAGTTTCAGATTGATTGCTTAATATTTTCATGTGAAGGTATGAAAAAAATTCTGTTCAACGACATAATTTTATGTGGGACATAAGAGTGGTTTCATGAGATTCCATCCATTTCCGAACTTGTCAATTAATTAAGAAATATATATCGCATTTCAGCTTGATAACTTTTCATTTTCGTTCACAATTTGTGAAAAATAAGCATACAGAAGCATACATTTCTATGGAAGCTAGACTTGGTTGTCATGCAATTCAGCATATTTTTGAACATTTCTATCAATTGTTAAAAAAAAATCCCGCATTTCATCTTGATAACTTTAAATTTTCGAGTGAAAGTTGAAAAAAACGGTCTTCGACAGCATACATTTGTATGGGAAGTAGGACTGCTTTTCATCCGAGTCTGCTCATTTTGGAACTCATCACATGGTTACCACATATATTCATATGTATCGTGTTTCATCGCGATAACTTTATATTTTCATTCGAAAATTGTGAAATTATGCATACGAAAACATAATTTTGTATGGCAGGTGTGCGTGGATTTCATGAAATTTAGACCATAAGTTTATAAATTGGCGAAAAAATTGCATATACCAAATTTCAGCTTAATAAATTTATATTTTCGTGTCAAACTTTGAAAATAACACTTTCAGCAACATACTTTTATATGAAAGGTGAACATAGTAGACGGACAGACAATCGACTAAATTGACTCTGATCGTGTTTGTATTCAATAATATATCTATTTTTTTTTATATCAGTCACCTCTGTGGCTTGTGGCTGTCACAAAAGAACGCAATAATTCAATATACCCTAGATGTATATAAACAAAATGTTTTCACATTGCTAGCAACAATATACAATACATGTGTTTATACACATTTCAGTAATCATCGATATAATCTACAAATGTTTATTTGTTGTGTAAATACGCAAACTACGTTTTGATATTTTATGAAGTGTCAAAAAAAAATAAAAATTTCTGATGAGGTAATATGATAACTACAAATAACAACAATGATAATATTAATAAAATTGGTAGATAATAAAATTAATAGATAGATTCACAAAAATTCATATGCAAAATCACAGAAAAAACCGAAAATGATGCTCAAGTTAAAAAACAAAAGCAGTTAAACGAGCAACAACTATTGAATAAATTCCCTATTTATTATGGATAAACATTGGAAAAAAAAAACAAAATTAATACGCATAAATGCTGTTGATCTGCTGGCCAATTTAACAAATTAGTATGCAAATTTTGAAATAATGTTGCGACGTCAATATTTTGGCATCGCGGCATACAGTCTGCTGGCTAAACGCACGATACGATACACTGTTATTATGGCACGCAACGACTACATATACTAAATTCAAAATGATAACATTTTAATAGAATGTAATCGCTAAAAACACGCATAAAAATCATAACAGTAGGCATCAAAGAGATACAGAAGCAACAGCCTCAACACCTGCGGCAGCAGCTACAGCAGCAGCAGCAGCAGCAGCAGCAGTAGAAGAAGCATGTCAACTAACTGCGGAGATTATAAGATTATTATAAAATAAAATAAAAAAAAGACAAAATAGAAATAAAGAAATATATGAATGTATATATGTAGATGTAGCTGAAAAAAAAAATCCAAAAATTAAAAAAAAAAAGAAAAACCTTTAAAAACTTGTACAGTGATATCGAAAATTATGTTTCACCCTGAAGCATTACGATTGACATAACGAAGCAATATTGCTCACGTTGAGGATACAGATGATGGTGATGATGATGATGATACAGATGATAATGATGATACACATGATGATAATGTTGTTGATGATGCCAATGATGATGATGATGATAATGTTGTAACTTAGTTTCATTTTGTATTTTAATTGTATCTAACGTATATCTACCTTATATGCCATTGAATAAAAGAGAAGGTGATTAAAATCAAATTTATGTGATCGTGGGAAATTAGACTGTTTTGTTTTTTTTTTTAACTTCTTAACATTGGATTGATTTTGCTTGAAAATGATTTTAAAAAGAATATTAAGAGGAAAAAAATACATGATTGTTTAATAAATATATAGAAAATATTAGACTTTTAGAGTTATAAAATTGTAAAATTCATTATAGAGGTGAAAGACAATTTTTGTTTTCAAATTTTTTACATTGATTATATTTTGATAAATTTTAATTCTAAGCAAATGACTTTGCTATATCAACCTTTAGCTAATAAATTGACAGGTGTTTCCTTCACTCAATGAGTCAAGGGCATATTAAATTCCTGTGAACCTTTGTAAGACCCAGAAATAAATGTAACTGATCTGGAAAGCAAAAATATTATTGATCAAAAGAAAATGGCGGCTATCTCTCATACAAAAGAATGTTGTTGAATATATGTTTTCACACTTTGCTTTGAATGGGTTCTTTCACATCTAGCGCATGAAAATATAAGGTTATCAAGCTGAAATTTAGCAATTATGATTTAATTTACCAGCTAATTAACATATTCAAAAATGGTCTGAACTGGATAAAAAGCACGCCAACCTTTCATACAAATTTATGCTTTCGTTTGAATTTTTTGATATTTTTAGTATGAAAATAAAAAGCTATCCTGTTGAAATTTCGTGCATATCATTAAATTGACTAATAAATGCACATATTCAAATTAGGGCTCTATTGCATAAAAACCACACCAACCTCCCATACAAAATTATGCTTCCGTTTCTATATTTTCATATTTTGGTATTAATAATTATATTTTCTATTGAATGAATTACTTTAAAAATTATCCAATTCCTTCTTCCAATAGAAAAGTGCTCGTTAAATGATTATTTTCATTAATCTGTGAAAATAAAACATTTATATTTTTCGAAAATAACTGAATCTGTCTGTTATGAAATATTAACGAAGTTAATTTTTGCATATTTTTGCTCTTGAATCCATGTTCGGAAATTATGAGAATTCATCCAAGTATCTTCAAATCGTAAACCGACAAACTACCAAATATTTTCATGTATTTCAACATCTCAAGCATTACGATGAGCAATTTGAAAAATTCTTAACCTCGCTTATTTAAATTATATTTGAAAATGTTCTTGCAATATAAACTAAATTCAATGTAAAATATATTTACAAATATACTGCTGCTAGTTTTAACGAAAATATTAAATCGTGTCCATACGAATAAATTAGTTGCAACTACAAGTATTATAATTACAATGACAACAATTATATTAGATATTGTACAATAATTCATTACAAATCATGCTAACGAAAGCAAACTAAAATTAAATTACAATAATTGCAAAAAACAAGAATGAATATCGGTACAACAAAACTCACACTTGTGATGATGATACTCATGATGATGATGAACATGATGATAATGGTGAGGTTAATTGCGCATCTAAATAATAATAATGATAATATAGAATAACAACAATACAATCTAAATCTAATTTGTATATTCATCGAATAGTTGGTACGAAATAATTAAAACAAAAAATAAATAACAACAACTAGATTTACATTATCGAATTCTATATCTCACCTTCTGATGTGTGTGTGTGTGTGTATGTGGGTATTGGTAGATATATATATATATATATATATATATATATATATATATATATATATATATATATATATATATATATATATATATATATGTGTGTGTAGCTTACATACTAACATTTCATTGCCAATCAAAGCAATCACGGTGGTGATAATCGACAAAAACAAATTCTACTATAACAACAACAAATTTTATTGAATGCATGTGTTTTGTTTAAATATCAAATACATATATATCGTCACCACCGCCATCACCAAGCTCATTATACTCATTAAGTAACATCTTTGTATATTATGTAAATTGTTAGTAATGAATAAAAAAAATAAAAATACAAAAAATTGAAATTGAATTGAAAACAATACACAATTTACAAATATATTCACTATATAATATTATCATACTATTATTGCTTGTATATCGATTTGTTTCATTGCATTTAATGTAACTTTATAATAATAATACTTTATGTATTGTACGGGTATGTGTGTTTCACGTGTAAATAAATTAAATTAAATTAACTGCAATCATACTAAACAGAAAAACAACATACAATACAACAGAAAGATCCAATTGGCAAATGGTCAATTATACAAGCTTACACCCATGTATGTACGAGTATCACATACCAGTACTACGTACAATAATAATGGAAAACATCATCAATTTATTTAAAATTTATTTTTTTATTTATCGAAGTATTTTTATTCATCTATATAATATGTACTTATCAATTCTTATTCAATTCTTTTTAGAATGTTGATTTTTTTTTATTTATTAAGTAATCTTATTCACTTGTTGCTATGATTTTTGCCAGTGTTGTTACTTTGTAATTTATTCATGTCATTATTTATATTATATATTTATAATTGGCAATGCTGAAGATGGCTATGGCTGTGTATGTGTATTATTTTGTGGAAGAAGTCCGGTCCCAGAACTACCCGACCTAACAAAGAAAACAACAATTTTTGGAAAATTTCTCAACATAATCACCTTTTAGCTCTATACACTCTATACAGAAATATTCTATAGCTTCGAAACCCTGTTTATAGTATGAAGTGTCTAGCTCATTAAAATAACCCTCTACCGTAGACTCCACCTCTTCATTGTTTGCAAATCTTCTACCACCAAGCCATTTTTACAAATTTGGAGATAGAAAATAATCCGAAAAAATCTGGCGAATAAGATGCGTGATGCGCCTTGAAACTTAAAACATATGTGTTATAAGGTTGCCACTTTTCATCAAAATAATTTTTTTCAAATTACTGCAGCCATCTATATGTCAGGACGGGTAGTTCTGGGACCGCCCTCGTAAACATTACAAAATCTACAAATTATCGCAAGCAATTTCGACACAATGCAACTTTTATTAATTTACTTTAGCTGCATAACGTTGTGTGTTCAGGTCCCTGTGCAGCCAATTCAATTAATTTCTCGGAAAATCATCGCATAAATGAGAAATGGTAACCACATATAAAGATTTCTTTGCTCAGTTAGAATTTGCCATGAAAAAATTCTTAAAAGAGCTCTAACATAAAACTCACAAAAATAAAATCGCTAGTTAATCAACCTGATTATATGTGCTGGGCCTGAGTCTTTAATTTGTATAGTCGAAAATATACTTTTGTATGAGAGATAGAATGAGTTTTCATCCGATTTCATCCATATTTGAACCCATCCATTCACTAGCAAATTTAATTACATATACCGAATTTCAGCTTGATAACTTTATATTTTCGTCAGCAAAGTATGGGACCATACTTCATATGGAAGCATTAGTTTGTATGCTTAAGTTTGTATGGGAGCTAGGCATGGGTTCTTGTTTTTTTTGCGATTTCGCCAATTTACGAACACATTTTGTTGGTGAAAATAATCTCCTGTACCAATTTTCAGCTTGATCCCAAATAGATAAATAGACAGTTAAATTACAGAATTGTGGCTTTCTTTGCTTAAAAACATTACATTGTTATAAGTAATTCTTCTTTACAATTACATACATATGAAATAAAATACTGAAAAGTAGGAATATTAATATGTCAAGCCTCAAAGGACTCAATTCTACAAAAAATATGCCAAATTTTTTTGATTTTTAAAAGTGCCTTATTTTTGCTACTATTCTCAGTTTTTGATTAAATATTTTAATTTTTTTTGTCATATTCATTATTATTACTTTTATATTATTTCTGAATAAAAAAAACATAAATAAAAAAAAAAAAATATAGATCAGATAGTGCCACTGCAACACATACATACAGTATACATTATTTTTGGTGATTTTAATTAAAGATCGTTATCATGCGCATACCAGTAGCGTATATACGAACTGCAAAAATAATAAATAATATGTAGGTAGGTAGGTAGTCATAATAATTAGAGTAAGCTTTAAGTGAATCATTTTTAAACAATTTTTACATCTACTCTCATATTTTATGTCATTTACATGTATATAAAAATTTTTGGTTTGACCACAAAAAATCAAAAAAAAATATAAAACATCATTCGTCACCATTTTAATGTCAGCAATAAATTTTTGAATATAATTTTGTATCACAATCATGCAGTAAGTTAATACTGGCTATATAATTTGCGCTCGGATACAAATATCAGAAGCACAACTGAAAGATAATTTGGGGGGAAAGTGAAGGATAATTTGAATTTTGTCAATTTTTTTTTTTTTTTTTGAATATTAATATAAAAAACAAATGACAAAGAATAGAATAAATATATTTGTAATCAGTTTAAGATTAATTAATTATGCAAGCTGACAAATATTATATTAATAAATATCAAAGTCCAATTATGAAAATTCCTTCTTATGAGTATTACCTGTTAAATGCGATGTATTTAGTAAGAGAATTGGCATATATTTCTATATGATCTTTAAAAATGTATACACTTTCAGTAGTTACTATATCTGGGTACATATTTATTATATATTTCAACAAATAAACACAACTCCTCATACCATATTTAATAAAATATTTTCAGTGGCAATTTTCGAACCTTTTTTCGTTGCTATTATTAACACTATTATTATTTTTTTATTATTATTATTTTTATTGTTATTATTAAATAATTTTTTTTTATTATTTTTCACGTTTGTAAAAACTAGAACAACTTTTTTATGTCATCATATTAAGTCTATCTACGAATGCGTGATTTTAATTTAATTAATTTTGTCTAGTTTTTCTTTATTTACAATTATTTTTTTGTTTGTTATGTATGTATGATGATATATACCTACATAATTCTAACAACAACAACAACAACATCAATTGGTATAAAAAATTGCTTCAAAAATAAAAAACTTGCAATGAAGATATAATACTTGCGAAGAAGCAGTATGTTAGTACTTATACTATATATTATATAAAATAAAATAGAGTACAAACTTGTCTGTTGTATGTATGTGGATATGTATTTTCCAAGGTCACAAGCAATTAGTATTACTCGTTATATTGTGAGTGTGTGTGTGTGTGTGTAGTTTGTTTGAATATATGCATGTCAATGCACAGTTTTTTTTTCGCAGCGATGTAGTTAGAAGGATAGCGACATATTTGACGTTTGTCAAGGATTCTAATTTTTTTCATTATAATTCAAAAAATGAAGTGTTGAAGTTGATATATACTAACTTTACTGTATAAAAAGACATAAATGACTTATGCATCCCAAAGGCCATAACAATATGACCCCTCTTATGGTTGCTGCTCTTGGTGTTTATAATTAAGTTTTCACTTTTTTTTTTCTTAGTTAGTATATTCAAAATTTATTTTAAATTTGGCTTTAGGCCACATCGTGGCATCAGCTTAAATAGCAACTGCTCTCCAACAATATTATTATCATCTGGTTGTAACTAGAGTAAAACGTGCTCCACGATTTTAATGTGAATTTTTATATTTTTTATTATTTGTAAAATTATAATAACAAACGAATATAGTGGTTACATTTGATAATTAATATTTTTGCTATTTTTATGTTCACATACATACAATTAGCTCTGTGTTTGTATATGACAGAGATATTATTTATTTGAAATATGTAAAAATACATATAAAATTTATTGGAACCTGTTTTCTTTATCTGCTAAGGACCAAAGTACAATATGATATAAATAATTAATATCATCATAGCCTTAGAATTTTTAACAAAATCATTTTGTAATTTATTCAAAGATTTCTCTGAAATTCATAAAAGAATCATGCCTTAAATCAATGATTCATTAATTATAAATATAACAAAATGGTGGAGAAATTTGAAGACCCTGGATCAGTGATCGACACACCAAGACTATGTGTGTGAAGACTTTTGTATATGGGGCACTGAATTCTTGGGAAATGGATTTTAAGGTCAAGTATTTCGAAAACTATTTGACTTTCAGTTTTTATGCGAAATTAGGTTCAACTATAATATTTTGAGAAAATATATGTAATTACATCTATTGGACAATGAAAATATTTACCACCAAGAAAAACCTCCCATTTTGAACCCATTTCTTGCGCACAATTTTTAACATACTCGCAAATCATTGAGTAGTCACTATTTTCATTATTATGAATATTATTTATTTCACTGATAATTCCCCTTCTGTTTTAATATGTTTTATTTTTTACCTCATCAGGGTCAACAATTCATTAAACCATGCCAGATTAGTCAACATTGTGTATATCATCGTGAATAAAAGATCAGATCACAATTATGATCAAGATAATGCATCAGCAGCAGCAGCTTCAATTTGTCATTACATACATTTAGTAACGGGAAAATATCATATGTATATACGCATATTGTTGCTGTGACTATAATGAAAGTCACTGAGTGTATGGATATTGTTAAAATCCAAGCAAATCTCTTTAGGGAGTGAGTGAAATAAAATGATCGATCGATCCATCATAATCATAACAAATATCAAACATCAACATGATGATCATCGTTAGCACAATTGATGTTAGCATTGTGATTGTTTATTTGAATCATTCTTGTTGTTGTTGTTGTTGTTAATTTCTTTTTATTTGCTACACTTTTGCATTTGTGTGTTTGCTTTTTTGTATTGTTGACAATAATGATAAATGATACTTTGTTGTTTAGATTGTGTCATATCTTGCAATGGAAATATTCTATTTGCTTTATGTTAAATGCAACAAATATGAAAAAGAGTTTAACTTATATGATCGTTTCTGGATTACAAGAAGGATCATTTGCAAATGTATCGTACATATAGTATATTATGTATGAATTGTTGTCAACAATTTCATACATCATCCATCATATATGATTTCATATATATGTAGTACCTTCAAATGTTCGATGCCTACTCTAGTTGTTGGGGAAAGCTAGGTGTGAAATATTAGCAAAGGTGATCAACAACAATTATACGATATACCGACAATTAACAGGAAGTTGTGATGACAATAAAATCGAGAAACTGCTGCAAATTTTGCACATTTCATGTATGACTAATGTGACATATTGAGGTTAGAGTGAATATGTTTAGGCTTGAAGAAGAGCGGAGAGTTGAAGAGTAGAAATTATAGATTATAAATAATTTTTAGAGTATCCAAAGAACAAATATCATAAAATAACGATAACAACAAAAATTAATAATTTATAGAAAATATCAAGTACGATCATGGCTATATTTAGAAATTTGTGCAATGCATATTTAGCAATTTTATTCTACATATGACACCATAGTCTAAAATCACTATAAGAGAAAAAAAAAACAAAAAAACAATCAATCAATCAAAAATGAAATCAATCCAACGCTCAATTACATTATTGATTTAACATACAGCTGCAAGCAGTCTTGTATGCCATAAAAATAAGAAGCCTCGTTAACTAATTTAAGTGTCGACTATGTGTACAATGCTACTATTTCATGAAGGATCCATATAAAGTCACCGACATTTTTTTTTAAGTTTTACCCCGCCTTATTTTACTATTCTACATTTTTCGTCCACTTTCTATATACCTTCCATATGCTTAATGTGCTATTTTTTTTTTTATAAATTCTTTTATAGTCAATTTTATAGCAACTTATTAATTTCGAATATTTATCTTTAAATTAATTTAACATTATAAGAATAGAAAATTGATTAGAGTAGCTCAAGAATTTCAAGAATATTATTTTCTGAATATTTTATCCCAAGAAATAATATATTTTTGCATTTTTTGCATTCAATTTTAACTCTTCTCATTCTAATTTATTTTGCAGTATTATTTCCTGTAAATATTCTAAGCAATTCACATATAACATTATAGCGTTAATTTTAAGTGGAAAATTCATATGCTTATGACAATGCAATACGAATAAATGAAGCTATTAAATTGTGCTGCAATATTGTTTTGTATAGGTACTCGTCTATGCTATACATTTATGCATAGGAACATATGTATCATACTTGTATATGTTCCTATGCATAAATATGTAGCGTGTCTCTACTAATAACAACAATCTAGAGAAAGATGTTTTTTTGAAGAAGAGGAGCACAATGCACGTTTTGCTTCTCAATTCTTACTATTTTTGTTGTTGTTGTTGTTGTTGTTGTTGTTGTTTTCTCAACAATTTTTATTATAATTTGCAATTTTAACCTTGAGCAAAATATTGCACTTCACTTTATTACTGTTTATTGTTGTTGTTATTATTGCTGCTGCTGTTGATATTTATTTTGTGCTTTATTATACAATATATGGTTTTGTTTAGTAGAAGAAAATATGTATAACGTATTGTAGATATTTTAATTTTTCTATTTTGCACTTTATTTTATATACTACTTACTGTATACATGAATCGTCATATATGCATAATATTCTAATATTTTGTTCTGTTTAATGATCAATTTATTAAATTTTTTTTTTTTTTTAATTCTGATTCTTGTCATCTCGTAGTCATCGTAGTCATCGTCGTTGTCGCCGTTGTCGTCGTTGTCGTCGTTGTCGTCGTCGTCATCGTCGTAGTATTATTTAAATGAGATGCGCTGAATAGGTTAGAGTGGTAGCATATTGAATATGTTTGCATTTGTAAATTATAATTAAACAAGACATCATTAAGAGCAATATGTACTTCCCTATATTCAACAACAATGACAAAAGTCAATAAATCGTATTACATAGACTACTACGAGTATTAGACACTCGTAATACTATTAATATTAGCATACTACCGCATGTACTTCAAATCAATAATGGCAGCAAAAAAAAAAAAAAAAATAGAAAAAACCATAAAAATAATACAACAACACAACTATAGAACATCATTAATAAATCGCTTAATACAATGAATGCCCAATGAAATATATTTATTTTAGTGCCATACATTGTTGTTGATTTTTCACTTATTTCTATTCTAGAAATACTAATAAATAAAAATTTCAATTATTTCGACAAATATTTATTATATAATATATTATATATTGAAGCATTCAATTCTACACCAATAAATTAAGTTTCACTGTTTTACTTGGATATTGAAAAAATGTAGAAATTTTATAAATTTCAGTTCTTTAGTTTTATATGTTCAAGAATATGCTTTTGTATGATATATTTTTTATTCTAATTCCGCCAAATATTGAACCGATTGATTTACTCTTAAAGATATTTGTTTGGGTTGTTGAGTTAGTTGGATAATTTTTTATATTCATGATCAGAGTATGAAGTCATTGACGAATATTTCATTCGATATAGCTTATTTTCAAATATATCTATACATTAGTAAATGAAATCACTTGTATCGAATTGCAGTTCGTTAACTTACTTACATTTTCATGCAGTAAGTTTAAAAGCACTCATTCAACAACATGCTTTTGTATGGGAGGTATAAGTGGTTTTAATTGGATTACAATTATTTTCAGATTTTTTGCATTGATTAGCAAATATAATTCCAACTGCTAAGTTTCAGCTTGATAACTTTAAAATTTCTTGCGAAAAATATGAAAACCTGCATGCGAAAGCATAAATTCGTATGGTAGGTAAGCGTGGGTTTTATCTTATTATGCTCATTTTTCAACATACGTATTATATTCTCAAATTAACTCACTATACCAAGTTTTACGTTGATAACTTTATATTTTGAATCAAAAAACTCATTAAATAGCATACTTTTGTATGGGAGATAGGCGTAGTTTTTATCCGATTACACTAATTTTTGAACAGGACAATTCCAGAATTAAATTAATCTCAAATACCGAATTTGGGTTCGATAGCTTTGTATTTTTACATGTAAAGTGTGAAAATATACATTATATATCATACTTTTGTATGGAAGGTAGGTGAAGTTTTTATCCGATATCGTTCATTTACGAGCTCGTGCGTTAATTTGTAAAAATAATCTTATGTTCCAATATTCTGCTTCATAGCTCCATAATTATGATAGTTACCGTGCGACATCCACACTCAAAGATTTCGCTAAATTAAGTCAGACCGCTCTGATATTATTTTCTATATCTATCATCCCTCTAACATTTCAAAAATTCCGAAAATACAACAATATTTTGAAAATCAACGACAAATGTTGACAAGATTGCGACATACCCTGATTTAACCAGGGAAGTGAATGACACGTTGGAACTAATAATTCTTCATATACGATATATTCTTGTTCTACACACACGTGCAGATTTCTGTATCTTATAGAGAACATTGAAGAAGCAATTAATTGCTACTGAGATATTGAAATAATACTGCGTGCTTTATTCTACAAGTAATAAATAAAACAAGTCGCTATCATTATTCGCATTTAACCTTTAAAACACGCTTCTATTTAAATCATTTCAATGTATAATTGGTATTTACACTTACTATATAAAATGCACTTATTTACAAATACGACGACTACTACTACTACTTCTATATATAATAATTATTAATTTTATTTAACAATTTCTTCATGTTTTTATTACTCTTTATATGAATGAAGAAAAATTAAATAATATTTCCTGTTTTTTATTTTTTTATACCAATTTACTTATTTTGCTAGTAAATAAAATAAGCTTATAATTTTTCATATAGTATGATATTATAAGAACTAAATACATACATATATGTTCTCATAAATTTTCAAGTATTTGCTTTTTTCTTTTCGTTCTTCATACTTGTCGACTAGTCTAAAGTGTACTCTGTACATCTTCATCGTATTCATTTGTATTGTTGTTGCGCTAATAAATGCAAAGCTTCGCACAATTAGCTAAATAAATAATTAATATTAATAGTTTATGTGCGACATGGCACATATACAAGCCAAGCATATGGCAATGAAGAAAAATATCTGCATATGCATGAGTATTTACATACATAAATACTATTATATATGTACTATATATGAATTGCTTTTTTACTTGTAATTTATAATATGGCTTCTTGTTTTGTCTTTTTTTTTTACATTATGCAAACACTTTTAAATGCTTTGTTGAATTTCCTTAATTTAAGCAGTTGACGAGAAAAAAAATTCTTTAAGTTATTATAAACAGAGAAAAAATAAATTACGTGTATATTTCCGTTCTCAATCTTTATATTTCTGTCGATTGTTGATAAGGATTTAGAGATTTGTAAATAGGAGTACTTAATTACAAAATCTATAATATGGTAATGGTATATGGTTGGACGAAAGTCTCAGTGTTTTCTGCCCCATACATAAGAAAGGAAACCCCACAATTTGCGCCAACTACCGTGGCATAAGTCTCCTTAGCATCGCATACAAGGTCTTATCATGCGTATTGTGTGAAAGATTAAAGCCTATGCTCAGCAACTTGATTAGAACTTATCAGTGTGGCTTCAGACCGAATAAATTCACCATCGATCAAATTTTCACATTACGCCAAATCCTCAAAAAGACCCAAGAAAAATAGATCGACGCTTTCGACAGTCTGATAAGGGATTACCTCTACACAACTATATCTGAATTTGATATACCTGCAAAACTCATTCGAGGGAAGGACCTCTCCCCCTCCGTTTAATAACGAACCAGGTTTCAGACAAGGTGATTCGTGATCGTGTCACTTCTTCAACCTAATTATGGAGAAAATTATACAAGCTGAAGATTTACGACATAATGGCACTATCTTCAACAAAAGTGTCATGCTGTTATCGTATGCCGATGGTATTGATATAATCGGTATCAAATCACGAGTAGTCGGTGCTACATTCTCTGAATTAGGACGAAAGTCAAGTCGAATGGGTCTTATGGTGAACGAGGGCAAGACGAAGTACTTAGTGTCTACTAACAAAGTGTCCCGACGTCTTGGAAAAACACTTCACTGTTGATAATTACATTTTCAAGGTGGTGAAGGATTTCGTCTTTCTTGGAACCAACATCAACAACTGTAATGTCGTCAGCATGGAGATCATGCGTAGGATAACTCTTGCTAACAGGTGTTACTTTGGTCTGAGTTAGCAATTGAGTAGTCGAGCCCTCTCTCGAAGATCGAAAATCACACTCTACAAGTCCCTGATTATTATATTCTTCGAATATACTATATGTACAATTTTGATACTTTCGTTCAGAATTTCATTGAAATGCTCCCACTTTGACTGTACTGTCCTTTAAGTTTCTCTAGACGTGCTCGAGGTCTTAATAATATTATAAATGCCAAGAAATAAATCTAATAAACTAATTATAATAAAATTGTAATAAACTCAAAAAAATTATAATATATGCAATAATAAATAAATCAGAAAAAAGCAACAACAACAACAATAAATACCAAATATTTTCAACAGAAGAAAAATTATATTAAACGAATTTACAATTGCTTGCTCTTTAAACTCATGGACAAATTATTGTGTGCTACGTATGGTGGGTAATGGTAACAGTAAACAACAACAACAACAACAACAACAGCAATAGCAACACAACCATCACAACAACAACAACAACAACTTCTATAATAGTCACATCAACAGAAGTGACATACGTAATCGTATGTGGCACCAGCGCATTACGATTAAAATGCAAATGCGTTATGTACTGCGAATACAACTGAAAGCACAGACAACCACTCAAACATGTGCATATATAAAACTAATTCAATTGTAGACGCATTTTGAGCTCCTTTCGTTTTCATTGTACTATGCACATAAATGAATACATAAAGATACACATGCAACATGCGAATATGTACAATTTATGCAAAATGCATTTGCATTTTGGCTTAAAGCCACTGGCATATACTCATATGTATAAATTAAATTATTCATATGTAGTTAGTTTGAAATATTGCTATTCTTATTGCAATTGTTACAAAAAACATATTTGTTACAATTTCAAAATGTCAGTGGCATTTGCATCTATTTGTATTTAATTTTGTTTTGTCTTAAACATTTTTTTGTTTTGTTTTGTAAAATTATTACTTATGGCAATTTAGATGAGAATATGATTGTATTTGTTGTATATGTATATTAGGTTGGGTTGAGTTATATCATAAACAAATTTCGAAAAATATCATAAAACTTGAATCATTTCACAACAATTGTTTTCAAAGAATGCGTAAGTAAAATTTTCAGTTTTGGACAAACCCATCGATTTTGTAGATAAACCCTCTCAAAGAGTGATAGTATGGGGTGAATATGTTTAGAGAAAATATTGAGGAAAAAAATCTATTGGGAACGGTCATACAATTCACGGTGCTCTCTTGTCGATTTTTATATGTTTTTTCGATAGTTTCGAATGGAATTCACTTTGAAGGATGACGATAGGACGTAGGTTTGTTTGGAGAAATGTTTGAATGGGGATCGGTCATATAATTGACCATCTAGGAGCGATTTCTATGCAGCTCTGGGATTATTTGTCGATTTTAAGAAATTATGAAACTCGTAAAATACGCTCAGAAGTCACCTCTAGAGAGGTGAAATGTATGACTAACCCCCATAATTTTTTTCTGAACATTTTCTGTGACTTTACATACCCTCCATCTCCACCCCTAATGAAACTCTCATTTAAAATGAACAAATAAAATAAAGCACTTGAAAATTGACAAATATCGTCATAGTTGCTCAGGCATCGGCCCTACAGGAAAAAAGTATGTCACTAACTTTTTTCAACATTTCCGCACAACACGCTATCGTCACATCTCCAACTCTCAATGGGACTCCCATTGACCAAAATGACCAAAATAACAAGTAAAATTCGACAATAACTACAAGCAAATAATTTCAAGATCAGTGAAATGTATCACCAGCTCTCAGAAATTTTTTCTCTGCAACAATTACGCGGAACATCTTTGCTTCTTAAGGGGACGCCATAAAAAATTATCGAAAAACACCCGAATAATCGAAAAAAATCATCACAAAGAGTCCTTAGATTTAAGAAATCTATTAATTTTTCTTTTTCAATATGTCTCTCGAAATTACTTATACCAAAATCGACAATAGCTGCAAACGAAACACTCCAAGAGCAGTGAGTTCTATCACCAATCCCTGTAAAATTCCCTTCTAGGTATTTCTTCTACCCTATAGACACCATATCCCCACCCCTTAAAGAGACTCCCACTCAAAATGTTTGAAGAAACAATTGAAAATCGATAGCTGAACAGAAGAACAGAAGGGGACTGAAAATTTACAATAGCTGCCCAGGAATAGCCTCAAGAGAGATGAAATGTATGACTGACCTCCATTCGTTTTCTCCCATAAATCAATATTCCAAACATATTAACCCCTTTGTGCACTTCTTCGGGGTAATTTCCTAATATGTCACGTTCGTTTGTTAAGTCTTCGGACTGTGCGTTTACTAGCATCTGCAGTCAATTATAACTCAATTCAGTAAAGACTTTTATATATATTTTCTCACACGCATACATAAAAACAAACCACAACGTATTGTATATAGATGACCAGTTTTAGGTGACGTAAAACAATTTCAAGAGATTTTATTTTCTTATAAAGAACAATCTATTTTAAAATTGAATTGCATTTAACAATCACTAAACGATAAATTATGTATTGATCGTATTCCATATTCTATGGTGATAATTTTTCAAAATACAGATATAGGATGCAATTAAAGATGGTGGGGAGAAATACCATTTAATAATAATTAAGACTAAAAAGGTATTATTATTAGCTATTGTTATTTTTTTCCAGTAATATATATTGACAGCTTCTAGTTTTACTCAAAGATCTAAACTTGTATCATTGATCTCGTTATGCAAATTTTTGAAATGAGTTGAGATTTTTTTTCTTGCACAAATTTGTCGCGATTTTCGCCTTTTACTATTCCATAAATTGTTATGAATTTTTTTTTAATAATTATTGTGTGTGATCAAAAACATTCTAAGATTATAATAAAGACAGGAAGAGTGTTGTTTGTTGTTTTGTTGTTGTTTTTGTTGTTGTTTTTGTTGTTGTTTTTGTTGTTGTTGTTGCTTTTATTTTTATTTTATTTATTGTCTTTTAAAATATTTCATGTCTGAGAAAACAAGAGCAGATGTTAATTGCTAACGTTACGTTTTATTAACTTGTTCCTTCGTCTTTGTGTGTATAATAAATTTTACTCAAAGAGATTATATGCCATGTGCATGGATTTCTGTTTTTTTTTTTAATTTTTACCTTTCTAATATTTATTTATTTATTTGAATTGATATTACGTAATTTCGATTTAGAATGAAATTTAAAGCAATGCAGCTATAAAGTAAAAATCCCCCAAATTGAGTGAAAGTGAACTTATTATTATTGTAATTTTTTTTTCGTTCATATTAACAATATTATTAATTATTATTACTGTAAGAAATAACAATTATATTGAGAGTGTGTTTTGATTTAATTGTTGCTTGTTGTATAGCAGCAATCCATTGAGTGAAGATAACTGCTAAAAAAAAATATTCATTTAAATAGCTTTTATAGAAATGTGTTTGCCTTTTGAAAAAGAACTGATTTCTAGAATTTTTGAAAAAGTGTACGCTTAATTATGAAAAATTCCCCAAAATAGCACTATTGTTACTAATACAGAATTGAAAGTTACTTTACTTGCTAGCTACTTTAAAATGCTAAAAATATGTTTTTTGTGTTTTTGCCATAACATCATTGAGTGCAAGTCATTATCGTTAGTTAAATGTGCCGACATTTTGATTAATAGTTTTTAAACAATTTATTAAATTTAATTTATTATTTTCCATTTGACCATAAAGTAGTTATTTTAATACTCTCATTATCGCTATGATTGTTAATAATTTATTTATTTATTTATTTTTTTCTTTCTTATTATTTTTTATAATTTTGCACTTCTGTTGTTGAATGTTGTTGTTATTCTCTTTGGCATTTAATTTGTTACTATTGTTCTTGTTGTTGTTATTGTTAGTATTTATGGATGAAAACGATTACGTTCAATACTCGTTACTATTTAGTCGTACTGACATTATAACACATTATAACACATTATAAGATTATAACAATTATAACACAAATATTGTAATTTACGAATGAAAACGATTATGTTCAATACTCGTTACAATTGATTCGTACTGACATTATAACACATTATAACACATTAAACCATTATAACAATTATAACACAAATAAAGAAATATGATATTTTGTTTTTAAAATGATTTTTGTAATATATTTTTACTATGCAAAAAAAAGCAAAATTTAAATTAACTAATGGTTAACTCAGATGTCCTATACTGTGACAGACAGCTGCCACACCAATTGAAAAGTGTGAAAACATATATTCGAAAATGAAATTTTGTATAAGAGTTAGCCGTTAGAATCATATGTAGCAAGTTTCAACCCTATGGTGCCATATTTTCGTGCCGTATGAAAAAAAAAAATTGCTTAAAACGTGAAAACTTCAATTCGAAAGCATATTTTCCGCTTTCTCTTATTTTCAAAATTATTTATTTCTTAGTAAAAATAATCGTACGTACACTGTACTTGCGGAAAAATGCCTTTGTATAAAAAGCATGCATATTTTTCATCCAATCCAATTCATTTTCGAACTCGTCCCTTTTGGTGTATTGCAAATGAACCTGAGAAAGTATGTACTCTTTCAGGATTTGTTTTAATAAGGGCATATATTAAAATAATGTTTGAATTATATGGGTCCAAAGCCTAAATCAAGCTAATGTAAGACAGTACTACCTTTGATTAAAAGATATACTCACTTGGCTTAAAAATAGTTGCTCTTCTACTACACAATATACTTGTAGCACAAGTATATTGCCAATATTTGCAGTACAGTTGATGAAACTTTATTTTATCGGTAGCAGAAAGAATTTGAGCGTATTAAAAAAGTTATTATTGTCATATTTAAAACATTTCATATATTTTTTGGAACAGCGTTATTGGAAATTCTTATCTTTAATTGGCATTTAAAAGTTGCACTTCGTGGCAATGATATGACATGTATATGCTGTCTGTGCAAATGCATTAGTACGATAAATAATATCAACTAACAGTAACAACAAACAATAAAATTAATCTTACGAGACTATAAGAAGAAATTAATAAAAAAAAATTGTTTTTGTTTAATACAACACAGACAAATTGCACATGGAAGTATTAATACAATGAACACGAAGAACAGAAATAAAAAATAGCCAAAGAGAACATTCAATGCAATGCGAAATGATGGATCGTTATTATTATTATTGTCAGTCATATTGTACTGGACGTTTCTTAGTAACGATATACATACATATTATATGCATGAATATACTTATATTTATAATATAAGTATGCTTCACTGCTTATATAGTTATTCCCATGAGTATGCTCTTCTTTTTTTTAGCTACTTACTTACAAAACAAATTTCTTTATTATTTCTCTAGGAACAATTTATTGAAATGTGCCACTTGAATACTTACATCAATAAAATCAAAAAAAAAAACACACACACACAAGAGGAAAAAAATTGATTTTATTATATTTTCCACTATACGATAATATTAAAGTAATGATGATGATGATGTGCACTACTGTTGCTACTGCTCGCTCTGTAGCATTTTGTATCGTTTATTATTAGTTTTTATATGCATGTACATATGGTATATATTTTTTATTTCTTCTTCTCATTTTATCGTCATTGCAGTTAAAATGATATGCAAATGTAACAAAGCTGAACAACTTTGTTTCTCGTGTAGAGCAAGTAGCAAGTCATTGCCATTGAAGCGCAACGTCAAAAGCATCCAATAGAGAAGAGTGAGAATAAAAGATTTCAAATGTTGCATTAAATTTCAATTTACATAAAAAAGTAATTAAAAGAGAGCAAAAAAATAAAAAATGAATTACAAATCAATAAACTTTATTTGAAAAAAAAAAATATCACAGATAGTTTATATCAACATATACAGACTATAATAAAATCGAAAAACTTTCATCAATAAATATAAATAAAATTTGA
Source organism: Megamerina dolium (assembly GCA_963854835.1). Lineage (NCBI taxonomy): Eukaryota > Metazoa > Arthropoda > Insecta > Diptera > Megamerinidae > Megamerina > Megamerina dolium. The sequence continues at coordinate 4,948,230 of OY978528.1, forward strand.
AATGATATTATGAGAATATATAATCCTATGTGACATATTTCAGTACTGTAACTTAAAATTTGCATGCCCAAAGTCTGCAAATATATATTTGAAAACATTGTTTTGTATGACAAGTGGGCGTGGTTTTCATCCAATTTTGTCTAATATCGTATAAATATCAATTTTCAGCAATATCGCTTCATAAACTCATTTGATGTCGCCTGCTCGTTCAGACAAAAATTAAAAAATTGGTTTCGATGGTGATTTTGATCAATAAGATATTATACATATATATTTCATAGATCAATTTAATAAATTATGCTTTTATTATTGCAAATAGCATTTGCTATATTCTACAAAAATTCGAATATTCACTGTTAGAATATATATTAAAATTTAATTGAAATAAAAACCATTATTTTATATCTATACTACACCAATAGACGACAACAACAACACAAAGCTAGGCAAAAAAAAACAATTAAAAATTTTTTTTATTTAAATAACTTGAAAATAAATGCACTGATAAATGAATATAATTATTTTGAATATTTATTTTAGCACCCAACAATTTGAACATAACAAATAATGTTATTAAAATATTTACCTAAATGAAAAAATAATAATTTATACTTAAAAAAAAATTGTTTTAAATTGAATTAATTAAATTAATTGATTTAATTTAAATCAGTTATAACGGAAGTATTGCATTTTGTTATAGAAAAATTCTAATATGTGCGATATGCAATTTATACACAGCAAAGACTTAAGAAACGAACCTGACTCTTACATTTTTAATGACTGTTAATGTATCTATGTTAATCAACATACATTTAACAGACTTAAGAAACGAACTTGAATTTATTAAATGTTACCGAAATTAATATGCACAGATGAAAAGGAACGAATTTCTTTGCATGTTACTTCATTTCTTATTATTTTTTGATTATTTATATTATTTATTATTATTATTATTTTATTTGTATTATTTATTCATAAATTTTTATTTTTGCATTTAATAATTTCAAATTATTTGATTCATTTATATTTTATTCTATACATTTATCGTTTATTCCATGTGTCTATACATTTATTGTTATGCCATGTGGCATACAATGTCTATGTAGATTATTGTCAGTGCAACTTTATTTTGTACAGCCAATAAATCTTTGCTTTATTTAAACGACATCACCAATATTATATCATTGAAATTCAGTACGTGGAAGATGAGGAAGAAGAAGAAGAAGAAGCAGAAATGCGCATGAAATTTTGCACGCACACAATATTTATTGCAAACTATTTATTGGTGCTGGTGCTGATGCTACTGATGCTGCTACGGCTGCTGCTGTTGGCAATGTGTATATGTTGTGTCTTTGCTGCTCATAAATATTCAAATTAAAGATTTTGAAAATCATCTTGATGCCATAAATAAGTTAGTGAGTGAGTTTCTGTTGCTTCTGCTGTTGTTGTAGCTTTTGAATGGGTGTTCACTTGTGTGAACACAACGATTTTCGTGTGTGTGCTCCATTTAATCATTTAGGAACTTGAAAAATCAAAACAACAACAACAACAAACACTACCTTTACAACTATATGAACATATCGTCTATAAAAAATGCTGTTAACAAGCAAGAACAACCAAACATAAGCAACAGTCCTTGGCCTTGTGAATATACGTACACTCATACATACGAATATATTCGTATATGAATGTATGTACATATCGGCATGCCGATTGCAATTTGTTGATAAATATTTGCGCTGTAATAAATTTTGAACTTTGCATTGTTGTTGTTGTTGTTGTTGCAATTGTGGTTGCCTTTACTTCGACTTTTACCATATAAATATGTATATAAGCTGTAGCAACATTTCTCATATATATAAATGCAAAGTAACAACAACCACAACAGCAGAATAAAAAAATTGAAGAAAAAACATAAAACGACAACACCTTTAGGATATTTACTTATGCTACATATATTTTGCTGTTGCTTTTGTTTGCATTATTATGATTTCATCTTATTTAAGCGCGCTCAACTTTCGTTTACTTGTTGATACGAATTTTGTGATATAAACATCAGGCATAGGCAGATACAATTGCATGAGAGAAAAATAGAAAAAAACACGAAAGAGAGTGAGAGAGAGAGAAAGAGAACCAACGCAAGAGTTTTATGCTGCCGCTGTTGAATTTAATGCCAGCCCCATTCACCACCTTCTGCCACTTGTTTGCTATCAGCTGGCTGCATGTGAAATTAAAATTTTTGTAACAGCAGCAGCAATAGCAACAGCAACAGCAGCTATATGAAAGGTGTATTTATATCACTATGCACTTGTATGGAAGTATTTGTTATAACATGCTTTATAGCGCGCACATGCGCGATCGGCATATGACATGCGTGTGAATTTTTACTTGCACTCGTGTTTATGTTTATTATTCTTTTTCCTTTAGATTTAAATCATCGCGAGTTGAGTTTTTAATTGAAATTTTATTTGCTTGCATTTCGTATTTGATTTTATTATTAATTTATTGCCTTTCATCGAAGTGAAAGATTTTCGCATCATATTAATCAGAGTGTACCCCCTTAGTTATTTGCTGTTAGTATGTATTTATTTGTACCTTAACATAATTTATTTTATTTAATTTATATATATTCATATTCATGTGTTTCATTTCTTCACTTACAGATGAACCAGATATGTAAAGTCTGTGGTGAGCCAGCAGCAGGTTTTCATTTTGGCGCATTTACATGTGAGGGTTGTAAGGTAAGCATTTATTATATGTATTCACACTTTTTGTTGTTGTTGAATTATTAATGTGTAATCGTTGATGATAGTTTAATTAATATTATGATGATCGAAAGCGATAAACATCTGTTTTGTAGAGGAACCCTTTTAAAAAATCTCGATAGCGGGTAAGCAAGTTCTGTAGAAATGTTGAAAAGTAAAAATTTAAAGGGTCAACCCTGTATATTTCATCTCTTTAGAAGTAACCTCTAGACAGATATTATGACATTTGCATATTTTCAGCTATTTTTAGATTAATTTTGTTCTGGAGCCCCTTAATGAGTGAACATAGAAACAATGTGTTTAGAAACAATGTTGAGGAACAAAAATTGGTGTTGATCGATGATATATTTCAAGCTTCTAAGGCACCCTGAATTTATAAAATCATAAATTTTGTATGAAAGTCGTTTAATGGGATGGAAATAGACGATAAGAATGTTTGGCAAAAATGTTCAAAAGAAAAAAGAAAAACTAAAGTAGGTCGTTCTCACATTTCAACAGCCTAGAAGCCGTCAAATGAGTAGATAAATCCTTAGAAATTTGAATAGAAAGTTACATCATTGAATGCAAATTTACCAATTACAGAATATAATGATTTTTCATATTCTGGCTACTAAAATATTTTTAGTTAAAACGAGTTTTGCAAGTCCATGGATGGCGCCCAGTAATCAAATTAAAATTGAATAGGCAATTAATATTTAAAAAAGGAAATTATTTAAATATTTGTAGGAAAATTCAAAATTATTTTTCGAATAACCTTCAAATATTAAATATATTACAAATATTAAATATATACTCGTTATTTATGAAAATAGGAAAAAACAAAATTTTTTTAATTCGTACTTATTTGTTGTTTTCATAAAATTTGTAACATTTTTATGAATAATTATACTTTTAGGTATGCTTAAATTTAATTAGTTGTTAGCTACTTTATCTAATTCATTATGAATTATTTTTTATGCTAATGGAATTTTTTTTTATTATTTTTTATAAATCTTATTATATTTGTTGACTTACTAAATTATGTATTTAAAAAAATATTTTGATTGGGCGCTTTAGAGTCAAGATTTTTTTTTTATATCTTATAAGTAATATTTTTTACAAATTTGAAAATTTCATTGTCAACAAATTATGTTTCTAGCAAATTATTTTTGAACTATAAAATTCGTTTTATAACAGTATTCATTACATAGAAGTACCTACTAATTTTATACTAATGAATTATGAACTTGTATGTATGTTTGTGTGCTTAGTTTTTGCTGCACTGGCATCCTCTTTAACTTCAACTTGCTTCAAAGTAAACAGAGCTGAACAATGTTAATTTATCTTCCACTGTCTGCATACACCCCAATAAAATAAAAAAAAAGAATAATCTAAAATGATAAATTTTCAACAAATTGCAATCAACAACAATGGCAATAAGCAAACCCAACAACAATAACAATAATTATGTTAATACGTATAATAATAAGAATAATAATAATAACAGCAAAAATAGCAGCAATAACATTAACTAATGATGAGGATGAGTTGAAGGCCATTTTGGCAATAGCAAAATGCGATCATACAAAAAAAAAAAACCAAGTAAATACACTAACTAACTGGCGACCACAACAGCAATTCTAGCATCACCAACACCACCACTACCATGAGCATCAATGACATTAACAACAACATTAATGATACATAGTAGAATAGTAAAAACAGCAACATTTATTAGTAGATCTTACTAGTCTTCTTTCTCCTCTTCTTCTTCTTCTTCTGCTTGTTCTTCCTCTACTTGCATTGCATATATGTTTATATACATATGTATATTGTGTATTAGACTCACGCGCTTATAAAGACAATAAACATCAAGCCAAGTGTATCTATCTCATCTATCTTAGCTGTGTAGCATTTGCTTATATTTATTCTTCTGTTTTTTTTTTTTTTAAATTTTTATGCAATTCTAACAAGCTTATTCATATTAGTTCAAGCATAATTATTGCAAAATAATTATACAATTACACAATAGCAAGGTTCTGATTCTATGCTAGATGTTGCTAGAGGTCGAAAAATATTATAAAAGATTAATTGTAGGTAAATTGGTCTTTTGAATAGTTTTCATGTATTTTAGAAGGATCTCAAAATGGAATTTTTCCTCAAAAATGTCTAATGAGAGAAAATAAAATAATTTGAACAATTTAACTTCAGTGCTATCGAATATTTAAGATTCTTTACTGCGACAAACAGACCAACATATACTTTTGTACTGAAAGTGGGCTTCAATTTGACACTATAATGCCCATTTTCAAATACACTTAAATTAAATAAAAATAACAGATATGCTAAGCTTTAGTATTATTTAGTACTAGGAGTGACCCTTAGAGGGATACGATTTATAACCGACACCCATTAATTTAACTCCAAAAACTTTTCTCGAAATATAATTATGGTATACATTGACTTCTAAGGATGACTCACCTACAAAGTAAAAGTTACCAGCGTTTCACTTTTATACGGGGTTGTAATATATGATTGACCAAAATCAATTATAATTATTTTACAAAATAATCACTTTTTGTCGAACAGTGTTATTATGGATACTACTTTTGGTTTGTAAAATATTGCAAAAATCCCAAAAACAATTACTTTGACCTTAGAACAAAATTATAAACGCCCTAAAGGATTTTAGATTGTATAGACAATCATAGCAATAATGGAATAACAAAATTTAATCAAATTGTAGCGTTGAAATAATTATGATATTTTTGAAATATGAATTAAATCTATTAGGCACAACTAGTATATACAATAATAAAATGACTATGACAGAATTGTCACAATAACAGAAATAATAACAACAAAAAATTGCACGATCACTATAACAAAATCACGCCAAAAATCGGCCCTAATTGCATGCATTGCAAATGTGGTACAATATAACCATGATGATCATGATGATGATGATAGTGATTTTGATTTTTCTCTTTTTTTTACAAAAAAAAAAATATTTGAGTAGAGCATTTGTAAGAGTTAATCACTGTCAGTAAGAAAATCGAAAGATCAAAAAAAAAAAAAAAAAAAGAAAAACAATATGAGAAGGTCAAAAAATAAATTTAATATAGCAATGAAAAAGAAAAAACAAAAAAGAAGATGAAGAAAAATTTAGCTACAAGTATAACAATTTAAGATAATTTAAATGGAAGTAACAACAATTTATGTCAATTGTTGAAAGACAAGTCAAGTAACCAAACCACGCCATATTAACTACTACCAACATCACCTTCACCACCACAACCACCACCACCATCTTCATTATTATGGTATACTGCAATATAAGTAATAATAAAAATAATAAGAATAATAATAATACGAACAACTACAACACCAGCAAATAAGTGGTCTATAAATGGAGGCCAATAGTAATGTCAAAGTTGAGTTGGAAGTCAAAATAATATGTAAGCAAGCAAGCAAACAAGCAAAGCAAAGTGAACCAACAATGACAATGTTGAACAAATTGGTAAATAATTGATTTAAATACTATTTTAGCAAGTAATTTACTTGCATTATCTATATTCCCTACGCGTTGCAAATTGATAAAAACAATAATATGTACCAACAATATACGATATATATGAGGAAAAGGGTGCTCTGACGTTATTATAAAATTTGTATAAAATAGAGATTTTCAGTGACATGCTATTATTAAACACTAACATTTTGTAAAATATATAAATTAATTAAGTAATCATAAAAGAACATTACTATAACTAGTATATCATCCATTTCAGTCTAGACATTACCTTTAGGTATTAAGCAACATTAATAAATAATGAATAAATATATTAAAATAATAAAAAGTTGTATTGGAGAGTAGAGAGAGAGTAGAGGGAATGAAGAATAGTGTATCCTTCATAATTTCTTTGGTAATTATGTCTTCTCTAATAAGGTATAGCGATCAGATCACTGCCTCCTTTGTGAATATCAGACGAATTACATTCAAAGCAATCACAATATTGCTATATGTTTAAGTAATTTAATTTTTATTCACACAACATTACCACGATATTTAACCTTTTTCTTCTTTAATTACATACAAAAGACATGCGCTGCATTCTACTTCGCTACACTATTTATCATGTATATTATAGTACATACATAGATCTTATGTTTAAAAGGTCATATCCAAAATAAATTGTTGGTTAAATAAACAAAATATTTAATTTGTTTACACATTATTATATCAACTACTACAAATTATACTATTAATGTATGTATAAGTTGTACAAATACAAGGCACTTAAGTACTAAGGTAAAATAAAAATAATGCCTTTGAAAAGAGGTAGAGTAAAAACAACAACAACAACAACAACAACACGCCTTTATAATTTAGTAAAAAATAATAATTTTAATAAATATAATAATAATAATAAGAATTATAATAATAAAAATAATAATAATGATATTCAAATTTATATCTCAATAAAAGTACTCACATATCTAGATCCTCCGAGCATAGTACTTTGTGAGTACAAAATACCACTATTCTCCTTTAATCTCTTTTAATATTCATGAAAACGAAAAACACACCCTAATTCATATTAATAATCCCTTTGTCATATCAGCGCTACTAGTACAATGTGTAAAAACTGTGTAAAATTTTTCCCTCATTCGGGTTTTTTTTGACATATGCATATAATTTTTTATATATACTTTAAAAAATGGATCATACTTCAATTATATTGTACTCCAATCGGACAATTTAGTCTCACTTTGTATTTTTACATTTATTAATTTCTATATAATTTTATTGTCAAAAAAAAAAAAAAATAATTACGAAATATTTTTTCCCCTTAAAAAAAATGGGTTATATTCAAATTAGGTTGAGGCAATAAAAGAAAATTCCACCACAAAAAATTTGTCAATATTATTAGCATTTGAATGATAACCAAATTAGAATTCATTAAAATAAAATGCCTCGAATTTGTAGTTCGTTCCTAAAACCTACTAACTTTACCTATAAATACAAATGTCAGCCTTCTTAAATAAATAGCACAATGTATGGTATAAAAAATACCTTTTATAATTATGTGCTGCCTTTCAAGCAATGGATTGCTTAACAGCTATATGCTCTTTATTCCATTACATATACAATAACATAGCATACCTTATCTTCTGTTTGACTGATTGACTTTGGTGTATTTTAGTTCTTTTTTTTCTCTCTTCTGATCTTTTCAAAATTTGCAACCGAAATTCCAAATAAAGCATCCATCCATCTATCCATGCATGTAATTAAAATTAACGCTCTCTATCTATCTGTGGGGCTAAAGATTTGATTATATGCGCTTACGTTCATTGCTTTTTGATAGATACATGTAAATATACGATATATTTCCGACCCAGTAATCTTGATGCTCAATTAACCTTAAAAGTGCTTGTTTTAACTTTGTATTTTATACAATTGAATTTAAAGAATTTTTCTTATTTTTATTATTATTTTTTTTTTTTTTGCATTTAGTTTTTAGTGTTTCATTTGCTTTCGATTTTGACTTTGGCAAAATTCACGGACTACTGAGGCTGAGACCAATTGTTTGTAGTTACATATATCGTATGTATGTCGCTTCCTCTAAGATGATAATAATATTGCTTCATATATAAATGCTAGTACTTCTTATTATTATGCTACTATGTGTATAAGTACTTGTTTTTCGGTTGCTCTTTTGAATCTTTCAATGCTACTTGTATGTACTTAACAAATGACTATGTACTTGCTAATGTTGCTACTGTTGTTGTTGTTGTCCTAATGCTGTGATTTACTAGCAACATCTTAACTTGGCATAAATGTTTCATTGCATGATTTCTCTCTCTCTCTCTCTCTGTCTCCCTCTTAACCTTTTTTATAAACAATGACTACTATATATACATACGTATGTACCTAAGTGCATTAAACATTAGCATCATATAACCTCGTTATATTAATATTGCTGCTTGTTTCTTTGCATTGAATTAAATTGTCTATTTGTTTATTGTAAGATATTTTAGATGTGTATGTATATGTGTATATGCTCTTATTGTTGCAGTAACAATTGACTTTTGTAATGCACTGTTCACTGTAATGCACATTTTCTATGATGGTTTAATTTGTTGTAGGTGGATTAATTTTGAGTTATTATTATTATCGTTGTTGTTGTTGTTGTGGATACATACATATAGTATAAACACCCACCTACAATGTTATAACAACCATAATAATGAATCATCATCTATCCATCCATCAGTCATTTGTGTGTTTTGTACTATTTATTTATATGCATACTATAAACATGTATATATACATTTATGCATACTATAAACATGTCTATATACATGTATGCATACTATAAACATGTATGTACGATAAAATGTAATAAATACGAGATTATAAATTGTACAAAAATCAAATAAATTTAAATAATTTTTTTAATTATAAAACGTTTAAAATATATCATTCACATATGCATGTTCGTTGAGTTCATATTGTACTAGGAACAATAAATAGTACTTCACATATGTTTGTATGAGCAGTGGTGCCAATTCATATATGTGATAAAGGGAATTAGAATGAATGTTGTAAAGTTATAAAAATAATTCAATCATTTCATTTGAAAAATCACACCTAATATTTCTCCAAGACAAATTTAGTAGACGTTTAATACCTTTAAATTGTGATGTTGATTTCCAAGACCACATGATTTGACTACACTGCATTTATTTTAAGGGGTTACACCACTGTAGAATTTTCAAAAAATGGAAAAATTTTTTTTTTATCTTAAATAGTCATTAATAGTTTTAAAAATAATATACTAAAGGATGGAAGGCGGGAAAAATGTCTAATTGTCTGAATTTCGAGTTTTGCCGCAAGACGTCTGGGGTATTATCCGAGCACTTTTAAACTTTAAACGCGTTTTTTGAGCTGGCCGAAAACATAACTCGAACAAATCTTAACCGATTGATTTTATTTATTTATAAAAAATTTTTTGACGATTTTTTAGGTGAAATTTCTAACGCATCAGCGGGGAAATGCTGCACAGCCGTCATTTTGTTTTTGAATCGCGCAACATAATTGTTTTTTTGGACTTCAAGATTGACATTAAAAAATACTTTTTACAGAATTTGAATATCTCCTTTCGTTTGGCTTACGAAAATTCCCGAAATATGTACTCTACAGTGGTGTAGCCCCTTAATGAAATAATTCCTAAAATCATCAATAATTTTAAAATCGTATATGGAGAATACCATGTCAAAATGGCAACGATTATTACTGTTCCACAGCGTAATATTTTCTTACTATTAGAAAGTAATGAATCCCTACCCATTAATAAAAACCAAAAAACGCCACTGTTTTTTTTTTTTTCAATAAATTATCAAAACAACGCCTCAAGCGATTGTAGCATATCATTACTGTATAAACATTTCAAACAAAGTTACACTATTTGTGAGCACTCATACGCGTTGTGTAGTCAATCATTTTGTGAGACGTCAATTGGGTGAGTTCTTACTGCGTTTGCGCCCACCTAAAAACATGACAAGAACAGGCACCCACACTCAATAACACACACACACACACACACCGAGTAACTGTATATATGTATAGTAACTGTAATAAATAGAGATTTCAGAAAATAATTAAGGTGTTGCGCATGCGCACAAGCCTCATTTCAATCATTCAATATGTGTACACATGGCTTGATCATCAACATTAAAATCATATTAAATGACTTTATAATTGTTTACTTTTAGTGTGATTTATTATTTATTATTTCTCTTTTCTCACATTTCCATTTCAGTCATTCTTTGGCCGTTCATATAATAATGTCGCCTCGATATCGGATTGCAAAAATAATGGCCAATGTGTGATCAACAAAAAGAATCGTACCTCGTGTAAGGCGTGTCGACTGCGCAAGTGTATTAGCGTTGGTATGTCGAAGAGTGGCTCGCGGTATGGTCGTCGTTCGAATTGGTTCAAAATACATTGCTTGCTGCAAGAGCAACATCAACAAGCTGCCGCCGTGTTAGCAGCACATCAGAATCATCAACAGCAGCATCAGCAGCAAGTTGCTGCAGCAGCTGCTGCTGCCGCTGCAGGCCAAAAAGGTACACCCCCATTACCACCTCCCGGAGTGCTGGGTTGCGTACCGGGTGGTGGTGCTGGGCCGGGAGCTGCTGCAGCTGCAGCTCTTGGAATGTTGGGTCACCCATATGCCAGCCTATATCCTCCGCGCTCCAAAGAAGAACAGCTTATGATGCTCGGCTTGGAAGAATATGCAAAGCATCCTGCTGCTTCTCCATCTGTTAGCTCTCCAGACTCTCACAATTCCGACAGCTCAATTGAGGTAAGCATACGCAGCAATCCACTTTTGCATTTAGGTGCAAGTAGTGCTGGGGGCGGCGGCAAACATATTGGGAGCGCAGGCTCTACTTCTGGCACTGGCACAAGTGATTCAATGAATGCTGCTGCTGCTGCGGCTGCCGCTGCTGCGAGTTCACAGCAATTGCGTAAAGACTTGCCACCCTATCTGCCGTTACCATTTCCCGGATTGGGCTCTGCAATGCCCACAATGCCACCACCTGCTGCTTTTCTAACACCGTCCTCGCACCCGCTACTCTTTGCCGGCTATCATCCCGCCTTCTATCAGCAACATCATCAGGGTTTGCTAAAACCTTCACCGGAACAACAGCAGGCAGCTGCCGCCGCCGCTGCTGTACAACATTTTCTCAATTCCACAACGAATAATCGTTACGGCACATCGCCTGTTATGAGCATTCCAAATATGGCCACTCAGCAGCAGCAGCAGCAGCAGCATCAGCCAACCCTACTGCACAAGGCTGATGGTGAAGGTTCGCTGGGTCCAAGTTCGCGTAACAGCAGCACTGATACGCTGAACAACAATCACATCCAAAATGGAAGCAAAGCAGCTGAAGAGCTCACAAAACGTTTTTACTTGGACGCTGTACTGCAGTCGCAACGTAACAGCGCCGGTTCAGCTTCCGCTTGCAGTCCTCCACCTGTCACCACTAAATTACCTGCTTACACCAAATATGATCATTCCATATCTGCGCTCGTCACGCCCAATCCCGATCAAGAATATCTGAAGCGAAGACGACTCAGTCACGATAGAGACGAGGGGGGCGGTAGTTCGACCATTGTGACGGCAATACCACCAACGTCGGCTACAACAACGATAAATCTGACAACCACAGTTGAAGTCAGAGATTCCGAGGATGAGAAAGAAGCAACGTTATCCGCAAAGGAAGAACCGCGTCAGAAGACGACTGTGACAACGAATCCGATCGACAATAATACATCTGATGCACCATCCAATGGCAATGGCAGTCCAGCTTGTGATGAAGATTTGGTTGTATCGATGACACCGCCACGATCGCCTGCCGCCAGTGAACTGCGACCCAGTAGTAATTCTGCAGCCGCAACGGCCGGACAACAAGATGCACGAATGCAAACGTTGCAGCAAGACAATCCCATTGATCTGAGCATGAAAACGAGCAGTTCGGTAGCGAGCTCGTCTTCGTCGTTGAGCAGCAAATGTAGTACGGATAATGATTCAGTGCGAGCGGAAGATAGTGATGATGTCCACGACGATGTCGACGAGAGGTTGTCTCCTAGTATAAGTACAGACAGTGTACAGCGTAAGAAAAGGAAACTCCATAATGATGATAATGGTGATACGACACCGGAGTGCTTGCCAACCGTAATGGCGTCCACTGAGGAGGCGCATTATGTTGATGCAGCGTCGAGCGCCAGTGCTGTGAATCTCGGTAATGACAGCACAATCAAACATAATAATGTGTGTAATAATAACAGCACCAACAACAACAACAACAGTAGTACGAACAATAACAACAATAACAACAACCACGGCAATGACAGCAATGAAGCGTCGGCGGAGGAGCCTCAAAATAAGTTGCTTGTCGAAATGAAACGAAAATCGCTATCGAATGCAATGGACACGGAAGCAACAGCAGCACTCGAAACAACAGTGAAACGTATGAAAATGCAGCAAGCACCACAGCAACAACAACAGCAACAGACACATATGATTGATGTTTTAATGGAGAAGGCCACGGTTGCTGCTGCCGCCGCAGCGGCTGTAGCTGCCAGTGCAACTGGTGCTGGTGGTGGCGTTAAATTAACGCCAACGCCACTTGATCTAACAACAAAAGTTTGACAACATCCAATGACAACAATGACATAATATCGATATTTGGGTGATCTCTCCCTATCTCTCTCTCTCTCTCTCTCTCTATTCTTTATTAATAATAAATATACTACATTAATAATGATGACAATGACAAACAGTTGTCAGTTAATGAAAACCTGACGATGTATGAAGTATTGTTGTTAATGGTCATAAACTGCGCTTTATTTATTTTACATTTATGAAATATATAAGTCTCTCTATATATAGAAGAAGAAGAAGAAGACAAAAAGCAGTAGCAAAAATGTTGAAGAAATTTTTGAAAAAATGTGATTTAATGAACTCGACTATTTTTTTGCAAAACAAAAAGATTTTCACATATTTCTCATTAAAAATATTTTTCTATTGTTCGAAATGAGTGAAATATTTTGTTAAAAATTATAAATTTTTTTAAAAAATATTTATTAACCATTTTAGAGCAATTTACAAGATCCAAGACAAGACTTGATTATGAAATCAATCATGAATTTGAAACATAAACATTTTTTCCATACACTTTCTCTTCCGCAGTTTTCCATTTCAATCACTAATTTTTTTATTCCTTTTACAAAATTAAAAAAAAAAAATTTAACAAATTCGAAAATGATCTTATATCGATTTGAAAAATTTTCAAATATAGTGATTCCAAAGGAAATAAAAGGAAAAATATTATTTTGATTTTATATTACTTGATTACTTGAGAACCAAAAAGAAAATGGTTAGAAAAAAAAAATGGAACCCAATTTATTAGTATTATATCAGCACCTAATGAAAAAGCCAGGCAATAAACTTATAATCTTATATGCTTTAAAAGGTCACTTGAAATGTGTTCTTCAAAGTTCAAATGAATATTTTCGCACATCCGAGTTCATACTGAAAGAAGAACTCTGCCTGAATTCTACGGAGCTATTAGTGCTAGAGATTTGTGGCGTCTATAATACAAAAATATATGATTTTTTAAACATATATTTTTTTTTTCGTTTTTTTGTTTTACATAGTTAAATATCTGTAAAATTTTCAATACATACAGCTTATATCAACACTTGTTATCGGTAGTACATATTTTTACTAAGCATCCAAGTATTTGAATTTGTATTAAATATGTATTAAAGCAACATCGTTAAATATTCTGTGTATGTATGTGTATATAAAATCTAGTAATAAATTAAATACAAATATAAAGGAAATTAATATTAATGTATAGAAAAATTATTATTATTATTTTAATATAAATACGTATTGTATATTATTATTATTATATATTGTATTTGTATTTTATTCACAAAGTACATATTGAAAATCGTATTAGCAACATTTCTATATAGCTACTCTTATATTGATAATAGTATACATTATTAGTCAATTAGCAAATTTTTTTTTTATATTTGTATTGTTGTAAAAATTAAATTAATTAAAATGAAATGAAAATAATTCAAATACATATTACATATATTTAGCATAAATTATTCAAATTGATATTATATTATTTGTATTATTACTATTATTTTTATTATAATAATTATTATTACCAATTATTATTATTATTATTATTATTATTATCATTATTCTTTTGTCCTGTATCGTATGTATGATTAGTTGAAAATGAGCTTATAAATACAATATATTATACATACACATACTATACTGATGGATAAATATTGAGTTGAGTATTGAACAATTCAAAAGTGTATTTAATTTTTTTTTTTTAGAATTATTATTTTGTTAAAAAAAATTCAATCAATTAATTTTTATTAAATTATTAGTGAATAAATATTTTTTTTGCAAATTAAAAAAATAAAAAGCATATGTTGTCTAAATATTTATTTGATTTATGGAAATTAGACGGAAATAAATCGTAAATTTAATATGAGAAATTGAAATGAAATTCGAACAACTATTCGAGCCGATATAAAATAGTCATGTACACCCTCACCGCTTTGAGAGTGCCTCTACCAGGATAAAATGTTTGACCGACCCCAACTAAGTTCTAATACTCTTTAATATTTACAAAAGCCTCTCTAAGAAATGAGTTTAAAACGAAGGTAAATCATTAAAACAACACCATAACTACTCAGAAAACGCCCTTATAGCCAATAGAGTCAAAGAAATTTTTGCCCCAAAAATTCCCCCACAAATATATCTACTCCAGCTCATAAACCTCAATTTTATGAGGAATTTCTTAAAAGAGTTGAAATAAGAGTAAATATATTTAGACAAATGAACAAGAAAAATAAGATGAAGAAGATGAAGAAGACGAAGAAGAAGAACTACAAGGAATGGGTTATACAGTTCACCGCTTTATGGACAATTTCCGGGCAATTATTCAGTTATGTGTCGATTCTTAGGTACATCCATTCCAATTTGTACGGAAGCCTCCCTAGAGAGTGGAAATAGAGAGCACATATGAACAGAAACTGTTGGATAGTAAAAATTAATTGAAGTCGTTCACCTGTTTTATTCGCCCATGGAGCGATGGAAGCGAAATTTGTGAAAATGTGAATGTTGTAGCAACACCATTCTAATCGTTAGTTAGAGCGAAAGTATTTTCAGTAGAAATTTTAAAGAGAAATTTTTATTGGAGGTGTTTTTATACATCTGTTATATTAAAACCTTCTTGGGGCAATCCTGTGTATTTTAATTTCAAACGACATCTGATCGAATGAATGATCTGATCGAATGAAATCAATCATGGATTTAAATTAAGTGATATCAAAATTTTTCTTTTTTATGTGGATTTCGATTATATAGAAAGTATTGCCATTTTGCTGCTCGTAGGTTGACATCGACGAAAACGAACACCCTCATATTGGCCAAGTATTGGAAACGTTCATCAAGGTTTGGAATTTTTCAGTGATGAGTGTAAATATTTGGGCTGCAGTTGTAGACTTTAATCGCGATCATTAAATAAATTTTATTAAAAACAATTTTTTATCCAAATTTATTCATCAAAAATATTTTTACTATTACTTTTGTATTATGTGAGTCTCTGTGTATTTAATCATGATTAAAATAAATGGCTCATTAGTATAAAATTGTTGAAAATTATATTGGCTACCACTATAATTTTCTTCATCGTCTTCATATCAATGCTCTTTAACATTTTTCTGTTCTTCATTATTAACAACTGGCATTGTCATTGTATACGTACGTAGAATAATGACTAATAATTTTCGCTTGAGTATATTGCACAATACGAGCATATGCAGACGAGTACATGTATATGCCAATTGCCAATTGCCAATTGCAATGCCAATCAATTGTAAATCTATTTCAATCAATCTCTTCTATAAGCGTAATTGCCAAACACTCTTTCACCATTCATAGTTGCTCATCATTGTTAAAATGTTGTGTGTTCTTGTTATTGTTGTTGTTGTTGTTGTTGTTGTTGTTGTTGTTGTTGTCGCTGCTATTGTAGTGTTTTGCTCTTGATTTCCTCATAAATCAGCAACAAATATGTGACTACTTGGTATTGTATGCATTGTATTGACTGACTGACTCACTGACTGACTGACTGACTTAGTGTAAACATATTTGTATGCATGTATGTACGTGTTACAAATGGCGCGAAAATGATGGCAAACTTAAAGCGTTACAAAACTGACAATATCTACACACACACACACACACACACACAAATCTGACTTTTATTCACACTTGAATGATGCGCCGCCGCCGTCACACCAAATGACATTTTGTTTTGCAAACACAGATTCAAACAGACAAGAGAGCAACAGTAACAACATAAAGAACAACAACAACAACAAATATAACAATAAATACAATTCATCAGCTTAATCGTTATAGAAATGAAAATAACAGCAGCAGCAACAACAAAACAGTATAGGTTACATCGTCTGCTTGAGTAAAAATTGTTGTGATTACTGCCTTGGTTGTATGTATGTTGTATGATAGCTCGCAAACGACAATTGCTATACGATGACGTGCCCATATAAACAACGACAAGCGAAAACACCATCAATAACAACAACAACAACAACAACAACAACAATAACAGCGACAGTTCCAGTAGTCGATGAAATCGGGATTAAAATCAGCCAACAGCAGCAGCAGCAGCAAACAGCAGCAGTAGCAATATAAGTTGCTGCCGCTCTTGCTATTAGTGGTGCTGTTAACGTGCCCTGTGTTACGAATGCGCTTTGGTTAAATAATGTGCCGTGATTATTTTAAAATCAAAATTCATGCATACAAATACAATTTAACGATATTTCCTATGCCACACCATACCACTCTAGTTCTTCCTTTGTGAGTGACATTTTTTTTTTTTGTGCACTCTTATTCTGTCACTGCTTCAATAAAGCATTTAAATAATAGGTATTTGTATTTGTTAGCAAATTCAAATTTACATATTTATACAGGAATAGACAATAACAACAACAACTGTACAAGCAAATTTCGCTTTCTCGTCTACGAATTTTGATATTTTATTCATGTCTACAGAGGCATATATATTAAATATGTAATAGAAATGCAATGCTATAACCACAACAACAACAACAACAACAGAAGCAGAACTTAGGAAAAATATAGGGTGTGGTGAAGTGTTGGTACCGGAGTTACTACAATCCAAGTCACTCTTAGGAACTCATAACCTAAATAGATTTGAGGATTGTATGAAGTTAAACAAGCATAACTTAAGGCTGAACTAACACCTGACAAAACTGGGAATTTACTCGAATGAAATTTGTAGGTTTTTGCGGGGAGGAGGATGAAACCTCGACACATGTGCTGGAGCTGTGCCCCGCACAATACTACATTTCATAGAGGATGTTGGACTTGAAGAAATACTTTGAACCAAAATGAAGGGGGCATGATATATCATATAGGTCGCGGTGCTACATTCCCATTAACAATAATAATAATAATAATAATAATACCTTGATTTTAGCTTCTTAACATTTTTGACAAACGCACTTACTTTCTACCTACAGCCATTAAGGGGGCTCCCATAGAAGCGACCCCTATTTCACGCAAACATTTCTCCTGTACACAGTTACCTTATATTTTGCCATCTTAGGAAGATCCCGTACAAAATGATTATAAATGTGATGTGATGTAAAATTAAAATATTTTACAAAAATTTCAGGTTTCAATAAAATTGGAAAATACTACTCAGAGACCAAGCAAATAATGCCGCGCATGTATACGAAGTACATATACGATAAGTTAGCCTTCCGGTCGATCCCAACTAGTCTGCTTATTTTATTATTATTTAACTTTATTGTTGGAGTGGGGGAAAAAAATAGAAAACAACGGCTAAATTAAAAATCTTGCTCCAAATTCATTAATTTCACAGCCCACTCACGAACAGTTTCAACAAAATCAACCATCGTCATAAGTGTGATACGAGTAAAGAGTAGCAATAAATAAGTAACAACAATAATAATTTATATTTTCTTACAACTATTGCTTTTGCTATAATATATTATATAAAACGTGATATTACTCTTTTTTTTCGTACTATACTACGTTACACATTTTACTCAATATAAAATTGCAACTTCATCATCATCATCATCATCTTAAATCCATCGCAAAAGTCATCAACCATGCCATTTCATTCAATCATAAGTGAGAAAAATCTAATAAACATTTTATATGTTAGTACGTACGATACCTTCACCTAATCACAGAGAAATGGCAGCAACAATACTAAAAACCAATAACTTCTGTGCATGCAGACAAGACAGCAAGCAATTCAGTGAAGCCATTAGGGAACTCCTTGCTCGAAAAAAACATTGTTTTTTCATCTGAGTATTTATTTTTGTTGCTGCATAGCCTGTAGTAAATAGAGTGGCATTATTGTTAAATATACTAGACGCTGATGTAGTCCAAAGTAAGTGCGTTTAGAAATTTATGAAAAGAAAATTGATTTAAGAGGTTTAATTCAGATTTGACTGAATTAATTAGTTGATGATTGACTATGACGCTGAAGGTAAATGATTTCATAGTTGGGAATATAGTCAGTGCTGAAGCATTTCAAAATATATGTATATTGTATGGGAAGATCGTAATCCAAGGTAATCCAATTTTTGGTGATCCATTCTAGTTTGCATATTCTAATTTAAAAAAGGATGCAGAACATCGAATGTAAGTATTGAATATGGCTCTCACTAGGTTTGACTACATTTGGTTTAATCTATGCTTTAGTGCTTAGAGTAGACTCACATTGCATAGGGTCACCACATCTCAGTACGCGAGCCCATACTCCTGTGTATTTATTGTTGTTTATTACAATTGTTATTATAGTTATTATCATTTTGTTGTTGTATATACAATATATTTACACCAAAAACTGACTATTATATATCAGTTCTTCAAAGAGAGCCAAATACATATATGCTTGTATCGTATGTAGTAGATATATTTTAGAGCAAATGTAACAACACAATCAGCTACACCTATTGTAACAAATTAATAGCAAATCCGACAACAACAACAATAACAATAAAAAATCACTTAAAATTTGAACGAAAAATATCATTGCAACTCTATACGTATAACAATAAAATACACACACGAGCATAACAACAACAACAATAGTCAACTTCATACATATTTTCCTATTACTTTTGAGAAATCGGTGTTGGTGACGCCCACATAATTAGTTGCATTATCTATATATGGATGTTCAACATACATTAGGGCATAGGAAATTTTATTGGAATTGGAGTCTTTATCAAGTCTGTGGCAAAAAAAAAAGTAGCCAATATTTGACGAAATCAGAAAATCAAAAAAAAAATGTTATGTAAAACAAACGATTTATGGCTAAGCTCAATCACGGGCAAAACCCATCAATAAATATTTCCAAAGCCGGATTGGAGCCGCCCAAACTGTAGAAATGAAGAAGAAGTGGAATTTATCCTAAATTTTATGGCCGATGATTTGTCGCTGTCATCAGAAACATCTGCCTCTGAGTTTCTATAGTTTTAATAACCCCTCAAATCCCTCAGCAGTAAGTTGAAGGAGTCTCATATGCTACATTCGGAGCTTCTACTGATATGGGACTCTTAGTTTAAAGCGGTCTCGCCATAAGTGCAGAATAGTCCACTTAAAGGGGAAAAAATATTTTTCGTATATAGCCTTTTTTTGTGAATATAAAAAACGAAACATTATTTGTCGCTAACGCCCATATAAGGCGTGGCTCAAATTTGAGATCGAAATTAAAAATTTGTTCTTACAATATGAGTATCAAAAGAAATCAATATCAATAATATTTATAGCCTATTTTGAATATTTTAAAAATTATGATCAAAATAAAATATTTGAAAAATTTTTTTTTCAAAAACCAATTTTTTCTAAAATAATCACTATTGAGCTATTAAAAAATTTTGAAATTTTGAAAACTTTTTTTAAACTTGTGACCCTTCCTAATATATTTATATAAGCATATTTATATATTATAATCGTTATTATTGGTGCCGTGGCTCAGTGGTTAGTGTGTTGGCCTTCTGATCTGTAGGTCGTTGTTCAATCCCCCCGGCTGATGCATAACAAATTTAATATCGAAAAGATTTTTCTTTCGAACGGTATCCACCTGTCGGCAAGCAATTGGCAATTCTTCCGACAGTAACAACTTGCCATGAAAAAGCTTCTAAAAGAACTCTGTGACAAAGCCCAGAAAAAGTAATGTCACAAGGGTTCTGCCGTTCGGATCCGGCTAACATAAGTAGGGCCCTTCTAATACTGTCCAAATTTAACACGCACAAAAGCAATGGAAGAGAAGCTCGGCCAATGAGCCTTTCGGTGCTATTAGTTCCACATATATATATATAATCGTTATTATTTGCAAGTTTCCTCCTTTACTTCTTCTAACACCCTCTGAAGAAAATTTTTATATTAACTCAATCATAAAATTGATTTTAAATGTTAGATTTGATATAAGGTTTTGCATTGAAGGCAATGCAAAACCAATGCATTATTTTACATGAAATATTCAATATTTAATACAAATTTTCCCTTTCTTTTTACTACAAACATATATCGATCATGTAGGTGTAAATTGGCACGTTCATACTAGTACGTGTACATGCAACAGATTTTAACAACAATATAAATTAACTTACTATAGTATACAAAGATAGTAATAAATAACTATTATAACATCAATTTTAACAGTCAGCTATAGTCGGTTTAGTTAACTCGTACGTCTGAAAGGTGTGAAGTTTACGCACTCAATTATGACAGGTGATTATTAAGTTACGTGTATGAGTAACTATACATATTGTTTGAAAGACGAACCATATCCTTCCATAATATGACGTGCATAGCACATAAATAACAACAGCAAAACAAAATGTATGAATTTGAAGACATAACAATAAAAATCTAAAAATTTTTTCATACAGCCACATAGCTTGAAAGCAAAATGCAACATCTTATGTTGCATGTCATGTCAATGAGTTGGTCTTTCATAAATGCTCTACGACCTAAATTTACCAAGCTCCATATGGAATTCTCCTCATCTGAAAAGATAACCTTTTAAACAAAAGTCTTTTCAGCTGCTCTAAAACCCAAACAGGAAAACCATATCGAAGTGAACTGAATTTTAATATTGAGTTCATATTTCCATTTATAGCACTCATACGAAGACATGGAAAAGCAAATACAATATATAGCTGACCAGAATCATGATCTGAATCGATTTAATCATATCAGTATGTAGACAACCCATTTATCTGTAAGTCTATCTCTCTGTTCGCACGATAAATGTCAAACTTGCCGATGGATTGAGCTGAAATTTGTCACATATGATGACATTTATCAATCAACGAACGAGTTCGAGAATGGCCTTAATAGAATCAAAACCACGCCGATCTCTCATACGAAAATGAAAGGATATTGAATTAAGATTGGGTTTATAAAATTGATCACGAAATTGATATATTAAAAAATGGGTGTAATAGAACAAAAAACACGCCTACTTCTCTTACAAAAATACACAAATTAGAAGTGAAAATATCGTAATAAAATTTGATATATTTAATTAGTCTGACAGACACCATCGGATGAAAACCAACTAAGTATAATTTATGTACTTTTGAGCATAATATTTAGAACTTTAGTTATTTTGATACAAGAACACAGAAATTTTTACCCAATTATCAGATCTTAAAAATATTGTGATATTGATAAATTATGTAGTTAAGCTCGATTTAATTCGTGGGAGTTCTTTACAATATTAACTAATGGCAATTACTAAATATTCACCTAACAATAGTAGCAACAGCAAGTTTTTGTTATTGTTACTAAAGCTGTTATGATCAATACAACTATTAAATAAATATTTATGTATGCAACTTTATGTCTATGTACTCTATAGGCACTTACTTCTTACCTTCTTTTCAGCGACCATTCAATATCAACTGCTTGTCTACACATTGTATAGTCAGCTTGTAGCATTATCATCATCGGACTTGATCATCTGCCAATCTATTCTTACTCACTCACACAGTCACGTACATATAACAATAATAATAATAATAGTAATATGTAGTAACAACACTAACAACAACAATAACAACAATTCAATTCAATTTTTTTATAATGGGGTGGCAATCACTTTAGCTTTCATTGAATGCATAGTGTTGTCTGGTGCAACATAATGTTATTATTGCCATTGCCATTGTTGTTGTTGTTGTTGTTGATTCTAACTTTCAATACTTCAATATATGTGAATAAACAATAATCACTATATAACTGGGCAGTAAATAAAACGTTTAGGCCATATTATTAAATAATAATGGCTGTTTGCGTGCCCAGCACAGCAGCCAGAGCTGAAGGATATCTGTTCACAAGTGGCAGACAAATTCATATACATGTATATATGTATGTATATCGTATGTCTTCAATCAATGCTAAAGCACTTTCAATTCAACACAATAGTAGGTACTCATTCATTTAGACATATAGTCAATCATCATCATCGTCATCATCATCATCATCACAGTCATCATCAATAAGAGCGTCAGTGGCATCAGACGGCAATGTTCAAATTATTAGTTGCTTATTATTACCTTGTTGTTGCTGTTGCGATGATTGTTGTTGTTGTTGTTGCTGTTGTTATTGTTAACAATCAATTAAGAAAATAGTAAGTTGTTGTCTTGTTGATCATGCGTTTATGCTAAATGTTAGGGTTGGCCATCAGCTGGCCAATATACATAATTATTGTATATAATGTATGTACATAAATGTAAGCAGTAAGTAAGTTTAATGACAACAACGACGACGACGACGACGACGACGCCGACGCCGACGACGACGACTATAATAATGCCTATCACATATGTATTGATTAAGTCGTTCATAAGTGCCTGGATTATTTGTATTTTTTTTTTTTTGAAGCGCCAGAAAAGGATTTTGCACCCACAAGAGTCAGAGTAAGCTCATGATCCTGCAACGTAATTCTGCTTATCATGATTGTGTTGGTAACTCTTACCAAAATCATAGTTAAATATCAGCTATGGTAAAAAGAAATCCATTATTTTTCCAATATATGGCTTTAGTAATCTGTATCTGTATCTGTATCCTACTAAGTAAACTTTTCAGGCAGTTTTATGATTGCTCGACTCAGTATTGTTTGAGCGCGCGTCAAAAATGGACACCAGTAAAAAAAAATACGACATATTTTACAGCTTTTCTTCGATAAAGGCGAAAACGCAAGCCAGACGGCTGAAAAAGTGAATAGTGTTTATGGTCCTGATACTGTAACATCCAATCATGTGCAATTTTGGTTTCGTCGATTCCGTTCCGGTAATTTTGATGTCAAAGATGCACCACGCTCTGGAAAGCCAATTGTCGAAAAAATCGATAAAATAATGGAAATTCGTAGAGTCTGATCGTTATGTAAGCACTGTTTCTATTACCCAGGAGCTAAATATTGCACAAAAAAACCGTTTGGAATCATTTAAATAAGGCTAGATACAAAAAGAAGCTCGATATATGGTTGCCACACGGAAAAAAAAAACCTCATGGACCGAATTTCCATCTGCGTATCGCAACAAAATTGATCCATTTCTGAAGCGGATGGTTACTGGTGGTGAAAAGTGGGTCACGTACGACAACGTCAAGCGAAAACATTTGTGGTGAGCCGGCGCAAACGGTGGCGAGGCCAAGATTGACGGTCAGAAAGGTTTTGATATGTGTTTGGTGGAATTGGCAGGGAATCATCTACTATGAGCTGCTCCCCTACGCCCAGAAACTCTTAACTCGGATCTGTACTGTCAACAATTGGACGGTCTGAAGGAAGCAATCGCGCAGAAGCGGCCATCTTTGGCCAATAGAAGAGGAATTGAGTTCCATCAGGACAACGCCAGGCCACACACATCGATAGTGACTCGCCAGAAGCTCCGGGAGCTTGGTTGGGAGGTTCTTATGCATCCACCTTATAGTCCGGACCTGGCACCAAGTGATTATATTTGTTCTTGTCTATGTCGAATGATTTTGCTGGTGAAAAATTCGCCTCAAGAGAAGCTTGTGAAAATCGACTGTCTCAGTTTTTTGCCAATAGAGACGAGGGTTTTCTATGAGAGTGGCATTATGAAATTACCGTCAAAATGGCAACAATTTATCAAATAAAAGGATGCATATTTGACCCAAATCGGATCATTCTAACTATACTAAATAAAACCTTCAATTTAATGTAAATATAATGGATTTCTTTTTACTAGACCTTATATTTGACTAAAGACCATGTAAAATTTAAGTCTCCATCCTAAGATCTTAGCCTTTCTAATTCATTGTGGTGTACGAATTTTATCCGGCAATCTTATACACAGCTATGAAACGCATTAATTACTGACCTGCGTTGTTTCAGCTATTGAATGAAAATTATTGGTACACCATCTCCAATATGTTACATTCTTCATTTTGTGTGACAGTTTACGCAGTATTACGCAATACGCCACTACGTCATACACATTTATCAATGTATTCGTGGTCATTTTTGGTCAAAAGAAATTTATTAGCATTTCCATTTTTATTTTTATACAAGACAATAATTTCACATTGAATAAATGTTTCAATTAATTTAATATATAGGCACTAGTAGCTGTAGTAATAGTAGTATGTAGTAGTGGCAACATCATTCATACTTCCTGTAATGAAAAATGTCACTTTGTTCCTTTTTTTTTATACACATACAATAATTAATTTGGCAATGCCGTTAGTTTGTTATATAAATTCAGCGCAGATGACGTACATACTAGCGACATAAGTGACATAAACAAAAACAATAAAGTCTATTAAGCCAAAAAGTGTGTTGGGCAGCAATATACACATACTAGCATCAACATCATTATCAACATCATCATCATCATACAATTGCAATCGCATACAATTAAAGTAGTTATTATGGCATC
Source organism: Megamerina dolium (assembly GCA_963854835.1). Taxonomy (NCBI): domain Eukaryota; kingdom Metazoa; phylum Arthropoda; class Insecta; order Diptera; family Megamerinidae; genus Megamerina; species Megamerina dolium. The sequence goes on from OY978528.1 coordinate 4,973,583, forward strand.
ATTAATCATAGCACCGATTAATGACTCTTTACTCTACATGGCTTCTTCTTGACGACGACGACGTCTACTCTTAGTGTACTGCTAGTACTTACTGCTAATACTTTGTGCAGCACAGCACGCTAATACAAAATATCATAACACGTTACCATTAAAGTAGCATAATTTCTTTGTAAATGTTTTTATTTTTTTCACCATTATTTTTTTTGTTTTTTCTGTTTTTTCTCTAATTTTGTTATTATTATTTGGATTTTTAAAAACTACTCATATCATTAAGAGTGTGTACGTACACAGCACAAGCACAAGCAATTGCTATTATTATTACTACTGTGATTGCTACCTTTAACTGATCTCCTAATATGTATTATCTCTACTGCAGTTATTGCTTCTGGTATAATTTTGTAACACCTCAAATAGTAAGTATTTGTAACCGTAAAAATAATTTTTTATAATGATAATTTAATTGTTTTAATATCATAATTTTACATACTCATAGAAATTATTCGAATAAATAATTAATAAGAATTACTTAATTAAAATGAATATTTTTTGGGTTATATTGAGCTATTATATAGGTATATGCAATATTGTAGTGTCTTATAAATAATAGATGCTACCTACGAATGTGTAAAGTGAATTTGTCTACTTTATCGCTATTTATGTCCTTAATATAACATCACAATGAAGAAGTGTGGAATATCGTAATTTAGTACAATCTATGATATATGTATAATTCAATAATCTTTCATATTCAAATAGAAGAATCTTAGGTATACATTCGATGAATAAAATTAATTTAAGCATGAGTTCACTCTCATACAACGAATATCACTCCCAAGGACAATGGGGCAATGGAAATGGAATATCACAAAATGTAGCTTTCTAGCATGAGGAAATAGAAGAAAGCACGGAAATTCTTATTAAATCATTATTATGGCTCGATAAACTCAAATGAGAAATACAGATGCGAAATAAAGGCGAAACAGATGCAATTTGATCACCGTGGGGATTCACCGTATTCAACAACATACTTTTGTATGGGAGGTAGACGTGGTTTTTATACGATTCAGACTATTTTCGAAAGTGTCGATTAATTCGTAAATTTAAGCTTCAGAACTTAATATTTTCAAGTACAAAATGCGAAAAACACATCCAACAACATATTTTTGTTGGGGAGGTACGCGTTGTTTTCATATAATTTCGTTCATTCACTAATATATCTCTTCGTTAGCCACTACAGTGCGACTACACCCTATCCGTGGAGGCGGCTAGAAACAGACTCTAGCTTAGAATCGTCTATGCTTGAGTACTGGCAAATGGTAGTCGGGAGGAGAGATGCAAACTCTCTAAAAAATGCCCCAAATCTAAGGTGAAACAGCATATGCCGATAGATGCATGGCCGTGGGGGTGCACAGTCTTACTATGCGAACTCAGAATACCTTCTGCCCCCTTCTATGTTAAGTTAGGCTTCCCTTGGCAATCTATCTATCGTACTTCTATCGTACTTCCAGACTACTCAGATAGCCAAGCTGCCATCAAATCTCTCTCCTCATGGAAGTTCTTTTCCAAACTAGTCAGCGAATGCTTCCTTATCCCACAAAAACTTTCTATGCAAAATACGGTCACATTATGTTGAGTGTCAGGGCACAACGGAATTGAAGACAATGAAGTGGCGGACGATCTAGCGAGAGCTGGCTCGTATTCTCCACTGACTGGCCCAGAACCTTTCTGTGGCATAAGCTGGATATCTGCCAAAGCTATGAGAGAAAAACATTGCCATCAAGCGCCAAGCGAAACCACTCATCAGGTTTGATAAAGCTTTTGACAGAATTAGCCTTAGGAGAACGAGTCTTCTATTTCTATTTCTATTTCTCAGGACATAATTGGTTAAAGTACCACCTTCACAAAATGGGATTATCCTCTGACACGTAGTGTTGACTCTGTCTGAAGGCGGATGAAAAATCGAATGTCCAGTCTTGGCCAGGCGTCGCCTCAAACACTTTCAGCTGAGTTTCCCAACAGCAGCTTCAATCATCAAAAGTTCGACAAGATCAATTCTAACTTTTATTAAAAAGGTAGAGGAGATTCTAGTGTCGTAACCAAGCTTGGGTCCAAAAGACCTCGTGTGGTCGCAGTGGCCGTAACTCTTGTGGCTGGTCCTCAGAAGTATGAAGTATAGCAGTGATTCAAATCTTGATATTGAAGATCTTCAATTGCAAAACTGAAAGACAGGTCAGCTAAAACTTAAAACATCTCCAAGAAATTCAAATATTAATATTTCTTCCAAATGCATTATAGGGATAATTAGAATCGGAAGGATGACCTTCTGGCTTTTATTGCCAATGAAAGAATATTTAATAATTAAATAATTAAATTCGAATATTCCTTATGCTTTTCGACATAAGTACAGTATAAATTAATCAAATACACCATACTTATATTTACTTATATATTAATTGTAAAAAAAAAATTATTGAAAATAATAAATCCCCTAATAGTAAAAAAAAAAATAATAAAATTATCCAAAAATCTCCAAAATATCATTGATCATCATTGCTGTTCATTGATGTACATTCAAGTACATTCTTAGCCAAATGTAGGTAAAATATGCCCTAAAGATGAACCTGTTACTTTAATCAACTAGTAGTATTGGGACAAAGGTAAGGGGATAATGGTTGAAATAAAAAAAAAATATTAATCGATCTATGCGGTCAAAGCTAAAAACTTCAGCAATAGCCGCAGCAGCCATTAAGGCATTCATAATTATTGAAATCGAAGAAACCGAAAAAAAAAAATTAAAACTAAAATCTGTAACAATTAGTGCTGACTGCTATTGCTGACTGCCACTGACTACTATTGACTACTATTGACTGACTGCTGACTGCTGATGTTGCCGCTGTTGTTTTTTTTTTTTTTTGGCTACTAATCGCTCACTATTACATATTATAATTATTATTAAGCTTCAGAAGCTTTAACAAGGCATACAATCAGCATAGCCATACATCAAATCAAATTATTCATTTATATGTATATTACGATTTCGGTTCGTTTTGGTTTAAAATGTTGTTATTTTTTTTTTCATTTTTGTTCATTTCTTTTTTAATTTCATATATTTCATTTAATATTGCTGGAAAAGCTATAATTAAAATTAACACAAACGATGAAACCCCCAACAGCTTCCTATTTAACAAAGTAGTCGTAGCAGCAGCAACAGCTTGAGTATAAAATATTCGGTGGCAACGAACGCCTAACATTAAAAGCAATATATATATATACATGCTGGATAGAGAGAAGATATTGAAGAACTAAAGATCCATAACCGACCAATATGAATATAATAAAATATAAATTTTTGTAAAAATTATATGATCAAGCGGTCAAGAGTTTTGTAGTAGCAACATTTAGAAGCACATTGTTAGATACTCCCAAAGAAGAGACCATGAAATATACGGTGGCTCTTCCACCGTACGTATCTACATACATACGCATAATTAGTATTAGAAACAACAACAACAACAATAGCAACAACAACTCAATAGCAATAATATCATACCATCTCACACACTGATTGAAAAGCTACAAAAAAGCATTTTAAGGCCATTAATCACAATTATCGCCACATGCTACATATAGCACACATATACAGGTACATCTACATATGCCAGATGATCATCACATCACAGATGATCAGCAGCGATCTTTTGTTGCTGCTGTTGTTATTGTTGTTGTTGTTGTTGTTGTTACTGATTTTAATATCTTGAAACCCCCAGATCATACATAGTAGTAGCCACATTGCACACAAGTACGATTACAAATTGTAGCGCGATCACCAGTGTGTGATCACCACCAACTGCTGTCAGCCGCCGGGCGGGTGCTAATTTCTTTTTCTTTTCTTATACTTTAATTTGTGTTTTTTTCTAAATATTTCATGGAATCGACTTATTGTTGAAATTATTTTCTTTTTTTTTTTTGTTTTGCATCAAATTTTTGGCAAAGAGCTTCAGCGTAAAAGAAGAAGCATTAACCTGTGTGATCATTGATGCCTCAATGGCAGCTACTGATCTTGATGGCAAAATGTTTTAATAAATTTATTTTAGACTTTAAATTGAGCACAAATGTGTTTAATATTGATTTTTTTTTTTTTTTTGTAATTAGTTAAGCTGTTTTCTGTTTTTTCTGTTTTCATACAAAAATCGATTTTTCATTTTGATTCAAATAAAAAAAAAAAATATTATTTTTTTTCTATGATCTCTTTGTATTGTTATGGTTAGTATTATTATTGCTGTTAGTACTACTATTGTTGTAATTGTTATTGCTACTGTGCTACAGGGCATTTGGAGCGTATAAGCATTCAATACTTTGATCACTGACGATCACTAACAACGATCACTTAAATTTTGTATAATATTAAATCGTAAAGTATATGGCGGCCAGAAAGCTAAGAGCAAAAAAATAAAAAACTATTTCTTTTGACATTTGAACTGAATATTTAAAACGTTGTTCTTTTGTTTTTCAGATAATCAGATATTATGCATTACATTTTCTCTATACAAATTGAGCTTTTCAATGTAATGTGTGTGTGCGTGCCCTTTCATTAGTAACACGCGCCGGTTTTGTTATTATTATTATTATTTTTTTATTATGTTTAAGCTACTTTCTATGGATTAGTTATATTGTTAAATTATTATGATGCTGATAATCATAATGAAGTTGATGATTATGATACCCAAGTATATTCGGTTACTCTCTCTTGCTCTCTTCTATTGTTTTTAAACTATATATATTTTTGATGGTATTTCATTTGATAAATTATTATGTAAAATGTTAATAATACGCTGTCAAATTATGATCCATTTTGGTATACTGAAGAGAGCTATGAGTACGATAACGGAACTCAATAGAGGTGATATAAGTATAAGAAATAATTCAGAGGGCAAAAGTAATACAAAATCAATTAAAGAAATTTCAATTAGTAACTAAATACTATATATTATTTAACTGAAGAGCATATACTTAGTTGCATATAAAGTATATATGAATATACTTGACTAATAGTTGCAATTGCTTTTAGCACTGGTTTTTTTTTTTAGATAGAATTTTTTATTCAATATAATTTATTATTAAAGAATTTTTGTAAGATACCGCCTATTTACTAGATATATAACAGCATATACTATATTCAAGTATTATCATACGGCTAAACTAAATGAGCGACTTAGTAAGAATGAGTTGAGTATGAATGAGTTGAGTATGAATGAGTATTTGAAACGAGAAAATCACTCAACCTCTAAAAATATATTATAGTTGCAGCAAGCATTCTATTCTATGAAATCTCCTTTAAGAAAGTTAATGTATTTTTTTCGAATTAATATTGAACACAACAAATTGCATGGGAGCTACACATGCGATGTCGAATCTATAATTTGACACTTTGAGTACGAAATTTGATAATTATTAGAATCAAAAACGATTGTATTTGATAAAAAATGATGGAGTTTAAGAATGGATGTAATTGGATAAAAACTACATCTACGTCCCATACAAAAGTATGATTTCAAATGTATTTTTTTACATTTTGCACATGAAAATATAATGTTAGCAAGTTCAAATTCAGTGTACACAGTTATTTTTGATAAGTAATGAATCAGTTTAAAAACTATTAAAATCAAATGAAAAATACGCCCAGCTCCCATAGAAAAGTATGATTTCAGAGGTATATTATCACATTTTTCACATGAAAAAATAGAGCTATCAATGTGAATCTTGATATATGAAATACTACTTATTAAATTATATGTATGTATAAAAATGGGCGTACTTGGATATAAACTCCACCTACGTCACATACAAAAGCATGATTTGAAATGTATTTTTTCACACTTTGCACATGAAAATATAATGTTAGCAAGTTTAAACTCCAGTATAAACGATTATTTTTACGAACTAATGAATATAGTTTAAAAATTAATAAAAGCAGATGAAAAATACGACCAGCTCCCATATAAAAGTATGATTTCAAAGGTATATTTTCACATTTTTCACACGAAAAATTAGAGCTATCAATGTGAAACTTGGTTTATAAAATACTACTAGTTAAATTATATGCGAGATTGAAAATGGTCATAATTGGATAAATAATACACCTACATCCCATACAAAAGTATGATATCAAATGTATCTTTTTCACGTTTTTCACACGAAAATGTAACGATATCAAGCTAAAACTCAGTACATATAGTTATTTTTACTAAATAATCTATAAACTAGAGAATGGTTCAAATCGAATAAAAAACACGATTACCTCCCATACAAAAGTATGTTGTCAAATGTATGATTTCAGATTTTACGTATGACAAAAAGAATATTTATGAAGTAAAAATTTGATGCATATAATTCTCAGCTGTCTTTCTTGATATCACTCAAGCTTTCGATAAAGTATGGCACGATGGCCTTATTTACAAACTCAAACTATTACTGCCTGCAAATGTCTCCTCATTGCTTAGTTTCACAAGCAATGTGAAGCGTACATCACAAGGATTACACAACAAATCCATTGGATATTCACGCTGGCGTTCCTCAAGGAAGCGTTTTGGGTCCCTTACTGTATCTCTTATACACTTCAGATATGCCCAACAATAACTATACATTCATATCGACTTTTGCTGATGATACGGCAATATTGTGCTCTCGCTCTAACCCCATAGAAGCTACTAAACTCCTGCAGACTCATGTCGATTCTCTCGAAATCTGGCTAGCAAAATGGCGTATAAAAGTCAATGAATCAAAGAGCGTACATGTAACCTTCACGCTAAGGCTAGATACATGTCCCCCACTTAAAATTAATGGCCCATCAGTTCCACAATGTTCCTCAACAAAGTACTTGGGTATTCACCTCGACAGAAGGCTGACATGGAAAAATCACATAGAGGCAAAGAAAACTCAGATCAAGCTTAAAATGAATCAGTTATGGTGGCTGTTACACAAAAGATCAAAGTTGAATCTGGAATACAAAGTGCTATTATATAAAGCAATCCTGAAACCAATCTGGACTTATGGTATTCAGTTTTGGGGCACCGCATCTCCCTCTAATATCGAAAAATTGCAGCGAATACAATCCAAGTGTCTGCGAATTATTGTAAACGCGCCTTGGTATATGAGGAACGTTAACATCCATCGAGATTTAAATGTATCCACAATTTCTGAGGAAGTTGCAATGTCCTGCAGAAGCTACATTCAAAAATTACACAATCATCCGAATCCCCTTGCTAGGCAATTGTTGCTGAGCAAGGGGCATCGTCGATTAAAAAGAAAAGACACACTGAATATGCTGTAAAATTGCTACATCTCGCGACTCACCAAATTGTGATGGAACGTAGGGGATATCACATAGTTTTATTTAGTTTGTAAGATTTGAATACTTATTGTTAGTTTCTTGTATTTAAGAAAGATTCAATAAAAAAAAAATAAGCTAACAAAAAAAAAAAAAAATATAATTCTAATTGTTTATGAACAAACAAGCCTGAAGATGGAGACAATCGTACGAAAAAAATACCTTCCTCCCATAGAAAAGTACGTTTTGGAACACTTACATATTAATACTTGATGCTATAGAAGTGAAACTTAGTACATACGAGTATTTTTAATAGAAAACATGAAATAAAATAAGATAAACTGAATTCGGTAAAAACCACTCCCACATCCCATACAAACATATGCTTTCGTTTGTATATTTTTTACACTTTTCGCACGAAAATATAAAGATATGATATACAATTGAAACTTGGACTATATTTATCAATAAATGCATAGATTTAACAATCGCCGCATGAAAACTACGTTTACCTTACATTACTGTTTGTAATTTTCTCCACTCTTCGTCCGAAAATACAAAGCTCTGAAGCAAAAAACAAGCAAACGATAATGTTCCAATGTTCTTGCATTTATCAAGCAGTTAAATTGAGCATATACATATTTCATCACTGTGACAATGACAAATCGTAATCAATGAGTGTCATATCACTTTTCGATTGAGTTGCCAACAAATAGACATCGTTTACAATAACCCAATCTAAGCGAATCTAATGAATATATTTTCTAATCCGAATTTAAGACGTCATTATTAACTTTCACACATTTCAACATACTCCATTCAATGCTTGTGTGCTCTGTGTTCATATGCGTCAAATAGAAATTGTTAATATTTAACTACTTTATTTTGAGTTCAATACAAAAATATGCCAAACTATTTAGAGAAGGAAAAATTGTTTATTACGTAGACTTAAAATACTAATATCCACTTTCTTTCCTTACCTCATTTACGTGTACGTACGATAATATATAGTACAGTCATCACTCACTTTAAACAACTGCTGCAATGCTGTAGACCAAAATCCAACAAAAAATTAGCAACCAATTGTTTTAAGAAAAAAAAAAAACGAAGAAATGAACGGCACTGAAATTAACTGAAACCGCAGAAAAATAGTTGCAACATATAACCATAAGAGTATAAACAGCCCATGTAATCCCTCCTGACTGCAGTATCTCGAGTAAGAAAAGTATGTGAACTAAGAAGCACAATCCCACACACACACACATACACACATATGCTTACACATAAAATATTCATACTGAAAATTCCATAAATCTTCTAAATTCATTGTTCCATCAAGCAGCAATGAATACAAGCAGCACCAAATGCTATGGCAAGGTTATGAAATTCGCAAAAATACACTTGCCGCGCAATGGTGCATCAACTAAAAGATGAGGAGCAAAAAAAAAAATTTAAAAAAAGAAGCCACAACAACCGCATACACTTGACATATGAATTTCAAAGATATTTTTCTGCGCACACAAAATTTTATGAGCCCAACAATCACAACACACACACACACACACACTGCTGACATCGACTAGAGTTTTGTTACATGCAAACGTGCAGCAACAACAAATAGCAACAGCGACGTCAACATTCCACAACAAAAATAAAAATGAAAAAAAAAAAAAAAATCAAAATATACATCACTTTTCTGCTCCATAAAAGAGATGAAAGCCGCCTTAAGAAGAATTCATCAGCCAATCTATGTATGTATGTGTGTGACCTAAGCACTTGAACTATTGCATGTACGAATATACGAGCAGTACGTATACGTAAAAACGTATATGTACAAAAAACCATATGAATATGCATTTGTATAGGTAAGGTATGGTTAAGACCATTTGCATTGATGGATTGATATTTTGGTCAGTGCTGTTTGCTGTGATGTACGAATATTGATGTATGGTAAGCATCTGGTATGTTAGCTGGATGGATTCATGGCAGCAATGGTACTTGTATACTTGTATACTATAAAGATAGGTAGATGTCGACTTGATTAGATGAATGGTTCATGAAATGTGTGCGCGAGCTAAATTCGACTATGTGACTCAAAGTCTATAAACTACATACGCTCATAGATATTCGTAAATAAAGACGCCATTTTCCGCTCATCATTGATTGAATAGATGACGGCAATGATGGCTCTAATACGAAATAGGAATTTCATTCTATGACTGCGTATCATCGTCATACTATAAAATGCTGCCCTCTAGGAAAGTGATTAACTCGCAAAAGATTTCAAAAAACTGTTCGAATAGCTTTTGTATATGACTCTTAATTAGGAATCGAAAAGAATAATTGTTTTGAAAAAAATCTATGAAAATCAATATTTCCTAAATTTTCACCCAACAGAGCAGTATACCGAGAATTTTATCCAAATCCTCCCATTTTCGAACTCATCTATTTACTAGCAAATATAATCGTATAGACAAAATTTTAGCTTGATAACTTTATAATTTTATGCCCCAATCGTAAAAACACTCATTCAAACAGTTACTTTTGTATGGCGAGTAGGCGTAGTTTTTATACGGCAACTCCGATTTGCACACATACTCATACATTGCTGAAAATAATAAATAATCGCATGTGTCAAACTTCAGTCCTATATCTTTATATTGTATATTCGTACTGAAAGTGCAGTCGTGAATATTATTATTATTGTTATTATTATCGTTGGGGGGATGTTGCACCGCGACCTCTAAGATCTATTGTACACCCTTCGCGGAGCTTTTGTTAAGTGATAATTCAGCCTACAGTGCACTGTTAATAATCCCTTAATGATTCTCAAGTTGTTCTTCGTTAGATTCATACAGTCCTCGTAGCGTTTTAGGTTGTATGTCCCTAGCACTAGTCTGCAGTGTGTTAACCCCGGTAAGTTTTCTCAGTATAAGCCTCAGTATAAGCCTCAGTATAAGCCTCTTTGTCTCTTCTTCCCAGATGATACGGGAGATGTTACGTGTTAAAGTCGTGAACATACTTTTGTATGAGAGATAGGTGTGGTTTTTATTCGAATTTGTCTATTTTCGAACTCTGCCATTCGTTAGGAAATTTAGTAATGTACACAAAATTTCAGTTCGATAACTTCATGTTTTCATGCGCTTAATAGTCAAAATATCCATACGGAAACATATGTGTGGTATGGTAGGTAGTCATATTTTTAATCCGATTTTGACCACTTTCAAATATATTCATTAATTGATAAACAAAAATGCATGTGCTTAGTTTCAGCCTGATAACTGCATACTTTAGTGGACTAAAACTTGCATTCAAAACATACTTTTGTATGGTGTGTAGACGTAGTTCTCCCCGGATTAAGATCATTTTCTGAAATGTCAATTCTATGATCAGATGACGTTTACGTACGAAGTTTCAGTTTTAAAGCTTTATATTTTCATGCGTAAAGCATGAGAGCCCCTCTGCCAGATAAGATCTGGTGCTTTGTAATTTCCATATACATACACTTTCGTAAATCTATTTTCCATTTGGGTATAATAAAGAAAATTTTAATATCAATACAGACAATGACAATAAATTAATGTAATTTAATAGAATGGTCTATATAATTTAGGTGTTTGCCGATAGGAGTTATATACTTTCATCACCAATCTGGAATTTATCAACAGCTGGCATTTTGATCGAACTACAATGGTTTTACTTTTCAATTGATATCCTTTACCCAATATGAATAGAACAAAAGAGAGAATATCAAACATCTACGTTAAGCCTAACAGAAGCACCAATATAAGCATCTATACAAATTTCAATTAGGACTCAGCCTTAATATTCTTATTTTGAAGAAAAGTTCAAATTGAAATATTCAACTGGTATTCGATTCATATCCATTGAGGTTTAAAATTCAGTAAATTTAAGACATTCCCATAAATTTACACATTTTACTTTAATAGCAAATTATGTGATCCAGCCCCGAGAAGGGGAGGTACACAGACAGCTAATGGACAAGGTTCAAAGGACGTATGCGGTGTTGACAACAGGTGCTCTAAGTACCACCCTGTCAAAAGCACTATACTCGTTATTGCATCTGCTCCTCGTCTATTTATTTGGCACGCAGAGAGCGGTTATATCAGCAATTGGGCTAAATATAGCTTCACGCTGGGCTCAACCTGGATACGGGCATTCAAGGATCCTGGGGGAGTACACTACAATTCCGAATGGCATCTATTAAACCATTCCCATACCATGCTTTGATAATAGATTCTGAACCCATATACCCTCAAGGGAAAAATGGAATAGGGGTATTGTCAACGAAACTGGAGTTCAATCGGTACAATTGTACACAGATGGCTCCAAATTGGAGGGAAGGGTATGAGGTGGTGTCTTTTCTGATTCCTTATGCGTTAAGCTTAAGTTCCGATTACCCGACTTTTGCAGTGTTTTTCAAGCTGAGATTATGGCTATAATGAAGGTGACAACGTGGCTTCGCTGTGATATAATATATTTCAAAGATGTTTATATCTATACCGACAGTCAAGCCGCCATTAAATCTCTCGCAGCAATGTTCGCCAAATCGGCACTTGGTCTTAAATGCCGCTCAGCTCTTAACGAGTTAGCGGAGCACTACAATTCACACATTGTATGGGTACTGGGGATATGGACATTCCCGGGAACTGTGAGGCAGATGAATTGGCGAAATTGGGCACTAGGTTGACATCTCATCAAGCAGGAATTCCGCTTGCAACATGCAGGCTTCTTGTCACACAACATTACCTCACCATAGCCAACAGAAGATGGCGGGATGAGAGCTCTTGTGCTACTACTAGGAAATTCTGGCCTACTATTTACAATAGAAGGACTCGTTCACTGTTGTCAATGAGTAGAAAAGCTATCAGTAATGTAGTTGCCGTACTCACGGGCCACTGGCTTGTGGGTAGGCATGCTGCAAGGCTTGGTTTACCGACCAACGATTTTTGTCGCAGCTGCCAGAACGAGGAAAAGGAGGAAAGTGTAGATGACCCTCCGTGGTACGCAGAAGGCACACTCTACTGGGGAGTGCTTGTTTTTTACAGATACCACTGAGCTTGCACCCATGGATGTCAGCGATATTGCTCTATTCATTAGAAAATCCCAATGGTTCCGCTTAACAGAGGGAACAGGATAGTAAGCAACAGTGATGCATGGTAACACAATGGGCCAATTTTTGGCCTAAGTGCGCCCCCTTTGAAGGGCGGCCGCATAACCTAACCTAACCTAGTCCCGAGAACACAAGGACGTTTGACTAGTAGTGTGAATATATTTTGTGAGATCACAAATTTCAATGTTATAAGGGATGACTTTAATCTTTCCTTTAATATATGGATATCGATTAGTATTTTATATATATGAAATCTAGTATGCAATTTAGTTTTGAAAATTTTAATTTTTCAAAGTTTATGTGAAATTCTTTCAGAAGTTAATTATTTTTGGCTTTTATTTCTATTTGGAAACTTATGAAAAAGCATTGTTAAAACTTATAGGATTTTAATATTCTATTCTATTTTAGTTTTTTGTTTTTGTTTTTTTTTTTTCTTGTGCCTTGCATATGAAACCTTGCTATTATGTGATGCATGACATCTTAAACTCCAAATAACATCCTTCATTATTATTGTCCATTATTAGAGAAGCAAAATTATTAGTATACATATATTGCCTTCAGGAAATTATGGCTCATGTAATATACGAGTGCATGCAATTAAAATCATGTCCAAAAACTTAATAATTATAATGGTAAAACAGTTCAACCAACAATATTAATAGACTAATAGACAATATAATAATAACCGAATACTACTACGAATACTATTGCGGCGGCAGTTGACAAAAGACAAAATATCCCTTTGATGTCAGCCTGCCAAAGTAAACCCACAAAAAAATACAAACAAATAATAGTAATAGAAACTAAAAAAAATATCCTAAAGCAATAAAGATTTGGGTGCACTATTTTCCTTATTATTATTATTATTATTTTTGTTGTTGTTGTTGTTGTTGTTGTTGTTGTTGTTGTTGTTGTGGCACTTGTGCCAAACAACACCACCCAAATATCCATAATATGTAAAGAATTGTAATGACGACTGCATAAGTACTTATTGTTTCAAATGTCAAAATGAACATAAAATCATATTGCAAGCATAATTTGTGAACTTTATTTTTTAATGAACTGTAAAGAAAAGAAAAGATAACAAAAAACCAAAAATCGAAAATATGTACAAGTTCATGCTTTCCTGTTTTGACGTTTCGGGCGTACTCTCATCACCTTCTTCCTCCTACTTGTTGTATATTTCTCCTTTGGTTTTTCTCTCTATTTTCGTATTTTACATTTTGTGGTATCCAAGAAAATTTTTCCACTCTAAAATATGTCAATAACTCAAATGCAGCAAAAACATAAAATTCCATTCCCATATTGACCATGCAGATCAACTAGACCAACCAACAATAACCAACGAATGATCCGAACCGAAACAAACAACAAGATCAACCAGCAAGACAAACGATAGCCAAACGACAAACGATAGTTGTTTCATAATGATAACAATGATGACGACGATGATGATGATGTTAATAATGATGATGATGATGCTTTTGTTGCAGTTCAATGCAACAATGCAATGCGGCATTATTCAATTTATCATATTTTACTACTTCAGTTACGATTCAGTCAGACAGAGGAGTCAGTCTCCATGTTTAAACGGCCATTTGACATCACATCACATCGGCAAAACGCCCTTTAGCATAGCTCCACTGACCTTAACCCATACATATTCATCATATGGCTGCCAGTTGTCTGCCATGATTGTGTAGAATACAATATCTACACATACAATACTAATAATAATAATAATAGCCGTACAGCAGCCATGCAACAAGCATACAAAAAAAAAACAGATGTACATATGTACTATACACTACAGCCGCGTTCAAGATGATCTTAACAGCATCTTCGACATCATCGTCGTAATCGTTCTAGCAAGTTTTAGTAAGCTATTTATGTAAATATGTATTAAGTCGGGTCAATTTTTAAATGGTCCAACTTTAATCGACTAATATAAGTCTTCAACTGAGTAATACATTTCCTAAATATCCAATGTTGTTCATCCAATATATGCATAGCTGCTGTAAGACTTCTTATATTGCCCTCAATCAATTCACAGCCGCCCTAATGTAAATATATACACATAAACAATATAGTCCACTAAATATGAGAATGAACCTGTGATGATAATTATAATAAATAAAAAAAAAACAAGGAAATCAACAGCAACAACAACAACAATAATAATAATAATAATTAGCCAACCGACCAACCACATCGAATTGATAGCAAAGCACATTCATCTCAAGTGCTTCGTCGAAGAGTACGAGTCCATACTTACAAGAAACCTAAGGAAATAAGAAGAAGGAAGAAGAAATATTTACTTCCTTGCCATATGTGGAACGAAATTTAATTTTTTCATATTTTCATATTTTCATTTATTTTTCGTTCAATTGTCTCTTTTTTCTATTCCTATGTTATAGATGTGTACGAGTATATCCAATATTCCGATATGTGCGTATTTTAATCACATTCTCAATTATGTATCGGTTTGAATAAATCTAGCCAATTACTTAGCTTTGAGGATCTTCTACAGAAAGTTTTACTGTCAAACATTTTGAGTTAGGGCGTTTTTGCTATAATTATTGCTGCTCATAATATAAAATATTGCAGGTACATATTTTAATGAAAAATATGCCACAAGAAGAATAGTCATATATTTTATTATAGCGATTTTTCAACTTTTCGGTACCACACTTATAGTACGATTTCTCTTTCTTGTCAAAGTAGCCCTCATTTTCAGCGATTACTGCATCATCGAACATAAATTTATTTCCAGAAAGCATTCTCTTGAGATTTGGAAACAGAAAAAAGTCGCTGGGGGGCTAAATCTGGAGAATACGGTGGGTGGGGGAAGCAATTTGAAGTCCAATTCATTCAATTTTGTCATCGTTTTCATCGATTTGTGACACGGTGCATTAACTTGGTAAAACAACACTTTTTTCTTTAGCAAATACGTTCATTTGGCTTTGCGATTTCAGCCTTCAATCGGTCCAAAAGCACACAATAATAGTCACTGCTGATGGTGGTCCTTTTTCGGATATAGTTGATCAATATTTTGCAGTTAGCATCCTAAAATACAGGCGGCGCCGGCCGAATGTTGCGTCTTTGCTCGCTTTGGATTCGATTCGTCGACTGTTGTTCAATCAGCTGACTGTCTATTGGATTGTGACGTGTAATGGTGAAGTCATGTTTCATCCATTGTCTCATATCGACGATAGAATTCGGTTTTATTGCGGTTTAACAGCGCCACACACTCCGTTGAAGCATCGATACATTGTTCTTTTTGGTCGACTGTGATCTCACGCGGCACCCACTTAGCACAGAGCTTTCGCATACCCAAAATATTCGTGTAAAATTGTAAAAACACATATATAGCTTTATAGTGTCAGCTAGCTCGTGCATCTTCAATTTGCAGTCATTCATAACTAATTTGTGGATTTTTTTGTTTTCTCGAATAACAGCCTCAATTGGGGGTTCACTGCGTTCTGCAATCGTTTAAATTCAACAATCCACTTTTCTACCATTTGTCTCAATGGAGCAGAGTTCGGATAATGTTGATCAAGCCATTGTTTGATTTTCACGGTATTTTTTTCACCAAAATGAAATGCAAGCAAGCAATGAATGGCCTGTTAAACATGAAAATCATTACGAAAATGGCATATCCTTATAGGCGAACTAAAATTAACGCACAGCATACTTTTTAATGATTCCACTGGAGCCTATAAGACTCTACTGTGCAATAAAAAAAATGTAAAAGGAAGTTATCCCTGAAACATCGATTCATTTGGTTATCATCACCATAAACTTGGTTTGTCAATTCGTTCAAAATGGTATCAAGTTTAAATCAAAATTAAATATTAGCTCTTTCTTCGGTGCTAATTTTTTCTGTCGATGACTCCGCTAAATGTCATGAAATTCATTGTGTCATATATCAGCGAAAGGTCCTCTCTGACACCAACCAATAGATGATCTCTATAGAAATATCTATTTTAAAAAGAATTCTGTTTATACCTACATGTATGTAATCACTGTGCAATTAATTTATTACGCAAGTAAGTTTATAATAACATCAATTTTTTCCAATAATACTCAAATGCAATATTTATACAAATAAAATGCTATGTACATACATACCTGTCCATACATTTCTATCATATGAGTATCCATTAATATTAAGAAGGGTCAAATTTTTTTGAATAATTTAACTCATGTAAAATCATTTCATTTAATAATCATTTATGCATTATATCTCAAGAATTTGGGCAAATTTCTTATTGTCTTATTATTATTGCTTATTTTGTATGGGTGCTCCTCAAAGAGTGGAGATGGGGAGTTAGTATGTTCGATGAAAATATTAAGGAGGTAAAATTAATTTATACATTTCACCACACTAGAGCTGATTTCTGGAGTTAATTGTTGATTTTCATATGTCTTATACCTTAAGGGCCGGCAGTAAGAATTTGGCAAACATGTTTCTTAAAAGAGCTCTGTGACAAAACTAAGTTAAGGTGATGTCACAAGAGTTCTGCCGTTCGGAACTGGCTAATATAAGTAGACCCCTTCTAAAGCTGTCCAAATTTAACACGCTCGACAGTATTGGAAGAGAAGCTCGGTGGTAACACAATGGGCCTTTCTGGCCTAAGTGTGTCCTTTAAGAGAGACGGCAGCCACGTAACCTAACCTAACCTATACCTTAAGGGGCAGAGGTAGTTATTACATATATTAGGAGAAATATGCTTTAATAACGCTTTCTCCCATATTTCGCAACTCCAGAGTGATGAAAAGTTTGATCGATTCGCAATAATTTTTCATTTTCAATATTTCCTCTCAACATACTTACCCCCTATCTCGGCTCTGTAATGGGATTCCCATACAAAAAAGAAAAAAAAAACACAAAAACGCCTGGAAATTCATCAAATAACTTAAAAAACCAACCCTAGAATGGTAAAATGTATGACTGCGCTCCATTAATTTTACTTTCTTAACATTTGTTCCAAACATACTTATCCCCAATTTCTATCATTTAGGAGGATTCCCATACAAAATTGATGATTTTGTAAAATGATGGAAGAATATGCGGGTCCAAATCAAGAATTTTATTACACTTCGCAGGGAAGAAATATTTGAAATAATGTAAATTTTCTATTTTTCGCTGAGCACAATTAATACTAATTTTTTTTTTTTCATACAATTCAACCCATCTTAATGTACATAGGTTGCGAAGTCAAGTGTAAAAAACTATTTTTTTTTTAATAGAATTTCAATACATCTTCTGACAAATTAATTCCTTGCTATGCCCTTGATTTGCTAAGTGTGGAAAAAATTTTTAGTTTTAACGCTTTAAAATGGTTTATATGGCGAGAAAATACCACTTGTTTTTTGTTATTGTCCATACACACAGATATACACACAGTCACACACACACACACAAATTTGCATGGATATAGTATCTGATGATGATAATGATCATCATCAAAAGCATCTTCATCATTACTCTGGTGATCGGTTTTAATGGTTTACTTTAATATAAATACTACTACTACTACTACTAGTACCACTACTACTACTACTACATATTAGTACTACTATGTATGGTATATACTGCGAGTAGTGATGTTGCTGCTGCTGCTGCTGCTGCTATTAGTGCTACCACACGTGTGTTGGCTGTATTCGTACTTCTTGATAGTTCCCATAGGGAACAAGTGTTGTGCTATAATTTGGTTCCACTATACATACATATGCATGCATATGTATTGTCTATGTATCCATCCAACCATATTTGCCATCCGCCATCCATCCATCTAGTATGTATAGTACGATCAACAACGATTCGATATATACGTACGTATGTTTATGTTGATTTTCTTAGTCAAAGTGCTTATTTGTTGTAGTTGTTGTTGTTGTTGTTGCAATGTTATTTTAGTTTTACTCAATGCTACTTATTTGGTTTAAAAGTTAACATGCCAAAATGATGGTAACTTCAATAGTTAAATGTAAAAGAAAAAATTGCTTTTTTAGCACCTATAAAATTTCATTTAACCCGAACGTTAATTAATTTTTTTGTTGTTGTTTTGTTGCTCTTTGTTTTCGTTTTTTACTTTTTTTGTTTATTGTTTTTTTTTTTTTTTTGTTGCTCTCATCATCTCTATTTTCATTGCTATTATTTTTGTATTTTGTAAACATATTGAATCTTGTTCTTAGCCCCACCATATAGAAATCGAGACGGAGAGCGAAAGATAAGGAGTAGCAAAAGAGAAATATATGTATTGTATTGTAGTAAAATCAAGTGCGAGCATAATATATAATATGTATTTCTTATATCTAAGAAAATTACCATTTTAAAGTGTTGATCATTTTGCACACATCACACAGATCTAGGACCACAAATGAAGAAGCACCAGTCATCACAGAGTAATTAAAACATTATAGAACTACTAGTATTGGGCAGAGAAAATGGTAGTGCATCAAATATGGTCCCAACTGCTCTTCACAGTTTTTCAGCCTTTGTAGAGGGGCTTCCCTTTTGTATGGAAGCCCCGCCTAAATAACAGAAATTGGGCGCAAGAATGATCGGGAAATATAAGTAAGCAGCTCTGAAATTATTTGACAATTTTGAGATGTTTTTATATTATTTTTATATAGGAGAAGCATTAAGGAGTGCAGATAGGCAGTAAATATGTTTGAAGGAAATGTTGTTAAGAAAAAATTAGCAGGTGTCGTTCTTACATTTCGCTCTTCTAGAGCCAATCCCTTGGCAGCTCTAGGATTATTTGCCGATTCTCAAGTGTTTTAACAGACATTTTGATGGCAGCTCTCTTAATGAGTGGAAAAACTGGGGTAAAATAATAGGCGTAGGTCATATTTTCTAGTTCTAGTGATGATTCGTGGAAGCCATGGAGTTATTTGTCGATTTACAGTTGTGTTCATTTTGAATGTGAGCCTTGTTAAGGGGTGAAAATAGGGGAGTAAGTACAATATGTTCGAAGGAAATTTTAGAGAGAAAAAATTAATAGGGATTGGTTATAGATTTTGCAAATCTAGCGGTGATTTCTGGGCAGATATCGAGGTATATGTGGATTTTGTGGTATTTTTACATGAAATTTGTATGAGAGCCTCCCTAGGAAGTGTAGCTAGAGACTAAGTATATTCGGAGGAAATGTTGAAGAAGAAAAATAAATAGTAGTTGTTTATAGATTTTGTTGATCTAGCAGAGATTTATGAGCGGCTATGGGGATATTTGTGCGTTTTTATGTGTTTTTACGTTAATATTGTATGAGGATCCCATTAAGTAGTGGAGATAATTAGTATGCATGTTCAGACAAAATATTATAGAGAAAAGTTAATCTGCTAGATTGTAGATGGAATTAGATTTTAGCACTTTAGCGATAATTGATGGATAGTCATGGGGTTACTGGACTGGAAAAATTAATACAAGTCGATCATAGACAAATTAATCATGGATACTTTTTAGTCCGTACCTACAGCGACGTTATTGGTGAGACGATCATAAATAGTAGTTATATGAGACTTTAGGCTCAAACCAATTTAAAAAAAGGACTTACAATTTCTCTAACAAAGAACTGTTAAGTTTGTAAATTTTCTATAAAATATCACTCAATCTGATATAGAATTATTTTTGCTTTTAAATATAAAGCTATAGGTAGTAATTATATGAATCATGCAGGTCGATAGAAGATAAAATTCTATAAAATTACGAGTAGTAGCAAAAATGCTACTAGTAGTAGTAGAAATAAAATTGAAATAAGGAATAAACAGAATATAACAAATTAAAGTGAAGAAAAGCAAAGACAAAAATAAAAAGGAAAACTAAATTTAATTACTCACTATGCATTTAAACTTCATTATTTGTGAAACTGCTGCTGCTGCTGTTGAAGTGCTTACTTCGTATGGACATATAAGCATACCTAGTATGGGTAATGTTCTTACAAGCGACTAATGTTAATACAATCATTGCTGTTGTTTGATGATAGTTGAGTCATTTAATTTTTTTTTTTTTTTAATTCTTTATTATTATTATTTATTTTTATTACAAATGGTTTTGTCTTTATTTTTTGTATTTATATCGCTTCTTCATATTACTTACTGTGTGATATTGTATACCTTACATCTGTATTTTGTATTTATATTTAGTTACAATTGAAGTTCAGAGGAGTACAAATCAATTTTGTATTGAAATTGGGAATGCTACTTTTCTGTTTCGTTTCGTATTTGTATTCTCGGTCGTCGTTGAGTTGATATCTGTGATAAATAAATTCAGCACTGCAAAATACAGCACACACACAAAAAATATTGCAGATTTTCAAAACACATCGAGGTACAACATTACCTAGAAGATACTCTCGTTAAAATTGTATTTATTTTATTATACTCGCACGTTTTGTATAATACACATAATTGTCTTTAATTGCGTACCCCTTTTTTTATGCAAATTATTTTATTGATATTATTTTTGCTTATACATTTTTTTCTTCTCTCGTATTTCTTCTTTTGTTTATATTTTTCTTTTTTACCTCAGTGCATACAGGCAGAGGATATCAGCACATTTTATTGAGTCATATTAAATTGGCACTTAATTAAGAAAATTAGGTTAAATGTTATTGCTGTTTCGGCTGTTGCTGTTGCCATTAGAGATGTTTTTATTATTTGTTGTTAGCTGTAGCTTTTTTTTTTATTGTTTATATGCAATGCATATATTTATATGTACCTACATTTGATGATGTTGTGATGTGCATTTTAATTAAAAATTATTTAATGAAACCTTTGTTTATATACAAGTTGATATGTGTTTATATACAAGTTGGTATATGTTTATATACATACTTTATAAGAAAAAGAGCAACATTAATGTATGATACATTAAAATACATATAAAATGACACACAAAAGTTACAGAAATTACAAAAACGTAAGGGTCTATGTTGAACTGAGTTTGCACCTTATGCACCAGCGTACATACGAGGGAGGTCCCAGAACTACCCGACCTAGCAAAGAAAACAACAAATTTGGGCACATTTTTCTTTATTTCTCAACATAATCTCAATACAAATTATCCCACGTGTATCCCAAAAAACAGACGCCATAGCCTTGACTGCAAATGGAACTGTCTTCACCTTCTTTGTACACGATTCTCCCCTTTCAGTCCAGTCAGATGACCAATTTTTTCCATGTTTACAAATTCACTGAGGTCGTTAACTTTCGATTGATCAAAAAAAAAAAAATACTAAACAACGTGGCGCATTGAAACTTAAAACATATGTTTTATAAGATTGCCACTTTTCACTAAAGTAATTTTTTTCGAACTACTGCCGCCATCTATATGTGAGGTCGGGTAGATCTGGGACCGCCAACGTACATATCTATATCGAAAGACAAATTTAGTTTAAATTCTTTGGAACCCATTGTGCCAACTAGATGTATATTTATGTTCTATTCAAGCGAACAGTGACATTCATCGCCATTTATATTATGCATATTATTAACACAGCCCCACAAAAATAAAGTAATTCGGTCGAATTGGGTCGAGTTCCCTTATGTTTTTTTCTAACCTCAAAATGTATCGTTTTTTTTTGGCTACTTTTGAAGCTTGTTGAAAGAAACTTGAGGATTTTGTCGGAAATTCAATCACAAATTCAAATTTCGCAACCCAAAATATCTAGAATGTGACTACTCTAATCCGGCTCTGTTGTATACATTGGATTGGCAAGGATATGCAAATATTAGTCAAATTTGTAGGAAACTTTCGAAAGCAATTTTGAGTAATCGTTTTATGGGAGAAATACATACATCATCTCTAATAAATTATAAAGAAAATTTAATATATGATAATCACGATCAAAGCCCTGCAAACCCTACCAGTTAATATGTATTACTTAGCTTGTTTATGAAAACATATTCTTGCACCTTGAGTCATAAAACAATTTTATTAGCATTATGGCATTTAAGTGTTGACAGCATAATAAAATAATTGTCTGTCGTAATTTTATAGCAACAATATTATGATCACCGCGAGTTCCCATATATAAAATACAAGCGAAATATCAAATGGTAATACTTGCATAGCATCAAGTGTTATTCCTACTATGTATAATATTTATATACACGTACATATTTCTTTGGGAAGAAATAAAATAAAATATGAACTAGAAAATGTTGTACATTACTCTAATCCACTAGTATATATCACCATCATCAGTTGGGTTTTTTTTTTTGTTTTTTATTTTTTTATTTTTACAAACAATCGATATAGATGATGCCCCATAAGATCAAAAGAATTTGTGCGACGCAAAGTAAAACGATTAAGAAGAAGAATATGAAGAAGAAGAAGTAGTAGATAACATATAGATACTACTCATCCTTATAATTCACCCTCATTTCATAATAAATTGCTCTCAATTGATCACGACAATCGACAAAACAGACATCGATGAAAAGTCAGTCATGCTCCCATAATGGTTCAAGTTAAAGACGACCAATCAATTTTTACGCGATGATGTTGTTGTTGTTGTTGTTGCTACAGAGTTGTTTCACTTTAACGTGCTGACATAGGTCAGCTGCAAAAGTGTGTGTATGTATGTCTACGCCTGTGTGTATGCACACTGGCAGGCAGGTTAAAATGAAGTGTTTTCTAAGTGAAAGATATGATGATGATGATGATGATGATGATAATGATGATAATGATTATTATTATAATGACAATAATGATGATGGTGATGATTAGCTGAGTCAGCCAACAAATATTGTGATTTAACCAAATAAGATAAATACAAATATAACAAAAAAACAACAACAAATAAGTATGCCATGACAAGTAAGTACAAGTATGTATGTATACGTGTACAAGTATTTCAAATAGATACGTATTGTAAATAGAAACACAATTTTAGTGTAAAAACAAGAACACCACCAAACACAACAACAACAACAACATTGAGATGAACTTGTAGAAGAAAATATGAAAAATTAATCTAATAAATGTTGGTCAAAAGGACATATACTTATTGTATATGTATGTAGTAGTTGCATGCTACAATCGGCCATCGACGATGGTTGCTTGGTTGGTTTGGGTGCAACCTGGGAGACAAAAACCCAGACTCAATTAGTACAATAGGCGCCATTTTGATACACCACTCGTGTCACCACTGATATGTGGTTTATTCGAACCACCTTGATTTGTTAATAAACCTACATCTATTTTTATTTCAGCGAGTTCATTGAGGTCGTCCATTTCGAATTTTCCTAGCGTTCCATCACGCATAGCGTCCAGACTTGGGCACTCGCATAGAAAATGGAAAACCTTGACTTATCGTATTTAGGCCAAATTTCCTTGCTTATTTTCTAGGTACCAGTTTTTTCCCAACTGGTCTCTGCCTACTTCTGTAACTTAAGGTGTAGCTTTCCTTTAACGGCGCTGAGGGACATCAGACAGCTACCGACTCGGATTCATGGCGTTGTCAATTGGAGCCATTTCGGAGCATATATTGAATTTGAAAGCATTTGAAGACTACACTCCAATTTAGTGATTAGTGATTTAGTGATCAATATGATTTTACATGAAAAATTATTAAAACATCATTTACAATATATTGGCAATATAAGATGACCGCATGTAGTGTACATAAATATTTATTCGATAATTTTTTGTTTTACTATTTTGTTTTTTTTTTTTTTTTTTGAATGAATTTATTCTCACTTTTCACATTCGTGCATTTGAGCCAATTTTGACTACAAATCAGACATGATTTTTATGTTGCGACGTCTTGTTCTTCATTGTGGGAGTATAGAAGATCGAGAAAGAGTGAGAGAGAGAGGGAGTGTACTCACGCTGATCGTCATCAATGATTATCATCGTTGATCGTTAACTTGTAGTGTATGTTGTTGTTGTTGTTGCTGCTGTTGTTGTTATTGTTATTGTGTTGTTGTGTTATTGTACGTTATTGTTCGATTGACGATGATAATGTTGATGTTACTGCTTCTACTGCTGCTGCTGCTACCATTGATGATGAATTATGTAGAGCACGAAAATGAACGTGTTGAAATTTTTAAAGTGGAACGTTATTTCGTTGTGGAAGAAAATACATAATTCACAAAAAAAAACAAAAGAAACTAAAAATAGGCAAAAAGCAAGGAGTAGATAAATCACGACATTTTTTATACAAAACATTAGTATTTTTTTTTTTTTTTTGTATTAGCATGTTGCTATATGAGAATGTTAGGATTATTTTATTTATCATCACTTTTTTTTAGCAATTTTATTTATAAATTAATTTCAAAAAATATGAAAAAATGAAAAAAGTATATGTATGTGAAAAATTCTTTCAATAATCACAAATTGAAATTGCATTATTTTTCTCCTAGAGGACATAGCCAGTTAATGAATTTTCCATTTTGAATTATTACATATGCCATTTATTTTAGCACATTATTAACCCACACATGCTGTATGACCTCATTCACACTGATAGATACCATAAGTCACCGCTATAAAATGCAATAAAATGAAATGATATCATTTAACATTTAATTGCAATTCATCCATTTATTCGTATATGCTCACTCGTATGGAAGTGTAGTACGATGTGTAGTCGTATATCATGATTTTTCCATTTATTTCATGGCCTGTTGTTTTGTAGTGTTTGGTAATATGATTCACATTCGCAGCTTCAGGATAATACATACTCACTCAATACACTGCCACAATCTCTTATACATGCAATATTCAAAAAGAATGCCGCCATCGAGTCAATGATACAAAATGTTTGTATGACCAAGAGCTACGATCATAATGATGATGATAATGATGATCATATCAAGATATAGGCGATGATGATGATGATGATGATCAGAATGCTTACGATGATATTATTACTGACCATGAAGATCATCTTACCAACACACTAACAACAAAAAACAGCAGCGATATATGGACTAAGTTGTATGTATTACAATAAAAAAAAAATGATTTCATGACACTTACACGCATAAAAGTACAAATCCATATGAGCATTATTCTATGATACTTTAATGGGAAGAAAGAAGGAGATGAAAATAAAATTCGCACCATATACCACACAAATACAATTATAACAACAAGAACAACAACAACAACAGCGGCAAATTGTATTAACCCCAGCTTGACAGCAGCAACTATGTTTAATATGAACACCGTTAATCATAAGACACATACACAGAGAGAGACAAAATATGTATTTAAAAAAAAACTACAACGACAAGTTGCATGAACCAATATCAACAACAACAAACACCAAAAACAATTTATAATGATCGCACTACACGATCATTTTTATACGATTGCATTATACTTTTTGCGTGTGATAAGTAGAAGGCATTAGGCGTTAGCATCATCATCACGGTCCACCAAACATTTCGACTAACACACATGCACACACACACACACACATCTGCACATACAGATGGCATAATTGTAAGATAGCCATAACGACAAGCCACCATGGGAAATGCCCTGCATGTGCAAAATTTATTTATGCCAAACCGAAAAACAACCACACCAATTCGACTATGTTTCATGCATGCATATGCATGCACATATGCATGCATGTATGCATACATATTATTGCACAGCATGTTGTTGCAACTGCTGCTGACTAATTTTGATCGCTCAACAGTTGCCGCTATATTGTTGCTCCTGTGCTGATGTATGTATGTATTTGATGTAAGTTGAGGCAAGTATATATTTTGAGGTGCATTTTTGTTTTGTCATTCGTCTACGTTGACAAAATAATGGAAGTTATTGATTGGTGATATACGATGTCAGGTTGAGGTTGAATCAAATATACTACATAGTTTCGAAATTATAAAAACAAGTATAAGTTTTAATTTTTATAAGTTTAATTCAATCAAGAATTAGTTCTTGGTAGAAAATTGGTTCTCTTGCAGATAGAATGAGAAATTACTCGTATTATAAATACGAGTTATCGGCGGTTAATCAAAACGCTTTCAAATGATAGCATTTAACT
This sequence comes from Megamerina dolium, assembly GCA_963854835.1. NCBI lineage: Eukaryota > Metazoa > Arthropoda > Insecta > Diptera > Megamerinidae > Megamerina > Megamerina dolium. The sequence goes on from OY978528.1 coordinate 5,000,056, forward strand.
TTAGTAACAAAAGTCATAATCTCTTTATGCTCCACTATGTCACCTCTTCTTTTTTCACAGTGGTTTAAAACTCGGCATTTCGGTCAAAAGTATGATAGAATCATGGAATTTGAAAAATCTTATGTAAATCTACATTTAAGATAGCTGTTGTCTTCGGAGACCTAAACGGAGATATTAAACTTTTTCGAGGGTTATTTTCTCGGAACATTTTAACCCTCTATCTACCACCCGTATGGGACATTTTGGGCCTTTTTACGAAAAATCCCAAAAAAGTCAACATTTGGAAGAAGATCAACGGTTAAAGCCTTCGACAAAAATATTCTCCAAAAAATCTATTACATCATGAGAATATAAAGGGTTATCCATTTCGCGGTTTCAAAAGTATAGGACTAGAATTCGACATCTGTCAAACTGAGTTGTTAAAACAATTTCTTTCTTTTTCAGTTTAAAGTCTGACATTTGCGAAAATGGATCGTTTAACTATCGCTCAACGCATTAAAATTGTAAAAACCTATTACAAAAATGGTGATTCTGCCTCAGCCACATATCGTGCTTTAAGAGGAGATTATGGTTTACATAATCGTCCAACTACGCAAGCAATTGGCAAAATTGTGAAGAAATATGAAGAGACTGGATCGGTTACAGATATTGTAAGGCCTGTGCATCATCGTTTCGCTCGTACCACCGAAAATATCGCTGTTGTAAGTGAAAGTGTTGCCGAAGACCCGAATGTGTCGATTCCTCGTCGTTCTCAGGAATTAGGACTGTCTTACGGCACATTAGGGCGTATTTTGCATTTGGACCTACACCTACATCCATATAAAATCCAGCTCACACAACAACTGAAGCCAGCTGACCATTCACAACGTCGTAGATACGTCGAATGGGTGCTTGAACAACAGGCGGTGGACGGCGATTTTTCGAACAAAATTTTCTTCAGCGACGAAGCACATTTCTCACTCGGTGGGTATGTTAACAAACAAAATTGTCGTATTTGGGGTTCTGAGAATGCTCAAGTAATTGAAGAGAGACCGCTACATCCAAAAAAGTCACTGCTTGGTGCGCTCTTTGGTCCGGAGGTGTGATTGGACCTTACTTCTTCGAAAACGACGATGGAACGACTGTCACCGTCAACTCGGAGCGTTATGGTCATATGATAACCGACTTTTTTTTGCCTGCTTTTGAAGAATACGACTTAGAGAATATGTGGTTTCAACAAGACGGTGCCACATGCCACACAACTCGAGCGAATATGGCTTTATTGCAAGAGAAATTTTCTGGCCGCGTAATTTCTCGTCGTGGCGATATCAAGTGGCCACCAAGATCAATTCGCGTGGTGGTCATTTAAATAATGTAGTATTTAACACATAATGTCAACGTTCAAACTTTATAATAAAAAAGAAATATCATGATAAAAAATATTTTATATGTGTTTTATTTACATTTACTTTTGAAACCGCAAAATGGATAACCCTTTACATTCAACAACAAGGTCGGTATGGTTTATAAACTTATTTTTCTAAGGGACTTTGGCGTTATTTTCGTCCGTCTACGTCTATTCAATATTATATCAATATTATGATAAAACCAACTTTTTTACTTTAAATTTTCTGACGCAAAGTGTGAAACTCTGCATTCAAGAATATACATACTTTGTACGGGAGTCATGCGTGGTTTTCATCCTATACGAAAATATCGTATATAGGAGAAAAAGTCATATTTTTCAATATACCAGGTTGCTGAGAATTTATCAAATATTTAACAGCATCGAATAATCACTGTTCTCTTCTAATATCTCATAGTGTTCTAAGATGGGGTCTTTTAAAACCGTATATAATACTAAAAGTATAGCTGCTCCAATTTTTTGACCAATTTATCCACATTTTAAATGATCACTTTGTGTTGATTTTTTCAAATAAAAAAACAAAAGATAATAGTAAATAATTAAATAAATGTATTGCTCAAATATTTAATGGCAATAACATTTTCAACAACAAACTAATAATTTTAACTAATAAAAAATATATTAAGTACCTACTATGTAGAAGCAAAATATACATATATACGACGTCATAATGGTATGCAAACCCTACAAGTAAGATAATATTAAAGTCACGCTATTATTGCATCAAGAAATAACACACGTTTTCAAATAATTTGACTTTGGCAATTGTGGCAAATAATCTATACTATATAGAAGAAAGAAAAAACATAACATAAAATGTATATATCCATACACATATGTATTTTGTTCAATATTTGCCATTGACACCCTCAAGATATAACAATTTTCCCATTAAATCATATCATACACAATATGTATGTGAACAAAAAAAAAAGTATTGCCAAACAAACACAACACAAAGGGGGGGAAAAAATGACCAAATAGACTGAATTATTATGATCACTTGATCGGAAGATCACACAATGTATGATACAGTCTTGTTTCTTTATTTTGCTTACCAAGTATCGTGTAATATTTATTGTTAATGATATTCATATTAGTAACGGCAACAAGTTATAATGAAGATAATAGAATAGAATAGAAATTATTATGATCATGATAGGCGAATAATCTTTTTTAATCGTCATGTTAGCATAACATTACCTAAAGCCGATGAATTTATATAATTTAACTTGATTTAATCGGATTAATAAAACATCGTTGAAGGAGGCATACGATTAGCGTTGGAAATGTAAGAGAGAACGAAGTGATTGCAAATGACAGATGCAGAAAAACTAGTAAATACTAAAGAATTAGTAAAACCTACACAATGTAGATTTGATTTGTAATGGAATGGAAGGGCCTTATGTATCTGAAAGTCCCAAAATAAATATTTAGAGGTCTTGCTTCAGTCATATAGAGTTTCAAAATGAAGAAATAATGAAAGCAGAATTTTGTTTTAAGGAAAAATTGTATCGAAATTTCTCCAAATATTACTCAATTTCATTTTTAAGGGATTTTTATGGATTTGTATACCATACAAGCAAAGAGTGAAGATCATACTTAGTTTTTTACAGCCATAAGATATGAAAAAGTTTATGAATTATTCGCTAGAGTCACCATCCATCGTCGAACGATAACTGCTCTTATTATTGTCAATTTTTCTAGCCTATAAATCTCTCATTCGAATTCCCTCGAATTGGATGAAAATTCGCCGATAAAAGTAAACCGTAAACCGTAAATATTATTTGTAAACCGTGGAATGTAAATATTATTTGTGCACACAAATATGAAGATATTGAATTGAAATCCAGTTTGCAATGATACTTCTACTAGGTAACAAATATATTACAAAACAAGCCTTATCATACAAAAGTATGCTTCAATATTCTATATTTTCACACTCGTCGCATGATAATATAAAACTATCATACTGAAACTGAATATCTGAGACAAGTTCCAGCGAAGAGGGTATTTAATTCGGCGGCACACGCTGGAGGACGCAGATGAAGAAGAAGACCAAACCTCCGTTGGAAGGATCAAGTGTTAGGTAACCTGGCGGCGCTTGGAATATTCAATTGGCGCCAGCAAGCGAAAAACAAAAAAGAAAGAAACCGCATTATATGATCGGCCTAAATCGATCATCGGTTGTTATGGCCACATAAGAAGAAGACGAAGAAACTCTGTACATAAATATATATGTAATAGCATGTAACAGCAAAGGAACGAGAGATTTTTAAATGGTAAGATTCATATGAAAACTACATTTACCTCCCATACAAAAATATGCTTTCAAATGTATTTTTTTCACAATTTTCGCATGACAATATAAAGTTATCGAACTGAAATTAGGTCTTTGAGCAAAGTTTTGCGAAAGAACATACACGGTTGAAAATCTGCATAATCCGATAAAGACCACCCCTACCTTGCATACAATAATCTGCTTCCATTCGTATCCGTAATCATAATAATAATGAATCATAAATAATGAATATATTTGAAAATGGGCGTTATTGTAAAAAAACATGCACATATGGCACTTATGTCCGTCGTGTAGGGTATCTAAGCTTTGAAATGACAGATTTTTACCTTATTGAATTATCTTACAAATTAATTATTTTACTTTTTAAATACAATAATATTTTTTTTTTTTAATTTATATTATATTTGTAATTTTACTTTCCATACACAATAATAACCACACCTTTATGCACTTATGTATACATTCGATATATGCCTATAAAACGACTCCTTAAATCTAACACCTACAAGGAAGATATCGTATTTTATTTAATTTAATTTTTTTTTTTTTTTGTGCATTTCTTCCATATAGCAATTTGCAGATTTTATCATATTTTGTAACCCATAATTTACACCCTATATTTTTTGTTTTTGTACCGTCATATTATCGTACACATATCCATACATTATCACCAACAGCCATCAACTGCTGCCATGCTGCCACCATCAACGAACGTTATCGTTAAGCGTCATTGTCATTGTCATCGTCATCGACATCGTCATCGTCATTGACGTCATCGTCGTCATCGTCGTCATCATCAACATCATTAACATCATTGGCAGCAAACCACTTAACTGCTCAAAAAAATATTCAGCGCCTTTATTGTTTGCTGAATGAGTGTGTGTCAACAGTAATGTGTTGTAATGTTGATGTTATTGAAAACAATAACAACAACAACAACAAGCCCGGCACAATATTCTATATTATTACAATAAATAAAAGAAATATTTAACAAAAAAAAAAAAAAGAAAAATTGAAATATAAATATGAAAATAATGTCAAAAGAAAGAACTACTTGTACTAACCACTTGTCATAAGTTTGTGATGGCAATGGCAGCAGCAGCAGCAGCAGCAAACCCATTATGCGCTTAAAATGATTTTTTAATATGTGCATACACCTCTTAAGTTTTATATAAAGAACAACAACAACAACAACATCGGCAACCAATCAACAACCCACACATATACACACAATGTGGCAACATAACCATTTATGTTGTTTTATTATCTATCTACAACATTAACTACATATTCATGCTACATATTCACATACTCGTACAAGTGAATACATACAACTATATGAAAGGTAGTGAGATGTAGTAAGGTGAGGTGAGATGAGGCGAGGCAGGCCATTATACATTTACGTTTACCAATATAACATGCAACAAAATCAACTACAACAACAACAACCTCAGCAGCAGCAGCAGCAGCAATATTATGCCATCATAACCTATGATCAACGATAATGTTTGGTTGTTGTTGTTGTTGTTGTTGTTGTTGTTGTGATTTGTTGGCATGTTGGCATGATCGATCCTTGTAGCATGTTCTAGTGATGGTGGCAATATGTAACTACACAGCATACATATATTGTATAATATTATGGTGCTACATTTTATTAAGTCATCACTGATCAACACAACACAACACAACACACACAACATAAATAATACCTTTGTATAGTACATCGTATGTATACTCAAAGCATATGTGTAATTTATTTGTCATATCACGTGTAAAACATTAAACAATCAACAATAACAACAACAACAACAACAACAACAACAATGAAGGCAGCAACTATGAAACAAGAAGAAGAAAATCTATAGGACATTTATGAAGTAGAAGAGAAGGAAGTAGTAAAATAGACATACTAGACATCAAAATCATCTTCAACAACAACAACAACAACGAAATCACATCACATCGATCAATAATGAAAGAAGGTATAGTTGCACCAGCACTTTTAGCAAATAATCATGATGATGATGATGATGATGATGGTGATGGTGATGGTGGTGATGAGCCCGCAGAATAGGAAGTAATGCTTAGTACTTATTCATAAAACATTTCAGGAAAAGGGAAGTTAAAGCAGAAACTGTATTGGAAAATAAAAATGATTATTTGCAGTGCGTTGGCCTTCTGTGCATCTGAGATTATGATTTCAAATACCAAAATTTGTTCTCTTCAATGGTCTCGAATTGCTGCAACATCGTCCCATATATGTAAGTGTGTGATTAAAATAGTAACAGTGGTTTAAAGCCTTCAATAGCCTTTATGCTAAGTGCAAAATGTAGTTTAACCTTGCATAGAAGTACACTCATACATCGCTATACGGCCTAGATACGTATAGGGGAAACCTCACTGTTCACTGGCCTATGCAAGTGAGTAGGTAGGTGAGTATGGCAGATGTCCTGTGACACACATTCAGTCCAGTTATGGCCCACTGTGATACCATGACCTAACAGAATAGCATTTTGGCCGTATAACAAAATATTATGGGCCGTAAATAGAAATTCCGTACAGCGAGATATGGATGTACTAATCAATAGTAGTGGAAGCAATCATGAGCTTGCAAAGAGTTTTAACCACAGCTTTGTTGCCACTGCAGACGGAAATTAGCTTTCGCTTGTATCTGTTTTCACATCAAAGAAACTGATGATAACCAGCACGTTCTTTTGGAATATTAAAGTACAACTATTAAGGAGAAAAATCAGACCATCTCAGGACAAAATATTAAGCGACGCTAGGTTGGGCAAGACGTCGAGAACAATACTCGAAGTTATAGAAAAGTCTCTTTAAAACAAATGACTGCAGCTCTCTGACACTTATGATTTTCTACACATTGTCCCCAACGTGCAACGATTATTGCTGTAGAGACGAAAATGCCCTGGATATCTTGAGCTGGGCGTGTTGTCTTCGGTGAACTACTCTCTTTTTAGGGTATTCAGCGAATGTCATCCGAATAGGTATAATATTTTAATAATCATTTGGTTCTAGCATTTAGCAATAGGAGGAAACTACATAGATGTAAGTATCATTCGATCGGACTATAAAGAGTTAAAGTAATGGCTATACGTTTTTTTTTTCTTCCGTTCTTACTTCTAATTGGAGCATAGGGCCTCCACAAGGCTTCTCCATCGCACACGATTCTGGGCTGTTGTTCTAGCGCCATGCCATGTGATGTTAACATCAACTAGTTTCCGGAGGGTTGACCTTCTCCAAGTGTTTTGTGGTCGTCTGCGGCTTCTGCTCCCTTGCGGTTTCTATTCAAGCGACATTCTTGTGATGCTTTCTGGCTGCTTTCTTACTTGCTGGTTCAGGGTAGCCTCCTCGATCGTTAGACATCATAGAGCCTCGTTGGAAATAGTGTTGTTAGGCCAGAATATTCTACATATGATCCTCAAACATTTGTTGACGAAAGCTTAAAGTCTCTGCGTGATGAAGTTCGAGATCAGCCATGTTTCGTATCCGTACAGTAGCGTCGATTTCACGCATGCGGAGAATATTCGCAATTTCGTGCGTTTGGAGATTTGGGAATTTGCCCATACTGATTTTAGCCGGCCAAATGCTGCTCTTACCCCGCTCAACCTACAGTTAGCAGCCATCATCCGCTTCGACTCCTCCATCTGTTGATATTATACAACCGAGGTGGCAGAAGCTTTCGACGAAATCAATCGCACAGCCGTCAATTATTATATGACTTGTTTTGGAGTGACTGATTTTCATGGTTTTGGTCTTTGCAAAGGCAATGGCTATAAGTTAATATGCATTAAAATGTGAGCTCTGTTAAAAATTAGTTTTCATATTGATGTGTTTATATCGATTCATTATCATCGAGAGTTCAGCCAAGCAAACTCAGTTGATTGTGTTTGTAATTCACTAAGAATTACTGCCTATATCTATGTAATTATTTTTGCTTTGATTAGATTAAGACGTCGTTACATTTTCATGAATATAACTAGTACTCATCCTGATGATCTATAATCTATCCTGCATATATTTTTCTTCAATGTTGAAAACCATCATACACACTCAGACCATAAAATAAAAATAATTATAATAATTATAAAATTGAAAATCATATTGTACTAGCTGATGTGTATGCGTGTGTGTGTGTGTGTGATATGAAAATCATGATACTATATGCTAATACATCACATCACATCACGATCACACGATCATAGGACAGCATCAATAACATCAATGCTTACATTCATAAATGGAGATTACTCATCGTGCCCCACATATATATATGTATATGTGTAGTTACATACATATGTATATGGGAAAACATGTAATATAATTTTATTGTTGCTGTTGTTGTTGTTGTTGTTGTCAACGACGATCAACAACGATCATTCTCATCATCAACCATAAATATACAAGGGCTATAAGTACTACGTATGTGAATGAAATAAAATGAATGAGATTGTGTCTGATATTGGACAGTAATAGGCGTTTTATTTGAGTTATTGGTTCATGCACATCCTCAGTGCACAATATATAAGCACATATGTATATTCTTATTGATATATGCAGCAAGCACTTACTCGATCATATGGATACGATCATATAAAAGTGTGTATGATCTTCGCTTGATCATCCCGTCTTTTGTTGTTTTATCATTTTTCTTCTCTACTCTGAAAGTGAAAAAAATCAAAAAACAAATACTTTTTGTTTGTCTGCGATGCTTTTAGCAATGCCATTCATTCTATATGATCGCACTGACGATCCCATACGCATGAAGGTGTAAAGTAAAAAGAAGTAAGAAGTGCGTGTTGCATGGCGCTACCATTACTAGCAGCGCCATCAGCTACATGTACTATAGGAAATCATCGTCATCAAACCTCAACATCATCACCATTATCACTATCGTTACCGTCATTGTCGTCGTCGTCGTCGTCATCGTTGTCACAGACGTGTGGGCTGTCTGTGGTGTTTGCTTCCATTTAGATGATGTCTGTTTGCGCATGAATAGTAAATGTATACATTGTACGTACTTATGCATGTATATATAGCTTTCGTATAGAACACTTTTTAAAACGTTTTTGAATAAGTATTCTTACATGCATTTTATCACACATTTTGTACCTAATCTGTGTTACTGTGAAGCACAAAAGAAAAAGCAATTTCACAACATTTCCAACACAATTCTCATACAATTTTACAAATTATTGTAGGCTGTGAATAAGTGAATGAGTAAGTGATTCAATAATGCATTATATCAGCAACAATTTACAACAATCAATAAACAATGATAAAATATAATTGCTTCAAGTCTTACAAAGTTTTACAAAATGATGAACGAATACATACACACACACACACACATGTAATTAATGTGATAAATGTAACAAAATGTCAGTTGGCCATAATGGAAAAATTCCAAATCATTATTAAATAATAATCACTGAGTTTGATAAATAGATTCAAAGACCTTGCGTAGGACTCGAAAACTCTGAGCATTCTTTCTCTCTGAGGTGGAAATTGTCCAAGCTTCGGCACCATATGTAGGGACAGGCATGATGAGAGGCTTGTAGAGTGCTTACTTAGCCCAATATCACCAGGCTGACGTATTACTGACGTTAGTGCTGGTTCCAAGATCGATAAAGTCCTTCACTACTTCAAAAGCGTAGTTATCAACAGTGACGTGGTGTCCAAGACGCTGGGACTCTTTGTTTGTTGAAAGACAGTGTATGTTTTACTCATTGCTTTACATACAGAGAACAAAATTAGATTGTCATTTTCAAATTAAAACATTTTCAATTACCTATTTTGGCAATTAGTGATTTTTATATAATTTAATATGCCATTAATTTGGGTCTATTCACTGCTAACCCTGACTTCTCATTTAATTTTCTCAAGTGTATATATTGCTAAAAGTATTTAGTACGATATATTTCATTAATGTATACCCATATATATACATATATGTTTGAATACATAAATTTATGTACCTATGTAAAATTAATTCAATCAACAGTTCTCAATAATTTCATCAAATTGCATCCGCACCCGCAATTGGCATTAACTTGCGTATTAAATTGCAAAAATCCAATAGAAAAATAATTTTATTACAAAACTTCCTGTGCAAATCAGAAAAGAGCCAACAAATTCAAATCATTAATTCATTTTATATTTTAATATAATCATAATAATGAAACATTGTGTCTACATTGTGTCTACCATACATTGTGTCTCAATTGTAACTCTGACACATACTCATATGTATAGGCATGAATGTAACTATGCCATATGATACAAGTATTTAGACGTAAAAGCTGCAATAAAATAATTCCCACGTTGAATTTGTTTACACAAAAAGAAAAATCATGTCAAATTACCTCATAAAATTGTTCAACATTTTTTAGGGCGGACGGATGAGAGTAAACATGCAAAACTATCGAATGTATGTACTACAATATATATATATATTCATAGTATGAGTGCAAATGAAAATTGGTATTAGGTAAAATAACGTAAGTAATAAAGTGAAATAAAATGACTCTGAATTTGACAGATTAAAAGCTCATGTTTGCATACTAAGGCACATATGTAGACAAAAACAAACAAATGAAATTGCTATGACATAAAGAATTAAAATGGAAGTAAAATAGAATAGAAATAGAAACCGATTTTTGAACACCTCTTCACAAAATATATACAACTTTGCTAAAAGTGTAGATATAAGCTTACAAATATTTACCTTATATATATTGTACGATACATATGTATGTTGGTACCCAGAAGGAAAAATACGAATCGACTCATTTTCCAATAATTCATCGTTTTCCCAATATAATGGCTATTGTTACAAAATTCGCTCTTACTTTTATTCGACTTATCTCACTCTGACACCATCTTTTCTTCCTCCCTTCCCTACTCCTTCTATTTTTTATGTTAATTTAGTTCCACTTTGTTACGTTAAAGGTTCCGTATTTTGTAGTAAGCGGTGGTCATACTCATCCTAAATGACTAAATTTTTTCCAGTAAGATGCATTCTTGTATTTGAGGTTGCTTCCACGTTTGTACTAAAATCATAATATGAGAAAATAATTTTGAACGAAATTTTAGAATGCACTCAAACGTCCTCTAATAATTTAATCACAACATAGAGCCTCGGGACGGGTGAAATATAAAGCCAAACTATATTAATTTTACCTCAGTACCATTTCTTCTTAAAGGACTTAACCCCTGTTACCAGCGCTTCGGGAATACCCATACATAAATGAAGTTTTCCAAAAATTCGCTGCCACCATTTCCAGTAGTCAACCATAGAGGAGTACAATGTATAACTAACTAACGCATTAATTTTGTTTCTTCTGCATTTTTCAAAACATACTTACCCTGTATCCCCAATTCTTTGGCGGTTCCTCTACAAAATTGATATTTTTCCAAAAATTTGCTCTCAGCAGTATTCGCATAAAGGGATATAATATTTAACCGAGCCCCTTCGCCAACAGCCCTTACCCTCTATCGCCTTACCTTATCTCTAAACTAGCCGCTATTACAAAATGAAATAATAAACATCAGAAAACTTATAAATAACTCCATAGCTGCCCAGGAATCACATTCACATACTTACCCCACATCACATAAGTTGGAAGGTGAAGCTTCAACCTCTCCTTGGTTTAAGCTCCTCAATATTTTCCAAAACATACATAAATCCCTTTTATACATCCTTTAAGCGGTCGCCCATACAAAATGAACTTAAAAACAACTGAAAATCGACAAATAACTCCATAGATGTTCAGGAATCCCATCTAGGAGGGTAAAATATGACTCCGACTCTCGTTAGTTTTACCTTTTCAATATTTTTTCCAAACATACTTACCCTCTACCTCCACTCCTCAAAGGGGCTGTCATACAAAATAATGCAAAAACACCTTAGAATCGCCAAACAACTACATTGCTGCCAAGAAATCACATTTAGAGTAATCAAATATAAGGCGCGCTGCATTCGTTTTTCCTCCCCAACGTTTTCCGTTAACATAACACTTTACTGCATCTACGCCTTATCGAAGCTCCCATATAAAATTGATTAAAGGTCCCAAAAAGAGACTGTGGCACTCTATTAAAGCAAAAAAAATATGAATATAGAACCATGGAAATGATGTCATATAATAAATAAATGTAAGACGGATCAATTTTGTTGGACTTGGTGCCACATGACCATGAAAACTATTTCCGTAAATGCCGTAACATCAGTTTTCCTTTTGGGTGGACATATTTACGGTTTTGTATGTATTATATAAATGTGTGTGTGTGTGTGTGTGTGCGTATAAATCCTATTTTAATATAAACCAAACTTCAAACTCCAAAAGAAACTACAACAAACAAGCACGTCATCATAAAGCGGCACCCATATGATTGCCACAATGAACTGTATGACACACTCATACATACGAGTACACCCAGATGAACATGTATACTTATACCTCTCACATAATATCATAAAAATGGAACAACGAGTGCAATACGAGTACGAAAGTATCGCAATTTAACTAGAAGAAGAAGAGGAAGAGGAAGAAGAAGAAAAAACACTCTTCGAATTGAACAGCAAAATTAACTGCTTAAATAAGACTAACCTCACCTTTAACTTCCTACGTGCAATGTGGATATACGATCATATATGAGTATGTACATATACATTTTTTATTGTATTATATTTCTCGATTTCAATATGATTGTACGTATGTACATATATATTTAATCGTAACGCATATAATGTGGCAATAAGATAAGTTTTATACCGAACACACCTGAATTAAATCAGTTGCCAAAGAATAATGGAACGCATCACGTCATACATTTATGTACGTACAGCATATAACGAGTATTTTATTGCGAGTATGAATAAGTACGTACATTCACATAATTAGCCCCCACTCCCACTCCTCCCTCTACACATAACGAATAATGTCCCTCTGTGATGATGATGATGATGTAGGCTGTTTGTTATACGAACTTACGTACAATCATTCCTCATGTCAATTCCGAAGTCATATTGTGATTTTGGCAATTGTTGCTGGCAAATATCCATTTATTCTTATATTCACATTCATTCACTTATCCATTCCTTCAATCAAATTCAAAATCACTCACACACACACACACCCGAATACAAATCACATTCAAAATATGAATCAGAGCACAATTGTGTCGTAATTGTGTCACAAGCCATAGTCAGCCTGCCAGCAACAATGAAAATAAATAAAAATAAGTATTAACATTTACTTAATTTATGTGATATTTGATGGGCACTACTTACAGTGCTTACAGTACGAGTATGACGTGATGAATGATGATATGTATGATATGTCTGCTGTGGCGTAGTGTGCCATGGTGTGGCTTGATGTCATGATATCATGCGTCAATTGCATTTAAATTGTAACATTTTATTATATCGGATTTGAAGACTGTTGTTGTTGTTGTTTTATTTTTTTTTTAGAAATTATTAGCATTGATCACACCCATGTAATGATATAATCAGGCAATCGGAAGTGACGAAATTAAGTGTCAACTAGAGATTGATCTTAGCAATTATTAGCATTTGTCTGCTAATATAAATTTCCAATGTAAGAAATTTATATGACAAACCTTTATAATAGGATACCTCCGAACTCAATTAGAAAAACTTATAGAATTAGGTATAAGTATAACTACACCTCAATCGTCAAGGCTTGCGATATATGAGGAATTCTAGTGGGTTATCTATTTTGTGGTTCCAAAAGCAAACGTAAATCAAACATACTGCTATTTAGAACTGCGATCAAATTTATATGCTAAACATGACTAGAAGAGCTAGAATTCGTCTCTCATACATGGGGCAGTCACCTTAATGTATAAGGTCTAGTAAAAAGAAATCCATTATTTTTGCATTAAATTGAAGGTTTTATTTAGCATAGTTAGAATGATCCTATTTAGGTCAAATATGTACCGTTTTATTTGATAATTTGTTGCCATTTTGAAGGTATTTTCATAATGCCACTCTCATAGAATCCCTATTGTCAAAAAACTGGGAGAGTCGATTTTCACAAGCTTCTCTTGAGGCGAATTTTTCACCAGCAAAATCATTCGCCATAGACAGGAACAGGTAGTAGTCACTTGGCCCCAGGTACGGACTATAAGGTGGATTCATAAGAACGCTCCTAGAGCTTCTGGCGAGTCACTATTGATGTGTGTGGCCTAGCGTTGTCCTGGTGGAACACAATTCCTCTCCTATCGGCCAAAGCGGGCCGTTTCTGGGCGATTGCTTCCTTCATTGTTGACATTAAGAGTTTGGCCGTAGGGGAGCAACTCATAATAGTAGATCATTCCCTGCCAATCCCACCAAACACATAGCCAAACCTTCCTGAACGTCAATCCTGCCTTGGCCACCGTTTGCGCCGGCTCACCGCGATTCGACCACTACCGTTTTCGCTTGACGTTGTCGTAAGTGATCCACTTTTCATCACCAGTGACCATCCGCTTCAGAAATGGATCGATTTTGTTGCGATTCAGCAGCGTTTCGCAGATGGAAATTCGGTCCTTGAGGTTTTTTTGCGTTAACTTTTGTGGCACCAATACATCGAGCTTCTTTTTGTATCCAGCCTTATTTAAATGGTTCCAAATGGGTTTTTTGTGCAATGTTTAGCTTCTGGGCAATAGAAACAGTGGTTACATGATGGTTAGACTCGACGATTTCGTCGATTTCCAGACCGTGGTGCATCTTTGACATCAAAACTATCGGAACGGAATCGACGAAACCAAATTTGCACGTGATTGGCTGTTACAGTATCAAGACCATAAACACTATTCAAATTTTCAACCGTCTGGTTTGCGTTTTCGCCTTTGTCGAAGAAAAACGGTAAAATATGGCGTATTTTCTCTTTACTTTGTCCATCTTTGACGCGAAACTTTTTCATGATAAAATGATACTGCCAGAGGAATTCCCCTCCCTTTTTTTGTTACTGGATAGATCACTGCACCGATCAAACTCAAATCCTCATACACAGAATGCCAACTTGAGGAAATAGCTCACATTTATCTTTCTCTGTCAATGTTTGCGAATAAAAAAAGTCAGAGGAAAAGGCGATCATTATTAAAACTTTATTATGATGACAAAAAAAAAAACAAAAGAAGGATGATAATAAGATTTGGATTACAACACTTTTGTGCAATATCTTTTTCTCTCCATAGTTTAATCACAAATTCTTTAAAGTAAACATTATTTTATGATTATTCTGTATGATGATACTCTGTTCATTTGTTTAGCCTCAAAATAATTCAATAGCTATCAGTTGAACCCATTACTCTTCCACTTGTCATTCCATTTTGGCAAAACTGCATGAATTAATTAGTCATTATTCGACCTTCTCCAACTGTTTTCCAATAACGAATACGAATTATTACGACACAATTACGGCAAACTGCATCATCACTTTGCAACCAAAAAACGATTGAAAAGGATCGATTTCGCGCCTTTTTCAATTTTTATCGCTTGTTGATTGTCCCACTATGAGTGCAAGTGCGCAAGCAATTGATTGAAGTTGGTAATATGCAATCGTACATGGTGCTCGTATGTACAGAAATGAATTGGCGATTGGTTTTTGGTGTAATTGCAATTGAGGTGCAATCAATTATATGACAGCTGGTGGTGTTGGTGGTGTTGGTGGTGTTGCTATGATAATATCAAATAGTCATATTGGTTATGGCGGCGGTCATAGCGGTTTCTTATAGTAGTGGCACACATATATTGGATTGGCTTAGTCGGTGAAACTATTGTTACTAGTGATGATGGTGATGGTGGTGATGGTGGTGATGGTGGTGATGGTGATGGTGGTCTCATTGGTGTTACTTTTCATGTTGTAATTGTATGTACGTTATGTTCATATGCTGCACATACGTATGTATGTACATACGATTACAATACCACATGCTGTGCTCGTACACATGCGTGTGAGCGCGTGCACTTTTCCTCAAATTTACTTTTTCTCAATTCACATAGCGAACTTAGCTTACTACAAACAAGCAAGGATGATTGCGTGCAATTTATTAAGGTACTGCTGCTAACAAGCAACGTGTGAATCGATCGTTTGTTGGCGTATGTATGTATGAAGTAAAGAACGTGCGATCGCGCGAGCATATGCTCATGTGAATATGTGAGTAATTGCACCAGTCCATAGCAACACACCACATCGTATTGTAGAAAGAAAGCAATTGTAAGAAGAAGAAGAAGAAAAATTAAAATGCACTATTCGATTTACATATGATTGTTGTATTATGATACTCAAATTTTGTTATTGTAGCTGTGAAATCATATGATCATACGTATGCAAATAAGACAAAGTTGCCGAATACTGAATTCTTTAATGATACGCTTAATTAAAACTATGATTTGAGTTTTTCATCTTTTTTACACGATTTTATTTCTATTTAATTAGCAAGAATGGCCAAGTGGAATTTGTGTAAATTAGGTAAATAGGTATTATTCGAATATAACAATATTTTAATCAATGTCAAACGTTTCAATCCCACAACTTTCGATTCCCATATTGCCTTCACAGATTGAGAACTATGAAAACAATACACAAGCTTTATCCTAAAATACAGGGGCGCTCCCAGAACTACCCGACCTGACATATAGATGGTGGCAGTATTTTGAAAAAAATTACTTTGGTGAAAAGTGGCAACCTTATAAAACATATGTTTCAAGTGTCAAGGCGCTACGTTGTTTAGTATTTTTTTGGAGCCGTCGAACGATCTCAGTGAATTTGTAAAGATGGAAAAAATTGGTAACCGTTATGTTATACAATACTTTCATTTGAATCGTCTCAGTCCAACGAATATCAGAGCCTACTCCTTCGTTTACGACCATAATATATTGGGTGGTCGCATGAGCTGTCAAGACGAACAACGTAGTGGTCGACCAATTGAAGTGGCCACGCCAGAAACGGTTAAGAAAATCCACTAAATGATATTGGATGATCGCCGGCTGAAGGTGCGTGAGCTAAATGAAATTACAGGCATTTAAAGAAGTGCCTCATATATTGACATCGTATATTGACCGAAAATTTGGAGATGAGAAAGCTGTGTGCAATATGGGTGCTGCGTTTGCTCACAATAGAACAAAAACAACGTCGTGAAGAAGTTTCTATAGAGTGTTTGGCGATGTTTCACAGTAATAAAGCCGAGTTTTTGCGTCGATTCGTAACCATCGATTAGACATGGGTCCACCACTTCACGCCTAAGACAAGGGAGCAGTCAAAACAGTGGACTGAAAGAGGAGACTCGTGTCCAAAGGATCATGTCCAAAGACAGTTCCATCTGCAGGCAAGGTTATTTCGTCTGTTTTTTTGGGATGCACGTGGGATAATTTTTATTGATTATATTCAAAAAGGAAAATCAATCAACGGCGAGTATTATGCTAATTTGTGATATGCTAAAGTGTTGTTTCATCAAGACAATGCACCAGTTCACACATCCGATATTGCGATGACCAAAATCAATGAGTTAAAGCTCGAATTGCTTCAGCACGCACCTTATTCGCCAGATGTAGCTCCTTTGGATTATTTTCTATTTCCAAGTTTGAAAAAATGGCTTGTTGGTAGAATATTATTTGCAAACAATGAAGAGGTGGCAGGTCTGCGGTAGATGACTATTTTAATGAGTTAGACAGTTCATACTATAAAGAGGGTATCGAAGCTATAGAATATCGCTGAGAAATGTGTATATAGCTAAAAGGAGATTATGTTGAGAAATATAGAAAAATTTTCCCAAATTTATTCTGTTTTCTTTGATAGGTCGGATAGTTCTGGGACCGCCCGCGTACATACACAATTTCTACTGAAAATTTCATTGGTGAAAAACTAGCTCTTTTATCTATTTTAAGGGCATATAATTATTTTAATTTATCCTAAATATTAAACGTCAAAATTAACATCTAGAAGAATTTCTGCAAACACTTCATTCTAATTGCAATTTCATCCTCAATATTACCACTAACAAATCATACAAAGTTAATCATTTAGGTTAAATATTAAATAAATAAACTATAACCTATTACAATTACAATATTATTTATATACACGCACATATATCATTTCACATCATATATCGTATTAGTACCTACAATACGTACTAGGTACATATATAGCAACATATATACCGCAGTGATGTTGCCTGCTGCCTAAATTCTTTTTGCTACAAAACACTGCATGCATGCAATTAAATATTGATAGAATCTCATCAATAGAAATATGAATTTAGTAGAAGAAATATGTAGCTATACACAATATGTATACACAATATGTATACACAATATGTATACACAATATGTATACACAATATGTATACACAATATGTATACACAATATGTATACACAATATGTATACACAACATGTATATACAATATGTAGATTATATTATGACGATGAATAGCACGAGAAGAGCGCAAGAATGGGAATGCTCAAGAAATTCCAGTGCAAAATGCAAAATGTTGTTTGATTTATATGATTTATGCAACTACGTCAGTGGCATCACCAACAACAACAACAATTTACCAAAACACCAATAAATTGTTGAGCTTATATTGTATGTATATGATACAAATCCTTTACCAATGCATTGCTTACAAGAATGCTTAAAAATGTTGCTTGCAATTTTTCTCCATTTGATTTGTTTGTTTGATTTGTTATTATTATTATTATTATTATCATTGTTCGTTACATAAAACCACAAACAATTTATATTCCCATCAAACATTTGACCCCAACGCTGATTCATCTTAATCAATTATAATCTTACACTCCACTAAGATGAAGAGTTTCTACTATAAGAGATTGCATGGGATAGCACATATATACTCGTAGTTACAAAGAGTATATAGGAGAGAAAGAGAATACATTCGCAAATACACATGTAGTATGCATGTCTATACAAATTTATGAATATTGATAGCACAGTAACAAGTACTCACACAAAACTCACAACAGAAACACTTTTATTTTGAAGCATTCTCAATGACCAACACAATATAAGTGTACTAAATTTATTACATATGTACATACATATATAGATATTATTAATATGTGCTCAATGGTAAATTCAAACATACCATAATGTATTATACACTACTTGCAAATATATAAATTTATAAGAGCAGTATATCAATTATATCAGGTCAGTCCTTTTTATAGCTTCTTTTGAGGTGTAGTTCTTATTACTTAAATGGAACTGAAGTCTGCGGAAAAGCTGATAATCGCAAGGTGCAATATCCGGAGAGTATGGTCGATGCAGCATTAGCTCTCATCCGAGCTCGTTCAGCTGGCCTAAGATCTGTATTGTGATATACGGTCTTGGTTTGTCGTGGTGAAACAAAAATTTCAGTTTGGATAGATGATGGCAATAATAATCAGCTCTGATCGTCTGGTATGGTTCCAGCAGATCAAAATAAATGATATCGGCCATATTCCATCAACAGGAGGCCATCTCTGGGGGTTGGTTCTGATGTTTCATCTTTATCTAACCACTGGCGTTTGCGAACAAGATTATTGTAAAGGACCCACTTTTCGTCCCCAGTAACAATACGGTTCAAAAAACTCTCATTTTCAAGCTGAGAACACACGTTCACTCTCTGCTGAATGTTTGCGACGGAAATTTTATGCGTAATCCATTTTCCAAGCTTTGGAACCGTCTCTCAATTGAATCAGGTGCCTGTAAACTGTTCGATATGATGAATATAACCTTCCATCCATCATATCGACTGTCAAACTTGGCTCAGCTTTCACGAGTTCCAACAAGTAGTCGGATTTAAAGACCTCAGAACGATCAGAGCGTAGGGCATCTTCAACGTTACAATCACCACTTCGGAATTTGGAAAAAAAATTGAATTTAAAATGTGTGGCTTGTTCATTTTGTACTAAACTAAGTCATTTAAGGAGCCCACACATCAAATAGGACTGTCTGAGGCTTATTTTGTTAATATCGACTATCACATCAGTGAATTTTATCATCTTTTTTGAACACTAAAATAGGAAACTTGCATCAAGTTTTCTATTTTAGTTACAAATGAAGGACAATATGAACTATTTTGCAGACTCATTACTGAACTATGTTGCAAATACCCACTGGGTATTGCTGTGTGAATACACATATATTTGTCTATGCATTGAGTGCATTTTCCATTTTTTTTTTTTTTCAACATGATTTAGCCGGCAGGCAAATATGCATGCAATATGTTTTTGCTTAAATACTTTTGATGAAAATAGTTGAACATAGTAAAACAAAAAAATGAATGAATGAATGAAAGAAATGGCAAATATTATGAAAAATAAAAAAAAATGGTATAGTATTGTAGTACATAAAGAGCAAACGATAAGCAACTCCATATCTAAGTAAGAAGGCATTAACTAAATGCTACAATATAAAGATGCGTTTATTTAGTGAAAATATCAGCAACAACAACAACAATATTAATCGATTTAACGATTTATGATAAGAAATTATAATTTACGTTCATTTCACGTAAGTCAGATCAAGCTAGCAAGTTGCTCATAATGCCATTATTACATTATCATCTTCAACTGATCGCAACAAAATATCTCTTTTTTGTATCGCACAACAACACTCAATTGCAAAGTCATGAAAATCATGCAACAAAACAAAAAAAAAAATGTTAGTACGCTAAATGAAAATTGATTTTAATGTCAAAAAAAAAATAGAAAAATTAAAGTAAAAGAAATAATAATAATAAAATAAATATTTAAAACACATTCAAATTATTAATAGTCATAGTGAAGCAAGTAGTTGATCATCATTGTATTGTCGATCATAGAGAAATCTGCTTGCAACAAAATATTAAAAATAAAATAGCACAAATTCATTCGCATAAATAAAATGTGTTTAATATAATTACTTGAACTTAATACTCATAGCAATTAATATTGCTAGATTATAGCATTTGCATTTGAAATTATAATTTAATTACTTTCTAATACAATATTAAGACATTAATATAAGGATGGGATGGGGAGTTTGGGATGAAAAAAAAAATTGCAGATATAAATCTGCAAATGATTCCAAGAAAGATAAGCTGCTTATAAAATTAATTTTGAGTCTTTGCAAAACTAAAAATTTTTTTGCAATACTTAATAAATATATTTTTTAGAATTTCATGGACGAGGTAAAACACTTTTTTCGAACTATTTGACTAAACTCATTAATAACCTTTCAAATAATTTAATAAAACCCATTCTACTTGCTTAAAATTCTTGTAGATCTATGTTTCCATCATCATTAATATTTAAAATAATTTTATTGAATTGAATTTCAATTCCAATAAGTTATTTACTCCCGCATCAAATGACACTCGCTGTTATAAAATAACATTTATTATTAAGTATGGTATATATTTGAATATTTTAGTAATAAAAGAATCAAATTACCTTAGTGGTAATGATATCAAATTACATTATTAACATATATCATAAACACACATACTGCATTTGACACGACATTATTTATTTATCAGCAACATCAATAACATTGGCATCATTATTTATCAACATCAACATTATCACCATCATTAGTATCATCGTGCAAAATAACTAGTTTTTGGATTAATATGTTTCTGATTTGATTTGATTTTGTTTTTCGTCTCAAATTTAATTCCAGCTTTATTCGATTTTTTTTAAAGCTAAAAGCTAATAGTGGAATGAAAAAAAATAAACAATAAATAAAATATAATAATGATACATATAAAATTGATAGATATACTTGATATAAATAAATAATAAATTTTGGAAAAAATAAAAATAAAAATTTATTACAATTATAATGATGAGCTTGTAAATAATTCATGTCATATAAAATTTAGAAAATTACACAATTAGACTAGGGCTAAGCGGCGGATAAAGTGAGTGGCGAAAACTTCCCCCAATTCGAGATTGTGCGTTGGGCTTGGGAACCACCACATAAAAAACCCCCAAAGAAGAACACAACAGTGCCCCGGATAAGGACTACCGCTTTTGAGGATGACCCTCGCAAACGAAGTAAGGGCCACGATTTACGGATATGCACGTGGAACGGCCGATCCCTCTATAGGGAAGGTGCCTCTATCCAGCTGATTGAAGTCCTGGAGAAGTACAAGGCTGACATCACCGTTATCCAGGAAATGCGATGGATGGGACAGGGCTGCACCAAAAGAGCACCCCGTGACATCTAATATAGTTTTCATGCGGAGAGGCATGATGCGGATTTTTGGTCATTTTTGGTAAGCAAGAGCCTCCGACACCTGGCCTCACAGTTCACGCCTGTCAACGAACGGCTGGCAACAATCCGCATCAGGTCCAAATTTTTTAACATTAGCCTAATCCGTGCCTAAGCTCCGATGGATGAGAAGGACGATGCGAGCTTCTTTCAGCGCCTCTAAGGAGCTTATGACCGCTGTCCCCGCCTCGACATCAAAATCATGCTTGGCAATTTCAATGCCAGGGTGGGTATGGAGTTATGTAAGGATTTTTAAATATAATTCTATCCAGTACACAACATTTTTAGATTTTTAATTTTCATGTAAATCCAATCGAATATAGTCCATTTGATCAGTGCATCAGAAACAGACAAATAATATCAAACTTTACTAAGGAAATGTCACCAAGTTTGCAGTTACTATTTTCAAAATTTATTAGAATAGAAATAAAAAACAAAAACGATGAACACATACAGATTATTCAAACAATTCTCACCAACAGTTTAACAGATCACAGTGATCTACAACGATCGTGAAGAATATTGTGATTATCAATAGCATTATCGTCAATAAGTTTTAAAAACATATTTTTCACAATAATCACCAACATTAATAAAATAATTATCATTATCATTTTCATCATCATCATAATTATTAATAATTCATCATTTTCAATATGATAATAATGACTTTTAACACCATCAGCACCATCATAATCAACCAAAATATCATCATTGCCATCAACAATATTCAGTTCTCCAAAGTGACAATTCAATTATGAAATCGCATTCATAAAATTCCAATTTCAATGTAAAAAAAAAACTCTAAAAATAAAACAAAATAAAATTCTCAGACGACCCAGAAAAAGTCATGACACTGCAACTCGCAAGCTCGCTTCAGTGAGAACGACACAATAATATGTTAAATAAATAAATAAAAGATCACATCAAAATAGCAAAAAATTATTTTAAATTAGAACTTGTCTCACGTTTTATATAACACAGTATATAAGTATTTCCACCGCCCAAGTACTTAGTATTGCCAACTTATTCATTTGTTGTCACACAAAAAGCATGTCAATTGAATATGCAAAATATAAAAATACAAATCAATTTGGTTAAGAAAACTGAAGATCAGGAATAATAAATAACAAAACGAATTAAGGACAAAATGTCAGCAATCAACTGAAGCACCATCGCTAATATCAATATTTTCTAAAACAAGAATTAAGTCGGTACCAACAACTAATAACCCAAGAAAAGTATATTCGTTATGACTTAGCATATAATATCAGCTTGAGGTGCAACGACTTAGTGAAAACATTAGCAACAACGAATATATTTTTATACCCTACATAATGATGAAATGCGTCGAACTGCGGTGACATGCGTCGAAATGCAGTGACATGAGTCGACTGGCGTCGAAAAGCGTCAACTTGCGGCAACATGAGTCGAACTGCGGCGACATGCGGTGACCTGCGGTGACATGCGGCGAAGTGCGGCGCAATGCAGTGACATGCGTCGACAGGCATGATTGAATTTGATTGCAAAAAAATTGACGGAATGCAATAGAAGTTCTCCTTCAAAGGAAATAAATATTTTATTCTAATTTGTAACTTCCCTGTGGATATCTTAATAACGTAGCTTACTAATTGATCAAATTTGAAAAGTGTCTGATTAAAAACTGAGTCAATTATTCAATGATTTATTAGTAATTAGTTGGAATGCCTATTAGAATACTCCTTTCAATATCGCTTTGATCTTCATTGCTCTACGAAGTTGGAAAACCAACGAAGACCCTATAGTTGTTGAAAATCGAAATAGGTTCCACTTCTATTCTCTAAATACTGGAAGGAAAGATATTTTCAATTAATATTTTTACACTGCCTAAGATCACTTTAACTAGGGCTGTTTAGGTATACCACAGAATGAATTCAACTTGATTGAATATGACCAATTTTATAATTTTAACCTGTTGAACAAAATAGCTTTTGAATTATGAAGTGGTCTGGTATAACTTACCCAATTCGATAAGAAAGTTATGCCCCTATGAAGTTTCTCCTATCTGCAATGGCCACACACACACACACACACTTAAAAATATTCTTGATAATATAGCTCAAATGTTCAAATGTTCAGTGTTGTCATTCCTTAGATTTTTATACTCTACAATCAGTAATGAGGGTGTATTTATTTTAATCAGATGTTTGTAATCACTTGAAGCAATTGCTGGAGATGATGTGGATAATTCTGCTCCTGTAGCGATTTGCACGGTCTCTAAATCGGCTACTTAGTTCACAGGAAAACTTGAATTAATATTGAGATATTTCAACAAATTAAAATAATATTAGGAATGTAGGGTATAAGTGTCAACTTCTTTTTGCTTTGGATCCTCTTGTGAATTTTTTTTATATTCATTTTCTATTTTTCTCTATTCTCATATATCACAGAACCCCTATAAATCTCTCTAAATAACCATGTCGATCTAGACCGGCTGAAGTTTTCTTATTGAATTTTTATTGCACAACTTCTTGGCAGAGGCAATTGTCACCCACACTTGAAGTTGTTTTTTTTTTATTCGTATTTATATATGTACTTAATTTCTGTGCCATGATTGCTGCAATGCTTCTGCAATCAATACATACCATATTTGCAATTGTCAATTGTGGCAGCTCTCATCATTATACGCGTATGTAGTAAGTAGTCTGTGTATAACCAAAGTGCCATCCTTTGTTATTGCCAACAGAAAATCAACAATAGTATATAATAGCAAAAAAATAAAAAATACAAAATGAATTTCAATGGATTCCTATACTTGGAAAAATATACTTAAATATACTACATCAGTAACAACGATGACTTACTTAAGTAATAGCTGCCTAGCGATGATCACATGAGTTACAGAGTACGTAAATGCTAGAGTATAGTATTTCGATGTATTTGCTATAAACAAATGATCGTGACTGTGAATAAATTAAAAATTAAGATATTCGTATTATTTTAAGGAAGAACAACAAATACAAATACTAGTATAGAGTAATATAAATTGTTATCAATAAAAACATTGCATAGACCAGTCTGTCAGTTACTAGATGATCAGCCTACCAAAGGACAGGTCACACACACATTAATGCACATTAAAGACATAATTTGAAAACGATAATGATGGTGATGATGATTATGGTGAGTGTTGAAAATCATCAAGTTTTCAATTTTCATTAAAATTAATGTGTTGATTGTCCAACTTTTAATGTACGAGTACTCCTACTTTGTTACTTAAATGTTGCTTCAATTGAATTCTAAAGCATATGATGATTATATTGATGTCGTGATGCAATTTTGACTGTATATGCTGTTTTATTCTTCTTCTTTATTTATGATATAATTTAGTATTCGCTTAATAAAGCTTCGATATTTTTAAAATCCTTCTAACGATAGTAATTACTGCCTTAGATTCGATGTACACCAATTTATGATCGTAATTTGAATCCTATTACATTCTAGAATGACTAAAATTGGCATATGATCTGTGATTTAAATAACATAAATATATAAATTATTTACGAAAAATAATATATATGTACAGGCTTAGACGATTGAAGTGTTACCAACTACACAGAGGTATATCTCTAAAGCCGATATTGCCAACTACGTGAAATGCATACTAATCAAGACTGTTTATATTATTTACAAACTACCACAAGCATATGAGTCTAAGTTTTATAGAACAAAAGTCATTCGAATTCGAATTCGAATGCGTTATATTTGGCTGAAAACTCACAACCGGCTGTTGTTCATGGTTACAATGGTAGAGGCAGCAACATCACCTGCAATGGTTCGGAAAGTGGTAATCAAATGGCCAAAAAACTGAAAATATTCCAGCGAAGCATCCGAAAATGAGCTCAAAGCATCATCCAAAATGAGCTCAAAGCAGAGTCTTACAAATTCCAAAAAGCCACTCACCAAATCAACAAAAAGTTAGACTTGAAAGAGCAAAGGAGTTGTTACGATTGCACGAATGTGGCGAATTTCCAAACATTGTGTTCTCTGACGAGAAAAATTTCCCTATAAACTCTCAAAATGATCATGTTTACTTAACTGAATGCACTTCCAAAAATTTGAGACTACGAGTGGCCTCCTGAAGTAATTTTCCATCTCAAGTAATAACATGGGCAACTGTGACCGCCAATCATTTTCATCGAGCCTGGTGTCAATGTCAATGCGACTTATTATCAGGAAAATGTTTTGGAAGTTGCTTTATAGTTGTGGGCATGCAAACATTTCGGTCGTAGACTATTCCATCTGGTCCATTTTGGAGAGCAAGATGAGGACTAAAAAATATGCCAGCATGCATGCGCTGAAGAAAGCCATTGTTCGGAAATGGGCCAAAATACCGGAAGATCATATACGTGAAGCATGCAACTCATTTTTTAACCATTTCAAGGCCATAGTCAAAGCAAAAGGTGGCCACATCGAGTTAGAGTGAATTGATTTTGAAATCTTAATTATTTCCACAATTTTTGTAATTTGAATCAATAAAAAATTATTTCACATAAAGAAGATATGGTCGCTTGAATAGGTAACACTTCAATCGCTTAACCCTTTATAATGAAACTTGTAAGATATACAAAGCAGTGACAATTCCTGTACATAGTTCAAGATTTTTACATCTCATATTTCTGATGAATTATCTCTCTAATTGATTTTGCAATAATAAAAATAAAAAAAAATAAATATGTGGCACTTAAAGCCCCGAAGGGCTCTATGGATGAGCTTCTCTTCCATTGCAATAATATTCTACAGAAATTGAGCTAAATGAGTAATATAAATATTCCTAGGTATAAGCTCATCAAATTCCAAAACATATATATTTTTATTTTCAATCTTTTAGTCGCATTCACTTATGAGAAACTTTTTATATTCAATCGAAAGTAATAAATTCAAAATGAGTACGCATGATTTAAATTTTAATTGTAATAATTTTATGCTTATCATATAATATATTTATGTGTACTTATATGAAATGTGCGTATTAAATTTTTACTCCCAGATACATATTTGTTGTTCACATGATGAGAGAAAAATTCCCAACATTTTTAGTCTAATGTACTTGATTGTAAGGTATGATGAATTTGTCATTATTATGATCATGATCATCATACGAATATAAATCAGTTAATCGAACAAATATATGCGAATAAATTCACATCGCTCATCGTAATAATATATAAGAGAAATAATAAAAAAAAATTTATAAATAAAAGGTGTTTAATTATCAATCAAATGAATTAAAATGAAAATGATCAATTCAATGTTTACCAATTTATTATTACGTATGAAGCTATAATATGAGAAAATACAAATAAACGAGAAACGTTAATGTAAAATGGACGATTGGATATGATCAACGCCATACACTTAATTGTGGTCAGCGCCTATTATTTTTTATAGTTATGATTTCTGTGATTATTTTTTTTTTTTTTTATTATAGACATTTTTGCAACTACAAAATCTTGTGTGAAAATAGACACAAATAGGCTGGCAAATTGTGTTGAGGTTGAGATCCATTTTTGCTGTAGCTTCGTATGTAGAACGTTATGATATTGAAAAATAACCACAAACACCAGCCAACAACAACACCAATACAATTAAATCTACACAAATGCTATGCCATCAATAAAATTGATCGAGTCAGAGACAAAACACAACAATCTACCTCAAAAAGGTTGTGAGCCATTTATCAAAACACTTTTAAGTTAAGAAAAAAATATATATTATAGATATGTATATCAATTCCATATTTATACGCTACACTCCAAGCTTTCTATTATACTACACAAAATAAGAAGGTGACAGATATGGCAAAGTATATCTTATGGATCAGAAATACATTTAGCTACGACTCAGAGTTCTTAAATTAAATTTTGGTTTACGTAAATTTACTAATAGACATCTAAAATCCACCGAATCAGATAAAATTAACATCTACCCACAGAAAAATATGTTTCACAATGCATATTTACATACGAAAATATAAAGCTCATTTATAATACCAAGCTCAAACCTAGCATATACAATTTTTCTCACAAAATAATATACTTATTAAAAAATGGGCACAGTCAGACGAAAGCAACACATACCTCCCATATAAACTTATACTTTCGAACGTATCTTCTCACTCTTTGAGTACGAAAATATTAAGCTATCAAGCTCAAACCCAGTATATACAATTATACTCGCAAAATAATATATATATTAAAAAATGGGCAGAATCGAACAAAAGCAAGACATACCTTCCATATAAAATTAGACATTCGAACGTATCTTCTCACTCTTTGCGCACGAAAATATAAAGCTACAAAGCTCAAACCCAGCATATACAACTATTCTCTCATAGTAATATATATATTAAAAAATGGGCACAATCGGATGAAAGCAACACATACCTCCCATATAAACTTATGCTTTCGAACGTATCTTTTCACTTTTTGCGCATGAAAATTTCAAGTTATTAAGTTGAAATTTGGTACATACTCTTATACTAATTAATGGACAAGTCTGAAAATGAACGGAATCGTATGAAAACAACGCCTACCTATCATACAAAAGTATAACCTCGGCTGTACTTTGCACAAGAAATTATAAAGCTATTGAATATAACCTCGGTATTAATGCATATTTTTGTCTTCGAGAGAGTATATTTAGAAATGGGTGATGTTGGATAAAAACCACGCCTACGTCCAGTACAAAAGTATACATTTTTCGAAAGCATATTTGTGTATTTCTCATAATTATAGGATATCTAAGCTTCGGTATTACCAAAGTTAAGATTTCTAAATTTTTGTTTTCTCGTTTATCACAAAATTGAGTGTGAGAGATATTAAGTATGTGTAAAAACAGATCATATTGGATATTGGAATGAAATGATATAAAATGGAATGTCGAATATGAAATGATTGTATGCGTGTGTGTGTGTGTGTCTAAAAAATGAGCTATATATACATGGAGATTTTATGCGACTAAAAGTGTGGTAAATAATAATTATCTTGAAATACAAGCCTATGTTTTACAGCGCAAACATTCATAGACATCATCATCATCATCAACATCATCAGCCGCACCATCCTCATCATCATCGCCTTGTTTGCCATCATTTTACCAAAAGAACTCAATGAGCTATGAGCAATATGAGAGTATCAATGCCACCATTCATGCACATGTATAGGTGAGTATGGGGGCCTGTGATAGGTCATATATGCGAGATCAAACTCATCCGTCATATGGCGATTGGTAACGGATCGCAAAGAGTCTTGTTACTATTGTTATTGTTGTTATTATTGTATCACAACATATGTACATATGTATGTACATAGAGAAATGAATATAAACATATGGATAGACTGATAAAAAGGGGGGGGCAGACCACAAACAGAATAACACAGGCTTGCTGGCTAGCTGAATGGATGGATGGATGGATGGACAGACAAATAGACAAATGAACGAATAAATTCAGACA
This sequence comes from Megamerina dolium, assembly GCA_963854835.1. NCBI lineage: Eukaryota > Metazoa > Arthropoda > Insecta > Diptera > Megamerinidae > Megamerina > Megamerina dolium. The sequence continues at coordinate 5,029,547 of OY978528.1, forward strand.
AATGGCTTGAATGAGTGCCAGCTAATGTTATTGTGCTAATGTTGGCTGTGATGATTGTTGTTGTTGTTGTTATTGTTTTTATTATTTTGAGAGCACATTTATCAAATGATTTGATTTGGATATGAATTTATTCGTCATTGCCATTGTTGTTATACGATCATGTTTGTACTTATATAGTATTTATGTGTATATATGTAGCTACATTTGTTGATAATTGTTAACAAGAAAAATCTATTTAAGACTGTTGTTATTTCATACTCTAATTGGTTCACATGATTTGTAAATTAAACAACAATAAAGCCAATAACAACAATTGTACAGATATAAGTAGTTTTTTCTTTCTCATTTTTTTGGTGCTTTTAATTGAAAAATGTAAATTATGTTTTTATTTTGATATATGATTTGATTATTTTGTTGTTTTACTTGCATACTTAGGTTTTGATTAGCTTGAAGGAGATTTCACCAAAATGAAGAAGAAGAAAAACAAAAATAGAAATCACTTAAGATAATTTACAAAATAAGCAAAACCATATTTTTTGTTGTTGTTGTTTATTTTATTTTATTACAATACTTATTAGATATTAGTTTTATTTATTCTCATGTTTATTTTGAGTAATTTGATTCATCAGAGGTGAAAATATGACAAATAAATATCATTTGTATTTTATAAAACATCATATAGCACCTACATTAAGCTGGCTTAAATTGTATGGAACAAAATTTTGCTTGCTTGTCTTAAAATAAAAGAAAGAAGAAAGAAGTTGTACATTTTTAGTTTATCTGCACTCCATAAGAGACAGGATAGGCGTGAAAACTATTGAAAATCGAGAAATAATTTCAGCAATTGCCGCTAGAACAGTGAAATGAATTGCCGCTCCACCATTAAATTTTCGTATTCAACATTTCATCCCAACATAATTATCCTCTATATTCACCCCTTAAATGTAGAAAACCTAAAAATTGACAAAAATCCCCAGAAATCGCCCCTAGAACGATCAAAAGTGTGATCGATCCTCATTAACTTTTCCTTTCTAAGGTTTCCTACAAACATAAGTATTTACCTTCTCTTATCATCACTCCTTAAGAGGAGGGAGGCTACAATTCTCCCTGAGAATTGTCAAATAACACCAAGGAATCCTCTTTAGAGCTATGAAATATATGGCTAACTCCCATTAATTTTTCCTCCTTAATATTTTATCCATATCTTCTATCTCTGCCCCCTAAAATAAAAACTTCCATACAAAAAGAATGTGAAAACTCAAGATTTCACTGTTTCAACTCCTTAAGGGAACTCTAATATAGTATGGCTGAAAAATCACCTGAATTACTTACTTACTTATGTGGCCATAACAACCGAATATCGATTTAGGCCGAAAATAACATGCTTCGCCAGCCATCTCTGTTCTTCGCTAGCTGGCGCCAGTTAGAAATTCCAAGTGCCGTCAGGTTCTCCAGTACTTGGTCTTTCCACCGGAGGTTTGGTCTTCCTCTTCTGCGTCGTCCTCCAGCGGGTTCCGAATATAACACCTTCTTAGCTGGAGCGTGTTCTTCCATTCGCTCGACATGACCTAGCCAGCGCAGCCGCTGGATTTTGATGCGCTTTACTATGTCAATATCGGCATATAGCTCGTACAGCTCATGGTTGTACCTTATTCGGTACTCGCCACCAACGCAAATAGGTCCAAAGATCCTGCGTAGGACCTTTCTCTCGAAAACTCCAAGCATTCGCTCATCCGAGATGGAAATTGTCCAGGCTTCAGCGCCATATGTTAGGACAGGCATGATGAGAGACTTGTAGAGTGTAGTTTTCGTTCTTCGAGAGAGGGCTCGACTTTTCAATTGCTTACTCAGCCCAAAGTAACACCTGTTAGCAAGAGTTATCCTACGCATGATCTCCAAGCTGACGTCATTACTGCTGTTAATGCTGGTTCCAAGATAGACAAAGTCCCTTACTACTTCAAAAGCGTAGTTGTCAACAGTGACGTGCTGTCCAAGACGCCGGGACTCTTTGTTTGTTGACACTAGATACTTCGTCTTGCCCTCGTTCACCGTGAGACCCATCCGACGCGACTCTCTTTCCAACTCTGAGAATGCTGCACTGACTGCTCGCGTGTTCATGCCGATTATGTCAATATCGTCGGCATACGCTAACAGCATGACACTTTTGTTGAAGATAGTGCCATTATGTCGTAGATCAGCAGCTCGTATTATTTTCTCCATAATAAGATTGAAGAAGTCGCACGATAACGAATCACCTTGTCTGAAACCCCGTTCGGTATTAAACGGTGCGGAGAGGTCCTTCCCAATTTTCACTGCACAACGAGAGTTATGCAGTGTCATTCTACAAAGTCGAATGAGCTTTGCAGGAATACCGAACTCAGACATTGTTGCGTAGAGGTAATCCCTTACCGGACTGTCGAAAGCGGCTTTATAATCAACAAATAGGTGGTGTGTGTCGATCTGTTTTTCTTGGGTCTTCTCCAGGATTTGGCGCAGTGTGAAAATCTGGTCGATGGTGGATTTACCAGGTCTGAAGCCACACTGATAAGGTCCAATCAGGTTGCTGAGCATAGGCTTCAACCTTTCACACAGTACGCTCGATAGAACCTTGTATGCGATGCTCAGGAGACTTATTCCACGGTAGTTGGCGCAAATTGTGGGGTCTCCTTTTTTATGTACAGGACAGAGAACACTGAGCCTCCAATCATCAGGCATGCTTTCATCCGACCATATTCTGCTTATGAGCTGGTGCATGCGGGTGAGCAGCTCATCGCCTCCGGTCTTAAACAACTCGGCATGCAGGCCATCAGCACCTGCAGCTTTGTTGTTCTTCAGCCTTAAAATGGCCGTTTCAACCTCGTCATAGTCGGGTGGCGGAACATCAACACCATCATCTGTAATTGGGGTTATCGGGCAATCTCCTCCACTGGCGGAATTGTTCGTAGCATCACCATTCAGTAACGTGGAGAAGTGTTCCCTCCATAGGCTCAATACACTCTGCACATCTGTAACCAGATTCCCATTTCCATCACGACAAGAAGAGGCTCCGGGATTTAAACCTCCACTTAGGCGCTTGATCTTTTCGAAGAATTTTCGAGTCTCATTCTTGTCGGTACACATCTCTATTTCCTCACACTCACGTCTTTCCAACTCCCTCTTCTTGCGCCTGAAAAGACGTCTCTCTGCACTCCTTTTCTCTCTATACCGCTCCTTAACAGCTCGCGTTGCGCCTGCACGCAGGGTTCTTCTGTAGGCGGCGTCTTTCTCTGCGGTAGCGTCGCGACACTCCTGATCATACCACTCATTCCTCAGAGGCCGGTAGTAACCGATTACCTCCTCGGCAGCAGTAGTCATGGAGTGGGATATATGTGTCCACCGTGCGCATTTATCATCAAGTTGGGGAGTGTTCTGCATAAGCAGATCCGATAGTCGAGTGGAAAATGCATCTGCTGTCTCTGGTGATCGCAGCTTACTGACGTCGAGCTTTCTCTGTGTGGGACTTCTCTTGTTATTTGCGACACATAAGCGTGTGCGCACCTTAGCTGCAACAAGGTAGTGATCCGAGTCGATGTTGGCACCACGGATCGATTTCACGTCCATCACACTGCAAGCATGCCTTCCGTCAATCACCACATGATCAATTTGGTTTCTTGTACGATGATCTGGAGACAGCCATGTCGCTTTGTGGATGTCGAGATGCTGGAATCTGGTACCACCAATTACCATGTTTCGTGCTGCGGCGAAGTCGATCAGCCTCATTCCGTTATCGGAGGTGTTCTGGTGGAGGCTGAATTTTCCGACAGTTGGACCAAAGGTACCTTCCTTGCCCACCCTGGCATTAAAGTCGCCAAGCACGATTTTGATATCGTGGCGGGGGCAGCGGTCATAAGCTTCTTCGAGGCGCTGAAAGAAGCTCTCCTTGGTCACATTGTCCTTCTCATCCGTCGGAGCGTGGGCACATATAAGGCTGATGTTGAAAAATTTTGCCTTGATGCGGATTGTGGCCAGCCGTTCGTTCACAGGCGTGAACTGTGAGACAAGATGTCGTAGTCTCTTGCTGACCAAAAATCCACATCCTAATTCGTGCCTTTCAGCATGGCAACTGTAGTAGATATCACAGGACGCTCTTTTGGAGCAGCCCTGTCCTGTCCATCGCATTTCCTGGAGAGCGGTGATGTCAGCTCTGTATTTTTCGAGGACATCAACCAGCTGGATAGAGGCACCCTCCCTATAAAGGGACCGGACATTCCAGGTGCATATCCGTAAATCATTGTCCTTTTTTCGTTTGCGGGGGTCATCAACAAAAGCGGTAGTCCTTATCCGAGGCATTTTAGTTTTTTTCATTGGGGGGGTTTTTTATGTGGCGGGTCCCAAACCCAACGCACAACCTCTAACCGAGGAGATTTTCGCCACTCACTTCAGCCGCCTCCCAGCGGGTGCCAGGAAGACGTTGCCCGGTGGTCGCCACATGGAGGGCCCCCATTAATAATAATGAAAGCGCCGTCACATAGAAAGCAGAGCAAGCTATATGACTACCCCTCATTAACAAATAAAGGTATCATCACATAGCGCTCAGATCAAACTACATGACAGCCAGTGAGTTGACTTGCGATGAGTTCAACAAGGATTGCGCTAGCCCCACCCAGTTGAGGCAGTTAGACACGTTACCTTGCGAAAACACCACCAGACCACCTGAATATCGATAAATAATTCCTGGAATCATCACTAAAGTGACAAAATGTATGTATGACCAGCCTTTTTAACATTTCTTCGGACAGATTTATCCCCAAACTCTGCCTCTTAAGAGAATTCCCTTAGAAAAGTAGCGCAAAAAACCTTGAAAATCGACAAATAGCCTTACAATTGTCCCAAGAGCAGCGAAATATATGATTGATCCCCATTACTTTTTTCTTTTTAACTCATCTTCGGACAGATTTATCCCCAGACTCTGCCTCTTAAGAGAATTCCCTTAGAAAAGTAGCGCAAAAAAACATTGAAAATAGGCCTAGAATTGACACAAGAGCAGCGAAATGTATGATCTATCCCCATTCGTTCGCCTTCTGATCCGTAGGTCGTGATCTCAATCCGGAACCGGCTAATATAAGCCTTTCTAATAATGCCCAAAATTTAACAGGCATAGCAGTGCTGGAAGACAAACTCTCTATAGGAAGCTTCGGGACCTATACATTTACATATTATTATTATTTTTTTATACTAATCCACTTGGAACTTTTGTGCTTTAAACTTTTGAGCACTGTTAGAGCTCTTTGAATGGATTTACATTTTTTCTTAACAATTTTTTTGTTTACAATATATTTTTACTTTCTACTCAATATACAATTTTCTCAACTAGCAATAATGTTGAGCTATTAAATAATTATTTATATAAAATTATATGTTTAGTTTATATTCTAATAGTAACTAAATATATACCTACATGCAAGTATGTACTTGGAAAAAATCATTCTTTGTGCAATATAATTTGCATAATGTTGAGCTCTACCTATATAATTAGATATACATGATATTATATACTCTTCACATTAAATTAAAATAATATCATATTGTGAAAAGCATAACAATAATATTGGCAACAAAAAAAAATGAAAAGGAACCACAACTTTTAACCTTATTAACCAAACTGATCGATAAATTTGTAATTGCAGAATATCGTATCGCATGTACCATACTTATAATATAATAAAATGATTGAGAAATATTCATAACGAGCCAGAAAACAAAAAACATATATATATATATATGAGATGAAAAACAGATGAACGTGCGCATCATTTACGTGAACGTGTGTAAGTTCAAAACATAAGAATAAACGATACAATACCAACCAACCAACCAACCAACCTAACCTAACCTCTACTGAGATGGAGCCACCTAAGTACATACGAGTACTTGACGTACTCGCAAAATGAGACAGCGTGTGCATATTAAATAAGGTTACAACATGATCAGCATGATCGGTCGAATATATGTATATAATGGACTTGTGTGACTCAATTGGCAATAACTCAATAAGAATAAGTACCTACTATACTAATCTACTTGTATTATGATACAGTATCGATCAGTTTGGATTTTCACAAACTGTCGTAACATATTGTGACGATTTCCCGCGTACTCATTTTTGTTATGCACCTCCTCGTCGTCGTCGTCGTCGTCGTCATCATCATAATATAACATCACATAAACGTCATACGTAGCAACATGAGGCTGCAGTATACATAGTTTCTTCTAGTTTCATCTATCGATCAATACAAGTAAGTACATATACATATGCATTTGCGATCTGTTGCGCTGATCTTTTCAATGAACCAACAACCTGTGCTGGTATGAGAAAATACTTTTTTTTTTCCTCTTGTATTTTTCATTTTCATATTGAACTGAACTGTGACATTAGCTTTCGACACCGATTTGATATGAATGTATTTTGGTATTGGACAAATTTTCCTTGCATGATCTTTTTGTTGTTGTTGTTGTTTTGCAAGCACACGATCAAACACATACCATACTAAATAATTCACATACAAGATCATCATATAACATATCAATCACATTGATCGTATCATCATCGTTGTCTCGTATCAGTGCAGTATATTATTGCAATGTTGCCGCTATGGCGGTATATTCTTTTCTGCATTTTCTTTTGTTGTTGTTGTTATTGTGATTGTTGTGATCATAGGTCAGTGTTACAAATTTCGTCATACTCGTAGGTCACACAATATATTATAAATTGTACTCGTAAGTAGTTTGAATTTTTTTTTTTTTTCTGATTCAATATAATCAGCCACAACGAATCATTTTATTTTGTATTTTTTGATGATGACGATCATGGATAGATTTTGTTGAGTGTGAATACATATGATTTGATGATCAATGTGTGATCAATTGAGCTTATAACTTTAATATACCAGTGTACCAATATCAATATTATTATATTTTGACTTTGACTTTGACTTTGACCACAAATTGTGTATTCTATGCGATCTTATACATATAAGAGTAAGTACTTAGTGTTGATTGTATAGATCATGCTATATAATATTAAAGAATGATACTGATCATCATTATCATCATCATCACTATGCAAGTAATGCAAGTATGCATCGCATCGAATTGAATTTATACATGTACGAGTGTGAGTATAAAGAATACATGGATTAAAATCAAATTTCCCACTTGTGTAGTATTGAATTGAATTTTCAATCGCCAAAAATGTGATATTATCGATATATGATATGTGTATTAGATGTGTTCATATTTGCAAAATATGATTTTTCTATACGCAGAATGCATGCCTAGCAAGTTATGTCACCACGACCGCTCTACAACAAATTTTTTTTATTTTTAAAAATTAAATTAAATTGACTAAAATTATTTTTTATCTATATATTATAAGTTTATCAGTAACAGCAAAAATTCACATTATTCATTAAATACGATTTCATTCATATGAGTAACAAATTCATGTAACCCAATTCTGTAAGGCTTTTGGCTCCATCTCTCGAATGGTATGAACGGTATTCGCTTTAGAGGTCTGAATCATTTTTGTATTATACATTTTACTGCTTTTGGGACAATTCTAGGGCTATTTGCCGATTTTCAAGGTGTTTTACGCTACTTTCCTAAGGGAATTCTCTTAAGAGACGGAGTTTGGGGATAAATCTGTCCGAAGAAATGTTAAAAAAGAAAAATGAATGGAGGCTGATCATACATACATTTTGTGACTTTAGTGATGATTCCAGGAATTATTTATCGATTTTCAGATTATTTTTCTGCCATACTATATTAGAGTTTCCTAAGGGAGTTGAAATAGTGGGTGTGCTGGAAGGAAATCTTGAGGAGGAAAAATTAATCGTGAATGGTGGCTACTCATTTACATTTTACAGCTCTAAGGGCAATTCCTGTGATTATTTGGGGTTTTCTAGTTTCTAGTTTTTCCACATAACAACGAACTCTCACAGCACACTCACAAAAAAGTCGAAAGCAACCAGCAAAATCGATCATGGGTTGTTATGGAAACATAAGAAGAAGAAGAAGAAGTTTCATGAACTTTCTACCCTTACTGTTTCAATTTCGGTCAAAATTCAAATTCAATAAACGCTCGGTTTAGGCAACACAGAATATATTTGCGCAAAGTGTTCCTTCCGCGGAGGTATGACACTGACTGACAGTAAAAATTTCGAGCGATAAAGAGCTCGCAATGCCCTATGATATTCTAATTCAAAAACAACCCACTAGATGTATGGCCTTTGTAAAAAATTCTCTTTCAGTAATGTTGATCTTAGAAAGGACCTACTTTTATTATCCGATACCGAACAACGGAAGCCTTGAGGTGAGTTGTCACAGAGCTCATTCAAAATTTTGTTTATGAAAACTAGTGGCTTTTGCAAGTATGGACAATTGCTAAAGGAGCTTTCAGAGCATAAATAAAATTCTCATCAAAAGCATTAATGCATTTTGTGGATGGATCTATTGTATGAGTAAGTATTGATATGTATGCTTGTACATATATGTGGCTGTGACCAAGGTGGCATTGATATTCGTATTGTGGCAATAATTTCATAATTTACAATTTCCATGGCAATCAACAGGTCAGGAAAATTAAGAAACAAACCGAAATATAGATAGACACTTCTACCTAACATATATAGCAGATTAGTATTGGTATATATCGTAGTATAATATGTATGTATGTGTTGAAACATCAAACTATGCGATGATCATGATCATGATCACGATTATGACTAACTCACTAATTGGAGAAAAATATGAGAAAATACTTCGTTGAAAAATACGATAACTTTACTTCACTCCACCCCAGAAAAAGAAAAGAGAAAATTTCATAGTGTTTTCTATTTTTTTCAATACATACACACATACATATAGATATGTGTAGTACTTATTTCCAAAACGAAATCGATTTAAAACACTATGAAAAACTACAAAATTTTCATTAGCCGCCAACGATGGAACCACCAAAAAAAAAAATTAACTAAAAATAAAAAAAACGAGGAAACTGAATTCCTCACAAAAAAAAAATAACCTTTTGGAAACAGTATCAGTAACGGTAGAAGTAGAGAAGTAGATGAAGAAGAAGAAGAAGAAGATGATGCACAAAAACACAAAAAAAAAAACAAAAAAAGAGTTGCTTTAAAAAATTTATAGCAAAAGCGATAAAATTTTTTAGTGCTCATTTCATTTTATTTTAATGAGATTGAACGAAATTGCTGCTTAAGCTTAAACAAAAGAAATAAGAAACAATACCCGTATTCATATGTATGTACTTACTATACTCGTACTATATATAGCAATAAAGCTAACAAAATATAACAAGCTGCAAAAGAATTACACTAGTTGTAGTGCTTGTTAGTGATAGTATGTAGTTAGTTGTATGTTAGTAGTAGTAGTAGTAGTAGTGGCAGAATAAGAAGCAGAAAAAGTAGCAGAATTTGTTAAAAAAGTAGCGTAACAACGATGATCCAAATTAATATTTGCGCCATTTTTTTTTTTTTTTGTTTTTTTATAGTCAAAATTTGTGCTAATAAAGTCATAAAATTGGGTAATAAATATATTTTAGATATTTTGTTTTACCTTTTTCGAAGTAATAATAACAACAGAATTAAGACATCAAACAATAAATGCGTGTAATATACCAAAATGAAAAAATGTGATATCTCTATCATTGTAGGGGTCATCAAAGGCCAGTGCCAAATTTAGGAAACCTGACAAATATTTTCCGCTGGCTGAACTAGAGACAATCGGGCATCTGTTATACAATTACCCTGCATTCTGTATCAAAAGCAAAAAATTCTTATGTTATTATTACTTGAATAGCCCGGCTCCACTGTCTGAGGTTTCAATAAAAGATTTTCTAAAGTTTGTAAAAAGCTCCGGTTGATTCAATGGGTAGGCAGTCGGCACTATCCGCTTGGTATCACAATGTAACGTGAGCCCTCTCTCTCTCTCTCTCTTTCTTTTTCTTTAAATATGAAATATTTTTATATTAAATTATGAGGTTGAATTTGTTTTGTCCAACCATGTACTACCGCATTGGATTCGAGGAGATAATTTTTGGAATATATTGCCCAACAGCAATGAACTTCTAGGAAAAGGAAAGAATTTTCCTATAGAATTGATGATCTTTCTAGCACTTTAGCACACTTTTTGCGTATAGTGTCTTCATATTTTTTCCACTAAAGGGTGATTTTTTAAGAGCCTTCGGATTAAAAAAACACTAAATTTAGAGATATATATAAAATCTTTATTTGAGTCGGTAGAACGTTCTATATAATTCAATGTTTAAAGATGATTTCATGTAAATGTTGACCGCAGCTCAAATGGTTCATACGCTGGGTCCAATTTTGGCATCCAACTCTCTCCAACAATTCGTCAATATTGGCTTCCAGTGCATCAACCGTTGTAGGCTTTTCGCTATATACATGAGCCTTAACATAGCCCCACAAAAAGCGTTAAATCGCACAATCTAGGAGGACAATTGACCAGCCCCAAGCGTTAAATAAACGGTTCACCGAACTCGCCTCTCAATTAGGTCTTGTTTCTCGTGCTGTGTGGCATGTGGCACCGTCTTGTTGAAACCACATGTCAGCCAAGTCCAGCTCTTCCATTTTGGGTAAAAAAAAATTTTTTGTAATCAATGCACGGTAGCGCTCGCCATTCACAGTAACGTTCCTGCCTTCGTCGTCTTTGAAAACGTACGGTCCAATGGTGACACCGGCCCATAATCCACACCAAACAGTGCATTTTTCGGGATGCTCCAAAAACAGTGTTGTCCAAAAAATCGGCCTGTAGTTATCTGTGGAGTTATAACAAACGCACAGTCGATCACACAAATCGATCAGAAATAGTTCAAATGGAGCTAAGGAATTCAAATTTTGCATTCAATACGTCTAGATCGCATGCAAAAATGAGGCATGAAAGAGGCCGTTTTTTTCAATATTAACCAATTTGATTAATAATGTAGGAATTATACGCTTTATAGGCTTCATAAGCGATTTTAGCTTTTTAATAAAACATGATTTCCATAATAATAATCCACTAGGTAAAGGTATCAAAATAGAAACGTTCTGAAGTGCAGCGATTACATTTGAAATTTAATATTAGTATTATTTGATTAGGGCATATATATATATATATATATATAGTACAATATATATGTCCTTAATAAACGTATACCCTTACCTATCTAAATCTATATACACACATACATAATTGCATATATCAATATCAATCGACTACATTTATAAAACTCCTTATGCATTTATTATTATGCAAATAATAATAACAACACGGCAGCAGCAACTGATATAATAAGTATTGTATATCTACATATTTACTATGACTGGGTGTGGAGTCCTCATTTATTGTTTTGCTCGTATTTGGTTTGACAAGCAGATAATAGGCCTAACATGCTAGGCAAACATATGTACGCTGACAGTTACATATGTACAGCGAGATGGAGAGACAGAGACATGTATCGTAGTTGGTTTAAATGCATAAAAATGTCTTTAATTTGTTAGTTGTCCATGTTGAAGACGTTTAAAAAATCATAAGGAAACATTTTACAATGATTTTTGTAGCTATTAAAATAATCAGTTGATGTGATGCGATATAATGTGATCTGATGTCTTACATTTGAGTACACGCTCTTGCATCCTTATCTCTCCTCCACCAGCGCTTTATAATCCATAAGTATGCATATGTATGTACATATTGGTTTTGAACAGGTATGTATATCGTTTAAGAATCAAGTTGAATGGAGTTAAAAATTGAAATCAACGCATCGTTAACAATTGAAATAAAATACACAATATTATGGCATATTGCACGACTTTTTGACAATAGCCAATAATAAAACAGCACATTCAGTTTAGTGTTTTTTATTTTTTTATTTTTTTGGATTTGCTGCTAATCATTGATACCTCAACTCTTATGTAGACATGTTTACATTAGGTTGGAGCAAAATTTGTGTATTAAGTGGTTCCCAATCAATCGCATTTATGCATAATGATACCACAAATACAACTTATAGATTTTAAAGGCAAACATAATTCCTTTTAAATAAAGAGTATCCACTTTAGCCTAAAAAATATATTTTCGACACCGACTAATATAGCATATGTATATATATTGTGAAAGTGTGCTTAAAGATATGCACGCATTCCAGATATTACATATCGTACAATATAAAAAAAGTTGTAGCTAAGAAAATAAAGGCAAAAATATTTGGAAAAATTTAGCTTCGGTATTACCGACTCTTAGATACCCTACTCCATGGCAGATGCTAGAGTTAGAAGTCGTTGCTCATTCGTAACGCGTTCAGTTTGATAAAAATAATTATAAGGGATAACCTTCAGGTCTATAACTTCATACAACAGTACGCAAAGTACAGTTGTGCAAATACTTTAGTATGCGAGGCAAGCTTGATATTCAACTGATTTCGACTAATTTCAAGCTCATCAAAAACTTTGTAAATTTAAGCACATGTACATAATTTCCGATTCATAACTCTTCAATTCGGTACGCAAAGTGTAAAAATATGCAAACGGAGACATAAATTTTTATGGCAGGTAGGCGTGGTTTTTATTCGATTTAGCTAATTTTTATACATGATTCTATGTTAGTAAATATTTTGATATATAGCAAATTTCAGCATTATATCTTCATATTTTCCTGAACAAAGTGTGAAAGAACAACATGCTTTTGTATGGGAAGAAGGCGTTATTCGCATCCGATTTCATTTATTTTCTAATGTGTCTCTTATTTCACCAAACTAAATTGATATTCTTAATTTCAAGTTAATATCTTCAGATTTCAGTGTGAAATCATACTTTCAATAACATACTTTTGTATGGAAGGCAGATGTGATTATTATCAGATTACACCTACTTGCTAATATTTTAATTCTTCAGTCAAATGAATCTCGCACACCAAATTTTAGTTTGATAGACTTATATTTTCGCACAAAAAGTGTGAAAAACGCAATCAAGAACATATTTTTGTATGAGAGGTACGTGTGGTTTTAAGCCGATTTCGCCCATTCTCAAACTCATTCGTTCATTGGTAAAAATAATGCTATGCACCAATTTACAGCTCGATATATTTATAATTGCAGCTAAATCGGCCCAAATCATGATTCTGATCAGTAATAGAATACATTTTTCCGTATCTGTCACTTATTCTCATCGCTGTTACAAACGAAAGCACAAACATAATATACTCTTGAGTCTTTGAGAGTATAGGGTATATAAATTTAACGATCATTAATACGAAGAAGATCTCGTGGATAAACTACCAGTCGCGTGTGCTGTATGCTTTAGTTAAAATTTTTAATTAATTCATATTTATTATCGGGAATAATGTGTGTGTTATGTAAATGGTTTGATTTCATATGACCACGCTTAAACATATACTGATACTTACACCAAATACATATGTACTATTTAGTTAAATGCTCAAGAGTACTTGAAAACATATTAGCCATTTACTTAATATGTGATAACATCACTATGATTGCCATATGATATTCATAATGTTTACCGGTTGTAAGCATGTATGTGTATATTTAATGTTTGTGATGTAATCTTTATGAAAATCTATACAAATATTAATGAAATTAAAGCATGCTGGTTTTGTACGAAGCACTTGTTGTACTTGTACTCTTGTTGTAGTCTGTTTACCGCATACCATTCTCGTAAGTAAGTATGCTCATATAATCAATGTTGATTATATTGATGTTATGATAATATTGATGACCAGATATGATATGTTAGTATATCAGATATGATTTAGTGTTAATATATGCTGGTATGATGCTGGAATAAAAATGTATTAATATATCGACAGGCATTGTAATTACTTATAATAAGATTTTGTACATTTTTAAAAATACGAATATCTTGATTTGGGTCCATGTTTATGTTTATTTGTAAATTTAACAAAATACGTTAATGATTTTCTTTCTTCCTGATTAATTCCCAAATTGATGAAATTTAATTTCAAAATTTGGACACAAATCCAATTGAACTTCTGTTTCCAAAGAAATTCTTTTGATTCGTTTCATTTACAATATAAAACAACTTGTTATCAAAAATATTTCAAAATTATTTCACTAAATTTAAGATGAATTCACATTGCCCTGAGTTTTCAATCAGAATAGGTAAAGTGATGCTATGCTATTAATTAAAAATTAGTTATGGCAAATCATTCATATATTTGGATACTATTTAAACGATTTACGTCACCTCCATCATATAGAGTACAGAGCTAAGTACAGAGAATTGGAGCTTCTGGACCTTGCGGAACTTCCAGATCTTGCGGACCATCCGTACCTTCGACACAATCTAACTATCTAACCTACTTACTATTCTCTACTCTCATCAAAACATCAACAAGAAGAACGGAGATCGCCTTCACAACTTAAGATTTTCTCATAATAATTTGATTACAATCGAAATATCAACAAAATATTATTGTGTTTATTTGGGTGATGTAAATATAAATATAAAAACCTTTCTAAATAGTTGAGCATGGTATAATTGAAAATAGGCTTATCTATATACGAGTATATATATATTTAGCTCATTACCATATTACACATACATATGGTAGTACAAAAATTTTCTCGTAGTAATCATTTGAAAAAAATCACTACAACCTACAACATACTCGTATTATATGCGCTCACATTCGATCTATAATTCATATGTACATAATCCAATTAAACTATGATAAAAATCATTTATATGCTCTTTTACATTACAACACATTCGCATCATACATATTTATTCACATTAATATCATTAACTCATATGAAAATAGACAGACATTTTAACTGATAGACAAATATGATTGCTCTTTTCATTATTATTAGTATTATACAGTATTATTTTTATTATAATATGAAAAAAAAACATATATTCTCTATACAAATCCATACATAGAGCAATGAAAATGAAAGAAAACAAAATAAGAAAAAAATGATTTAAATTGAACCACACCTCACACTAGCACTTCATAAAGAATATAAATCGCACCCGTTAAATGAATGCATAAAATTTCCCAATTACTAAGAGGGAGTTAAAACACATACATATGATATATAATATACGAGTAATATCATATTAATAAAATATCCCTTTTTTTCCGCCTTTTTTTATAATAATAATCATATTGAGCGCGCCTAATTAACAACGCCTTTATGAAGAAACACATATCGTATACACAGTGCAATGTATGTATGTCTTGCAGTGACAAAGTATGAGTAGTTTAAATTATGGCTAAGAGATTATTAATTCACTCAATCAATTCACTTCATAGGCACAAAGGAAAAGCTAATAAGTTTCATAAGAAAATGCTTATTAAAATAGAAGGCGTTTTAATGGTTTTTTAAAATGTATTTTCATATAAATTTAAATTGTGCTCATAGTAGTAAAGTATAATCATTCAATATCGTTCTTTGTTTTATATTCACATGTGGATAACAAAATATTTTTGATTTCGATTTCCATATGGGTATGCATAAGAATTTTGGAAAATGTGCAGAGAAATGTGAAGTTATGCTATGATATGAAATATAAATGGTATTAGGAGTCATTTTAATGACATAATACCTATCTATATTGTATTTCAACAGTTCGCAAGCATTTCAAAAACGATAACTGTTGGAAATATGGGTCATGGAGTCATCTTCTAATCAACCAACTGAATGCCTAGGGCATATTCTGCTGGCATGAAACTCTAATTAAAATCTTCAAAATATCGTTCTCTGTCTGTCTGCCAATTGTCTTCAAAAGTAGTCTACATAGTTATACTATTATTTCCTAACGAACGGCAGAACTCTTGTGACATCCCTTTTTCTGAGCTTTGTCACACAGAGTTCTTTTTAGAAGATTTTCCATGGGCAATTGTTATTGCCAGAAGAATTGCCAATTGCTTGCCGACAGGTGGGTACCGCTCGAAAGAAAAATCTTTTCAATATTAAATTTGTTATGCTTCAGCCGGGAATTGAACCTGCTACCTACAGATCAGAAGGCCAACATACTAACCACTGAGCTACGGCACCCAAAATACAAGGAGACTTTGTTGAAATTTTCCTAGAAAGGAAAAAGTTCTTCCTGGTAATTTTTTCTATTGAAGGTTAGGAATTTTTGTTTATTTTATTCTACTCGAAAAAAGCTTTTGACATAGTTATTTTGATATTATTTCGTTAACCCATAATGTAGATATTGCATCTGCGCCTGTATTCTGGCTGATGTTTGACCTTTGTTCGAGATTATGGTGCCATTAGAAAATCAATTATTCTTTAAAAATTTTGCCTGTCAGAGCCTTTCCCATTGGATGTCAGAGAGAATGTGGATACTACGGAGTTTACAGCCCGCAGCTATGAATCAAAGATACTGGCATATTTGTAGAGTTCCAGATTCAACACATTTGTAACACATTTGTTTTGGTAGGAAGGAGAAATGATAGATATGGAAATGTATTTATGTGTATATTATTAATCAGAATTAGGATCTGATTCAAATCAGATCGAGCTGAAACTAGATTATGTTAGAAAGGCCCATTATGATACCACCGAGCTTCTCTTCCACTACTAGAGTGCTTGATAAATTTGAACGGCATTAGAAGGGACCTACTTATATTGACCGGTTCCGAATGGCAGACATCACTTCTAACATCACTTTAACTTAGTTTTGTCACACAGATATTTACAGAAGCATTTTTGGCAAATTGTTACTGCCGAAAAAATTGTCAATTATTTGCTGACAGGATAGTAATGTTGACATATTGCAAAATGAATAAAATCGAATGAAAACTACGCGAACCTTTCATACAAACTTATACTTCAATACCTTTTTCTCATAATTGTTTCACATTTATAACGAAACTCTGATGACACAAGTTTTGATTTTGTTGGAAATAAAATCACAACGATCACAGATTTTAATTTTCAAAATTGAATCTCAAAAATTTGATTTGTCCCAATATTCACTTGACTGATATTTAATTGCCATAGAATATTTTATCGGCTCAGAACTTTAATCTACTCGTATACTATTATGCATATACATAGAGAAAATCTTGAGTATTAATTTCATCAATTTTATTATTATTATTATTTTTTTTTTTTTTTTTCTAAATCTAAAGTATACCTTTTTTACACCTCACTCACATTCTATATCAATTTTAATTTGGATGGTGTGAAAATTATTCTTCACTCGTTTCCTACTGTATCATATACAATTAGTATACAATTTCATATTTAACGTTACGATTGCTGATCAATTTGTGTAAAGTTAAAATCAATTCGTTACGTTTAAAACATGCTAATGATAATACCAAATACTTTGTAATATTTTGAGTCTTATGTGTTCTACTTAGTATATAGTATACTTAGCCTCTACCTACTGCTGACTATTACTCGAGTATAAAAAAACGATTAAAAATTAGAATAGAATATATAGGAAATTATAAATATATTTAATAATAACATTTTTAATTTGCATATTTGATATGTATTATCATAATGATGTTACGAATTACAATCATTGCCACGATGATGATGATGATGACGATGATGCATAGATTTTGTGATGGTTTAAATGATTTGATTTTGGTTAATAATTTGTTGCGGCTTCTTCTTAAAAACCATTTTTTTTTTATATAGACGAGTTTAGTTTTAGTTAAAAGTTTATATGTTCATATATACAATATATGTATATATATAAATTCATAATTGTATCTTTTGAAAAATTCGATTTCTTCGTTTAAGTTTTTTTTTATTAAAGAAAGTTAATCTAAATTTAATTATAGTTTGAAATTAACTAAAGGCTATTTCCGACAATACATAATAAGCGCAACATTTGTATATTAGTAGTGGTAGCATACAGTTAGTAAGCAGAATTCGTTGAATAACAACAACAACAAAAATCATAAAAATAGTGCTTCTGCTGCTGCTGCTGCTGCTGTGGCTACTGCTACCACTTCTGTAACTTCTGTTAATACTTTGGTAATTGTAATTTTTGGTGGCACTGGAAATATTTATTATTAATTGTTATTTAAATGCAGAAAAATATTGTAGTTAAATTATTGATGATTATTTTTGAGCACATTGTTTCGTCGTTGCTATTTATACATATATTGTTCCTATATACGAACATGACAGTAAAAGGTGGGTGCTAAAGTTTAATGGAAAAAATTATGCATTTCAGTTATTTTTTTATATTCTTTTTAGTATTTACTATTTTTTTTTTGTGTTTTTTTTGTAACTGATATTTTAAACATTTTTAAGCTATTAGCTTCGACTAAGCATTCCATGCTGCATAGAAATACAGGTGAATTAATTTACAACACTTATTAACCCATTTTCCATTAATAAGAGCCGCCTGAAAAAACGTTTATTAGTTACAGTATTTGCAAAGAAATTTGGGGAAAATTTTTTGCTTCGCTTAAATTCCATTGACACCAATACATATAATGTGATTAGCAAAAAATAGCAAGTGGGAAAAATTGTTAAATCAAGAAAATGCAAGTGCAATTATGTAGGTAACTATAAATTTGATATTTCGAAGAGAAAATATTTTACTTCGATAATACCATGGAAGCTAGAACGACTTACGAGGGCGGTCCCTCACACAAATCTTATCACAAATTTTATCACTTAAACGCTGCACCAAATTAGCCAATTTGAAGATAATCAATAAAAATTATTCCATGTGCATTTTTGGTATGCCATAAACGCCATAACCATAAGATGGAACTGTCTTCGCTTTCTTTGGACACGATTCTCCCCTTTTAGCCCACTTTGTCTCAAGTGTGAAGTGGTGGATCCATGCCTCATCCATGATGTTTCACAGTAATCGTAGTTTTAGTTCTATAGCTTGATTTATTCTGGTGTTAAACATCGAAAGATACATTCAATGACATACTTTTGTATGGAAGGTAGTCGTGGTTTTCATTCGATTATGTCCATTCGCTAACTCGTCTGTTTATCCATGAAAATAATCTTTCATGCCAATTTTCACCTTGATTATTGTATAATTACGTCAATTATTATACAAAGAGATGGACAAACATTGCTAGATCGACTAAGATGGTGATCATGGTGACTTGCTTTGTCAGTCGTCTCTGTCCGCTGGTGACAGTTAGCACTGAAAGGCTCTTTTCATCGTTGTCGTCCACCGGATTCCGTGTACACTTTCACCCATTCAACATGAATAAACCAGTGCAGTTGATAAATGGATTTTGATGCATTAGACAGGATTGTACTCCATACTCCAATAGCTGCCATGAACGCAAATAGATCCAAAGATCTTGCGTAAATCTCTCATATCGAAACTCTCCATTTAAGGGCAGAAATGATGATGTTCGAATAAGGGCTTGACGTCTTCATCGATTCCATTATCCAATTACTTACTTAAATCAAATTACTTACTTTTGCAATCCACTTGTCCACTTATGTTAATGTTGCCGTAGCTCAGTGATTAGTGTGTTGGTCTTCTGATCTGTAGGTCGTGGTTCAATCCCCGGCTGATGCATAACAAATTTAATATCGAAAAGATTTTTCTTTTGAACGGTAGCCACCTGTCGGCAAGCAATTGGTAATTCTTCCGACAGTAACAACTTGCCATGAAAAAGCTTCTAAAAGAACTATGTGACAAAGCTCAGAAAAAGTGATGTCACAAGTGTTCTGCCATTCGGAACCGGCTAAAATAAGTAGGTCCCTTCTAATACTGTCCAAAATTTAACACGCACAACATTAATAGAAGAGAAGCTCGGCCAATGAGCCCTTCGGGGCTTTAAGTGCCACATATTTTTTTTTTATGTTAATGCTGGTAAACACTTTGTCATGGTATTAACACCAAATGTCTGTCACAGGCATTAAAAATATTTTATGGAAAACTAAAATAATCTTTACATACAATTCGATTGTTTCATACTTTTATATGAATAGTGTGGGACTGAGAAAAAATGCAATCTTGATGTAATCGGTTATAGAGTTTCACCAGCAGCTTTGCTACTCTAAATAATCATCATGAGCTACAATAAAGTGTACAATTGAAATTTTAGAACTTCCAGCGAAATATCGTATCTATTCGTAATTATTAGAAACTAATGCAACAAAGTAATGAAATTTTGTATTTAAAATAAAAAAAAATAAGGAAATGGTCCATCCATCATTCCATCTTTAAATTATACACAATTTTTCATATGAAAATGTTAACTTATTCGTTTTGATACTCCTGTCAATTCATCTCTAATAAGTATGATATTTAATAATTATCAATAATATATGTCTATTTTGAATATTAGCTGCTAAAAAATTATTTTGTTATTAAATTATTGCGGTCAATTTGCATACAAATTAAAAATGAGAAAAAAAAATCAAATTTTTGTGAAATTTCTATGCAATTAACATTATTACTTTAATGAATTTTATATTAATAATTTCTAGTTTCGTCAAATCAAAATCATACAAGTTGCTGCTGATGACGATGTTTTTTTTTTTTTTGGAATTATTTTGTCTTTCTAACATACTGTATGTTCATTTGTGTGACTATGTCTTGTCTTTCCTCTAATAATAGTTTAATTTTATAATATTTTGTTTTGATTTTTCTCTTGTTTTCTTTTAAATGATTTCTCTAAATTTGAAATAAATTTCCATTTGATCTGATGCTGCCAATATCAGTGCTGATCAGTGCTAATCATTTATTATAATCAAATGAATATTGTTTCAATAGCAACGTAAACGCCAAAATGCTTCAAACATTTCGATTTTAAATTCTATTTCACACCCTATTTTTTAGTCGTTTACTAAGTCATAGTAGTAGTAGTAGTAGTAGTACTATTACTACTACTACTACTACAACTTAGTATTGTTACGTTGCTTTTGTTATTGTTGTTTTCTATTTCTATTTCTAATTCATATTTGATGTTTTTATGTTTTTTTTTTTCAAAAACATTTCAAATTAGTTATACCCGTATAGCAGCAAGAATAACAATACGATTTAACTATATTCGATAATTAATGATTGAGTGTTGAATTTAGAGGCTGAAAGAATTAGAGGCGTTAAATTTAGTAGTTATTAAGCTCACGCTTTGTGCCGACAAAATTTGAGCGAACAAACGATCAAATGAATCGTAAATGTATTGTACTCGTAATAGATTTCAAATAGCAATCAAATAAGAGTGTATAATTTTTTATGACATTTCATATAAAGTAATATTATTCGGAAAAACAAAACAAAAAAAAAAAATCATAAAAATCGAAATTAAGGTGTTTCTTAATATTCTAATTATCCACTGTTTTTCTATCACTCTTTCTATCTCTCACGCAAATTATATCATTCTATTTATTATATGGTGTCGTATTTTTTTTATATGAATGCTTACTGTGATAATGATTTTTATGTTTTCATATACTCATGTGAATGAGTCAAAGTGTCATAATCAAGAATTCTAATTATTCTCAAAATGCAACTATATAGTTGGTTGATATAAAACTGTTCGTTGTTTTATCAACTGTTTTTTTTTGCCCCATTGGTTAATGCAATGATCGTTTGCATATAACATTCATGTCTTAAATCAATACTCTTTTTCAAAAGGCACAAATATTGCACATTCTGACATTTCCTTCTATCCAGCAAGTACAAATAATTACCAATTTTTGCGATAATACAAAATTTACCATAACAAAATTTTGTAACGTAACATCATGTAATGAAATAATGACGTAATGATGTAATAAAACGTCATAAGTGCGGTAGAAATCAGCTCCTTTTTCAAGTATTTACTTATTTTGGTATTTGGAGCTGTTTGACTTGAAAACACAAGGCTTATGGTAGTTTTTTGTTCACCGACCCCCAAGATTTTTTCCGGGGAATATTTTTCTAGAACAATGATTGGCATTTTTCTTATCCGTTTAGCCCCAATGGAATGATTTACTAAAAAAACAGTGCTTTTTCCTCCTTTTTCGTACCTTAGTGCACCCTGCTGAGAGAATTCTTCAAAAATAACCACAGAATCAGATTCCACAACCCCAGAAACCCCTAGGAAATACCAGTTACAGGGTTTCTACTGAAAATAATAAATGTTTTTTGAGTTTTTTTTAGCTCTACAGCCTCCAAACCAAATACTCGAAAAAGAGGCTAAATGAAAACTTGACCCTGGGGAGCAAAGCGGTCTTTAACGCAGTGCTTTGGAGTACGCCCTCTTTCCCTCTTTCCTGTTTCACCCGGAACAAAGTGGTTTACATGAAAAATTCCTTATAAAAACTTCTTGTAGTCACGAACTCTTTAAATTATATCTTTTATATTTATGTTCTTCTGTAAAAAATCAGCTATTACAGGAAAATAAAAATATATCAGGCTGAAATTTGGTAGCCATAATTATATTCACTAATTAATAGACATATCTGAAAATTGAAATAATCGAATAAAAATCTCATCCAAGAAATGTATGCTTTCGTATAGATCTTTTCACACTTTGTGTATGAAAATATAAAAGGATTCAACTGAAACTTGGTAGAAAGTATTAAATTTATCACGCAATAGACGTATTTAAAAACAGGCAGAATCGGATAAAAACTACGCATAGCTCCCATACAAATTAATGCTTACGTTATTGATGTTTTCACACTTTATGCATAACAAATATAAAGATATTAAGCTAAAAATTGACAAACATAATTATGTTTACTACGTGATAGACATATTTGTAAATAGATGTAATCCGATAAAAATCACACCTACCTTCCATACAAAGGCATGTTGTTGAATATGGGTTTTCACACTGAACACAAGAAAATATAAAATTATTGGCTTGAAAATTTGATATATAAAGCTAATCTTATTACAAAAATTCTATATAAATAAATAACCTCGATTGGATGAAAATCACGCCTGGCTATGATACGATAATATGCTATTATATAGAATAAAAGACAAATGTATGATTCCATATGAATGTTTTTGAAAATCATACTCGGTAAAACTACCATGGCTGTCCCAATCCAAGACACTTTTAGGGATCTATAACCTAAACCAACTTGAGAAATGTATCAGTTTAAACAAGATTAATATAAGAATCATCACGGGACTATTGACAGAAAACTGTAGGCTGAATTATCAGCTAACAAAACTGGGAATCTTCTCGGATGAAACCTGGAGACATTACAGGTAAACGTGCCCAGCACTTCAAGAAAGAAAAACTTCGGAGAATTTATAATACCGGAATATCTGCTGAAGTCCATTATTGTAGGATCTATACTAAACTTTCTTATGGATGCTGGACTTAGAGAAATACTCTAGTCCATGATGGGGTACACAATAGACCTAGGGTCTCAGTGCAATACAACCCTTTAATAATAATAATGGATGTTTTTACACCTTGCATGAGAAAATATAAAGTAACTAGTTCCAAAATGGACGGAATCGAATGAAAATATCATCAACTTCTCATACAAAAGAAAGGCACCTCTACAGATCTCTGTTAAAAACTATCATTTACTCATCCAACTCAATCTATAACTTCAAATAAGCACCAAAGTAAATCTGCAATATAATATACATAAAAATATATTTTCTCATCCATTTCATACTCATCAATTCTATATTCATTTCGTTCTCAATATTTAGCATAGCAAATTTTTAATTTATTTCTTCCTTTTCTACATGGAAAAAAAAGAAGAAGAAATAAACAAAGTAGAGGCGCTGCTAAATGCGTACGCAATTATACAATACATAATATTATATTACTGGTATTATTAAATAAACTATTGCATTAAAATCATATTCCCATTTTATATATTATTTTATGCCATTTGCATATTTTACATTCCAGCAATATGCTAATTGCACACACACACACACACATACTCACACATTCATCATACACACTTAAAGACATCCTTTAATACACTCATTTATTGAATGTTGTAATAAAAAAGAAAAAAAAAAGCAAAAACGCTGTTAATAAAGTCAATCTTTCATTACAAGCAAGTAGTAATAAGAAATTAATGAACTCGAAGCAAATAATTTTTTACAATCTTTGCTATACTAAATGCATTTATACGAGTATATATACATATGTATAATATAGTATGTAGTAAAGCGCAGAAAGTGCAACGTAAAACACAAATGACGATGATGTTGAGAAAATTTAATGAAACATTTTGTTTTGCTTCATAAACACTTGAAATGAATTTGCACTAATATCAAATTTCACACTATTGCGCTAATAGCAATAATAGTAACAACAACAACAACAACTACAACAGCAACAATAATAACAACTTAAACTACTAGCAACAGCAGCAGCTATAACCGGCTTATAACTTATTGCAAATGCCTTCCTTCTAGATTAATGCACCGCTATCGACATACATACATGTGTGTATGTACATGTAAGTGTGTATACATATGTATACATTTAGCTCAATGCAATCAATAATATTGTTGCTGTTGTTACTGTTTTTGTTTTTTCATATTTTTTTTAAATTTTTTTTTTTTAATATTTTCCCTCTCAATAATGCAAAGCGCTGATTGGACAAAAAAAACTGACCGCAAACACTTTGAAATAGAAAGAGATATTGTGTTGTATGCCAATGTACATGCCAATAAAAGAGCCAAAGAGGAAGAGAGTGAGTAAGATAGAGTATTTGTGAAAAAATAGAAACAAATAAATTTGAATTTAAGCTACAACAACAACTGCCGTGTCTGAATGACAAGGCGGAGGTGGTCAATGATGACTAGAAGTGTGCGCAGAAGGTGTATGCATTAAATATGGCATTACTAGATGTGTGTGTGTGTGAGAAGTTGTAAAAATGTACCGAAACAAGTTCATATGTATGCATATGGCAAGTTTCATTTGCAAATGATTGAACGAATTGAAAACACAACTTGTGTCATAAATCACAAAAATGGAAATCAACAAAAACCAAAACAACATACCACATTTTAAAGAAACTTGTGAGGGCTGGATGGGGGGGGGCGGATTTTCTAATGCTAGTGACAGCATTTTCTTACAATGTAATAGCAAAGTTGTTGCATTTTTGTACAAAGTATGTAATGAACTTGTTACCATACAATGTATATTGTACTTTACATTAGAGGGTTTCACAAAAAAAAAATTATTAAAAAATATTTTTATTTTCTTAATAATATTTCAGCTATAGCGATTTTCAGCTGTGAATACAGCATGATATGATTATATCTCTTCCTAATCTAGTAATGCTCACCACACGACGATTAATTTCGGTAATGTTGAATAGAATAATAGACAGACATTCTTTCGACAACCAAAAGAAGTAATTCTGTACTAGAAATGGGCATAGCTGTGTGGTTAGTGTGTTGGCCTTCTGATCTGTAGGTCATGGATTCAATTCCCGGCTGATGCATAACAAATTTAATATCGAAAATTTTTTCTTTCCAAACGGTACCCACCTGTCGGCAAGTAATGGGCAATTCTTCTGGCAGTAACAATTTGACATGAAGAAGCTTCTAATAAAACTCTGTGAGAAAGCTCAAAAAAGTAATATCGCAAGAGATCGGCAGTTCGGAACCAGCTAAAATGGGTAGGTCCCTTCTAATACTGCCCTAAAATTTAACACGCACAACAGTAATGGAAGAGAAGCTTGGCCAAAGAACCCTTCGGGGCATTAAGTGCTGCATATTTATCTTTTTAAGCACCCCTTTTCACACATACTCATGTGTTAATAGTTATAACATTAGCTTCAAAATATAACAACCCTACAATAGCGAAGTTCGATATCCGACAGACCAGATTAGTCACATTCTATACATTTTGGGATAATCGATAAAAGGAAAGTATGATGCCCTTCAAACCAGAGTCGTAATATCCCATAGATTTTTATTTGATGAATCCAAAACCGTGGCCAGATTTCCGCTATCTCTCTCATTTTTCTTCTTGACTTTAAAAAATTTGCAATGATAAATGAATAATTATTTTGATTTTTTTAAGTTAGAAATAATCTGGTGGTGAATTATTGCACGTGATTGTTGAAAATGTCAAAATTAGCACAACATTTACTTTTCAGATGCCATTGATATCCGAAAACAAATTTGCAACTCTGCACCGCAGGGTTGTATTTCTCTAACTTGAATTTTTTTTTTTATTCATAAATATATTCGAAACCCTCCATTATTTTTGAAACTTTAGCCTTTAACTGCTTTGTAAAAATAACAATTCTACTGGAGATTACAAATAGAGTTCACATTGTATGGAAATATATATTAACCCATGAAATAATAATTACATACTTATAGCAATAGCTAGAAACTACAACATAATTATTGTGAATAGCGCTTATAATTATTGCCACCATACCAAGAATAAATGTATATAATGGTCGACAATATGACCAATCGCAATTTGCCAATCGCCATTATCAATAATAAGTATGGTGGTAGCATTTGTATGTAAATTAGTAACACGTAGCAACAACAATCAATACATATCTTTAAAATTTCTCAGAGTGTATATGACTTTGCAAATCTATGTATGTGTGTGTGTGTGTCTGCGTGAACGTATATGCCCTGCAGCCAACTCTGTTAGTATCGAACTAATTGAACACAACTAATTGCGTTGGAGTCACAATTAATTGGTGAATTTCAAATAGCGATCTCCTAAGCAGCGTCAATTGGCTCGGTCTGCATTACAATTTCAATAGGTCAATTTTTGTATTTTTGGAGTTCAGTTGAAAATAATTTTTTGCACTAAGCTTAAGCAACATTCTAAATATATTTAGCGCCTTATACGCAAAATGTCTGACACTTTGTTATGGTTTTGCTGTCTGCAAATCAGCTGGTTTCTACAAAAGAGCATTAATTTTATTTATTTTCAGCGGAATAATATCTACTAGTTACAGGACTATAATTTTGAATAACTAATCTAGATTTTTACTGCTGGGTCCACAAAAATCAATTTATGTACATTTTTGATATCTGGGTATCCAAAAACGTATTGAGTTCATAGCAACGGCATCGAATCGAGTAAATTAAAGCATCAAAGCGATTTGATTTGTTTTTTTTTCACAATTTTTTTTTTTTTTAATATCAATTTTTTATTTTCATACTACCAATATGCTGTTGTTGCTATAGATACACTGGCTATTATTCATATCATATCATATCTCATGTATACGATTATTCGCTCAACTTGTCATTGTGGATGCGTATAAATATCATATGTATTTGTGTTAAGCTAATTTCTCATATTTTCCAACCGAAATATTTATGAAGTATGTTCATATATGTTATGCATGTATTGTAGAGGACTGGTTCGTTAGTTCATTATTATTTCGCTTCATTCACACTATTTGATATGCTGATTGACCAATAAACTTGCAGCTTCATTTTATTTGATATCACTCGCGCATATTAATATTCACGTTAGTTAGGTGGATGGATCATACATATATAAATCTTTGGAAATTTTTTGTACATTTTTGTGTTTCCACTATGACAAAGCCATCACTTATTTTGAGCATCAAACAATTATGTACGTCGACCACATTGGATGGTTGGAATTTATTATTTTATATTTGTTGTTTTAAAAAATATTTTTTTAAAACAATTATTTTTTTCATTTATTTTGCTATGTCGCTCTCTCTCTCTCTCTCTCTCTCTCTTGATTTTAGTTTCCAACAATTTCTCATCATATGTATGTTATAGTTGCTTTCAATAAAATGTGGCAATGAAAAATTCGACAAAACAATTATTAGAACAATTTTCCACTTATTCAGAATAAATATAAATCGAAAAAATTGTCACTTTTAGATATTTTTGTTTATTTTTGAAATTCTTTTTTTCAAAACGCAGCTTTGAAAAGTACATTTTTTTTTGTATTTGAAAAATTTTATAAAAAAAATTTTTTAATTTGAAAATGTTTTTCTGATTAATTAAAATTCTGATTAACCAAATAATTTAAATTTTGATTAATCAAAATATTAATTAATCGAATATTTTCTTATTAGATTATTCTCAATTTTGAATATTTGATTAATCATAGTTTTGATTAAACGAGTAAGTGATTAATAGAAATTCTGATTAAACGAGTAATTGATTAATAAAAATTTCGATTAATCGATCATTTCTACTAAAAATATTTTTACTCGTTATATTAATTTCATTTGACTAAAGATATATCAACCTTACCTTACTTTACCTTACGATATTTTGAAGATAACGAGTCATAAATTTGAAAAGTTTGCTTCAAGTATTTTTTTATAATTCTTTTCATCAAAACTCGAAATTCTAGCAAAATTCTACTTAGTATTCTCTCATTCTCATTTTATTTGTGCTCATTGTGAATTGCATTTAATTTAGAAAAACTGAATTTCCTGCAAACAAAATATTAGTACTACTATTGGCATTGTTGTTGTACATATTACAATATATTGGTAGTATTCGTATTGCTAATATTGTTGGTGATATGAATATTGTGTTTATTATTGTTCTTACTGCTGTTATTAAAGTATTTCACATAAACAAAATGTTGTAAAAGCTTCATTAATGATCAGGATCACATGATATCCTGCTGTGAATTTGAGTTGAAAACTTTCAATACTCATACAAATAGTACCAATATAATTTACACGTATACATACGCATGGAGAAGACACACATTTCATTTACATCTACTTGTTTATCATCATTATCATCATCCTAATGGCATTTTTCTATTTCTTATTATTTTTTTTGCAAGTTAATTCAATACAATTCCTCTTCACACTCATACAATTCAACATATACACCTACAACATCAACACAAATATTTGCAAGTGAAGAAAATTATGCCATATACAATATACAATGTATTTGCTGAGGTTTCTTATTGTTGTTGCACATTATTATTGCATCGTTTTTGTTGTTGTTGTTGTTGTTGTTGTTGTTGTATTTCAACAGCTTCATTTGAACTTTTGTTGCAATCTGACCCAATCTTATTGATAAGTTAACAATAATAAGAGTATAACAACGGGTGGTATCGATTCAACCAGATGCCTATATATATATACAGGGTGTTGCATGAAGAAACCCAACAACAACTTAAAGCTATGCTAAAATAATTTTTAGAAATTTCTGGTGAGATCTTAAGGCAAGGCAATACTCAGTGGCATCTAGTAATAGATAATAAAATTGGTGATGACAAATATGAAGAAAGATTCTAGGCAACGCTTGGAACTTAGCCTCCATTGTCCTCCATTGTCCTCCAGTATCCGTAATTGTTTGAAAAATACTAAATACTCTATGAAGTATTGGTGTGATGGAAAACATTCAAAAGCCAAATCTATATAATAGCCAAGGGACAAGAACAATGCTCCACGGCACGTACAATATTCTGTAGAAGAAGCTCAGCGCATGGAACCGAGGCCCAATGCCTTAAATTTCTTCAAAGTTTGCTCAACAATGGCAAAAGGGGCTGGGACTGGGGTGTTTTATTACACCAAGGATTCCATAATCTCCCAAGTAGAGGTCTATGTAGCTGGAATTACTACCGAGTTGGTTCTTACTGGAATAACTGCGGTATCGCACATACTTCTATATATTGATAGTCAGGCTGCGATATTAATAGTTAAAAGTCTCGAACTATACTACATCCAAAAACGTATTTGGGTGTCAGAAAGCAGAGGAACTATTCTCCAGAGGCATAATGTTGTGTACATATTAGGTATTAGGACACAATGGTATAAAAAGAAATTAGGCCTTCGCTTTAAAAATTTTTCAGAAAAACAAGAATTTCTTTTTTCGAACTCCCAAAATTTTTCGAAGCTTTTAGCGCCAATCATTTTTCTTAATTTATAGATTAGGCTGATTATTAAATATAATAGTCCATAGTTATATATAAGTTGGTCCCTTCTAATGGTGTCCACATTTAACACGCACAACAGTATTGGAAGTGAAGCTCGATGATATCACAATGGGCCTCTCTGGCTTAAATGTGTCCTCTCAGAGAGAGGGCAGCCACATAACCTAGCCGAACATAGCCTAAGTTTACAATTTTTAAGGGTTTTTTGACTGATTTTTATATGAAAAATATGTCAAATTTTATGATATTAAATTTAATATGATCTTACTATCTCACTATGATCATATTATTATCTTATTTGAACACCATGTATCGCAAACATAATCATTTAGCAAAGGCAATCGCCAAATGTCACAAGAGTACAAGCTGTAAATCGAATTGTAAATGGGCTGTTGGCATTTTACTTAGATTGTGTTCTTCGTGCTTGTCTCTTACATATCGTAAATACTCTTTTTCATTCATTGTCTCTTTCTTTCAGCAAGGATACTATTTAACAAATGTTCACAATTCTTGTATGAATACGCATATGTACTATATGTATGTTACTTATGATTGGTTTGGATGCGATATGATATAATCTGATCTTAGCTTATATTACACAGGACTTCTTACAATGTTGATGTTGATTAACAGAAGCAGCAAGCAACAGAAGAACAGCACACGTACACAGTATGGAATTGTGGCATGATATTGGTGTTGTTGATTATTTTCGTTATTGGTATATCTGGTGATATACTCATGTAACAGCAACAACATTAATCAATATATGCTTTACTATTAATTTCGATTGACAATCGATAAAATAAACAAATATGATGATATTGTTGCTGATGATGTTGGTTCTAAATTTCTTCTCTTGCTTCTGCCTTTTGTCTTCTGCAAATTTGCATATATATTACGTACATACGATATAGATATAAATACAGTTCTTCCTCTTCCACATAATAGTGCTGCCGCTGTTCTCTAGCCTGTTCTCTATTGAGTTCATATTAAAATGACAATATTATTTTTATAATAGCTATAGCCTTAGTGAAAATTTGTAGTTTTCTTCTTCTTTCTTTCTTCTGAATCATCATCTCACTCTCGAATGCTCAGTAAAGTAATGTGCATAAGCGCCTCAGTGTCTGCATAGTATTGCTTGTACTTAGAAAGACAACATTTATTGGTTCTCTGTTGTTAATATGGCAGTTATTGTTGTTGTTGTTGTAAATATTGCAGTGCCAATGATTTAATGTGTTGCTTTGCATTACATTTATTGCCGATTGAAATTTGAAGTGCGTGAGAAAGTTGAAATGGGTTTTTTTTTGTGTTGTTGTCTATATTACTGCTGCTGCTGTTGCTGCAAATTCTAATTCTACTTGCTTTCCCCATATTGCATTCATATTCTGTGGCTTTTCTACTTTTCCATTTCCAATTATTTGACTTTGAACATTTGACTCACACACACACAGACAGACTCATGGTAACATTCGTCGTGGCTTGCACACCAAAAGGTTAATATGAGGTTCTATTCTTTTTGTAGTTGGAAGTGGTTTATGTGTTAAATTTATTTCGATTTCAGTTATTGTTGTTATTCCTTTTATAATATTATAGAACAAACCAAAGTATCGTAGCAGTGTACGAACATGAATAAGTTGAAAATAAATATAAAAAAAACAACAAAATGTACATGATGGAAAACTGTTTTTCTTTATCACACATTTTGTTGATGAAGGGAAATTCAATTGACCTTCAGGTTCATTTGTGTATATTCATAGCAAATGAAATAGAATTATGAGAACTTTTTTTTTTATTATTTGCTAGATAAGGAAGTTTGAAAAATAAATATTTAGATATTGTTATTGTAACTATAATTACTGTTATAAAGTAATCGGTTTTATTCGGACTGAGCTGGCCATTAAACGGCTTTTAGATGGTGAAGAAGGTAAATTTTTTGTCATTGGTGATACTAGCATATTTTGTCATATAGAGATGGCAACAGGTGGCATATATTTATAACGTCACAACGTCATCATGAGCTATTTACTATAATCTAAATTCAAAAAGTCAAGAGGATATTGAGGTCAACCATAATGAGCGATACCAGATATGGAAAAGTATATTATAGAGTTTTATAGAGCCATTAAGCTAAGAATTAATATATAAGATTATTTTCACTAAAGAATGAATGAGTTCTCGAATGAGCGCAATCGATTAAAAACTACACATACCTCCCATACAAAAGTAGGTTGTTAAGCGCATGTTTTGATACTTTTAGCCCGAAAATTTAGCGCTATCAAACTAAAAACTGATATATAAGATTCTTTTCATCAAAGAATGAACGAGTTATCGAAAACTACGCATACCTTTCATACAAAAGTATATTGTCTGAGCGCATGTTTTGATACTTTTAGTACGAAAATGTAGCGCTATTAAAGTAAAACTGAGCATATAAAATTAATCTAATCCAAAAATTGATATATTAGAAAATAGACAGAATCAAATGAAAACTACGCACATCTCCCATACAAAAGTTTACTTTCAAAAGTGCATTTTCACACATTTTATACTGAAATGGACTGTATCAAATAAGAAATTCACCTACTTCTCATACAAAAGTATGTTATTTAAAATATGTTTTGATACTTTTAACATGAAAATATGAAGTAATCGAGCTAAAACTTATTGCATAAACTTAGGCTAATGACAGAATAAATATTGTAGAAAATGGGTTTAAACCTCCCATACAAAAGTATGTCTTCAAAAGTATATTTTCACATTTTGCGCATGAAAATAAAAAGTTAGCCAGCTGAAACTTATATCCAGTATATTCACCAACTAATATACATATTTGCAGATGGGCTGAATTGCAAGATAAAGACCTAATCTACCTCCCAATACCAGCTTATGCTCCCTTACGAATATTTTTTCATATGAAAATATAAAGTTATTAAACTGAAACTCAATACATACGATTTTTTAATAATAATTTGTGAACACACACAAATGAGCAGAAACAACCACGACCAAGTGAACATAGTAACATCGTCTGACTACTCTGAAAGCAGCAAGAAACGTATATCTCGAATTTCAAATATTTCAGATATTTAAAATGCAGTAAAAATATTATTGAAAGTGTAAAAAGAAATGTATGTTCTATTGGAAAGACATTTACGACTGGGTTGAGTTTACATTTCATCCCTCTAAAGAGAAGATTTAATGGTTAAATACTAAAGAAATGGCAAAAAAGTGCTTTTTCCATAATCTGAAACTTTTTATTCGGTAGTATTGTAACAAATCGAATATTTTAATAATATTTAATAAAGTTTTTTGCTACACAAGAGAGCTACACAAAAATATACTTTCCTAAGTTGGAGTCACCCTAACTTACATAAGGTACAAATAAATGTTATTATTACCTACTAATATGCTTACATTATTATAAATACTTAAAAATATAAAATCCCTCATAAACTCATAATAATCCACTAAATATTTACAATATTTGAGATTATTTAAATTGTAACCTCCTTAGAGACTAAACATTTACACACATATAGAAGCTAAGTATTCATAGGTAAAAGTCAAATAAGATTTTGGCGCTAAAAGCGCTTAAGTGTTTTTATGATTCTAAATAAAAAAAAATAAATGCTACCTATACATAAACACTTAGCTATAGTATGTAGTAGAGTGGTTTGTATTAAAATCATTTACATGCATAAGTGGAACTACTAACTGCATGAGATTTTATTCACTATCGACCGAATCGACTACTGCTGACCATAAGTGTACTCAATTTGTGCTTGTGTCATATTCAATGAGGATTTTTATTTTATCTAAAATTTTTTTTTGTATATTTACTTTTCTTATGTCTATTTTATGCAATGAAAAATTCAACAAAAATTGTATGATCTGTTAATGCACTTTTTTATGACACTTGTCCACTACGTATGTTGTTACGCGTAGGTAACTAAATTTTCATTTACATATCACAGATCATAAAAAATAAAGGTTTTATTTTTTTTTTTTTTTGCAATTTTTGCCATTTTATATAATGCAATGTACATACAAAAATTGTTTATGAAAATTCTATTAAATATTGAAAGCTTATTAGTTTTATTATGATGTTATTGCGATTTTTATGATTTTTTAAATATCAAAGAATGCCACTTGCTGGTAATTGTTTTGTTGTTTTTTACAGCTTACAGAAAATTCGTAAGCCATTAGGAGTATATTTTTATAGATTTTACTGTAAGGTTTCTCCTAATGCTTCAATCTCCCTCAATGCCTTAAATTAAAATAAAATCTATTCGAGCAAAGGATTTGGCGCAGAAATTATATTAGAAGTTCAGTTGAATGTCTTTGTTATGATTATAAACATATAAAGGGCAAATAGCATAATAAATCTCCTTTTAGTTCTATAAGCTTTTCTCAGCGATATTTTATAGCTTCGATACCCTGTTTATAATATGAACTGTCTAGCTCATTAAAATAGCCATCTACCGCAGAGCTACCACCTCTTCATTGTTTGCAAATCTTCTACCACCAAGCAAGTTTTTTCAAATTTGGATATAGAAAATAATCCGAAGGAGCTAAATCTGGCGAAAAAGTGAGTGCTGAAGCAATTCGAGCTTTAACTCATTGATTTTGGCCATCGCAATAGCGGATGTGTGAACTGGTGCATTGTCTTGATGAAACAATACTTTCTTTTTCGCCAAATGCGGCCTTTTTTCTTTAATTTCATCACCTAAACGCTGCAACGCTGGAACTGTCTTCGCCTTCTTTGGACACGATTCTCCCCTTTCAGTCCACTCTTTTGACTGCTCCTTTGTCTCAGGTGTGAAGTGGTAGACCCACGTCTCATCAATGGTTACGAATCGATGCAAAAACTTGGCTTTATTACTGTGAAACATCCCCAAACACTCTATAGAAACATCTTCACGACGTTATTTTTGTTCTATTGTGAGCAAACTCGGCACCCATCTTACACACAGCTCTTTCATCGCCAAATTTTCGGTCAATATACGATGTATAGCATTTTTTTAAATGCCTGTAATTTCACCTAGCTCACCCACCTTCAGCCGGCGATCATCCAATACCATTTTGTGTATTTTCTTAACCGTTTCTGGCGTGGCCACCTCAATTGGTCACTGCGGTGTTCGTCTTGACAGCTCGAACAACCTCGTTTAAACTCGGCCACCCAATATTTTATGGTCGTAAATGAAGGAGCAGACTCCCCCAGAGTAGAATCTAATTCGTATTTGATATTCGTTGGACTGACACCTTTAAATTGAGTTACATAATGGTGACCAATTTTTTCCATGTTTACAAATTCACTGAGATCGTTAACTTTCGATGGCTCCAAAAGAAAAAACTTTAAACAACGTGGCGCCTTAACTTAAAATATATGTTTTATAAGGTTGCCACTTTTCGCTAAAGTAATTTTTTTCAAACTACTGCCGCCATCTATATGTCAGTTCGGGTAGTTCTGGGATCGCCCTCGTATGTTTTTAACAACCATACAAATTTTATATGATAAATTTCTTTACAGAGTTTCATTCTGATCACATTCCGTGTTATGCAGCAACACTGTGACCAAAATTATGTACTCAACATACTCTTGTTCCCACTTCCTGTGGTCTATGATAAGTCCTTTAGCTTTGGTTAACTCCCACAATATTTCAATAATTTGATTAATTTCTTCAAACAAAAAATCATAGTAATTTTGCTTTGTTTTTTTTTTGTGCACCTCAAAATCCTATAAACATCAATTACAAAATGTTACACTTCATTGTTTAGCTTTGTGGCAACAGGCAGTGTACGAAAATTGAAATGAAACAGTGCGCAACAAAAACAAAGATTGTTCATTTACAATGAACAATGCAATAACGATGATGAGAATGACAAAAACCGACAATGACAATCATGATGGCTGTGAAGGAAAGAAAATTCAATATTCGTTTAAAGCAATAAATTCAAGTGGTAAATCGCTAAAGAAAAGCGCAAACATTCCATATAAATACATAGCAACAGAAATACTACTATTTATTATTGTTGGTAGTATGGTAGTATGAGAATATAAGGAGTATATGAAGAGTTATAGTGCAATAGCAACAAGACCATTGATACCATTGAAATACAACAACACAACAAAGGTACATCAGAATGACCTCAGAAAAGTGGAGTGAATCGATGTAGCACTTGAACTAATTTACATATCTAAAGCCAATAGAGCAGAGCTCTACTCTTAAGCATGCTTAAGTTTGTAACTATTAATATGGATATGAATATGAAAAGATGACGATGATGATGATGATGATAATGATGATTTTGATTAAGACTTATATAAATAATTAAAATAAAGCACAAGTTCCTATATCCGTGTACTCATTCCCTACATAGAGGGACTAACCGATAACCAAGATGGCACATGTGTATGTCAGACAAACCTCGATGACGTTGATTTTGAACTAATTCACCTATTCACTAAGTGATTAAATATTTAACTCATCGTCATGCTGACAACGATCGTCATCCAAAAGAGACAATGAGACGACAACTTTATGTAAGATTCCAAATATTCTATACGATTATGTGGTACCAACTTTAAAACAATAATGACCGTCACAAGCAAAAAAGACGAAGAATTAAATAAAATAAAGTTTAGAAACAGAAACGATATCAACAGCAGCAGCAGCAGTAGTAATAACAGCAGCAACAGCATCAAAAAGAGCTGCTACTTCAGTAGCTGCTTTAGTGGTGTGTGCTTACGGCAAGATGATGATGATGATGATGATCATGATGATGAAGAAAAATGAGCAGATATAAATTTACTATAAAAACAACCACAGCCACAACTATAATATGAGTGGAGAACAAAAAACACCATCCACTGCTTATTGGTTTCGCTGTAAATTTCGCCAAAACTACAGCGAGATGAAGTAGCAGCCAAAGTACCGCGTACCATACCAACTTAGTAGTAGTAGTGGCTAAAGTAATGGTCCAAATGCTAAATGCGCGTTAAATGACGCTTTCGTTGCGCTTTGGCTAGCAAAAATCAAAAAATAACGAAGAACAAAAACAAAAAGACGAAAGAACATAAAATTAAAAAACAAAAAAAGACACTATCGTTATGATGATGGTATTCATTATGATGATAGTGATCACCATAACGATAATGATGATATTAAAGGCAGAATTTCAAATTGCAAGTAGCTATGATGATTTGAAGGATTTGAAAAATAATAAAATAAAAATCAATACAATGCAAAGGATCATCGTGATTTTAATAATAATGAAATAAATTTTGGTTCAGAAAAACGAATATGAGTTATGATCAAGTCTATTTCAACGCTTTAGTGATGATTTCTACACCATTGCAAGGTTTTTTTCGGATTTTGAGGTATTTTTATGTCATATTTGTAGGCAAGCATCCTTAAGGAGTGCTGTTACACAGCAAATTTATTCCAAGAAGAAATTTTGAGTACTAAAAATTGATTGGGCAATTGTTTTATCTTTTTAGATGTACTGTGTAAGCTGTAGGAGCGAAAGAGAGTTATAAAAACATCAATTTTGTAGCAAAGCTCCTTTAAGGCTTAGATATGAAGAATGAGTACGTTTACAAAATCTTAATTGGGATTGTTTATACATTTCATCACTCTACGGGTAATCTTGGGTATTTAGGAGGTATTTGACAGATTAGGAAGTCAAACCGAGCCCGGATTTGAATTCGCCAATCGAAAATACATACAGAAATGAATATCTCATCTGCTATCAACATATTACTGATCCTCAATACGATCATCGTCGTTGTATACTGGATGATCACATTACTACGTTTAGGAAGAAGCTTAAAACCCCTAACAACAACAACAACACAATAATTCTACTCTTATTGTATTGATACTGATCATGATGATCAGCAAGATCATAATTTTGTTACATTTGTACATACTCATATAAGAAAAACTATATCAAATATAAAACTGATCGTAATGATCACAATGATGATCATGATATTGATCGTTTAAAAATTATTCGTTCTGAGCTTCAAAATCC
This sequence comes from Megamerina dolium, assembly GCA_963854835.1. Lineage (NCBI taxonomy): Eukaryota > Metazoa > Arthropoda > Insecta > Diptera > Megamerinidae > Megamerina > Megamerina dolium. The sequence goes on from OY978528.1 coordinate 5,067,446, forward strand.
AACAACAACAACAAATGAAGAAACAAAGTAAATAATATAAGAACAAGAACAAGAACAGAATAGGAATGAAAAATGCTGATGATGATGATGACATTGCGATCGTAAAAATCACGAATTGATGAAGTGTCAAGAACGATCAGCAAATTATTTTCATCATCATCGTCATAATCACCATGATCGTTATCATTATTTTGTGATACTATTTTTTCCAAATCTAATAAAAAACAGTCATTCAATAGGGGTGGCTTGGCTAAATACATATTTGCTAAGAATATATTAGAAGACATCGAACGAATACATCCCTGAACCGGCATCTCAATATAGTCGTGCTATGAGGAACAATTAGAAAATGAATAAGAAAATGCTTGTGTATGCGCATAAAAGGTTTGCGACGTTCAAATTATAATTCCTTTAAAAACAGTATAATCTGATTTGCTTCGGTTGATTTAGTAATATTTTTTATCGTTTGGTTCTGTGAAGTTTTTATTGAAATTTAGATTTTGTCTAGGTCTAGCTATCGCAGTTAACTGGTTTCATTGTTTCGAACTCCTTCTTGCCGGGTTAAAAATACCTTTTTCAGGAAGACACTAACAATTCGTTATGAGAAGCATATGGAAAGGGCTCCGTTTTCGAGTGATAACTACCGTATTTATGAAGCTATCATGCTGAAAATTTGTGTATCTCTATATTTTTACTAACTAACAAATAAGTTAATGAACAGGTGAAATCGGCTGAAAACCACGCCTACCTCCCATATAAAGATTGCTTTTGAATGTGGTTTTTCACACTTTTAGCGAGCAAATGTAAAATGATCAAGCCTAAATTTGGTATAAGCTTTTATATTTACTAACTGTAAGCTATAATGAAAAATAGGCTGATTCGAATTAAAATCACACCTATCTCCCATACAAAATTATGTTATCTTAGGCGATTTTTTGCACTTTTTACATGAAAATAAAAAGTTGTAAAGCTGAAATTCGGTGTATATAATTAAATTCACTAGTTCATAGGCATATTCGAAAATAGACTAATTCGGATTAAAACTATACATACCTCCCATACAAATATGTGCCTCCGTAAGTACAATTTGACACTTTGCATGTGAAAATATTAAGGGATCTTACTGAAACTCGGTATGTGCAATTATATTTGGCACTAAATGGAAATCAACTAAAAACCACGCCTACTTCCAAAACAAAAACGTCGTTTTTTTTTCGAATCGATATATTTTTTGACAATGTGCAGTGTATTTAACTTTAGATATTACCAAAGTTTCGTTTTTATTTGGATATTCTTAAAAATTATGACAAAATTACAATTACTATGCCCTTAGTGAAGAACGCTTTGTTTCCTCTACGACGAATTGTCTATGTGATGCATGCCTGTGATGCAACACCAAAGCCAATATTGTTACTATTGTCGTTATTGTTATTGTTGTTTTTGTTGTTTTTATGTCCTCAAGTACTTTAACTATATTGCTGCTGCTGTTTTATTGTTGTTGCTTTTAGTTTCATTGCATCTATGAGTGCTCTTGGTGCTGCTGCTGCTGCTCCTGATGATGACCGTGCGCATGCACAACTGTAGCAATGTAATATATGTGCGCGCGCCATCACATATGAGTAGATACATATGGATATATTACATACACATGTATACAAGAATGTACATATGTTTTTACATATGAACATTTAGAGTCCCATCGTATGCAAAAATAATAAAATCAATTCACACTCTTCAATGCCTTTTTTGCACTTCATTTCATTGCATTTCATTTCATCACCCATCAACAGCAGCAGCATTAGCAGCATACTCATCGCGTATTTGCAATTTTAGTACTTTTGATTTTCTATTTGCTAGCAAATGATCGAGTATACAACACACAAACACACAAACACATATATGTACAACAACAACATGACGGCAATGGAATTCCACTTGACTTTTGTCGCTTTCTGCTATAGAATTGTATTGCTTGCTAATGTTTAGTGATGGGAAACGGTGAGCTGTAGACAAGTTGTACACTTGGGGATACGCGTACTATTATCGTACATACTATGATGTTTGTGTGAATGTATGTTATGACTGTTGCTGCTGCTGCTGCTGTATGTTGCACTAGTATGTTTGTTACTATTGTTGCTAGTGTTGCTGTGTGTTGTACTATAGTTGTTACTGATTCCATGTTAAATTTATGTAGGGTTAGAGGGCGCAATGGCATTGTTGATGGTTGGTTGTTGTTGTCGTCGTTGTTGTTGTTGTTGTTCAACACAAAGCACATCAAGCAACAGTAAGCAGTGGCAAGCGTAGCATAACGAAATGATTTACATTTTAGCGTACAACTTAGTCACTCGAGTCAGTTCAGACTTGATGGCTTCTGCTGCTTATTGTTGTTGATATTGTCTATTCTATGTTTTTTTTTTGTTTGTGCTGTTGCACCAAGTGCACAACAACAACAACAAATGAGATAAAATAAAATAAAGCGCAAAATGACGATTTCAACGACTACTATTGCAGTTGTTGTTATTGTTGTTGTTGTTTGTGTATCACTATTGTTGCCGCCGCCGGTTTAGTTATCCAGCTGCCTGCTAATACTTCGATCACTACAGCACCATTTGTGCTATTGATTTTTGCATGTGTTCGTTGTTGTTGTTGTTGTTGTAGTTTTTGCTCTTCTCACTTAAACAATTTTAAAGTAAAGTGAATTTTTATGGATGTGGTGTGAAAAAAAGTAATTAATTTAATGTTTTTTCAATTTGATGCATATTTAAAAACAAATTTATTGTAAAAGAGAACAACAATAACAACAACAACAACAATAATGCTCTGGCAAAGCAAAAATTCAAACAAAACGTATAAGAAGCACAACAAATCAATGGCTGTGTAACAACATGAACTTCTTGTTTAAATACAGAGCGCTAGATAAGCAAAACTACCAAGAGAGAAAGAGATGGCTATACAAATAGTGAAAAATATCATTTAGAATATGAGATAAAAAAATAAAAATTATATTACTCTATAACGATAACATCGACTTACATCGACATGCTCTATGTGTGTTGGGATATGTAAAATTTTTTTATTGTATCCTCCACATTACACTTGAAATATTGCATGCTAAAAACACTGCAACAACAACAAAAGCAGCAGCAACAACAATAGCTTTTAATAATAACAATAATAGTAACAATAAAAATCGAAATTAATTAATTTAAAATGACCAACAAATGCGTTAAAGAAAATCAATTTAAAATCTATTACATATAAGTACGATACTTAATACGTACCAATGAATAATATAGTACTCTACGAGTGATGATCTTGAAATTTTTGCAATAAAATTCTAAATTGTGCAATTAATTGTTTCCATATAAATGTTATTGATGGCTTTTTTTTGTTGGGGTTGCGTTATTTTTGTTATTAAGTACAGTAAAAATGATGGAATATGCCATCTGGTGAAAAAAAAAATTATTAACGGCAAACTTCTGCAATCCTCATTATTCAATGCGAAAGCATAGTATCGTTAAAATAATATTCCCACGGTTTCAAGCCGAAAAAAAATAGAAGCATAGTGATTACTGCACCCTTAAAACCTTCATCAAGGATTATTTTCGCATAAGTTCCAATTGTATGATATTTAGCTTGGAAAAAACTCGACCAGAAACCAAAGGGTATGGCCACACTCGCTTTTAGACCAAATAATCCATCTTGAATTGCCGGTAATTATAAGTGGTAAGTGCTCCATCCTCCCATTGCTGTCTGCTTGGAAAGATGACTCGGATGTTCTTGCCACAACTAATATCCCTAGTCATTTTTCTACCACCACACGAATGCAACAGTAATCACAGTAGGTTTAACCAATGCAGTCTACAATCAGTGTGTCAATTCAAACCCCGGCTCTCGAGGTTATCGACTGAATGGAATATTTTTAAGAAAAATTAAGTTCTAATTTCTTCCTGCAATCGTGCCTTTCGTGGAAGAAGATAAAAACGCATTTTATAAAAATACTTTAAAATAATGCATAATGTTTTAGGTTTTAATTAATATAGTTAAGAGGTAACAGTACACCTATATATCGCTACATGCCCTATAAATACACTCATTTGCGCTGTACGTCCTAAATACGTTCCGTTGAAATTTTCTTTAAAACAAAAAACCGCATAACGAAACAATCATTTTCGACATTAATTCATTCGAAATTTATACAGCACTCTGGGCGACCAACACCACACCATTTTGGGCGGCATAAGAAAACACAATAGCATTAGAACACTATTAGACCGATATATTGCATCAATGTCGAATGAATTAATATGCAAATATCATATGCAATAATGTCAATAATTTTATTGTCATTTTTTCGACATTATTGCAAACGAATTTGAAATAATCTCACACAATAATTCCAAGAAATTAGGATTTCAACATTATTTAAACAATTTTAATAATATTCTCAGACATTTGTTGCATCTGAAAGAAATTTCGGCATTATTGCAATATTTTTTCGATATTAATTCATTTGATGGTGATTTGATGGATCTCTCAGAATTAAGTGCTTGGCATAAGACTAGCATGATTCATTTCTAATTCCACTAAATACACAGCATTAATATCGAAAAGTGATCACTGATCACTAATTTTCTTTGTAGGATTTCGACTATTGTAAAATCGTATGTAAATATGATAAGTATGCTATAATATTGACTTTCGAATAAACTAAAATTCGTTTGTATATTACATCACATTTCATATACAATATATTTTCCCCCCATTAAAACTCGCCAACTTTGCAGCACAAAAGTAGGAGGTTTCTTTGTCTGTCTATACATAGGTGCTTCATCGTATAACTACGCCAATATTACCATCAACACCATTATCTGAATAAACAAAATATAAAGCTTTGAAGAGTCAATAATAGTATTAACAAACACAGCAACAACAACAACATCAATAAGAACAACTGCAACTACCACAAACGAACGCATTTTCAATTAGACCTTTGATCTTTGTTCCTGCAATGGTCATATTTGTTGTTCTTGTTGCTGCTGCTGCCGTTGCTGCTGTTAACTCTGCAGCAGTCATATTTCTAGTTAGTTGCTCTTGTTATTGTTAGTATTCGTTATCTACTTATTTACTATTTTTTGCTTAAAGAGTGTATAAGATGTCCATTTATAATTTCCTTCTAGTGATTGCCAGCAATTCCATCATGCGCAACAATTCCTTCTAGGGATTGCAAGTAACTCCACTATGTGTAAATAATTCTTACCATTAAATATTCCATTCAATTTTCAAATAAGATGACATTTGACTGAAGCATTGTACTTCCAAGTGAAGACTTAATTTTTGTCTTTCTTAAATTGCTTTCAAAAATGAGCTAATGAAAGAGATATTATATGAAATTCTGTTTGGCATATTTCTAAGAGCGTCATAATCTGTTTCCATTAGTTACATCTCCTGGATTTATCCTTGTTGCTGTACTCGTTTCATATGTTCCTAGGGGGGGCTAACTACATCGATTGTTCAAGTTTTACTCTTCCATTATTTGGCACTTTCTCTCGTTCACACCATTAATGATCATTATCATCATTAACAATTACATTTATTTTTCAATCTCTCTCACTCTCTACTTTCTATTCTCTTTTTCATTGTAATCCTGTTAGATTAAATAATAAATAAATTGCATTGATCCACCAAATTACTATCGGCATATATTGTATATTGAGCAAACACAACACACAACACACACCTTGGTGAATCCATATTTGCAACATCAACATTTCGGGTGAACAAATAAATGAATGTGTATCCATAAAGTTCACAACAGCAGTAATGTGCACGCACTCAATATTTTGTTTTACGAACTTCAAGTATTTACCTAATCGAACATAGTTTGTTCTTTGAATGTTTAACTGTGTGTGTACGTGTGTATGTATGGGTGTGGGTTGCTGTTGGTTTTAGTATTAGTGTGTGATGTAGATGCCTTGTGTTGCCTTGTTCGATGTGTTTCTCTCATTGGAAATATTTTAATGAAGTCCATTGATGTAAAGGGTGACTCTTTTTTTCATATTGGGCAACACTTCTACATGGATGCTAATTTGTAAAGACTTGTACGTGAACAACACTTACATTTTTTCTTCTCATATTCATCTGAAATATTAATACTGGGTTTATTTTTCGCATTGGTTCTTTTTTTTTAGCGATAGCTATTCTGACAACGCAGAACTGACTTGTATTTAATTTGGGTATTCATTTACAATGACTTGAATTCGAACAACACAAGCATTTTCTTTCCTAAATTTATCTAAAATACTTTTAATGGCCCCTTTTTTCAAACTGTCAGCACTTTTTCCAGCGATAGCCATTTTCTCAGCTGATTTCTGTGATTCTCTTCTGTTTGCATATTGAACTGCAAAGCCTTACTTTGGAACAATGTCTATATTTTATTTTAAAAATCTGTGTAATATTTTCCACTGGGCTTCTTTTCAAATTGGCAGCATTATTTCCACGTACAGTCATTTTGATAGCTGATAACTTAGCACTTTAAATTTGATTTGTTAATATCAATTTTATTATTGATTTGCATGGACTTATACTAGATCAACACCTGTGGAATAAAATACCACAAATAGCTACAAAATATTTCTACAGGGCTTCATTTTGAAGTTGGCATCACTTTTTCTAATGACAGCCATTTTAAAAGCTAAGAGTGTGTAATTTGAAATGTTGATTTTTGTAAAGACTAACATTAGAAGATCTACAATTTTATTCCACAAAGCGCCCTATAATTTTTCTGCTCAGTTTATATTTCGAGTTGGCAACACTTTTTCCAATATCAGCCTCTTTAAACGTTGGAATAATTAATTTTTTAGAAAACTTAGAATATCTTTATGGATTATGAATGAGGCTGAGGCCTAAAATACAATTATATTCCCCAAAGCGTTCTAAAATATTTCTGCTCAGTTTATATTTCGAGTTGGCAGCACTTTTTCCAATATCAGCTACTTTAAAAGCTGGAAGAATGAATTTTTCAGAAAACTTAGAATATCTTTATGGATTATGAATGAGGTCTAAAATACAATACTAAGCCAACTACTATTTCAACCTTGGAAGATAGCTTTGGTTATACGTAATATATACCCGAAAACTCTTCGAAAGTTCGAGAATATAGGGGAAAATATTTAATCCTCTTGCATAGTCCCCCATGAAAACTTTAAGAAGAGAATATTACCTCTCAAATAAAATTAAAATTTGTTCATTTAGTTAATTTTTGTGTTTTTTGCTAAAATCGTTAATTCCTAAGTGTCCTTTAAAACACCCGTTTTCATTTTGATATTTTTTTCTGAATACTCTTTTTCCATCTAACTCTCAGTATGGCGATTTTATGGTTTTTTGATACGAAATTACATTATAAACTTTGTTGTTGTTGTTAATTTTATATTTGCGTGTTATTCTTGTCGTTGTTGTATTTTTTTTTTTTTCATTTGTTTCTAGTTTACTACAATTACCTAGGTATACGTAGTATACTGAGAGAGTTCATCACAAAATTTAGTGTCATGTGTTGGCCGGTTGTTGCATTGTTGTTGTTGTTGTTGTTGTTGTATTGTGCTATGGCATTTATTGCAAACTAATGAAGCACACTGAGTTTGGCATCACTTAACGGTTAAAAGTGTTAAAAATGAATTGTTGTGCAATTGCATCAAATGGGGCGTATATTTTAGTTGTAGAATATGTATTGTAGATAAATACTTGTACGGTCATATCGATATTCAATATGAACCGTACACGTTCAAGAGTTGACCAGTCGATTGGTTGATTGCTGTTTGTTGTTATTTTTTGTTTTGTTTATTGTTGTTGTTGCTGCACAATATTACTAGCAGCACTAGTGGTGCTATTAACATTTTTTAGAAATATTTCAATAAATTATTCTTGAAAAAAAAAAACAAATAATATATAAAGCAGAAACTTGTTTTATTTAATATCGTATTCCACTCTATTAGTAATAATTATAATATTGCTTGATGGAAGTATTTTATTTTTATTTAATTATTATTTACTATTTATTGTATGAATATTGTATGCAATAATTAAAATTAAAATGATTACATTTTAGTTATTATTCTAAATATTTTCTTTTATGGATATAAGTAATAGGTTAACATTATTATTATGGTAGAATTTATTATTCAAATCAAGCATTTGCTTGTATTGAATATTGGTCCAGTCGAGTATTAGTGCTTCTTTGACACCACAATTTGTTGTTGATTTTTATAAAAATTCTTTTCACACAAACAGTATGAATTCTATTTCAGCAATTTTAGTACAAAGGATTGCATAATAAAAAAAAAAGTTTCTTACTTATTAGGCTAACAGTTAGAAATCTAGTACATATAAATCCAATTCAAACAATCACAAATGTCTCCTATTACTTGAATAGTAGAAAATGCAAAATGCAAAAATATCTCTCATCGCATTCCTCTAAAAAATCTAACCATCATCATCATCATCATCATCGATGTGAATTGAACATCAAATATCATATCATACAAATGCAGGTGGTCCACAAGATGATCATGAATTGATCTGTAAGTTGTCAGTAAAGTTGTCTATAATTTCTTGTTGTTATTGTTATTACATATTGTAGTTACCCACATAGACGAGTAGATTGCAACCATTACATCACATAAATGTCTGAACCACTAAACTGAACTGAACACAAATATTAGATATACACAAACATGCATAAATGCAATTGAATTGCAAAATCAATAGAATAAATATTTAATTTTTAGTATTGTACGCATTCGCATAGCTTTAACAATGCAATGTAGGTTCATGTCTTGTATGAGAAAATACAGATAGAATACCACCCAAATACTTCATATCTATGAAAATATGTAATAATGCAGTTATGCATTATATATATGTTATTAACATTATTTATTTGCTCTATTGTATTCTATTGGAAAATTTTGCAAAGATATGCTAACAAAAAAGATTGACAATCTATTGCAATATTGACATTATGACTGACACATCAATATACTAATATATATTCGCATTTATTAAGATGAAGTAATAAAAAAAAGAAAAAAAAAAAGAGTTCTACGAATGAAAATCATTTCGATATGAGCAAGTACAAAGAATTTCCGAGTATGGTTAATGATTTCATTTAACTCCAAACATGGTATGAATTTATTTGTTTAATAAAAAATTTAAATAACTTCATTTATATAATAAACTATGGACATAATTTTAGACCAGTTCAATGATGGAAAAGGAAAATTATTATGATTATTATTGATTTGAAAATGAGAAGCATGAAAAAAATTGCAAACTAATTTTCTATGCAAATTTATCCGCTAATTGTTTGGTGGTGTATTGAGTTACACTGTTCATATAGCGTATCTTTTAGATGCTTTGATTCCTATATATCTCATCACATAGGAAGTGTTGCAATGATCAAAAAAATAATAATCGCTTGGTGACAATTTAAAAGAAATGCATTTTCTTTTCTTGAAAGATGACAGTAAGAACTGCTTGTGAAAAAATCTTTCGAAAATTACGTCATTTAGGTACATTTTATATACGAGGGCGGTCCCAGAACTATCCGACCTAACAAAGAAAACCTAATAAATTTGAGAAAATTTTTCCTTATTCCTCAACAAAATCTCCATTTATACTCTATACACTTTTCCCAGCGATATTCTATAGCTTCAATACCCTGTTTATAGTATCAACTGTCTAGCTCATTAAAATAGCCATCTACCGCAGACTCCAAACTCTTCATTGTTTGCAAATCTTCTACCACCATGATATTTTTTCAAATTTTAAAATAGAAAATAATTCGAAGGAGCTAAATCTGGCGAATAAGATGCGTGCTGAAGAAATTCGAGCTTTAACTCATTAATTTTGGCCATCACTATAGAGGATGTGTGAACTGATGCATTGTCTTGATGAAACAACACTTTCTGTTTCGCCAAATGCGGCCTTTATTATCCCTCGTGCATCTCAAAAAACAGACGCCATTACATTGCCTGCAGATGGAACTGTCTTCGCCTTCTTTGGACATCATTCTCCCCCCGTTCAGTCCATTGTTTTGACTGCTGCTTTGTCTAAGGTGTGAAATGGTGGACCCATGTCTCATCCATGATTACGAATCGATGCAAAAACTCAGCTTTATTACTGTGAAACATCGCCAAACACTCTATAGAAACATCTTCATGACGTTGTTTTTGTTCCATTGTGAGCAAACGTGGCACCAATCTTGCACAAAGTTTTTTCATCTACAAATTTTCGCTCAATATACGATGTATAGCACTTTTTGAAATGCCTGTAATTTCACCTAACTCACGCACTTTCAGCCGGCGATCATCCAATACCATTTTGTGGATTTTCTTAACCGTTTCTGGCCACCACAATTGGTCGACCACTACGGTGTTCGTCTTGGCAGCTCGTACGACGCAAACAAAGGAGCAGATTCGTTGGACTAAGACCTTTCAAATGAAAGTATTGAATTACATAACGATGACCAATTTTTTTCATGTTTACAAATTCACTGAGGTCGTTAACTTTCGATAGCTCAAAAAGAAAAAAACTCTAAACAACGTGGCGCCTTCAAACTTAAAACATATGTTTTATAAGGTTGCCACCTTTCACCAAAGTAATTTTTTTCAAACTACTGCCATCATCTATATGTCAGGTCGGGTAGTTCTGGGACCGCCATCGTATATTTAACGGGTATATAAATTTAGGTACATTTTATTGTGCGTAGGACCAAGGTGTCAAAGTCAAAGAATCGTCCATTTTTTTTTTTTTTTTAAATAAATGCTATTTCGAAAATATAATATTTTTTGTTTGTTTTCTCCAACAATTTCTAATGGAGATATCATAATACTTCCAAGTAGTCTGTATATACTAGTAATTTACCTACTTCAATAATAATTTCGAAAATGTAAAATAGCCATTATCCTTTTCTCACCAATCTGTAAAAGCTGTTGTAGTATTTGTCTTGAATTTATTTTCATTTATTTTTATATTCTCATTGCACTCTTACAATTCCTTGTAAATTCATGCCTGTTTCTTTTTACTGCTGCGGTAAAGAAACGACTACAATACTAACAACAGCAGCAACAGCAGCAGTGTATGTATTAACAATAAACAAAATTTACAACACAAATACAAATTGAGGCCACGTTATCACAATTTACGATATTAATAATAAATTCATATGCATTTTTTTTTGCATTGGCTGAATGTGTCTGGACTTGTTGGCTGGTTAGTTGGTTGTGATATTTTTTTTAGTCTCTTGAAATGAAATGCAAATACGATGCAAAATAATAATATATATGGGTAAGTATGAAAATAATAACAAGAAGATCAAAAAGTATCACAAGGGTATAGTCGTACTTGCATTATGCAAAAGATGAAGGAGTAAAGTGAAAGAGTAAAAAACCACAAAATAAGTTTTGATTTAGTACATCGAATTCATGTAGAAAATTGCACATAAAAGAAGCAGATACATATTAAATTATTTTTTATTACATTCTATTGTTTGTGTAATTTTCATATTTTAACGCTTAAAGAACAAAAATCTCTACGCAAAATGATAAATACACCAATGGTACACACTTATATATATACACAACATCGCATGGTAGCATGGTGACAATGTGATGTTGAAGGTGTTGGTTTTTCATTTGTTTGTGATAATTCTTAGCTGTTATTATTATTGCTGCTGCTGTTGTTGTTGTTGTTGTTGTTGTTGTTATTGCTTGCGGTGATTTTAGTGCTTACTAGCAGACAAGCAGCACGTAAAATTTTACGATAATTGTTATTGGCCTGACAAATGCCCCCATTTGGAAGTTACTGACATAAATTCGGGTATAAGTTGAGCACAGCAGCTTATATATGCATGCATATGCAAGTGTATATTCAAATTTACATGTGTGTTTGTATGTATTTTCATTTAAATATCATACATATCATATGTTAGTAAATGTGAATGTGTTTTGTCGCTTTTAATTTGTAAAGAAACACCTCATGTTTGTTTCTTGGGTGTATGCATACGAGCTGTTGAGATGATTTAATTAAGTTAAGAACATGCAACATGTAACATATACTATATATATATATAGCTTAAATGACAAAATGACATGTAAATGAATTGCTACGTATTAAATTAGTTAAATTAAGTTATTTTCTTGGAAGCAAATGTAAAAAAAAAACATATTTTACTTAACAGTTTGAACACATATGAATAATATGAAAAAAACAAATTAGTAAGACAAGCTGTGAGAAGTGTAAGAAAAAATGTAATGTTCAGAGAATAGTATTTATAATGCAAGTTATCATAAGCTTTATAAATAAGCAATCATTTGAAAATTTTTTATCTTTTACATTAATTTACATTAATTTAAGCTTGGCTAAAACAATCATAGAAAATAGTTCCAGTCAGCAGAGCACTGTAGTACTTGTAGTTATCCCAGCGTTTGGAACATTACTATAATCCTTTGAGTGAGCATATTATATGGAGAACATTTATCGAATTTTTGACGATTGCTGCAAATTACATCAAATCAAAGAACTCGTGCAAAAAAAAAAACATCACTTAACAAGTAGGAATATTGGTAATATTATTAGAATTTCAAAAGAAACGACCAACACAGTATTAAAAGATATCACAAACAGGCTCAACTGATTCCAAAAATCTCAATTTCTCCGAAAAAGGGCGTAGTAATCACATTTGCGAAGAGATGAATTCCGACTATCATTCGGTTGTGAAATGTATCATTAAGACACATAAGACTCAGGTTTATGCATAGGAGGAAATAACTGACCTATTAAGGTAGGGAATGGCCATCGATATCATTGCAAATTCATTAAAAAATTCATGGTGATGGAATCAATTTCTCCTTATAATTTTTTGCTATAAGTTTTCTTCATTTTATTTATTCTTTTTAACAGTATTCTTATACGAATACTAACATCTACTGTTAGTCTTCATAAACATAAACATAAACATAAACATAAACAATTAATCACTCAATGCCATTGAAATTATAACAAAATTTGACATGTTTATCTTCATACACACAATATACTAAAGACTAAAAGCAAGAAAAGAAAAATTAATAGAAATAGAATTTACAATAAAAAAAAAAAGAAATATAAAATAAAAATCGATCACAACTTAACAGTGAATTTGCATACATTAGACACATTAACTCTAATAGCGTCATCATCATGCTAGTTATGAAAAATGGTGGCAATCGAAGTTTTTGACCAGGGAGCTCGTGTCAAGTTCCTTGTTAGAAAATTACATATATTATAATAAACTTTTTACAAATATCTTAGCCGATGAGAGTCCACAACAAGAAAGCTACTTAATATCTAATTGTACCCCTCCAGTAATAAACACACCAGAATACCGAAACAACCTGGAAAGTATGCAGTAACCCCAATAACCATTATAAATAAGTTGCTAATGAAAAATAAAAACCAATAACAAAAAAAAAATGCAAATCAAATCAAACTATAAACATTTTTGTTTTTATTTTTTTTTTGTTAATTTTGTAACAAGACATTTTTGACAGGTCGTAATATTATATTTGATATGTTTAATAGAAATCTGCACCGTTGGCCATTAGCAATTAATTGGGTTATTATGAAAGAAATTTTTTCAAACACACACATATACACAAACACGTGAGTATTATGAGCAACAATCTAATATATAATGAAAATTGACCCAATCGAATCATGATGGCATGCAAACAAGCACATCAACATTGTATATAATGAGAATGACGATTATGATATGATAATGAACATAAATACATATAAAATATGTTAAAAATGAAGTTAGTCAGCTACAAAATGCGTTTCCAAAAAAATATATAAATTGATGATGAACAACTCCTATTTGTAACTACTCACTTCAATCAAGATGATAATGTGCAGTGATACGTTCATCAGATGATCTTGATGTTGATCATTATGATTCTGAGGGTAATATTGATGCTAATTCAAATAATGTTAATGAAGTTAAGATATTAATCCTATTAATGATCGTTCTATTGAGGACTCAGAAGTCACAACACCTTTATATAATCATGCTGATAGTGATGTTCATCTGCCAATGATCTACCAAATTGTAATTAAGTATATGTTGCATATAATAATTTATAAATATCATGAAACTATATATTGTACTTAAGGAGGTGATCATGTAGCTTAAATCGAATAATATTTTAAAACAATTGTCCAATTAATGACAATATCTATGATCGTTGATTCTACTAATGGACAAGCAGCAAATACAAATACCTACTATTTAAAAGTAGCACTTCACTTTAATCAATAAAACCATTCAATTTCAATAATCAATTCAAATTCAAATGGAGATTTCATATCCGTTTGACATCTATTTACATACCTTAAATCACCTTATGTATGTTATTTTGGCTATGTAGGTACTTCACCTGAAAAAATCTTTGTTTATTTGCTAATTATATTTGCTACTGTTACAACTATTGTTTTTCCATAAACTATATGCATAAGCATTTCGCTGTTTCGCTTTAAATTGACAGCATTTGAGATTTCAATTTAAATCGTTTCGATTCGATATATTGGTATTTTAAAAGCATTTAATGTAATGCATTAAATGCCTATATGTGTTAATGGAATTTCAATTTAATGACATATTAATAGCATATTTGTTTTATTTTTTTTTTTTATAATTTTAAGTATATTAGGTTATAGCGTTAAAAAAAAATATTACAATTAAATCTGGGTGCAAGTAATTTATGAGAATTTTGCCATAAACAAATGACCAGAAATATAAAAGTATGAGAGATTTTTAAAAATAAGCCTAAATTTACTTGACAGTCATTTCAATTAAATCTTAGATCATATTTTGTATATAACATTATATAATAGTGCATGATTTTTGAATCTAGTAATATTTCTATAGATTTTGATAAATTTTGACAAAATACTTGCTCAGCAGGTTGATAAAAGCTTACAAAATGTATGCCTTCAATAAATATCAAAAGTATTTACACGGATAAAAACAAAATATTTGAAAAGCTTTACTATATAGATTGAAATATTTTCGAAAAAAAAACATTTTTGTGCTGCAGATTTGCTTCAATCATTGGTAATCATTTGTACCAGTTTTCAGGTAGGAGTTATTTTTATCCAATTCAGTCAATTATTGAACGTTTTGTTAGCAATTTTAATAGTATGTACGCCAATTTACAGCGTTATATCTTTATATTTTCATGCTCAAAATATGAAAACGTACAGATGGAAGCATATTTTTGTATGGGAGGTAGGCTTGATTTTGATCCGATTTTAATTATTTTCAAATTAATTTATTAGTTAATAAAAATATGTATTTGTACCAAATTTCAGATGGGTAGCTTTATATTTTTTTGCGCAAATTTTAAAATAATACGCTTAAAAACATACTTTTGTATGGGAGGTAGTCTTGATTTTAATCCGATTCCACTCAATCTCAAATCTCTTTATATTCTATATTAAAAATAAATATATAAGATCGATTTTCAAGTAGATCACTTAATATTTTCGCATGTAAAATGAGAAATCAAACATTTAAAAACATACTTTTGTATGGGAGATAGTAGTGAATTTCAACCAATTTAGCTCATTTTCAAAAAAGTACATTAAAAAGCATATATAATCATATCTGCAAAGTTTTTACGCCATATCTTAGATATTTTCATTCACAAAATGCAAAAACATATATATGTAAGCATACTGTTGTATGGGAGATAGTCTTGATTTTAATGCGATTCCAATTATTTTCAAACTCATTTATTAGTTAATAAAAATATGCACTTGTACTAAATTTCAGCTGGATAACTTTATTTTTTTGTGCGCAAAATTTAAAATAATACGATTAAAAACATACTTTTGTATGGAATGTAGTCGTAGTTTATACTAGATTCCACCTAATTATTAACTTATATATTTGTTGCTAAAAAATAATCATATGTACCAATTTTGAGCAAAGTCGTTCAATATTTACGCCAGTTATAATGAAAACCAGACAGATAGCCCTGACCACATAAATCAACTCAGATGGAGATTTTGATCAATAATATTGTATATATACAATTTCCATACACAACATCTCTCTGTTTTTGTGGCAGAAACAAACGAAAGAACAAATTCAATATACCTTTGACTCTTTAGTCCTGATAACATATCGACTGCTGCTATATCGTTCATGAGTGTTATTTGTAACATGGGAAGAAATCGAATATAATATAGATATAAATTTTAAAAATCTTTCATCATATGTATAAGCACGAGTGTATTTGAAAGAAGAAAAACATTCTCTGATTAATGTAAAGTGATTAAGTTAAACATTCTTTCCGATACAGATAAGATTGAGAAGCGAAAATGAACCAACAAGTCAGGCCCAAATAAAAAATATAATACATATAAGCGAAAAAGAAAAAAATTAATAAACTTTGCTTAATAACTTCATTATTCTTTTAGTGTTCATTTTCTTCTTCTTCTTCTGTTTCTTTTTGATACCCTTATATTTTATTTCGTTTATGGATTCTTATTTGTGTTGTTGTTGTTGGGTCTCATTATGAAATGTGCATCAGTTACAATTTGGGCGACATATACTCAACACAAATCAGACAACACAATAACTAACATTAATTTAATATAATACAATATTATTGAAGAAGAAGAAGAACAACAACAATAACAACAACAACAATGTTGTTGATGACAACCTAAAAAGGAAGACTATTTTCAATGGAAACCAAAAATTAATACAAATGATTTAAATTAATTGATAGCAATTTGTTATAAAATGTAAGCAACAACAACAACAACATACCATACAACATACAAGAACAACAATATTAATAAAAATTACAACAATAACAAAAATAATGAAATTTAATTATGTTGTTTTCAACTCTGATGCTTGTATCTTGTCACATACATACACGCATACAATGACATTTATACATACGACTGCACTTGTAATGCATTTTAAAAGTGTTGCTCATTTGCATAACAAGACATATGCATTTAAGCTATCATCATCATCATCATCATCATCATCATCATCCACAATGGTATGGAAGTCGAAGTTGAAAATGCGTGAAATTTTTGATATTGTTGTTGTTGTTGGGGTAAAAGGTTGTACTGATATTTCTGATACACCAACATACGAAGAACAAACATCATGAGCAACTAAGCAACAGAGCAATAGAGCAAATGAGCAGAATAGAAGAGAAAATCATATATATGAGGGCAGCAGAAGAAAACAAAACAACAAGGTGAGTAAATGAAGTGTTTGAAAATAGCGTTGATGATCATTAAGCAGAGCAGAACATGTAGTGTAGACATGAATAATGCGAAACTTATTTATTTTCACCTATTAGTACATTAATGTTGTTTTTTTTTTTTGCTTGTAATCAACATGCTCAAGTATGAACTTACATGCTTAATTAAATTTGTTTTTTTTTTTTTTGAATATATGATGATGTTTATTCTAATTGTTTTGGTGATTGCGCTGTTGACATGTATGAAATGATTTCAACTGATGTTTACAACACATGTTTACATGCGTATTTAAGTAAAATTGTGTTAGAAACATAAATCTAATTTTTTTTTTTGCTGAGAGCTAGAATAATTTCTTTTAATTGCAAACATATGCATATATTATCTTACATGTCAAAAAAAAAAAAACTTCTTGAAAATATACAAGTGTTTTTTTTTTCTTTTTTCTCTACAAATCTCCAATTACGATTTAATTTCGTTGAAATTAGATTTCTTTCCCCAAAAAAAAACAAAAAAAACAAAACAAAACTGCCAAAATATATAAACAACTTTTTCTGATTTATTTTTTGCTCCATCCAATTTTCCCTCCATTTAATGTTCAACCTAAACTCATTCACTGAGATTTTATGTAAATATGTACATTGACCTGAAAAATGCTGATCACACTTGATAAATGTGCAACAATTTGGTATGATTTCAGGGCGCAATAAATTCACAATACAAACACAAATGCCTACTTTTACGTACATGTATTAAAAAAAAACAGAAAGAGGAATATAAAAAATATCACATCATGTAAAAATAATATTATAATAAATTTCTGTGGTCCATTTCTCAAAAGTATATAATTTAGGCTGTTTTATTTTGTTTGTTTTCTCTTTTCATGGCATTCAATTTTTTTCTGCTTTTATTTAATTGCTTAAAATTATTTATGTATGATGGCAGTATATTTATATACTTCATATTACCAGCTGGTATATTGCTCAGTAGAATATATGGTTATGATAATGGAATTAATGGGATTTGTAAACTTCAACCTAACATTTGAAAATTTTGCTGATTTCCTTAGTAGAGGCAAAGAATGAAAAAAAAGCTGCCCTTAATTTTCCACCCCAAATATTTCTTCGAAACCTACCTATCCCATATATCACCACTTCACCCGCACCACTACTATAATGCGCCTAGTGAGTGAAAACGTATGACTGACTTTCATACAATCTTTTATTCCAACATTTTCTCAAAACATATTAATACCCTATCATCGCCCATAGCTGCCCATGAATCTCGCCACCGTAGTGAAATGTTAGACAGACCACATTTACTTAAACCGCCCAAATATTTTCTCCGAATTATTTATCCTGTCTATATATGACACATATAGACCCACATAGTTCTCAGAGTGTCCCCAACGGGTTAAATATATAACCAACCAGCATTCATTTTTATACAATTTTTTTTTTTTTTGTGCATACTCATTTTCGTACATTGCTGAAAATATAGAGCAATGTACGACTCATTTGAATTAGCTAAACAAAAGACTTAAGAAACAAACTCGATTAAAAATTTTTGTAATGCAATATTTGAAGGATTCGTTATGTATGAGTTTCTTTTTTTTTTTTTTTTCTTTTAATAAAAATCAATTTAATGATATAAATAATAGAATCAAGAATAAAAATCATTACAAATCGTATAGCAAAAATAAAATCTCAGTATGCTTTTAAGGGAATTTTCTACACAATGAAATTTGAACCTCCGTCTTTCGACATACAAGTATTGCTACCCAAAAAAATTTTTTAATTTTCATTTTTCCAATAACATATTAGACTTACGAAAGGCAATGTGAATGAAAAAGAATTCTGGTATAGCAAAATGTTCGAAATAACACATTCTTTGTCTACTTTCTGAGATACCATAAAAAGTGTTTAATAGATATTTTAAATAATCGGTGCTATGAAATGAAATTTATGATTATATTAATTATCTCACCAATAATTTTACCCCAAAAAAATGTGTTTTTAATGATAAATCATTTGCCGCATATGTGTTGAATTACAAATTATTAAGATTTATTAATATAGAAATTATAAAAAATGCATTATCAATTAAGAAATTTTTAAATCACTGATGACTAAAAGTTCTTTTGCAAGTAAATCTTGAGTATTATTACATTCGTAACTAACTTATTTCTTTATAGCTATATATTTTTATTTTTAAATATACAAATCATATAAATATTATTAATATCAACATTTGTATATTTCATTTCTCATCAACACCAACCCACTAACTACCTACTTTTATATGATACTATATACATACAAACTCAAACACCATGACCTCAACCTCATGTCAAATGAAAGAATATAGAAACCCGATAAAATAAGGCGTTTCTTACATTATGATTTTTTTTTTCATCATTTAAATATTCATAATTTTTATTATCAAGACAAGTGTTAATTGGATTTCTATATATTTATACAAATATTAAGAATTGAAATTATTAATAAACACGTGTACATATTAAAAAAACATAATTTTAATATAATTTATTACAAAATAATTACAAGTTGCACAATACTGATGGATACTCCGATTAACTTGACTAATATCTATTGTACAATACCATTATTAAGTGGTGAGAATATCTACTAGAATATTTGTTAGAAGTTGCATTGATATGACATTAAATGAATTAGTATGTAGGGGGAAAAGCATTTAATTGCTAGAGATTATATATGTAAATTAAAAATCTTAGTGGAGTGTCATAATAAATCAGGATAATAAATCATCTGGTGTATTTTGATTTAGGTCAAGAAAATTTTAATTAAGTTTTTTGAACTTAAAGAGCAGAGACAATGTGAATTTCAATGTCTTTAATATAATGCAAATTTTCCAAACTCTAGCCTGATTTATGGAAAAAGTACTACACTGACTAAATTAGTAGGCCATAAGTGAATTTTTTTTTTTTTTTGCTCATAAAATTACAAATAAATATCAGGCATAAAGTAACAATTAAAAATCATACAAAATTCACTTGTAAAATACAAAACATTCGTTATGGTATCGTAGATGAAAAAATTATTTAAAAATTATCTCCAGAAAACAATCATCACCCATCTCATTAATGCGAACATCATTAATATTAATATCAACACTATCAAAATGTATACCATCATCATTATCATCATCATCATCAGAGTCATGAACATAACAAGAATAAGACAAGAGTATACAACCTCCTTCGCATCATTCTCATCAAAAAAATCATCGTTGTCATCATCATCATCCACATCATCACCATCAACAGTCGCAGCCAGCCTAAATGCAAACTGTCAAATTGCAAGATAATCAACGTGCTTGCTTGTTGTCGATATTGCTGCTCTTGTTGTTGGCTGACAATCTACTGATCTACACGTCGATGCAACACACACACACACACACACACACACATGTAACACCTATATACCTATTCGTATGTCAATTCAAGCAAGAAATGAACAACCAGCCAATAATCAAATCAACCACGAACTACACTCATTGTACTGCGTGTTTATGATGGTTGCACCAAATTTATGATTGACATTGCAACAATAACAATAACAACAACAACTAAAGAACAACAAAATAAAAAATATTACAAAATTATAAATAAATACAACAACTGCAACAACAGCAGCAGCAGCAGCAACAATGTACATAGAAATGAATAATTCACACCACGGGATATCGAACAACAAGATCAGTGTCGATCTTTCAACTCGTGAGTGAATATTATTATTATTATTATTATTATTATTCGTATTGTGATTATTATTGTTGTTGGAATTATATTATATAAATATATATTCATACCTTTACTATATGCTTATTATAATGCTATTGATGCAATCCAGAGCAATAAAGATTACACTGAAAATTATAAGAAATAAAAATTTTAAGCAAAAACATGCAACTGCTTCTACATATATACTCCGGCAAATACATTTTCAGCTTAATTAATGATCGATAGGTGTTGATTTGAAGGTGTGGATGTCTTTTAACAAATTCAAATATATGTATATTCTTAACAATAACAGTAACAATAACTAATAAAGCGAATATAAATAGATTTGTTATAATAAATGTGTTAAAAATATATATTTTTAGTTCAAAATAAAATTAGAGCATTATAATTGGATCATTTATATGACAAATTTTTCCTTATTTCATTTAACAATAAATATATGACTACATGCTAAAACCATAGCTAGAGAGCAGGTTGTATAAGAAACAATTTCCATTTCATTTCTACAATAAATATATATTTAAAATTATTGACATACTACATAAACCTACTAGATACTTGACGTCATAATTTGGTTTTTGTAATTTCGTAGAATTGACAAATTTTTACACCAAAGATCGCATGTATCATAATGTGGACATGAAATTTCCCTGTAGCAGCATTTTAGTTGAAGTTATTTTTTACAAAAATCTACTGAAAATATTGGAATTACTCATTATTTGAGGTCACTTGGTGATGGATTGCTTGTTAATTACCCCATATATCCACCCCTTAGAGGAGTTTCTCTATAAAAATCTCAGATTTGTACATTTCGGCTTCCATCGCTTCCAGAATGTCTTTAGAGAGGTAAAATATATGAACGAACCCTACTAATTTTTACTCTCAACATTTCTTTAAGTGAAAGGTGGAAAGGTGGAAAGGTGGGCTTCCCTACAAACGAACATGTCTCTACTCTCTAAAGTATTCGAAAAGCTACTTGTCATGAATATAACTCCATTAATTAATCTCAACCAACTGATTCCCCAACATCAGTTTGGATTTAGAAAACAGCACGGTTCAATAGAACAAGTTCATCGCATTGTAACTCTGATAAGGAACACTTTTGAAGCAAAAAAGTATTGCTCAGCTGTCATTCTTGATATCACTCAAGTTTTCGATAAATTATGGCATGATGACCTTATTTACAAACTTAAACTATTACTGCCTGCAAATGTCTCCTCATTGCTAGTAGCTATCTCACGAAAACACAATTTCTCGTACATCACCAGGATTACACAATAAATCCATTGGATATTCACGCTGGCGTTCCTCAAGGAAGCGTTTTGGGGCCATTACTGTATCTCTTATACACTTCAGATATGCCCAACAATAACTGTATATTCATATCGACGTTTGCTAATGATACGGCAATATTGTGCTCTCGCTCTAACTCCATAGAAGCTACTAAACTCCTGCAGACTCATGTCGATTCTCTTGAAATCTGGTTAACAAAAAGGCGCATAAAAGTTAATGAATCAAAGAGCGTACATGCAACCTTCACGCTAAGGCCAGATACATGTCCCCCACTTAAAATTAATGGCTAATCAGTTCCACAATGTTCCTCAACAAAGTACTTGGGTATTCACCTCGACAGAAGGCTGACCTGGAACAATCACATAGAGGCAAAGAAAACTGAGATCAAGCTTAAAATTAATATGTTATGGTAGCTGTTACACAAAAGCTCAAAGTTGAATCTCGAATACAAAGTGCTATTATATAAAGCAATCCTGAAGCTAACCTGGACTTATGGTATTCAGTTATGGGGCACCGCATGTCCCGCATCGAAAAATTACAGCGAATACAATGCAAGTGTCTGCGAATTATTGTAAACGCGCCTTGGTATATGAGGAACGTTAACATCCATCGAGATTTAAATGTACCTACAATTTCTGATGAAGTTGCAATGTCCTGCAGAAGCTACATTCAAAAATTACACAATCATCCGAATCCCCTTGCTAGGCAATTGTTGCTGAGCATGGGCCATCGAAGGAAAAGACACATTGAAATTGCTAAACCTCGCGACTCAACAAATTGTGATGCAACATCGGGAATATCACATAATTTTAAGTTAGTTTGTAAGATTTATTATTAGTTTCACCAAACAGTAGAAAGATTCAACAAAATATAAGTATTTAAAAAATAAAAATAAAAATAACAATAAAAAAATTATGTAGAGGCACCCTTTAAACAGTGGAGATAAGTATGATATATTTGAGTGAAATGTGGAGTCCGGAAAATTTATGTAAGTGAGTCATACTTTTCGCTACTTTAAGGGCTATTTTTGGGAAATCATGGGGTTCTTTTGAGATTTGCATGTGTTTTTAGTTCATTTTGTTGGAGAAACGCCATAAGAAGTAGACATGGAGAGTAAATTTGTTCCAGAAAAATATTGAGTAGTAAAAATAAATGAAAATGGGAATGGGAAATGAGAAAGTATGTAGCACAATATATGTAGTAAAATATAAATCCTCCTGTTGTAGCTAATTGAGTTGCTCAGACAACCATCAACTATGCTATATGTTCTCAATATTTCAATTACAAAAGAAAGCCAGAACAAGAAAGACTACAAATTTGTACAATCTGCCACCCTACAGTTTAATATTCTCTTACATACAGCAAGTGCATATATTGTATAGGTAATATCATAGTTGTTAACACATAAATTTAACACTATACGCATACGTACTTACACATATTTAGACATTTATAATCAAATAGGCAAACGATGACGCCCGCTGTTTTGCTACAACATATATCATGTATTCAAATAGGTTTTATGAACAAAAAAAAAAAAAGGAAAAAAAAAAGAAAAAACATTAAACAAGTAAATTGCTACCGCTGTTCACGATCGATAACATTAATACGATCCATATATTTCTACGTATGAACATAACTACAAGTACATACTTAGTTAACATGTTGTATGTACAAGTATTGCAAAGCTCAGATGAGCTATATATGAGGACATATACTCATATGTAGACCATGTGATTCTCAATGAATACCAGAAGCATGAGCATCTATGGAGAATTACTGATGCAACCGCTACAACCATAATATTGCAGTTTGATATTTTAATTGAACAATTTGTACAGAAAAAAAAGTGTTAGTGTGAAATTTGTGTGGCATAGGGAATGAGTAAGTATTACGAAACGTAAAAGTGAGAAAGCGAGGGAGAGTGAGTGCATTGAATGAAACGATGAAAAATTAATAAAAGCAAATGCAATTGCTGTCCACTTGTATCGTGCTGTCTAACTGGCTAGATATGGATAGCATTTGCTGAACACTTTATTAATTGTTGTTAGGCTGGCATGTTAGCTTGTAGTAATAGAAATATATACATACATACATACGTGTAGACATATACTATACGCAGTTGGATGTATAATTTTATTATGGCCAATAGAGAATCCTCATTGTAATGAGTGGCCATTTATCATTAACAGTATGTGCATACATATAATATATCTATTTAAATTAGTATGTATAAAAAAGAAAGTTACCCATTGGTGGTGGATGTTGCTATTATTATTAAGTTGTTGGTAAAAAAAATGATATGAAAATTATTTTATAAAAAATCTATATATTTTTTCTGATTCTTACATTTTAGCCTGAGCATCATTGGAACCTTAGCACTACTTAGAAACAAATTACATCTGATTACACTCAAAGAATCAAGGGTATGTTGAGTTTGTGCTTCCATTTGTATGTAATGCCTATAAGGAGATGTGAAAAATATTGATTTTCCATGCCTCCTTACCTATTAATATGTTTGTTCGCATCATAACTCTCGTAAATATAGAGAGATCAAGCTGAAAATTGTCACATTATTTTCACCAGCGAACATATCGAGTCAAGAGGGAGTCAGATTCAATGAAAATCATGCATTCCTCCTATACAAACTTATGTTGTTGAATGTATGTTTACACACTTTATGTACCTTATTATAAAGCTCATAAACTAAAATTCGATGTACTGAATGATTCACACCACAAAATTGATATATACTAGAATCTTGAGGTAATCGGACGAAAACGACGTCTAACTTCCATACAAAAGTATGTGGTTGAGAGTGTTTATCAACATTTTTTCGCAAGAAAATATAAAGTTATCAAGCTGAAATTTAATATATACAATTATTTTTACCAAATAATAGACAAATTCCAAAATGAACTGAATCGCATCAAAATTATACATACCTGCCATACAAATTTATGCTTCAATAAATATGATTTCACACTTTTTGCAGCAAAATATAAAGTTATTAAGCTGAAAATCACTGCATATGATTATATTTACTAAAAAATGGATAAGGTCTAAAATTGATTAAATTGGATGAAAACTATATCTACCTCTCTTACAGAAGTATGCTCGCTTCTGTACTTTACGCACGACATATAAATCAAAAGAATTGAATTTTAGTATAAACAATTATTTTTATCAATGTATAAGTAAAAGAACGCCTATCTCTCATACAAAAATATATTCTAAACTATATTTTGCACATGAACAAATAAATTTGTAAGACTGAAACGCAACACAGACGATTATTTTTATCAACATGCGAGTGAAATGTGAAAATATACCGATGTTAAACTTTCAAAAAAAAAATGTTTCTTAAATTTTTCTTGCCAAAAAAAAAACTAACATATTTTCGCTCTTTTTTTTTTTTTTTTTTTGTTTTTTTGTATATTCGATGATCATTCATTCATTTATTTATTCATTCATTTCAGTTTTGTTCATTTAACCTTTGATTAATGATCTTAACATACATCCATGTGCCACCACCGCCACCAACACCGACATCGACACCAACTAAATAGTTAACCAAACAACCAGTATGAAGAAGAGCATCATCATCATCACATGAGCTTACATAGATACCTACACATGTATATTTATAATAATGAAATGGGCGACAAAAAATATCAACAAGACACTGAAAACAAAAAGAACACAATAAAAGCAAATTGCGTTGACAAATTATGCCACATGCAAAAGATCAACAATCATCGACGAAATGTGATATTTTTTTTTTTTTTTGCTTTGCCATCGTCTTCATTTTCATTTATATGTGTAAATATATACATCTACTCTCATTCACTGTTTATACATATATATATATATGAGCATGTAGTATAGAATTCATAAAAAATTACATTTTTTACAGAGTGGAGCATTTAAATAACTCACAATTCATTTTAAGGCTTTTCAGTAGGTTTTATATAATCTGCATATGCTCGAAATATAATAGGAGTATCTTAAAGGTAAAAGAGGATAATATGAACAAGTAAATATGCTAACACTAATAAACAGTATATGATCTCTATTTATTGCAAAGCACAAAGACCTTCTTAAAGTATGCAATAATAATAAGAGTAATATGATATAATTTTAATATTCATTTCATTAAATGCACTTTTTGCTCCAATTATATATAATGCATTTAAAGAACAGCGAATTTGAAACTTGAATTCTTTTTCATCCACATTCTAATTGAGATTTGTATCACTTGGCTCTATATATACACTATTCTCCCCACTTCTAGTACTATATCTAGTACTGTATTCACAAATACACAATACAAAAAAAAAATATTTTTTTTTAATGTATTCAAATATGATCAATCCTTTTTGTTTAATCTTTGAGTCTCTAAGTACATACCTGATATGGAAATTCATTCATAGTCACAGTCATAGTAAAAAATCATTTATAAATGTTATTGTTGTTGTTGTTGTTGTTGTTGATGGTGGTGGTGGTGATGATGGTGAAAGAAAAATGTACATATATATGCACATTTGTACGTATTTGTATGTAGTCAACGATAAGATATCAGTACAACTGACATGTTTCACGCATTACAAGAGTAATGAGTGCGCGATTAGAACGCATTAAGTGTTTATGAGTTTGAATATGAGATTCAGTTTATTATTGCTTTGTTGTATTGTGTCGGCTGTTAAACAAAATGAAAGATCAAATATTGTAGGAATTATATGCATTATTGTAGAACTGTGGAATTATACAATTTTCAAAGATTGATAAAACTTCATTTTTAGCTCATTTTGTAGGGGGAGCCCTCCTTAAAAGTTCACATAGGTAAAAATATTTGAGAGAAATGTTTAATATTTAAAATTATCTTAGCATAAAATACATCTAATGTAAAATGATCATATTCGGATGAAAATAACACCTCGCTGTCATATAAAAATATGCTATTGTATGTATGTTTTCACTTCTTATATACAAAAATACAACGTTATCAAGCTGAAACTTGGTACATGCGATAAAATTAACTAAATAAATGAAAATAGAGTGAATCGGATAAAAACTACGTTTAGCTCTCATACAAATTGATGCTTCCATATGAATATTTTTACGCCTTACGAATGAAAATATTAAGTTATAAAGCTGAAACTTGGTGCATACGATTATATTTATTTACTAATAGACATATTCAAAAATCAACTGAATCGGATAAAAATTACACCTACCTCCCATACAAATGTATGCCTCCGTATGTATGTTTTCACACTGTTCTGACGAAAGTATAAAGTTATCAAACTGAAACGTGGTATATACGATTATATTTATTTATTGATAGACATATTCAAAAATCACCTATATCGGATAAAAACTGCACCTACCTCCCATACAAATGTATGCCTCCGAATGTATGTTTTTATAATTTTTGTAAGACAATATTAAGTTATCGCATTGAAACTTGGTATATATAATTATATTTTCTAGTAAATGTATGAATTTGAAAATAATCGCAATTGGATGAAAATCACGCCTACCTCTCATACAAAAGAGTGTTTTCGAATGTGCTTTGCGCATGAACATATAAAGCTATGAGATTGAAACTCGGCACATATGATTTCTATCATCAACTTGTAAGTATGTTTGAAAATACTCACTTTTGGGATGAAAATAGCACCTGCCTCCAATATAAAAGTGTCGTTTTTCGAAAGTATGTCTGTCTATATGCCAAATTATTTGGTATTAACAAATTTGGTATTTTCAAATTTTTCCAATTTGAAAGTATGACACTTTAAAAAACACCTTTTTTATATACTACTTGGATTTATTTGCATACAAAATTTTACATCTATTAAATCTGATTTGAAGTACCACACAAATAAATGCTAATAGTATGGAATTATGATCCTTAATATAATTTATACATTTACACCCTGAGCAGCAACAAGCCAATATATACACACACACACGAACACACTTACTCTTTGATGTACAGACTCCATACATCATTATCATTTCACCTGTGCGCTTGTTAGTTTGTTTTTTCTTTTTTTTTTCTTAGATATACTCATATGTAAACATGTAACGCCCCATTTTGGCCAACCCACAAAATATGCAGGCATAAAGAGAATCTGTTTGATTAATAATAAAACATCATAGTCTCTTTCATACAAGCACACACATACTTAAAGCAGATCCCTACAAGTGATAAGAACAATTTAAAGAATGAGTGTTGCTTCAATACATGAATAAATAAGACAAATGGAGGGATTTCAAAGTGTAAATTCTACAAGAGCTAACAACAATAAGGATGAAATAACAACAAAAAAAAAAACTAATCTTTCAATTAGAGACAATTTGTCAAATATGTAGCATGTGTGCGTGTGTTTGAGTTGTTATGCAGCATGATCATATGAGCAGATGCAACATATGGTAAGTCAACAAGTTAAATTACATACGCAGGCAAGCTATGAATTGATAGACAAAAAAAAAAACTACCTACTACAATACTTAATACTAGACAGTGAAATAAAACAAAGTATGAGATCAGAAAGGGTGTAGCTTTAATATGCAATGATCGTAACAGCAATCGAGCGAGTGTCGACTGTGACTCAATGCTCAATCATAGCCCATTTATAGGCGTCGAATTACAAGAACACACTAATCGAAATCATTTATCACACGTCTATGATGATCATAATCATCATCATCATCATGATCATGATGGTGGCGGCGGGAATTGCAACGGCAGCAAGTCTTTTTTATTGAAATGAAAATATTAAAAAAAGACACACAAAAAAAAAACGTGCTGCAATCAGCACCTATTGTCCGTCGCTGTTGTCGTTGAGTGAACGAACGACAGATAATCATAATGACGATGACGGTGATGATCGTAATGATGATGATGATGGTGGTGTCGGTGACGGTAATGCCGCCAACGAATATTGTAAAACGATAACAGCAACAAGGCCTATTTGTGATGCTGGTAGTGTTGGTGTTGGTGTTGGTGTTTTTGATGAAAATGATTAATTGGAAAATTATCGAATGCATTCGATTATAACGTTTATACAAATAACAACAACAACAACAATAACAACAACAACCATAACGAACAGCATTAAACCGATATTGGTATGCAAAGAAGTGAAGCGCAATACTACACGATGATGTTAATATAGGTATACATGCAATCATACATATAAATGTGCAAGAGAAGGCATCAACAACAACAACAACAACAACAACAACAACAACAACAACAACAATAGCAACAGCAACAGCAGGTTAAACATTTCTCATGACACTTGGCTATGTTATGGTCAATGGCACATTGGTGTTCTCGTTATTATTACCATTATTATTATTATTACTGTTAATGTTGTTGTTGTTGTTGTTGTTGTTGTTATTGTTGTTTTTGTGCCTGTGCTAGTTGTGTTAAACAATTGAGAAAAATAATTTGTTTCTTTGTTTTGTCTTTCTTTCCAGAGATGCTGTTGTCGTTGTTGTTGTTGTAATGCTTTATGCATTTTTAATTTTCCAACCTTTTTGAACGATACAAACAGACAAATACTATTTATTTGTGTAAAGTGTTGATCTGATTTATGTATTTTTATGGTATAAGAAAAATCTAAAGACAAAAAAAAAAAAAACAAATACAATTGTTGCCAGTCAAGTTCAAAAGTAAATTATCTAAGAATTATTTACAAATATTAGAACAGACACTGGGACACTGATAGGAAAAGTATAAAGTTTAAGACAATTGGATGGCATATTAAAAATTAAGCAAAAAAATATTATGAATATTGCATAAGGTCGTGAGGTTATATGTAGTACAGCTGCGACCAATTTAAGAGTTTTTTATTTTTCACAAATGAAATGAATCTTCCAAACGATGCCTATCTGTCGATTGGCAATTGACAATTTGTTTGACTATTACAACCGATAATCGATATTAAAAATATTTTGATAGTAATTCAGACCCTTTGACACTGACAGACATGACTTCCATTAGGTCATTATCAACACTACTTCCAATGTAGAACGTGTTCGCATCGATCTTCTTTTAACTCAGTATTACTCGCCATGGATGGAGGATTATACTCAGATACCCTAAGAATCAACCACTCTTTCAGGCTGCCTAACCTTTGCAGTGTCTTCCCAGCAGAGATTAAGGCAATAGACGTAGCCCTAATTGTAGTCAAAGAAAACAAAATCTCCATAAGAGTTATTGGGATTAGCTCTGACAGCCAAGTTGCTATCAAATCACTTGGAGCACACATCTTAATATCCAAGACCACGATTCACTGCCGCAGATCTCTCGAAGAGATGGCTGCGCAGTGTAATCTGCACCTAATGTGGCTGCCGGGTCATAGTGGCATTCCAGGCAATTGCAAAGCGGACGAACTAGCCAGAAATGGCACGACACTAGAACTCTCCCCTGATTTTGCAAGCATGGGCACTCCATTGAGCACCTGTAAGCTAACAATAATGGGGAGAATGACAGACAAAACAAATGACCCTTGAACATGCTCCATAACAGATCTGGCCATGGCTAGACTGGAACCCCACAAAAAATCTGCTCAGTCTAGATAGAAGCGTAATAGAAGGGTCACGACTGGAGTAATAAGAGGCCACTGGGTTCTTTGCACATATGCTAGAGGGATAAGATTGGGCCACCTAACGCACGACTTTTGCAGAAACTACAGAAAAGAGAAAGAAGAATAGTCAATCCTACACTTAATGTGTTTATGCTCGTCATTTTGCCGCAGGTGCACATCACATCTAGGTTTCCACAATTCAGACAGCCTCACTAGTCTTTCAACAGCAAAATTAAGAGATCTCACACGCTTTATTTTATGCCCAAAATGGTTTGAGTCAGCGAATTAGGCTTAGAGACCATGTGGTAATACAATGAGCCTATGATGGCCTAAGTGTGCCATACCTCCCCACCTAACGACTCGAACATCAACATGACACTTATTAAACAAATTGATTTATAGAACACATTGTGCCCTAACTAGAACTAATTTTACTTCGTATGAACTAATTAAATAATTTAATTTTATTATAAATTATATCAAATAATATTGAAATATATTCTTCTTCTTCTCTTTTTCGGTAGAGATTTTTATCAACGAAACTATAAATCTAATCACACGTTTCTTAATATAGTTTTAACATCAATTTTATTTATATTAGCGCCTTAATTATTTCTTTTTGATATAATTAATTTTGTTTCTATTTAATTTTGTTCCTGTTCATATATTTTTTTTTTATTTTTTTGCTTTAAATAAGACATTTCGAATTAAAAGCAAATAGTTGTTTTACCACTTCTATCAAAAATACATACGATACATACATGCCATCATACCTACCCTTTTCAGCACAGTCCCAAACACTTTGATTTTTAAGATTTATATTCTTTTATATTTATTTGTATTTTATATATAAGTATGGGTAAAATATAGATATTTTCATATATGTAAATGTGTAGTTTTTGTTGGTTTTCTGTTTTGTTTTTTTTTTCTTCTTATTTGTTTTAGTTTTGTTTGATTAACAACGATGATGAACGATTGAATTAATTAAAAATGTAAATTTTCCAATTCGATTTATTTTTAACTACATTATTAGTCAGATATAATACAATATTATTAACAATGGCAGATACTTATGTAGGTACATATATGGTGCCTATATACAAATGGTACATGCGACACATACACATTACATTCTTGCTGCTGCTGCTGCTGCTGATGATGGTGATGCTGCTACACAACAAATTAATTTAATAATACAATACATATACAACAAATAAATGCTTTTATTTTTTTTTTCTTTTTTTTTTTTCTTATTCTCTGATGTTTTGTATTAAATGAGCTCATAATTTAAAATTAATTGGGATGTTTTATGTTGTTTATTAGGTTATTCCAAAAATATATATATGTTATTTAGTGTTTTTTCCACTTCACCACCATCATCATCATCATTGTTATCCTCAGTGTTTAGACTAAGCATTAGTTGGCACGTTTTATGCATATATTAATAATAAATATTTCTTGTTCAAATCGAAATATTATTGTGCTACAAGCACTCTGTATAATTATTACCTATTATAGATATGAGTTTTGTATTGGTTGAGAGACTAGTGACTAAGTAGTCCATATGCCAATGAATAGTACAATAAATATTTTCTGTAGTTGGCTTTTAGGCGTTGCATGAGGATTATTTATATGAACTTATTTTCTGTAATTTCTCAATTTGTGAGAGCAAAAGTACAAAAGTACAACTTTATATGAAAAATGCCCAATACTAAGCCATTTAGGATAAGCCCAAATGCTGATCTGAACGTGGAATTGATATATTTCCATCGTCCGATGAAATTTCTTTAACTACAGCAATGTGAGTATGATTTGTGTGCCTTATTTTAACATCACTGATCGATCCAATTTCTTCGTATTTCCACATAAGCTTTTATGTTGATGTGCAAAAATCTTATCCACTCGAATCGCAATGTCTGAAGTAAATTCTTACATTTTTAACCTCACTTTCTTCTGACGATCAAACAGTCTTTCATTAAAAAATATAATTTTTCACCAATTCATTATTGACATTTTCCACATTTTCTTTTGTCCCATTTTGTCATCAATATTTTATTTTATTTCTTTTTTTTTTTTTGTTACATTCTTTACTGCTATTAGTGCCAACATACTTGTACGTATGGAAAACTGATAGAAGAAGAAAAAGAAATTTTAAAACAAAATACGAAATGATTATGATGATTAATAAAACCACAGGTTGCAATATTACAACAACAACAACAACAATATATTAATATTATAATATTAATAAAAACGAGTATGTATATGGTGTGTGTATATGTATGTATGTGTGTGTGTGTGTGTAAACCAATGGAAAATATTTCAAATATGAAGACGACGAAAACAAAAAAAAAAACGAAACAGAACAGTAGTACGATTTGCAACTACATTCATGAAAAGTATACGACATTTTTATGAAGCAAAAAGCGAGAGAGAGAGAGAGAGAGAGACGTAAAGGAAAACAAAAAATGTTTTTAAATAATATACTACACACCATACGTATGTACGTACCATACGTTAAGGTGAAAATACCAAAAAAAAAAAAACATCGACAAAAATATATGATACTAATGCATGTTGTTGATATGTTTTATGTGTCTGCAATGCAAACATGTTGGTAACAAGCTTATAAAATAATTAATACAAGCTGGTTGGCTGACTGGCTCTGCTTGACTGTTTGGCTGCTTGGTTGGTTGGATTGGATGGTGGGATGCTGATTTGAACATTTGTGCACATTTTAAGCAATAAGTAATAAAACAGCATAAAGCACACAACAACAAAAACAGCATCAATAGCAACAACAGTCATAAATTAATTAATTTCATTTAAATTTTGGTTTTACGTGAAATTGTATATTTTCTTGGTTTTTTTTTTGTTGCGAATAACAAGAACAAGATGGTGAAAAGAAAGAAAAATTATTATTGCTGATAATAATTTGCGAACAATTTTTCATTTCAAAAACGAGCAGCAAGAAAATAAAAATAAGAGAGACAGAAATAGATAGCCTTACAACCAGCCTACAACGACTTGGAATTAGGGAGTTAGAGTTAAAAGATTCACTTTAAATGCAAAATAACGTAAAGTACAGTACATGAAGGCAAAGAAAAGATGTAGAAGAGAAAATTTTGCTATTCTATGTTGAATTTTTCAGTTCCCCTGATGATGCTAGAAGATCGTATAGAGGACGATTTATCCTAACCTTCACTCAGAGAGTGAATTTTGAAATTTTTTTTGTTTTTTACATTCCATCAAAATATTTCAATCTTTGCTCAAGTTATCATACGATGCAGTCGGATGACAGGCAAAAAGATAGAAGTACAGACCGATAGACATCCTTAAATCGTCTACAGAGGTGACGATGATAAAGAATATTAAGACTTTTCTATATCTTATTGGCTTTCTTTAAGTGATTGCAAACGTCTAAGCAAAATTAATAGTCCCATTCACTTTGATGCAGGGTGAAACAAAAATACCAAACGAAAACTGATAACTACAGCAATATTAGCAGCAACAACAATAATAATAACAACTAATATGCAGAGTGAAATTGACATGAACTGCTCACCATGTATGTACTTGTATGTATCTACAATATATAAGAGCACAACATCACATTTTTTAAGGCGTGTATTAAGGAAGTAAAAATATGCATGTATTATTATTAATTTTTCATATTTTTTGTGTGGCTTTTTTTTTTTTTTTGGTTTTACAAGTACATATGTACATACAATATTTTTATCCCATTTAATGAGGTACCAACAAGAATAACAACAACAACAGCAAATGTGCACAAATTAATGAAATCATTAATCAAGAATGAAAAAAAAGAAGAAGAAAAACAATATCAAAATAAATCAATATTTCAAAAAAAAACCAAATAAGTTTAATGTTATAAATTAATGATCAAAAATGAAGAGAACACAGACACATGTATATATACAATGTATATACAAGTACTTGTATGTTTATAGCACTGAATGGGTGTTATATGCAAATAACAAATGTTTAATGATGAAAAAATACTCAAAAATCTTAGTGTGAAGCATAGCAATCAGTTTAATCAACAACAAAAAGTGCAGATTCTTTAAATTCTATTATGAAGGACTTCTTCTTCTTCTTCTTCACAGGCACTGATGAACTGATTTGACTGATTGATCATAAATAATAAATAAATATTTACTCATAGTACTATTTATTCAATTATGATCAGCACATAATGAATTGCGTGTATAGTATGTAATTAAAACAAGTTTGTTGTCATTTGTATAATGCGTAGGCCGCAACATGTATGAATTTACTATAAAATCATTATTATTACACATAATACCATATGTAATGGATATGTACATCTTCTTATAAGGTCAAATAAACATATATAATTTGAACTTCCTTATTTGTGCTGTGTGCTCTTTTCATTTATTATGATTTATCAAACAATTTATTTCAACTTTTTTTTTTTTTTTCAAATAATCATATCGTATTCTTGGCGCCTATTAGTTATGTAAATCAATGTCAAAAAATAAGTAACAGAAAAAAAAAACTATTGAGATATATGGCATGCGATGTTTATGATTCCAGGATACGGATGATATTGAAAATGTTTATGATCGTTCAACTGCCATGTTCACATGGAACAATCGAAATTTTTCCAATTGCAACCCAGTATATCTTATATAAAAATCCAACTATGTCAATAATATTTCGAACTTACAATAGATTACTCCTTTAGTGAGTGCCTAAATATTTTAGAAGAACTAAAAAAGACTTGTTCACTATTTTAAGTACGTTGAATTCAAAGTCCCCAAATTTATTAACCATCAAAACGCAAAAATTTACTTAATAATTCATTCAAGTCAATAACATTTTGTTCGTCGATTAATTTTGTAATGGATAATAATTTCACAAGAAATGAATGAGGCACAGCAACTATTCTAGATACAAAGTCGCTGCTATGATGTACAAGGTACGACAAATATGTATTAAGACTCGAACCATACCGCAGCAACCAAGCGCGCCATCTATGTGTGAGCACATGCGTTTTGAAGCTTCAACCTTCCTCTACTAACTGTCAAAATTTCATGGTATTTGGTTGAAATTTTATGTTTATTGGCATTCATTTTAGAAAACACGTGTTCGTTTGATGTTGAAATTTTAACATGAAATTTAACATGAAATTTAACACACAGCACTCATTGTTCCTCAATTTTTGGCTCGGAATCAGGTCTGTGTGTTGAATCACCCGCCGTATTCACCCGATTTGGCACCGTGCGACTTCTTTTTGTTCCCAAAACTGAAATTGAAGTTGAAAGAATGCTTTTTGATTATATTCAGACCATATAACGGGCTTCGACGAGGGCACTGGAGGCAATTCCGAAAAATGAGCTGGAACATGCGTTTGAATCACTATTAAATCGATGTAACAAGTGTATTGAATCAGGAGGAGAATATTTTGAATAAATATACCGAAAAATTAGCAGATATCGTGTTTTAATTGTGTTTTCTAGAGGCAGTCTTAACACATAATTGTCGCACCGTGTATATATTTTGTATGAAGACTACGTTCATTTATGAACCTGATAACGTCAATTTTTGTGTGAAGTACTATTTTGGTGAAAAAATGATATGGTCCTAATTTGAGAATTGTTCATTGAAAAATACTGGTACCTTCTATACAAAATTTATAATTTATTTAAAAAAAATGAGTATTTTGTGTGGAAACTATATTTGTTTATAAACACAATGATCTCAAACTTCATACGGAGTAAATTTATTATGAAAAATTATAATTCTTAAATTTTTATTTAATTTTTTATAGAAATACTGGTACTGATCTCAATTGTTTATGAATGAAATTTCGAACAACTTCGAATTCGATGTCGAGTAGTTTTTTGTTTTATGGAAATTAATAATTCTTACATTTCTTTTGAAGAGTTATTAAAAATAATGATACGCTTTAACTATAAAATATAAATATTAAAAAGAAAATTTTGTATGAAGACATAATCAAAAGTAGAAAATTGCTTTTACCAAACTTAGTGGTATTATACCCATATTTAACAGAAATCGCGTGTCTCCTATCTGATGTCATTTTCAATTACAACATTGTAATCGTTCGTTTAATATAAAAATCTCTAAATAAATATTTACTCGTTTACATCGAAGAACTTCCGCTAAACACATATTACAATATTTTATAAATAACTACATTGATTTAATTTAATACAATACAAAAAAAAGACCAAATATTAAAAGCAATTATCAAACAAATAAATTGTTGTTAGCTCATTAGAACATGAAAGCAGCGGACAAGAATATAAAACTATACATAGTCGTCCATACAAGTAAACGAATCTATGTCCATACATAAACGAATCCAGAGTCAATAGATAGGCGCCTATGCGTTTGAATTTTTAGTCATGTAAGGGTATAAATTTAATTTGCTTTAATTTCGTAACATATTTGTAAATTGTTAAACAACAACAACAACAATGATAATCACTTTTCTATTTCAACATAATTTCACTATAAGTACTTAGAAACCCCTACTTCTTTCATACACTTGTACCTTGTACTCCCATTTAGTAATTATCTACATACCTAAGCTTGTTGAACGTAATTAAAAACTCATAAAACATTGTCTAAGCCTGCATATGTGTGCTTTTATGAAAGACAATAAAAAAATAGAGATAATGTATTAAAACTATATGCACGCACTTGTACATTTATTTAGTGATCGATGGTATTTTTATATAAAATGTTGAAGTATTTTTTTTATATCTATTCGAATTAAGTAATTGAATGAATGTTTTAGGAAATTTTGAGGGGAATTGCGGAGTTATAAAAAATTTAAATTATATCATATTTTTTTATGAAATTAGCTACCTTCGATTATCGAATATCAACATTCGCTAAGCGAATATCAACATTCGCTAAGCGAATATCAACATTCGCTAAGCGAATATCAACATTCGCTAAGCGAATATCAACATTCGCTAAGCGAATATCAACATTCGCTAAGCGAATATCAACATTCGCTAAGCGAATATCAACATTCGCTAAGCGAATATTCGCTTATCGAATATCAACATTCGCTAAGCGAAAATCAACATTCGCTGAGCGAAAAACAACATTCGTTGAGCGAAAATAGAAATTCGCTAAACCAAAATTAAAATTCGTTAAGCGAAATTCGAAATTCGCTGACCGAAAATAAAACATTCGCTAAGCGAATATCAACATTTACTGAGCGAATATCAAAATTCGCTGAGCGAAATTAGAAATTCGCTAAACCAATATTAAAATTCGTTAAGCGAAATTCGTAATTCGCTAAGCGAATATCAACATTCGCTAAGCGAATATCAACATTCGCTGAGCGAATATCAATATTTGGTAAGCGAATATCAACATTCGTCGCTTGCGTCAAGCGACAAGCGTCGATTGTCAAGCGAATATTGAAATTCGCTGACCGAAAATCTACATTCGCTAAGCGAAAATCAACATTCGCTGAGCGAAAATCAACATTCGCTGAGCGAAAATCAACATTCGCTGAGCGAAAAACAACATTCGCTGAGCAAAAACAACATTCGCTGAGCGAATATAGAAATTCGCTAAACCAAAATTAAAATTTGTTAAGCGAAATTCGAAATTCGCTGACCGAAAATCAAAATACGCTAAGCGAATATCAACATTCGCTAAGAGAATATCAACATTCGCTAAGCGAATTGAATGAATGAATGTTTTAGGAAATTTTGAGGGGAATTGTGGAGTTATAAAAAACTTAAATTATATCATATTTTTATACCCTGCATAATGCAATATGCATGGTATATTCATTTCGGTCAGATGTTTGTGTCCACGCTAAGCGAATATCAACATTGGCTAAGCGAATATCAACATTCGCTAAGAGAATATCAACATTCGCTAAGCGAATTGAATGAATGAATGTTTTAGGAAATTTTGAGGGGAATTGTGGAGTTATAAAAAACTTAAATTATATCATATTTTTATACCCTGCATAATGCAATATGCAGGGTATATTCATTTCGGTCAGATGTTTGTGTCCACTTGAAGGAATCTCCGGAGATATAGACATGGATATATATTCGTGATCAGCGTCGATTAAATTTTCGATTTAACGATGTCCGTCCGTCCGTCCGTCCGTCTGTCTGTCACCTGGCTGGTTCGCACGATAACTTGAGTAAATATTGAGCTATTTCGATGAAATTTGGCACAAGTAATCTATGGTCCAAGGGTACGGAGGGGATTGATATTGGGCATGATCGGTCAATAGCCACGCCCACACCAAGCATTCAAAGCGACTAACCTCGGAATTTTCAAAATCTTTAACTTGCTATAACTCACATAATATACCACTTGGGACAACAATATTTTGCACATAGAGTTATATTATACTACTATATAACCTCGCCAAAGGTGGGTGAGCCACGCCTACTTTCTAGCGTAGCTCCCATACAAAGTGTCTGGACTTCTTTTAAATTGAAACTGCTGTAACTTCTACAATCTTCTGTCTAGAATAACCATAATTGACACTTAGATTAATATGGCAGAAAATCAGTGTGCCACGCCCACTCCTTTTTGGAGTGGGCGATTACCGGTTATAACTTGCAAACTATTCAGCGTAGAATAACGATATTTAAGGTATGGATTAGTATTGTACGAGCAACTAGGCTCACAGGAAATGGGCGCGCCACGCCCACTGTTTATCGTAGCCCCCATACAAATTTTAAATTGAAACAGCTGTAACTTCTACAATCTTCTGTCTAGAATAACCATAATTTACACTTAAATTAATATCGTAGTCGGAAATAATCTGACAGAAAATCAGTGTGCCACGGTAAATTAGTAATATATGAAAAAATTGTTTTTCAAAAAGTGGAAATAAAAGAAAAAGATGGATATTCGAGTAAACTTTTTATATATATATCTACATATGCAGGGTATAATTTGGTCGGCCCCAGCCGACTGTAAGGAGATTTTTTTTTATGAAATTAGCTACCATCGCTCTCAGGATTACTCCACAGGAGTCAAGTACGACTTTGATTAATTTTTACTTTTCATGATTGTTCCTAAACAAACTTACCCTCTCTCATTACGTCTTTTGTGGAGAGGTGGGGTTTCGCATATAAGGTTGTTGTTTTGAGAGAATTTACTGCCACTGTCTCAAGAGTGGCCCTGTACATAGTTAGAAGCCAACATTTCTCCTAGCTCTCTATCTTTATCTCTAAGGTAAGTTCCTATAGAAAATAAACCTAAAAATAATTGAAAATCGGTACATAACCACATAGCTACCTACAAATCAGATTATCCTTATCTACATACTCGACTAAATATGCTGTGTAAAGAGAATTTAATATGCAATTTCATTTATAAATTTTATATCTATATACTTACGAAAAACCATGAGAGTGGTATACATTCTCTCTGTTCCAATTGGATAGGAATTTTTTAAAATCGCCTGAGAACCATAAATGTGAAACACTACGTGAACAACTCTTGCTCATAAATGAAAATATGATGATATTTAAGTGTCAAAGGGCCTTGCCGGGCCTATAAAACCCACATCATTTTTCAGCGAAAATTATCAAAACCTAAGCGAAAACAAAAAACGCCAAACGAAAATCAAAATTCGTCAAGCGAAAATCGAAATTCGCTGAGCAAATATCAACATTCGCTAAGCGAATATCAATATTCACTGAGCGAAAATAGAAATTCGCTAAACCAAAATTAAAATTCGTTAAGCGAAATTCGAAATTCGCTGACCGAAAATCTACTTTCGCTGAACGAATATCAACATTCGGACATTAACATTCGCTAAGCGAATATTAACATTCGCTGAGCGAATATCAACATTCAAGCGTCAAGCGTCAAAGAAAATCGAAATTCGCTGACCTAAAATCAATATTCGCTAAACGAAAATCAATATTCGCTAAGCGAAAATCAAAATTCAACAAACGAATATAAAATTCGCTGTCCGAAAATCATTATTCGCTAAGCGAAAATCAACATTCGCTGAGCGAAAACAAAATTCGCTGAGCGAAAGTCAACATTCGCTGACCGAAAATCAAAAATCAATATTCGCTGAGCGAAAGTCAACATTCGCTCACCGAAGATCATAATTCGCTGAGCGAAAATCAAATGAAGCTTGGCGAAAAGCAAAATTC
Organism: Megamerina dolium; assembly: GCA_963854835.1. Lineage (NCBI taxonomy): Eukaryota > Metazoa > Arthropoda > Insecta > Diptera > Megamerinidae > Megamerina > Megamerina dolium. The sequence continues at coordinate 5,108,632 of OY978528.1, forward strand.
GCTAAGCAAATATCAACATTCGACAAGCGATTAATCGAAATTCACTCAGCGAAAGTGAAATTTCGTCTAGCAAAAATTAACATTCGCTAAGCGGAAATCAAAATTCGTCAAGCAAAAATCAACATTTCGTCAAACGAAAATCGAAATTTGCTGAGCGAAAATCAAAATTCGCTAAATGAAAATCAACATTCGCTGACCGAAAATCAATCGTTTTTTTTTTTTGGGAGTTTTATTTGCAGAGCTTTCTCCAATTGTTTATTTACCTGCTTTTATTGTAAACTCAAAAGTTTGACGATGCTTTCGGAACCACAAAATGGATAAACCCTATAATATGAAACCATTAAAACTAGATAGGGTTATTTTAAAATCGCCAGAGAACCAGCTTTGGCTGACAGTCAGAAAATGTCTAGCTTGGTGGCTTGCTTTAGTTTTGGAACGCTTTGTCTTTTACGCTCTCCATTCCTTGTTAAATATAGACGTATGATGTATGTATGTACATATAAGTACGTGTTTTGTTAGATAAATATTCGCTCTCTCTATATAGAGGTTGGGTTTATGTTGATGGCTTTTGCCTGCAATTTGTTGCCATTTATATTATAATATTAATGCTGACAAAGTTTGTTGAATGTTTGTTGTGAGTTCATTTTTTGTATGTTTTTGTTTGTTATCGTCATCGTTCTTCTACTTTTTATCGCCATTATAATTGTTGCTGTGATTATTATAGTCATTTTGGTTTACTGTTGTAATTGTTGTTGTTGTACATGTTGCCATTATTTTATTATTTATTATTTTATTTCACAACATTTTCCCTCAACATACTTTCCAAATTACCCCATAGTTGTCTAGAAATCGATCCTGGAGTAATGAAATCTTACTCACCCACATTTTTACTACGGAAAGTTACCCATTCACTTCCCTCCTTGGAGAGGCTCTTATAAAAAATGATCGAAAACAAAAAAAAAACAAAAAACGAATGAAACAAATTGAAATTCCTTCTCTTTTTGGCACAATTTTGGGTTGTTGACAATTAAATTGTTGAAATTTTATAGATTCAAGTAGTCACATATACTCTCCGAGTGTATATTATTTATGTACATAGGTACATACATACATATTTACTTATTTATGCTACTGTGAGTATTTTCTAATTATCCATAACTTTATGCTTTTTTTATGCCATGTACTTTATTTAATTGATTTCCCATCGTATTGTATACGAATAGGTAAACATATTGTTTCTCATCCTCATTTTGTAAACTTTTTTCATTTCATTTTCGCACTGACCATTTCGACATTGTCATAAATATATTCATTGCATTATGCAATGAAATTGAAAAGAGACGAAGAAAAAAAAAACAGAGAAGACAAGAACTTAATTATTTTTCTGGGATCTTGTTGTAAATTTTGCTGAAAAGTGGGTACATAACATAATTGATACCAAAACTGACAAATAATAAAAAATCAACACCCACAACAACAACAACAAGAAACCACAATCAAAATGAACCACCCAATTTAAAGTAAATCATTTGATTGTTGTTGTTGCTTTATATATATATATATATATATATATAACTCATAGAAGAAAATTATCGATCTTGTTATCTGCATTCAATGAATGCATGCTTAAGTAGTACTTACTTATACTTGTTGTTGTTCTTTATAATTATAAAATCCATACAAAGACCGTGCATCTTCAAAATAAACTGTTGGGTAAACAAACTTGTACATGTATAGCACACTTGTTCAATTAATTACAGTATAAATAAAATAGACAAATATGTGCGTGTATTGAAAGTCATTTTCACTATTTAATAGTTTAATTTTACACTGTCTTCCATAGATACATAAGAATTTGACCATCATTTTGATGAATACTACTATACTATAACTACATAGACACTACACTACACTACACTACACTGTGTCAAGACCCACCGCTGTTCTCTAAGTACGATCGATGAAAATTCTACACTGTACTTCTGCATGTGTGCGTGTCTATGGATGTGATTTATTGAAAATTAAATTCTCTATACTACCTTACAACACTTAAATATGTGGTACACCAGTAAGTACTATATCGTACAATCATACTTCCTCTATTTAGCTATAAGTATGCTGATGCTATTGCTTGTCTTTCATTTATAGTAACGCTTTAATCGTTGATAGTGCTAATACTGAACGTTATGATGCTAATAATGATAATAACGATAATGATGAGTACTGGCAATGTCGTTGGCGGTTATGCTATTTTCATTAATTAAACAAGGTTAAGCCTTTCTGTCTGCTCTGTCTGAGTATACACGTACATATGTTCATATATATAGCTGAGTACTCTAAGAAGATGATGCTCTTTTTAGATTGCTTTAATAGTTAATTAGAAGTACATGAGTATACAATGTTATATATATATATATATATATATATATATATATATATATATATATATATATTTAAGAACATACATATATACATATAAAACTACTCCTATAAGTACACCTATGCATACGTATGCATATTAAAGCACTTCATTCTTGATCTAAAAAAAAACGACCATGGTATAATTACCAGCTAAAACCTTACTTTAGATTATACTACAATGAATATTAAAATTATTCAGCTTTAGCTATAAATGATCGTGAGTCAATTCAACAAATTTCTAAATATCAACTTTTATACATAAATATTTTCAATTATCTACTTGTAGCTAAAAAATGATAATAAATAATCAAAATTCAAAGGTGAGTAAATTAACAGGAATTATTTTTTTTTTTCTATAAAGCGATGATAAATTCAAGTTAATAAAAATGTTTTCAAGAATTCATAAAAGGAATCAATCAAATCAGCAAGAACTTTGCCTATAAGTCACCCTAACGTTTAGATTAGATAATTTTCCAACTTAAAGCTATGAACATCCTTGGCTTCTCAGCAGTCTTATAATGTATTTGAATGTACTTAGACACGTGTATGCTATATGCGCTAGATATACCTTAGCATTGTTAGAAAAGTTTTGGTAAATTTTATTTAATCTTATTGTAGAATATTGAGTATAATAACTAGATAAATATTTTTGCTTCGAAAATAACAATTTGCCAACAACAACATGTAAAGGGGGAAAATCTTAGAAGAAATAAGCCACAAGAGGCCTTTGCCATTTGAAATTTGCGAATTGATGAATAGTTCAATTTTAATCCTGCATTTATGTCGCACAACAAGACCTCATAATGTCAACTAAGTTCTTTTTATAATATTACCCCAAGTATTACTACGATTAGAAAGGGATCTTTGTCGCAGTCTATGATGGCCAATAGACGAATATACATCTCTTCAATAACCTCTGATTCCATTTAAAATGCAGAATAAGACGTATGTAAATTTGTAGATATAAATTACCATCTCTGGACTCACTTAATAAATACCATTTGTGGTTCCCCAAAATTATCATAGCTTCTTAGTTCAACTCATAGTTTAAATTAAGTCATAATGAGCTTTTGCACAGATCTTGGATTCTTGGAGCAATAAAAATTCCAACATTTTTACGAAAATTGCTTCAAACTTCATGAAGGATATTTGAAAAAATAATCAAATCGTTTTTTATGATAAATTTTGATTTTTCTTCTATAATTCCTATAATTCTAAAACATAAATAGCAACCATCGTACGATATTTTTTATAAGTATATTTAATTGTCTCCTATTTTTTCCCTCTTCAACAACAACACCGACCATCTTTATGTTTAATAAAATTAGTTGATATACCTTTTAGTTATCCTCCCATTAAAGTGGGTGTTTCAATTTAGCAGAGTAAAAAACGAACTAAAACTCCTATATTTAGTAATATGCATAAGCTTATAATTAGACGCATTTTTATATTGTGATATATACCGCCACAAAAAAAAAATCAGTCTTTAAAAAAAATCAAGAAAAAAACGCAAAGTTCGTTTCTTAAGTCTTTTATAGTAAATTCATACCGCCACTAATAATATTTACGTATGATTACCATGCAAATGTGTACGCATATTTTCTACAATTTTCTCTTTTTCATCTTATTATTTTTTTTTTGCTTTGCAAATCTTATTTATGTAGCCAATTTAAATAAAACAACAACAGCAACAACAACAACAATACTAATCATAATAATAGCACTAATAAATGATTATAGGAAAATCGCACTTTTAGGTGTTGCCTACTCATCTTATGGCATCGCCAATATATGGTGTATTTGTTGTGTATGTCGTTGGAATTATATAGAAAACTAATCGAATTGGTCATCACCATCATTATTATGATCAGCATTATACATATGAATGACCAAGCAATATTCGAAAACAGCAACAGCAACAAATACAAGTAATTCTCGTATAACCAAAAAACCACCAACACGCCAAAAAAAAAAACCAAAAAACAAATGCGCGAAATAGAAAACTTAATGCAAAATGGTGAAACCAAGCAATACACAACAAATACACGCATAAACAAGTCTAATATGTCTGTGTGCTCGCACGTACAATCGATCGATCTTTTTCAGCAAATATTCACCTGTCTCATCTCACAAATATATTGGCTGGGCAAGCGATGGGTTGTTTAGCAACGACAACAATAACAACAATTCGAGCACAACTGTGAATTTCTTTTTTTTTTCTCTTCTTTTTTTTTTTTTTGTCTTATTTTGGCGTAAAGAAAAATTCTCCGGCCGTTAGTATTGTTGTTGTTGTTGTTGTTATTGTTGCTGTAGCCGAAACCACATAGTCCATAACATATAGTTGTACCTATGAAGATGACTATGCGAACAATGATAATGATTATGATGATAATGACGATGAAGATGATGATGATGACAACGGAAATCGAAGAGAAAAAATTTAGAAAAATCGAACCGAAACCAAAATGAACTGTAGTCATTACAACAGCGACTACGATGATGACGATGAACACGAGAAAAGCAGCAACAAGTGTATAAAATGCAAAATATGGCCATATATATAGAGGTCATGTGTGGTTTGTGACCTCAGCAAATGCTGCTGATATAAGCACACGTACACTTTCACATACGTACGATATATCGTATATATGTATGTATATGGTATATGTATAATAAGTACATGTGTGCATATATGAATGTACATATATATACATATTTATGTATCTATACATGTACGATACTCATAAAGCGCAACAAATAGGCGTATGTATGTATGTATGTGTAGATTACTGCATTTCTTGGGAACAAAATGTTTTTACTCATTTTCATCTTTCATATTGTTGTTTTTGTTGTTGTTGTTGCTGCTTTTGCATTTAGTTGGTATATATTTAGTATATGATCACAGTCTATGTGCAAACAGACTATTAAATAGACGACGCATGGTGATATGATAGATAGATCGATCGATCATATTCGATTTTGGGGCTGGATGGATATGTTTCAATGGTATGATATGCAAATTCAAATGTTTTACGCTTCGTAACGTGTTAACGTTATTGACTAAACTTAAACCTGATTTTATTTTACGATGATTTCCAACAAATATTTTAACATTACCAATGCTAGGTAGTTCATTTATAGAACCCAATTAATTTCGTATAGTAAAATTATTCACATTGCTACTTTGGGACAATAATGCTCATTAAAAACGAATGACTTAATAATTTTAAGCCACTCTATGGTACATTGATTTTAAATTCATTTCAATCCTCTTCTGTTCGTTTCATCAACCTAGTAACATTGTCTATTTTCAATAATTTCTTCAACTATTTTAGTAATTAATTTTATGATGATACTTAATGGTAAAAATTTAATATAATACAAGTATGTTCTAGAAGCGATTCCTGTTCAGTTATAGGCATAATGATAGATTTTCGTGATTTTTCTGCCACTTTATGTGGAAATATCCTTAAAGGGTGTATACAAGAGGTAAGTATGTTCGAAGAAATATTGCAGAGAATTTTAATAAGGGTCACTCCTATAATTTACTCTTCCACGGACGATTTCTGGGCAGCTATAGCTAGAGCGATGCAACGTATGACTAACCCCCCTTAATTTTTCTCTTTCATATTTCCTCCAAACGTAATTACCTTTTAACTCCACCCCTTAAGGAGATTCACACATAAAATAGTCGAAAAAACATCTGAAAATCTACGGACGATTCCTGTGCAGCTATGGCTAGAGCTATGAAATATATGACTAACCCCATTAATTTCCCCCCTGAACATTTCCTCCAAATATACTTACCTCTTAACTCCACCCCCTAAGGAGATTCACACATACAATGGTCGAAAAATCATCTGAAAATCTATAAATGCCCTTATTACTACAATGAGTAAAAACTAATAAGGCGCAACTGGTTACTACAATTAAAATTTCACACCATTTTATATGGACACATTGCGTTGATAGCAAGGCAGTCACCACGGTCTATTATTTTACGTCTTTTTTGCCATTGCTCATCCTATTAGCACTGAATAACAGAATAGCAAAATATTGCATTGCAGTTGCAATACTATCAACAACAGCAACATTATCAATATCAGCAACAACTATGTACAACAACAAAAATAAACATTCACTACATACGACCCATTTATGGAGCATTTGTTCGGCACACTTCAGAAAGATGTGTTGCGTATGTGTGTAACTATAGCGCGTGTAGTAATTTATGCACGCATGCGTATTATAAAGTAGCAAGTGTTGCATTATTAAGCATGCATCTAAAAAAAAAACTCTCCACTGATATCTATTTATATATACAGGGTGTCAAGTCATATGAATAGAGTATATAAGAATGAGAATAGAAAATAATGTTAAGATAATATAGAGAGGGTGCCGAAGCTCAGTGGTTAGTGTGTTCGCCTTCTGATCTGTAGGTAGCAGGTTCAATTCCCGGCTGAAGCATAACAAATTTAATATCGAAAAGATTTTTCTTTCGAGCGGTACCCACCTGTCGGCAAGCAATTGGCAATTCTTCCGACAGTAGCAACTTGCCATGAGAAAGCTTCTAAAAGAACTCGGTGACAAAGCTCAGAAAAAGTGATGTCACAAGTGTTCTGCCGTTCGGAACCGGTTAAAATAAGTAGGTCCCTTCTAATACTGTCCAAATTTAAGACGCACAACAGTAATGGAAGAGAAGCTCGGCCAATGAGCCCTTTGGGGCTTTAAGTGCCGCATATTTATTTTTTTATTTAATATAGAAAAATATTGTTGTCATTTTATTTTGTTGAAAGAAAATATATATTCAAATGCTGTGCATAATAAACTAGGCAGGAATTCATATTTTCTTATTATTTTTAGCAACATTTTTAGGTTAAGAATCTGTATGCTTGCACTGTCCGATTGTTAATGGTAGGAATTGAGTGACATAACTTCATTCAGAGCTTTGTCATATAAACATGTCAAGAGATTTTTTTGACAATTGTACACTGCATGCCTGTCCTAACATATGGCGCTGAAGCCTGGACAATTTCCACCTCAAATGAGCGAATGCTTGGAGTTTTCGAGAGAAAAGTGCTACACAAGATCTTTGGACCTATTTGCGTTGGTGGCGAGTACCGAATAAGGTACAACCATGAGCTGTATGAGCTGTATGCTGATATTGACATAGTAAAGTGCATCAAAATCCAGCGGCTGCGCTGGCTAGGTCATGTCGAGCGAATTGAAGAACACGCTCCAGCTAAGAAGGTGTTATATTCGGAACACGCTGGAGGACGACGCAGAAGAGGAAGACCTAACCTCCGGTGGAAAGACCAAGTACTGGAGAACCTAACGGCGCTTGGAATTTCTAACTGGCGCCAGCTAGCGAAGAACAGATTTCGGCCTAAATAGATACTCGGCTGTTATGGCCACATAAGTAAGTAAGTAAGTAAGTAAGTATACTGTCAGAAGTAGTGTCAAAATTAAATCGTTTTTAGAACCAACTAATATAACAATTGTGCTTTCTTATGCAATCTAACAAAAAATCCACATAGTCATAGATCTAAATTAAACTTTTTTTTTTTTGTAAATAAATACGAACTGAAGGTTTTTGCCTCGTCTCCAAAATGCTTATTAGTTTCTTAACATTTCACTAAATATACCAATTAATATAACAAATTCGTTTCACTTTTGGCATTTAAAACTTAAATAAGTCGATTGCATGTTTAGAAGTAATTTTTGAAAGAGAAAAAAAATTATTTGTGTGGATATATTTGGATTGTATTGTAGTACAATATATTAGAAAATTTCCACACATTAGATATGCATGTGTAATTATTGTATTATAGCAACAAAATCGAAACAAAAATTTATATAATAAATGCGATGTGAAAGAAAATCAAAATGTTGAATAAATTCATATTGATGATATTTTAATCGTTCAATATGTTAAGTAGTTAATAAGCAAAAGATGAAATAGTGCCAATTTCCTATATTAAATGAGGTTAACCATGAAACTAAAGTTGACTATTTAACCCGTGCGTCACTCGCGGGGGGTACTTTATGTATTACAAGACATAGTGCTTTGCATAACTTTCTTTTCCACTTGAAATTGAACAAATATAGTTCGATACCATATGAGAGAAGTTTAATACAACACAAAATTATGCAAAAATTATAAGTTAGACAATTTGTTTACATTATAAACCAATGGAAGATCATAAGGAAAAAGTCGCATATCGAATTTATGCACAGATTGTAATATTTTCGAACGTACAGAATATATTTTTTTTAATTTTTACTACTTTACTTTCAATTAACGAATGTAACGTTATTAAAATCAATTTTTTACATGTAAATGACATAATTATTTTGAAAAAAATTCAAGTTTTTTAAAAGGAATCGTAACTAAAATACTTTTTAAGAGGTTTACTTTAAAATAAAAATGATATATTTTTGTGAGTTTCAGCCACAAGGGTTAATTTATAGCTAAGGAATAATCGCATATTTACTTTGAAATATATATTAGCTATATTCCAAACATGCAATAACCTCTTTTCAATTTAAAAAACGACGAAAAACACAAAATGTCATGCAAACGTATTGAATTTTTTGTGTAATTAATGTATTTGATACTCGTATATACAACAAAACTAAATATTTATGTTTAAAATATTTTAATAATTTAATGGTTTAACTTTTATAAAATGAGTAAAATAAATTGGTGATATGATTTCAAAACAGACATACACATATAACAAAAATAAATCAAAACATAACTTCAAATTTGATTTTGCGTGACTAAAAAATGCCTAAAGTTGTTTTAGATAAAAAATTTGATTACAATCCTAACTGAAGATGTGAAACGTTTGTCTAAAGCATCTTTCAAGTAGTATATCCGTTAAGTTTGCCTCAAACTATTGTAATTGCCTTATTAACAATTAGGTGTAATGAGCACTTTGACTTGCAAAATGCAGGCAAACCAAAATGCGTGCCGGGCTTCAGATAATTATTGATTCAAATGATTCGATATGAATACCAACGCCTATGAATAATATAGTACAGCACATAACGGTTAATAAGTAAAAGGAATATTATTTGCATTGGCAAAGTTTTCGAAAAATGTGAACATTTTTGAAATATTGGAACATTATAACATTGGCTTTTGACCAATGTTGAATATTGACCTTGATATCTACTTTACTGCATAACATTTTGAAGTGATAATCAAGCATCTATATTACTTTGTTCATTCACCTATGCTAAAGTTCATGACAAATATTCTATGTTATCAAATTAATAATACGTATATTCTCAAAAGCATTGCTATTAAATATAATACAAACTATCTCAACCCACTGTGAATTGTTGCAACATGCAACAATTAAAAGACACAACATAACACAACACAATACAACCACTCACAGAAGCTGTTGCATCGTAAATTGACACTTGTTACACTCACGTCGTATTGCCTTACCAAACCATTTACAATACAATACATGCACACAAATATATACATTGGTACTCATACGTATATGCCATCATTCGGTTACATTTTACACCTGATTTTTATGTTTGCCGCATGCAAGTGTAACAATAAAGTAACATGCAACATTTAAATATAGTAAATATATGCATGTAAGTATTTACAAACATATACATACATATATTCAGAGTATATAAAACATATGCAAATGTTGTTGCACATCGTGTCGCGTGTCCTTTTTACATAAGTTAATAGTAATTTGTGTATTGTTGGCAACATTGTTTTAAAAATGTCCAGAAGTGTTGTTGTAATCGTCATTATTGTTTCGACTCTAGCTTTCCTGGGTACTACTGCTACAGTTGCTGCCTGTTGATATTAACTGTTGCTACCTTTTTTCCATCATTTCACTTTTTGATGATGTTCCTGCTGTTTTGTTGTTGATGCTATTGACTCTTTACAAACATGCAATGCACATTATGTGATTGAGAAAAACCAAAGTAGTTAGTTTATCTGTTTTTAGTTTTTAGAAACATTTCTATTCTATAAAATAATTGTAATTTTTATTAAATTAAAATTTATAAATAATATTTTACTTCATTTGCATATTTAATCGATTGCTTATTAACCTACATACTTAATTTTGAAATAATCATACTGCTTGTGCTTGTTCTTATTCAACATCACGTTTTTCTTTAATATCTTTCAAATTTGGTTTTATTGATTCCAATCCCACCACCTCCAGAACCACTTGTACCATTATTATTGGCAAATGATAAATTGTTATGATTGTTATTGGTATTGCCATTACTTGTATTAAACTGATTATTGCTGATGCCATTGCCACCACCTCCATTATTGTTGCAATTACTATTATTGCTGTTATTGCCATTATTTCCATAATTGCTGTTGCCATCATTTTGTGCCTCAGCCAGTGTATAAACCTCATAATCGGCAATCATAAAGTTATAATCTTCAAATAGTGTCATATAAGCAGTATTTGGACTATCATAGGAATGTGGTAAATTAGAATATGAATCCATATTGTCGTGACAATTATGAGAAATAAGTAAATCAGCACCGGCACCAAATATCGGACCACAACTGCGTCGTGAAAAGAAAAAAAATAGTGAAATTGTATATTTAATACATTATTGCACAAATTTCCTTACTCTGGATGATAGCAAATTGCATATGGTTTCTTGAGTATATCAAATTTTATTGGCGATTCGCCACCCACAGGATTCAGAGCAAACAGAAATGCCCGTTCCGAGTGTATATAGCCTCCCTTGCGATTTGTCTTAGCCCACGCAACATCGGTATAGCCACCACTGATGACACCACGTGAACTCTACAGAATAGAATTGCATTACAACTTGTAGAGGCACATGACAGACGCAGATACTTGCAATACAAACAACAAAACACGGCGATACACCATCACAATATCGATGAAATGCCGTAGCCGAATAGCCATGTGTTGAGGCACGGAATACCAAACGCCATGTTTGCTTCGGAACACCATACCTGCACAAGATTAAATCCATTATAAAAGGGGATATAACAACATAATAACCAAATCCAAGATTTACCATCCATTGAGCACACTTTGCATATGTAGCTTATCATTTTTCAATATCTGTGAACCTGGAAACATATTCACAGGCAAGCGTGGTTGCAGGCGTTTATCGTCTTCAGTCATACCCGGTAATGATGGCAATACATGCGTTCCACTACCACCTCCAACACCACCAGCACCACTGCCGGCAACCTTATTTGAATTTAATGCTGCATAACGATAACGTTCTAATGATAATTCCATTGGTACTGCCCCCGTTGGTTCTACCTCTTCGGCAAAAACTTGACTATCGATAAGTAGCAAACGCACATGACCCATGACGCAAGATAGATGTTGACAAACACGTGCACGTTCCTCTTCGGTCCAATGTGCTGTTGGTTGTGTGACACCAGCTTGATTTTTAGCCCAAGCTAAGACGCTACGCCAAACATCCTCTTCCTCAAGACAGAACTAAGGTGTAGCAATCAAAGCAGTGAGATATACATACTTGCATATTAATATTTGCTTCCACATATAAACTTACATAGTCGGAGGATATAAGCTTAATCAAGGCATCTTTTGTCAGATTAAGAAAAGCATTTGTTTTTACGCACTCGTTTGCATTCTCTCCAATATATATAATGCAGCGTTCCATAAACGAAGCAGCACATTTAGCACCTGTTGATGTAGAATATTTTTAAAAATTATATCACGCCGTGATAATTTCAACACTTCAAATTACTGCCCTACTTATTATAAATAATAAAATGCTCATCTTTTTCTATTCAATTCATAATTTTCATTTATTAAGATCATCCGTTCAATTTCATACAAATTTCCATATAAACAAAATTATGTTCGAGTGAATCGAAAAATTGGAATTGGATGCAAATATATTGTTTTAGTCTAAAATTAATTATTAAAATTAAGTGTATTTACTTAAATTCTAAGCACACATATACGACTTCATGAGCTCTTCTCTATTGTTTCTCCATTAATGCTGTCCTCCAAAGTTGACGCTCCATCGTATACAACATAACCTCACTTTTAACATACATTCGCACTAATCTTTTGATGGGCTAACATTTTGAATGAGTGTTATATTATCGCCCTTTAACATAATACGTCCGAGATTTTTTCGTGTACGTGTTTTCACCCAAACTTCCTCAGCATCATCAAGCACCAAATTCATGTATTCATCGAAGCCAACAATATGCCCTTCGATGCGCAGCGAAACATTCTCATAAAGCCACACTTGCACACGTGAACGATTTTGTAGATAACGAAAAATAAGATTGATGGGCTGTACCATCACCTTTTGAACTTTTGTATTGCCCTTGAAAGACATCTTGATCAAGCAGTTTGATATTAATTCAATTTATTTCACAAAGTTCTAAATTTCCAAAGTGAACATCAATTCCAAACGTTTACCGGCGTTAGTTTATTATGTTTGGTGCTGTAAATTATTGATGGTACTATTATAGCTAGTTGATTTATCTAAAGTAATCGGTAATTAATATATTTGAATTTAGCAAAAGCCAACATTTTCTTTTATTCCACATATTCTGTATCAAAAGTTGACTGTAACTGTAACATTCTCTTTGCTAAAATTTATAATTATTAATATATTTCGTACGTTTACTAACTATTCGTGCTCATATGTAACCATTTTCACTACGGTTACTATATTAGGCACCATTATATTTACCATCATTAGAAATTTATTGCGCCTTGTTGTCAATGTCACTTTTGACAATCGACTGTGTGATGCGTTCGTAAAATCTAAAATGCAATTTGTACGGTGTGATACGAACAAAAATTCTGAATCTCATTCTCAATACTTTTGCAAAATTCAAATAACAAATTCATTTTAGTATAACAAAAATAATAATTATGTGTATCTCCGCAAAGTGTCAAAAGCAACCCTGATGTGAATGCATATATGTAATAAGCATAGACACAAACCAAATGGCATCTAACATAAGCACAAACCTTGCCATCTGTGTGCGAATCTTTTAAGTATTACTTTAATGCAATGACAACACTCTTCTAAATGTCGTTAAATGTTTATAAAATATATAAAATAAATAAATCAACTTGTAATAATAGTTTTCGAAAACTAATAAGAACAAAAAATTAAATAAATAATAACCTCTAGAAATGGGTTTTTATTCTACACGAATAGACCAAATAATTCTCACATTTGAGTAACTTAAATCTAAACAAATATTGCATTTGAACGATACTCACCTGCCTTTTCATGTATTTCCATAACAGCTGTAAGAAATGTGCATGCATTGTCAACCGACAGTGTCGATATGACGTGATCTTCACAAGCGGCACGTAATTCTTCGACACCCATATCCTGTGCCAAGGTCATCATTTCGAAAACGCGTGAATCTTGCAGAAGAATTTTAGCCGTATACACATAAACGATAAACTGGCGAAATACCTCTGCATTGATATGCGGCAAACGTATAGGTGTTGGCGTCCCAGGTGCTGCCGGTGACACAGTACAACCGGGAATGCGACATATTTCACCGCGTTTGGCCGTTTTGAAACTTTTGCAACTATAAAAGGCAGAACAATGTTGTATAATTATTTAATTATTTGCTGTCATCTGAACGGCAATTAATCAATTATGATTCACATATTTTCTCTTGTAAATAGATACACACACACAATATGTATAACATTCATGTCATTCTTTAAAGTGGAACGAAGAAAAAACGAAGGTGAGGATGAAAAATTGCATATTCTAACAACGATACACGTACATGCACATAATTATGCTACAATAACACTAATTACATTTACAATAACAATTCAAATTGACACTTCTTATGCCAATTGTGTGCGCTCACATTCACACATAATTTCCCATAATAGTCAACGAAGAAAAACGCAAAAAGGCGTGTGATAGACATGCGATCACATTACAACAAACTAACCAACCATTGCGGTTGGCAAGATGTCATGCGTTGTCATTCTTACCATCGACTTTATCTGGTTTTACATCTTGTAAGATGAATTAACAACAACAATAACAACTACGTTTATGGTAACAATTATCCAATACTGGGTACACCAATAGAGATTTTTATGAATGTGGTGACATTATTTTTTTTGCATGTAATTACATGAAATATATGAATACATTCTTGGAAAAATAATATTTTAAATTCGTAATTTATTACGTCTTATAACAGAAATTTATCGCGAGAATCGACAGTGTATCATCACTAATTCCGAATGTACATGAATAATGGCGAACACGTTAGAGTGAAAAAGAGCCATCGAAACGAGTATAAAGCATAACTAGAGTATAAATAAACCGAATATCAATTTTCGAACAACAAAAACCGATAACATGATAAGTTCTGCACTTAAATTAAATTCGAAGTACATTAAAAAGTGATTGAAAATACAAGTATTGATTATTGTGCATAAAGCTAGTACAAAATAAGTGTTGCAATTATTATGGATGGAATTCAGTGATCGAACAGGCTTCATTCATATTGAAATTGAACGTAAAATAGTAAATCATCCATTACTATTCATTCATCTATTCTAATTGAAAAATTGTTATCAGAAATGCATGATTTGTTCTTTTTGGTTAAGACCCTGTATAAACTTACCGTGCCATCAACAATATACGATGTGCATAGATACGTTCCTCTTCACGTCCACATATGAAAACAACATCGGCACTGTCTTGATCTTCAGAGAGACGCAGCAAATCATCAATTAATTGTGGCAAACCAGGATCACAATGCAATTGTGTGGGGCATGGTGGTGGTACACGTGTTCCCATATTGATTATAAGCTTTATGTTTTTATTAAATTTTATTAGATCTTCTTTTTGATTTAGATATATTATGTTTTTAGTATATTCTAAATATGTAACTTTTTCACTTCAATAAATTGGATTGCACTGTTCTGTCCCGCTCACATGCTCGTTCTCTCACTTTAACTGCAAATTAATGAAGTTTGTTTCTTAAATTATTTTTCAACAGCTGTGAATGAAGATCACGTTTGTGTCTTAAATCATTTATTTATAGAATTTCTAATGAATAATAGATCAAAGACACGTGCGTAATACATTTATATGCATTTATGTATGACTGTCATTGTATCTTTTATTCGTACTGGTTTAAAATACAATTTAGAAAAGAAAAAATGCAGTTTCATAAAGGAGAAACATCGAAAGAAAAACATAGGCGAACAAAATAATGTAAACAAAAGCCAAGCAACACAATATCAGTGTTTCACAAATTCGAAGTTTGGCTTATGTTTTCAATTTTGTATGCATTTCGTTGTTTTACTACTGGACAATTCATAGAAAATATTTAAAATAGTCGCTCCCACAACTGGCAAAGTCCAATTGTGTTGTAATAATGTAATTTCATATCACATTTCTATATAACTGCAACTATTTTCAAGTTCAATATATTACATGAATAATTTTTGGCATTGGCCAATGTCCAATATACTCAAAAATTGTGCAAAAATATGCCGTAACTTATTTGGGAACTTCTAATTGAGCATATGATAACGCCACGATACTTGGCGCACTTCAAAACAGGTTTTTCATCAACCAAAATTACAAAACGAAAACAAAACACAATAAAAATAAGCAGAAAACACAATTGAAGGAGAAAACAGAGAGCAAAAAAGAAAAGAGAATTGAAAGGACAGACAAAGAAATGAAGAAAATAGGAAGAAACACATCGATACACATACAACTTGTAATTTAAACACGAAACTAATGGAAAGAATTTTAATATTTTTGTTGTTTTTATATTGATGGCTGCTTCTGCTGCGGCTGCTGCTGTGGCTGCTTTATGCTACTATAGATCTTATTTTAATATGCAATTAACACAGAAGATGGGGGAAAAACGTTGAGGAAAATGTTATTTTTATTTTTGTAGCGTCACCTTGGATTTGCTGCCATTATTAATTGAATAATTGAAAATCATTTTTTCTTAAACGTGTTGATTTGAATATTGTTAGTATATTATTTCATAATATCAACATTAATTTCAAAACCTCAAACACATTCTTTAAAATATATTTTATATATTATTGCGGTAATAAAATTCTTCGAACAATAATAAATCATCAGAATTGTTGTTCTTATTGCCAATAACAGCACATCCCAATACACATCTACACCAATTATAATAATAACAACAATAAAAATGTTTTACTTTAGTATCAGAATGTCAAAAATTCGCGTCTTTTTTTGGTTGCTCTTTTCACTCACGCGTACCCATAACAACTAAATGGTAAGCACTGGCAAGCAACAAGTATTCGTATTACTTCAGTGACGGTATGTGTATTTGTGTGTGTGTGTGTGTGTTGTGTATATATTTTCAGTTCGCGGCTAAGACAATTCTTTCACTATTTTGTGCTGTTTCTTCTTCTTCTTCTTTATCTTTGGTCTCTTGTTCACTCAAGCGCACATACACGCTAGAACTCAACGATATAGCCCAATAAACCAAGACTCTTTTATTACTCTTAATTAGGAACCGTTTGCTCATATTTGAGCTCATAAAGTAAAGCATAACTGTCAGATTTCCTTCTTTGGTGGATACTCATTTTTCTTAGTATCCAAAATTTGATTTATTTCAATATTCGCGATAAGCTCAATTCATCAGCAATCATTTCCTGGGACAATCTTGAATCTTCATCAATTTTGAACTTAATGTCCTCCATAGAAAAATGTCCTCTCTGGAATCTCCGAAACCGCTTCAAGAGGATCACAAGGGATGGTATATTAGTATTCATTATATTTACATCGTAAAGAATGGCATACCAGAATCACTTGCTGCGATACCCGTGGAATTTTCACCGTCTGTGTCATTACATTTTCGTTTTCTTATTTCCAATTTGATGGCCATTTTTTTTAACAAAAATGAAATACTCCAAGATCATTATTGGATGGAATTCTATTATTGAATATAGAACGAGAAGTCAGAAATTTAGAGCTTATCGTATGAATCTAAATTCACACGAAAAATTCACTACACCCCAAACAGCAGATAGTGCAAACGATTCTAAAATTTTGTCAAGGTGTCAATTTCGTCGTTCTTTTTTTGTTGGTTTTAACTTTTTTCATTTGAATGTATTATATTTCCTTTTGACCTACAGAGGGCAAAAATAGTCTGTAAGATTTTGTGCGAATTTAAAATTGTAGTCTACTTTTAGGGTTTATAAAAAAATATTACTGCAAACATGTATAGCGCATATTTTTAGACAATATGCAAAATGTAAATTATGTAAAATTTTTGTAAATCAAATAATGACAGTTGCCGAAACAAGCTGAGTATTAAAGAAGAATTAAGAATAATTAATCAAACGAGACGCCACCTACAGAAAAACCCTGCGTGCGGTATAGAGAGAAAAGGAGTGCAGAGAGACGTCTTTTCAGGCGCAAGAAGAGGGAGTTGGAAAGACGCGAGTGTGAGGAGATAGAGATGTGTACCGACAAGAATGAGACTCGAAAATTCTTCGAAAAGATCAAGGGCCTGAGTGGAGGTTTAAATCCCGGAGCCACTTCATGTCGTGATGGAAATGGGAATCTGGTTACAGATGTCCAGAGTGTACTGAGCCTATGGAGGGAATACTTCTCCACGTTACTGAAGGGCGATGCTACGAACAATTCCGCCAGCGGAGGAGATTGCCCGATAACCCCAATTACAGATTATGGTGTTGATGTTCCACCACCCGACTATGACGAGGTTGAAACGGCCATTTTAAGGCTGAAGAACAATAAAGCTGCAGGTGCTGATGGTGTGCCTGCCGAGTTGTTTAAGACCGGAGGCGATGAGCTGCTCGTCTGCATGAACCAGCTCATAAGCAGAATATGGTCGGATGAAAGCATGCCTGATGATTGGAGGCTCAGTGTTCTCTGTCCTGTACATAAAAAGGAGACCCCACAATTTGCGCCAACTACCTTCGGATAAGTCTCCTGAGCATCGCATACAAGGTTCTATCGAGCGTACTGTGTGAAAGTTTGAAGCCTATGCTCAGCAACCTGATTGGACCGTATCAGTGTGGCTTCAGACCTGGTAAATCCACCATCGACCAGATTTTCACACTGCGCCAAATCCTGGAGAAGACCCAAGAAAAACAGCTCGACACACACCACCTATTTGTTGATTATAAAGCCGCTTTCGACAGTCCGGTAAGGGATTACCTCTACGCAACAATGTCTGAGTTCGGTATTCCTGCAAAGCTCATTCGGCTTTGCAGACAGACACTGCATAACACAAGTTGTGCAGTGAAAATTGGAAAGGACCTCTCTGCACCGTTTAATACCGAACGGGGTTTCAGACAAGGTGATTCGTTATCGTGCGACTTCTTCAATCTTATTATGGAGAAAATAACACGAGCTGCTGATCTACGACATAATGTCACTATCTTCAAAAAAAGTGTTATGCTGTTAGCGTATGCCGACGATATTGACATAATCGGTATGAACACGCGAGCAGTCAGTGCAGCATTCTCAGAGTTAGAAAGAGAGTCGCGTCGGATGGGTCTCACGGTGAACGAGGGCAAGACGAAGTATCTAGTGTCAACAAACAAAGAGTCCCGACGTCTTGGACAGCACGTCACTGTTGACAACTACGCTTTTGAAGTAGTAAGGGACTTTGTCTATCTTGGAACCAGCATTAACAGCAGTAATGACGTCAGCTTGGAGATCATGCGTAGGATAACTCTTGCTAACAGGTGTTACTTCGGGCTGAGTAAGCAATTGAGAAGTCGAGCCCTCTCTCGAAGAACGAAAACTACACTCTACAAGTCTCTCATCATGCCTGTCCTAACATATGGCGCTGAAGCCTGGACAATTTCCACCTCGGATGAGCGAATGCTTGGAGTTTTCGAGAGAAAAGTCCTACGCAAGATCTTTGGCCCTATTTGCGTTGGTGGCGAGTACCGAATAAGGTACAACCATGAGCTGTAGGAGCTGTATGTCGACATTGACATAGTAAAGCGCATCAAAATCCAGTGGCTGCGCTGGCTAGGTCATGTCGAGCGAATGGAAGAACACACTCCAGCTAAGAAGGTGTTATATTCGGAACCCGCTGGAGGACGACGCAGAAAATGAAGACCAAACCTCCAGTGGAAATACCAAGTAGTGGAGAACCTGACGGCGCTTGGAATTTCTAACTGGCGCCAACTAGCGAAGAACAGGGATGGCTGGCGAAGCATGTTATTTTCGGCCTAAATCGATATTCGGCCACATAAGTAAGTAAGTAAGTAATCAGACGAGAAGAATGCTGGTTAATACATATATTTAGTTTCGATATTCCTTTTTTTTTTTAACTTAGAGCATTCTAATTACAGTAAAAAAAAATAAATTTCTAAAATATGAAAATAAATATATATTATATTAAATAAATTTTCGTAAAATTATAGTCCTTTTTTCAAAAATGTATTCTTTAAAGTTAGAAACAATTCGTTATGAAACATTGATAAAGAAATAAAAACCAAAAAAAAAACTATTTCGAATAATTTCTACACAACTGACTAAGAATCGTTAAGGTGGCGTACACCGAACTGAACGATCTTTATTGTCAAAGGTGTCCCTGGGATGAGCGGGTCTGTACCCCAGCAACACTCGATAATACAAGTCGACCAAGGACCATTGAACTTAGCTATTCTTTTTGCGCTGCTACAACAATAACAGTTTTTTGGTACTCTGCACCTACGATTCCAATAATAAAAACGGAACAACTGAAATTTGACCTGGTCGTTCTCTGAGTTTTGATGATCAGGGCAACCAGAGGCAGAGAGGCTGGCTCTCTGTAATCATTATCTGCTTTTAAATAGGAAGAAGTAACTTCACGGAAAGAGCTTTGCATCTAATTAAGAGTCTATCGCTAAGAGTCTCGAAAAATTGTATTATGCGATAGTAAACTGAGTTCTGCCCAAAAAGTTATTACTTATCGAACAAACCCTCATATAATAACAGCTCATATTTACTAAGAAGAAGTGAAAATAGTCAATTAAAAATGACGACATTTTACGCAAAAAATATTGTGGTTTGTATTATTTTTAAAAATGTTCTTCTTTACAAAATGCTTGCTTCCAATAAAAATGCTAGTAAACTTATGATATAGCCTAAAACTAACAGCACCAATGCCAATAGAAAATAATTCATCTCTAATGCCTTGAAGTCTTCCTCATTTTCTTGAAAAAGTTTTAAAATACCAGCCGAAACACCGTCATCGGTGGCGTCCATGAATGCTTTTCGTACGAGACCTGAGTCTTGGAGACGTAGCACATAAATTGATATCAATTCTTGATATGGAGAAGTCAAAGGCATTATATAACCACCAGTAATTTGCCAAAGAACTTCTGAAATGAAGAGTAGAAAATATAAGCAACGCTTGGTGTCTGATATTAATCAATCATACTCTCCATACCATTAGTAATCAGTTTAACGCGTGGTGTGCGTAAATATAATTGTTGATATGCAAAAAAATCATGTCTCCACTTTGATGTCATCCGAATACTGGACGTATTCAATTCACGAAAATGCACCCGTAACTCCACATCGTCGACATACATAAGCTTCTGGCGTATTTTTGGATCATCCGGAAAGAAGGGTAACTCAAATTCGAGCATTTCAATTTTATAGTTCGATGCAATAACATCGGCGATCGTCTCCAATTGTGGTTCATAGATTTGTGTACTGAGGAAACTTGTTAGTAGGGTGTTGTAAAATGTCGACAAGAGAAAGCTGCAAATTATTTGTAAGATATAAATTATTAGACTTTGTCGTTTTTGCTGTCTCACAAATGATTGGCTATTATTCGAGGTGAATAATAAAATGGCGAGAACATTCAAGAATATCCAAGTAATCTGCGAAAATATTTTTAGAAAGCATGTTAAGCCATATAGAAAATTCCGCCAAATACTCGGAGCCCATGCAATGGGTTCTCGACTTTGGTATTGTAATTCATTTCTCATGTCCTTTAGATAGTTCTCCAGATAATAGAAAAAGGTCACTATCAACATGTAAATCCCAATGGCAAGCCATGTAGTCAGTTGGAATGGTGCACGTAGATAATAGTGCATTGGGCGTGGTCGTGCATATGGCACCTGAAGATAATGTAACGATGGATTATTGGGATAACTTACAAGCCATCGGTCCTCATTCATGAAATAACAGTGCGGTGAGATATCTACTTTTCCAGCGAAGAGGGCTTCAAGCAGGTCGGGAAATAGTAAAAAATCAGGATACGGAGGTGGAAGAGCAATTTCCTGCACTGTAGCATTGTATAGTTCAATAAAATAGTAAAACAATTTAAAATATATGCCCGATTGAATGCGTTGACCGTAGCGATTGCGATAATGAAAAACTTGAGGCGGATCGAAAGCTAAAGGTGTACGTATCGGTTGTCCTTGAAAATCAGATGGTAATACCAATTTGAAATAATCATTCAACGAATAGATCCGTCGAAGTTGTAATGTTGGGAATGGACAAAAGCTAGCAAGTTCAACTTCCGACTCTAATTCCATTTGATAGAGCGCCATTACACGAGTATAGCCTTGAGACCAGGACCAATGAAAAATGTCCATCAATTCCGTGCGATTCAAGTCAACATCTTCCAGTAAGATGAAAAATACTTTTAGGTCATGTAATCGCTTTAGTAATTGATTCAGTTGTTGAAATTTAACCAATTTCGTATTCGCACTGAGAAAAACGACGGATAGAAAGTTTTTCTGAAATTTATAAATCATTCGATATTGAATATTATCATTCACTAGTAGCACTGGCATTTTTGGTGAAATATAATCATCGATGAACACTTCACTCTCATTGTAGATGAATAGATTTGTATGTATGTGAAATTTATGATTTATAACTTCCAAGTAATCGATAATTGTTGTGGTATTTAGCGCTTGCATGCTATAGATTAGATGAAAAATTATACAAATTTGTAACTCAATATTTTTTCGCATTTTCTATATTTTTCTGGCAAATTTCATTTGATGAATGTTTTCTAATTGAACATTTTCCATCGGTTTTATTACATTCGTTAGAGCATTCAAATGTAATTACAATTTAAATATGATTTAGTTAAAGTAAATGACTTTTAAATTTATGTACTGTTATTTCGTAGACAATATGACTCTATTAAATATGCAATTGAAATCGTTTATGTACTTTTGTTTGCTTAGATGTAAGGATATTTTGTATACAAGGTAAACTACATGAGGAAAATTTGCTTAAGGACTCCAATTACATGTTTGTAGTAATTGTGTATATCAGTATATGCATATAATGTCGCATTAGTAATTGAATAATTTTTCTTCTTTTGGGTTTGGTTAAACATTTTTCTAATGTTTTAGAATACTCATTAGCTGGCATTAGATGGCTTCGACAGCCATCTCTGTTCTACGCTAGCTAGCGCCAGTTAGAAATTCCAAACGCTATCGTGTTCTCCTGTACTTGGTCCTTCCACCGGAGATTAGATCTTTCCCTTCTGCGTCGTCCTCTAGCAGGTTCCGAATATAACACCTTCTTAGCTGGAGCGTGTTCTTCCATTCGCTCGACATGACCTAGCCAGCGCAGCCACTGGATTTTGATGCGCTTTACTATGTCAATGTCGACATACAGCTCGTACAGCTCATAGTTGTATCTTATTCGGTACTCGCCACCAACGCAAATAGGTCCAAAGTTCTTGCGTAGAACTTTTCTCTCGAAAACTCCAAGCATTCGCTGATCCGAATGTGGATATTATCCAGGCTTCAGCGCCATATGTAAAGACAGGCATGATGAGAGACTTGTAGAGTGTAGTTTTCGTTCTTCGAGAGAGGGCTCGACTTGTCAGTTGCTTACTTAGCCCAAAGTGCCAACTGTTTGCAAAAATTATCCTTCGCAATATCTCCAGGCTTTAAAGGGTTAAAATTTTAAAGGACTAAAATTTACTCCCGCTTAAAATTACACAATAACATTTTTTCCAAACATATTAATACCCTATCTCTGCCACTTATTGGGGCGGCCCAACAAAACAAAAAACACATGAAAATCGACAAATATCCCCATAGATGCCCACACTAAAAACCGTATTCTCATACCTACTTCCATCAATTCTGCGCATGGTTCTGTGTACCTAGAACAACAAAAAAACGAATTAAATATTCCCCCAAGAATAATTTATGCATGTTCGTTTGGTTTTCATATTTCATTTCATATTTCGTTATGTACTTAAAATATCAGTTAACCATCGTAAATATTGATAGATGAGACAACAAGCGATTGCCTATCCAAGGGAATATGTTGAAAAAATGGAATATCAATTAGTCAAATTTCTAAATATTTGTTCTTCAAATTTCATTTGACCAACGTCTGCGCTTTGTAAAGCAAAAAGTATTATCGTATAAAGAAGAAACATTATTCAATTCATTATTCGAAATTAAAACAAATCGTGTCGCAATTAATCGTTCACAAAAAATTGAGATACAAAGAGTTACTCTAAAAATCATAATGTTTTCTGTGAAAGTTTTCATAATTTTCCACTTCATCATCATCCATAATACGGAAGCTAATCTAAATACCACAACAATCTTGGATTATCTAAATGCTATAAATCACATTTTCCATTTACATACAAATCTCTTTATATACAATGAGCATAATGTGGTCATCAGTGACTATTTTCTACCAAATGTATCTGTGTTATTAGTGAATGATGAAATTTCATTTCGAATGATTTATACATTCGATAAAAATTTCGTAAGCATAATATTTCTCAATGAAAAACTTGATGTGAAACTATTGGATCTATTAAATCCATTGCTAAAACGATTGCATGAGCAAAAAGTATTGATCATCTTACTGGAGGAAATCGATAAAAGTCGTACCAAGCTGATGGATATATTTGAGTGGTTTTGGTCACAGGGTTACACACGTGTAATGACACTCTATCAAGTTGAATCAAATGCCCAAGCAGAGCTTGCTAGTTTTTGCCCTTTTCCTACATTTCATCACTACCCCATCTATTCCGTGAGTGATTACTTCAAACTAGTGTTGCCATCTGATTTTCAAGGGCATCCAATACGTACTCCATTGGCATATAATCCACCACAAGTCTTTCATTATCGCAATCGTCGCGGCGAGCTTAGACGATCGGGCATGTACTTTAATCCATTTTTCGATTTTATTCAAAAGTATAATGCCACAATTGAGGAGGTCACTTTACCACCACCTTATCCGGACTTGTTGTCATTTAAAGATGCTATGACAGCCGTAATAGAGGGCCGTGTCGATATATCAACACACTGTTATTTCATGGATAAGGATGATTGGCTTACCACATATCCCAATAATCCAGCAAGTTATTATCTTGAAGTTCCGCATGCCAAACCACGTCCAACAAGCTTTTATATTAATGCACCATTTCAGCTGAGTACATGGCTTCTTATTGGATTTCATATGGTTGCAATGACACTGGCATATTATTTTAGAAATTACATGACTATGCTTATTAGAGATTTGAAAGAATCGACTGCTAAAATGAAAGAAATCGAATTCAAAACTAATACTGTTACATCAGATCAAAATAAATGTAAAGCAGTTGTCGTCGATCAAAATCACAAATCCTCCACTTTCAAAAAGATGCCCAGTACAAAATCCAGCCTAACGAGGATAAACAAATGCTTACACATATTCTCTGAATTGGCATTAGGATTCATAGAGGTACTCGGTATATTATTATACAGCTCAAACATACGTCTCGTATTCCTCAAGCAACATAAAACACAGACCATTATAATGTATCTTTTGCAAGTAATTTGCGGTTTCTTCGTATCCATGTTCTACAATAGTCTGCTCACAAGCTTTCTGAGTATTCAAATCTATGAACCACAATTGAATACGATTGCTGATGTTATTGCGTCCGATTATAAAATTGAAATGGTCGAATATCAAATGTCCTTCTTTCCGGATGATGCCAAATTTCGTGAAAAACTTATAAATGTTGACGATAAGACATTGCTAATAAATGCGGAACAATTAAATACATCCGCTGCACGTATGTCATCAACGTGGAAATATAATTTCTATGCCTATCAACAAATCTATTTACGTACGCCTCGAGTTAAACTCATCACTTCTGGTAAAATTTTGAATTCAATTGCATATATCTTTATTTATATATTTCCAATTTCAGAGGCATTTTGGCCTACACTGGGTGGTTATGTTATGCCATTAACTTCACCGTATCAAGAACTGATGTCTGCTTATATAATTATTGCTCTCGAGTTGGGGCTACTGCAGAAAGCATTCGCAAGCGCCGTTGACGATGGCATTTCAGCTGGTCTGTTACAATTCTTCAAAGACGATGATGATGAATATGTCAAAGCCTTGGATATTAGCTATTTTCAATGGGCATGGTTTTTATTAGCTTTAGGTTATGGCATAAGCTTAACATGTTTTATTATGGAAAAAATTTCCAAATAATCGTGTGTGAATCAAGGCGTATAATATTGTATAAGGTAGCACTACAACAACAACAACAAGAAAATTGGGAAAAAGTTGAACAACAACACCGCATTCAATTTGCACCATAATGTGTGTATTATGTTAACAATTTTATCAAGTATATATTTTTAATTTAATTATCCTTTACACCTTTTTTCCTGCTAATTACTCATATTTTATTAAAATATATATTTAATAAATTATTTGTTTTTTTTATGCTTCATGATTTGAAGAACCGCCCATAGTGGTCTATAGTAAATATGCCATAGATGACGACAAATGTCAAAAATTTTTAATTTGACCCGAAAACCCAATAGGTTTTTATTATTGCAATATTACATTACATTACATTGCTACATATCGTTTAAAGAGATAATAGAGAAATTCGCAATCATGTTCCATATATTAGCATTTATTTGCTAATATATGGCTCTTGGCTTGAATTTTAGCTCGATCATTATCAATCTCAAACTCAATACAATCTCAGTACTCAAGACCTTTAAAATATCCAGCATATTCAAAAAAATTATTTTAAATTAAGTGCTAATTCGAAGGAAATTAGTCAACTATGCTGATACCTATGCACTGGAAAAGTTACAGTATCATTTAAAATAAAACCCCATTTAAAGAATAATGATGTGAATTTTACAAATCATGAGCATATTCGCTAGTTACTGGCGCTACTGTTGTTGTTTTGTCTCCAAATATGTGTTTGCATGGGACAACCCTTCTACAGTTTATAACCTTAAATTATCTATCTTATCTAAATCAGAATATCTATATTGTTTATATTGAAGAGCTAAGTACATATAATTATTAAGTTAAATGAAATATAGAGATTGTGCAATAATATTCCCAAATGGAAACTCTATTGAATTGCACTTAGTTGCATTTTTCCAATCAGCATTTTATGACAGATCTCAATCAGTCAAACTTTCGTCGTAATTTTGTGCAATATTTTTTTTTCATACTTTTCGTTGCTAGGGTGTTGAGATGTTCCTGATGAATCTATGCTGCTAAGTTTCACTGATTGACCGAACTGGATTATTTATTCTGGCTGCGAAAATACAGCTGATGACTATCGTAAATATGATAGATAATACAAAAATGCCTACAGCGAATAATAATATTACGATTCGTTCGGAATCAATGATACCATTTTAACGAATCTATAATTAATTATTTGAAACAATTTTGTGGCCACGTCGGCATTTATAATTGTAATATTTCAATGTGGCTTCATCGGCGTTACTGTCATAAGTAGTGATCGATACAAATATACGAGTATCCATCTGCTTAAGGATCATATAAAAATATTGAGAGATAAATTAAGCCTAGAAAGTAATCAATGATAATTACTAATAATTAATTTTCTTATTAATTCTTAAGTAATCGAAATATTTTCCCAGATTCTTCTGTAGTTAAAAATAATGGTTTGCTTGGTTTTGTTTTCATTTAACCCATTACCTATTCAATGAAAAACGACAATTATGCTGTAATGATAAAAAGCAATATAATAATAAAATAATAAAACAATTTAAATTTCTAATATTCACATTCGTATATACGTATCGGCTCCTAATATTTGAAAAACAAAAACTAAAAGGAAAGTTCATCAATAGTTTCATATTATAAAATGGAGTCGCAAATAATCGTAGCAACAACATAAGTTCTTGAATAGTGTTGACAACGTAAAACCAAATTATTACAATGTTTGTACTGAAATATTTTATAATTTTTCACTTCATCATCCATAATACTGAAGCTAATCTAAATACTACAACAATCTTGGATTACTTAAAGATTATAAATCAGAATTTTCAAATACAAACGAATCTATTCATTTACAATGTGCATGATGTATTCATCACTGATTATTTTGTAACAAACGTACCAGTGCTGTTGGTGAATGATGAAATTTCATTTCGAATGATCTACACATTTAACAAAAACTTTTTAACCGTAATTTTTCTCAATGCAAATACTGAAATGAAACTATTGAATCTATTAAATCCATTGCTAAAGCGATTGCACGAACAGAAGGTATTGCTAGTCTTAATGGAGGAAGTTGATAGAAATCGTACAGAATTAATGGATAAATTTGAGTGGTTTTGGTCACAAGGTTACACACGAATAATGGCGCTGCATCAGGTGAAATCAAATCCACAAGCGGAACTTGCTAGTTTTTGTCCTTTTCCAACAGTTCACTACCGACGTATCTATTCAGCAAGCGATTACTTCAAGCTAGTGTTGCCATCTGATTTTCAAGGACATCCAATACGTACTCCATTGGCCTATAATCCACCTCAAGTCTTTCATTATCACAATCGTCGTGGTGAACGTATCCAATCGGGCATGTACTATAATCGATTTTACTATTTTATTGAAAAGTATAATGCTACGATACAGGAGGTCACATTACCGCCACCTTATCCGGACCTATTGTCATATAAAGACGCTATGGATGCGGTAATAGCGGGCAATGTTGACATATCAACACACTGCTATTTCATGGATAAGGATGCTTGGCTCACTTCATATCCCAATAATCCGGCGAATTATTATCTTGAAGTACCTCATGCCAGACCACGTCCATTGAATGTGTACCTAAATGCACCATTTCAAATGAATGCATGGATTCTTGTATTATTCTATGTGTTCGTAATGACATTGGCATATTATTTTGGCAGTCGTATGAGTATTGATATTGCACATTTGAAAGAACCTGGAATCGAATTGGAAAAAAATGAATTTGAAACTGCTACTATACAATCAAGTCAAAGTGAGTCGGTTTCGTCAGTAGTTATCGTCGATAAAAACCACATATTGCATGCCTTGCAGCCATCTAGAATACACAAATGTCTGTATGTGACCTCGCAGTTTGCTTTGGCATTCCTCGATGTACTCGGTATCTTATTATACAGCTCAAACTTTCGTCCCGTATTCCTAAAACAACATAAAAAGCAGATCATATTCATGTACACTTTGCAAATAATTTGCGGTTTCTTCGTGTCCATGTTCTACAACAGTTTACTGACAAGTTTCCTGAGTACTCAAATCTATGAGCCCCAATTGAATACGATCGCTGATGTTATTGCATCTGATTATAAAATTGAAATGGTTGAATATCAAATGCCTTTCTTTCCGGATGAACCGAAATTTCGTGCGAAGCTTATGAATGTTGATGACGAGACATTATTTATAAATGCGCAACAATTAAATACATCCGCTGCACGCATGACGTCACTATGGAAATATGATTTTTATGCATATCAGCAAATGTATTTACGTACGCCCCGAGTTAAGCTTATACAATCTGGTAAAATTTTGATTGATCACTTACTCACAACGTCATCATTAACAATAAATTTACTTTTAGAGGCATTCTGGCCTACTCTTGGTAGTTATGTGATGCCATTAACTTCACCATATCATGAATTATTGTCGGCTTATAACACTGATGCCCTCGAGTTGGGTTTAGCGCAGAAAGCATTCGATATTGCAAAAGACGATGGCATTGCAGCTGGTATATCGCAATTCTTCAAGGACGATGATGATGAATATGTGAAATCGCTGGATTTGGACTATTTTCAATGGACATGGCTCTTGATAGTTTTAGGTTATGGTATAAGCTTATTAACATTTTCGATTGAAATTATTTTGAAGTAATTGATAAATACACAGTCACCTTACGGCAAAAACAACGGCACTACAACTTATACACTTACATATACATATTGTGTTTCAGAACTTAACTGTCCAATCATTGCAATGAAATCAAGATATGTGTATTTTATTAATATATTTTAATTCTTTTGCACTTATGCACCTTTGACCTAATATGGATACTGCAGATATTAAAATAAATATGTTTATCTTATTTATTAAATGCATTTTATTTTACCTTTAGTTGGTTAAAACGTTGTTCCCATGGGTAAATGGGAAAGAATTTCCAATGGATCGCCAAGTGAGCACCGTTTGAAAGCATAAGACTTAATATTTTTCTTTTAATTTGCCGCAAACGGGTTTCGAACACATGCCTGATATTTTACGGTTTTAAATTTTCCCTTAGCATTTTTAATATTTATTTTCGCTATGCGATTATTAGTTTTCGCTTAGCGAATTTTGATTTTCGATTTGGGTTTTTTGATTTTCGCTAGCGTTTTAGGTTTTTGATTTTCGTTTTTTAATTTTCGCTTAGATTTTTGGTTGGCATTTTTTTGAGTTTGGTTTTGCGGTTTTAGATCTTCGTTAAGCATTGTTGGATAACATATTAGATTTTTTGATTTTCGCTTAATGTTTTTGATTTGCGTTTTTCGGTGTTTGATTTCCGTTTTGTGTTATACCGCCTTACTAAAAAACCCTAAGCGAAAATTAAAAAACGCTAAGCAAAAATCAAAATTCGCTAAGCGAAAATAAAAAATCACTTAGCTGAAATTAACAAACGCTAAGCAGAAATTCGCTACGCTAAATTTAAAAACGTTAAGCGAAAGGTAAAATTCAAAAAACTTACTTTTCTTTTAGAGTTTTTTTGATTTTCGTTTGGTGTTTTCTTTGCGAATTGTACTTTTCTTTTGGCGATTTTTAATTTTCGGTTAGCGAATTTGGATTATCGGTTTACGATTTTTAATTCCCGCTTAGCGTTTTTTAATTCACGCTTAGAGTTTTTAAATCATCACTTAGCATTTTAAAATTTTGATTTTCGCTTGGCGTTTTTTTTATCGAGTTTTACTTTTCGTTTGGCGTGTTTTTAATTTCGCGTAGTGAATTTTATTTTTTGGTTAGCGTTTGTTAATTTTCGCTTAGCCTTTTTTGATATTCGATTGACGTTTTCTTTGCGTTTTTTGATTTTCGTTTCGTTTTTCATTTAGGATATTTTTCGCTTTACGTTTTTTGATTTTTGCTGTTTTAAATCATCGCTTAGCGGGTTTAAAATTTCTCTTAGCGTTTGTTAAACTTCGCTTAGAGTTTGTTAAACTTCGCATAGCGTTTGTTAAACTTCGCTTAGCGTTTTTTGATTTTCGCTTGACGTTTTCTTAGCGTTTTTTGATTTTCGCTTGGTGCTTACTTAGCTGATTTTGACCTCAAGTGAAGCTATGGGGCAACTAGCATTATTCGCTTACAATTAAACGAGTAAAAATAAGTATATGGACATACAAATGGAGTCATGTGTATTAATTAAGGAAAAGTAGACAATGTAAACCTTATGATTTAAGCAAATCATGCCTTTAAATGCTTAAAACATAGTACATATACAATAACGTGTAATGAAATTCTGTTTTAAGTGTTATACGAATTGCTTTATACGGACAACAATAGTCCATATTAAGTCAGCTGTTTTGAGCCGTGAAAGGAATAGGAAGAAAGTTATGCGTAAATTCACTACATTTCTTCTGCTAAGCATATTTTTATTGACCAATTACTTCAACTCAGCATTATTTAGATTACAATTTATTTACATTACAAATTCTGCATTTATTTTTATTTTATTTTTTATTTAAAAATTACATTTAATTGAAAATAGAATGCTCTCTGTAGTGTCTGTAAATACGTTTAATATACAATTCATACATACATCTGGCAAGGCGGGTGCTGGAATCTTCTATAAAGAGATGGGACTGGCATGCACTCTGATGGGTGGTTTGATGAATGTGCTAGACCATCTACTGGATGAAAAGGTGCAAGGTAAGAAAATCTTACTAGCACTCAATAACCAGGCGGTGGTCATGCGACTGCAACAACCTACGGCGCTCGAATGTGTTCAGGAACTTAACGGGTGTGCTCGTAGTAATGCGATTACTCTTATGTGGACGTAACATAGAACATAGAACATAGAACATAGAACATGGTATAGAACAAAATGAAGCTGCAGACGCTTTGGCTAGACAAGGATCTGAAGCTGAGTTTTTTGGACCGGAACCAGTAGTTGCTCTTAGCAACGGGGCGGTGAAGGCAAAGGTTGAAGAGTGGATAAATAAACTCAATCTCACGAGATGGGAGAACACTTGTAGACAGGCAAAGGCTTCGTTGAGGCTATCAAAGGGCAGTGAATCGGGGAGGGCTCTCCGTCTAGGATGGTTAACTCTAAGCTAGTTGACAGCATTAATAACTGGGCATGGCAATTTCAGGTACCACCTCAGCAAGATGGGTTTTGTTGAAGGAGAGGATGACGACATTTGCAGATTATGCATGGAAGGGGCAGAGATAGCGGCGCACATAGTGTACCAGTGTCCTGCATTGGCAGGAGCAGGAGGATGTCCACACGAAGTCGCCAATTTATTGATGAACTCGAAATGTGGAACATACCCCACAAAGACATGCTTGAAATAACGCGTGGTGTTATTATGAGGAAGGAAGTAGAAGAATTCTGCAACCAAACAAATAATTAACATACGATTTGAGGGACGAAAAGGGAACCAGATAATTGATAGAAATGGTTCCCTAATGGTATGTTCACTGATTACAAAAGGTCCTTTAATACCGGAATCATCTCTAAAACGTTGGCCTTCTGCTCTGTACGTTATGAGTTCGATCGCCTGCTGAAGCATAATTTGGGTATCGAAAAGATGTTTCTTTCGAACGGTACCCACCTGTCGGCAAGCAATTGCCAGTAACAATTTGCCATTAAAAAGCTTTTAAAAGCCAACTCTGTGACAAAGCTCAGAAAAAGTGATGTCACTAGGGTTCTGCCGCTCGGAACCAGCTAATATAAATACGTCCCTGCTAATACTGTCCAATATTTAACATGCACAACAGTAGTGGAAGAGAGGCCCTGTGGTATCACAATGGGCCTTTTTGGCCTAAGTGTGTCCTCTCAGAGAGAGGGCAGCCACATAACCTAACCTAACCGAACCGAACTAGATCATTTATTCCGGCTACGAAAGTATAGCTGATGTCTATCGTAAATACGATAGATAATTACAACCGATTCACGGGTCAATTACATTAATATAATAATACAATTTAAAAAAAGAATATAATTACATTCGACGAATGGTCAATGGAATACAAAAATTCAAATTATAAAGCAAACGCATAATTATGAAAACGTTGGAAACGATATAAGACTTAGTCTCAGTTGAGCATAGCAAGCATATACCTAAGTAGTTTAAAAGTTTTCCGGAAAGTAGAAATTTTATATAGAATATTACACATCAATAAAATATCTTTCTTTTCATATTCATATCATAAAAATAATTAGCGGTTTGATCGAGTAATAATGCTACGTTTCGTTCGGAATCTATTATGCCATTTTACCGAATCTCTAATTAGTTATTTGAGACAATTTCGTGGCCACGTCGAAATTTATAATTGTAATATTTCAATGTGGTTTCATCGGCATTACCGTCATAATTAGTAATCGATACGAATATAAGAGTACCCATCTGCTTAAGGAAGATGTGAAAATACTGAGAGATAAATTAAGCCTAAAAAGTAATCAATGATCATTTATTGACCTGATGATAATTTAACAACGAACTGCGTTCTTTTTAAGTAATTCTTAAGTAATCGAAATATTTTCCAAGATACTTATGTAGTCAAAACCAGTCACATACTCGTACATACATATACGATGGTTTGCTTGGTTTTATTTTCATTTAACTCATTACCTATTCAATCAAAAACGACAATTATGCTGTAATAATAAAAAGCAATACAATAATAAAATAATAAAACAATTTAAATTTCTAATATTCACATTCGTATATATGTATCGGCTCCTAATATTTGAAAAACAAAAACTAAAAGGAAAGTTCTTCAATAGTTTCATATTATAAAATTGAGTCACAAATAATCGTAGCAACAACATAAGTTCTTGAAAAGTATAGACAACGTAAAATCAAATTATTACAATGTTTTTATTAAAATTTTTTATAATTTTTCACTTCATCGTCCTTAATACTGAAGCTAATCTAAATACTACAACAATCTTGGATTACTTAAAGGTTATAAATCAGGATTTTCAAATACAAACGAATCTATTCATTTACAATGTGCACGATGTGTTCATCACTGATTATTTTGTAACAAACATACCAGTGTTATTGGTGAATGATGAAATATCATTTCGAATGATCTACACATTTAACAAAAACTTCTTAAGCGTAATTTTTCTCAATGCAAATACTGACATGAAACTATTGAATCTATTAAATCCATTGCTAAAGCGATTGCACGAACAGAAGGTATTGTTAGTCCTTATGGAGGAAGTTGATAGAAAACGTACAAAATTAATGGATAGATTTGAGTGGTTTTGGTCACAAGGTTACACACGAATAATGGCGTTGTATCAAGTTAAATCAAGTCCACAAGCTGAACTAGCTAGTTTTTGTCCTTTTCCAACACTTCACTACCTACGTATCCATTCAGCAAGCGATTACTTCAAGCTAGTGCTGCCATCTGATTTTCAAGGACATCCAATACGTACTCCATTGGCTTATAATCCACCTCAAGTCTTTAATTATCGCAATCGTCATGGTGAACGTATCCAATCGGGCATGTATTTTGGACCATTTTACATTTTAATTCAAAAGTATAATGCTATGATCGAGGAGGTCACATTACCGCCACCTTATCCGGACTTATTGTCATTTAAAGACGTTATGGATGCGGTAATAGCGGGCAATGTTGACATATCAACACATTGCTATTTCATGGATAAGGATGCTTGGCTTACTTCATATCCAAATAATCCGATGAATTATTATCTTGAAGTACCTCATGCCAGACCACTTCCATTGAATGTGTACCTAAATGCACCATTTCAAATGAATGCATGGATTCTTGTATTATTCTATGTGTTCGTAATGACATTGGTATATTATTTTGGCAGTCGTATGAGTATTGATATTGCACATATGAAAGAACCTGTTGTCAAATTAGTGAAAAATGAATCTGAAACTGACACCATAACATCAAGTGAAAGTGAATTGAATTTGTCAGTAGTTACCATCGATAAAAACCACAAATGTGCCGTGCTACAGAAATGTTTATATGTATTCTCTCAGTTTGCTTTGGCATTCCTTGACATACTCGGCATTATAATATACAGTTCCAACATTCGTCCCGTATTCCTAAAACAACATAAAACGCAGATCGTATTCATGTACACTTTGCAAATAATTTGCGGTTTCTTCGTGTCCATGTTCTACAACAGTTTACTTACAAGTTTCCTGAGTACTCAAATCTATGAGCCCCAATTGAATTCGATCGCTGATGTTATTGCGTCTGATTATAAAATTGAAATGGTTGAATATCAAATGTCCTTCTTTCCGGACGATGCCAAATTTCGTGAAAAACTTATAAATGTGGATGATCAGACATTACTTATAAATGCGGTACAATTAAATACATCCGCTGCACGTATGACATCACTATGGAAATATAGTTTTTATGCATATCAGCAAATGTATTTACGCACACCCCGAGTTAAGATTATACTATCCGGTAAAATATCATATATTGATCACTTACATCCAAGAGCGTCATTAACAATGCATTTAATTTCAGAGGTTTTTTGGCCTACTCTTGGTGGTTATGTTATGCCATTAACTTCACCATACCATGAATTGATGTCTCATTATATCATTGATGCCCTAGAGTTGGGTTTAATTCAGAAAGAATTCGATCGTGCAAATGATAATGGCATTGCAGCTGGTATTTTGGAATTCTTCAAAGATGATGATGATGAATATGTCAAAGCATTGGACTTGGTTTATTTCCAATTGGGATGGTCCGTACTAGCTTTAGGTTATGGTATATGCTTATTAACATTTATTATGGAAATGATTTCCAAATGTAAGGTGTAAGCACTCTGAACTGAAAAAATCCTTTAAAAATGGACACCATAGCGTAGCAAGAAGGAAAAGAAATATCATAAAAAAAAATTTAGTAATACCTACTAAATATGTACTTTTACACTTTACTTTTTGATATCATGTTCACCGCAGATTTTTATTATATACTCAAATATAAAATATGCTTATTGCTTGCATTTTTGTGTCTTCTTAAACGCGATTTTAAATAATTCAGTAATACCGTCGAAATTGGGTGAATGGCATCCTAAGTGATAGATTTTGTGTTTTTTCAGGGACTAAGCAAACACTGGTATTTCATCCTTCCTGATACGGATATAGCGAATAAAGAGTGATTCGATTTACGGAATATATGATTTCATATTGATCAAACAGATATGTATATTTTTAGAGTACGAACACATTATTGTCTTTATAGTGGATCGTGTGAATAATTTTCAAGAGTTGGTTCTATAATTTGTTGCCGCTATTTTATTGTCACTGTTATGTAGCGGATAAGCAAAATTTTTCCATTCAAGAATCTTATCCATTCTATTTAATTCCAATTTTTTCAAATACACGTATGCCATCATTGCTAGTTTGACCTTCAAGAATGGAAAGAACTATCCGATATTTGGTTTGATAGTCCTATTTCAGAAAAGTCTGCGTTAGAGACATCAACGTTAAAGTCGTCACACAGAAGTACAGCACGATCCTCAATAAGGTGTTGTAACCGCTATTTTATATGACAAATTTATATGAGCATACCTGTATAATTTTGATTTATCGCCGTACTGCCTTCAATCAGATCGTTTACTGTAAAATCGATCAAATACTTTTATTATATTTATATTCAAATATGCTCACATGCATGTTTGCGTTTTGAAACCAATGCTTTTCATGATAGTAAATAATCTTATATATCGAGTATTTCTAAGTTTAATAGAATTATAATATTGAATGACTTCATTACATTTTTAAGCCTAGCAAGAATGAGATTGCAATTTTTAAAGTCTCACTCTTAACTGAATGGGAAAGTATGATCATTTTAAGCTGTTGTGAATGATGAATGGTTCGCCTGTCATTCTTTAACGAATTCGAAGTGCAGTCTCATTGATGCTCATCTCATCTCATTTAAATGAATTAAGGGTGAGTGAATTCCGTAATGATTCAATTCTTTTACATCTCTGCCCTAGAGTTGGGCTTAATTCAGAAAACATGCGATAGTTCAGTTATCGATGGCATTGCAGTTGGTATATTGGAATTCTTCAAAGATGATGAAGATGATGAATATGTCATAGCATTGGACTTGAATTATTTCCAATTGGCATGATTCTTACCAGCTTTAGGTTATGGTATATGATTATTAACATTTTTTAGGGCAATATTTTCCATAAAATGGTAGCATAAATTGTAGCACTACGACCACAACAAGCACATGTGTTTGAGCTCTGAACTGACAAAAACTTTTTTTTTAAATAAAGACAATAAAAAAAGAATATATAAAAAACAAATCGATAAAACCTACTAACGTATATGTGTGTGTATGTCATATTAATATTATGTTTAATATATGATATTATAATGGTTTTACACTTTACATTTTGATATGATATTCACCGCAGACTTTTATTGTATACTGAATCATAAAATATGTTTATTACTTCCATTTTATTGATTTGTATATCTTCTTAATCGCAATTTTAAATAATACAGTAATACAGTAGTGTCTGTAAATACAATATATACATATGTTACATCTGAGAGGAGATTATCCCTTTAATGAATCCCATTCATTTAAGCCAGTATGTGTAAAAAGGAAAAAATTTCATTTAAAATGACACTTGAAAATGAACAAATAACCCCATCACTGAACAGAAATCGGCCATAATGAAGTGAAATATATAACTGAGCTCCATTCATTTTCCTGCGAGCTTACATTCGCCATATCTTCAATTTTTCAGCGGGATCTCCTACAATATGTATTTTTTTATAGTAGCTGTTAAAAGTAAAAACTAGGCAAAGAGTACATACACTATTATTTCTTAAATGTATAAATAGCAAAAGTAGAAATCATTCGAACTCAAGCAATCTACATACATATGTGAACTCATTCAAATGTTATGCGGTATACAGCATAATATAATTTTAACCTACTTTAGATTGTCATCAACATAGTCATATTTATTTCTATTTACAACTGAATGTTTGATGATGACTTCTTTCAACAGTGACAATCTGCTATCATCATTTGTTGTTTTGCCTTACAGTATGTATGGGGCATATCACATAGAACCATTCAAAGATCTTCTTCATTTAAAATATTGTACATATATACATATAACATAAATATACACATACGAGTATGTATGTCTCGCGCATTTCTTTATCAGTAGATGTAAGGAAAAGTCTTTACATATACTATTCTTGCTCCTATTTGGCTCCATATTTGCTTAGCATTTTTTTTTTCGTTACTTTTGTAAACGAAATGAAAATATTATATGAAAGGATGTGGTTTCCATACTAGTCTGAATATGAAGAGAAATTGTTGTTGTTGTAATTTCAAAAATATTTACTTATATTTACACAACATTCATATGATGGCTGTATCTTAAGTTAGTAGTTTAAGTACGCTAGGGTGGCCTTTCATTATATGGGGAAGAAAAAAGGGATTTAATTTCACAATTTCACCATATATTTTATTTTATTTTTTATTTTATTTTTATTTTATTTTATTTTATTTTTATTTTTATTTTATTTTAATTTTATAAATCGTTTTATTATTTCGACATTGATTTTTATGGTTTGTGGCATTTTAGAAATATAATGTATAATTTTTAATGTATAATTTTTGGCTAATTGTGTGTGTTGGTATTGTGTGTTGAAAAAATGAATAAAAGTACACTAAAAACTTAAAATTTGTAAGATAGCAGTCGCCTTGTGATATCTCAACAAATTTGTTGCTTTTTTTCGATTGATCAATCGATTTGTTTTTTTTTTTTTTAGTTTATCTCGTTATCCCAAAATCGCTAAGGAGTTTGGACTGAGAATTGAAGCACTTTTCGAAATAAGTGCCACCTCAATGTACACACACACACACACAAGTAATCTCATATACATAAGTGTTGTGCAATATGGTAACAATCACTTTAAATTATAACTAGAGCAGGATAATGATTATCCACTTGCCATTCAACATTCGCTTTCATTCAATGTTTGTGTTAATGTATTGAAATAAATGTTAGAAGTTGTTGGTACTTCTCCCTATTGTATGAGGGGACAGATGGAGCAGAGAATTAAAAGAAACTTTTTAAAATTGAAGTTAAGCATCAATAATATAAATTAGAGAGGTCTTTGAGGATAGAACAAAAATTGTACTTCTCAAATAATCAACCTCGAATCAACGACAAAATATTAGCACAAATTGTTCATGAGAGCGTAAAACATATATGGAAAATGAGTTAAAAAAAAAACAAAAATTGCATCCATTATAATGACAATCACACTATCATAAAATCGAAATTTAAATTTCGAATATACCTTTAGGTTGATATCGACTCACTATTGCTTCACACCCAATACAATTTAAAACTACCCTTTTCATATTTGTGTGCATATTTAAATATTGTCCATGTGTACCTTTTGTGTCGCACACTCCGTTGAATATATATATATATATGAGCGTACATGACTGTCAAAAGTGACAAGCGGAAATTGATGCTGTGGTTAGTGGGTGTATATGTGGGTGTATGCATATGTTGTGCGTCTCTTATGCATGCTTCGGTTGGTGATAAAATTTGCCAACAGTCACACCGACATGCTCACATCAACTTACATTCGTTGGCAATTTTGAAAATTGTGTGTAAATTTATGCGTAACTATGTATGCATATATTTATTATTTGTGCATGTATTTCTGTGTACATTACAGACTGTTGCTGTAGTTGTTTTTTCAATCTCTTCTTGAACATGGTAGCAGTACGATTTGCAACTGTAACTAAGGGTAGATTTATCGGTGACTGTATGGATGACAATGATGGAGATATGACAAGTAGTTACACTTGTCGAAAATATTCTAGAAACATAAAAACTTTACAAAACAAGAAATGTATTTGCTAAACTCGATCGATTCTCCAGGATGAGAAGTCAAACCTACATGCAAGTTGAATTTAGTTTGAAGAAATTATGTGTATGAAATCCACGATTTTGTTACAGTAAATTATTGAGTTTCAATTTGTCAAATTTCATTTTAGTTCTATTGGACTTTATCGTATGACAATTCTCATATTTAACCAAAGTGTGACGTTCCTTTTTTTTTAGTGTACGAATTATGATACTTTAACCATCCTCACCCTCGACAAGATCGACTCTTTCTTATTTGACGGTAAAAAAAAAGGAGAATAAATATTTTTACACCACATCCATCATATCGTCAAATTTTGACATATCTTACAATAACAATCTTGATGCCATGGCATCATTGACGTTTCATTAACCACCGAAGAAAACGTACGAACCAACACCCCCATAATATTTATAATAACAATACGAATTGAATAAAAACAATAATATTTGATGTATATTATAAGAATATTGAAGACCATACCCATTGAAATAGAAAATACTAAGAGATTATGAGGAAAAAAAAGTAGCATAGTATCCAAAATTGCAATACGAAAAGCATAATATGAAAAGAGCGTTGAAGCAGAATTATTAAATCAACAATCAGCAATAATGGCATTGCTATCGGCTACTAAGTAAGTAGTAAACAGGAAGAACATTAAGTAAACTTCCACATTTGAGTTAACCAAATATTACGCGTTAAATTTGAAAGACAACAGATTAAGGAGCATGAGTTAAGAAACTGCAAAAGAAAAAGAATTGCGAAAAACCCTTAAATACCTATAAGCCATTTTGTCCTTCTTTACAAACAATTGATGATGAGTGTAGTCATGGAAAGAATGTAAGATTTCATCGAAATTTATAGAACTGCAACAAATTGATAACGGAAATTGTCATTTCGTTTTTATATACATATGTTGACATATACGCAAGTATGTATTAGCATGTATGTACCTATCTACTATATGTATATGTGTGAACATCATTGGGTGGGTTGAAAATGTTTGTAATATGATAGAAAGGTAAAATATACATATTAACGTATAGATATATGAAAGTAACAGTCAGAAGATTTTACAAGTATGAAATTTGAATTATAGTTTTTTTTAGAAATACTACTATCTATATAATATCTGACTTTTGTTTATATATAATGATGTGTTCCCATAAAAGTATGCAATATTTAGGTGCTTGACGCATAATCTTTATAAGATATTGATATTTTTTTACTGTCAAACACTGAAGATTGGGTCTGTTCGTTCAGAACCCGCTGTTTCCTGTAGCGGGTTCCGAACGTAAGACCTCTTTTACTGGGATTCCACCAAAGCAAGTTGGTGCAAAGATCTTGCGTAGAACTTTTCACTCGAAAACTTCAAATACGATGAGAGACTGGTGCAATGTGGTTTTCGTTCTTTGAGAGAGTGTTCCACTATACAATAATTTACTTATCCTAAAGTAGCATCGGTAGTAATTGCAAAAGTTGACTTTGTAAATTTATATGATATCTTTTGAGAAGTTAATATTTTACTCAAACTTTTCGCTCTTCTTGATTTACATACATAAAATATGTGGCAATTACAACCGAAAATAGATTTAGGCCGAAACGTTTCTAGTTTAAGAAATACTGCATTAAATATAATCTACTTGCAGTACATGATGTCAATGTCTTTAGAAAAATGCAACTAACGAGTTAAGGTTGATGGTGGAATCTATGTGGGCTGTCAGCAAGATATGCTAGTTGATGTGCAGTACTTGTGGACCATAGGTGCATAGTTGCTTGAAATACAAAATGTCAATAACTAGAAAATAGCAATTAACCAGTCAAGGTTGATGATGGAATCCATGTGGGCTGTCAGCAAGATATGCTTGTTGATGTGCAGTACTTGTGGATCATAGGTGTAGAGTTGCTTCAATCTATAACATCGGTGTTAATACTGGTTTCAAGATAGACAAAGTATTTTACTACTTTTCAGCTCTGAGTGGACAAATAATTTTATCCAACTTCTAAATAGGGTATTTAAAATTTATTCTTCCAACAGACATCATTTTCTATTATTTCAAATTTAATTCCTAAGCCAATTATATCCAGCTCGCTTTGTACTAATCCCTTCTCTTTGAGTAACTTTGTTAGAAATGTAATTTGGTTTTTGATATGAGCATTATTTTGTTGCAAAAATTTTACTTTTCTTTTACAGTTACTCTATGAAATTTTTATGAAAGCTATACTTTTCTCTTACGTTTATTTTTATTTTTTTTTTTTTTTTGTCTATCAAATTTATGCAAAATATTATACTCCTTTTTCTGTTAAGATACAATTTTCAAATTTTACTGTTCACTGAATCATATTCACATTTTTCTGGCTCCCCCAAATCTATTTTTTTTTTTTGCGTATAGATTTTGATGTCGATTTGATTGTAGATATTAGAAAATTACACCCAAACAAATATAATAAATGCGATACGAGTACATAAAATTATTATATTGATGGCAGCGATGATGTTAAGATAAGAAAAAAATGAAAAAAAGGAATACCCATATATTTCATAATAAGTACAAATATAAGAAAAAACCTTTACTGATTTGGTATGACAGTATGATGACATAAACAGCGATAGCAGCAGAAAGAATAGCAACGACAAGAATAACACCAGAAAAACGACAATGATGACACGTGTCAATTTGAATATTTTAATATTGTGGTTAATTTTATGCTATAAGTGAAGTGTGCAAGTGAAATGATGAAGTTCTTTCAACTTGCCGTTAATTTATAGTAAATGAATGAAAAAACATATCAGAAAAATCATGTCTTAGTTTCACGCCTAGAGATGAGCATTTGTCTTTCTTTATTGTTTCCAAAATATTCGTAATTCAAAAAAGAGTTTTCGAACAATTGAGTAATTTTTTTGGGATTTTTACCAAATTAACGGTCATTAATCAAACAATATGAAAATATTCCAAAAATATTAAGAATTATTTAAGTTTAATTTAAACAAATTTAAATATTATTTGAAAAGGTACAACCCATACTTTAAATACTTTGATCTTTGCTGGCAATAATGAACAATTAGACAAATTCCTAATAAACTATTCTTGTGGATATGTAATAATATAATATTTTTGCCAGTTAAAATTCTTTTCAACAAAATGCGTCACAAAAAAAGGAATCACTTTAAATCTATAAGCTTCAGCTGCAATTGACAATGAGAGTTAATAAAAGTTTCAACACTAGCAATTCGAAAATATTTCAATAAATGTCATTTTGTTTGCAAACGTGTCAACAATTTATACACTATTTTTGCGTAACTACGTACACAATTTTTGTTGTTTTGTTTTTTTTTTTTTAGTAAAACTTTTCATTATTTTGTAACAACGCATCAATAAATTTGAGTAACTCTTCCATTGAGAATTCCTCAAAAAAAAAAAAAAAAAAAAAAGGAACTATCTAGTGTTCCTTTGTTGGATTTTTGAAACAAAAAAGAATGAAGTACAGTACTGGGGAGATGGTATTGATGTTGGTGTAATCAATGCCAACGCAGCAGCTGCCTTTCAATGAATGAATGCGTTAATAATGACACTGTTTTTTTTTTCTCTTTTTTTTTTACTTTGGTAGAACCTTTTTCTGTTCTCCTCAATTTTGTTTGCCACTGCCAAATGTATGTAAATGGAATACTCTCACATGTTGCAAATGAAATGGGTTGACTGCAACTGCTATACGAGCATGTCCATATGAAAATAGTACTGCAGCAATAGTTGTATGGCAACAGTTGTGCAACTTTTTTAATACAGGATTTTCCAACATTTACTTTTTTTTTAACAAAAATTCTTAACAAAGTGGAAATTACTTATCAATCAAGATATCTAAAAAATACAAGATTTAAATGATTGTCGCGCAATCATAATCAAAATAAAGTTTTAACTAAAATTGTGTGTAGGTTTTGTGACAAATTTGTGTATGCATGGTCATGGTAATGAACCTCCCTGTAATAGTGGACAACAGTAGTAGGGATTTTGCTAGGTAATGCTCATTGTAGTGGAGTTAGTGTCATTGACAGCAGTCGCATCTCCATTGACAGTAGCATCAAAATGTTTGTTATTGTCGTTGTTGTTGTTGTTGTTGTTGTTGTTGTTGTGGTTGTTGCTCTTAACGACCACGAGAACGATGATAACAATTTTTTGACACTTGTGTCC
Source organism: Megamerina dolium (assembly GCA_963854835.1). NCBI lineage: Eukaryota > Metazoa > Arthropoda > Insecta > Diptera > Megamerinidae > Megamerina > Megamerina dolium. Next base: position 5,152,682 of record OY978528.1, read on the forward strand.
ACTAATACATGTATAGCATATACGGATTTATGTATTGTTGTGTGCGTATGTTTGTCTCGATAAAATTTAATTACTTTTTCATTGCCATCGACAAACACCTACACCTACACTATCACACAAAATCCCCATTTAATAGAATGAATATACATACTTTAACAATGGATATTTTGCAGCAAGTGTAGAAGACTAAGCATCAGAATCAGAAGCAGCGACAAGAGCAGCAGCAGCAGTAGCAACACCATCAATAGCAGTAGCAACTGTCATTGACGGCTTAAAACATTGAATCCTTTTCTATGCTTGCATTGAATGAATCTAGGCACTGAATGAACGAAACCGAAAAATATTGCACAGTGGGTAGGTGGGCAAAGTAGTATATGTTGTCAATGTTGAATTGCAAAATGATTGAATTTCACATTTAAATTTACATTTTGCATATGATCCAACCAAACAGCAATACCATGATACGAATACTGATGTATATCATTGTTGTTTTTTTTTTTTTGTTTGAATACTGTGAATATTAGTGTCCATACTTTATATGGGCTCTATATACTATACAATTTATTGTAATACTTGTACTTTATATTGACATTAGTGTGCTCTTATGTACGTAGGAGGGCGGTCCCAAAACTACCCGACCTGACATGTAGATGGTGGCAGTAGATTGAATAAAATTACTTTGGTGAAAAGTGGCAACATTATAAAACATATGTTTTAAGTTTCAAAGCCCCACGTTGTTTTGTATTTTTTTTTTTGAGGCATCGAAAGTTAACGACCTCAGTGAATTTGTAAACATGGAAAAAATTGGTCACCGTTATGTAAATCAATACTTTCATTTGAAAGGTCTCAGTACAACGAATATTAAAGCCGAACTAAATTCGACTCTGGGGGAATCCGCTCCTTCGTTTACGCCCATAAAATATTGGGTGGCCGAATTTAAACGAGAACCTACGAGCTGTCAAGACGAACACCGTAGTGGTCAACCAATTGAGGTGGCCACGCCAGAAACGGTTAAGAAAATCCACAAAATAGTATTGGATGTTCGCCGGCTGAAGGTGCATGAGCTAGGTGAAATTACAGGCATTTCAAAAGTGACCGAAAATTTAGAGATGAAAAAGCTGTGTGCAAGATGGGTGCCGTGTTTGCTCACAATCAAGACAATGGACAAATTCACACATCCGCTATTACGATGGCCAAAATCAATGAGTTAAAGCGAATTGCACACACCTTATTCGCCAGATTTAACTCCTTCGAATTATTTTCTATTTTAAAATTTGAAAAAATGTCATGGTGGTAGAAGATTTGCAAACCATGAAGAGGTGGAGTCTGCGGTAGATGGCTATTTTAATGAGCTAGACAGTTCATACTATAAAGAGGGTATCGAAGCCAAAGAATATTGCTGGGAAAAATGTATAGAGCTAAAAGGAGATTTGTTGTGTTTTCTTTGTTAGGTCGGTTAGTTCTGGGACCGGCCTCGTATTATCGCAAAAAGTTGTGTGAACAGTTTGTCACACAAAAGTTTGTGATTTAATATTTGTGAAGTGTGCGTTGTGTGTGTGTGTGTGTGTAGTAAAAGAAAAAAGTAGCAAGTTTCTATTTAAATGTTATTTGTAATAAAAGAATTTGATTTTTTGAATAAATGCAAAAAGCTTAAAATGATATTTTGAGATTGTCTTCGTTATATTTACATCTACTCCGTTTATCATAAATAGACTCGTAGTGATACTATTTCCGATATCTTCTTCCGTGTACTATAATTTCGGCCTCAAATAAATTGGTGGGTTTCAAGATTTAAAGCGGCCTTACAGTAGGCCTGCAAAAGTTCCCATAATTTTGTATGGGGACTTCAACAAAGAGTGTGGATCGTCTATTTCTTTTGAAATTATTTCTCCATTCAATTTTTACATTTTTTTTTTTTTGTAATTATGTGACTATGCGTGAGAGCTACATTGAATAGTAAGCGTGGCTTGCATATTTCACTGAAAAATTATTTCTCTTTGCAGTGGTAATCTTCGAGTCAACTATGCTTGTTCTAAATGAAAGAATACGTGAATTTAAACTTTACAAATTTGTTGTTGGGAGCTACATTTACGAGTAGATGTGGCTCGTCATTTTCCTTCGAAATTATTTTTCATCACAATATTAATCTATGAGTAGGTTATAATGGTTTAAAATTTCTTTAATTTCCACAACTTTGTATGGAAGCTACAATAAACAGTGGGAGTGGTTGACCAATTTTCTTCGAAATTATTTTCCCTAGCAATATTAACTTCAACTATGTCAACTATGATTGTGCTAAGCAAAAGAATCAATAAATAAAGGCAGTTTAAAGTTTTTCAAAATTCTGCGACTTTATACTAGAGTCAATAGTAGGGTTAAAATAAAATAGAATTCCAAGATTAGTCTTTTTCATTGTTAGCAGTCTATCCAATCATGCCAATTGTCTTCAGAGAGATATTAATAATCAACTCTAAACTTCTATTCCATATTAAACAGTGAGACAGTCCAAATTAGTATTGAGTGAAACCATATGCAAGTGCTAGTTTTAAGTGAAATTTGAAATTTTATTAATTCTTCAGATTTTCAAACTACGTACTATTTGGGAAAAATCCAAATTCCAAACTTCAACTTTTATAATTATTAATTATGCTATATATAATATATAATTTAATAGATTTATGCTTAATATTTTTGTATAAAACATATATTTATATATACCCAAGTACATATGTATGATATATGTAGTCGTGCTGTAGTTAGTGTCATTATCCTTTTGCTGGTAACATGCGTCAATAATGACAATTTTATTATATTAAATGTCATTTTAATGCATCATATGTATGGATGATGTCGGTTTTTCAATACATTCCTTTTTCTTCTTTTGTTTTTCTTTTTTTTGTGGCTGTGTGTCGATTTTTCGGTTTCCTGATTTTTGTACTTTGCACTATTTTCACACTATGGTATACATACGAGTATGTGGTATACTTGTGAAACATTTTGATAATGATATTTTGCCAACAGACAACATCCATCATTACAGTTGAGTGTAAAATATTAAAATTCAATTAAATTGGCGTTAATTTCAACTCAACAACAGCAACTGTATATTCAACCGACGACCGACGAACAACAGCAATGAATAAACAATATTTAAGTATACGTATCACTTATTTGGTAATAAAAGTGTGAATGTATTGTACACATACAAAATATTCATATGTACAAATCTGTATATTTGTATGATACAGGTACAATATGCTGTCATAATTGTCAGCATTCAACAAATGTCACATTTAAAATGCATAAACAGACAATTCGAGTACAATAACAATGATTGCTGGAAATTATCCTTTAAAGGATGTGCAATTTATTCACAGTGGAAGTTGTGTTAATAAATTCGTATAAATATACATTTTTGGACACATTGCGGAGAAGAATGCCACTTAGGTTTGCCATTTGAGTTTAGTGTAGTTTATCATCTAAGTCACTCCGAATATTTAGAAAATTTCTAGAGTATATATTGTAGTATAAAATAGCTCTATATATATGTGACTATAACAATGAACAATTTTTGGAAGCTTATTACATATTTTATGGAGTTAACACTGTAATACAACGTGTAAGTGCTCTGTTGTCATTTACATTGTGATAATATTGATTTTTATTACCATTGTATATAATATTTATGAAATTATGAGGACGATGATGATGATGATGATGATGATGTTGTTCAGTAATGATGATATTGTGGTGAAAATGATATTTCTTTTTTATTTTTTTACTATTTTTTTACTAATTGTTTTTATACTTATAAGAACAAGCTCTGATAATTGCTAATTAAAATTTGCATCTGTTGTATTGTACGATATATAAGCATAAGTATGCTCAATGAAAATACTCGATTCAATTTGAACGAAAGTTATCGTATAATGATCGTAATAGCATAAATTTTATGCATGATGATGATGAATAATAATGATAATGCGATAGTAAATTTAATTTATGGTTATAACCATAATGTAGTTGTGAAAAATTATATCAATTGTAATTTGATTTTTTCATATCGTATTGATTGATGTATTTATATGTAAATAATAAGAAAATAATCTAGATAGGAAAAATAAAAAATAAAAAAATTTTAAATAAATATGTAACACTTATAAGCCCCGAAGGGCTTTTTAGTGGAGTTTCTCTTCCAGTACTATTGTGCGTGTTAAATTTAGAACAGTATTAGAAGAGATCTAATTATTAAAGTAGGTTCCGAATGACAGAACTCTTATGACATCACTTTATCAGAGCTTTGTCACAGAGTTATTTTAGTAGCTTTTCCATGGCAAATTGTTACTCGCGGAAGAATTGCCAATTGTTTGCCGGCAGAAGGATATTGTTCGAAAGAAAAATCTTTTCAATATTAAATATTTTTTTGCTTCAGTCGGGAATTGAACACACGACCAACAGAACAGAAGGCCAATGCAGTAATAACTACGGCATCTGAAACCTGGCACCCTTCTTTCATTTAGATTAACTAATTTCGAATCCGGAGTTTCTTTAATTCGTACCTAAAAAATTATAAAATTTCAATCATACATACACGGTATCACCACTAAAGGCCACTAGACCCTCAATCATTTCTTCTTCACAACATTTTTTTTTCTCAACACACTAACCTAACATATCTTCATCTCCTAAAAGTGACAAAATATACATTTTTATAAATTTTGCTCCCATCGCTCCCAGAGTGCTTCTAGCCTCAACATTTTCACCATTTAACATTTTTATTGAACGTACTTACGTCCTTACCCTTACTCATTAGGGAGGCTCCTCTATCAAAAAAATTTTTAATTTAAATAACACTTGAGTCGTTTATATGTCCTTGTATTTATATTTATTGTACAGCCTTTAAGTGATGTCTCTTGTCAAAAATATAACATAAAATATAAAATTCATATACGATTTACCTACATATTGAGTCAAAATCTTTTTTTTTTTTTGTTAATTGTGTAAAATTGACACAAACAGCACTTGAAGGTTAAAAGATCCTAAAAATCGAGAGATAACCCAAAAAAAAAGTGAGTGACCTCTAGTAATTTTTCTGTCCCAATGTTTCCTTCAAATCTACTTACCCTCTATATACACTCCTTAACGAAGCTTCCATACAAAATTCATGCTTTTGACTTCTTCTATGCTGTCAATAAGACGCAACCATCGAGCCATCGAGCCCAAAAATAAAACAAAAATTCCTTGTTCCTATATCTATCGTATTTAATCCATTGAACTTCCAATAGTATTCTACAAATAATTCACAGAAAATCATAGAAGTTCACTTTCTTCGAGAACATTTTATGGCGACAAATCAAGTAATCATAATTTCCAGCCAAACAGCATGTTTAAGTTTTGTCATTTTTAAAACGATTGACCCATTTAATGTAACTGTTCTTTTATGGTCATAATACTTTTTTTTCTACTATTGCACAGTATTGTGTCATTAATGCAACACCCACAAAGTATTCACACAAAATTTTACTTTCTTATTTTCTATTAGTTATAATTTATGTAGATAAACGTAAATAATACTTGTGTATACATATGTAAATCATGAATTCTAAACTTCAATTATGGTATCATCATTGACTCTTTTTATTGTATTTCCGTTCAAATAATACGAATGCGTCATTATTGATTCCTATTTTCTTACCTTCATCATTGGAAAATACAATACAACTATTGAGTACCAAATGAAATCTCTTCGAATTATTACTTTTATGAAATGGCCAAAAAGGGTGTCTCTTTAAGTTTTCATTTGAAGCGGAAGTTGTTTTCGCTAGCAATAATTTTTCAATCGTTTGCCAAGTTAACATCTTTTGATTATTTTGGCAAATGTTTGTGATAATCAATGAATTTAACAGTTCTGGAGAACAATTTAATGACAGCTAAATAAAATCCAGTGGGTGCCTCAGCTCAGTGGTTAGTGCGTTGGCCTTCTGATGTGTAGGTCATGGGTTCAATCCCCGACTGAAGCATAACAAAATTTAATATCGAAAAGATTTTTCTTTCGAAAGGTACCCACCTGCGGGCAAGAATTGGCAATTTTTTCGGCAGTAACAATTTGCCAAAAATGCTTCTTAAAAGAGCTCTGTGACAAAACCAAGTTAAAGTGATGTCACAAGGGTTTTGCCGTTCGGAACCGGCTAATATAAGTAGGTCCCTTCTAATGCTGTCCAAATTTAACACGCATAATAGTATTGAAAGAGAAGCTCGATGGTATCACAATTGCCTAAGTGTGTCCTCTCAGAGAGAGGGCAGCCACATAACCTAACCTAACCTAAATAAAATACAACTGCTCGAAAGAAGTATTGAATTCTATTGACTCTCTCTAATTGCTTACGAAGCAACTATTTGCAACACCCTATAATGTGGAAGTACTTGAGATTCAATAACTTAATATGTGTGCATTCCTATAGGTCGTAATGTAGGCTTTCAATATTGATATTGTCATTTCGTGATGATGCAGGTTCATAGTTTTATTTGAGTGAAGGTTCTAAAGAAATTTGTATACTAATTAAATAACACCAATGTACTATTTGTCAAAAATCAGATCACAACTAATAAATATATCAAAATATATTGGTCAGTAAAATTTTTCTAGAGTGTTTCTGTGCTCACCACGCACATACAACTTATTTAAGTTGATCATAAATAAAACTATGTAGGTCTATAAATGTCAAGCAGAATGTTTGGGAGATTTTCATTGTTTATCATTAATGGTGCTATAAGAATGGATTAAGTAACTTATAATCAAGCTGGTATAGAAAGAAAGAAAACAAAAGCTTACATCGTAAGTTGCAATAAATGACCAAATCGAAGATATGTAGGCAAGTGTAGAACAAGATAAGAGTGAAAATTTTATATTTGGACACATATTTGACCGATATAAAAATACCATTTAGTGTTGTTGTTGTATGTAAATATGTATATACCACAATATATTGAACAATTCGATGCATTTGGAAAGTGTTATGCATATTCATTCATTTATTTATTGATAGCATCATCGGTATGATAGTTTCGAGTTTTTCTTTCGTCAATGAAATTATAAGTGTAACGGTTTTTCGACTGTTTATTTGTATGAGTACGAATATCTCATAAAAATTCTGAACAGAAAAAAAAATCTCCAATTTTAAATTTCACTATAAATAGAGGCATAACGGTGAGCAGATGCCGTAGTACACGAGCGGACATCAAGTTATCAATCTCATACACTATCATTGGAGAATGTTAAAATTCAGTCTACTACTGACTATATTTGGTAGGTAAATGCAGTAGCATTGAAGTGGCTGAGTGAACATTCATTAATTGTACATATTCATATAGGATTGGCAACGTATGCGGAGGCTTCATTGGTCAAATGTACTTGCGAGCCAGGTCCTGAGGGTATTCCCGGTGCTAGGGGCCCCATAGGACCACCTGGTGAACGTGGACCTATCGGTTATCCGGGGCGTGAGGGTGCACGAGGTCCTGTTGGTCCGACGGGACCAATGGGACCGCCGGGCGGTTGGATAGGACCAGCACCACCATTCGTTCCCGGCCCACGAGGGCCACCAGGACCTCCCGGACCACCAGGATTTTGTAATTGTCCATGGTTTGGTGGTATACCACCCTTTGGACAATTCGGTGGTGGTGGCGGTGGCGGTGGCGGAGGAGGTGGTGGTGGCGGTGGTCTTATTGGTGGTGGCGGTGGTGGTGGCGGTGGCGGCGGCGGCGGCAATGGTCTTCTTAACATCAATGCTAACGGCGGCGGTGGTGGAGGTGGTGGTGGCGGTGGTGGTGGAGGTTTCACCGGCGGCAATATACTCATCATACGCGATCCAACTGCTACAACTACGAACAATCGCCTTGGTTTACATGTGGCCAATATGGATACTACTAACTCTAATTCCGGTACAACATTATTGCCACAAGGCGAAATTGTCTATATTAGTCCAAATGGTGAAACAATTCCCTTAAGGGGTTTTAACAATTTTGGACTTGGTTCATCATTACTATCATCATCGTCGTCAACAACATCAACATCAACAGAATCGTTTCCGTCTTCCATAAGGCCGACACCTTCACATTCTTCTAATCTTGGTTTACTAGGCACCAGTGACTATGGTCAATGGCGTCGTGAGATTTTACTCGGTGAGGGAAAATCTCCAACGACTTCCACACAGCACAGCTATTATTCCGAGGCACCACAGCGTCTAGATGAAACGACAAAACAACCATTTCAGCCATTTCAAGACAATTCGCAACAAATTACAATCAGTGTGGAGGAATTCCAGCAAACTTTGGAGGAACTTCGTAAAAAGTACTCAAAAACCGGCAACAACCAGCACAATGGCAACAACAACAGCATCGAAAACACCAGCACGAACAGCAATAGTAGCAACAATCAAGAGACCACGGACCAACAGGAATAACTAGATTTTAACGGCAAAAAAATGTACAAGTATTATAGATAAAATGAATAAAAGAATAAACTTTACTATAGCGAGGACTGAATTATTGGGGTATACGTTTTATTTTGTCATGGAAAAATTGTTTAAACTAGCAAGCTTTTAACCCATGACCGATGCAGGCTGCGTATGCCATTAAATGTGGTATGGCATTCTGTTCGTAGACGCCAGTAAATAGATGAGACCAAGGTCCCGATGCAAATACGGCAACATCTTCGCCACTGTGTGTCTCACTGGAGAGCGGCGCTGTTGCTGGGAAGACATCTCGTGCGGTGCCCTTTAAAACTTTTTCAGGTCTTCGTCGAGCATGCTTCTCCGTGTCGAAATGTGCATTAAATCCGGGACCATTTGCATAGCTTAAAGATGAATAAAATTTCGAATCTCGTGCTACTTGTGGCGCAACATCAAATATATTACTACCGCGTGGCTAAGAAAAAAAACTGTAAATGACTCTGATGATGTATTTTTGGGATAGCATTTCTACATACCTGATAGCCAGCCAATGTAAAAGAATGTGAATGATCAGATGTGACGACAATTAGCGTATCATCCGAATTGGTTATATTACGTGCCAATCCGATGGCTTTTGAAAACTCCACTGTCTCATCCAAAGCTATGCGCGCTAATGTGCCATGATGACCAAGATCGATTTTGCCGCCTTCAATAAATAGAAAATAACCATTCGGCTCGTCGCGTACAAATTCAATAGCTTTGCGTGTCATTTCCTCTAGTGTGGGTTGTGTTTGTGCTGGATTTTCGATTGCCTCCAAATGATAGTCCATATGTGTATCATGAAAGATGCCCAATAGCCGTTCACTCTCATTTGATTTGGCGCCAAAGAGTTCCGCCTTAGTTTCGACATATAGATTTTTCGGAGACTGTCTTAGAAACTCCTCAATAAGATTGCGACCATCCTGACGATTACCTTTCGCATAGTATTCTCTATCCATGAAATATGATTTTCCACCACCAAGCATTACTTTCAATTTACTGCCCACCTCACCATGTATCAGCTGTTGAGCTATATCAAGCCAGGTCGTGGCATATGCAGACTTACAGGCTTTCTTCAGTTTAGTATCATTCTCCCAATCACGATCAGCAACATGAGCATAAACTCCAGCTGGTGAAGCATGCGTTATCCGGGTGGTAGTAACAAAACCTGCTGCTTTGCCAGCATCCATAGCCCATTTGGCAATGGAATTTATATGTGTGTCTTCCTCTTTCTCGCCATTGATCTGCCATTCGCAATCACCACGCGCCACCTTTGCATTAACCCCAATCGTACCATAATTAGCCTTCACACCACAAAGATAAGCAGTTGCTGTGCTCGCCGAATCCGGCACAATACGATCAACTGAATATGTTTTCGAAAATCCGGTGTGCGGGAAATGTTCAAATGAAAGTTGCTGCTCTTCACCGCCGAGTAGATTACGTGCTGCTGCTAGCGTTGTCAAACCCATGCCATCACCCAAAAATAAGATAATATTTTTAGCGATCTTCGTATTCGGTTCGGTTTGTGCTTGCTTCGCAATGAACTCGGCTCCCTTTCGCAGCCAATACTCATTTGTATCTTCACCAGCTATGATCTCACGTGTATTGGGTGCGGAAGAACGTAGATCTGGATGCATTTTGGGTTCAAAGCAATCAGCGTCATATTCAAACTCACAAGCTATCACTATTTGCGCTGCGATCAAAATCACAAACCAAATTTCTACACGGCTCAGCTTATTTTGCGACATTTTAGAAACGACTAAATGTTTTGCCGAAAAACTCGTAAGTTTATACCTACTACTCACGAAAAACTTTGTGAATCGCGATCGTTCAATGTTTCAGTCGATCGATTAGATTATAAGCTAAGCCAGTTAAATGGTATAAATATTTAAATTTTATTGATTCGACATTATTTATGATTTGTTATTGATTTATATGTCGCTTTTAATTTAGCAAATTGGTAAATTCATTACTAAATGCTCAGCGTTAAGTCGTTTACATTTTAGTAGCATTTCAATTATTGCAAAGACAAGTTCGGTTTTCGCTTTTTTTCTTCTTCTTATTTTGGTTTTAGAATGAATAATCATTTCCGGAATATTTTTTCATTTATTCTTTTGGTGAACATCTTCTTATTTGCTTTTGCCGATCATGGTAAGTTGGAGTTCTTGTATTAAATTAAAATGTTAGGAATTATATACACTCAGACCCATATCTTAATATTATAATGTACCAAATACGATAGTCAAAAAGAAATTTATAACATTCATAAATTATCAACAATGTTTTCATTCATTGTGTTAGATTCTACACACGTGAATTAGCCGTTATCAATAAATAGAAATGGACAATCTCGTGCGTACGAGTATTTATTTATAGATAGGTCTTCTATACTTTGAACCTGTTCACACGGCAACATTAACGTTTATATTATATTATATTGATGATAGCTAATTATAATCAGTATTGATGCCAAAAATCAAACAAACCAAAAACCAAAAATAACAAATATTGTATTTATAAAGAATAAGCAGGCGCACAGGTGTGCGACAAAAAAGTTACTAGTTGAAATAGTAAATGAAATGTTAGTAGAAGTTATTCTGCTTTAATTCAATTAAAGCTGGTTTTCATAGCATACAACTTTCTCTTTCGTTTTTAATTATCTGAACTGAATTGTAGAGATAGGCTGCAGATGATATTTGTATATAGATACATCAGCAATTAATTAGTCATTCTGGTTAAACGATTTAAGCTTTGAATATAAACATTACTATTTTATTGTAAATAGTTTGGAAATGTACATATCTAACATACTCGTATATGATGCAAACAATCAAAATCGTATAAAACGATTTAAGCTTTTCTGCCATGTGAGTGGAGAATTACTACTTAGATAATGTCATCGTTTCTGACTACTGTGTTTCGCGGCATTCTCCTATAAACAAATATTGTTTATACAAATTTCTTATTAACAAATAGTCATTTGATATAAAAACAACAAAATATATGTCAAAGGTTTGGCCATTAAGGTGGAGTGAAGCCTTTTTTTTTTTGAATAAAAACTATTTGGAAATATGTGTGGAATGTTGCCGTTAGAGCGCAAAAATAACGGTACATAATATTACCATCAACGTTACTAAGTTTAGAAGGAATTCACGAAATCACATTTCAAAAAATCCAAAAATCAAAATAAATCTATAGAATTCGTTGTCGAACCCTAATCTAATGTAGACTAGTTTAGGTTATGTGGCTGCCCTCTCTCTCTCTTTGAGAGAACACACTTAGACCAGAAAGACCCATTGTGATACCACCGAGCTTCTCTTCCAATACTGTTGTGCGTGTTAAATTTGGACAGCATTAAAAGAGACCTACTTATATTAGCCGGTTCCGAACGACAGAACCCTTGTAAACTCACTTTAACTTTAATTTGTCACAGAGATCTTTTAAGAAGCCGTTTTGGCAAATTTTTACTGCAGGAAAAATTGCCAATTCCTGCCGATAGGTGGGTACCGTTCGAAAGAAAAATCTTTTCAATATTAAATTTTGTTATGCTTCAGCCGGCGATTGAACCCAAGACCTAGATATCAGAAGGCCAATGCACTAACCACTGAGCTACGACACCCAATGGCATCGAATGGATACAATTGGATAAAAACCAAGCCTGCCCCCTATACAAAAGTATGCTTCAAATTAATGTTTTTAGACGATGAGCACGAAAATATCAAATTATCAAAGTGAAATCAAGTTCATAATATTATTTTAATCAATTCATAGACGATCTTGAAAATGCACAGAATCGGACGAAAACCACGCGTACAAAAAATTCGTTACAAAAGAATGGATGAATTCCACTTTGTACGACAGCTTGAAATCCGATACTTATGATTATATTTACTATTTTATCGATAAGTTTGAAAATAGACGTAATCGGACAATATATTTCTTAATTTCTATAGAGTTATTGCACAACTCCACATTGCTTTTGGGATCCGATTGATTAGAGTAGTCCCTTTCAATAAATTTTGGATTGCTGAATCTGAAGTTGAATTTCTGCTACAATCCTAGAAATCTTAAAAAGCAACAATAAAAAATGTTTATTATTTATTTTTAGTACATCCAAATTTACCACATTCCCGCAGTTACATACCGCTTGCTTCGGAACAAACTTCAACATATTGGAATGCCAAAGCTCAACAAATAGTAGCGGCAAAATTACGCCAATCTGCCAAATTGAATACAAATCGTGCAAAGAATCTAATATTATTTTTAGGTGATGGCATGTCAGTGCATACGATAACAGCAGCACGCACCCTGCTCGGTGATAGCTCCGAGCAATTGTCATTTGAAAAATTCGCATATACAGGTCTAGCAAAAACCTATGCAATAGATAAGCGTGTACCCGACTCTGCTGCAACATCGACGGCTTATTTGAGCGGAGTGAAGGGTAATTACGGGACAATAGGTGTGAATGCCCAAGTCGAACGCTACAATTGCTGGAGTGGTCTCAATACGAGTACACACACAGAGAGTATAGCCAAATGGGCACAAGATTCTGGTAAATGGACTGGTCTGGTGACAACAGCACGTGTAACGCATGCTTCACCGGCTGGTTTATATGCGCACACAGCAAATCGTGGCTGGGAATATGATGCGGCCATCGAAGAGGATTTCTGTAGCGCTGCGTGGCAAAATGTCGATATCGCTAGACAACTTATCGAATGGCCGGTCGGACGTAATCTGCGTGTAATTTTGGGCGGTGGACGTCGAAATTTCCGCGATAAACATATGAACGATGAAGAAGGTGAACCGGGAAAACGTACGGATAAACGAGATTTGATCAAGGAGTGGTTAAGCGACAAGCGATCACAAGGTGCCTCAGCAAAATATGTTTGGTCCAAGCGCGGTTTAAATGAGATCGATTTTAAGCGTACTGAATATCTTTTGGGTTTATTCAGTCCATCGCATTGTCCATATCATGGCGACTTGGCAAGACAGCATCGAACCAATAGCGATCCCAGTTTAAGTGAAATGACCGAAGCTGCTTTGAGGTTGCTTCAGCAAAGCGACCAGGGCTATTTTCTCTTTGTGGAAGGAGCCAAAATCGATATGGCACATCATGATACTAGAGCTCGCAAATCACTAGAGGATACACAAGAACTGGCACGAGCTGTTGATCTGGCTCGTCGTCTAACCAATGAATCGGATACACTGATTGTGGTTACTGCAGATCATTCACATACAATGACCATAAATGGTTATGCTGTAAGTCTAAATTGTCCGATTCTTTTCTGGCATTATATTTATAACAAACTATGAATTTATGTTGCAGTATCGTCGCGAGGATATCTTTGGTTTGGCGCCAACAAATGCTGCCGATAAATTACCATACACCATACTTTCCTATGCCAATGGTCCGGGCTATTCAAAAACCTATTCCTCGAAGACGGGTCGTCGTGATTTAAACGATGCTGATCTGAACAATCCGAAACACAAGTACATGGCTACTGTACCATTGGACGCAGAGACACATGGCGGTGATGATGTTGCGATCTTTGCGTCCGGTCCATTTGAGCATTATTTCAGTGGCAACTATGAACAAACCCATATACCAGCATTGATGGCACATGCGGCCAATATTGGACCATTTGCAAGGCAACGTCTACAAGGATGATGTATGTGGAGACAATGCTTAGGAATGTATATACACAATGGATTGCTTAATTTCATTTAGTACCCAAAAAATAAATATAGAAAGTTTTATTAATAAACTTTCAATTGCTTGTCATACACTTGAACAACAGAGCACATGCTTAAAGCATCGAAGTTGTCATTGATGAGATTAAATGGGGAATATTTCAACCAAATGTCAACATTTACATGGACATGAGATTGTGTAAGCAATTTTCTTCGTTTTTCATTTTAGCCAGGACAAACGTAAATGGTGGTAAGCCATCTCAATGTGATTGGTTATTAAGTGTCTTTTCGATATGATCCCTTTTGCATCATTTGAAGAAATTTCAAGTGTTAACTTTAGATCTCACTTAAATACTTGCGTTTCCTTCCTTCTCCACCTCCACCTGCTAAGATATTTCAAACCTTTTCCCTTTTTTTTTCATTCATATGCAAAATGCTTATTTTGAAGCGTCCTTCTCTCAACTGTGTATTGCAGCACATACATTTTATCATTCTGCTGTCTTTCCTCTCATCCATTGATTAAACATTTCCTCGACCGCAAAATTTAATTTATCTTTCGAACAACATCAGCCGGAATTGTGTATCAGCTTTTGGGTGCTTACCTACAAATAGTTTGAGTTGGAGATAATGTTAGCTTGCTACTTCATTTCACACGCCAAAATAAACCAAATCGAATGACAAAACGTGAAAATGCCTCCCTATATGTAGAGTTGAGCCGGTAGTACATGGTCGACATTTGTTTAGGTGGCTGCTGTGTGCTGTAGCAATGGGTGATAGAATTTGGAAAACCCTTGTCAAAAATATTTGCACGTTTCGCTGATAAAAGTGGTTAGATGTTTGTTGTTGTTGTTGTTGTAATAGTTGTTGTTGTAGTTGTTGTTGCTACACTGATGTTCCCTATTGTTATGATTATTGATGTTATTGTTGCTGTAGTTCATGGCGTTTATTTTTATTTTGTTGTTGTTTACCCTCTCAAAGGATGACATCTGCGTATGACACTTACTTAAGCAAAACATGAAAAAAGACACGTGGGTGATGTATGTATAGAAGCGTATAAAGGAGGGTGTTTTTTAGGCTATCCATGTTTCGAATCGAAATAAAATATTAACTCAAGAAAATTTTCCAAATGACTTAAATTCTGAATTCACTTGGTGGGTATTTGAATTCCACTGAGGCTGAGTTTTCAAGAGCCAAATTAGAAGAAAGTAGTGAAAAATAATTGCGTCAAAACGCAATTAATATGCTGTTATTTAGTACATAGTGAAATGTTCCGAGAGATGTTTTAATTTTATTCGGGCAATATTTCGTTGGTACAAAATATAGAGAATTTCCACATCGATTCTCAGATATTGGTTTTCAAATGATAATGAAATGAGAATAAAAACTTGGATCTTTAATTATTTCAATATTCTTAAAACGAAACAGACCTATGGGTGCAATCCTTAGAATCCGCAATATCGTCCCAAATCCGTCTTTTGGATTCAAATCCTGCACGAGTTGGACCTAATAAGAATGTAGGTCCAAATTTTTAAACAAAATTTCCCTTGAGACAAGAATGACTTTGATTATCATATGAAAATAGACTTTTTGATTTTTAAAGCTTATGGGAAAGTAAAATGTTATTCCAAAAAAAAACACCCTACATGCAGATAGCAGCATAAATGCCTCTCTGTTCATTTTCATGTTTTCATGTTGTTGTTGTTTATGTTGTTTTACTTTGACAATATTATCCATTTTGGCTTTTGAATTTTCATATGAGCTTGTTTTTGTGCACTGACTTAAGTGTACTTTCGCATATTTTATGTACGTGTTAATATACATACAGGGTAAGTCAGCTAATGAAGACATCAATAGATTTTTGGATATTTTATTGAGTTAGGTTGAGCTTAGAAATGCATGAATGAGATGGGATTAATTTAAACCCTTCAATTTTTTAATCCAATTGACTTGAATTGGTAATGTCGTTTACTTATTGTTTAAGACACCCTTTACGTATAACTCGTATATACAAGTATTAATGGCTATACATGTACATACATATAAGTACGAGTATGCTGGTGGAGCTTAAATGCTCTTATTGTTTGATTATGGATTACCAACACCTTCATTATATGCATGTATATGTCTTGTATACTTATATGTATACTTTCAGGCGTATGTATGTATGTACACTAGATACACATATGTGCTTACATAAATACATATATTTCCGTCCCTACATGTTCATTGCTGTGTTCAATAGAAAAAAAGAATATTGAAAATGCGTGAGTAAATAAATGAATGAATAAATGAATGAACTTTATGCTCATTCATACCTTCGTACATACGAGTATCATTCGAATTTTGTAGCATGAACCTTTTGAGCTATGTGGGTGAGCTATGTGAAGCGTGTATATTGCTAGCTAAATAAAGCATAATCATTGTTGTTGTTTTGAAAAAGCACTTTAAAAAAAAATTTTTTTTTTCTGATATTCTATAACTGATTGCACATGTTCATATTGTATGTATATTAAGGTGGCCATTATTAACAAAATGTTTAAATACATAGGCTAAATATGCTCGATAGAAAGTTTTATTTTGATTGATGAAATTTTCTATGCTCTAATGTTAAAAAATTGTGTTTTGCTTTATAATTTCTGTTATGATTTCTATTTAACCATAATATCTCACCTCTAGAGGATGTCCTCTAACATTCTCCTCACATCTTACGTTATTTGGCAATTTTTCGGTGTTTTTTGGTGTTCATTTTGAATGGACTAAAATATTTAAAAATTTTTGTGTCTTCAACATTTTTGCGGAACACTCTTATCCTTTAAAATCCCCTTCAAAATTTATGTTTTTCAAAAGTACGATCGCAGCTCTCTATCGGTGCCTCTAGAGAGGTAAAATATGGATAATGGATGGAGAGAGAGAAGGTAAATATGTTTGGAAAAATATTAAATTTATATTGGTGATGCTCACATTTTACCTTTCTAGAAGCGAATCTTGGACAGTTATGGGATTATTTGCCAATTTCCGCGTAGTTTTTGTTCATTTTGTATAACCCCAAGGCAATTGCGTTAGAAAGAAAATAGACTGATTAAAATTCAAGAAATATATAAATTCCCATCTTCCTCTGAGTACTGTATTAAGAAATGGACACGTTGTAGACTCAGTACTCGAAAAATTCAACCAGCTGCTCTCATTACCTCTCAGCTCAGCCACCTGCACAAAGGTATGCAAGCAATCAAACTATAGTGCATACACACCAGCCGACATTGAATTGCTAGTAAGACAGAAAAGAAGACTCCGAAGACAATGGCAAGAATTCAGATCACCGAATCTGAAAACACAGCTACAGCACTGCACTCGAAAGTTAAAACAAGCCTTAAAAAATAAAAACAACAAAGAGTTAGAAGAGCACATAGCGAAATTAACACCTGGTGAAGCGTCAGACTTCTCTTTGTGGAAATCAGCAAAAAACTCAAATCGGCCAATTCTTACTGATTCCCCCATCCGTTTGAGTGACGGTAATTGGGCTAGAAGCAACTGTGAGAAGGGTTTGGCTTTTGCAAACCACCTAAAAAGTGTGTTTACACCCAATCCACCCTCTTCACAGTCATCATTACCAAAATTAACTTCTCAACCTTGCTCAATAACGCTTAAAATTAAAAAAAAAGGACATATTCAAAGCAATTTATAAAGATTTAAACCAAAAAAAATCACCTGGTCCAGATAAAATTACCGGTAAAATGATAAAAGAGCTACGTCCGGCTTCAGTAATTCATCTGATGCACATTTTCAATGCTATCCTTCGTATTAAACACTATCCCAAATGCTAGAAAACTTCAAAAATTATTATGATAGCAAAACCAGGAAAAGACCCTACAAAAGTTGCATCGTACAGACCTATCAGCCTCCTGCCTCTACTCTCTAAAGTATTCGAAAAGGTACTTGTCATGAATATAACTCCATTTATTAATCTCAACCAACTGATTCCTCAACATCAGTTTGGATTTAGAAAACAGCACGGCACAATAGAACAAGTCCACCGCATTGTAACTCTGATAAGGAACACTTTTGAAGAAAAAAAGTATTGCTCAGCTATCTTTCTTGATATCACTCAAGCTTTCGATAAAGTATGGCACGGTGGCCTTATTTACAAACTCAAACAATATTTTGCCTATGCCTATGCACGAATGAGAGCTGCAGCCATATTTTTCAAAAATATAAATTTTGAAGGAGAACTTCCTAAGGGGTAAAGATAAAGGAGAAGAATGTTTAAAAAAAATATTGAAAATACAAACATTTTTTAAATATTTTACTGCTCTAGGGACATTAGTGAAGTATTGGAAGCAAGGCATTTTTTATAGAAAAACTCAATTTTCAAGGGATCACCTTGAAATAGTGTAAGTAGGTGGTAGGTGTTTTTGAGTGAATTTTGGACAGAAAAAAATTAATGTAAATTAGCCTTACATTTGCAACTTCTACATGCAAGTTATAATTCTTCATATTGTTGTTTTTTTTTTTTTTTCAAAATTACAAAACTAATTATTTTGTATTTTTCTTATCAAATTAAATATTTTTATCTTATGGGAGCTGAGAAAAAAAGTAAGTTTCTTAATAATGGCTACCCTAATGTATATATATGCTCGTATATACCATACTCTTTGATTTGATATTATACTGCGTGACTGCGTGACATGTTCGGAAATCAGTTTGAACAATTGAAAATACGATTATGAGGTTATATGATATAAATATATGAATTTGTATGTAAGTACGAAACTGCCAAAATTGTTGCTACCATCTGTTGTATGAAGAGTGGTATATATACATTATTTTTAGATACTAAAAGTTAATTCATAAAATTTTTTTTGCTTTGTTCTTCGACATTTTTGTATTTCTTTCGAAAGTATTCCTTTAGAGCTATCTATGCTGTAGAAATAATAGAGAAATTGAAATGCAGAATTCAATAGGTTATTATTCAGATAAGATAAGACTACCAGAAATCGCTTATCGATCATCCCAAAACCTTCGACGATCACCGATCACCTTCTTAAATGATGTTTCATTAAACTTTTCCTGGTGCTTTATTTGCAGAGTTTTCAAAAAAAAAAGTAAGAAAAAATTTAATTTTATTATGTCTCATTTATTTTTAATGTCAGTACTTGATTTTTTCAATAAATTGATCAATACCGGTAAAAAAAACCATTCTACAAAATTTATTTTACTTTGTAAACGATAATTTATTGAGTTTGTATATCACTTTCAACTGGTGAATTCAGATAACTGAATTTAAATAAAATGATTCTGAACTTAATGTCAAAATAGCTTGCTTTTTATCATTTTTCAAATCCAATATTTTTACAATACAAAACCATTCCTACTCATTTAACCCACTGTACGATATAGTTGATTTAGTATCACATCAAACAAATAATAAATGTTTTTATACTCGTATTATTTGATTTAATTTCATTCTCTCTCGTACTCTTACTCTACTTGTTTACATTGTAGACATATAGCAGTATATGGTTACCTGATAAATAACTATCTCAATTCATTCATTCATTCAATTCATTCGTTCATTCAGACAGTCATTTACTCACCACGCCAATCAACAATCCAATTCAATTGATTTTTATTTCATATTATTTGTGATTTACTATTTGATTATACGTGCAAGTATATAAATATGTAGGTACATCATTATAAGCACCTATGTATACATACTGCTATTCACTTTTATATTTTATATATGAGGTTGTTGATTTTATTGCTGCTATCAAGTATTTGCCATTTGTTTACATATATCCCAAAGGATAGTTGCATTTCAACTTCAATAGACTTTATTATTACAACTGAGTATGTATAAGTGTCGATATAATTGTGTTTGGAGATAGTACATAACTGTGTATATTCAATAAATTAACTATATACATATTTGCGATTATGCAAAACAAGTTTATAAGTAGGCGAAAGTACTAAGCATACGTATATATAAGGTGTAGTAAAAAGAAATCTATTATTTTTCCAATAGATGGCTTTAGTAATCTGTATCTCGCGTTGTATAAGTGCGATCCGGTTACGCTAGAAAGATAGGATTTCGTACTAAATAAACTTCTTAGGCAGTTTTGTGATTGCTTGACTCAGAATTCTTTGAGCACCCATCAAAGATGGACACCAGTAAAGAGAAAATATGCCATATTTTAGAGTTTTTCTTCGATAAAGGCGAAAATGCAAGCCAGACGGCTGAAAATGTGAATATTGTTTATGGTCCTGATACTGTAACAGCGAATCACGTACAATTTTGGTTTCGTTGATTCCGTTCCGGTAATCTTGATGTCAAACATGCAAGGCCAATTGTCGAAAATTTCGATATAATAACGGAAATCGTCTAGTCTGACCGTCATGTAAGCACTGTTTCTATTGACCAGAAGCTAAACATTGCACAAAAACCTGTTTGGAATCATATAAATAAGGCTGGATACAAATAGAAGCTCGATGTATGGGTGCCACACGAGTTAATGCAAAAAAAAAAACCTCATGGACCGAATTACCATCTGTGAATCTCTGCTGAATCGCAACAAAATCGATCCGTTTCTTAAGCGGATGGTTACTGGTGATGAAAATTGGGTCACTTATGACAACGTCAAGCGAAAACGGTCGTGGTCGAATCGCGGTGAGCTGGCGCAAACGGTGGCCAAGCCAGGATTGAAGGTCTGGAAGGTTTTGCTATGTGTTTGGTGGGATTGGCAGGCAATCATCTACTATGAGATGCTCCCCTACGGCCAAACTCTGAATTCGGACCTGTACTGTCAACAATTGGACCGTCTGAAGGAAGCAATAGCCCAGAAGCGGCCAGCTTTGGCCAATAGGAGATGAATTGTGTTCCATTAGGACAACGCCAGGCCACACACATCGATAGTGACTCCCCAGAAGCTCCAGGAGCTTGGTTGGGAGGTTCTTATGCATCCACCTTATAGTCCGGGCCTGGCACCAAGTGATTACTACCTGTTCCTGTCTATGGGGCGAATGATTTTGCTGGTGAAAAATTCGCCTCAAGAGAAGCTTGAGAAAATCGACTGTCCCAGTTTTTTGCCAATAGGGACGAGGGTTTATATGAGAGTGGCATTATGAAATTATTTTCAAAATGGCAACAAGTTATCGAACATTGTTTTTCTATCAGAACTCGACTAAAGAGTGGAGATGTTGGGATAGGGATCTGTTATTCATCTCTAGAGGCGGTCGCTTGGCATCTGTGGTATTATTTGCCGACTTTCATGTGGAGCAAAGTAGTCGGTCATACATTTTTCCCATCTAGAGGCAAATCATGAGCAGCTCTGAGATTATTTGCCGATTTGTCTCGCATTTGTTGCAACTTTGATCTCGAGACGGCACCATTTTGGAAATTTATTTTGTCTCACGCATTTTTTTCATTTAATCAACATATATTTAATAAATGCATATTATTATTTTTTAATTAATTAAATAATTAGTCGGTATAGTAAAATGCTTCATGTGTAAAGCATTACCATCTATGTGTAGTTACTTGAACTAATTTTTATTTTTGTGTTAGCGATATTTCTGTTTCTGTATTTGTCATATTCGTATGAACACAAATGAATCTACATATATATTGTATATATTCATATTGTAGGTAAATCCTTTTGTGTTTAGGCGTTTGAGAAAATTTTTTTTTTTACTTACCTCGTTCATACTTTCAATATAAACATTTTTACATCACCCTCTATCGTGATATTCTTGTGCATTAACAGAACAAAATTCCGTTGAGTTCATTTATCCTTTTACCATGTGCTCGTAGTAGGCACATACATACGATTGCTTTGAGCCTTTTAATTGGCATTTTTAACCGTGAATTTGTTTTTGAAGAAAAACTTGGTTTTATATATGTACATACGTGATTTAGTGATTTATCATACAAAAGAAAAAGGTAGCGGAGAGAAGTAAAAGTAAAAGAAAATAAAAGTACATTTTTTGCACAAAGTGATAAAGGTGGGAAAGTTGCTATTCAAATACTCACAGTAGTAGTATCATGTATAAATGTGAATGTGAGCGAAACAATGCAGAGAATAAACAAGGAATAAACAAGCTGCTTTAATTGTGAAAAGAAGAAAGAGTATAAGAAGTATTGCGTCACTCATTAAATATTTACGAGTACATTTTTTGTTATCTACTCGTTTCTTTTGACAATTTCTCCTTTGGCATCTTTGTTGCAATTGCACCATCAGTGGCGGCATGTCCATTTGATGTTGACAGTATAATGCATATTGTATATTAAATGTAAATACGTAACGAGTACATAAACGCCTACATATATTGCATGGAGTATAGTACTTTTATTCTTGTAACCTTTTGTAAATATCAAGAGCGATATTATCCCATTTGAGGCGTAGATGATTATGAGGCGTGCCAGATTATTACAATAAAAAATCCATGAAAGAAAAAAATAGCAGATTTGTTCACAAAAACTATTAAAATATGCAAGATTTGTTCCAAAAACTATTAAAATATGCTTGAAAATGACCAGAAATTATACATTCGCAACGTCCGTGTAATTGAATTTGTATGCAAGCGAAATTCATAGAATGGATCATATCAAAATTTTGTTGCATTTTTAACTGACACACTCTAAATTAGCGTCAACTTTAAATTCAGAAATACCTACAACCTGACAATATTATTGTCCACTTTCAAAGAGTTTATTTTTTCTCTAGTTTATTCTGACTAGAATTAAGAAAACAAGCCAGACTATAAACTGTTCCTGGTTTCAGCAATATAATTTACCTAAAGTGAAATGCAGCACCAATCCTGGTCATATATATACGAGGGCGGTCCCAGAACTACCCGACCTAACAAAGGAAACAACAAATTTGGGACAAATTTTCTATATTTCTCAACGTAATCTCCTTTTTGCTCTATACACTTTTCCCAGCGATATTCTATAGCTTCGATACCTTGTCTATAGTTAGAACTGTCTAGCTCATTAAAATAGCCATCTACCGCAGACTCCATCTCTTCATTGTTTACAAATCTTCTACCACGAAGAAATTTTTTCAAATTTGAAAATATAAAATAATCCGAAGGAGCTAAATGTATCCCAAAAAACCGATGTCATAACCTTGCCTGCAGATGGAACTGTCTTCGCCTCCTTTGGACACGATTCTCCCCTTTCAGTCCACTGTTTTGACTGCACCTTTGTCTCAGGTATGAAGTGGTGGACCCATGTCTCACCCATGGTTACGAATCGACTCAAAAACTCGGCTTTATTACTATGAAACATCGCCAAACGCTCTATAGAAACATCTTCACGACGTTGTTTTTGTTCTGTTGTGAGCAAACGTGGCACCCATCTTGCACACAGCTTTTTCACCGGTCAATATACGATGTATAGCACTTTTTGAAATTTTCACCTAGCTTACGCACCTCCAGCCGGTAATCATCCAATACCATTTTGTGGACGTTCTTAACCGTTTCTGGAGTGGCCACCTCAATTGGTCGACCACTACGGTGTTCGTCTTGGCAGCTCGTACGACCTCGTTTAAACTCTGCCACCCAATATTTTATGGTTGTAAACGAAGAAGCAGACTCCCCCAGAATAGAATCTAGTTCGGCTTTAATAATCGTTGGACTGAGACCTTTCAAATGAATGTATTGAATTACATAACGGTGACCAATTTTTTCCATGTTTACAAATTCACTGAGGTCGTTAACTTTCGATGGCTCCAAAAAAAAAAAAAAAAACAAAAATACTAAACAACATGGCGCCTTGAAACTTAAAACATATGTTTTATAAGGTTGCCACTTTTCACCAAAGTAATTTTTTTCAAACTACTGCTGCCGCCATCTATATGTCAGTTCGGGTAGTTCTGGGACCGTCCTCGTATGTACTTTTTTCATATTTATCGTTATTTAAAAGACATACTGGGTAAGTAAATGTAATATTATCATGTGCTATGCAGAATTCCGAGCAACATTCCAACATATAATGCAGTAATTCTTGGTGTCGGCTTATCAAACAAAGATCCCATACAGCATATAAAATTATTCTCGGGGAGTCGTGGTGTGTACGTACGATGACGTTGAAGTGAAAAATACATAATTACATACGCACTTATGTAAAGTGATGTACCAAGGATACATTTGTTTCAATGTATATTTTGTTGCTTTGTTGCATTTAAAACAGATACAAATATTCAGCTGCGATGTCAACTTTATCTACTTAACCTTAGCTTGGTTACAATTCTAATAAACATAAATTATTATTCTACCACAACGATTACATAAGAATCATATGTAATGGAATCATATTAAATTATTGTTGTTCTTGTTGTTGTTGTTCGATGCGTTATATCAATACATTTGGATTTGAGTATTGCTTATGCATTATGTATTAATCGTGGATATTATAATGCTGCACGAATAAACTTTTTGTTATAACTGCACGAACGACTGGTTTTCGAAAAAAGCTAAGCAATCAAAATTACAAGTTCGAATCTAGCATCATTCTATCTTCGTTCTATTCAATCATAAGAAGACAGTATTTGATACTATTCGGTGTTCGAGAACATGAGAAAATATTCAAAAATTAACAAATACATCGCATATTCGTAAAATATAACGTAAAATATGACGTATAGATTAATTAAAATGTGTTTCTAATTCCCATTATAGTGGTGTTTTGCATAAAAGCGATCCATTCGAAGAAATTTCGCATATTCGAACTCAGGTATTCGTATACTTTGGCTTTGGTTGACATTGATTCCACGAATATGCCAGATTTTGTCACTCAAAGACAATCTCTTTATTAATCAGTTCGATACATACAGATAAAGTAACGGAATGTGAAGATAGACCGGACAAGCGAAAAGACCTACTCGTGCTGTACTTGAGTTGGTATATATGATATATATTTCATATAAAATCCTTTGATATTCCATCGAAACAATAAATATATGTAGGAAGTACAATTTTTCTTTTGAATTTCCACAAATGCCGCCAAAAGGTGCTTTTATAATAAATATTCACCTTTACATGATTCGTTTTGGGAATAGAAAACATATGTAAACTCTTTAGATTTACATAAAAAGCATAAGCTTCGCTGATATTCTCTTCAAAATGCGTTGAACTCAATTATGAACGAATATAGAAAAAGAGTTATGACTTTGAGCATTTTTTGGATGTTGTTTTTATTTTATTTTGGAAAAGGGTGGATGGAGTGTGTGTATGTGTACTTTGTTGACAAAGGAACTAATGGTGAAATGACTCACACACACAACAAAAACTGCAACAACAACAAAACTGGAAGTAGTTTTAGCAAAGCAAGTTTGTCTGACACTAAAAGTTTTTGCAAATGCAAACGAGTCGAGAGGATAGACTTAACCAATATTTTTGTTTTGGAATCAGGCAGTAATATGTTTGAAGAAGTCAGCGTTTTAACTGGAAATAGCCTTCGCAGTAAGCAAGCATAATTATATTCAATAATATTGAAGCGATTATATGAAGAGATTGGAAGTAACTACTCCAGCAAAATAGACGTTTTGTTCGGAACCATGTGGTGGTATTCGAGGGAAAAAAAAATTTTGTGTCCAGTGGAAAGACAAAATGTTTGACATCAGAATCCATTAACAACATGGGACATTTTAGATAGGTTAGGTTTAAAGGGCGTGTGTGAACATATATTCACACTTCCACTCGGACCATTGTTATTGCTCATTTTGATTGCCTTGATTGCCGGAGGAGGCAAACCCTTCCAGAGTAACCAGTGTTCATGTATCATGCTTTTTGAACCATTTGGTTCTCCATATGAAGTTAAGAAGCTCTTTTAAGTACACTTTCGCAAGTTCTTCCAGTTCTGTGACGAAACGAGACCCCTGTCTGTAGTCCTAGACAGAGACATAGATAGTGGTTTATTGATTCTTCTTCCTCTTCATCTCGGCAAAACCTACATAGTCCATTTGTCGGTATACGCCAACGTTGAAACATTCGCGCGTTGGATGCTCAGTGAGCACCCTGGTAAAAATTCTATTTGCAAGCTTCGCTAAGGACAGAATTACTATCGTCCTTCTCATGTCAAGCCTAAGACATATCATCTTGAAAACCTCACAATCCTCTCGGCTAGTCCACAAGCTGTTCGCCTTCTTAATAACTATTTCTTCTATACACCTAAACAGTTCGCAAAGCGGAATTTGTACTGAGTCGTCGGCCTCATTGGCGTCCGTGCTGGATCCCCTCCTGGCAATTTCGTCTGCTAGTTCGTTCCCTTCAATATCATTATGTCCAGGGTACCAGCAAAGAGAGACCCTGTGGTTTCCTATGTCACATAATGAAGCTCGCCATTTCAGCACGATTTTCGACTTGACTTGCCTTCAGTGCCGCTTGACTATCTTGTATTAGTTTAGCTGCCTTCTCAATTGCGTATATTTCTGCCTGAAGGACACTGCAAGCGTCAGGGAGTCAAAATGACATCCGACAGTGCAGATTTTCTGAAAAAAATCCCGCTTCCGTCCTTCTGTCCATCTTCGAGCCGTCTGTGTAAATGACGCATTCAGACGCATTTTGGCTCCCAGTTTTTCCTTTTCGGATAGAAGATAGGAATCCTTGTATTAAAGTCCAAAACTGGTGTCATGTAGTCTGTGGGTGCATTAAGAACCCCCTCCATTACACAGTCCCTCCCCTTGAATTCATTTAGAATCTTATTGTGTCTATGGCTGGTCGATTTCCACATTTTGGTCTCTCTTAATCAGAGAGACTTCAATATCCAACAATCTCGCTTTGACAAAATAAATCTGGCACATTTGAAGTACAAATTCTTTGAAGAATATTAATTAGTATTATGTATTTGATTTCAAAAGACTAAAAAATTTCACATTTTGGGCTATATTTTATAATTGCCGTTCTGTTACAAAGTTATTTGAAATTTTTTTTTAATAAGAACTTTCATTGCACAGTAAACCAATGCGTCTTTGAACTTAAATATAAGAAAAACGATGAGAAGAAGGAAGAATTTCAAAGTAAACAGTGCAGCGACAAGACCCTTACTACATAATCATTGTCATACTAACTTCACTTTGTACTTGGTAGAGATAAATAATAAAAAAAAACTAAACGGAAATACTTTCACTGTGACTGCCTAAAACTATGTTGTAAAATAATGAAAAAATGAGTGCTTTCAAAATTTCATCAGCTCAAAGTAAAGCATGATAGAATGACAACACACTTTAACTACCTTAAAAGATTTAAGTATAGTGATATAAGCTTGTGATGTGATTTAAATAAAAAAAATACAATATTAACAACAACAAGAACGACAATAAATGTATATAACAACAATAACAACAAGAAGAAAATAAATATGCAACAGCACTTTCTCTATACAAGCATGCATGTATGTAAATATTATGGTGTATATATGTATTTTCCGGTAATGCAGTAAAGTGCAACAGAACAATCGCTAACCCTAAAAGTATGCAATGGTAAAGTGCATTTTGTAGTGGTGCACGATCAAAGCAAATTTACCGCTGCTATTGTAGTTCATATTGTGTTTATTGTGTGTGTATGTGTGTGTGTGTGTGTGTGTGTGTATATATTTGTGACATGTTGATATTGCTAATTAAAAAGAATATTCTAAATCAAAGAGATAAGATGCTACTGTGAGTGTTTTTTTTTAAATTTTTTTCTTTTTATTTTCTTATAACACAAAAAAGAAGCCAATTTATAAATAAACACACAAAAGCACGCACAAATATACTAACTTCTGCGGTTTGTTGCACACCCTCATCATTGAAGGAGTAGAACAATTGAAAATAAATTTTTTTCAAAGTTATTATTGTAATCTACACTCAACGGTTCAAGAAGAAGTGGCAATTGTTAGAGTTTAGAATTAAGTGGTGGACAGATGTGGATGTGGCAGCTATTGGTATGGCAGATATTCATTTTACAGATATTTGTATTTTAAAGCGGACTTAGAAGAGTCTATTATTTCTCATTCTCATAGAGTTGTAATATTAGAATTGACAAAAAACTACAAAATTAGAAGTTTCGTGATGATCGATGAAATTTTAGCATTCACTCAAGAGTTCTAAAGTTTGAAAAAGTATTGATGAAATTTTAGAACTTGCCCAAGAGCCGTAAAGTGTGAGAAGCAGTGATTTTTCGGCATATTTCTTATTGTTGAACAATAAAACCATCTAAATCCTCTCGATAGATTAAATGTATGACCGACCCCAATAGATTTTCTCTTCGCAATATTTTACCAAAACACCCTTGTCACCTATCTGCAACTCTTGGAAGGGTTACCCTAAAAATTTGAGGTTTTTATAAAATAGGAATAGCTTATAGAGTGATCAAATATATGAACTGTCCCGATTGATTTTCGCTCCTTAACATTTTTCCAAAACATATTTTTATAAAACAATATTTTTATAAACTAAGGGGCAATATTTTTTTTCAAAACATAATCACCCCATAGTTACATCCCTTAAGGATGGTTCACCTACGAAAATAATGGTTTTTATAAAATAGGTAGCAAAGGGAGCCGTGGAATCATTTACCGAAAAATGGAATGTATAACGGACTTCTATTTTTCTTCCCAAAATTTTTGCGAAACACCCTCTATCTCTATTCCTTTGGGTGGCTCCCTTTTTCAATTGATATTGTTTTATTAAATACACTCCGAACACTCAGCGGGTGGTCTAAGAAGCTTCAAATTTATGAATATTTTCCTTTTTTCATCATAATATTATCTCCAAATTTACTCACCCTTCTTTCTGCCCATACAAAAAGAGCTTAAAAATACCTATAAATCGATGAATTCTATGATGGATGGAAATCCGACTACCAGTACCAGACCTTTCAGGTATTTATCTGGAACTGCCTTATTTCGTATCTCAAAACCTGAAGGAGGTTCCTCACGAATCGCATATAAAAGAGTGAAATATATCTCCGACCTCTATTAGCTTTACCTGTAAACACTTTTTCTCAAACATATGTACTTACCCTCAATATCCACTTCATAAGGCGGTTGCCATAGAAAATGAGCACAAAAACATGTGAAAACTGACAAATAACCGTATAGCTATTCAGGAATTCCTCTAGGAGGGTGAAATGTAGGCGAAACAACTCCGACACCCATTAATTTTACCTTTAAAATATTTTTCTCCAACATATTTACCTTGAATCTGGACCTTGTCGTGAACCTTGAATCCCAATATGAACACAAAAACATCTGTGAATCAGTAAATATCCTCATAACTGACAACTAATTGCCACAAGAGAAATCAGATGTAAGGCCGACCACCATTGGTTTCTCTTTCGCAACATTTCTATCGGTTAATAAGATTGTTTTTTTACCATCCAATGCTTCAGTATGGGGTTGGGAGTGATCGATTGAAAATCCTGCCTAACTCGTGTACAAAAATATATATTCGAATTAATGTTTTTCGATTTTTTATAGGGTTCATAAGATTTTGTTTTTTTGCCAGTACAAAGCCTGATCCCTAACAAGCTTTTTCGGTCAGTGCTGTTGTTAACTTCTTTACTTGAACTTCATTATATTTAGCTGCTACTTCTCCCGAAATAATTTTAAAAATTTTAGGCACTAATTGTCACAAGCCACTGAGAGTCGAGATAATCGCTGAAGAGTTCGGAGAGAGAGAGAGAGAGAGAGAGAGAGAGTGAGGTTGTATGACAAGCAATACACCTAAAATGCTACTGTTACCGTTACCTCAACCTGATTTATTCTGAATCGTCATCATCATCATCATCATCATCATCATCATCATCATCATCATTTTCATCATCATCGCCATAATTTTCTTCATTACCATCATCATTTTCATCATTACCATCATCACCATCATCATCATCATCATCGTGAGTTTTCTTTTATCCTTTGTCCTTTACGCTGTTACGAGTGTTTTGCAACTGATTGCAATTGCCGATGTAAATGCAGAAGCCTATCCATATGCATATGCGTTGAAACGCATTTATAAAATATTGTAGGCTCCACGAATCGCTCTTCATTTTCATGGACAACAATAACAACATCAACTCATTCACTTTGTTTTTTACGTAGGTACTGCAATTTCATTCTTAAATGACTCCTATCAACGGAATATGATTGTACGATTGTACGTACATACATTTTGCGATATATGAGTGTAAGGAGTTTCAGTTGAGTTGATTTTATTTGTACTGAAATCACATTTAAGTATTTTTTCTTTGCAATTTTTCCACTTTTTTTTTTTTCATCATTTTCACTCACCCTCTATTTTGAATGCATCCTTTTTTGCAATTTTCAACTTAGTAGAGTCTTATTGTTGTTGCTGCTGCTACTGTTATACTGAGTTTATATACTAAATATGGTCATGATGTGAGATGTGAGAGTGAAAAATGAGAGATAGAAAGTCATTCAATAATGCATAAATTTTATCACCACCAATATCACCGCCCACACGACAGTGATGAAGATGATGTGAATTAAGTGAAGCAACATTGGCAGTGGTAATGGCAACGGTGATTGCGGCCTATTTGACTATACGTTGAATGCAGTTGAATCAAAGACTACTACTACTACTCCATTTTATATAATATATACATTATATATACAAGAGATACATCTATGTATATCCCTCTCTCTCCATAGGCACACGGACGCACACACACACACATAGATTCACAACAAACAGCCACTTGTAAGCATATCCCTATTTTTCTTTGATCTTTCTCTCTTATGAATACAGTTTTATTGCTGCGGTTTTCATTTGTTGATGCTACCACACTGTCATGCATGCGCATGCATATGTACATAATAATGTTACTACTCGTATGTACCGTTAAGTGAAAGGGAATTTTTTCATACATCTTCGCCTATGTGCATATTGCGCTTGCACTTGAAGTTGCAACAACAACAACAAAATGTTGTTAGAAAAATATAAACTGAATGCATCGTAATGTACGTAAAAGGTAGAAAAATTATTATGAATGAAGAAACGAAAAAAAAAACAACATTTTTTAATTAAATTTTCTATGATGTTCAAATGATTGAAATGTTACTTTTGCCTATATTTATGTAATTTGGATAATACTTTTATTAATTATCAGAATATGCAGAGAAAGAACGGAACAATCAAATGAATTTTCACTGAACGTAAAATGTAGCATAATAGGAAATTTACACTACATAATTCCTAAATGCTTTATACATGGATATGTACTAAAGGTGTATGACTTTCCAACGTAAGATATGATAAAAAATAGTAAAAATCAATCGATGCTTGTTCGAATAAATCGTAACTATTTGAAACGATCTTGCTGAATTTTTTAAATCGGCCCGTTCGAGTAGCTTGCTACCCAAACGAGTGCTCTTATAGTCGTGCTAGCAGTAATTCGCTCGGAGGCTGTAAGTAGTTCTTGATTTAAACGAGGTTGTCTGTATTCGATCGCTCGCTTAAGGTAGTCGCCTGCGAGCTCTCAGCTCTGAACAGCAGCCAACCGCCACCCCTTTGGTTGTTCCTATAACAGCGGATCTACAAGACGACTGATACATTAGGTGCGACCAGATGACATTGGTCAATCCTATAAATCCTCATTATATAAGTAAGGTTAGTTAGGGTTAGGTATTCCATTAAGGCATAGAGTAAGAAATTGAATTTGTTTTCTTGAATTGTAAAAAAAGGAAAATAAAAATAAATCAAAGTAGTAATAGTTCCATCAGTACCGAGCCGAACATTTTTCTAGTGTCGGTGAATTGATTGCCAATAGGCGATCGTGCGGAGTTCGGTACTCCTCCTACAACAAGAGTTTTTACGCCGCCCTCTTGTTTAACCGTGGCTGACTGAGTAATACCCCAGCTGGGAAGCAAAAGGCACGCGTTACAATCTTTGGTTTCAATTCAGTGATTTTTAAATTATGTTTGCTACTTTTGACAAAATGAGTACTCTATTTCTCACAGATTCTATCAAATTGATAGATATATTAGAAAGTCTGAACATACGTGTACTATCGAATCCATGATGAACTAGCATCAAATATGATGAATTAGAATCGAAATCCAACAAGAGAATAAACGATGTCATTTCATTAAATGAACAATCATCACAAGTAAGTATGCACTCGTCTTAAATAGTTTCAAGCGTTTCTTTCCTTCATTAAATGATACATTTCCTATTTAGTGTTAAATTCAACACTCAATTGAATAAAATAATATGTCATTTATCATTTAAATGCTATGAAATTCGTATGAAATTTGACCATCATAAAAGCCATCATAAGAGCATTCGCGATTTAAATTCAGATTAACGTATTACAAAGTCAACAATTTTCCAAACGACTCGCATATGTAGGCTCCATATATTTCGTGGGAGGGATTGCAAAGCGTAAAACTGTTAACTGTGTGTGATTCTATGAAATTTTGAAACACTTGAAAATGTCAAAGTCATTAAACAAATAAGTGTGTACACAAGCAAGGGAATCCAGTAATGAAGGAAATTGCATAAAATTCATTGGACAATAGATTGACTCATCCGACCAACCAACCAACGGACTTTTAAATGTCAAAACTAATACAAAAATATAGTGACAATGATGGCGTTGACAATTTAAGTGATTTCAAGTATATCATCAGACGCCATCATTTCAACAAGAGTGTTATATTTGTCGCACAATCAGTGAAACAAAAACAAACAAAAAAACAGCACTAAAATTAATGCTGCATGCAACTATAATAATACTTGTAATAAAAAAAAACCTATATGTAAACATCAAATAATAACAATCAGCTGTCTGCCGTTTTGTTGTTATTATTATGTATTACTCATGAACAAATTTGCTGTTTTGATTGAAAACACTCGAGTCGAAATCAATTGCTGCTGGTTGCATTTATTCTTGGTTACTTGTGTCATTCCTGCTGTTTTTTTTTTTTTTTGTACACTCATCCAGGGAGGTCATATCAAGGGCGCTTATATGTTAATTATCTATGTGATGATAAGCATATATATTCATTTACTAAATATATTTATGTATGAATACATGACGCCAGCATATTCATCAGGGGGTAAATTTCATAGAGAGCATCTGGAAGTCATATGGTGCGAATATTTGAAAAAAAAAATAAATAAATAAATAAAAAATATAATCACCAGCGAAAACATTTAAAATAACTAAAAATTGAGTACAAAAGCAAATTATATTTGCTGATGTTTTTGGTGAACAAATTTAATGGCTATATAATTATTAACCCATTTTCAGCCATTGTGCGATAATTTAATATTATACAAAATTAGAAGAAGTACTCTGATTTCCAAAAAAAAAAAAAAATCATCGAGCAATGTATAAGACAAGAATGAATGGTTTGATTTGCATTCAATTTTATTTGTTACTCACAATTTTGATTGAAAGTCCATGATTTTGAAATGAACGTGATTTCAGGTGACTGGAAGTGATAAATAGTGAGTGGATATTTACGATTATATTTACTGTAAGCATGATTGCATACCTTTAGGGTGAACAGAATGTCCAATAAGTAGGAATTTCAATGTCAACAATAGTCATCATCTTAAATTTATAATCGGTTTTTTAACAGATTTTTGTATGTCAAACAAATCGATTCTAACTTTAAGATGATTCTAACATTGACTAACTGAAGTTGAACGGAAGTTGAACACAAATGGTTGGGGTCTTCGCTAAAGTGTTGTGATGGTGTACTATGGAGAAGCCTTGTGGAGGCCCTATGCTCCAATTTGGAGTAAAAAGGAGACAAAAAAGAAATTGACTAACATATAACTACGAACCATTAGCTTAAATTTGTAATTTTAAAAAATATTAATTTAAAAACAATGCAAAATGTTTAGCTCTAGAAATTTGGAATTTTAGAAATATTTAAATTACTAAATTACATTTATTATATACAAAACTGAAACCTTTTTTCAAGATTTTATGCCTGTTCTTTAATCGGGGTATTTCCTTTTTGTAAAAAAATGGTCAAAATCTTGAAATTTTTCGTCAATTTATTAAAAAAACATTTTTTCACAAATCTAAACTACTAAATGTGTTAAATTTTGTATATCATTGTGAGTTCATGTTTGTTTTGATTTACTAATTTATTCATTTCACACTCATGTTACCAATAAGCATCATTCGAGTGCACTTTGATTCGGTGATAATTTCAGTAATACCACCCATTGCAAATTAATTGCATGGTATAATAATTTTTCAAGTATCTACTAAGTATGTGTATACAACGAGGCGAAAAATCAACAATAATAATACAATATTTACCGCCATAGTTTATCCCATTAGCACACTACTCACATATATCGTACTATGCACACATGGTGTGTATATTGTTTACAAAAGGATCATAAAATAGCATGAAATCATTTTAAAACAATAATAACAATAATTGGGTATATACAACTACAGTAAAATATTGTATATTGGTATAAGCAAATAATTTCTGCCATTAAAGTGAAACAAACCATAATAGCACTAGATCACATACAGCTACTTACAACTAATTAGAATTGAATGATGAAGTGTAAACGGATTGTGTAAATTGCAATGAAAACAAATTTCCACACTGCAGGTGTGCTAAATTCTTATGAACATTTTTTTCAATTTATTTATTAAATAAATAAAATGTTTAATAATTCGTTTAGAGATTATGTACAAATTTAGATTGTTTAAATTCTTAAAATTTTAGTTTTTTAAATTCAAAACCATTTAATTATAAGTGGGAATAATTTTGCGGTGTATGATAAACAAATTATGGACCCTTGAAATTATTTATTCAATTAAAAGTTTGAAAATATGAATAAATAAAAAATGTTAAGAAAAATGCCCACAAATAATTGATAATAATACTTTAAATGTCAATTGAATGATCAAAGCAACAATATAAAGTCATATAAGGAGTAGAGTCAGATATAAAGGGCAATATAAACGAATTTGTTCTTTATTCAACAAATACTAGCATATAAGTATTATATGATATTCATTGCATACTTTTAAGTGCCTTAATAAAAACGTACTCGTGCATTTGCCTGAAAAAATATAAATAAATCAAAAATTATTTTTCAATTGATTGCTCTGTTATTATTAAGGATTTTTATTGATATTATCCAAAGCGCATAAGCTATAAATCAATATGATCAGGATATTGTAAAATGTTGCAGGAAACGCTATGGTTGTATTGTACGCGTGATGTGAAATGCATATTTCTACGAATACATTGGGTCCCTTTCTAAAAACAATTATTTAAAAAATTTAGTTTTTAAGTATGAGGAGTAAAAAGTTAAAAGAAAAATGGTGAAAATTTGCTTTAAAAGAAGCTTGAAAAAATCGACTGTATCATTTTTTTAAAAATAGCGGCGAGGGTTTCTATGAGAGAGACATAATGGAATTAATTGCAAAATGGCAACAAAATATCAAAGAAAATGGTGCATATTTGACCTAATTTAGATCATTCTAACTATGCAAAATAATGTCTTAAATTTTATACAGAAATAATATACACTCGTATAAGGGAAAAATACAATTTTATTAAAACAAATATATATTATTTCATCTCGATTATAATAATATAATTATAATTAATACTTTAATAGTTTCAATTTCAAACTTGCTCCCTGAAACGGTCGCCATTAACTTGTACTAAATATATGGCCTTAAATATTGTCGCCCTTAATACGAACTATGGCCTTAAAACGATCGAAAAACGTATTTAGAAAAGTCCGTCATCAATTTTCAGTATGGTCATCCTTAACGCAAACTATGTATATGACCTTAAAAATCGCCCTTAATACCAACTATGGTCTTAAAACGGTCGAAAAACGCATCAGCTGCTCTCCTGGCAATTCACAATTTGCGGCAAAATAAATAAATGTATGTGATCATTTCATCACTTTAGTCTCTATTTTTTTTTTTTTGTCTAGTGTAAGTTTTCACCCACCGAGGACCTGCGAACTAACAAACTGGGTGCACTTACCTATAAAAATGGATTATTATAAATTGCATTCCATTTTTGCATTTTCCTCCATACTGCAAAAACTTCACTTTTACAATATTTACATTCTTCACAATCATCAATTCACCACTAAATTCTACCTTGTGCCTCTTCTTCATCTTGCTTCTATTATTCTACACCTCTTTCTTCTTGTTCTTCTGGCACTACTCCTTCAAACACAAGTATTGATAACATATTGCATAACATACAATTTTAAAATACAACAATAACAAAAACAATAACAGCTTGCACACCCGCAATCTGAAGCCACGATGGGAACAGCATCAACATATCAAGAAACTGTTTGTCTGTCTCTAATATTATGCATATCATCAATATAACATTAGAATAATAACAATAACAACAACAACAGCGACAACAACAACAACAATGAAATCATAAACAATTTTTGGAGCGCATTTTAAGAAGATGGCAATCTTCTTCTTATCATTCTCCTTCACAGCAGCATATCATGACAAGAGCGCGCAAAGCAAAGTAACGATGAGTTAGTTGTAAGCAAGCAGCAACATGTGTTGTTCTATTGCGTCTTTAATTTTAATTTTGATTTTAATTTCTGTTGAAATATTTACATAATCACTGGTGATGGTAGTATACGATATAATACATATATGCATGTAGTTTCACTCATACACTTACACACATCCATATCCATGTAGTACCTAGAATAAATAAGGAAGTTGCGTGGCAAGCAACTGCAACAACAACATCAGCAATGCTACATACAAATATGCTCAGCATTACCACCAACAACGAGTACAGTATAGTATAATAACAACATCAACAATAAGGAGCAACAGCAACCATCCAATATGTGGCTTAATACAATGCATGACGATGTATATAGACACATATAGATGTGTGTCTGTATGTAGATATTTATGTATGTGTGTGTGTGTGTGTGTGTGTATAAGTGCGTTAGCATATTTATTAAAGTTTAATGTAAATATTTATGAAGAACAGCACCAACACCAGCAACAACACGTCACACAGTGGGTGTTAGATGGTGCTTTTGGTATCAAATTTATTTTGGTCTTATAGTTATGTTTTAAATATCGTGATAATAATAATAATGTGATACGTGTTTCAAGTTCAATGGCAATCACATTTTCCCCATTTCGTAATCGAACCAAGGAACAGTTGAGGTAGCGGACCTCCCGTGGCGAATCGAAGTCAAAGATGGTGGGTCTATCAGCCAACAAAGTCATGGCGAATGCGAGTTTTTTGGGACATCGATTATATTAAAAAAAAGTAAAATGGTCGCCGGCGCATATTTTGCACAACTCTTGAATCGATTCGGCTTCAAATGGAGGCTTTTTCTCTTCTCTTCTTGAATCATCATATTCTCCAGACTTAGCCCCTTCAACAATTTTTGGTTTCCACTCATAAAAAAATGCTTCGGCGGTCGGATCTGAGTTGAATGAAAAAGTCATCGATAATACAAACGTTGATTTTAATGACCTTTGAAAGTCATAAAGTCATCAAAACGTTGGAGAAACAAATTTGCATTTACATAAAAGGTGATTATGATGGAAGCTAAAACTTTTTTTCCGCAGAATCGGGTGTTCTTTATTAAAATTTTCAGAAACTTATTGGAAATTCGTATTTTGAAATAGGCACTTTTAAAGAAAATTCTTCATATTTAAGCTAATTTTATTTTCATTCATGCTTTAACATATATTTCTATGTCGAATACCAATCCGTGTTAAGAAACTTGAAAAATTGTTTTGAATTTCTTGCCACAAAACAACATCTAGCAGCCCACTGTACGTCGATAAAGCAATTTATGAAGTTTCACATATGTGTATTGTGGAAAGGGATCCCTTTTCTTGTTGCCATTTTCCACATCTATTTACTTTATTTAAATTTGCTCAAATTTCATTATTTTTATACACATGCATATATATAGCTCTGTGTATATATGTGTGTGTGTGTGGCTTATAATTATTATATTTAAGACGCATTAACGTTTAAATAACCATCTAACTTATTTCAATAAGCCATCTTATATGCACACATGTATAATACATAAGTATGCTGCTGCTGCTTTCTGTATATTAAATTAAGTTTTATATGTAAATAATATCCTTCCCAGACATTAGCTTAGTATTGTATGCATCATCATAGCCATCATCATAATTTTTTTTTCCATAAATAAATGATAAGCAAATTGTTTGTTTAAAACTCAGTAGGAAGTTGATGTACATGCGTGTTTAATAATATTTTCATACTTCATATCAGTTTTGTGTCTCACCGAACACGATTATGTAGATATATGTGAAAAATAAAAATTATACTTCCTGCACGTTATTTACTTAGCTCAAAGAAAAACGTGTATCTCTGATACTGCATACTCAGTATGCAGTTAAGTTTATATATTTTCCTTAATAGAATAGCAATTGGTTGAGAAATATGAAAAATCGTACCACTATTATTCTATCTAAATCGAAATATCCTTGATTTTTTCAGCTAAAAAAAATCAATTAAGTTTATGGACAAATTATTTTGTAGATGGACCCTTCAAAAAAAAATAATAATAAATGCCAGTAGTATCCATTGCGTGTCATCTGTGACATACAGGGTGGCTGATGAAAGCTGCTACTAAAAGAAAATGTAATAAAAATTTTTCCTATGTAACATGGCTGTTCCATTTTTTCTTTATTTAATAGACACATCTTTAAATTTAACGATAATGAAACAAGATTTTGGATTGTGCGCCGCTATCACGCGTTGGAGTCCGTAGTTTCCGTCGAAGTAAATATAGGCGCACGTTTGGCGGCACTCCTCTTAGCAGGTGGACTATAATGAGGCTCGTGAATAATTTTGCCAAGCGATTGTCCCATTCGCAAGAAGACCTTATCATCGCGAAGCCTCAGCTCGGACACAGGAAACAATAGCTGCTGTAGCTGCTACCATACAAGCCAATCCTACAGTTTCGACAAGGAGCTTACCTGCTCAAATGAATCAGCAGACAGTCACTGCAGTGAATTGTCGAATAAAACACAACTATTTATTTATTTAGTTTTGGTAATTTTTATATAAAAAAATTCATGAACTATAGGGACAGAATATTCAAAATTTTTCTCTGGACTTCAATGTTTAAATTTAAAAGAAAAATTACAACTCTGTAACAACTACATATATTGTTATTTAAAAAAATTATAAGTAGAATTATATAATATTTCTTTAAATAATATAGTACATTTAGCGAATTAAGAAAATGTTTGGTCCTAATTTCGTCCACTTACTTAGAAAATATAAATGTT
Source organism: Megamerina dolium (assembly GCA_963854835.1). Lineage (NCBI taxonomy): Eukaryota > Metazoa > Arthropoda > Insecta > Diptera > Megamerinidae > Megamerina > Megamerina dolium. Next base: position 5,192,149 of record OY978528.1, read on the forward strand.
TACAATTTCTATGACTTCAAAGTAATCTGAGGCTCCACAAGAACTCATTAAGAAGTATACTTCCTTTTTCATTTATTTATTTTTTTTATTTTTTTTGTGCTTCTGAGCCTCAAGCTTCGCCACAACAATCCAATCTACAATATACTCGTATATAAGCACATACAATACATGCATCAAAAATGAAACGAAATATCACCACTATCAGTGGTACTTATTATTGCCACCATAATAAAATAACTTCAATGCCGGCCGGTATAAATTAAATTTACATTTCTCTATTATCCTTTTAGAACATTGTTGTTGCATTTATGGGCAGATTGTGTAGTTTATCCATAAAATCCTTTTCGGTGTTGTTGTTTTCAGTACTGATGCAAATATCATGCGCGTTGGAAGAGAAGAAAAAAATACAGAGAAAGGGAGAGAAAAAAATAAAACGAAAGTGAAAGAAAGTAGTGAGAGCATATATCTAAATAAATAATTTTAGAGAGCGAGCGAAGAGAGAGAGAGAATAATATAGCACAAAGGATACATAAGCTCCTCTATGTATGAAAGCTATTTTAGCATAGCTTAAAAATAACTGTGTATGGATATGGTGGTTGTTTGATAATACATTGCTAATGAGGTTTTTGACTTCTTTTTTTTTACTTCATTATCATAAAAATGCTGCCAAGTTTTGTCCACTGAATATTCAATAGAATATTCATGTTCTAATTTTACTTATTGTTATATAAGCAATAAAATTTCATTTTTATAATTAATTGAAGTTTTGCTTAATTTCAATTCCTTTAATATTAAAAAAAATTTATATTTAATTTAATCATCGTTCAAATAGATTAAATTCTCTTGTAAGAACATGGCAGCATTGTTAATGCATATACTAAATATTTGACAGCTTCAATTGTAAGAGAAAATGTTAAATTTGCTATGTTGCGCAGAGAAAGCAAAAATTTTTTCAAAACCTTAATACACAAGGAGAGCATAATACAAGAGAGTGCTGGGTTTTGCAATAGAGAGAATTACTCTTGTCACATACATACATATGTATGTAATTTTTCATAATAGTATGAACACAATCAGGAGAGTAAGCGTTGATGCATTGAAGACCAATGATGTTAAGAATTATTAAAAATAAAATTGTTATTCAGAGAATGAGTCAAGTTTCATTTACAGAAAATTTCATAAAAATTGAAATTCGTAAAATTCACTATAATTCTATCTTCAAATGTACTTTCTACTGTTGGTTGTTCTTGGCTTTTGTTAACGAATTCAAATTACTTCTATATATAAAAATATTACTTTAGGGATGAGGAAAAGAAAGTCGATTTGCCCCTTAATTTCTTTTGTATGTTAAGGTACACACCTTTGGTATATGTAGAAATTAATCTGGCATTGTTGAGCTACAAATCTTATAAAATAACGGGTAACAGCTTTAGAAATACCAGTCGTCTTACTAAAAAGGAAGTCAAACTACTCATTTGGCTCCCATAATCTGGTTTATGACAAAAGTATAAAGTTGACATAAACAATTATTTCAGATTTTGAGAGAAGTGGCTACACATTTACTAATATACGAAGTGTCATGTTGGAACGGCACAACTGGAGTTACGCAATATCATGCTTCAAAGTCGAAAATTTATTCTATGGTGGATTTTTTAAGTCTAAAGCCACACTGATAAGATACTGATAAGGTTATTGAGTAGAGGCTTCAATCTTTCATGTATCATGTGTTATAGTGCGTATCGTATTATCATATTTGAGCATGTGATGCTAAAAAGACTTATTCCATGTTAAAAAAAAAAAAAATAAATATGTGGCACTTAAAGCCCCAAAGGGCTCATTGGCCGAGCTTCTCTTCTATTACTGTTGTGCGTCTTAAATTTTGGACAGTAGAATGGACCTACTTATTTTAGCCGGTTCCGAACGGCAGAACACTTGTGACATCACTTTTTCTGAGCTTTGTCACAGAGTTCTTTTTAGAAGCTTATTCCATGTTAGTTGGTGCAAATTGTGGGCTCCAAGGTATTTAGAACGAATCACAGATTATTAAGATTAATCATGGGGCATGTAATGATCAAATTTAATTTTATTTCTGAGTTTAGTTTCCATATGTAATATGATTGATACGCTTGTAGCTGAAATTGTGATCCCACGAGTCACGAAAAACAAGTTGTGTCCAAATGCCAATTTATTCCAATACCAATTATCACATTTATAGGTACATAAGTTTTAACAAGCGCACTCTATGTATGCGCTGCGAATATAATACGAAAGAGATATAGAGCAAAATCACTGAGCATAAATTGTTGAAAGAGTTTTTGCAAATGCCTGAGAGCAACTCTTTTTGATTGGAAATGAACAAAAGTATCTTCTCTTCATAAAGATGGTTGGAAAACTACAAAATATAAAAAAGCTACTCTAACATTGGGTGTTGGTGGTGGATAGCTGGCTGAATGGATGGTTGGATATATGTATGTATACTTGACGTATTGTAGATGTCTTCTTGGTGAAAAACAACCCCACAAAAAAGCATAAAAGTTCCATTCAATCGTCTGATTGTCAGTTAAACAGTGGATCTAACCGGGAAAACTACTAAAATACGGAATAATCGACGAAAATACGGTAATAACAAACAGGCGCTGTGCTGTGTATACGCGCAAAATACTTGTGTATAATTTTGCAATAAAATAACAACACATACATACGTATATATACAATACATACAATGACATTACGCTGCTACTAACAACTACAGCACCATTAAGGTATTTTAGCATATTTTTTTCTGTTTGTTTGGTTTTTCTTGTTAATCGTCTGGCTGATTGTGAGTATAATAAATCAGTCTATGGATAAGAACGGCGATTGTGCGGCAACATATTAAAAAATTGTGTGCGAGTGTGAGTTGTGTGACTATGTGCTACCCTGTATGCTGTAGCTACTTCGATAATAGAGAATAAATACTCTTAATATTTAAGTATGCTGAGTTAGAAGTGAATAAAAATATTAATTGTTGTTGTTCCTCCTTTGGCTATTCGTCGGTTTGCTCAGTGGATGGTATTATTGCAATGTGTCGCTCTCATTGCAATTGAAGAATAACAATTGTAATTAATAAATCAACACAAAAATTACAAATATTCAAATTCTATTGTCGCATCACTATAAAAATGCAATTCTTTAATCAATTTGCAAACATTTGTCAACAAACAACCGGCAATAATGGTCGAGAATAAAATAAATCAATAAAATATGGCCAAGAGTAAAATGTGATAGTAGTGAATCAATGAAAAACGAACAACATAATCGACAGCATTAATAAAAAAAAAGTGAGTGAAAAGAGAGCGAAGAAAAGAGAATACAAAAAAAAAAAACAATAAATTGTAATATAAAGATTTTTACTTGTGTTTAAAGCCAAAAATAAATTTTTTTTATGAAACAAATTGCCGGTTCAAAAGAAAAGTGCAAAAAATTAGCTTCAAAACACTAGAAATATATAAATTCTCTCTCTGATTTATAGTTTAGTACATACACATTGAGCAATATCACGAAGAACAATACGAGTAAGCACAGTAAATAAATAAGGAAATAAACAAAAGAATACAATGAAATAACGAGTAGCCACTACTAATTGCATTGTTTTGTTCTTGCAGTATTTATTTACTCTCAGTAAAGTCAATGCAATAAGTAAAGCAGAAATATACACAAAATAAAGAAAAGAAAAAAAATAATAAACAAAAATTCAATAAGAGAATTAAGAAGAAGTAGCGACAAACAAATGAAATTTTAACGTGTCTCTTCGACGAGAGACTCAACAACGAGACAACGTCATCGACTACGATGACGGTGACGAGTGCCTCCGAAGTTTAGTGTGTGTATGGATTTTGTCTGTTTTATTTTTTGTTGTTGTAGTTCTTTTTAGTTTATTTAGTTTCGCATTTGTGTCTATCGTTCTATTATGTTTCTATAAAATTTTTGCCTCAAGCTCTGCTTTACCACATCTCTACTCTCAGCAGCAGCAGTAGTAGTAGTTATGTTCGATCGACCTAAACGGTTGGATTTCGCTTGTCTTTGTTTTTGTTCCCCCTTTCTTTTATTTTTTTTCTGTTATGCTTTGCCTTATTTTGAGCTTGTGCACGAGTGTGCATTTTACTTACAGCAGACAACAGTGAGCAACAAAAATTGTACAATTCTCATGTGATTCAAATTCAAATGGGTGGGAGAGGGTGGAAATAAAATACAGAAAATAAAGCACATTGAATCATTGAATCGTAGAATAAAAGAAAACCAAGACTAAAAATACTCATTAGGTGTCGGAATGATTATTTGCTGTATTTATCACCAACAGGCCATAATATCACTGAGTGAATACATTGAGTGAGTTCATGAATGCTTGCAAATTGAGTGCAAATTGTGTATACCAGCATGCGTAGGTATGTATATGTGATGTGGTATCGATGCTATGACAACTAACCAGACAGCGTCAACGTTGTCGTCGACACTGACACTGTCACAGTCATGCAATGAGCCGGCAGATAACGCAGTTGCACTGACATTGTGTGCATATATGTATGTACATATGTATCACCTTCAGCTTCAGCAGTAGCAGCAACAGCATATAAAACAAAGTAAATAAAGCAAAAATAAAAGAAAAGCGTACGTGTAGAAAAGATATGCATTTGTACATATGACTACTCGACGACTCATTCATACATACATATTCGTACGTATGTGAATGTACATATGTGAATGTAAGTACATTCTTGTACAGACGAAAAACGACAGTATAAGAATTGTAAAGAAAATTGCAATATAATTGACATCAAGTTTTGTTATGAACTTGTAGATTGTATACATACTATATGTAAATTGTAAAGAGCTTGAAATTTGAAAAGTTTTTACACCTAGTCTACAAAGTCGGCTGTTTCTTTTCTGATAACATTTATCAGAAATCATTGAAAATCTATCTTTTAGATAGAACATTTATGGTTAAACAAAGTTAGTACATAACTCTAACACATAGATAATGGTTGTGGTCCAGCAAGAAAGCATCTCGAGTCCTTTTTTTTTACCTAATCGACACCTCAGATCTATCAACAAATGGCAACCTTTTCACTTCAACATTTGCAGACGAGACAGCAATCTTGAGTATCGATGATAATTCCAGTAAAGCGACAGGAAAAAATACTAAGTCCCTTGAAAAGTGTACAACACTGGCTAGGACATGACACATTAGAATCAATAAATCAAAATGCTTCCATATGACTTTTAATTCAAATCGAAAAACATGCCATCAACAAATTACCCGTCAAAATTTAAAACAAAAAAACAAAGTTACATGTCTAGGCTTTCATCTTGATAGAAGACTCACCTGGACCTGAAACTAAGCAGCCGCATTCTAAATTGAAAACAGCCAAATCTCATTGGTTAATTGGAAAGGCATCTAAATTGTCAATAATAAAATGTTAATTTTGAAATCCACTATTCAAACAATTTAAAACTACGGTATACAACTTTGGGGCAACGCTTCAAACTCTATTATTGACTCTAGTGTTCAGCCTAGTAATCTTAGAATTACTTGCAGAACTATACATAAGGACCTACATTTTTTTCAAGCTCTTTAAATTTATTCAAATCCTGTCTTTACTTGTATTCCACTCTTCAATTAACAATTTAACAGGGAAATTTCCATCCACAGCAATGATTTCATGCGCATTTCCGATTAATTCGCCATGGTTTTAGTTTTTTGTACACCCAAAACTTTAATCGTCTTCCAAGACTTCATGATTATCTTTAAATCGTTTATGCCACACAAAAATTATTTCTGTCAACAGCATAAATCTGTTGTAGTTTTAAAAATGTTGAAGCATAACCAATTTAATATCGAAAAGAGTTTTCTCTCGAAAGTTACCCACCTATCGGCAAGCAATTGGCAATTCTTCCGGTAGTAACAATTTGTCATGAAAAGCTTCTGAAAGAACTCTGCGACAAAGCTCAGAAAAAGTAATGTCGCAAGAGTTCTGCCGTTCGGAACCGGAAAATTTTTTTTTTTTTTATAAGACATTCTCTCCCAAGGCCAACTGGCCTCATGTTTCCAGATTTACTTGCCGAAATGTTAGTCGTATAGAATAGGAATTCTCAAATTCCTTGGTATTCTCAACCTAAATATGCTTTCATTTTCGCTTAAATTTAAAAATTAATTTAAATCATTTCGACAATTTTAGGAAAATTGTAATTTTTCGCATATTCATACTTGAATTTCAATTCAATCATTGCCAACATATGGTAACACAACCCCCATTTTTTGTAAATGTAGCACTAATTAAGTTTGTCTGCTGTTTTCTACTCGTCTCATTTTCTATGAACGGTACAGCAACAGCAACAGCAACAGCAATGGCTTTAAGGGTGATACGTACTCTTGTTGCTGATGCAGACATGCTACTCATGATGAGTTGAGTTGCATTTGCTGTTACCCACTCTTGCCACAACATACCGCAAAAGGCACTTACGATCATCATCATTATCATCATCATCATCATCATTGCCATCATTATAAATATAGTAAATATTCGTCTTCGAATATATTCTCATACTTATGCGATAGTGGCACTTCATCACCAACCATTGCAACTGATTCATTCTTTTGTGCATTATTCTCGTTTGGGGAAAACGATAAAGTTTTCCGTGTATTTATTTACTCAACATATATTTACAAACTGTCACCGAAAAGTTATTTGCCGCATCGTTTTTTTTTTTTTTTTGATTTTTTTGCTTCCATTAAAAAAACAGCAGCAGTAAAGATACTTTACTACTATCTTTATAACATGCATACCTATAATTCCGACATATGTATCCTATTTATAGCGCATACATACATACATATATATGTCTCATATGTCTCTGACTTTCTTTCTTCATATGCATTCGTATATATGTACCTACATCCGAACGCATATAGATAGCAAGTGGGTATTTGTAAAAACATTTGTAAACGCACCTGAATTGTTGGCGATGGAACTTCTATCGATGCTGTTGTTGCTCAGGTTGTTGCTGTTGTTGTGAATATGATGGCTGCTTGGAGCTTATAGTATACATATGTACATACATATATGTACGTGCGCCATCATGTGTATCACACTTGTAAATCTTTTATCGAAATATAAACAAAAACATTTAAAGAGCGACGTGTGTCTATGACATAAAAAACAACAACAACAATAGTCATTGGCAAGATAAAACATGACAAAAATACCAAAAGTCTGGCTTTAGATAGTTCCAATAGGGTTAGATAGGATGGGTTTAGAGAATTTGTTGAGTGTATTTCTCAACCGTTTGCTTTGATTGTTTTTATGTTACACTTGTTTTTCTCTCCAACTAAAAACATCAAAGTTAGCATTTACACTTACAGGCGTACATTTGTATGTATTGTATGTATGGGTGTAATTCATGCCATTCATCAAAATATTGCTATCCTGCGCTGTGTGTGCTGTCTGAAGTGTGCTCAGGTGTTTGTGTTTAGAAAACAAAACAACAAGCACAACAACAACAAAAAGCACAAAATGTATACACAAACTTTTTTTTTTTAAAGGCATCATGTGTGTATATAGCATTTTATAAGTTTTTTGTTTTGTATTCTCTTGCCATATTAGTATACGTTAAATGAGAGTTTGTCAATTTGAGTTGTTTCCCTATAACTCTGAGTATATTTTGAGTTGTTTTACATATACTAATATAAATTTAATATAAATTTATATTTTTTCTATGCATTTTAGACTCGTATATTGTCACTTTTGGTCAATTCGCTTTTATAAATGATGTGTAGGTGACAACATATGAATCTGCTCAAGCAAGAGGATGATAATTTTGAGTTTATTATGTTGAAAAATAAACTATATCTATGTATTCTTTTAATTTTTAATTTATTTTAATTAATTTAATTTTATTTAAACCAGTCATTTGTTACCTCTTTTCAACTTTTTACATGAGTCCAAAATATATATGAGTGATTGAGTATATTTAAATATGAAATTTGAGTTATTTTGTATGTAAAAATTATACAATTTTTCCCATTTTTAATTTACTAAAATTCAATATATATTTAAAGTAAAATTTTCAACAATTACTTCAACTATTTTTAATAATTATTCCTCAATTATAAAGTTAATAACAATGATGTGTGCAGTGTTGGCAGATTAATGAATTTTTCCAATAAAATAAAATATAAAATATTCCTATAAAAATATTTATAATTCATTAAAAATCAAAAAAAATTATAAAATCAATTTTTTTTTTGAAAATCAAGTATACGAAAAAGTGTTATTCGATAGTGTTTAAGAACGATCGGAAATATTTTCGCTGAAAGGAAAAAAAAACAACAAAAAAAAAAATAAAAAACAAATAGACTGGGTAAGTGTAGATTTATTTGCTATTAATAACTTCATTAACTATAAAAATTCTTCCCTCTAGAAAAATAAAATTTTTCCTCCATAATATTTTTTCAGAGCAATCTTATCCCTAATTTTCATTCCTTCGCAGGGCTGGCCTACAAAATGGACGTTGTTTTTAAATAAACTTCCATTAGTTTCAGTGCTTGAATCATACGTGATCATGAAAGTATTTCTATTCAGTATTAAAATGATTGAAAAGGTGAAAGAATTTATTTCTTTGTAATGTACTCATAGATAAACTGGCAAATATTTATCTTAATGATAGAATTGATAATATTAATTGGATATTAAAAACCAATAGGTTCCATTAAAATGTTGTCAATACACCAAGTTACTTAAAATTAATTTTTTTAATACACCTTCTCTAATAGCATCATTATAATGCTACTCGCGAACGTATGTACATAAGTACTCACCATGCAACATTTAGTAAAATAATGTAGCATAAGCATAGGCCAAATTTTAATCTTTATTTTAACTAATAACCATTATAGTTAAATATTATATGCATACATTGATCGTATATACGTATACGATACGAATAAATATCGAATAAAATGCTAAAATGCTATCGAATAAAATGCTATAAAATTCAAAACATTAGATTCAATGCGATATCCTGCGATAATAGTATGAGTACAAGTATGTATGCCTTGTTCTATTTCACAGAAAATTACCCAATATTATACTTGAGCTTGTGTACCAGTACATAACTGTATGAGTACGCTGTGAGTATGTATGATGGAGGATAACATTATTATTTATTTTATTAGCTTTTATAATACCTAAAATCTGCTTAAAACCATTTAAGATTAGTGATAGAAAATGTGATTTTCATTTTAATGGATAGTGATGATGTCCAACGTTGATGATGAAATTCAAAAGATAATATATAATTAAAATGATATTAATATTTGGTAGGCCGACTTAGGTTTTCAAGGTATAATATTCTCGGGAAAATAAGCAAGTTCGAACTATGCAACTTATTTGTTCAATTGTTAAGGTTTTTGATTATTACTGTATTCTAGTTATGAAAACTGGGTGCTTTGAGCATACTTTTCTTCTGAAAGAAAGGTTCTAAAGATTAAAACGGAGGTATTTCCAGAAATATTTTTTTTTCTTGCTAGATGAACCTTATGCCTGGAAAAATAAAATACAATGGGCCTAAAATTTCGTAAAGTAAACAAATTATCATTTTTCGTTCCGCCTACCCTTACATTGTGTGGGTTTATATTACTTTTTCTTCATCTTCTTCTTCTTCTCCATGCACCACACATCGCAAGGATAAAAACATTTTATCTTTATTATAATTTCCACTTCAATGTTGTTGTTAAGCCGCTATGACGATGTGAGTGAGTGACTTTGACGATTGTGATAGTAATGGTAGTGATGGTAGCGGTTATGGCGGTTGCGATGGTTTTGCCCTTTTGTTGTTTTGTTATATGTATATACACTGCTGTAGCTCTTCTGCCACTTGTCTTGAATTGTCAAAATTTTATATGAAAAATTGTACTTTTCTCTTGTTCTGTTTTTTAAGGGGTAGGTACTTTATTTTATAGCTTTTTCTTTTACATACCAACACTGCTGCTATAATACTCTCTCTCTCTCTCTCTCTCTCTCTCTTAGTTATTATACCACATACCTATTACATCATAAATTTAAGCAGATATATCTTTCGCATATTATATTAAGTACTTATGCTCAATATTCAAGGGCAATTTTTATATTTAATATATGTATATTGTTACCTACTCATGTATAAGTATTTATGTCGGTAATATGTGTATGCTGTGGTTTATTGTACATATTTTAATAGAATGTTTAAAAATAATGTGATTTTATATTTAAGTAATATCAACAGGCATGGCGTCCATTCCGTAGCAAAATATTATGAATTCGTTCGATCTAAAGCATACTTATAAAAGGCACTGTCTGATCAATTTGAGCTTCACGCCAATATCGTGAATTGCATTATTTAGAAGCTACTTTATGTTGGCCCCACTACCATTATCAGTGTAAAGCTTGGAAAAAAATAAAAATGAAATGCTTAAGAAAAAATAGTTGATGTTAAACAAAAATACTTACATCTCGAAAAGAATAAAAAAAAGGCTATGAAAAATCAACAAACTATGACTCTTTGACTTACAAGAATTTTTATATTTGCCATTAAAGAACCCCAGCAGGTTTTCGTTTTTGTAGTAAAGAGCCAATTGAACATCTGAAAAATTAGTTTTTAATTAATAATGAATTCTTGGTTAATATTATTATAATTTTCGTTATATTTCTCCATCGAAAAAAATTCTCCATCATATTTATCCTCTATAGTCAAGGGGGTCAAGAGTGAAATGAGTTGGTCATTCTTTTTGCAAAGAGCCAACAATTATAAGTAGAAGTAACATATTTGAATAATTGTATGTATATGTACATATTATTAATCAAAATTAGCATTTGAGTCGATTTAGCCATTGTCTATCTTTCTGGATTCTTATCTCGACCATCTTTTTGCATGAAAACAGCAGTAATCAAAAAGGGATCGAGCTGAAAATTCTCATGTAAGATTATTTTCATCAACGAACGAATTTATTCGCAAATGGGCGTAATCGGATGAAAACCACACCTACCTCCCATACAAAAATATGTTTTTGAGTGTATTTTTTCACACTTTGTGCACGAATCAATTAAGCTTTCGATCTGTAACTAGCTATGTAAAGTTTTACTTACCACAAAATTAATATATTAAAAAATGGGCGTAATCGGATGAAAACCACACCTACCTCCCATACAAAAATATGTTTTTGAGTGTATTTTTTCACACTTTGTGCACGAATCAATTAAGCTCTCGATCTGTAACTTACCATGTAAAGTTGTACTTACCACAAAATTGATATATTTAAAAATGGGCGTAATCGAATAAAAACCACGCCTACCTTCCATACAAAAGTATGTTGTTGAATTTGTGATTTCACACCTATCATACGAAAATATAAGGTTATCAAACTGAAATTTCGTGTAAATAATTATATTTATTAATTAACATATTTGAAAATAGGCTGAAATGGATAAAAACCAACTCTATCTCTCATATAAACGTATACCATAAGAACAGGTATTTTTGTAAAGTGTGATATTTATTCTTGTATGTAATAAATTTAGTTTATTTTATTCTCCAATTTATTTACATTTTTTTGGTGAATTTAATCAAACATATCAGCAGCATTATTACATGCATAAATTTCAGAAAGTTCGAGACTTTGGACATGGCCTAAAACTCTCAACAATCCCAACGAATGGAGACTGTATGACAATTACTGACAAATAAATTGATAAATTGCAAAATTCTTGTGAAATAATCTTATTGCTTGTCGACGTGAAAATAACTTACTCGTACTCTGAGTATCCTTTAACATGCTGCTTCATAGGCATTCTAACATATGAGTACAGACATACATATTTTTATAATATTATGAGTACATAAACATATAAATATACGAATGCAACACTTCACAGTCACCATTATTATCGAACAAACCACGTATGGCGAAACACCAAGACCCCCCAATGAGCAAAACAAAACAAAAAAAAAAAAAACAACACATGATTTTTCTTATAATCATATTTTCGTGCCACCCTTAATAACGCATAGCTGTAAGACAGCAGCGGGCTGAATTGACAAACGTTGGTTGATTGTGTAGCTGGCGCAAGGCAAGCAGGTTGGTTGACTGACAACGAAAAACCGGGTAAAAATGTTTGTGCTGCAAAATGACGCGGCATGAAGGATAGCTAAAGAAAGGAAATCACAAAAACAAACTCAGTCAATGACTCGCAATGCGTGCGTGTGGTGGTATGTAGAATTTTGTTTTTGTTTTTTATATTTTATAAGAACATACATATACACACACACGTATTCCTTTATGGTTTTTCTTCAATAAAAAATAGAAGATATTGCAAGAAATGTTTGCTAAAGGCTGTATAAGTTGATGTTGAGCAAGCCTTTTTAGGGTGGCATATATATACATACTCGTACCATATGTATATAGATGTATGTATGTGTATATCAATATGTGGCAACAATTTCATGTCAAATTTTTTACGAAATTTTTCTTGTTTGATTCGAATATCCTTTTTTTCGCCTACTACTCATTATTTTAGACTGATTTTAATGTTGGGAAATTTTTCTCATTGCTGATTTTTATTTTTTATTCTTATGTGCGAAAATCGAAAGCAACGCTTCATATGAATCTTAGTTTCTTGAGCTATTTTCACCCTTTTATTTTGCATTTAAAGTGTTATTAGTGTTTTCTCGTTTCATATAAATACATATACTTCTTAACGTCTTTGACTTTTTACGCGATTTTTAGTCTTTGAAGTACTCTGAGCAAGAAGAAGAAAAAATACTGAGTAATGAGGGCTGTTTGACGCGTTGCTATGTAATTTTTTTTTCAACATTGACTTTGACTTGTACCATACCTACATATATATAATATTAGCTGCAAATACATGCAAATAATAAAAGAGGTTCATTCACACATACATACATTTACACACTCGCACACTCATTCATTGATGGGTGACGGGCTGGCTCATTTATGTGAATAGAATTTGTTTGCAACCCACCATTGCCATATTGTGTTGGGTTCGACCATTTTTATTTTATTTTCCGTGCTCTCTTATTCTTCATGCTTATTATTGTTATCGTTCTTGTTGTTGTTGTGTAGTAGCACATTTACGTCATAATGGAATTTCCTGCCGTCGATGAATCTCATTTTGTTGCTCTTGGTGTTTCATTTTTATTTTATTTTTGCAATTAAGTTATTTTCCTCTTTTACTTTCTCTCTCTTCTTCATTGAGTTACACATGAATCGTGTGTGTGTGTGTGTGTGTGCGATTGAGTAGAAGACGACTGTTTTAGCATTCTCGAAAGAGAAAGGAAAGGAAAGAAAATAACATTATATTGTTCATTATTTTCTTCATTGATTTAATTCTTTTGTCGTTGTATATGATTTTTTTTTTCCACATTGTACTTTTTTCTATTTAACCGATTTCTTTTCTTATATTGCTTCTTGTATTCGTATTGGTAGTGTAGCATATAGATTTTTTTTTATAGGTAGTTTTGCTAATGTATACGTTCATTCTTTCCATCTATCACTTTCGTTTCATTTAATTTCATTTCATTTTGATTTTTATTACATTTTATATTGTATTGTGTAAGTCGATTTGATTTTCATTTTTTTTTTTCTGTTAGTTACTTGATGCCATTTTTTGTATCTTACTCAAGTGTGATAAGACGACATTTTTGTTTGATATTTTTAATTTCTGATATTTTATATAGGTATAACACTTTATTGAAATGTAATGTTTTAGATGTGATTATACATTTATTTCATTCAATTTAATTTCCATGTTAAAATATTAGTCTTACGTTTTTGCATTTAATATTTGCCATAAGAATCTATATTTTCAATTTAAATCACATTTCTTTTATAATTGAATTTTAGAGAAAATATTTTCTATAATCTAGCGTATTTTTTTTTTTTAGTAGGAACTGTAAGAAAAAGTTATAAAAGAAAGTTGTCAATTAATATGCGATTTTTGTATCATTTCGTTTTATAATTTATTACCGATTAACTTTATAACTTTATATTGTCACTTTCATAGAAGCATTGGCTCCTATTGGCGCAGACTTCACTATGCACAATATCATGTTGATGCCAATTTCTTAGCGCTAAGCTAATTTTTCATTTATAAAAATGCCACAAAACTCACCGAACAAGTACTCGTAGTCGTTATAGATGTGGTTTGGCATTGTCCTGATAGAAAACAATACTCTCCTGTTGAATAATTCTTTAGCTTCTGGTGAATAAAACGGTCCAAATGTTATCAAGAGGTCTAAATTTAGTGTTTCGAGGCTTGCATATGGCTGAAAGCCTCGAAATGGGCCTCGATAATGAGCCTATCTGTGCGATCTGTGTAAACACGAAATAAACAGCATGTAATTGATTGACTTTATCGAGAGGATATTCGGTAGCCATCTGACTTTCGCCTTTATCAAAGTAACATTTTTTACTATATCGAATTTTCTCCATATTTTATGCCTATAATTCACAATTGAATCGTCTCACAAAAATTCTGAATATTTTTCTAGTACAGAAAGTCACTTTTTCAATGAGTAGACGTTTGCATTTGTTTGAAAAATATATTACGATATATAAAGTTTAGTAAAAAGAAATCCATTATTTTTGCATTACATTTAAAATTTTATTTAGCATAGTTAGAATGATCCGATTTAGGTCAAATATGCACCGTTTTGCCATTTTGAAGGTAATTTCATAATGGCAATCTCATAGAAACCCTCGTTCCTATTGAAAAAAAGCTGGGACAGTCGATTTTCACAAGCTTTTTTCTTGAGGCGAAATTTTCACCAGCAAATTCATTCGCCATAGACAGGAACTGGTAGTAATCACTTGGTAACAGATCCGGACTATAAGGTGGATGCATAAGAATCTCCTAACCAAGCTCCCGGAGCTTCTGGCGAGTCACTATTGATGTGTGTGGCCTGGCGTTGTCCTGATGGAACACAATTCCTCTCCTATTGGCCAAAGCTGGTCGCTTCTGGGCGATTGCTTCCTTCAAGCGATCCAATTAATCACAGTACAGGTACGAATAAAGGTGCGATTCAGCAGCGATTCGCAGATGGAAATTCGGTCCATGAGGTTTTTTTTGCATTACTTCGTGTGGCACCCATACATCGAGCTTCTTTTTGTATCCAGCCTTATTTAAATGGTTCCAATATTTTTTTGTCCAATGTTTAGCTCCTGGGCAATAGAAACAATGCTTATATGAGGGTCAGACTCGACGATTTCCATTATTTTATCGATATTTTCGACAATTGGCCTTCCAGAGCGTAGTGAATCTTTGACATCAAAATTACCGGAACGGAACGGACCATAAACACTATTTACATTTTCAGCCGTCTGGCTTGCGTTTTCGTCTTTATCGAAGAAAAACTGTAAAATATGGTGTATTTTCTCTTTACTGGTGTCCATCTTTGACGCGTGGCCAAGCAATACTGTGTCAAGCAATCACAAAACTGCCTGAAAAGTTTATTTAGTACGTAATGCTGTCTTTCTAGTATAACCCGATCGCACTTATACAACGCGAAATATAGATTACTACAGCTATCTATTGGAAAAATAATGGATTTCTTTTTACTACACCTTATATATTGTATATAAATGCAGCCAAATAATGTATTTCTTTTTCCCCAACGCAGTAGTGTTATTCACCGACAAGTGAGCTTTCGGTAATTGCATCTTTTAAACGTTCACTCGAGTCTTAAGATAACAGCAACTGTGTCAATTAATCACCTCTTTCAACTATCAATTATTCCGGTTGCTACATAATTTATTGGACACCAGACGCCCTAAAATCGCAACTCGATCACTTCGTTTTCATGGCTTTTTGAGGTTTTTTTTTTAATAGAAAGCAAAAGGTCACCTTTCAAAATAAACAAAATCTTACTGAACAATGACTACGAATTCGCATAAAAAATAAAAAACAAAAAACAAATCGAAGAACTTTCTCTTGCCATTAATTCAAACATTTCGATTCTTCAAGACTCATTTAATGTATTTTTCCAAAAATTATTATACAAATATTCTCTTTAATATATGGCTCGAAACGATGAGCTCTCCAAATTCTCTCCAAAATAAAGCTTAATATTAAATTACGAAAATCTTGTTAAATTATTGTATGCCTTTACTTTAATTGAATATTAAATGCCAATAAATATGCAATCAAACATAAATCTATATAAGCTAAATGTCAAAAAGATAACAAAAGTATTTTTTACAAGCAAATAAATTTCATTGTATTAAAGTATTTTCTTACAAAAATGAAAAAAAAAAACACAAATTCTAATCTAATATATTACACACACACACACATACATATTGTATATAAATTGCTTCTCCTATGATAGCACTAACCATCGAATCATTCATACGTACACATTCATTGATTCATTTATTCAACCATTGTATCCAATAAGTAATCAATTCAATGGAGAAAATTGTAATTTTATTTTTAATCATTTTTATATCAATTTTGTTGCTTGCTTGGTGTGGCTGGCTGTCTGTGTATGGTTTCGAATTGATGATGTTGGTGATGTTGGAGGAATGGCGGTTGGTTAATGTTTACAAAATGACAAAATTGACAATGATTGATTACGGTAGTAGCATATTGACAGCATATTGATAGAAGGAACAATCACGAAACAAAACCAAAATCTTTAGCGAGTAAGTAAGTATCTACCACTACCACCTTGAATGTAATACTTACCGACTAAATAACTCCTTTTAAGCAGCAATAAATACGATTTGTTGCTGAAATTGTTGTTGTTACTATTCATTGTACGCGTGATTTCCCTTATCATCACACACACACACACACATCAACTCACTCACACATATTAATATATTTTCATACAACCGGTGTGTTGCTAGCAAACAATTTTTGTTTTTTCTTAACTACTCGAAATAATAGCAGCAAATATATGTATCGCATAGGGCGGTGGTGAAGGTTTGGAGGGTTCCCGCATCTGTGTGTGTAGTTATTCTAACATTAGTTGGAGCTATGACTTTTTCTTGCTCTCTTGTGTGTAATTTAATGTATTGTTTTGTATTGATTTTTTTTTTTCTACTTCTTCTCAGCCGGCTTACTACCATACAT
Source organism: Megamerina dolium (assembly GCA_963854835.1). Lineage (NCBI taxonomy): Eukaryota > Metazoa > Arthropoda > Insecta > Diptera > Megamerinidae > Megamerina > Megamerina dolium. The sequence goes on from OY978528.1 coordinate 5,209,314, forward strand.
AGTAGACGAAAACCATATTTATTTACGTGTACTACTGTTTCTATACTTTTATTCGTGGTAACTTTTTTTAATGACAGTGTTGCATGTGTTTTGCTAGCATAGTGTTCGTTACCTAATTGTTGTTGTTGTTATTATAATTGTTTTTGTGTTGTATAAAATTTCTATGCTCCACACTAATTGTAATTACATGAAAGATAGATATTATGGGCCCCAAATCGGCAACACGAAAGATTAGATATACGACTATGTAGTGTAGTATATGAAACATTAAGAATGTTAGCAAACGATAGGTGGTGCGTGTTTGTGTGTATGTTCTATATGTATGTTCACTATGGCATTGTAAAGACCAACAAATTTTTAGAGGGTTGTTTGCGTTAAATTGCTTTAGGTTTATTTCGTTTTTTTTTTTTTTTGCAATTTATTGTTGGAAAAATTCGAAAGATAAGAATTTAAATGATTTGAGATACAAAAAAAAAATAGATTATAGCAAAGCGCTAAAATTAAAGTGATACAATTAAGCTCCCGAAAAAATTGAGATTAACAATATTAACAATATTAACAAAAAATTGTCTACTTTCAAGGAAATATATATTTAATTTTCAAAATTTTCTTTTCTGGCTTTATAACACTAAAATATGATCATTCATAAAAAAATTAAGGAATTTTTTATATATTTTTATAATCAGGAAATTTTATATAAATAAAATCATTTAAAGTCCATAATCACATATATTCACACAAGTGCATACATATACGCTGAACTTTAGTCCTGTAACTTTATATGTTCTTGAGCAAAGTACTGCCGCGAGCATACTTTTGTATCAGAGGTAGGCGTGGTTTTTATCCGATTCGACCCATTTTTGAACACACTCAAACACAAGTAAATGTATTTGTGTTGACCAAGTTTCACCACGATAACCTTACATTTTTTGCCCAACTTGTGAAAACATACATACAAAAGTAGAAGTTTGTATGGGAGGTAGGCGTGGATTATATTCGATTTAGCCCGTTTTCAGCTATGTCTATTCGTTGGCAAATATAAGAGTGTGTACCGAGTTTCAGCTTGATAACTTTATATTTTTGTGTATAAAGGGTGAAAACACACATTCAGCAGCATACTTTTGTATGGAAGTTAATCGTGGTTTTTATCCAACTGCCATAATTTGCTAATTTATCTATATAATCATTAAAATGATATTATTTACCACGTTTTTATTTGATAGCTTTATATTTGTGAGCATAAAATTTGAAAGTTTTTATTCAAAAATATACTTTTGTATTGAATGTAGATGCAATTTTCATCCAATTACGCCCATTTTCGAATATATATATTTTGTGATTAAAAGAACATCATATACCAAGTTTCACTTCAAGAGCTTAATTTTTCCGCGAATAAATTGTGAAAACACACATTCAATAACATAATTTTGTATGAGATGTAGGGGTGGATGGCTTTCATCCGATTTCGTTTGTTGTTGTTGTTGTTGTTGTTGTAGCAGCAAAAATACGTAAATGCTTTGTTTTGTTCCCGTACAAAACATTTCCATATTCTGTGAGTTGAATGGACCTTGATCGACCACGTGGTCGAGTGCTTTCGGGACGCAGACCCGTCCATTCGTTTATTGTTGAACCCATCGGCTCGATGTTAAAAATAATATGTTGTTCCAATTTCCAGCTTGATAGTTTCATAATTTCGTTAGCTAGCTTACTCACTTGCAGTGAGACAGATACATCATACGAGTATCAATGAGTTTGAATTAGCTTTTCAGAAAAGTGTAAGTGACAAAGAAACAATCGGACATTTTAAAAAATTAAAAATATAAATTTATAGGTAGTATATTTTTTAAAAAGCAGAAAAACACAAACAAGTAAAGACAATATCCATCTAATTCGTCAATTGTTCAAATATGGAATATGGTGTTTCAAATATTACTAATGTATAATTCAAAATATGCACCATCTGCATCGTACCATATTTCATAAGTGGCTAATTTGTTTTTGGATGATGATTTTGTTTTGACATACCTTATCCGGTATGGCCAAAATAGAAATAGCCAAAATATTATGAAATATATCTCTTAAATCGCTCACTCTTGATGTTCACTTCATGAGTACTTGTAGTCGGTAACAAAAATTGTATTCTTTATAATATTTTAAGACCATTTCGTAACAATATTTTTGATTACATTTATAAACGAAATGTACTTAGGGGTAGACATAATGTTTCTGCCTCATTTATTCTTGCTCAAAATCTTAAGCATCTGTTTATCAACTTAATAGACCACATCAATCAAATTCAACATGTTTGCACATACATAGGCAAAGACATATGTATACTCTATAAATAATTATAAAGTATAAAAAAAACAAAAAACAATTCAATTCAATATCTACAGAGAGAGAAACTTCATAGTATAAATCCAAAGCATAAATATTTCAATTTGATGTTGTAATCATCATTATTATTCACCAAAATTGATTGATTAAATGCCTTTAAAAACATTTCAAAATATGTACACTGTTTCAAATGAAATTCCCAAGTGGAATTTCTAATTTTCAGCATTGATTTGCTGATGAGGATGGCTCCCTCCATAAGTGAACACAAAATGAATTGAAAGAAACAATTTAACAAAAATGAATCGAACACATTAGTATATACTCCTCCTCCTCTTGAGCATATAATTTAATTATATTCTCTAATATATCTAATATACGTGTAGCTTTGTGTAGAAATTCCCCCTTGGAAATTCTCAACGTACGTAGAACATTCTACAATGGAAAAAATTAACAAAATTGTCAAGTGTAACAATGTAATTTTTTATTATTAATTCCTCTCTTTTTTTTTCTTCGCATTGCGATTGATTCATTTTAGTTTGACTCTCACACTCCCACACCCTCCACACATTTTGTCCGAGTCACACTATTGTCATTGTCATCTTTGTCATTTAATTTAATTTTTCATTTCACATTCTTTATTCGTTTAGTGTAAACTATTTTCTATGAGGGTGCATTTTCATTTTAAGATTTTATTTTCTTATTCTTTCCTCATTTATTGCATCATAAATTGTCTCCCTCTTGTTAACCCTACATATGTAGTACTTTACCTATATGAAGGAACTGTAAACATGTTTAAATTACATAAAAATGACTTATGTAAGTGTGAACTTGTTGCTTATTTAATTTCATTTTCTTGTTTCATTTGTGCTATAAAAGTTCATATTTATTTTAGGATTAAATCATGAATTAAAATGTTCTTGATTAATATTTGAGGGGGAGGGGAGGGAAGCAAGTGAATAATTTGTCTTGTATATTTAGCCTGTAGGAGTCAATTTTCATGCCATCCATTTAACAATGAAAGGCGTCAAATACTTGTCTTTTATTTTCATTCTCTTAAGTACTATTCCCTGTTCTTTTAGCTCATTTGGTATCCAAGCAATGCGCTATATAGTTGACCCAGTAGGTAATGTTAAGATTCTGACTTTCCCTTCCAAGCAAGCGTCAGCACCCAAGAAGTTTTATACTCAGACTTTAGATAATTTCCTGCCAGAAGTGTTTCCCTCTTCATTGCTCATATTGTTAATAATAATCGTCCTCTTAGCTCTTCAAATTAGGATTTCTTCATCTCTTCAGCCCTAAATTTCACTTCCAAATTGCACTCTCATTCGAATTTGTATTATTTTTCTTTTGTCATCCTTGCTCATATTTTATGCTATTATTCCTTTCTCCTGTTAAATTCTTCAACAATCTTCCCACTCACACATGTCGTCATTTACTGATGTGCACGTTGACAGCGATATTTTTTGTTGTTGTTGTTGTTTTTGGTTGGTTTGTTTTGTGTTTTCTTTATGACTTGACATCTAAACTTGACACAGACATAGTGAATACCTTCGTAGCGCTTTGATTCCATTTTGGCAATGTAACGACGAACTCACATCTCCGACCGTATCTTGAATGAATTTGTCACTTTTCACTGCTTTCACTTGCACTACGACGAACAGTGTTGTATTGTAGACTTTCATGCTCATACTCATCCACAGCTGCTATATTCATATTCTTCCTCATTTGTTCTCACATTATATGTATGAGTGCATGAATGTGTAATTTTGTTTAAATCCGGGCAAGTGACAAGATGGAGCTCTCATCTAGCAACGCATTGGATTTGGTTACTCTTGTGTGACACTTGACAGATGAGTTGGCGGCGGCGATGGCTGACTACTAACAAACTGACTGACTGACTGTTTTACTATGCTTACCATACTTAATGACTCCATTGTAAATGCGAACGGGAGCTTCTTCCATTGGATAGGCACAAATGTGAATTTTAGACGGTTGATATGTTTATATGTTTATAGTGAAATTCTACTAGTCAAGCCAAGTCAAATAGTTTGAATTTCTCTTCTCTTCTATGAGTAAATGCTAATGTAGCAACACTTGACAATGACCATGATGATGATTAATTATGGTGATATAGTCTATTGTACATATAATATTACGTATGTATGGCAGATGAGTCGAGTCGACGAGTAGTGGAGTTAAATATTATGAAATATTTAAATTGTTAATTTAATTTTCTCCTACCATTTCTTAAGTATTTACTACAAATTTTTTTTAAATTCTATCTTCTCATATTGCCAGTTGAGAATAAAATGCTTGACATAACTAAGAGACTAGTTGGTTTTAGTAAATTTGGTTAAATAATAGTGTCCATATATTAATTGTTTTTTTGTTTGTTTATAATTATTGGCCCATATGTGTAGTCCTAAGAATCCTGGCGCTGCATATTTTGGAAAAAATTAGCACATGTTTAAATTTTCCTAGACTGAGAATGAGTATTGAGATAAGGCCTTGGGCAGAATTTTATGTGGAAAATTTTCTTGGAATATTTCAGTTCATTAACTCCTAACCTATTTTGGTTCTATTTGAAAAGTATAATAATAATAACAATTTACTGTTGTAGGTTGACCAAATGTCGACACTGCAACCTAATATATCTTTTGTGTCACACTACATTTAAATTTTTGTGAGCCACTTGATCACAATTGTACTATCTACTATAACCTATTGGTTTAGTTGCAATTTATGTCATCAGGTCCTTATCTACCTAGATGTTCCTAGCCTGAAGAAAGGAAGTAACTGACACCCAAGGCCTTCCAGTATCTTTTGGTTGAGGTTTCATCCTCTTCTAGACAGAGCCGGCACTCGTGGATTATGTGTAATTTGGTGAGATGGTACTTCAGGTAGTAGTGACCTGAGAGAAAACCTACTATTTTCCTAATATCTGCTTTGCACATATTGCGCAGTTCCTTGTTGTAGGTAAAAGGCTTTACCAATCGTTTGGATTGGCGAAGTTGTTGTATTTCTTCCCAGTGTGATACCCTAAGGTTATGTTCCCAGTTATTTATTCTTGATTTAGCTTCCGCACAGTTGATACCACAGTATGGCTCTGGACCTATGAAGTTTGCTGCTGAACCAGCCCTGGCTAATTCATCAGCATCGCCTCGATTACTGAATGAGCAGGAACCCAGGCAAGTACAATCTTATTCATTGTACCTAAAGATTTGCTGTGGAGTGCATTTTGGTCTCTGTTTTGGATCCAATGCCTCATACACAGCTGTATTGACCATAGTCAATATTTTGTTTACGTAAACTTAAAGGTATGGAAGTGCCCACAGTACGCAATTTGGCTCTATGCCAAAAATTCTTCCCGGCTCGTGTACTTTGTTGATTTAGTAATATCAGATGCCGTAGCTCAGTGGTTACTGTGTTGGCCTTATGATCTGTAGGTCGTGGCTTCAATCCCAGGCTGAAGCATAACAAATTTAATATCGAAAAGATTTTTCTTTCGAACGGTACCCACCTGTCGGCAAGCAATTGGCAATTCTTCCGGCAGTAACAATTTGCCATTGAAAAGCTTCTAAAAAAACTCTGTGACAAAGCTCAGAAAAAATGATGTCGCAAGAGTTCTGCCGTTCGGAGCCGGCTAAAGTAAGTAGGTCTCTTCTAATACTGTCCAAAATTTAACACACACAACAGTAATGTAGGAGAAGCTCACCCAAAGAGCCCTTCTGGGCTTTAAGTGCCACATATTTATTTATTTATTTTTTATGCTTTTCAAACATTTAAATCGCCGATACCAATTAGAATCTAGCCATTTTGCAACATGATAATTTTGGTCATATTGTATTATTATTGATGACAACAAAAGTCGTCATTTATCAGTTGGTATTACTACAATTTAAAATACCATGATTAATAATGTAGTGTAAATAAAAATTTCCATAATAACAGCATTTGAAATAGCTAACAAGAAAGCAGCGATACCAATAATAAATATGGTATCATATAACATATGAGTATGTCAATCTGATTGTGGCTATTATTAATTCTCTTCAATTTGCATATTTGTGATTATTGCGAAAATGTTCATGTTCAATGCAGTTGTTGTTGTTGTTGTTGTTGTTGCCTTGTGATAAAACATTATTTATTATTTCACCTACTTTTACAACAATTTTAACCATAAGAGTATAGGTAGGTACAACATACTCGCATATAGGTTTTCTTGTCGATAATTTATTTATAATTTATAATGTCTTTGATCTAAAGCGACCTAACGATAGCAACACCATTTGATAGTTGTTGTATGTATTTCAAACCAAATAAATTCCAGTAAAATGTAACACTAATTATGATTGCTGTCGTCTCGGCATTGACTACGACAACGTCAATAATAATGATGATGATGATGATTAGGTGTTGGTGTTAACGGTTTGAAATGACTTTGATCTTTTGCCGTCACACATAACATTTAAATATTACCATATGCAAAAATTATTATAAACGATTGTTAAAAATAATTGACTAACTAATAGTATTTAATTTATGAATAATTAAATGGTAACTCTCTTTTATGGATGCTAAAATAAAAATTATGGCTTGGGTTGTTATAATTTTTTTTTCTTGCTTCTGTGACGCATATATAAAGTTAAAAACACTGAATTTTACTAAATAAAATGATATTCATAAAAAAAATGTATTTATTGTTACACCCCCGTACGTTTACATTTTGTTTTCCATTTCTTCTTTCCATTCATTTATTGTAGCTTTAATGAGCAATGACCATAAAAATAAATTGTAATAAAATTTTCGTTATTTCGTTGTTGTTGTTGTTGTTATTGTTTATAATCTTTGCATGAGAATGCTGAACAATACTACATTATTAATGAATATTTATGTTAAAAGTTGGTTAAAACATTATTACGTGTAACTTATTGTAATTACCTGTTTTGCCCTCCATTGTCTTAAAGTTGCGATTTCATTTTAATGATAACTTGACGACTGGTTACGGTGATGACTGTGCTGTGCTGCTGCTGCTGCCAGAGTGAGAAATAATACAATGAAATAAAAATTAAAAATCTTTAAATACATGTTGGAATTAATATTATTGCTTTTTGAATAAGTAATGCAAATTTATAACATTATAATTTTGATATAAATTTATTAATAATAAAATTTGAATTTACCTTTCCATATCATAGAATGAAATTTAAAATCAATTCTTGTAGGTATCCCATGCTTTCTTTATGTTGTTTGATTTCTTTTCTTATATATCTGTAATTAATTAATTAATTAAATGACAATTTATTAATGAGCATGATTATATCATATTTCATACTAATTAATCTTATATTAATTAATTTAGCTGTGCATAATCATAGTCAGAGTAGACCCTAAGACGATGGTAATGGTGTGGTGACGGCATTGGCGATACTAACACAATTTCATCTTTATTTAATTAATTAATGTAATGCGCTGTAAATGGTATGAGCATATTAACGAATTGATTTGATTAGCACGGAAAATATTGGAAACAAATTGGTTTTCCTTTAAATTTGATTTCTGCCCATATCGGTTTTTGCAGAGATCTGCAAATTAAGCGTAAAAAATGTGAAATAAAAAATTCAGTAATACCGCAAATACTCTACACTTTAAGAGACAGGTAAATAGATAGAATCATGAGCTATGCTCCAATGAAAGAGTAAGTTCAGAAAATACAAATTTTTAAAAACTTATTTTTGTATGGCAGATAGGTGTGGCTTTCATCTCAATATATCTATTTTCAATTCAGATCCATTCGTTGATAGAATTGATCATTTGTGCTGAGTTACAATTGGATTGCTTCATATTTTCATGTTAAAAACGACTGAAAAAATACGTTCGAAAATATACTTTTGTACGGAAAGAAGCTGTGGTTTGCCTCTGATTAGGTCAATTCTCAAATTTATCAATTTTCTTCATAAAAATAATCATTTGTGTAGAGTAAGACTTCGATAGTTTTATATTATCGTGCTCAAACTTTGAAATTATACATTCGACAACAAACTTATATATGAAAGGTAGGTGTGACTTTCATCTGATTAGGTCAATTCTCAAACAGAAATATTTTTTCGTAAAAATAATCATTTTTTCAGAATTATAATTCGAAAGTTGCATGTTTTTTGTGCTAAAAGTCTAAAAATATACGTTCGACAACAAAATTTTATATGGGAGGCAGGCGTTGTTTTCACTCAATTCCTTACGTTCACAGAATCACCCATTACGTTGGTAAAAATATTTTCATATATCGATTTTGACCTCGATTTCTTTATATTTATGGCAGTTATGATCGGAACGGTGTATTGAATTAATGTCGATTTTGTTTTTGCAATAATATCGAAAGTTTTTGTATGTGGAAAACATATTTTTTGACATTAACAGAAAAATATTTTTCGACATTATAGCAAAATTTTTTGCAATATTGTCGAAATTGTAATTTTCTCTAATTATATTTCGACATTATTGCAGAAATTTTTGCAATAATGTAGAAAAAAATTATTTAATTTATGTTCGGTTTCGACATTATTGCAGAAATTTTTGCAATAATGTAGAAAAAAAACAGAATGCATTGGGGACATAAATTTCATAACCCCAATCCTATGACTTTATGAGTCTTGAGGATAATTGAAGAGAAGAAGAGAAATTTGATATAAATTCCTTAAAGCTCTTAGCACTTAAATTGTCTGAATATATTAATTGTTTTAAATATTTCCCTAGTATACCATACCTTATGAGTATAGCATATACTTAAAAATATCACTGAAAGCAGGTTGAGAATTGAAGTTTGTTTACCTTTTGAGACTGCGTTCTCAATCTTTGGAAAATTTATATGCAAAACCACAACATAAAGCTGTAAAAACCTCAGGTGTTGCCATACGTAAAACTTTTATTGAACTTTTTTGCATAATAATTCTTTCATACACTGTATATGACAACACCTCAGCCACTTTACCTTCATCAGGAAGAAAAATCAATTACGTTACTTGTTAAAATATGTATAAATATATATATGCACATGTGAATGTTGTCTCTTGTTTGCCATTAAAAATTCAAAAATATTACACATATATACATACATATGTACGTATATTTATGCTCGTACAATATTAGAATATGGTAAAGTACAGATAGGCAAATAAACTTTAATGCTTCATAAATATAGCGTATACACCTATACATATTGTACATATCCACAAACAAGATTACATAAAATATATAATAATTATACTTATATGATGATGGTAAGCAAATTAATTTTTCCTTTATAATTACATAGTGGATAGAAGACTCCAACACAAATATGCCTATTCCTTTAAGTAGATTTGGAGGTTTAAAATTGAGTTATTTACTTACATATTTTGCAGTAAAGGTACTTATCAATTTCCCTTTATTATATGTAGTTCCGTGTCTAGTCCATGAAGACTAGTACTATTCAAAAAGAGCAAGTTACTAATGCAATAAAATACAACTGCTGCTTAACTCTAGATATATTTCTTATCAATGAATGATAACCCATGGTATGTTCTGGAATACAAATTTCCTTGGAGCCATACCCTATAGTATGTAAAAAAAACTACTACATGCAATAACATAAAGAGCACATCAATGCTTGTATGATAGTATCAAGACCAGCAGAAGTAATGCTAAAATCATAACATGCACGATAAAATATGCTACACGCAATACTATCATATACTATTACTACATATTATAAGCGCATATTTACCCATTTACCTTCCTTCATAAGCAATCAAATATTTTCATACATTTTGTGTGTGTGTAGGTGCATGTATGTGCTTATGTCGACACCTTTATAAAATATTTTTATTCATTATTATTCTTTTATCTCAGTATTTTCTCGTCCTTTTATCATGGTTAGTTAGTACATCCTATCGTCCTTTATTCCATCTTGTTCTTGTTCTTATTCTTCTTCTTCTTGATGTTCATATTTCTTTTTACTTTGCTTTACATTAATTTACATAAAGTGAACATAAATTGCACTTAAAATTACTAAATATATTATTTTCGTTTTTTATAATTTTTTTTTTTTAAGCATTTTGTTCAACCGTTAGACGAACAAGCAGCATAAGGCTATCACTTACACTTGTGTATTTATTTACATACATACGACTATGTGTGTGTGTATGTATTTTACATAAGTTTAGTATACATATGCAAATAGATGCTTAAAAAGAAAAAATTCAACAAATTCAAAGTTGGTGTATCTACCAAATATGCAAAAATAAAAATGCTAGTTTGTGGATGCTGTATTTGAGTGTATATTTTTTATGCTCATGGACTAAAGATATGGTTCCAAATCGGTGAATCGTTGAAAGCAAGTTTCTTACTCCACCTTTGGTTGTCATGGCATTCTCAGTGAGAATTACTTCCTACTTTATGTGCCATTTCACCACTTTAGATACAGTTACAAGGTAACTAGTATTCGATCGAGAGTCGAGAATTATTAAGATGGAATTTTAACTGATATTCAATATGAACATTATAGTCGTCCATAGGTGTTAGCTTTATAAAATCATTTATTAGTAATATAGACAAAGATTTAAATTCACAATGAAGTGTCTACTTCCAGTTTCTGTGGCCCACTGGTCTCTTTGTAACCAGTACGAAATATACTCATGTGTATTTACAGCTAATATTCTCATGCAATGGTAGAGATGATTGCATATTTTGCCCGGCTTAATGTATGTATATCATATTTAGCAAAAATTAAAAAAAAAAAAGATTGTAGAATATATTCTCTATAAAATATAAAATCTACTACGGAAAGGTTGGTAAAACAAATATTATATCATTTGTATATATATATATTTTTTATACTTGATGATTTATAACTAAATAATTAGCATAACTAATGAAAATATATTAAAAATTTTGGTAGAAAAAGTAGCATTTATTTCAAAAAAAAAAAAAAAAACTGTCTATATTTTATAAAATGCCTTTAGCACATGTGCTTGAGTATATAAGCAAAAAGGATCTTAAAATGCAAAATAGTAAGTACTTCATAAAACTTATTATATACCATATTCATATTCAAACCGAAAAAGATAGAATAAATTTGCATGTATTTGTTATGAAATTATTATTTGATAAATAATGTATTCTACAATTAAATTGTAGTTTAGTTGAAAGCAAAATTTTAGTTATTCAAAATTTATGACATCTAAATTGAAATCATCAAATTTTAATACTGGAATGATGGTACAAATAGTATGTTAAAGTTAACATAATTCGATTGGGTTGTTATTTTCATAGAAATTAAATAAAATGACTGGAAATGTGTAATAAATTTGTGGGGAAATAATGATAATGATCTATGTGGAATACTCAAATGTGCTTGATGTCGAATTGTTATGAAAGCGAAAGAAATGAAATGAAGATAATCCCACAAATTAACAAATAATATTAACAGTATTTTCAATCAGTTTTGTATTTCATGTGCGATGTGGTAAAATATTTTAAAAAATCGGTTTTTTAATAGTTAGTATTTTAGTATTTTTTTTTAGCAATAAAAAAAGATTACTAAAAAATCGGGAAATATATATAAATCAGAAAAACATATATATACATATATATTTTCTATAAAGAGTACATTCTTTTAAAAATAAAATAGGGTAATATAAGGTGAAAAAATCTTTGGATGAACGTCAAATTTATGAGGGATTATGTAAAAATGGCGAGATGAAAAGTTTTATGCATTTTTAAATGAAGAGAAATTTGTCAGGAATTTAGTACATAAGTTAGAAATGGGATAGTGAACGACTTATTATATTAGTTATATTAGTTCCATCTACTTTGTAAGGACTGTAGAAAAATGAGAAAATCAACAAATGCTGCGAATGGAAGGGTAAAATGTATCACTGACCTCTGCAACATGTTTTGCAACATATAGTATGTTGCTTACTCTCTATCACTACTTCTTACCGGGGCTTCCCAACAAAATGAACATTAAAATATTCCAAAAAAATAATATTAGATTGAATGTCAAATATAAACACTATGTTCATGCTTTTTGAACTCTTTTTCTTTTTTTACATGGAAATCTATGCATTAATTAAATTTTTAATTAAAAGAAAATGAAAATTAAATCACAATTTTATCGATTTATATCGTGGGTAAATAGAAAAACGATTGCCAGTAAAAAATTTTACTTTTTGAACTACTTTAGCTGCTTCCATTTTACAACTACAAATAATATAAATTTGTAATCGTTATGTAATCGTTCTTGCGCTCTTTATTCAAACATTACAAACTATATACATAAAAGAAAAAAAATAAAAATAAATCAGATAAACACAAAAGAAAAAAATACCGTAAAAAGACTTTTTTTTTAATTTAGAATGAGCGCACATTTAACAAAGGGGAAACTCTTCGACGCAGTGAAGTGCTTTCTGTGGAGGGATATTTGAAGAAAATATTCAACGTGTGCTAGAAGTAAAGTGATTTGGTAGTTTAATAATCACTTGAAATATCCAAGATTTTGTAATTGCATTTTCAAAAATCGGACCACAATTCAGATTCTTTAATAAATTAAACAATTAAAATGTTATTTTATAGCTCTTGCATACAGACGTTTCTTTTTTTTTGCTTTAGGTAGATTTTTTTAGAAACTTTCCCCATCGTTTTCGAAATATTGGATGGTATCGGCCTACATGAATCGTATTTGGAACCCTGGAGAGGCAACATACAAACACCAAAGCCTTTGAAATGCAAAACAATTTGAACAAATCTACTAGACTTGCGAAAAGCTTTTAACATTTATTATTCTTGAGATAATATTATTATTTTTTTTTTTTTTGTAGATATATTCCAATTTTGTTTCGATATTAACTATATAATTTTAATTATATAGAAAAGTTTCAAATCCTCTTTTGGTGGCTTTCTTTGAAAGCAAACAGTTTTAAACGATCGTATTACGACTGCCACTTGCTGAGTTAAATTCTATGTGTATCTCGCTTTTCTTTCCTTGTCTTTGTTCTATCAACTTGCTTTGCCCTCAAATACGCAAATCGTACGTACATATTTTTTTCATTATAAAATTTCCCCCATAGTGCTTGTTGAATTTTTTTTTTGCTTGCTTGTTTGTTACAAACACCTCATCAAAATGACACCTAACAAGAGTAGATTTCAAAGTAATTGAACAATATACAATAGGATAGCTTAGAATAGCGTATAAAACAAGAGTTTATACAATTTTGTAGTAGGAGACGAGAGTGAGAGAAAGACAAGTGGTGTCAAAAGGAAGGTAAAACTTCATTAATTGAATTTGTTACGCTTGGTTGGCAACACTGTGTACTGTGTACTGTGTGAAGTCTCCCCTGTATAGGGAGACATAGTGAAATAATACGTAGTAATAACAAAAGTAGCAACAGGAACAGCAGCAGCAGCAGCAGCAGAAGCATCATCAGTTGCAGATTCGGTAGATGTTGTTGTTGTTGTTGCTGATTCTCATTCTGAAGTTGTTGTTAATATTCTTTCATTTACCACTTCCATTTCCATTTAGCGATACAGTAGCTTTACAACTTCGACAACATTCAAACACTCAACACTCAATTTTTTGTTGTTGTTGTTTCTATCCATCTTCCACCTTCCACCTTTGTCGCTTCTACTCACATAGCATAATTTTACAGCCTTCTTTTTTTATATGGTTGTTGTTGTTGTTATTGTTGTTGTTGTTGCAAATGAGGAGTGACAAGCGACAAGCATAATTAAATTTTATTTCACTTGTACATGCAAATTTCATTGCAGGCTTTTAAATGTACCTACCATCTCGTGAATGGATACGACGATGGTATGTATGTATGTATGTGTGTCGCTCGGTCGGTTGGTTCATTTGGTCTATTGAGTGTTAAAAGTAACATTTTAGCCCATTTGCAAAAGACAAAGCCAAGTTAAGCCTACTCACATTTACATCCGCATACATAGATACTCGTATGTACATGTGTCTTGCTCTAGGCCTACCTATCTGTTTGCTGTATTTGAAAATAAATGATGCAGTTTTTATATGAGCAGATTTTCAATATTTACAACTTCTATATATTGTCTTCTTTTGTGATGTGACTATAAAGTCAAAATTAATTTAAAGTAAAAAGTTTAGGTGCCACATATATACACAGATATACACACTGTGATTAATCCAATGAAATTAATGATTTTGAGTATGTGATAAAATTTTTCTTCTTCAAGCTTAAAAAGCATTAAATGTCTTTCTGAGGTTGGTTTCCTTTTAGGTCTTTGTGAGATTTAGTTCGTAACTAATGTTTATAATGAGTTTCGGTTTTTGTTTTTTTTTTTAGGAGAAGGTACATCAGAGTTGATGGAGCATTTCAAAATTAATTGGTGTCTCAAATAATCATTTTACATAATCCTCTTGAAAAATGATGAAATTTGAAATTTCGTCATTTTCATAGATGCTGGAATAGGATGTATAGTATCATATAATATGGAGCTTTTGTGATTATATTTGTGTAGGTCTAAATACTGCGAATAAAATACGATTGATGGCACTCGCTACTGGTAAAAAGATTAAACAACAAAAATATATATGGTAATTGACGCACTGTTTAAAGCTATGTACTTCTAAGGGCTCAGCCAACTATAAGGGCCAGCAATATTGTATTTTTTTTCTTCTATAGATGGAACTAATATTTTCCAAGGGGCTGTTATTTCCACATTATTTTAAAAGTTCAACTTACAAGCTACTATGAGGTAACGAATTACATTGGCCAATTATACAAAGAATTAGAGTTTTGTCAATATTACATTTTCTGAGCTTTGTTATTAAGCTCTTTTAAAAGCTGTTCTATAGCAAATAAACTTTACTTTACAACTACATCATATGAAAGTATAAATGAATATTTGATGTTCTTATAGAAATATTGTTAACTACGATAACTTCCACATATATTTAGGGTGATCGAGTAGAATATTGGTATATCTGATTATTTTCGCCAATTAATGAATGAGTTTGTGAATGGGAAGAATTGGATGAAAAACACGTCTATCTCCCATACAAAACTTGCTTGTTGAATGCATGTTTTTACACTTTGTGCTCGGAAAAATAAAGTTATGAAGGTGAAATTCGATACATATAATTATATTTGCTCATTAATTAATACAATTGGAAATTGACTGAATTGGATAAAAACCACACATACCTCCCATACAAATATATGCTTCCGTATGTATGATTTTAAACTTTGTGAATGCAATTATAATGCTAACAAGCTGACACATACCTCAAATTGTTTGCTAGTTAATATATGAATATAGAAATGGGCATTGTCGTATCCAAACCACGCCCACTTTTAGTACAAACATATTTTTTTATTATTGAAAACTGATGCCTATATGCCATGGTGTAGGCTATCTATGGTAAGCTTTGGTATTATCAAAGTAAGAATTTAAAAAAATTTTTCTTTAACAACTGGTTTTTTTGTCTTTCTTCATAAATTTCCTATGAAATATTTTAATTAAACTTTGACATTAAATCAAATTGTATACAAATCTATCTTTTAATAGAGAATTATACTCTTTATTATTATTATTATTATTATTATTATTAATATTTATTATTATTATTATACAATTGTTTCTTCTTATTTATTATCTACTTATTTTATTTCTTTTACAATCGGCTTTAGAACACTCTGTATATACACTCGTATGTACTACATATGAGAGTGGGAGATAAGCTCCCAAGCAGCTTTAGATTTCTCATACAATAACAATAATAATAATAGGTATTTATTGAATTGAAAATTTTGTTTTCAAATAGAATAATAACATTAAGGTTGTTGTAAAATATATATGTATTTTATTTCAACTGTCATCTTTTCTTTTCATCGCTCTGCAAATCTTTTTAAAACTCTATCAGTCTCTTAATGCATGCTTGAGTTTAAAAATTCACTTTCATACAATTTTTTTTTTTCACCGTTTCATATTGTCATTGTTGTGAGTAGCATTTGTCTTTTTTCATTTACTTTTGCGTCATCCATTCGTTCCTTTTTTCGATTTCTTTTACCAGCTGACAACACAACAGACATCCGTCATATTTCAACTTCAACTGCACTAATTCCCACACTAATCCGTTTATTGATGATACACACACACACATACACACACACACACACACTTGCATATATACGAGCATAATACAAAAGAGAGTATATGGCATCATACAGATGTTTAGACTTACCCAGCTTGTGTGCCTATCTATGAGCGTGTGAGTTCATCTGACAATATTTTCCTATGTTTTCTATTATTATTATTATTATTATTATTAGTATTTTCTTGTTTTTCTTATTGTTGCTTTTGTTGAAGTTGATTAAAAAGCAACATCGATTGATGATGAAAATGTCATCGTTCACTTGTAATAGATGTTGTAGTTGTTGTTGTTGTTGTTGTTGTTGTTGTTATTGTCGATGACGATGCTGATGCTAATTCCTCATTGTTGATGACGACTTGCTTATGCGTTTATTATTAAGAAGACAGCATATATACAGATATATACAGATATACAGATTATATTTATGTATATTGACGACTTTGTAATAGCTAGAAGTGACGTATTATTAATTATTTACAATAATTAATTATATTTTTGTTTTATTTTATATACGATATATCAACTTTTGTGTGGAGAAAGATGGAAAAGTAAAAAAGAAAAATTAATTAAAATTTTTATTTCATATACAGGGTGATTTTTTAGCAACTTTCTTATTGGCAACATTGTTTTTGGCAGCTCAGCTGTCAGCCCAATACATTTATAAAGCAATTTTTGTAAATTTCATTGCTCAAATCGCGATATTATTATCATATTCATACATCTATTCACTTTATGAATTTCAAGGTCATTTTAAATTAATTACATTTATATCGAAAATTATAACTTTTCAAATCAATGGAAACGCAATAAATAAAATGCTTATTATTTTCATGCGAAATAATTAAAATAATTAGACCTTTTGATATTATTTATGATTTGGGTTTTAACTAAAAATCGGGTTATTTAAATTTACCTAATAATTTCAGAATTTTATGGAATGAATTTTAATAAATTGCATATTTGCTATCGTTTCTGTATGCGAGAAATATAATTTCAATTAAAAGTGCATAAATAAAATACGTTTTGAAATAAATACACATGTATTTTTTTTTGTCCATTAAATTTCAACCAGATACATGAATAGCCTGTTGGCATTTTATTTAAACCATATTTGACATTGCAATTAACTGTAGTATTTTATGACAGTGGCAGTATAATAAAAAAATTCAAAATAAACGACAATAAAAATTAAAAAGTGCAATATCAACAACAGCAGCAGCAAACAGCAAATAAGTGGCGATAATTAAACGCCTAAACTATTGGATAAATTACGCATATATATATATACGATTATATGTGTTATTTATTTACACCTTCTATGGCTAATAGTAAACTTGATTTAGTGCAAGTAAATAAATAATTGTATTTAAATATCATATAAATATATAATAAATAAATGTTTTTAAATAAATAGTTATATACATAAAATAAATGTAATCAAATTGAGAAACAGCTTGTCAAGGTATACTGGTTAACTAATATTAGAAAAAAAAAATATATATAGCATATAAAATAAAAATCATACTCCTATAAAATGCTAATTTTTATGTGATATTTATATACAAGTTTTTCTGCTTTTTTTCTCTCAAACGATTGTTGTATGGTATAATTAGCTTTATTTTCATATGCTCTAAATATTTATTAATGCTAAATGGAATCAGAAGGAATGAAGAACAAAAAAAAAACAAAAAACATGAAGCAAACAACAACAAAATTACCTAAAAAGTAAATTACAAAATTTACTTCACTCTTTCCTGCAATTTGGCAGTAGCTTTGGGTGGATAAGTACATACATACATACATACAAGCTTAACCTGAAAATCCAATTTTAGAAGAACCTCAATTAAAAAGGCGCTTACAATGTACATACAATCAGTTTTTTTTTTGCGCGCGCTCTCTCCCAAGAGCTCATTACACTTGGCCAATATACATACATAACATAGCATAGCATCTAAGTGAGCAACTAAATATAAATTTTAAATATACCTATACAAACACACATACACACATAATTAGATATGTATAAACAGTTACATGAGCTTACATACATATATATGCATGCAGTAACAAGCTTAGAGGAAATATGCTAATATAAGGATGGATATGGTAAAGTAAAAATTAACACATATACATACAAAGTTAGGGGGGGGGAGCAAAAAGCTTATAGCAAAAGGCAAAAGGATAATTACATACACATTTCAATGTAGTTGTGTTGTCGTTTGACACCAATGCGTTATTTTATTTTATTTATTTTTTTTTTTTTGTTTCCTTTAGTTTTAACTCGATTCTAACTACATAGTAGTTAGCATAAAAGCGTATTGTTCCATATTATTAGAATAAAGTATGTACAATCAAATTATATGCTTTATTCATTTCAATATAATATTTTGCAATGCTTTGAGTCCGCAATTAAAATATTAAATTATCATTATTTTAAGAAAATATAATTATAAGGACACTAAAACTTAGGTCAGAAGTAGATGCTATCGACAAAAAGCGTAGAGGACAGAATATTTCGTTGTTTATGAGAAAGTCATGAAAATATTAAGTTATTGAGCTAAAAGCTGCTATGTAAAGTTAGCCTAATCACAGATAGGATACATTAGAAAATGGGCATAATGGAGCATAATAAAGTCATGCCCATCTCCGATATTAGAATATATTGTTGAATGTGGGTATAAAATTATCCAGCAGAAAATCAGTGTGTATGATTATGTATATCAAGTAATCTATATATTTTGAAAATGGATCGAATCGGATAAAAAACATGCTTAGCTTCCATACAAACTATCGTATGTTTTAACAATTTATGTACGAAAATATAAAGTTATCAAGCTGAAACTTGGCAGGTATGATTAATTTTGCCAAAGAATGACCAAGTGTGAAAATGAGCACAATCGAATCAAAATCATGCCAACTTCCCATACAAAAGTATGTCGTCAAAAATGTTTTTTAACATATTGCACATGAAAATGTAAAGATATTCAGTTGAAACTCGACCAACACGATTATATTTACTAATTAATAGAGGCATTCAAAAATAGGCTGAATTGGATAAAATCCATGCCTAGCTCCCATACAAACTAATGCCTTCGTATATATATTTTCATATGTTTTTCGCCCAAAAATCGCAATTTTATTATATAAGATTGATTAATTTTGCTAAAGAATGAAAAAAATTTGAATATGAATAGAATCCGATGAAAATTATATCTATCTGTCATACAAACTTATGCTTTCGTATGAATATATTCACATTGCATGCAAGAAAATGATAAATTGACAAATACGAAAATGAATGAAAATAGATTAAAACTACTTCTAGCTCTCATACAAAATCAAGTGTTCGAATATATAAGACTATAGGACTCAAACTCGATATTCGAGTAAAATAAAAAGCTTATCCGAAGTTGGTGCAAGTTTATATTAAATAAATAAAATGCTTCTATATAAAAGCTGATTTTTCTGCAAATGCCAAAAGCAAGTAAATTAATCTTAAAATGGCCAACTGTCAAACCTTCAACCTTACATGAGAATAAAATTGCGTACAAACTTGCTATTTAAATTGCCATATATGTATTCCATATTGTCGATTGAACATTTAATAAACAAATAAATAAATAACCAAGCTAAAATGCAAAAGCGAACTTTTAAAGCATGTTGCCGCAAAAAAGGAAAAAACAAAAATAAACAAAAAATACGGCTTCCAATTATAATATAACATCAATTCCCATGCAGCTTAATTTTCAAACGACATTATCCCACTCCGCCTACCCATCCGACCTACCATCACAACCGCAACACTTATAGAAGAAAACCAACTTCGAAACTACATAGAAACCAATGTTATATTGGCAACATCATTATTATCATGATCATAATCATCATCTCTATCATGATCATCATCGTCATCATCATCAGCAGCACCAGCAAAACAACAATAACAACAGTCAACTAGCACACAAAAGTGTCATTCACCATTTTTATGAGACCACTTACCCTTAGTGCCTGTTATCCGCTCTTATTTGCTCCTCTATCACTCCGCCTACATTGACTACTTACTCATCTTCTGATATCTGCATGCCCAACTTCATATATCTTTTTCATTACAATGTTGTCGCTGCTTGTTTTTTTTTTTGTATTTGGTTAGACTTACTTCATCTGTAACTTTCTGTTGAGGCTTTTATGCGTTGCCACTTTGTGCTTGGCTCTATTCAATTGCCAAAAAAAAAAAAACAACAACAACAACAAAATAGACAACGAAGAAACATGAAAAAGAATCATAATAATAAAAAAAAAGAAAATACTAAAACCAACAAAAACAAACGAAATTCGTCACTAAAGCAGAACAATGTCCTTCCTACGCCTACACACACACAAACACACACCAGAGGCTCACAGACACATATTCAGCTACAAGCAACACTTCGTATGGATGTTATAATACCGGAAGACAGTTAGTAGCTACCATCATTGCGCGTCCATAAGCGGAAAATAGCAAATGGCCACAAATGTGAAATATTTAAAGCAAAGTGTCACATAAAAATGACTTATCTTTCTAATATATCAAGTGGCATTTTAGATCTGCTACCGCCGCTGCTACTGCTGCTTTGTATATTGTAGCATTGTAGCTACTGACTGTCACTGCTGTTGCTGTTGCTGCTGCTTTTATGCTAAAATGTTAAATAGCACTTTTGGGGGTAGTGTGAGGTCACCTGAGTGTGTACGAGTATGTGTCTGTGTCATTGTAAAGCCCACAACAACAATAAGAATAACTAGTAAATGAATATACTTAAGTTGAAGAATACCCCCAATGGATAAATTTGAAAACGTTGCGATGTTTATTTATCTTCTTCTGGTTTTTATAAGAAAAAAAAATCATTATTATTATTATTATTTTTATTGATTGAAGTGAACTAGCAATTGTGATGTACGATAATATAAATTTTAATTGCTCTACTTTATTTTTATTGAAGAGACTATTTTTGGAAACATGATATTTCATGCCCCCCTTCTCTTTATAGATAATTATTTTTAACTCATTAAGAAGCTTCACAGACCTTTCAAAAGACTTGTAAAATCAATATATAAATATGTACTGTAAAATATGAGAGAGTAAATCAAATCTCCATGTGATAGAATTGCATTGCTAAGCGAGGATTACATTATTGTCGAGTACTGTAATATTTGAAAGCAAAAAAATTTGAAATGTTACATCCTCTTTATGAAGTGACAGACACACAGCTAACAGCCAAAATACCCACAACACTTGACAAATTTCCTATGGCTTTTCGATGATCAATCCAATCCTTAGAGCCAAAGTGCTACAATAAATATTATAATTTTCTTATACACTAAAAGCTATAAATAAACACTTATTTAACACATTTATAAGAGTCTAGAGAATAATTTGTATATTCATAAATAAAAGAATTCTAGAATAGAATACTTGGAATAGAAATCTATTTATTGTATTTAATATTAAATTTGCGTAGGGTAAATACTTATATGACACTTTGTTATGTTCAAGCAGAATATTTTTCATTCATTCTCTGTCTCGTATGTAGTAGCTGTAAGTACTATGTACATATATTTCAAAAATAAATTGAGTTTTAGTGTATGTTTACCCACGCAAATTATTCTTCATTTTATGAATCGAAATTAAATAAACATTGACTGCCAACGCTATGTTGTCATAGACATACTCGTATGCATGATGGTAGTTCCATAATAAATTGGTGACAAAAAAATAACAACAAGCACAAGTAATAAAGAAAATTGTCACTCTTGTACTTCTTATAAGAGTTTATAAACGCGTAGAAGTGCCACTGCTACTGCTAAGGCGTATTTATCTATATGAATATACATATTTTCTATAATAAATAAATACTTATAGCATATTGTACAAATACACATAACATACTTATATCTATTTTATTTTATTTTCATTCATATGATATGTATTTAACAATAAAGTTCATTAGTATCAGCATTGTTATGCATTTACATATGTGAATATATTGATGATGATGATGTTGCTATTGTAAAGCAAATGATGAGAAGGAGAAATCTTGTTGTGGCATATGCTTTAATTAAATTTTTTTTTCGTTAGATTATACACAGTGCGACAACTATGTATTAAGACTCGAACCATATCTCAGCAACCAAGCGCGCCATCTATGTGTGAGCACATGCGTTTTGAAGCTTCAACCTTCCTCTATTAACTGTCAAAATTTCATGGCATTTGGTTGGCATTTAATGTTTATCAGGTGTATTCACCTGATTTGGCACCGTGCGACTTCTTTTCGTTCCTAAAACTGAAATTGAAGTTGAAAGGATGCTTTTTTGATGACATTCAGACCATACAACGGTCTTCGACGAGGGCACTGGAGGCAATTCCGAAAAATCGATGTAACAAGTGTATTGAATCAGGAGGAGAATATTTCGAATAAATACACCGAAAAATTAGCAGATATCGTGTTTTAATTGTGTTTTCTAGAGGCAGTCTTAATACATAATTGTCGCACTGTGTACATACATTGTTGTATACTATTATAGTAGCTATGTATTATAACTACATTTCAAATACTTGAACTAAACCATTTATTATTTTAATTCGATTCAAAATGTTTTCGATATAAATCTTGTAACAATAAAGTAAAGTAAAGTAGCTTGATGCATCGACTCACTAGCCGACTATGAAAACGCTCATATTATCTCTTCAGAGCAAATGGAAGACGGAGACGTATACAATTTGTGCCAACTAGCATAGAATAAATCACATTAAGTGAAAAAATATTGAAGACCTTGCCGAGATACTCTCTGACAGATTGAAGCGCAAGCTCAACAATCAGGCTCAATAATTGCTATGATTGAAATTCCTTTTGAAGCCATTAGATATTGTAAGGCAGCATTGTTTCCAAATTAATGTAGTCCAAAAATCAGTTAAGTTGATTCTATACTTTGGTCCCTGAATTGCAATGTTCTTCTTCTTATTTGGCCATAACAACCGATGCGGCGCTCAACACGACCCAGCCAGCGCAGCCGCTGGATTTTGATTCGCCTGACTATGGCAATGTCAGCATACAGCTCATACAGCTCATCGATGTACCTCATTCGGTACTCAACGCAAATAGGTCCGAAGACCCTGCGCAAAACTTTTCTCTCGAAACCTCCAAGCATCCTCTCATCCGTGGTGAAAATTGTACAGGCTTCTGCGCCATATGTTGGGAGAGGAATAATGAGAGACTTGTAGAGTGATTTTCGATCTGCGAGAGAAGGATCGACTACTCAATTTCTTACTCAGCCCAAAGTAGCACATGTTAGCAAGAGTCATCCTACGCATGATCTTCAGGTTGACGTCACTACAGTTGTTGATTCTGGTTCCAAATTAGACGAATGGTAATGGTAAGGGTGGAGTGCACGTAAATGATATCACATCGTCGTCTCAGTTTAAAAACTTTGGAGTTAAATCAGTTCAATAATATCATTGCAGTCAGGAGTTGTCTCTAAATGCCCCAAATGTATAATGGACTCACAATTATTTTTTTTCCCCAAAGTTGTTGCACCCTATCCTCTATCTCTATTCGTAGGAAGAGCTTCGCAACAATATTAGTATTTATATAAAAATCGGTCCCAACATTACCAGAGTGACCAACCACGTTCGTTTTTTGATTTTCAACATTTTTCTTAAACATACTGCCTTTTTTATACCCTGCATAGTATATTCAATTCGGTCATATGTTTACAATCATCGATTTAACGATATATGACCGTCCGTTCGTATGTCTGTATGTCACTTAGTTGCTTTGCACGATAATTTGATCCAATGTTGAGATATTTAAATGAAATTTGCCACCAGCAACCTCTGGTCCAAGAGCCCAGATGAGATTGTCCGCCTCTTATTAAAGGACGGTGAACGTTTATTGGAAAATAATCCTACCTACAAGTTCTGTACGCCGTGGATGCTGATATAAAAAAAATAGCCCATTAAAATTCAGGATATGTACGATGGTGGTCCCAGAACTACCCGACCTAACAAAGAAAACAACAAATTTGGGAACATTTTTCTTTATTTCTCAACATCAACATCTCCTTTTAGCTCTTTACACTTTTCCCATCGTTATTCTATAGCTTCGATACCCTGTTTATAGTATGAACCGTCTAGCTCTTTAAAAAAACCATCTGCCGCAGACTCCACCTCTTCATTGTTTGCAAATCTTCTACCGCCAAGTCATTTTTTCAAATTTGAAAATAGAAAATAATCCGAAGGAGCGAAATCTGGCAAATAAGGTGCGTGCTGAAACAATTCGAGCTTTTACTCATTGATTTTTGCCATCGCAATAGCGGATGTGTGAAATGGTATTTTTGATCTATTGTGAGCAAACGCGGCACCCATCTTGCACACAGCTTTTTTATCTCAAAATTTTTGTTCAACATACGTTGTATAGCACTTTTTGAAATGCCTGTAATTTTACATAGGTCACGCACCTTCAACCGGCGATCATCCAATACCATTTTGTGGATTATCTTAACCGTTCTGGCGTGATCACCTCAATAGGTCGGCCACTACGATGTTCATCTCGTACGACCTCGTTTAAACTCTGCCACCCAATATTTTATGGTCGTCAACGAAGGTGCAGACTCCCCCAGAGTATAATCTAGTTCGGATTTAATATTCGTTGGACTGAGACCTTTCAAATGAATGTATTGAATTACATAACGGTGACCAAGGTTGCCACTTTTCACCAAAGTAATTTTTTTCAAAGTACTGCCGCCATCTATATGTTAGGTCGGGTAGTTCTGGGACCGCACTACTCGTACTACTACAATTGTATTGAGCGATTGAAAGAATTCACTGCAGTCAAGCAGCTATAGAAAATGTCAATGAAGATGAAATCTAAACCTCTAATGAAAAATCTTTGCTTTTTTTGGTTAATAAATGCCTAATCTTAAGGCAATTAATTAGTTGATTTTATTGAAAAAATTTATTAATTAATAATTTAAGAAAATCCAATCTATTTAATTATTATTTAATCGCTAACTAAATTTCATTAAATGAAAATCCAAATACATATATTTATATCATAAATATATCAAAGTCTACAATACATGTATGTACGAGTATACTCTTTACGTAAGTCATTTGTCAAAAGTGTCAAAACTTTAATGAATATTGACTGTATGTCAATAAAATACCTACTACTTGTACGAACATTCAATAAACCAAAGTGTCATATCAAACTACATACTACTGTCGCTGTTGCTGCAGAAAAGCGACTTAAATACGAGTACATATCATCATATACATACATACACACATACATACATACTAAGTAATTGCATTTGTATGTATATACATACATATATTTCTGGCATAGATAGTCACAACGAATAGACATTCAGACATTCAGATAGATAATTTAGTATGTTGTAAGAGTATTATGCACTACTTGAACATTATTAATTTTCTTGTCATTAACAAGTTTATGTACATTGCAAAAAGTTGTCTATCGTTTATTATTAGTTGTTGATTGTTTGGCATTAGTCTCCTATGTTTTGATTTCGTATATAACTATCTAGTTTCCAAAAGTGATTTAGTTTATAGATATGGCGCGCACGTTTATTTTGTAAGTTTTATTGCATATCTATCTATTTGTTCTTTTCTTTGGCTCTCTTTGGCATACTGGGTCTAATGACTCAATTAGTAAATTATTGGTTGATCTTATACAATGTACAGTGAGTATTACTACAAGTGGTCTTTGGTCTTTTAAACTCAACAACATACTATTGAGAATATTGTCCGGAACATATCAATTGAGACCCAGTTTCAGGGATATAATATGTACTTGTGTTGAAAATATATGTTGCTTTGATTTCTGAAAAAATTTTGAAATCATTTACACTATTTACACTACGAAGAAAAATTCATTCGAGTTTTTTCTACCAAATATCAATATATCGACCCTGTATATGCATACAGTCCATGTGCACATATATATATTTGCCTTCATTTTCATTAAGCTTTAATGGCATTGTGGTTGTATTCAATCTCAAATTTGATGCAAGTAAATAAATTTTAGTACTTATCGATTGCAAAATAAACCACAAAACTTGTTTGTTGATTTCGATATCTTAAATGCTTTATTACAGTTGGTAAATAGTTCACCAAAAAAAGAAAAAAAAAAACAGAAATGATCTACTTTTTCTCAGTAGTTATTTTTTATTTTTATTATTCTAAATAAAGTATGATCATGTTCAATAATATGGCCACATGTTATTATTCCATTTATAATCCCATCGACGCAAATTAGTAAGGTCATACATATAACTTGAATTGAACTATATTATAACAATCTTGAGTAACTATTAAATGAAATGTTTTGCTTACAACGTTTAATTAAAGTGTAAATTGTTGTAGTAATTAAATAATGTTCATAACTCTTTAATCATAATATAAATACCGACTTGATGGCACACCAAACACCCACCAATAACGAACAGCAATGCTTGCTGGTTTTTAAATCACATCTACATATAATTTAATTAAATTCATCAAATAGTAAATATTCGTAGCTTAGCAACTATATGAACTATTATAGTCATATTATTTAGAATTACAGTCATATTTATGTATATATGCAGCTATCCAGCCATTTATAGGAAGCAAAGCATTGAAATTATTGCATACAAGAGCCGTTCGCCTATTTATAATATTTCTAAAAAAAAAAAAAAACAAACATAAACTATTACAGAACATATAACTGTGGTCATATATGGTATTGCGACTGCGAAATTTAGATAATTATTCTGCCATAAATGGTCATGTGACTCGTGACCTCGTACAAAAACAAAAAAATGGAGGTACGCAAAAGTTGGCTTTCACATTACAAACATTGTCGTACTTGTTTGTAATGTTTGATTATGTCAAAAGGAGATAAAAGAACATAAATGTGACTGTTCGCTTTGTTTTTGTTTTTTTCTTGTTGTTTTTGTTTGTTAATGAGTTAAGGTTTTAAAATAAATACCAAAATCTTTAACTACAGATTATGACATGGGTGATGTACATATGTGATGGATGGCAAATAGTTTAATCGTGAAAAATATTCTAATTCAGCAAAAACTACAAACTAAAAAGTTTCGTTTCTAATGATGTTGAGATTTTAGAACCGGTTCATGAGCTCTAAAATTAAAAAAATATTGATTTTTCATCATTTTCTTCTTATTTGACCATAATATCTCACCTTTCGGGAGGTAAAACGTAAGGCTGACCTGCATTAAACTTTCCACCACAACATTTGACTCGAACATATAATTCTTGCCTCCTACCTCCACAGATTCTGGGGGCTCCATATTATGGTCCATATTTATCCATATTTATGGTATTATTTAAGTCGCTCTTGCGATTGCTCTTGCTCTTGTTCCCAGTAACAGCGCTTAGAGGTATAAAATATATGGCCCTTGATTTAATCTCTTCAACATGTTGTAGAAATATATTTAGTCCCTATATCCAAACATTCGAGGAGCTCCCATGTAAAATTTACATTTTCCTTAAATAAGTATGCTCCAAGAACTTCATCTTAGAGGGGCAAAGTGTATGGCCGACCCCCATTCATTTATTATATCCAACCATTCGAGGAGCTCCCATGTAAAATTAAAATTTTTTTTACATATGCTCCAAGAACTTCATCTTAGAGGGGTAAAATGTATGGCCGACCCCCATTAATTTTTTTTTTTGTTTCAAAATATTTCCTCCAAACATACTTACTATAATTTTGTAAGGCTATGTCCACACAAAATTAACTGATAATCACCATAAAATCTATAAAAAATATATTCTATTTTTCTCGAGCTTATTTAGCCTCTATCTCCACCTCTTAAGAGGCTGTGCCATACCAATTGTAGGAAAACTCTAGAAAATTGGGAAATAATCAAAAAATTCCCCACAAAATAACCGTAAAAACACTTGAAAATTAATAAACAACCTTAAAATGTAAATTCAATCCTCATTAGCATAGACAAGGTATATTTTCCTCGAACATTGTTACCCTCTATATCAAGACCTTAATAGAGTGGCCATAGAAAATAAACAAAAAACATCTGAAAATTGATAAATAGCCACATAAATAACCAGAAGGAATCACCTCCAGAGAAAACATACGTAAATCTGCCGCCATTAAAGTCTCCTCCTCAACAATTTATTCTAAAAATATCGACTGCATTATCTGCACCTCTTAAAGGAACTCCACAATTTCTTCATTTTTTCTAGCAAATGATCAATTCCCTATGATCAAATTGATCTTAAGAATCGAAAAGAATTTTTATGCTAAAAACTCCATTTTCACTATAAAAAATATAAAAATATAACTGTCACAAGTCTTTGTACTTCTTCAGAAAAACAAAAAAAAAAGTCGAAATAAACCTAACACAAATTGCAAAAATTCCCATAATTAATCATCATGTTTTGAAGTTGTTTTTTTTTTTTTTTTTTTTGTATTACACTATATTGCCTAAGTTCATTACTGCAATATCATATTAATTCATGAATGTTCTATTTGTTTTTTGGCAATACACAAAATATTCATCTTCATTAGAACTGTCATCATTATTTGTGTATGTAAGTGGATACATATTTATCCTTGTTTGTGAGTACAAATGCTCGTAGTACTCATACATCAATGCACCCAACCATAATGATGACAACAATTTTTTTTGTTTTTTTGTTTTTGTATATTGTTGAAGTTAATTTATATTTATATCATTTTTTTTTTTTTTTTTTGGTTGGGGGTGTTTTTCCGTTTTTTGTGATACTGTCAACGATGTTGTAAAAGTAATTTCAAAGTATTTCATTACTTGACAGCACACTTGTACAAGTTTTATGTATACACTTTTGATTGGTGTTAGTAAGTATTATAATTAAGAGCTGAGAAAATGTAAAAAGTTGCTATTCCACTTGATATTTTGTGGTTGAACATTTATAAATTACAAGAGCAATACTTACTTCCTGGTTTTATTATCGTAGATACACATAAATACAATTAATATTAACTCAGTGCTAATTTTTGGAAATTTTAAATTTCCACGAGTTAAATATTTATTACACTCTGATCGATTTCTAATACTTAATTCCTTCAAAAGAAGATTTCTTTTCTTTTCGTTTTCCAACACTCCATTCTGAGTGCAACACTATTGTGGCTAAGGCGAATTTTGACTCATGCTTCATTATCTCACATATTCATCAATGGTTTATTAAGTAAATTAAAATGATTCTATGTTTAAAAATTAATATTATTTTTGAAATTTAAATGAGTTTCCACATTAACACGTGCATTATATCACATAATATAAATTGGCATCCATGGCGTATGAGTAATTTGAATTATTCACATGTTATATAAGGTTTATCGACTAGTTAATATGAATATGTTTGCACTGTCATAAATTTCTGACTCAAATATATTTAATAATTTTATAAATAATTTATTTTTGATGTACAAATAATACATAATGTCTGCTATACAATGCATAAGCCTATATTGCGTAATGTAGTTTAATATGCATACGCAAATCCATTTATTGGCAAAATCTATTCAAAATTAGTTATATACATATGTGCATGCATCTGTGTATTTGTGTGTATGCCAATCAATTAAAATGTGAATTGTTTGTGAAATAAAATTCAACCAAATTAGCTGATGTCTGCTATTTAACCACATTTTGGGTATACATACATTCGTTGACCATATTTAGTTGCAATTTGTTGTTTACTATTGGGTATTATTAGTAGATAATATTGCCGAAAATAGATTTTAGCTAAATGCTATTGAATCAGCATATATTTTTGCTTAAATCACCACATCATTTATTTTCGCTCTTTAAACCACGAAAATGTTGTCAATTAACAATTATGTATGAATTCAAGCATTAAATGCACTTATGAATATTTGGTGTTATCTTCTAATATGATGTATGTATGTTATGCGAATTATGTCAATTTTTTTGTGCTTGTTTAGGTGTTTGTAATGTTTATTTTTATTGTTGTTTGTTACCGGGTTTTATTACCATGTTTTATTTTGAACACATCTAAAAGCATAAAATTGTCATTTTTATCATAGAGTTAGCTATCTAAGTGACATACGTAAATAAGGGTAAATAAGCACACTGGGTGTATGATACTTACTAATCCAGTTGGCTGTCTATTAACTTGTTTTATATACTTATGTACATTGATATATAATGTTTATTAGCTATTTTTTAATTGACACTTAAATAGGCGTTAGTCTATGAATGTTGATGCTATCTTTTTACACACATATCTCTATATATCTACATAAGGTTCACACATTGCGTGCTTACTTTACATATGTAGTAAGTTATGCATATGTATTGAATATAACATGTTAGGTTTGTGGACACCTAGTTTAATGAAATATTGCTTAATAGTAATTCTATTAGATTTATTTATTAATGCAATGACAGCAAATCTAGAATATATAATTGGAATGACGATTATTATTAGTTTTTGATCAAAAACTACCTAGAGGTAATTCGAAAGCAGGCTGATATATCGGTGCAGTAAAAAGTATTCCATTATTTTTCCAATAGATGGCATTAGTAATCTGTATCTCGCATTGTATAAGTGTGATCGGGTTACGCTAGATGGTGTTAGAAAGATAGAATTTCGTACTAAATAAACTTTTCAGGCAGTTTTGTGATTGCTTAACTCAGTATTGTATGAGCCCGCGTCAAAGATGGACACCAATAAAGAGAAAATACGCCATATTTTACAATTTTTCTTCGATAAAGGCGAACACGCAAGCCAGACGGCTGAAAATATTAATAGTGTTTATGGTCCTGATACTGTAACCGCCAATCACGTGCAATTTTGGTTTCCGGTAATTTTGATGTCAAAGATGTACCACGCACGGGAAGGTCAATTGTCGAAAATATCGATAAAATAATGGAAATCGTCGACTCTGACCATCATGTAAGCACTGCTTCTATTGCCCAGGAGCTAAACATTGCACAAAAAACTGTTTGGAACCATTTAAATAAGACTGGATACTAAAAGAAGCTCGATGTAAGGGTGCCACATGAATTAACGGAAAAAAACCTCATGGACCGAATTTCCATCTACGAATCGCTGCTGAATCGCAAAAAAGTCGGTCCATTTCTGAAGCGGATGGTTACTGGTGATGAAAAGTGGGTCACTTACGACAACGTCAAGCGAAAACGGTCATGGTCGATCGCGGTGAGGAAGGTTTTTCTATGTGTTTGGTGGAATTGGCAGGGAATCATCTACTATGAGCTGCTCCCCTACGGACATACGCTTAGTTCGGACCTGTACTGTCAACAATTGGACCGTCTGAAGAAAGCATTCGCCCAGAAGCGGCCAGCTTTGGCCAATAGGAGAGGAATTGTGTTCCATAAGGACAACGCCAGGCCACACACATCGACAGTTACTCGCCAGAAGCTCCGGGAGCTTGATTGGAAGGTTATTATGCATCCACCTTATAGTCCGGCCCTGGCACCAAGTGATTACTACTGTTCCTGTCTATGGCGAATGATGTTGCTGGTGAAAAATTCGCTTCAAGAGAAGCTTGTGAAAATCGACTGTCCCAGTTTCTTGCCAATAGAGACGAGGGTTTCTATGAGAATGACATTATGAAATTACTTTCAAAATGGCAACAAGTTATCGAACAAAACGGTGCATATTTGACCCAAATTGGATCATTCTAACTATGCTAAATAAAACCTTCAATTTTATGCAAAAATAATGGATTTCTTTTTACTAGATCTGATATGTAAAAAGTACACAAAGCGTGTCTGTCTTTTGTGAACTGAGTGCTATTACATTTTATGGTATAAATGGTCATAAATATAGTAGGCCATATCTCACAGTTCTTTTTTTAAATAATATAGTGACATCATTGAGTTAATTACTGCAGCGACTATTTAGGAGAGCTCTGCGAAATAATAAAATATGGACTCAAAACAAATATTTAACTATAAATAAATATATTAAATTTCAATAAAATTATTTACTTACTTTTTTATATAAATTTAATATTTTTTATTATTATAAATTAATATAGTTCAAGATTTATTTAACTAAAAAATCCTGAACTAGAACTCAAAGGAACCACAAAAATTAATAAAATTATATTTTTAATATTATTCACTCTGTGTGCAAATAATTGGCTTTTCTGCCAGCAATATACAATTTTTTATAATTAAGCTCCTTAACCAGCTATATGATAACGTTGTGCTGTAATGTGATGTAAGTAATATTATAAAATTGTATAATTTGTAGAGGTTTAAAATTAACAGCATAATATGAATTTCTATAGATAGGTGTACATGCTTAAAGTCAATAACCTGTGAACGAGCTATTAATTGTATGTATATACATGTATATATAAAATGTATTTGTATTGTAGCCAATCGTTTTCTCTTTTGTTTGTACTCAGTGTAATTCTTTTTGTTAAGTTTTTTTAATTAAAATGATGCATGCATGCAAAGGTCCCTATCACTTTATCCCTATCCTTCTCGCTCACTCAATTGTATATAGTATTCTGTGTATGTATGTGTGTGTGTGTGTCTGTGTGTTACAGCTGTTGCCTTTGATGATCACCATTTTATAAATGCTCTTTTAGAACAAAAATCATATACATACACACACACGGCAGTATAAAGTAGATACAAATACATTTTCATTGATTGCAAGAATGTTTCGTTTCGTTTCATTTCGATTGAGTGATTGATTGATTGATTGCTTTGATTGATTGACTGACTCACTGACTGTATCATTCATTGCATTGATAAAATGTACGTATGTATGTATTCTACTCATCGTAGTTAGTACCTATGAGTACGATATATATGAACTTAGTGTTTGGTTGACTGATTGATTAAAATATCCTGTTTTGTTTTTGTATGTTGGTGATGATAAGTATCGTATATATATAAACTAGGTATAATACAAAGTAAAGTCAAGCGACACAAAGTCATTGACGCCCACAAAAATGTTGAGTGCCATTTGCGGCATTTTTTAGATTATTTCTTTTTTTTTTTTTTGCCATTTCAATGTATATACTCATGTATATACACTATTTTATAGCTTATTTTATATATAAATTTTTTCATTGCTTCTTTCTATTTTATTTAAATATAGAAAAAACAAAGAAAATCTTAAAATATCATAAGATTTATTTTAAAAATTCATAACATTACATTGTTACTATCTATGGTATACTTATATATAAGCAAGCTTGTCGTAGAACAATAAGATCCTTGTTGCTCGTTAAAACTAACATCCTTAAGGTAAATTACCTTTGCAAATGGCTTATTTCACAGCCATTTCATTTAATTCTCTGCAAATTTGTGCCAATTTTTACTTCAATAGCAGCTAAACATAAATGTTCTGTATACACATTTAGAGGGTGTTGTTTTTAGAATGTGAGAATTTTGAATTTAAATAGAAAATACTAAAAAATTAATAAATAATTGTGCAATTGATTTGAATTTTAGCTTTCTTTGGTAAATAATTTTATGTATTTGAGTATTTTGTATATGACTGGTATCACAAGGCCTTGACGATTGGCCAAAATATGATAGTAGTATGAAGGAAGCACAATTTCTGTACCGGAGGCCATATGACAAAGATTGCATTTCAAATCATCCAGTGTCGCTAGATGGCATGGCATGGCAAGAAAAAACCCCGAGGACTCAAATCACTTAAAGATGATTTATATCTCTTTAAGATTCATGCCACACAATGGGAAAATAAAAGTGTCCTTTGCCTTATCTCTATAGCATTTGTGATTGAATTTAATGCAATTTAATGCAATTTCTTGCAATTTCATGAAGCACGCTAGTCAGTATATAGTTTTCTGCGTTTCCTCCGCTTTCTTTTAACTGTGGCATTGTGTGTGGATTCTTGTGACTGTGACTGTAAACTAGAATATTCGATTAAAATTGGTTGCTTGGGGGTCGTGGCTCAGTGATTAGTGCGTTGGCCTTTTAATCTGTAGGTCTTGGGTTCAATTTCGACTTTAAAATCGAAAAGATTTTTGTATCGATAAGGACCCACCTGTCGGAAAGCAATTTGCAATTCTTCAGGCAGTAACAATTTGCCAAAGAGCCTTTTGAGGCTTATAAGTGCCACCTATTTGTTTATGAGTTCAATTTTATGAAGATGTATGCCCAGATTATTGCATTATATCATCCTCAAAGTCAATGGATGTACTTACGGCAGCAAAAACATCAAATTATCACAATGGGCCTTACTTGGCCCAAGTGAGCAGGCCCAAGTGGACAGCCTTCTCGACCTAACCCCAAATTAGGTGGCAAATCAACTTATAAGGCTATTTTTCAATCTGTGCGGATTACTGATATCCAAGAACGGATTCTTGAATACTTCGACGTGATGGACGACATTAACATACTCGATGTTGCAGTGCCAGTTTTACTAATACACATTTTAAAGTATAATTCAACTTTTGGCTATGAAGACATTTTAAGTAAAATAATCACCCTTTATTCATGCTTACTTGAACATACACTATCCTGGTAAAACCAGATACACAACATAACGCTACATAACAATAGTCATAAAAATCATAATGAAGCTGCTTTTATACATCAACAGGGAGCTACTAATGCTGTGGTTGCTTTTCCATGATTTTTTATTATTGTTATTGTTTTTTGTTGTTGTTTCTGTGTGGACCAAATAATTCGTTCATATTCGTTCTTACGACTTTGATTCGCTGTCTGTGATTCTTTGTGATTATGATGGCGATGATGATTATGATCTTCATGATGACGATGACTCTACTCACAGGAAAGGAGGGGAAGAGGGAAGCAAAGCATATAACAACAATAACATACAATATATAGAATATATAGAAATAAAGAATAAAATATGAAAAGCGAAAACACAGAAGGATAACAAGAAAACAGGTGCAACAATGGCAATACCAATACTTTCTTTCCAAAAATTCATGAATTTTTTTTGTTTTTTTTTTCTGGTTGGCATGTCTGAGTATGTGTGAATGGTTTTATACCCGTATTATTTAGTATATGCGAGTGCTCATGCACTAATGCATGTGTATGTGTGTGTGTGTGTGTGTGTATAAACCCCGAGAAACACCAGCAGCTTATCATGTAGGCAGCAAAAACATGAATGTTATTTATGCGTTTTCGCGTTTAAGTAGATGGCTACCTACTTGTACATGTATATGTAGGGGTGTAGTGTTGTTTGTTGGTTTATGGCCTTTTTCTTCTTCTATGTTTTTTGGTGCAACTATGGTATAGTATGTACTTGTGTTAACAACATCAATAACATAAACAAGAGCAACAATAAAGAACAACAACAACAACAACAACGAATGGAACAACAGTAAGAAAATAATTCAAAACTAGTGCTCTGCGGCACGTCGTCTGCGGTACGAATGTATGTACATATGCATGAGCGGGTGTTTTTGTGATAAATGTGCATGGAAATGTTTATGAGTATATATATGAGCATGTGTGCATTTGTACGTTAACACACACACACAAACACACATGTTGATATAAATTCATTTTTATTCACGTAGGTACTTCATTGTATTTCAAGCATCTTTTTGTGTAAACATTGCACGTTTTCTTTACAAAAATGAAACAAACTAAAGAAAAGACAGAGTATTTTAAAAAAAAATATATAAAAATGTATTTTTTTCTATTTCTGAAATGGAAATAACTTTCTTTAGATTTTTGTTGAATATTTAACTTTATCAGCCTTTTTGCAAATTTTTACCGTTACGAATAATATTGTGCAAAATTATATAAAATAAGAAAAAATGGTTCAAACGTTGACCAACCCAAAGTTGACGGTCACCCAAAACGGTGCTCTGCATTTCATGGGATTGGAAGAAAATTCCTTACGAAAAAATATTGAAGTCCAGAAATTTATTTCTAAAATTTTGGGTATAAGAACAAAAGATTGTAATTTTTGAATGCTTTTTGTGTCGCTTTAACTTTCATTAAAGAAGATGTAATACATAAAACATGTTTAAAACATTCCTTTGGTTGAGAGTGCTTTGGAAACGAATGTAGTTGAAGTAAATGAATGTTAATTGATAAAAATTTGTAATTTTTCTGCTTTCAGAAATTATGAAAATACTAAAAATTAAGAGAAATTTAAGATAAAAAAAAAATTGAAATAAATTTCCAACAAAAAAAAAAAAGTTTCAAATTTAAAATTCTGTTCGAAAATAATTATAATATTTTTTCATGAATTCTCCATTACATTCTTATGCATATAGTACTCGTATACGCATATCTCACATTTAGTTATTATTTTATGAAATTTATATAAACCAAACTTTATACAAAGTTATCATTTACCAGACACCACCATCACCATTCGCCATTCACCATTTAACTACCATCAAGCAACATCACTAATTTGGTGCTACCATCATCATTAAAATATATGTATAGTACGATTCATCATCATCATCATCATTATCATCATCACCATCGCCATCAAAGCAGTAGTTGCAATTACACTCAAGTACCTTTTATGTTGTTCTGTAGAGTTTTCCTGTCATCCGACCGACCAACGAACCAACCAACTAGCCAACAAACCATTGACACTGCTGCATTTTAAAATTATTTTCATTCGTTCCAGCAGCCATAATATGATCCCAAAAACTGTTGTTTTACCACTTTTTCAGCAAAAAGCTCACCACACTCAACCATCCAATGCTCAATGACATTGTCTTCACACAACGGTAATAGTATGAGTGTATGAAGTTGTAAGTGTTGCTGGAGCATACAACAACAACAACAACAACAACAACAAACAGTTGGCGCCACATTTTGCACTTAATTGTGAACTTCATAATAATATTGCTGCATGTGTATGCATACGTCGCATGTACATATATATACACAATGCATAAATGGAGTGGTTTCATTGTTGTCGTTATTCCTGCTATATATACTGCTGTTCTCATTGTAAATGCAATAATAGTTTTGTACACATTTTGAATGAAATTTCACAAAGTTTTTGGGCAACTCATACTGCAAATGTCTCTTGATCATCATCACATGTTTCCTGGTGTATGAACAACACATATCCCATTTTGTGTCATTCATTGTTCTTCTGTTTCAGTTGGTAAATGGTGGATTGGTTAGTAGTCATGTTGGTTGGTTGGTTGACTCTTTTTGATGCATCATGGTATTATATTCTCACTGGCATTTTAATGCCCACACACAAACACACACACACATACACATACACACCGCCTTTATGAACATTCTACAATATTGAACAAGCACATATAACGACACAATTTAAATGATGTTTGTAATTTATTCGTGTTGGTAGGTACACACATGTTATTACCAATAGTACTACCTACTGTCTTGTTGTTATATGGCACATGTGCTTACTGTAATTTATGTTAAATTTCAAATTGATTTTACAACACAATTATACATACGAGTATGTATATATGCCAGAAAGACATGCAAAATATTTATAATTATTCAGACACTGTGACAATATGTGTAATCTCATTTTGCAAATACATAATTCGCAATATGTGTAGTTGCTTATATGTATTATATTGAATTGCAAATAATTTGCAATTTCAATAAAGTATTTAAATACAAAATAGGTAAATTATGAAGGTATAACAATAATAACTTGAGGAATTTTAAATTTCATCCCAGATGTATTTCCTGTAAAGTATAAACTACAAATTTTACTAAATCTAATAATATGTAAAGCTCACCTTTACAAAAATATATTAAACTTATAGTAAAAAAAAATGTAGAAAGCTTATGTTTGATAATACTGAAGCTTAATTGCCCAACACCATGACATATAAACAGATATTACATTCGAAAACATATTTTTGTATGAGAAGTAGGCGTGGTTGTCATACGATAGTGCTCATTTTTAAATATATTTGCGCTTTGATACAAATTTTCGTATCTGTTGAGTTTCGGTCTCATAGGTACGAGGGCTGTCCCAAAAGTATCCGACCTAATATATAGATGGCAGCAGTAGTTTGAAAAAAAATTATTTTAGTGAAAAGTGGCAACCTTATAAAATATATGTTTTAAGTTTCAAGGTGCCACGTGGTTTAGTATTTTTTAGAGCCATCGAAAGTTAACGACCTTAGTGAATTTGTAAACATGGAAAAAATTGGTCACCATTATGTAATTCAATACTTTCATTTGAAAAGTCTCAGTCCAACGAATATTAAAGCCGAATTAGATTCTACTCTGGGGGAGTCTGCTCCTTCGTTTACTACCATAAAATATTGGTGGCAGAGTTTAAACGAGGTCGTACGAGCTGTCAATATGAACACCGTAGTGGTCGACCACCGGCTGAAGCATGCGTGAAGTAGGTGAAATTAAAAGCATTTCAAAAAGTGCTATACATCGTATATTGACCGAAAATTTGGAGATGAAAAAGCTGTGTGCAAGATGGGTGCCGCGTTTGTTCACAACAGATGAAAAACAGGGTCATGAAGATGCTTCTATAGAGTGTTAAAGCACGTTATGCATCAGATGTAGTTTCTTCGGATTTTTTTCGATATCCAAATTTGAAAAAATGTCTTGATGGTAGAAGATTTGCAAGCAATGAAGAGGTGGAGTCTGCGGTAGATGGCTATTTTAATGAGCTAGACAGTTCATACTATAAACAGGGTATCGAAGCTATAGAATATCGCTGGGAAAAGTGTATAGAGCTAAAAGGGGATTATGTTGAGAAATAAAGAAATATTTTCCCAATTTTGTAGTGTTTTCTTTGTTAGATCGGGTAGTTCAGGGATCATACTGGTAGGTGTGGGTTTCATTCGATTTCAGTAATTTTTGAACTCGTTCATTCATTCTCCAACAGATGTAAAACTCAATTTAAACTCTTTGAAGCTGTTATGCAAATTTTTCTTACTGTTTTTTGGTTATTTCATTAAAATGCTTTTTACAGAAGCTCGATTTCTTCATTCACCACAATTTCATTAATAATTTATGCAAAAAGGTAAAATTTATTATAAAATGTAAAAAGCAGTAGCAGCAAAACTGTATGCATACACTTATGTCTTATGTATACAGATACAGGTGATGTCTTATGTATGTTGCGTAAATGTTGCAAACACATATGTAAGTTATATAAAATGCCGTATCCTGGACTACAAACGATATGAGTGATAAATTTTTTATTAAGAAGAAATTGTAAAGTATTCAAAGTCACATATACAAGCAAAAAACATAGTCATCGGTAAATACATACATACATATATACATCGATGTATGTATATAAGTATATACGAGTATCATAATATTTATGTACTTTATATTGACCAAATCTTTTTGCAAGCGATATCAGAGACTCTTGTTGTTTGCTATAGCTTTTTTTCCATAAGGAATATTTTTAATGGTCAATTACAGTGGTGCTTCTAGCATGACAGTTTAATAATTGTAAATTTCGATCTACTGCCTCGAACCAGTCTAAAAGCTGCTTATCACAATGCTTTCGTCTACATCGGCTATACTATAGTTTAACTATACTACTCATTAGTTGTAGTTAAACATATTTTCTTGTGGTTGTTATTCCATATTACTGTTGTTCTATTCTTATTGTTGCAAATATGTCTGCGTTTATCTATGTCTATGAATAATTCATACGTTCTAATACATAAAGGAGCAATGTTATTCATACGTATGCATACAACATACAACAACTACAACGATGAACGAAGAAATTTTATACGAAAAGCATTTAATGAAATCTTGAACTTTGCCATATGTAATTGACTTAGACTATTACCTTGTAGTAAATGCTACTAAATTATTGATTCTAATGGCAAAGACTAGAAGTTTCGTTGTGTAAATGAATTTAAAGACCACCTGCAATATTATTTCCATAAATTCTTAGGAATTATTTATTTTCCTATTCTTGCTGCTACATTAAAATCGTTGAGTTAATGTCTTTTGATTGGAAAATTAATTTAAAAATTAAAATTTGAACTAATATATCATTACTTCTAGACAAAGAATTGTAATTTTCACTACAAGTTAGTGTCACACACACACACACAAGGAAGAAAGGAAATCAAAATGTAGCCAATACTGGCATGAGAATATCAACAGCCAGAAAATGAACGAATGAAAACGTTATTAACGCTGTGCGTTTCTTCGTTGACTTTGTAGTATCTGTCTCGCATACCATTTGCCTATCTCTTTGACTGTCTGTACTCCATTAAAAGTAAATTTTATTTAATTTCTTTGACAACTAGTATTTCGTTCGTTCTTCCTTTATTACTTGTCTACCTTATGGTACTTTTACCTTACTTTTTTTTTGTTTTTGCCAATTTTACGCTTGCTTTTAGCTTGAAACTTTTCTCACCACATACATAATGCAATCTCTTCCCTGAATTCCCTCAGCGATGTTGCTATGCTTCTTATCAACATTTTCATATACTCAGGCAACATATGTATGACAACAATGTCGAATATGTTTAAAGTTAGCGTGCTTATGATAGATATGGCAAATGTTCGAGTATGTATGACTGACTATACTCATCTTCAGGTTACATACAGCACAAACACATGGTAAATTTATTGTAGATGATTGTATTTTGTACAACGAACTGTGCAAAAATTATACTCGTACATATTAAATACTTTGGGATGGGGCAAAAAAAAGTTTAATAAATATGAATTTTTCTATTTAAATACCGCGAGTATTATATGTACATACATATATATAAAGTAATGTGTGTATATATACATATGAGTATGTATGCTTTTGGTTGTCTGATTGGTATAGTGGCAAACGAAAGTTGTTCCATGTGTGTTATATGATACACGCACATGTTTTGGTGGAATTTTTCCATAGTAGATATATATGTACATAACATAAACAAC
This sequence comes from Megamerina dolium, assembly GCA_963854835.1. NCBI lineage: Eukaryota > Metazoa > Arthropoda > Insecta > Diptera > Megamerinidae > Megamerina > Megamerina dolium. Next base: position 5,250,739 of record OY978528.1, read on the forward strand.
AACAGCAGAGTTCATAAAGTCATTTTTGTCTACAAATGCATAGGAATATATGTGTATTCATATATATACTGCACATACATAATAGTACATATGCAAAACTTTAGAAAATTATATTAAATACAATGTTGCTTACAACATTGTAACTTAAGTCAAAGCACAAAACTCGATAGTAATATGTATTGTAAGAGTTAAGGTCTGAAAATTCTACAAATTATGGGAAAAATAACAGTTGTCGTTAATGTGTAAGCAATTTATTGTATGTAAGTGCATTCATTGGAAAGAGATGATAAAATTTGCATTCATAATTAACAACATTCGTATGTGTAATTATAATTTACTTTAATTTGTAATTTTGTAAGCTTTTTTATATTTGCTGTGTAACTTTTCCTGCTTTAAAAGACTCTCAAAAATCTCATTTAATGTCATTTCTGTAATATTTAATATTTTTTTTTATGATTATGAAGCGAAAAGAATTGATATTTAAATTAACTTAATAAATCAAATATACATTATTTGAATCGAACACCCCAATAAACTCATTCATTAAACATATTCCTTTAATAATTATTATATTTATCTAATTTTTACCTTTTTCTATAATTTCAGAATTATTAACTTGTGTTCTCATACATATTGCTCTTTTGGTAAGTCAACAGTGGTAAAAACTCTATCTTTTATCGTGGTAACTACTTACATATTATCTAGTTTTAAATTAAAGTAAGATGTATTTACTTAACCTTTATATTATAAACTCTTTACTTTGAATTATATTTATGTATAATATAACAGTGTATAAGTGTATATACAAAGATATATTAGATAGGGACACGTATGAAAATTTCTCATACATAAATTTCACGCAAACATGGACAAATGTAAATAAATAAAATATAAATATAACTGCAATCCGTAACATCTAGCCTAATTGCTGGCAATTAATATTCAACACTTCAAAGCAGCAACGGCAACATAACCCCATACTCACAACGAAACGAAAAGGTGTCCCTTATTATGAAGAACCTTTAAAATTTTCAGTTCAAAAAATACAAAAAATCAACATAAAACCAAAACCGAAAACATAGAAGTAATAATACACACACAAACACACAAAAACGTAAAGCATGAAGAGTAAAGAGAACAAAAACGTTTTAATTTTTTTATTTTTTATTTTTGGTTGACTTTGTTTGCTTATATGCGTGTTTCTATAAAGGTATGCGTGCATATAAATTACCCCAGAAAGCTTCATTAGAGGTTATATGTTGGTTCACTGGTACACTGGTATGTATATGTACCATATTGTTGGTGGGTTTTGGTTTTGTTTTGTTTTTCCTTGACTCTGTATCCCTTTTTTTACCTTTTCCCATCAACATTTTTGTTTGGTCACTGACTTGATATTCTCATTGTAATATTGTACATATACAACGGAATAATATTAAATAATTTCTATTGCCAGGCAAACAGTAGTTACTCGTTCACTCTTTATGCCGCTTTTATTCCAATGCCCTTCTCTACCAAGGAAGAAAATATTGTACAAAAGATAACAACAATAACAACCGCAACAACAACAACACTAACAACAACAACAAAGCGAAAATTTACTGTGGCCAACCACACCTTTAACCCCTTTTATGGTAGATTTGCTGTTACAATCATTTATTACGTATACGTCACGTTGAGCCGAAAGAAAAGAAACAGAACAGCAACACCTCGTCGACAATAATACAATATACATGTGTGCATTAGTGTGTGTACAATTCAACTATATAAAGTATAATAGTAGTCGTAACACCAACAACAACAACAACAACAGCTGCAATGGCATTGCCAATTTGCTTAACATTAAGCGTTAAGTAATAATGGCGCATACATACGCAATGGGTGCAAAAGGGTAATAATTACATAGTCCGAAACAGTAGTAAGTAAACATTTAGTAGCCAAGCTATTCAAGCATTATTCTTATGTTGTGTTGTGTGTTTTGTGCTGAAAGGATAAGTTATAGATAAAACTGAAGGCCGTAACAATGTAAGAGAGAAAGAGAAAAAGTTTGAGAAAAAAAAAATAGAGAAGAGGGATGATAATATAAGCTTAGAGAGTCGAAGGTAATGAGTTTCGACCATAAACAACACAATTTCTGGTATTTGCTGTTAGCCGAAAACAAATGCAATGACCTTAAAAATGGAATTAGCAATAGCTACAACAATTTATGCTGTAGCAGAAAAGAATGGAAATTCTACAAATTTTTGCTATGGTCTCATACATGGATGATTATATAAACAATTGGCTATAAAGGCTTCAAAGAGCCTAGACCAAACGTATTGTCATTGATATCACTTGAAATGTGGAATTGTGAAGATTTTCCATAGGCATGATTTTTTATTAGTACTCGTATACCAAAAAATTATCATGTATTAAAAATTTGAAAAGCGCGATTTCCATGTCCATTTTCGAACATACTTGTATGTTGATAAAGCTAATCAAAGACGCTGAGTTTCAATGCTATGGCTTTATATTTTCGTTAGAAAAGTGTAATCGAGAACATGGTTTCATCCGATTTCATTTATTTTCAAATATGTATATTCATTGTACTTATATATATTTCGTGTATCAAGTTTTAATGTGATCGCTTTGTATTTTCATGTTCAATATCTGAAATCATATTTACGGAAGCATAAGTTTGTATGGCAGGTAGGCGTGATTTTTATACGATTCAATCCATCTTTTAGAATTTGCCTATATATTAGTAAATATCATTGTACACATCAATTTTTAGCTTTATAACTATATATTTTCGAACAGAAAGTATTGAATTATACATTCGAAAACATTAGTTTGTATGAGAGGTAGGCTTAGTTTTTATTCGATTTTTCCCATTTTTGAATATATCTTTGAATTAATAAATATAATCGTACGTACTAAATTTCAACTTTATAACTTCATATTTGCACTCATAAAGTGGGAATGTATACTTACGGAAGCATAAGATTGTATGGGAGGTAGGCTTGGTTTTTATTCGATTTTTTCCATTTTTGCAAATTTTAATTAATTAATAAATGCAATCGTGCTTACAAAGTTTCAACTTTATAACTTCATGTTTGCACTCGTAAAGCGGGAACATATACCTACGGAAGCATAAGTTTGTATGGGAGGTAGGCTTTGTTTGTATTTGATTTTTCCCATTTTTGAATATTTTAATTAATTAATAAATATAATCTTGCTTACAAATTTTCAACTTTATAACTTCTTGTTTGCACTCGTAAAGTGGGAATGTATACTCACGGAAGCATAAGTTTGTAAGGGATGTAGGCTTAGTTTTTATCCAATTCTGGTCATTTTTAAATATGTTTATTAGTTATTAAATCTGACTATAGATACTTCGTTTCAGCTTATTAAATGTATATTTTTGAATACAAAATGTGAAAATATTCATGCAGAAGCATAATTTTGTATGGGATGTAGGCTTGCTTTTTATCCCATTCAGTCCATTTTCAAATATGTCTATTAGTTGGTAAATATAATTGCATTTGCCGAGTTTGAACCGGATAGCTTTATATTTTCGGCGCGCGAAGTGTAAAAAAATACATAAATCCAATTAGTTTCAAATTTTCAACGAGAAGAGAATTTTTAAATCAATTCGAAATCCGTTGATCGAGATTAAGTTGACCAAATAACTACGTTTCATTTTCATTCTAAGAACTCAAAGAAAGTCGCTTGAAGCAACTATGTTTATAATCCTTAATTTTGTAATATATTTTAACTGTAATATTTTTTTAGCAATTGTCGATTTCACACATCGCAAAAATTAAATTATTTCTACCTACATTTCTGCAGGTCATTGTCCTTATCGCATAAACTCATTTGACATTCTCCTGCAGTACCTACAACTTGAAAATAAATTCAATTTGATTTCAACTTTTTAATATATTAACAACAACATTTTCTTATCCATTTACCACTTCAACTCAGATATATGTATAATATTTGCTTTAAATAAACGACACCTCAGTTACGATTATTTTCTGTTCTTATTCCTATTCGCCTTTTTCTTCTTCTTCTTCTTTGTATCCTTCTCTCTCTATATGTATATAATATATTTGCTATTCTATTTCATCCAACAACAACAACGACTGTGATGATGATAATGGTGAAAATTAATCAAAAGAGAAAACTTTTCATCACTTTCAATTGACAATTTAAACTTTTCATCAAAACAGTTTTACAACATAAACTTTTAACGCACATGTACTATTACAAACGACATTGTAATACAGACACACACACACACATACACATACATATTTAGAGAAAATGTAAATTTAGATTTGAAACAAACACAGAAAAACGAAAATATCACCACTGCCTCCGACCACACACGAACAACAACCAAAATAACAATAATAACGAAATAAAAAATGAATGAATAACAGAATGTATGAATGCAAGGGATGGATGGATGGATGGATGGATTGATGATGGTGAATAGTGGAGATGAACTTTATTAAAAGTTTGTTCGAATTGTTTTACGCTGTTACGCCCCTTTATCTACGCCTTCTTATCTTATCAATGTAGTTTCTAGCTGTTTGTTTGATTTGTATCTCCTTTGGCTGCTTATTTGCTTTTGGCAAATGTGCAAAAGCAACAATAAAACTAGTACATAGAACTCATATGGCTCATGGCATTCATTCTATTACGAATAAACGATAAAATATAAAATCAAATGAAATGTGACAACAATGCATAAAATGAACCACAAATACAACACTACGATAAGGACGTTAACGATAACGACAACGACAGTAGCAGGCAGTGACAGCAGCAGCAGCAACATAAAGCAACGACTAAAAGGCAAAGTACCTACCGTTTTCTATTATTTTTGCTCTGGCATTTATATATTCGTCATACATACAAGTACATGTATATATTATTTCTCAAAGGAATAAAGCAAAAAAAAGAGGAAGAGGAATAAGCGTGTAGAAGGCAAAGAAGAAATTTCCTTAATACATCGACAAAGGTACAGACAGAGAGACACCGTCCGACACAGAGTTGCTTATTTTTGCTTATTTCTATTTTTACTCAAGTATTTATATACATACGAGTACTACATACATTTGCTACAATAACACAACACAAACAACCACGCGACAATATTAATTCACAGACGAATGATGGTGGCAATAATGGGGTGGTTGCTGATGTGGCGATGGTGGCGTTTGGTTTTGGGGGTAAAAAGCAAAACAAACAAAGAAAAATGAAATGAAAAACAAGAAATACGACAACGTTGCGTATTTAGCGTCAACACCAATGTTGCCAGAGTGTATGTATTTTTATATTTTATGTATTTTAGATAACCCTGCGCCTTCCAAGGATAAAGAAAGTATCCAAAAAAAGCAATAGATTGTGAAGAAGTGTGAATGTGTATGAGTAGTGAGGTGCACAAGTGAATGAATGAGTGATATTGATTTTGACAAAATAAACTATTTAACGAAGGACGACGAAGTGCAAATGGTACAATATGTATGCTCCACTATGTGCTTGTGTGTATGTGTGTGTATGTGTTTTATATAGACTCAAAAGAAATTTAGATTTGACTGAGAATTAAAGTAGAAATAAGTAGAAATAAGTAGAAAATGGTCGGCAGAAGGGTGAAAGCGCTATTAAGAGAGAGGGAAAGAGAGAGAGACGAACAGAGAGTAAGAGCTTCTGTGCTTTGATGAAGATAAAGCCAAAGAGTATTTGAAAATGATATGAGTACTGTATAAAGAAAGCAAGAGAGCATATGTATATGTATGTATATATATTTTTTGTTTGTTTCATTTTTCCACATTATTTATGTATTCATGAGTATCCTTGAGTAAAAAATGCCATTTGCCGGCAAATAGTTAGTTTCAATGTTGTCACATTTTCTTTATCATTGGCATTTTAAATGATGTCCCATGATGTTGTTGCTATTTATTAGTTGTTATTTCTTGTTATTATTTCTCTTCTGCATGCCATCTTCAAAATGTATCCGTACGATATTTTATTTTTTCATCTTTTATCATTTTCTTCTTTTATAGCTAATACCATGTAGCAGCATGGATAAGGATGAATCTTAAGATTTATTGAGAACTGTCGATAGTAATAGTCGATAAATTCTTACATCACTTTTCGAACTATTATTTTCATATATTTCAAGGACATCTCTTACTGTATCTTAGAGTTTATGTTTGACATTGAAAATGACATTTAACTTGAAAAAAAGAAAGAGAATGAAAAAACAAGAGATTTCTAGTCGTTTGCCAGCTTTAAGTTTTAATTTATATTTCTAGTTTTTAATTTTTCATATATTTTGCTTTCCATATCTGTACTTCTTAGAGAGGGGCCTTTAAGGATGACCGATCCGCATTAATTTATAATACCCAATTCCTAACTTTACCTCTTACGGAGTTTTCCCTACAAAATTAAATTCAAAGGAACTGAAAATTTACAAATAAACAGAATTATCCAAGAAACGCAACTAAAGCGAAATATTTTCCATTTTTTATTATGATTAAAGGAAATAAATATTATTATCAATTCATGTGGAAGCTCAACTGAACTGAAGTTTTTCTAGTTTGGTCTTAAACAATCATTGTAATATTCTGTACACCTAGCAACTTTATTTCGAAACTTTGCTCTCATCAATGCCATCAACATCATGTTGCTAAGCGCACCATTTGTATTATAGCACTCTCTTTGACAACATGTTGCAAAATTTATTATAATAAAATATTTACTCTATGTTAGTATTATTGTTGTTGTTGCTATTATTTTATTTTTAACTGTAATAACCTTTTCAATTTATAAAAAAATTTATAAAAAACACCATAATAATGTGAAACATATGTTTTTAATGTGTTTGATGTAACTATTAACTCCTTCAAGCTGAATGTTTTCATTTCATCCACAAAGAATTTGTATATATTGAATTTGGTAATGTCTCGCTGTTGTTGTTGTTGTTTTCTTTCTTTGTTTGTACTTAATGTAGCATCAAAATTGCACAAATTTATGCATTTATTTCTTCTCCTCTCGAACTTCATGTTAGAAATGATGATGGATTTGAAGGTGATGAAGTTTGAAGATGATGAAGATGTTGACGAAGTGTTGTTGATGTCAATGATAATGAATGTGTGTGTGAACTTGAACATTTTTCTTTCTTTATTATTATTGCTGCCGTTGCGCTGTTGAATGTTGCTATTATGTCTGCTACAGCTATTGCTATTTTGCTCTATTGATTTCTATTCCACTTCACTTGTCACAAGAACTTTGACATTTGTTGTTTATAATTTAAATAAAATTGCAATTTTCTGTTACCAAATAAAAAAAAAGTGATTTTGTTTCCTAATGGCATTTTATTTAAATTAGCAGTTTTGCATTTTTTAACGAAGCATAAAGAATCAAAATATGAATATAACATTAACTATTCAAAAAGTAAAGTAAAATATATTTTTTCTTCAAAAGATGGCAGACAATATTGCTGCAGAATTTACATACCGTCTACTTATCATATAAAATTATGTTATTGAATATGCGATTTCGCGTTTTCGCACGAAAATATCGTAGTCATATACTAAAAAGCGGCTAATAAATTGTATCTGTCTATCTATTAGGGTGTAGAGTTGTTTAATAAAACAAAAATTTCACTAAGATAATATTTTGAAAAATATTCGCATGCAACATAATTTGAGTCCTTTAAAACCCGAACACTTTAACATATTTAACAAGATTTTCTGGAAGATAAGCTATTCTAGTTACAATGTAAATGTACAGGCATATAATGTCCAAAGTCAAATTAAGACACAAATCGAGTCAGTCTCTTTCTCCATTTCTTTCGCTTATTCCATGAAATGTTCAATCTTTAATTGCTTTAAATTTATCCATTTTCTACTGTTGAGTACTCAATACTTTGCTTCCGCCTACATCATTTTTTCTCTCTCTCGCAATTCGCCACATTTCTTTCTTTCAAGCCTTCTATTAATTTCTTTTTTTCTGGTAACGCCTCAGCAATGCATTTTGGGCTGGTTAACAATTAATGTTTGCTGTTTGTACGTACAACAACACAGTACGATAAGTTGTGAAAAGGTTGTTGTATAGCCTAGCATAAGTTGATTCGATTTTCCTTTACCAATTTCTTTAATTACAAATAATTTATGTAATTTATGTTAATTACGCAATTACCAATTTCACCACACTACCAACTACCATGCTATACTCTATACCTTTTGCTTTAAAGCTTTTCTACTACGTACACTGAGTATTTGCTACTGTATTGAAGAAAATTATGTGTTTTCTTATGCTATCGCGCCCGCTATCCCCTATCATAATATAACATTCTTTGTATATTGCCGGTAAAATTATAAATTCGAAACACAAATGCGCCATCATTGCAGTAAGTAAGAACAACAACAACAACAAGATAAACGTGGTACAATCAACAACATAAATATGAAACGTCAATGACGCATGCCACAAGCCGCTCACTATATATATGTACTTTTACTTCTATTCGTTGTTGCTCTGCACGTTAAAGTCATGCTACCTTAGCTGTCGTTTTACTCTTCCAATTCCCCAATATTAAACTTTACACTTGAAAAGTAGAAGAAATTGCGTTCATAAACTTAACATTTACCATTTGTATCAAAATGAGAATTTTACCTTCCCCAATTTCACATTCAACGAACAAAAATGGGCAATAGAAGAAGGGAACGAGAATCTTTAGCTTCAAAACTTATTGCCTGTTGGAGTTCAACGGGAGAATGCTATAATATATGTATATGGAAACACAAAATCAATATGCAAGAAGAAAGTTTTTGGTTCAATTTTGTTTTTGGCTTTTTTTTTCAACTAACAGCTCTTTTGCTTCTTCCTTCCTTTTTGATAGAGTTTTGGTTAACTCAAAACAACCCTCTTGACATATGTATGTATGTAGCCATAAGTGGGTATGCGGTTGAATAAAGTTCAACACGTTCCAATATACGAGTAGTGATGGCGGAAATGAGTGAATGGATGTTTGAAGAGGTAGTCAAAAACTTCAGAGTAAAGTGTTGATTATATGGTGGTCGCAGATTAGGCCGCCTGATTATGATTACTCTGATAATAATGGCGGTGATGGTTGGTGAATGTGTTAGCTAGCAGTAGGTAGGCAGTAGCATGAAATTTCTAATCATCCACACGAATAATTACATATTAAAGCAATGTCTACAGAAATCTTGTAAAAAAAAAGAAAGAAAAACTACTTAATATTTCTTCATATTACTCAAACGCCTCCTTTATACGTCGACCATAGAGATATGAAAGTGATGAGAAGCAAATCGTATTACAGAAAGGAAGTAAATTGAATTCAATTTAAATATTTTCTTTTCTTTTTTGTTCAGCCTCTTTTCTAAATGTTCATACATTTTTAATACAACAAATAACAATTCAGTTGAAACTTCATTGCAAAAAGTAGAGTAGAGTATGGAGTAATGCATGAGGGTGACATTTCCTGATGTGACGTGCTGTTGTGTCATTTTTCAAGGACAGCTTCAAAACAATAAAATCAAAAAAAAAAAGAGAAAATAACAAATGTGTAGCTCATTCTATTCACACTTTGGGGGGATATTTGATATAAGCTTGTTTTTCGTCTAAGTACAAGTACAAGACTCCAATACTGTGCATGTATGCTTTTTGATTAGAGTGAGCCATTTGCCATAAAAGTAATTTCCGTGTTCGTTTCACTATTGCTATTTTTATTCCAATTTCATTCAAGCAATTTTTTCATTTTTTCTTTTTTTTTTTCGTTTTCATTGAATGCGTAAACGCAGGAAATTTGTACATTAGTTTCTTCTCCCCCATTTTTGGATGGCTTTTATATTGTGTAGGTTGATTTTTCATTTCTTCTTCATATTCACCCATTCGTTATTTCACCTCACTGAAGATTAATGACATTTTTGACATAGAAAAATTAACCAACAAATAGTAATGTGATTTAAGGGTTGTATGTCCATTCAGGCATGCATTTGATATCGTTGGGTGTTGGGCGCATAAAATATGTCTTCGAAATTCATGGATTCAGGGATTCGTTGTGTTATGTAGGTAAATCATTTTCTATATGTATATAGAGGAGATGATGATGATGATTTTATTTCAGAAATACTATTTTGCAGTTGATGTTTTATTTTTTTGGATTTTGTACAAAAAAATTAATTTATATTATTTTTCAAGTTGATTATCTATTACTTGAAATTTCGAACTTTCTCGCCATTTGCAATTAAATGTTAAAGATGAGAATCACCTTACAAATATACTACATAGATTTATATTTCCGAAAATGTAGATCAACGATAGTTCCTCAGCGACTACTGTATTGGTCTTCTGTGCACTTTCATGTTTTTTTTTTTATCTTTGTTCATTCCTCTTGGGATCATACGGTTCTGTGCTGTTATTTTTCCGCCGTCCCATGTTGTGTTGACATCGGCTAGCTCGCGCAATATCGACCTACTCCAAGTCTTTTGGACGACCTCGACCTCTGCTCCCTTGCGGGTTCCAGTCTAGTGCCATTCTTGTAATGCTATCCGAAGGTTATCTTAGCGAGTGACCTATCCATCGCCATTTTCTATTTTTGATTTGCAACAGGACGTGTTCTTCATTCGTTAGTCTCCACAATGCGTCGTTGCTGATGGTGTTTGGCCAGAATATTCTACAGATGATACGAAGACATCTGTTGTAGCTTTTATGTGATGGTGTTAGAGATCAGCCATGTTTCACTTCCGTACAACAATACTGACTTCACACGTGAGCTGAATATTCACAGTTTTGTGCGCCTGGGGATACGCGAGCTCGCCCATACTGCATGCAGTCGCCCAAACGCCGCCCTTGCCTCGTTTAACCTGCAGTTGACATCTTCATTAGCTCCGCCATCTGCCGTAATAATGCAGCCGATGCAGCAGAAGCTTTCAACAAATTCCACGGTGTGCACTTAGTCATTAGCTACATCACCACTACCGCAAACTCAACATCAATATTCTTAAAAATAGTTCTTCGGAACAATAATCCGTTGACGGTAGGTATTTGACAAATATTATTGCATCAAGAAGGTGCTCAAATTTTTAGAAACATCAATTTTGTATGAGGTAAATATTTTCAAGATAAAATAATAATGGGGGCCTGTCATAGATTTTACTACTTTAAAGATGATGCCGATTTTCAGGTGCTTTCAAGTCGATTTTGTAGGGAAGCGCCAATAAAGAATAAAGATAGGGAGAAAATATATTCAGAAAAAATGTTGATTAGTAAAAAAAACTTCGGATCAATTTTGTAAGGACTAAAAATAGAAGGTACGTTAAGAAAAAATTTTAAAGATATAAGATTAATGGGGGTCTGCCATACATTTTACCCCTGGTATTTTAATGAATGTTTCAACTTTTTCGTAATTTTTTCTTTTTTACATTTTAAATGCGTTCTGGTTGAGTCAACCCTACTTCGGCCTTGAATTTAGCGACCTAAAATACACAAATAAAGTTTATCTCGCAGGTTGAACATTTCCTTAATTCGTGTGATTGTGCATTCGTTTCAAACTCTCTTCGAGTGAGGGTTAAAATCGTTTGGCATATTTTGAATCATATAGCTTAAAAGCACCTAGCTATAACATGTCATGCAAAAAAGTTAATACAACAACAACAAAGCGTCAGATATAGCACATTTAACTAGAGGCGCAAATACTTTCAATTTTTCGACTGTACAGAGATGTTACTTATCGTTAACGTTTTGTTTAAATATGAAAAACTTTATATTTTAATTAACCTTTGGAGAGAGGTGAATGAATATGCAAAAGAAAAATTTCATTTATTTCGAAACATTTCATCAATTAAATAATCGAAATTTGTCCTATCGATTTTTATATATGAAATATCAAAATAAATCATCTCTGTTTAGTTAAATGAACATCTTTTGTCATTTTCTTGGCACAAAAATAGTTAATTGTCGCTGAAATTATGACTATTACTTGGTGTCTCATAATATCTAAGTTTTGTAGATATGCCTGAAACAATACCTACACTATAAATCAGTTTGGATTAGTACATTTATCTAGTTGATACAAGCTTGGCGACAAGAAGCCGAATATTTCTGAAGAATATTGTAGGAAAACATATCAATTTAATTGCTTTCGTAGGCATTGTCTGTCAACTACGTTCCTTTAAGTTCGGAAATTTTCAAAGCATCGTATTCGTTCTGAATTTTAATCGACAAATTCAAGTATATCATATTTCAAAAAAATATATTTAAATAATTCTGCAATTAAATTTAATTCAATAAAGCTAGTATTACATACTCTATTCTATAGCGTATTATGATTGTGTCTGAATATTTTTTTTATGTTTTACTATTTCCTAATAATTTGAATACTCACTGTTGGTATATATGGCATACGATCGACAAATATAAGCTTCAGCATTACCTTTATTAAATATGGAGTCGCGTCGCGTATGGCGCCCGATGTATTTAAAATGACTTTTTAATGGCTGCGTCAATATTAAATACATTAATTTCTTATATCATATAGGGTACTTGTATGTATTTACAACAGCGTGTCGACCTTTACACCTAAAGTTTTCTACGTTTACATTTACATTCGAGTATATATATGTATATGTATGTATATAGGCTTCCAAAAAATGCTAGCGTCATGTCAACATTAAAATGAAATTAGTAAAACAAATAAATGTCAAAATAATGACGACAACACGTACCTACATATAAAGAACGAAATAAATAAATATGAAGAAGGGGCAGTTTTTCTACTCCAAATTGCCTTAAATGATTGGGTATGGAAATTGGTTAAATTTTGGGGAAATTCATTCAAATATATTCTATGCACTTGCATCAGATGATAGTATTATATTTAGCTGTGTTAATTAAAGTGATATATTTTGGATTATCTTTTTTTAAAGATATTTTCAAAATAATATAAACTTAGTAATCAGCTCAATTTGCAAAAAAAATTTAGAAAATAGTATGACGTAGAGAAAGGCGTTGATTCTCCCGTGTCATATCATTTTTTAAATTTACAATTTTTGTTTTTTTTTATTTCATTTTATTTTTATTTTGTTTTATTTTATTTTTTTTTTTTTCCTTATTTTATACATTTTATAACTACAGCGTCTGTCTACATTTACAAAACTGAAAGAGCAAATCAGCCAAGCATTTCCACTTTATAAAACATATGGCAATTTTTGCTAATAATTCGAATATTTCACTATTTTCTAATTTTCTAAATATACGTAATTTTTTTTTTTTTTTGTTTTGTTCTACTTTTTGCACGTGCCATTCTAATGAAGATATATAAGTACATACATACATATATGAATTTATGTGTATTCACTAAAGATGAAATATTTAGTAAAAATGGAAATTCCATAGATAATCATTAAACATATTTATTACTGTCCTTCACTTGTGTTTATGCCCTTTCCCTTAAACATATTGTTGAAAGAAAAAAAAAAAAGATTAATAAATTAACTTTCATTGTTTAATAAATCATTTCATTCTCTTTATCGTCTATATTTACGACTATGAATGGGCTTCCTTTCCTTTTTCAAGTGTGTAGTATCTACTCGTACAATGTCTTTAGCACAAAATCTTCTTCTTTTCTCGCCCAATCTAATATGTTTCATTCTTATTAAATAGCATATTTCTATGAAGTAACTATGAACATATAACAAAAAAAAAAAAAAACAAAAAGAAGAAAAACCAAAAATATTTGCACGCACATTTATTTACATTAATGCACGCACATACATGCATAGCTTACACGTACCATATATATATGCATTAGGGATGAACATCCCGAGTTTTTAATATTTCGCTTTGAACATTGTCTTGGATTACTGGTATTCTATTTATTAAATTTGTAAAAGATTTCATAATTAATTTTATTTTAACAAATTTTAGTAGATCCTTGAAGGAAAATTCCAAATTATACCTAATAGGTTCCACAAGTTATCATCAAGTTGGTGCTTAAACTTCAGGCTTCAGTCGAAAATCATTAAAATCGAAAATATAATACTTTTCATCAGCAGAATGCATATATTAGGTCCTTAACTTAATTTCCGGGGGGAAAAAATGATTTATTGGAAAAAATTTATACAATTTATTTCAATGAAAGTAATTTCCGTTACTTTCCACAATTTTTTCCATCTTTCTGGCAAATGTGCAATATCATATCGAAAAAACGAGGTCGGTTTCGAAGCAATCCATTTCGCACTTCTTCAACATTTCGGAAACGTGTACCACTCAAGCCGTGCTGCATCGATCTGAACAAGTGGTAATCAGAAAATTCTATGTCTGGTTTCCCATTCGAGCTGCGTCAGTGTTTCTTTGACGATTTTTCCAGTGTGTGGCCGAGCGTTATCGTGAAGGAGAATAACCTTACGCCTGTTACTCGCTATTACTGGTCTTTTTCGCAACAGCTCATCATTCAATTTGTTCCAATGACGTTTGCAGACATCAGTAGCAACAATTTCATTCGGTTTCAGCAGCTCGTAGTACACCACTCCCTTGCTGATCCCACCAAATGCAGAGCATTATTTTGTGACCGTGGATGTTCCGTTTTGGCTGTGATGTTGATGGCTGTCCTGGGTCCACTCATGATTTCTCCATTTGGCATTGTCGTAGTAGATCCACTTTTCATCGCCAGTCAAAATACGCCAGAGAAAACTCTTCTTTTTCTGTCTGGCAAGCAAGGAAACCGCAATATTGAAACGGTTGTGAACCGGCACCATCAGACAAATCACGTGGTACCCATTTTCCTTCCTTTTGGACCTTCCCATGGTATGTAAACGTTTGGAAACAGCTGCTTCAGTAACTCCTAGCTCGTTTGCAAGTTCTTCTAACGTTCGAGCTGAGTTTTCACGCATTAATCCTTGCAATTCATCGCCTTCGAATTTTTTCGGCTGTTCTGAGCGTGGTTTGTCATTGACATCAAAATCATTACTTCTGGATCATCTATACCACTCTTTATATGTTGTATGTGATGTGGGCTTGATTACTATAACATTCTTCAAGTAATCGATGAACTTCTGCTACATTTTTTTTTTAAATCAAAGTAGTGAAGAAGCACATGTTGAAAAAACATTTTATCGGATTCCATTTTTTACAAAGTAAAACACAATTTTTCTTTACACAAATAATTGTTTATGGTGACTGAATTTGAACTAAAAAAGAAGTACAAGATGCGTGACTAACGTTCTCGGGCGGAAATTAAGTTAAGGACCTAATAAATTTAGGACAAAATAATTTTTAGCTAGAAAAATACCTCGGGATCATCATAATGTTCGAAAATTGACAACCCTAATATACACATTAATAGCTGTTGGTCATATCGTTGCTTTTATCGTGCAATACTAGACATATAACACGCCTCTTGCTCTTGTATTTTAATGTATTTTTGTTTTTTTTTTTTAATATAAAAAATATTAATGTCCGCTTCCTGATTTTAGGATGTGTAGTTTACACACATATGCCCATATTTACGTCGTACATGAACAAATTTTCGCACATAAATTGCCATTTCCATCATATACGGTATATACGATAAATGTATGTATCTTACATTTATCACCACCACCAACACCAACATCTACTTCAACTTGAATTACATATTTACACATATATTTAATAGTTTGTTGTTGTTGTTGTTGTTAAACTTTATGGCATGTTATAGTAAATTTATGACTATGAGAACATATACACGTAGATACTCGCATATATGTAATATTGATGTTGACGCCAATGTAGACAATAACAACATTGGAATGAAGATGAAAATATGATATGTGTGTGGTAACTGGAGAGATAGTAAATATAGTTTGTATATGTTATAGGGAGTGTAATGCACATTTATATATATAGTACTGTTTAAGCTCATTACCTACCGCAGATTTTATTGTAAACATTTTAGAAACTATATATATGGTCTTACATTTGATTCAAATGCTCAGGAAGTTTTGACAAAGTAATGAAAAAAAAATTGTTTTCCTTAAAAGAAAATTTTCGTAAAATTAACTAATAAATTGCGATTTTTTTTTTCCTAACTCTCTTTGAAAAATCTATTATTGAAAACTTCTACATCTTTTAATACAAAAATATCCCATAAATTTCAAAATTGTCCAGCATTCCCAATTAAAGGTTGTTTATTTATATTGGAAATTATTTCTAGCATTTTTTATAATTCGCTTAATAAAGCCATCAATGAGATTTGCTAAAAAAAAAAGCTGCAAAATAATCGTTCAATCACTTGTCATACTTCAACAACGGCGCATAGATGGAGATGATCAATCAAACGAAATGCTAAATGATTTTATGCCAAGAATGAAGGGATGCTATTTACTTTGATCTAAAAACACTAAATCGCTTAAATACTCGAAAAAAGTATTCAAATGATTTGTATCAAAAATGTAATACGCTCAATTGGAATCACGAATGATGCTGCGTTGAGTGAAAAATATATATGGAAAGGCATATCTATTAGCTACAAATTATTCAGAGTAAATATCGTATAATGACTGAGTAATAGGAGAACTTGGCATGAATATTGTATCGCATCATCATCATCTCATCATCCGTATATCATCCACCGTCCCCCACATGAAATGCCAACGTTTTTAAATTCAACACTTGTATGCTTATTCGATCATCCATTTCATTTCATTTATTCGTAATTTATTTGTATTACAATCTCTTTTATTCTGCATATGGCAGCTTCATTAAATTCATTTGATCAGATGATCATGCTGATCGTGTACAATTCGAATGTATGATACATATGTTCCTATACAATGTATATGTATATACGAAACATTTCCCATTCATATTCAAATGAAATTGTCAATCAGCGCCATCATGATAATCATCAACATCAACAGCATCACCAACTTCATAATCATAGTCATCACATACGATATTTGATGAATTTGTTATACTTGCTGCTGCTGTTGCTGCTGCTGCTGCTGCTGTTGCTGCTGCTAGATGAGTGATCATCTTAATTAAGCGTTAATTTTCAAATAAATTTTATAGTTAAATAGGCGCCAAAGAGTTGTTCTCTATTTGATAATTTCTTCCAAGTTTTTCCGTTGAATTATTCCTTTGATTTATATACAATAAATGTTTACAAATAAAACCAAAAAAATAAAAACAATTTTTTATATATTATGACTAAATTTAGCATAATCAAAAATCAAAGCGACTAATTTCGGAACTTTGAGAAATTTTTAACCGTCATAACTTGTTCAATCTTTTATCTAGAGCAATCATATTAAAAACGACTTTTAGATATATAATGAGAATAAAATGACAAAGCCAATACTTCGACCTATTCAACGATGTATTTATATTCTCCTTAGAAATGTCTGTGAGATATAGCATAGCAATTTTTTACTTTGTGTTTTAATTCAAACCCCAAAGTGCGTTGGGCGTCTACCATTTACCCTTTTCGGGTGCAGATTATAAAAAAGTCGGTCTGAGCCGATAATTTTTTATGTAAGGTCAAGTAAAAAGAAATCCATTATTTTTGCATTAAATTGAAGGTTTTATTTAGCATAGTTAGAATAAAGCGATTTAGGTCAAATATGTACCGTTTTGTTTGATAACTTGTTGCCATTTTAAAGGTAATTTCATAATGCCACTCTCATAGAAATGCCTCATCCCTATTGGCAAAAAATTGGAATAGTCGATTTTCACAAGCCTCTTCTGAGGCGAATTTTTCACCAGCAAAATCATTCGCCATAGACAGGAAGAGGTAATAATCACTTGGTGCCAGGTTCAGACTATAAGGTGGATGCATAAGTACCACCCAACCAAGCTCCCGGAGCATCTGACGAGTCACTATAGATGTGTGTGGCCTGGCGTTGTCCTGATGGAACACAATTACGCTCCTATTGGCCAAAGCTGGCCTCTTCTGGGCGATTGCTTCCTTCAGACGGTCCAATTGTTGGCGATACAAGTCCGAATTAAGAGTTTGGCCGTAAGGGAGCAACTCATAGTAGATGATTCCCTGCCAATTCCACCAAACACATAGAAGAACCTTCCTCACCGCAATTCGACCATGACCGTTTTCGCTTGACGTTGTCGTAAGTGACCCACTTTTCATCACCAGTAACCATCCGCTTCAGAAATGGATCGATTTTGTTACGATTCAGCAGCGATTCGCAGATGGAAATTCGGTCCATGATGTTCTTTTGCGTTAACTCGTATGGCACATATACATCGAGCTTCTTTTTGTATCCAGCCTTATTTAAATGGTCTTTTGTGCAATGTTTAGCTTCTGCGCAATAGACAGTGCTTACATGATGGTCAGACTCGACGATTTCCATTATTTTATCGATATTTTCGACAATTGGCCTTCCAAAGCGTGGTGCATCTTTGACATCAAAATTACCCAAACGGAATCGACGAAACCAAAATTGCACATGATTGGCTGTTACAGTATCAGAACCATAAACACTATTCATATTTTCAGCCGTCTAACTTGCGTTTTCTCCTCTATTGAAGAAAAACTGTAAAATATGGCGTATTTTCTCTTTTCAGGTGTCCATCTTTGACACGTGCTTAAACAATACTGAGTCAATCAATCACAAAACTGCCTGAAAAGTTTCTTTAGTACGAAATCCTATCTTTCTAACGCCATTTAGCGTAACCCAATCGCACTTATACAACGCGAGATACAGATTACTAAAACAATCTATTGGAAAAATAATGGATTTCTTTTTACTACTCCTTATATGTCGTGGTGCAGAATAATTGAGCTTCGTTATTACGGAATTTAAGCTTTTCAAATTTTTTTTTATTCAATGTTATACGGCGTTCCTCTTATAAACACACACACATATATGCATCTTTCACTCCCACATTCATTTACTGCTCGTGTTATTGATTGTTATTATTATTGTTTTTTTTAGTGGATGCAGTAAATAAATCAATTTTATATATTTACACATAGGTACGCATATATAAAATTTAATATTATTATTTCTTATAATTTCTTGTAGTTGCATTCTTGTTGTTGCTGTTGCTACTATAATATTATACTAAACATATACATACAAATCTATTAATTAATTATTGATGCGGCGTCAATACTATTTATGATCAACATAGCAAACGAGGCATAGTAATCAATGTATATAAATGTATGATACATACACAAACACACATATGATTATGTTCGTATGCAGCTCTCACATAAACTAACACCCAGCTAAAGATGCCTTTTAATTGTTTCATTATTGCATGCTAGTATTGTATGGATTTTTTGTATTATTGCAACAAAACCTACAAAAATTTGTAATAAACTCAACGTCATGGTAATAAAATTTGCTTCAATAGCAACAGCCTCTAACAATAATAACAATAATCTGAAAGTACTAGGTACGAACGACCTGCAGTACTGGACCGACGACAAAGGCCAATTACTTATTAGTAGGAAGGAGGGAAATCATGCGTTGGTATATAGATATTCTACATGATATATGAAGTGAAATCAATAATAACATAATAATTAACATTTATCATGCACAAATCATCATAATCATCATCAATGATTATAATAATCATCATTATGTGGTAGTGTATAATTGTAATGCGTGTTTACCGATTGTGTTTGTTATTGTTCTAGGAGTTGTTTCTTATTGTGTTTATTGCT
Organism: Megamerina dolium; assembly: GCA_963854835.1. Taxonomy (NCBI): domain Eukaryota; kingdom Metazoa; phylum Arthropoda; class Insecta; order Diptera; family Megamerinidae; genus Megamerina; species Megamerina dolium. The sequence goes on from OY978528.1 coordinate 5,270,429, forward strand.
GCTGATTTTTATGAGCAGCATAACTATACTGTCTGTATGTATTTATGTTATATACAACACAATGCCTGCAGAATAAGATTCATAGACGACGACTACATTCATACAAACTACTCTGTTATAGACTCATACTCATCGGTCTATTAAAAGTGCATAAAACTTTTGTGTGTGAATGTAGTTGTATATTTCCCTTTCATACGTTTTCCTTCTCAAAAGATTTTCTTTGTACATACAATATGATTCGTTTATGAGAGCATTGAAACCGAAATGTACAGAGCAACAGCAACAATAGTAATCAGAGCAGCGGCCATAACAATATAGCACAGAAATATGTACGTACAAGCAACGTGTTTATTGATGAATAAGCCCCACATCATTTGTATGGTGATGATGATGTTGATATTGTTGCTGTTGTTGTTGTTGTTGTGTTATGGTGGTGTTGCGATAATTAAATGACGCCAGTTTGAGAATGCGTCAAGCACGTGTTTGTGTAAATGTCTATGGTGTTTTGTTGTTGTTTCGCCTTTCTTTAATTGAAGCAAGTACAGTATGTGTATATTATAATGTTTCATTGCTGTAGCTAAATACTTACAACAAAAACAAAATCAAAATGGTGGTACTAGAAATAAATACAGAGAAACTCAATGGCATTGCCTGATTTAGTTACTTCAAGAATAAAATGTACGTCTAGTACATGTAGTATACAATGTGTTGCAATTTCCCTTATTTTTTGCCAGTTGATCAGCGGAGAGCTAGCGGGAATACCGGTAGGCTTGCTGCGGTTTGATGGCAAAATTGACTGTGGATTGCGTAGCTGGTAGAGTTGATGACCTTTTTACACTTATCTTTATCCTTGCAATTAGAGTAGTGCATTAAATTAAATGGTTTTCTTGGGTTTTAGTTAGTGTTTTGTATTTATAGTTTATTATTTTAATTTCACTAAGTATTTGTACAAAATTCACTTAAAACAAAACTTTATGATATTGTTGAATGCGGGAGGGAAAAATTATATGTATGCGCGCACTTGGCTAAATAGATTCTTAACACACAATAAAAAACAATATCAATCACACAAACAAGAAGAGGAGAAAACACATGGAGAGTGGGATAGAGAAAGTGGAGAATAGGAAAAAATAAACATGTGAGTTGAGAGCGAGAGAGTGGAGAAACGGGAAAAAGAAATATACGGAGAGAGAGAGGGAGAGAGTGGAGAAAAGAAAATAATATATGATAGGAATGGGAATAGGATAGGAATGGGAAGAGTTAGCAGCACCGGTGGTGCCAGATCACCACTCAACCCATTTCCTCATTTAAGGAGGGAAATACCCAAGTAGGCGCAAATTCAATCTGACGTAGACATTCCGCCCCCCTTGCAGGAATACTGCAAAAGAGACGGAACCCCCAGGCCAGACAAAGAAATTATAAAAAGAAAGAGAAAAAAAATCAGTATTACATTAATTCAAAATATACTTATAGTTAGGGAAATTGATTGAAATCTTAAAATTACCATTTAGAGAAACTTATAACTAGGGAATTTAATTCAAGGTTTTTTTTAAATTAAATTAAATAAAAATCTTATAATTAGAGAGCATAGTTGGAGCCGTTTGCTGCATCGGCACGAAACTTTGAGGCACTACTGCTGGTAGAGCAGCCGGTAGAGGCTGTGGCGCATGATGGCAAGTGCATGTATGCGGCGGAGTAACAGTAGGAGGACGAGGAGATCGCTGTTGCTTTGATGACTGTTGTGATGGACGATTCGCTTTCTTTTCCCCTCGTCCGTGTAGCAATGTATGATGCTTTTTCGAGCAACGCTGGCATCGTACCGAACTCGTACATTGACTGACCACGTGAGTATGTGCCAGGCAGTTGAAACAATATCGGTGCCGTATGACGATATCATACCTTCTCGCTATCGGCATTGCTGCGAATCGGGGACATGAGCGTAATGGATGTTCCTTGAGGCACACATCGCATCCGCGACGTTGGTTCCGCCGAGTGACATGGCTGCGTGATTCCAGAGGTGGATAGATTGGACTCCGACGGCCCGAAGTTCTTGCTCGTGAAAACATGTCAACTAGAACCGTAACAAAAAAAACAAAAAAAATAAAAAAAAAAAAAAGAGAGTGAGCCACGTTAGTGAAAGTTAACTAGGGAGACGGGAGGGGAAGCGCTACTAGCTTTACTATAGGCCTAGTTAGTATGCCCTTAGCAGTACGGACATCGGCCATTTCCATTCATTCGGGGGTATCTGCTCGTTGCGTATGACCACTAAGTCTCCTACGCAAATATCCTTTTCCGATGAGAATGTTGAATGATGACAAACTGCAGCTCGGAACGTATGTCGATCTGTTGACGGATGAGATGTATCTTCTCAAAGTTATGTAAAATTTGTAATCACCTCTACGTTTAGAGTAGTGATCACGCAGTTCTGTTTGTGAGAAATTCCAAACTGTAAACTTTGTGGCTTCTCAAACTACTTTTCCTTCCATCGTAGATAGATAGGGTTAGTAGAGAGTATAAACCATAAGGGCTGGTCGTAGACCAGATGTACGGGATTTTGGGTCAACGTAGTTGCCAAACAAGTATCGAGTTGCGATATTTGCGAATAATATTAAATACTTCGAGTACATTTTCGTAATAGTGAGAATATATATTCGTGAGTCCCCAAGTTCTTATCGTTTGCTGCTCTAACACGGTCCGTGCGAGTCCCAGCAGTAATTAAATGCCACTGTAAACAATAATGGCTAAGAGAAAAAATCGGTATACAGAACGTAGAAATTTAGATTCCTTGGCTCGTAGAGCACGTGAAAAAAATCAACGATGATATTCCATATAGTTCACATATAGTAATCAGAAATGCCATATTGGCGGGATTATCGGAGTATGGAATACATCCGACTGATCTATAATCCGAAAGTTTGGGGTTCGTGATGTCATGACGGTTGACTCGGGTGTTGAAAAGTATCAGATAGTGGGAAGTTAACACCTGAACCCATTCATACGCAGATAAACTATGGAAGCACACAGTTCCTTTGATGCGTCGTAGAAGCTAACAATCTTGATGACTGCAGTTACGAAGAACTGTACAGATTGAGAGAGGGATTTGTATGATGGTCAGTATCGTGTAATCTTGAAGAATGTTGGTGAAATGATGCGGGTGTGGCTTCGAAAGGTTGTGTAATGCCCGAGCCACAATTCTCGTATCAGCATTTCCGTGAGAATAATGTTAGGGAGCCAGTATTTGGCGAGATCGACTGCATTGATATTCGTAAATCATTTAGCTCGTCGAATGAACGAGACTTCTTTGGGTAGTGATGATCCAAACGCACTTTTCCGCTGGGTTGCTTTGTAGATAATATATTGCTACAGGTTGTAGATATCCTGGTAGAGAGCTGCTTTCGATTTCTACCTGATCTGTAAGATCTATTTTCTGCAGCTTGCGAGAGAGTTGAGAAACGGCGAATATTAAGCTTCGGATTAGGGTAATGCCGTTCTGTGTGAAGCAGGGAATTATGTAGCTTTTTACAGAAATGGCATGAAAACTTGCTGTGGCACCTTGCAACGGTATGTGACGTTGCCAAGCAATTGCTGCAAATATTGTTCTGATGCACACAGAGTATTCTCTCTTTAACTGTAAGTTTGGAAAACTCTGTGCATCGTCGCAGAGGGTGCGTACCTCTACATAACGGGCAGCGTGTATTTTTAAATGCAGTATTCATCGAAGTTACCGTTTTAATGGTTGATGGGGAGTTATCGGGACATTTCGGATGTCGTCGACCATTCACTTGAGTCTGATTCGTAATGCTTCGAGCATCGTGAGACGAACAGGGGTGTTTAACGAAACTCATTCCAGTATGGAATGAAGAAACTGCACTATGTAATTGTGAATTCGTGCAACGACCAATTATTACCCATCCAAAAACGGTGTTTTGTGCAATTAGAGATCCTAGAATACCCTTTTTTATGCCATCCAGTATTAATGATGGGTAGATGTCACCACCCAATACCAAATCCACAGGCGAACTCCTGTGTAGATTTTCATCGGCCAACCGTAAATCAGAAAGTTCTTTACGTAAGTCGGCCGATATCGAGTGTGACGGCAGTTTTCCCGTAAGTTTCTGCAGAACAAAAGTATCTACTTGCAAAGAAAAACTCGGGTCAATAGGGGATGCAATCACCAAAGAACACATTTTTGTTGAATGGGCCGTTACTACCTCATTTAGACCAGTAACTTCCGTTTGAACGTCGCAAACAGGGAGGCGCAACCTGTTGCGTAAGCGTTCCGACATAAAGGTCGCTTCGGAGCCTGAGTCAATAAGGGCACGGGCTGTAAATGTCGTGTTGTGATGACGGATGTGAACTACTGCCGTTCCGAGTAGCACTGTATGATTGACGGTCGAGGGGCTGGCATGATCCAGCACTGTATGATTGTTCTTTGTAGTGACTACTTGGAGCTGAGATGCGAATGACTGGCGAGATCGGTCAGATGATCCTCTAGCGGGAGTCGGTGCGGGCGGAACCTCATGATGATTGTCCGAGGACTTCTCCAGTCTGTGAAGAAGGGAATGATGCCTTTTCTTGCAAGATGAGCAGGTGAAGAGACTCTTGCAATTAATGCAGTTATGGGAATTGGCGAAGCAATTGGTGCACAGACCATTCTTCGTGACTACATTATAACGGTCACCCACCGATAACTTCAAAAAGTCGGGGCAATGGCGAAGAGGGTGTATCTCCCGGCACAATGGGCAAGCACCACCTGAAATTTTGGTGTGATATGCGCTTCTTTTTCGGGAGTTCGTTGGAGGACTGTTGGGTCGTTTGTAAGTGTCGAATCCACTAGGTTGTCGATTATGTGGCTGGCTGATTGGCCGAAAACCACCTCGGATATCTGAGACGGATTCGAGCGTCTGATACCGCTCAGTCAGGAAAGCGTCGAAATCACTCCACTTAGGAATCTCACGCTTGTTCTTTAACGATTGTTCCCACAGGCACAATGTACTATCTGGAAGCTTTGTGGAACATAAATATACAAAAATTGCATCCCACTGGCATGTGTCAACGTTCAACAGCTTTAAATGAGTAATGCAGTCATTTATGGTGCGCTGTAAACGCTTCAGATTGGGACCGGTTTCGTCAGTTACCGACTGCAGATTGAAAAGCGCTTTTAACTGAATATTTACAAGAATCCTCTTGTTCTCGTATCGCTCTTCAAGATTGTACCAAGCGAGCGCGAAGCCATCATTAGTCAAGGGAGTTGACTTAATAATGCTATGCGCCTCTCCACGTGTTTTTTGGAGTAAATGGTACAATTTTTCGACTGGGGATAACCGGGGGTTGTTCCGATATAAGGCCGTAAATATGTCTCTAAAGCTCGGCCATGATACATAATCGCCAGAAAAACAGGCTGTATCGCATGGAGGCAATTGAATGGAGGGGAAGGCATGCTCAATATTGTGAATCGTGGAATTGTGAGTAGTTGGAGTATGAGCAGCGATCGGAGAAGGCACTATGACAGTCAGGTCATGAAGAATGGAGTTAATGCTAGAGAGGCACCGAGTATAAGCCACCTGGCACTCTCGGTATGCTTCCTTTACCTCTTCTATGCCGTCTACATCTTCCTCCGCAGAGATGATCGATTCCCATGCTGTCCTGCAACTATTCCACAGAGTCTCAAAATCCTTTCTCTGTATATCCAGTGTGAAAGTGCTGTGGGTATCTTCACTGAGGGTTTGGAAGTATCGGTCAAATGTGTGGATTTCCTCCACGACAGCTTTAAACCGCTTGAGGTTAGACGTCATTTTATTATTCGGGATGAATTCGAGTTAAAATCAGTGCGCGCTCTTTATTTCAATTCAAAAATCGTAATTAAACTTGAATATCAAGCGATAATATGTATTGTGTAACAATTATTTTATTTTATTTCTTTCAAAATCCGTTTGAGAAAAATTTAAGGGATCAGCAGGCCTTTTTTCATTAGCGGGATTGTTTTACCTGATGCTGGATTTTATATACTTAATATTATAAAGTATATAAGCATAGACCCAAACCAAAGAAGACAAACGGCAAGTATTAAGCACTGATTGTTGTTAATGTTTTTAATGACAACAGGCAAATAGCATGTAACGCGTATATATATGTGTATGTTATTTGTGTAGTCTCTCTTGAGATCACTTAGTGTATTTGCTAATTGGCTTTGATTAGTTTTAATACAAATGGTATGTGTATGTAATATGGGTGAGATACGATCACGGTATTGTTATTGCACATATACCACTTAACTACACCTCCAATTATGAGGGGAAAATAGTAGGCAGGAACAAAACCAAATAGAGCAAACGAAAGTATGTTTTGCCGTCGGTAAAACAACATCAATGTCCGATAATGGAGTGATATGTAACTCAGCGAGAGATTCGCTGTAAGTTAGAGAGGGGGTATTGGTAGGAGAAAAATAAAATAAAACCAACAATAATATCGTTTTACCAATTTCTGATATACGTTTTATTGCTTTGAGCGGGATGTAGCGGGATATAATCAACAACTTTGAAGAAGCAACAATATCAAACCTTATTTTTCATACATACGAGTACATGTATGAAAATATAAGTAGTATGTATGTGTTGTATGTACTATATGTAATATAATGTACACCAATATGTACCATGCAACGTACCTTTATTGCCAATTTAGGCTTACCAAATGCTGCGAGCCAAATCCGGCTCGAAGGACCAATGATCAGCGGAGAGCTAGCGGGAATACCGGTAGGCTTGCTGCGGTTTGATGGCAAAATTGACTGTGGATTGCGTAGCTGGTAGAGTTGATGACCTTTTTACACTTATCTTTATCCTTGCAATTAGAGTAGTGCATTAAATTAAATGGTTTTCTTGGGTTTTAGTTAGTGTTTTGTATTTATAGTTTATTATTTTAATTTCACTAAGTATTTGTACAAAATTCACTTAAAACAAAACTTTATGATATTGTTGAATGCGGGAGGGAAAAATTATATGTATGCGCGCACTTGGCTAAATAGATTCTTAACACACAATAAAAAACAATATCAATCACACAAACAAGAAGAGGAGAAAACACATGGAGAGTGGGATAGAGAAAGTGGAGAATAGGAAAAAATAAACATGTGAGTTGAGAGCGAGAGAGTGGAGAAACGGGAAAAAGAAATATACGGAGAGAGAGAGGGAGAGAGTGGAGAAAAGAAAATAATATATGATAGGAATGGGAATAGGATAGGAATGGGAAGAGTTAGCAGCACCGGTGGTGCCAGATCACCACTCAACCCATTTCCTCATTTAAGGAGGGAAATACCCAAGTAGGCGCAAATTCAATCTGACGTAGACACCAGTATAGTTCAAAAAATTTCAGTTGAAGTTATAAGAAATTGTAAAAATAATCCATAGAGTACTTTATTAACTGGAAAATCGCATTATTACTGCATTCTATCAGAAGTTGTCAAAAATAATTAGTTGTAAGAAATTGGAAATACTTTGTAGACTATTAGAAAATCGTCTAATTGAAATCTTCGTTCAAAAATCATCTAAAATAATGAAAAAAAAAGCGTACATTTTATTAAAGTAATGAATGGTGGTCAGTGATATGTTTGACTAATCTAACCATCATTTTGTGGGCGAGCACTCCTAAGTGATACATATTGGGGACAAGTGAATTCTGAAGAAATGTTGGAGAGGAAAAATCAATGACAATCGGCCATATATTTCACCTCTCCAAATGTGATCTTTTCCGCAGATATTCGATTTTCAGTTGTTTTTATGTTCACTTTGTAAGGCAGCCCTCGTAAGTGGTAGAGATAGGAGGTGAGTATATTCACGAAAAATGTTCGAGAGCAAAAATAAAAGCAATGACCCCTCTAGCGGCATACTGTTTTTATAAAATCATAACTTTTAAAGAAGAGTTTTTCTAAGCGATCGAGATTAGAGGTAAAAATGTTCTAGAGAAATATTGGGGAGAAAAAAATTAATGGAAGACAATCATAAATTTGTTGAGCAAGAAAAAAAAAAAATAAAATATAATTTGTCAAAATCACAAAACTAAATCATAAAAAATAATATAGAAATAATTACAAATTATTTCCAACAAAATTAATTTTTATCTCTGAAGAAAAAAAAAATAAATTAAAAATAAAATCAAATTTTTATTGATTATTCAAAAAGTATTAATTTTTGAATAATAATTAATTAAAATTCTTCCAATAAAGCGTCCACGCACTATCATTTCGATGTACTCACCTGTAACTCAACCGTAACTCGAAACATTAATTTTTATTCTCAAGAAAGAAAATAAAAATCTAAAAACAAAATTTACGAAATTAAATTTTTTTTTTTTTTTAATTTTTATCTCTGAAGAAAAAAATATAAATCAAAAATAAAATCAAATTTTTAATGAAGATTCAAAAATATTAATTTTTAAATAATAATTAATTCAAATTGTTCCAATAAAGCGTCCACCCACTATCATTTCGATGTACTCACCTATAACTCGACCGTAACTCAAAAATTAATTTTTATTCTCAAGAAAGAAAATAAAAATCTAAAAACAAAATTTATTATCAAGCAAAAAATTTTTTTTTTTTTAATTAAAATAATATTTTTTATTCAAATTTAAAAAATGAAGATGAAAATTGTATCTAAAAAAATTAAAATATATTTTAAGTATTTCTCTGTTGAGTGTTTCAAATCAAACAAATATATTTAACGTTAACCTTTTGTTGTAAAAAGCGTACAAAAAAAAAAAAAAAAAACAAAGGAAAAATAGAAAGAAAAACGGCAGCTGAATATACACCATCATACGGCCTTTATGTTGTTACTATGCAATATACAATATAAAGACATACATACAAATATCGAGTAATAACAAGAGTGCTGCAGCATTTGTTGCATTTATTGTTGCACAACTAAAATTGATTATTCTTGTTGTTTTTTTTTTCTTGTTTGTTTTTGTTTTGTTCCTTCACTTTTTTATTGCAACACAATAGTTTTGTTATTGTATTTTTTCTATTTTTATATATTTTAGTAGTTGTTTTTTTTTTTTTCATTTTATTTTGCCTTTCTACAAAAAACATTGTTTTGACTACTATGCCATGATGTTGTAAAATAATCATGATACCGTTTACCGACGTAACACTTACCACATACATATGTACATATAGCAATGGTATGTAAATAAATACTACACATACTATGTTGTACCACTCCCCACAATAAGCAGTCAGTCAGCCAGTCAGTCAGCTTATGCATGTGTGTGTATGTTATTTGTATCCGCGCAGTAGCAATAGTAGTTCATCATCATGTCATGTTGCAAGCCCCCATAGTGAACAATATTATTTTTATGCATTGATTTTGATTTAGTCGACAACATCACCACCACCAACAACAACACCGCCAATGACGACGACGACGACGACGACGATGATGATGACGACAACGAAATTCATTCTAAAAACAGTTGATAGGAATATGAACAACAACAACTACAACAACAAATGCAATGAAATAAATAAATGTACGTGATTTCCGTTGAAAATATATAAAAAGAGTGCATAGTGCATATTGTATAGTGCATTTTAAAATTCTGCTTTCAAAAACAAAACAAACATATCAAAATACGTACAACATAATTTTTATGAATTACATATCAATAATAATTCAATGTATGTATTTGGGTATATATTTTTAAAATGCTTTGGCATTTAAAGAACACCTACAACTACAGCAAGAACATAATCAACAGTTGCAGCGGTAACGAATTGAGTTGATTATAATTCATAGCTATGCATGAAGTCTGTACTATGTAGAGGACTACTGTATACATGGAATGACCATTTCAACTTAATTCTGACTTTAATAATTACTAAAATGAAGAGCTGTTGAATTGGGGAACAAGAAGTCATCCATGAGATACTGAAACGTATTCATTAAATTTGCATATTAAATAGTGAAATTGAAGTTCTTAAAATATGAGTAAATTCGAATAGTTCCACTAACATCATAAATATGAATAAAGAACCATTGAACAGTTCGCCATTAGTTTTTGGTAAAATAAAATAATGAAATATAATTTGCTTGATAAAAAAATTAATCCATTCACAAGATGCAACAAAAATTATGCTATCAAAAGTGGATCATATATTAACTAACATTAATCTTATAACAGAACGATTTTATTTGCATACTTTTTATACTCATCATCGTCATAATCATCATCATCATCATTATTCTCAGACTTAGTTGCAATTTGCATACTATTCAACAGCAACATATCATATAAGAACATAGCATACATAAAACTCTTACGTCCGCCTGTTCAACCATTTATTCTGTACATACAAACATACTATTCGTACCTACATATTCGCCGCTGCATCGTTAGCTAATTTTGCATAACTATGCACTATTTATATTAATTTTGTTGTTGTTTTTGTTATCATCATCTTCGTCACTTTAGTCACTCTTGCAAAAGGAAAATAAAGAAATAAAACAGGAAAAAAAAATTTGCATAAACAGCACTAACTACATATACAGTAGATTTGTTGCATATTGTAGTTGTGAAATACATACTGTATTTGTAAAAGTTTTATCCATTTGCAAATGGTAATTTGTATGTGTACATAAAGTAGAATATGTACCTACATATCCTCAAATAGACATAGGTACATACTCATGTACTATATTTCATAACGTGTGCATTATCAAATAGATAGCTTCTAGTGATGCAGTGGTGTTACGCTTTTTATTTAATTAATTTCTTAAAATTCTTTGCAAAGTTAGTGATGTTGCTATTGGTGTTGATGTTGATGTTTATAGAGAATTTATTAACTCACAAATGTACAAATTAAATTTTATGAACTCAGCGTTATTGTGGTAAGCTTTATTTTCAAAAAAATAGCAGAAGATTTCTTTTGGCGCAACCCGTTCTGAAGTCGTTCAAGTGACATATCGTCTTATATACTCTGTGAAGTCTTTTTGAGAGTTCAGAAAGACAACCATGCAACAAAAATGCATAAATCAATCGTTTTAAAAAATAATAAGAGATATGGTAATATACAAATAATATATGAGGGCGGTTCCAGAACTACCTGACCTGACATATAGTAGTCTGAAAAAAATTACTTTGCTGGAAAGTGGCAACGTTATGAAACATATGCTTTAAGTTTCAAGGCGTCACCTTATTTAGTATTTTTTTTTTTTTTTGGAGCCATCGAAAGTTAACGATCTGTGAATTCGTAAACATGGACAAAATTGATCACAGCTATGTAATTCAATACTTTCATTTGAAAGGTCACAGTCCAACGAATATTAAAGCCGAACTAAATTCTACTTTGGGGAAGTCTGCTCCTTCGTTTACGACCATAAAATATTGGGTGGTAGAGTTTAAACGAGGTCGTACGAGCTCCCGAGACGAACACCGTAATGGTCAACTAATTGAGGTGGCCATGCCAGAAACGGTTAAGAAAATCAACAAAATGGTATTGGATGATCGCCGACTGAAGGTGCGTGAGCTAGGTGAAATTACAGGCATTTCAAAAAGTCCTATACATCGTATATTGACCGAAAATTTGGAGATGAAAATGCTGTGTGCAAGATGAGTGCCGCGTTTCAAATTGCTTCAGCACGCACCTTATTCGCCAGATTTAGCTCTTTCGGTTTATTCGGATTTCTATTTCCAAATTTGAAAAAATGGCTTGGTGGTAGAAAGCTTGGAAACAATGAAGAGGTGGAGTCTACGGTAGATTGCTATTTTAATGAGCTACACAGTTCATATTATAAACACAAATTTGTTGTGTTTTCTTTGTTAGGTCGAGTAGTTCTGGGTCCGCCCACGTAATTATAATAATATACAGTTAGACTGTGTTTAAAATCCCTCAAATTAACAATTTGGAACAAAAAAGCGTCTGAAAGAGCTCTATGCCGCTTAAATGGTCCATTTCGAGTTGACTCTTTCTCCATCCGTTCATCCGTCTGTTATCTGACTGACTTGCATGATAACTTGAGGAAATGTCGATCCATTGCGATGAAATTTACCATTAACTACGTAGAGCAGAATGTTATTCAAAGTTAGCATAATTGATCAGCTGACACACACACACACAGAGCAATCTTGCAAATTTTGAAAATGTTAACCCTTTTCTTTATAAATTTTAACTTAATCATAACTCTGATTATTCGGATAATTCATATTTTGATTAATCAAAAGTTCGATTAATTGCATAATTGATTAACCAGAATTATAATAAAACTTTTTTTTTTTAAGTGATCAATTCGGCAAATTAAAACACCAATTTGCAAATAAATTGACAATGCTAACCAGAACAATTCTCCATAAATTGACAAGCAAAAAAACTGTTGTGGTTAATTCTTCACAGTTATTTTATTTTGGAAAATTGAATTTATCAACGCCAACTTTAACATTTCTTTTGACTCGTCACATTCAGCTGCTGACTTTCTTCATGCACTGCCAATCACAATTATTAAACATTTATTTATTTTAATTAATTTTATCAAATAATTCGCCTACTCTTATGCATTTTACCAATTAATATTGTTACAAAATAAATGAGCATTTTAATTTTTTTAATTGCTACTGATCAAAGTTATGTCATTTTAAAATGCTGTTATTCTTTTTCTGAACAGAAAAAAACGAAAATCGAAAAAAGTCAATATCGATACGGTACAGTTTAATTTATTACAACTGCATTTAACGTGTTTTGAATATTTAATTTCATGCTTTTTGTTGCTTCTGACTGCTTCGGTTTTATTTTCAGTTATTTGCTTTGTTTGTTCAATTATTTATTTTGTGTTTTGTTTGTGAACGTGTTTTTTTTTTTTTCTTCTTCTTGTTATTTAAAATTTTTTGATTCATTTGGTTTTTTGTTGTCATTTTTGGTGTGAGTGCATGTCAGTGACTGAGAAAAAAAACCAAATTATCAAATATTTACTGTGATGCGTGTGTGTGTGTGTATGGGTGTTGATGTTGGCGTCTCTCAGTTATTTTTTAATTTTTTTTTTTTTTTAATTTTTTGTCTTTATTATTTTTTTGGTATTTAAACGCCATGTCATTTTGATTGTTGTAATGAGATTTCTCATTAAATGCATTCGATATTTTATTTATTTTTCAGCGTATTGTTTTTTTTTTTTGTATTATTATTTTTTATTTTTTATTTTCTTTACATTTGTTTGATTTGTCAATGTTTTCGTTGTGATTCTGATTTCATTTCACTTCACTTCACTTCACTATGCCTTTTTATCTCAATTTTTATGTGCATTTTTAATTCAACGCTGTCTCTGTGTGAATAGACTATTGTTTGTTTTTCTTTTTTTTTGGTTTATTTGTTTGTTTTTTAATTATTTACCATTTTTGTATTAAATAAAAATGCTTGAAAACCAGTTTTTAATTAAAGCATTTGTTATGGTTTATTGAGTCTTAAGTAGGTACGAGTATATAGCCAAAAACCGAATCAGAAAAAAAAATATTAAATTAAAATATAAAAAGCTTATTTGTAGTTCAAGTTATTGTGTCGCTGGTGATGTCGTCTGTTTTGATTTGATTTTAACGTGTCCAAAAAACTATTGACACAACAATATTATTTACGGTAAATGGTTTTTTAATTAAAAATCAAATTTATGCAATTATGATATACAATGTATATATGATGATAGATGAAATATGGGTTAGATTAATCGTATAGTATAGAAATGTCACAGAAGGAGAAGAATAGGAGATATATGTAGTTGTTGGAAAGTTCGATAAACTTCTTTACATATAGTTACATATAAGTGAGAGGATAGAAAAGAATTTCTAATTCACAAAAAATGTATACTAAAATAAAGCCATTATCTTCTAATGCATATTTTCAATTGGCCACATGAAGAACAAAACCCATGGAAAATCTCAAAAAATATTTTTGAATTATATTTAGGCCCTACCACCTCAGAGGGTAGATAATTAAAGCTTCTGAAATTCTCGGAGCAGAAGAATTTATGGAGCTGGATCATATATTTCATCGCTCGAGGCATAATTCCTAAGCAATTATGGGAACATTTCTCAATTTTCATGTGCTTCTAAGTTCATTTTGTAGGGCAGACTCCTTAAGGAGTAAAGATAGCGTATAAGTTTATTCAGAAAAAATATAGAGTAGTAATTAATGGGTGTCGGGTTTACATTTCACCCTTCTATGGGTAATCTTTTAGCGGTGACAACGCAGTTTATAAAAACGTCGATTTTGTAGTGAAGCCCCTCTATTTGATAAAGATATGTGGTAAGTATATTAAGGACAATTGTTAAAAAGTAATTAAGTAGGATGATTGGGACAATTTTGTTTATTTTAATGAAGGTTCAGCTTATTGCCGTTAATCCGTTAAAGACTAAATTCGACCTAACCGAGTTAAAGCAACCCCGAAATTGAATTCCAGATATGAAAGCATAGCATTTAAATTTTTCGCACTAGTATTTTTATTAGATAATTTATACAAATTTATGAAAATTTTTATTATTAAGTGTAACAAAGACACACAAAAATATGACATTTTATTATTATTATTATTAGCATTTCCAGTTTATTTCTTCTTGTGTTTGTATGGTAATGAGAATATGATGTGTGTATAATACAAATATATATGTATATATGTATATTTCATGCCATATATGGGATACTCATATGAATAAAGCTTCATTTCAAGTATGCAAACGATATGTAGTTATTATACTGCTGCACGAAGATGTCTTTTCGCATCATCGGTAACCTTCAAATACATTTTCAAATACATCACGATTAACTACGAAGAGTACGATAATCAAAGCAAAAGTATGCGAATACTTGTGTTCAAATGTTTGTTACGTAAGAAATGTATTCGGATGGATCACTTTTTGAATACTTTATAATATTCTCGATCACGGAATACAAACAGTTCCAAATACTATCTCTATATATACTATTTTGTTATTATCAAATAGATCAAATACCAAACAGTGCTTTATTCTAAGTTTAGTCTCTTAGTTCCATTCATTTGACGGTTGATATTCTTCAAATACCAATAACAATTGAATATATCAATATGAATATTCGTGCAGCATTGTATCATATACATCCGGACTCGTTTTATTAGAAGAAACAAAAGACAACAAAAAAAAAAAATAAAGAAAAATAATAAAATGCGGCGCCAAATGGTGCCACCAAAAAAGTGTTAATTTAAGAGACAAATGCTTCATATATTATAAACAACCGTATCGAAGCACAACCAATTGTATTTGACTGACGTAACAAGAAAAAAGAAATAGCTTTACGCATAGACGCATATGTACGTATGTATGTATTGTATATCTATATAATTTTATGACAATTTTTTATTAGCTACTTATTATTTTGTGTTATTAAGATTTATTTCTTTACTTTTGTTTTGATCCTATTTTTTAATTATTTATACTTTTAGACACACAATTTTTCATAATAGAATTTTAGTATTAGAATTTTTCCTTGAAAATATTACATCTATTCGTCTGTTTTTTAATTTATACTGATATATTTCTTTTTTAATTTTAATTATTTTTAGTATTTAATTTCCTAAAATAATATAAATAAATTTTTAATATTTCTATAACTACGGATTAATCTAAATTTTTCAGCTTAAGCTACTGAATCTACACTAAGGGGTGCTAAACTGAGCAACTGAGTTGCAAAATATGCAAGAATCTACAAAAAGTAACGAAAATTTTGTCTTTTACTATATTATGGCTTTGCCTCTTACCTATTTGTTACACAGAAAATTAACATGCAAAGCCATAAACCATTCAGCCGTTGCCTATAGTACAGCTGCATTTGCAGCAATATGTAAAGAAATCAGCATTCGAGCATAAAATTACAAGAACATAAAAATATATTCTCATTTTTAGCACCCGCTCATTTGCCATAATTTAACACTTTCTAATTTACATTTTACACACACACGTAAAAGGCAACGATAAGAACGACGCTAATGACAACTTCCCTGTGAATAGCATTCCTTTCTTCCCAATGAGTTTGAGTAGTACTTACCAATAAATTAGTGTTCAATATATGTATATAGTATGAGTATACAAATTGCAAGAGTAGGCTTATTGTGTACATAACTAGTAATAATCCGGAACGAAGAAGTATCTAAAAATAGCGATAATAGTTTAATCATAGTGTAATATTCTCATTATATGCACATAGGTATTGATTGAGTTCTTGGTGTGAACAGCAGAAAAAATAAAATAAAAAACATTACTAGAACTTTATTAAAACTTTTCTACTTTGCTGGTATTCCTCTTTATTCGAATTATCAACTAATTGAGGCTTAACATGCACACCTATAATACACACACACACATAGCTTTCTTAATTAATGTGTAGATTTGCTTTATCGAAGTTCATATACTCTTGTACACTACACATAGTATTTGCGTACAACGATGATGATGATGAGCATTTCTGTCTTTATTAAAATCAGGTTAAAACTAACGCACCATACAGTCATTTCTTTCTTTTTGTGCCGATTTAACTAGGTCGCTTATATATGACAATCTTCCAGGCAGTGCGTGGTTGTCAGAAGTGGATATGTTGCTGTTGATTATATAATGGAACATACATATGGCAGTATATTTACTTTGTAATTAAAGTTTCCTCTATAGATATGCTCGCCTATTGAAGATATTCAGAAGGAATATGATGTAGAAGTTGAACCGACTTTATATTATATGGAATGAATTTAGAATAATATACAAATGTATTATTAAATTTGCATAAAGTAAAAGTTCTATTAGCCGAATGCCGGTGACTTTTCACTGAAGGATGTTAATGCACTTTCAAGAAAAACTGATTCAAGTCATGAATATTTTATGAACTCTCTATAACCCCATTTACTAAACAAAAAAGCATACGCCTTTCTGTGTCATTTCTATTGTTCTAATTAATATTGTTCCAAATTAGGTCAAGATGAAAAATAAAATATGTTCAAATATTCAAAAATAAAGGGTTTTTTTATCAGAGCAAGGTTAGGTTAGGTTATGTGGCTGCCCTCTCTCTCTCTGAGAGGACACACTTAGGCCAAAAAGGCCCATTGTGATACCACCAAGCTTCTCTTCTAATACTGTTGTGCGTGTTAAATTTGGACAGCATTAGAAGCAACCTAATGGTTCCGAACGGCAGAACCTTTGTGACGTCACTTTAACTTAGTTTTGTCACAGAGGTCTTTTAAGAAGCATTTTTGGCAAATTGTTACTGTCAGACAGTGTAGACATTTTCATTAGGGCTATGGGATTAATCGTTTAATCGAATAATCTGATTAATCAGAATTTGGCTTAAACCATTAATCGACTAATCGAAATGTTGATTAATGAAATATAAAAATATTCAAAAATTCATAAAAAAAATAAATAAAAAAATAAATATGTGGCGCTTAAAGCCCCAAAGGGCTCATTGGCCGAGCTTCTCTTCCATTACTGTTGTGCGTCTTAAATTTTGGACAATATTAGAAGGGACCTACTTATTTTAGCCGGTTCCGAACGGCAGAACACTTGTGACAGCACTTTTTCTGAGCTTTGTCACAGAGTTCTTTAAGAAGCTTTTTCATGGCAAGTTGTTACTGTCGGAAGAATTGCCAATTGCTCTCCGACAGGTGGGTACCGTTCGAAAGAAAAATCTTATCGATATTAAATTTGTTATGCATCAGCCGGGGATTGAACCACGACCTACAGATCAGAAGGCGAACACACTAACCACTGAGCTACGGCACCCACCCAAAAATTCATACTTTTGTTTAATCAGAATGAAATAATGTTTTCTATACAAAAGGTAGCTCTTCAAAACTACAAATATAAGTGTAAGTTTGAAATTTTGATTTCAAAGGCAAATTTCAAAAGCTAAGCACAAAAAATAAGTGAAAGCGAACAATGTATTGATTATTAAAAATTCTGATTAATCAAATACTTTGTAGTTTGTCTAATCGAATAATTAATTAATTAGATTATTCGACTAAATGATTAAACTCACAGTCCTGTGTTGCATTTAACATTCACATTTCACCGCTATACTCAAAATAAAACGACTGAAGTTAAAACAGTCATTTCAATAAACAGAATCGCCTTTAGAAAATAAAAAAATTACCAACTCTCATTAATTTTTTCTCCTCGGAATTTTTTTTAAAACATTATTATCCTCTCTCTCCACACTTTAGAGAAATTTCCTTGCAAAATTGACTCCCAGAGTAGCCCTAGAGCGATAATATATATAACAGAACCCATTAGTTTTACTACTCAAAATTTTTGCAAGATCAAAATTGCTCTCTGTTTTTAATACTTATGGAGATTTCCCTACCTAAAGAGCTTAAAAGCACCTGAAAATCGAAAAATCGAATAACACCCATATAATTGCCCACAAATCCTTCTTAGAACGGTGAAATGTAAAACCGACCCTCATTAATTCTTGTGTTTCAACATTTTTTCCAAATATAATCACCCTCATATTATAAGCCCTTATCAGGATTCTCCTGTATGTAATAATACATAATAATAAATAAAAGCATAAAATTTTCTTAATAAAATTCGCTAAAATAATTATTTTTAAATGAAAACCTAAAATTGTATTTCTTTAAAATTGATAGTTCTTTAATACTCAGCAATTATCCAAAGCAACAAAAAAAATAATGTGCTCAACCACACTTTTTTTAGTCACATCTCTATTTATTGGAACTTTTACTCTATTTAATCGTATGCATTAGTAGAGATTAGTAATTAAAGAGCTCTTTATAATTTCTTGTATTTATAAATGTTGTATGGAATATAATTAGAGCAACTATTCAGCTTTTGTATCGCATTAAAAATATATTTACTAAAGCAAATTACTTTTCGTTCGAATATTATTTTTATGAAAAATTCTTATGACTTTCTAATTGAACTAACACACGTTCTATTTACGTAAGGATGATTTAATTTGTATAGTAGTACATTAATAGCATACATACATTAATATTTTGTATAAAAATATACTAAGGAATGGTTTGATTTTGCGAGCTCTCATGCACAGAAAGCAAACACATTAACATTCCTGGAACAGCAACCACTCATGCACATATTCAAATAACATGTACTTATCTCTGTGATACATACAGTTTGATAATATAATTTAATTTGAATTTAAATAACAATGTATCCACATATGTAAAAAAAAATTTAGTACACGTACGGTTTTTAATAGGGTGTCATACTAGATACTAAAGTTTAGGCTCTATAGCCCCAGAGAAACTCTTTTATGGCAAATTTTGATTGTCGGAAGAATGGAAGAATACTTTAAAGACGAGTTGGTAACATTTTAGATGATAAATTATTGTCTTCTTCAACAAAAAACAGGTGAGTTGGTCTGGGTACGGGTACGGGTCATTTTCTTATGAGAAACATCAGGTCCTCAGCACAAGTAGGGAAGTTAGCGACAATTATTGATTTCAAAATCAAGCTTGTCGGTATCCAAACCTTTAAATTCCAAATTAATTCAAAATTTTCGTTCAACAATATTCACTTGGATAATTTTTCTTTTTTGTGTTGCGTTATGCAACCACATCTCTAAGAACAAACACCCTTTATACGTGTAACGTACAAATCACAGTGTCATCGGAAATCAATTGCATACGTTTTGAGTATTTTTATGTTCTTCTCCCTCCGGTGAACTAAAATGAATTGTCACATTCAACGGAAGGAAATTTGCATGAATTTTATAAATTTTTACAACCGACTGATTGTATGACAAGTGTGCAAGCATGCATGGTAGGATGCTCATACACATATAAGAAAATAAAGAAAAGAAAAAAATCGAAATAATAAATATGGCAACATTGGATGCTACTAATAAAACGCAAGCGTAATAAAGAGGGAGACAAATTAAATCGAAAAAAAAAAATAAATAAATAAAATTCAGCAAACACATAAAAAACAGAAACACCATGGAGCCTATATACGAGTATATACAAACAGAAGAGCTGTTGCTTTTGTCGGTTTTTGTTTGGGAAATTTTTTGGGCCTCAAAAATAATACAACTACATATCAATGTATACTCGAGCAAACATACTCACTCAATACTAGCACATATAGGAAGCCACGGAATCACTATGACTCTTAAGTTACTGAATATGACGAAGAGCGAGCAGTAGTATGGATACACAAAAGTAATGCTGGCACCCAAAAAATAAAATAAAATAAATCGAAACCCACATAAATGGCCTAAATGGCATACTGAGCTGTTAGCAGGATATTGTGCCAAAACTGATAGGGAATAAAATACATACATACGTAGTCTATGCTGATGATGAGGCGGACTACCGAAATAGAGGGTGTTTGTAGCGAAACGACCACAAACAGCAATCGGGAATACTATGCATGTATAGGCTCATGCTCAATGCGTGGTTTGGCAAAAAAAAATATTCACAACAACCACGTATTTTGTTGTTGTTGTTGTTGTTGTTTGCTATTCGTTTTCCTTTTTTGTGATTTATGGCACATGTACATGCGGGAGATTTTTCACAGAATCACATTCACGCACACACACACACACACACACACACACACACACACACACACACACACACACACACACAAACATTTTTCATACATGCTCGTCTCTATGAAGTGGGGTATAGTGAAGACAATGTTTTACAAGCAATTTTCTGGCTTTATATATGCGCGTTATGTTTAAATACTTTACGCGCGGGTGTAATACGAGCATGTAAGTATTGACGTAGACTGGCGCTTATGTTATGAGTAGCTAAGTATTTATTAAAGTGTGACTGTATGGGTAGAGTATCATTCGTTCTCTGTTGATTTTTTTTTTTTATGCTTTATCCCACCCCCTTTCTATTTTTCATATTTTTATGATACCAATGTTTTATATTGTATTTTTGTGCTAAATTTCATCCTCACGTGAATGTGTATTTATTGTAAAGGTGTGTATGAAGCTTTTACAATGAGGCTTCGTATTAGCATTTGTTTTGAAGGTGGTGTATTCACAGTATATGTATGTTTGTAAATTCAAAAAATGGCCAATAAAGTAATAAAAAGTTTTTGAGAATTTAGTTTTTCGCTTTTATCTAACTTTTATTCAAATAATCGTATATGAATGAATAGAGAATTCATTCACTTATTTGTTGTTGGTTGCATGTAAAATTGAAATCGAATAGAAATGAACACAATATTCTTTTTTTTTTTAGTTTCCAATCATAATTGCTTTTAGTCGCTTATTTTAATTCACAATTCTAAGTTTATGAGTGTAGAAAACTCTAATCTATGGGACAGGCTAAAGTTGGAGTTACTTTTATAAGCCGAAGTAATTTTGGTTAGATCTATTTTCCTAAGGACACTTTGAAAGGAAAGATGAATACACCTTTTTTCGAATATTCAGTGATAATTAGCATCTTTAGAAGAACCAAACACTTTAACACTTTTTCCTAAGGAAGTAAAAAGAAATTGTAAAATTTTAACCTGCTACTAAGAGGTTGTGTCAGTATATTGGCAGGAAATATTGACGAGGAAAAATTAATGCGATTCAGTTCTATATTTCACTGATGTTTGAGCGATTCCTGGGCAGCTATGGAGGTATTTGTCGATTTTCATATGTTTTACGCTCATTTAGTATGGGTGGTCCTTTAAAAGGTAAACATGGGAAGTAACTAAGTAGCCCTATGATTGAATATTATATTGGATTGGGTATATTGAATTTACAAAAAACTATTTGGAGCCCAACTTCTCTTACTTTAGTATTTATAACAATACTTTTTCGGGTTCAGTTATGTTATAGATCACTTTCAGAAACAATTTTCTACTGTGGAAAAAAGAAGTGGCAATAGCTTGCGGGCAATTGGGATTGTTTAAAATAGTAACTCAATTTTTGCTATAACATTTGTTCTAGCTGAGACCTGAGGACCCTATGACACATGGACAGAAGACTAATGTACTAACTAACTGATCTAAGACGCTCAGTGTAGCATCAAAAAAGGCATCAAAAAGTTATGTAATAAAAATTGAAGCGTCATTTTTGTTTTTTTTACTTCAAACACTTTGTGTTTTGTAGCAATTTTGCAATCTCCATATTTTTACTTACAGTATTACATTTTAATAGTAATATTTAATGCCAACTAATGCAATGTTTGGTATACGATATATATAAACAATAAATCTCACAATACACATACCATATACAAACAATAATAACACACCATAATATGAGCAATAATAATAACAATGGATCGCCATAACAGTCAACCGCAAAAGCTTAATTTCAACAAACTGTCAATATGACACCTTCATGCTTACATGAATATCAGTACTTAGAAACGTATAATACAATAGATTACCTATTAAATGTGGAATAATTGTTCGTGCATGTGCATAGATCACACATACACAGACTACATGAGTAAGCTCATTTACTCATTTACTCTTGTACATTACATTTGAAAATAATAATAAAAAAAAAAATAAAAAAATTACAAAAAACTAGTTTTTATTGTGGCTTGTTTATAAACTACACTACAACAACAGCAACAACGCTGAAGTTGAGAATAAAAATAATATTAATATTTTAAAATCCCACATGATACTTTGTGAGCTGCTCACTGTACACCAGAATGATAGTGAAAAAAAGTAAATAATTTGCATAAGATTTGTTCGAGAAAAAAACTACGAGTACACAATTTTCATGACTACAAATAATGAGATTTATACGAGAAATTGAGTGCATATGTATGAACATGCACAATTTGTGTCTATAAATTTCATATGAGTTGAATGTGGAAAATTTATTGTAGCGAAAAATGCAATCTTAAAAATCCTAAGCGCTATGGTGAAGTAGTGGTTGATCTATCAATTTGAGATTGACTCTACACCCCTTCCCCCCTCCCCCTACGAATTCAAAACGAAACGTCTTCCTGTTTTTGCATCCAGAGGTTATCATTGCTTTTGATTGAATGTGTTTTAGCAGAAGAATTATAAGAATATTATGCATTCTTTCATAATTTCTTGATTTAACTGTCAAAATGTGTTGTCAAGATTCATAAATATTTTGGTTTTCATAATACAAAATATTTCATATTTTGACATGGTAATAATAATAATCGTGCTAATATATTTTTCACTACGAATGAATGTGAATGTGAATGTGACACCCACGTACCATATCACAACAAGTACTAATGCCTACTGTTTATAAATCAAATTGTATATTTTTATGTCAATTTTTTTTTATATGCACTTCCTCATAAAAAGTGATCATAAAAGTAGCTAATATTTTTTGTTTCCTTTTTAATACTGTAACTTATGTTCAGACAAGCATAAATGATAAATAATGAAACATCACCATCATCACCGGTGCATCATACATAATCATCATCATAATCATATTCATCATCATCATCATCATCATCATCATCATCATTATTATCAGCATCAGTCTTAATGTCTTAAAAGAGTCTACTTAAACAGCTGTCAAAATGACAACGGCAACACATAAGACTCATCACCGTTATGTTGCGACTAACAAAAACAAAAACCATCAAATAACGCACAATATAAAGAGTAAAAATTATTAAGTGGAAAAAATGTTTATAATAATAATACTGGAAAAATGAAAAAACATATGTGTATAAAAACACAAAAAGAGAGTGAGGAGTCAAAGGAAGAGAGTGAGTGCATAAGAGTACTTTAGCACATACGCACAGCAGGCGTACACTGATGATAATCAATTTGATGTGGTTGGCAACACTCGTTGACTTCCTTCTTTTTTGATATCTTCTTACTTACTTATTGACTATATAACTGGTTGACTGCGCTTGTTGTTTTTTTTCGTTTTTTTTTTTATTTAAGATCGACTTAAATGAGAAATCTTTGTCATGTGGTTGATTTTAGTTGACGATGAGTGTTGTTTTGTTTTTATTTCCTTTTAATATCATAATTGAATAAATAGGCGAGAAAAAGGTGGCCAATTATCATGTTTAACAACATAAACTTAACAAAATTATTGTAAATCTGATTTTTTTAAATTTATTTTAATATTTTCTTGAATTAATTAAAGTAAATGAAACAAATTTTTTTCAGCGATTATGTTTAAATTAATAAAATAATAAGTACCTAGTCAAGTCAGAAATATTGGTACACAACTATTTTGTGTATCGTGCTGTGAAGTTGTTTGAGGATACTGATGGAGTACGAGACCATCAAAGATCCGGCCGTCCGCGCACTGTGAGAACTCTGAAAGCGATCAAAGCCGTGAAGAAACGAATCGAACGAAAACTGCTGCGAAAACAGAAAATGTTGTCGCGGGAAATGCATATTTCGCAAAAATCCATCTCCATCAAGATTTGGGACTCAGCGCGTACAAGTGACACACCGGACACCTAATCACGGCCGCATTGGAGGGAAAACACAAGCGAAAATCGAAAGCGTTACACAGCCGGTAAGCTCACAGACAAATTTTGTTTACTGACAAGAAGATCTTCACCATAGAAGGAACATTCAATAAACAGAACGATCGTGTGTAAGCTCGATCATCCATAGAAGCATCCCAACTCATTCCGAGGATCCAAAGAGGCCTCTTCTCCAGCTCAGAAAGCAAAAACGACTCAACTGTGGCTAAAAAACAGAATTCCGGACTTCATATCAATGGATGATTGACCAGCTGGTAGTCCAGATCTCAACCCAGACTAGTGGGCATGGCTTGTTCTACTCGACACTCATATATTGAGTCGTTGAAGCGAGCACTTGTACATGCAGTGGACAATTTCCTCATGCATGAAGTGCGTCTCGCGATCGATAAGTGGCCAGATCATCTCAAGTCGTGCTGGAAGACAAATGGAAGTAATAAATTCTTCTAAGATTTGTAGCTATTGAATAACCTAATAAAAAGAAGAAGAAAAAGTTTTGAAAAATATTAATTCGTTTTCATTTGGCATCGATTTTTTCAGTGTATCAACATTTATGACTTGACTATGTATAGAAGACATAATTTAAGAATAATACATAGAGAGGATATTTTCGAAAATTTAGATATTTTAATCAAGCAAAATTATATTTCATTATTCCTAAAAAAATGAAATCAGGCTTGATTTCACACACGTGAATACTAACGAAGGTGCGTCAAATGCTAGATTTGGACCCTCATTCTTGGAAATATTGGCACAAAAAAATTCATGGAAGTCACTAGAACATTTCACAAATGTTTCACAAATGTTTCCACCTAGTATACCCACAACTTTAACGGGTTCAAAATGTGAAGTTGTCCAATGGCACGAGTGTACTCAGTCTGATTATTGTTGTTGCCTGTCACATTATTCCAGTACATAATTAGCAATTTATAACAAAGCTCTCCATACATATCTTACACTTGAAAATATTATGTATTCATCTAATATGATCACGACAATGTTATTCAATCAACATCATCAATATTATCAATATCAACATAGCTTCGATATATGCATATGCCACATACCATACTTAACCACAGCATATGATACATATCACATTAGTACTTGTGTACTACCTACTCATATATCATTAAATAGAGATACATGTACATACTTATGCTTGCATGAAAATGATGAGAAGCTGCACTAAAATGATCATATATTATTTTCACATTACCTACTTGTACTTGATATACAATTGATATCTACAACAAACATGTGTCTGAGCTCAACCATATGCATACTAATATATGTACATAAAGTCCTTCACTACGGAGGCTTTTACATACGATTGTTCAATGTACAAGCATGTAAAGCTAAACGGTTAGCTACCTACATATAGATACGATACATATTTTCACTCAATAAATTATTTTCAATATAGGCAGTAATAATATGTAATAGTAGTAGTAGTAGTAGTCTTTCTTGTAGCAAAAACAAACAAGTGAGCACCGGCTATACCTGTATACATACATATACAATTGCTTAGGCATGAGAATACAATAGCATGGGATACTCGTATGTGATATGTTTTCAACAGTAGGTGGAGCTGTGAATATTGCCACATTTATTTCGACTTGTAGTCGATTCGTTTTTTTTTTTCAATGCACTCTCTGTTTTTCCTTGCCTTCTTTATATTTTTAAGTTTTTTCCATTTTGTAGATAAAACAGCCAACAAAACGCAAAAAAAAAAACAACAACAAGTAACTATAATATTACTCCTTTATTGCCAAAGCAAGCAAATGAAGTAAATCAAAAGAATTTATAAGTAATACTGATGCTTGCTTGCAACTAGCAGCAATGGCAGCAATTTCATATTATTGAAATCACCAACAATGTGCAATACACGTCATTTACAATATATAGGGTGCATTTGTAAAGTGTAGTTCTTTCGGATTTTTCAAAATTTATTATGATTTTGGACATATGCATAGTGCAACTGTGGGTCACATCACAGCAGTGATAAGATGAACATTGCAAATATATAGATTTCGAACTAAAATTTGGTATATGAAAATATTTTGATCACAGAATAGATATATTACAATATCACTGCAATCGGATGAAATTCAAGCCTACTTCTGATACAAATGTATATTGTCGTATGTATATTTTCATATCTTACGTGCGAAAATGTCAAAATTTCAAATTAAAACTTGGTGATTTCATTTATTTCAACCACAGAATAAATATAGTAGAAAATCAGTGAATTCGAATGAAAATCACACCTACCTCCCATACAAAAGTATGGTGTCGGATGAATGTTTTCATATCTTACGCTCGAAAATATCAAAATTTCAAACTAAAACTTGGTGAATTAATTTATTTCAACCACGGTATAGATATAGTAGAAAAACAGTTAATTCGAATGAAAATCATGCCTATCTCCCATACAAAAGTATGTGTAGATTCATCTGTTTTCATATTTTACACATGAAAATATAAAGTTATCAAACTGCAACTCGACATATGCGATTATTTTTACAAATGTAAAGTTCAGTATGAAAATTAATTGTATTCGATAAAAATCACGCCTACCTCCCATACGAATATATGTTTTCAAATGTATATTTTCAGTTTTTGCACACGAAAATATTAA
The DNA here is from genome assembly GCA_963854835.1 of Megamerina dolium. NCBI lineage: Eukaryota > Metazoa > Arthropoda > Insecta > Diptera > Megamerinidae > Megamerina > Megamerina dolium. Next base: position 5,297,507 of record OY978528.1, read on the forward strand.
GGTATCGAGTTGAAATTCGATATATATTATTATATATATTACTTAATCATCATATTCAAAAATGATCAAAATCGAATAAAAGCCACACCTACTTTCCATACAAAATTATGCTTTCGAATGTATGTTCAAACAATGACAATAATCTCTTGAGTTTATCGAGTATTTAAAATTTTAATTATACATTTTTACACTCTAAAATCACCCTTTAAATGTAGCAGATATTCATTTCTACATATATAAAAATAAAATTATTGTTTAGCAAACTCAAAAAACAATGATAATAACGATCATAATGATTCTAAGAGCAGCAGTAGTTTGGAGACAAAAAAAAAAACATTTATAACAAAGCAACAACAAAAACAAGACAGTTGGCAATGCAAAATGTTTGTAACGCTTAACATTAACTCATGCATAGTGTATGAAGCAAATACAATAATCATACATGATTGTACTTAGTTATATGAGTTGATGATTGATAGTTGAAGTAGATCGAATGAAGTAAAGGAGAAATTCATTGCTATATGTACATACTCTTCACTCTGTATGATATATAAGCAAATATAAATACAATACAATGTAATAACCTGACTATAACAAAAACACACATACACATGGATAAGTTAAAGCATACAGACTTGCAACATCAAAAGTAATATGAACATGAATGCGAGTACTTAGTCATTGAGTGATTTCCTTCAACGAAACAAACCAAACAATCAACCAAGTAGTCAACCAACAAGCCATCTATCAATTTATCCTTTATGCAGAACAGACACTGACACACACACACACACACACAAACATACACACTTGTACTCATGATTATGTATAAAGTGTCCAAGGAAGCGGCCAATTACCGGCTTTAAACTTCAACAGCCAACTTGCAATGTAGATATGTATTGAGGTAATATGCACAGGTATAACATGTAACGTGTTTAGCCAATGTTGCCAATTCGGCTGTATCTTCCTCTTGTTTGTTTACTTGTTGGATGTTTCATCCAACCATTCATTTATTCATCCATCCATCCATCCATCCATCCATCCATTCATTCATTTATCGTTCGTTCATTTATGTGTACGTTGTTAGTATTGCTGCTGCTACTGCTGCTCGATGATATTTTTAGCAGTAACATGCAGCAACAAATGTAACATTTTAGGCTTTTCTGCTTCTGGCTAACTACCACCTACCTCACTAAATTCGTTGGTTGGTTTGTTGGTCGATTGTTAAGCTGATTGTATCACCACCGCCACGGAGTGTGGCTAAGAATCTGTATGTGGCTCTATGTATGAATGTCGATATGTAAATGTATATGTATTTATCTGTCTGAGTATCTCAATATCTGTGCAAATACAAACGTGTAGCATGTAGCCTAAGGGTGTATATTTTTGGCCAGATTACCACTTGGCCTCTTGTTGCCATTGTTGTTGTTGTTGTAATGTTGCCCTTCTTGTTCGTTTAGTCGTGTGCTTATTGCAATTTTCATCAAAGTAATCAGCTTGTGTACGCTGCATGATTCTCGCTCTCTCGCTTTCCCTCAATTAATGTGTTGTTTGATCGTAGACAACACAATAATGCTGATGATGATGATGATGATGATGATGATGATGATGATGATGATGTTGATGGTATGGATAACTACTACTCGTTAAAAGTGCAAAGGAATTTTTAAGTTGTTTACGTTTGTGAAACATTTGATGATTTCACGATAGGCCAGTTCCAAGTGTGTATGTGTACGTTTATGTTACGATGTTATAAAAGCATATATTTGACCAAAGTAATATGCAATTACTTGAAACGATTACTCGTTACCTTTGTAAGTACACAAATTGTTTAGTTTGAAAGTTTGAAATTTGCAATTAAATTAAGCAATTATTGCAAAACATTTCCATAAAATTAATTTCCAATTAATTTGGTATATATGAGTAATCGGTTTTTTGATCTACTGAAAGTATTTAAATTAAACGAAAGAGAGAAAAAAAAAGTTACCAATTTAAGATTTTTTTTATCAAAAACTGGTAATCTTTTCATTTTGTCAGCAAAACGTAATATATTCCCTTTCAAAAATCACATTTTTCTCCTCTCCAGAACTGTAAACCAAAACCAAACCAATAATAAAGTTATGTGGTAAGCAATTTAATCATATATCATATTCTGTGTACATCACTAAAAGGAAAATTCTTCTGCCACAATTGCATTTCAATAACGTTTACTATGATACATAGAAGCAAACGAATGCATATCAATGCAAATGTAAACTATATTAAGAAGGTATGAATTGGAAAATTGCAAAATGAATCAATCAGTAAAAGGCAATAATAGTAAGACAAAAAGATGAAGATATTTAAAAAAAACAGAAAGAAAAAGCAGAAAGAAAAAACAATAACAATATGGTAAAATGATTGATAAATTGATAAATTGATGAATTGCTAGTTATCATTTTTTTTTTATATGCTTTTGTCTCTCCTTTAATTTTACTATGACCACCATGATTATGACGATGATGATGATGATGAGTATGTTGATACCATAACCGATGTTGAGGACGATGAGCAAAATCAGCAAAGTAAATACAATTTGAAAGTGGCTTGCTTTCCATAGCAATATGAAGTACCGCTTCTGTGGATAAAAGTATATTAAAAAGTGGTTTATGTTTTTAAGTTTATTGGCTCTGATATTAAGAATTTGTAATTTGAATGCTTAATCTGTGAAAATATTTTTAAATTGGTATTGTAAGAATTCAAATTCTTTCAGTTTATATTTGTGTAGTAAAAAGAAATCCATTATTTTTCCAATAGATGGCTTTAGTACTTTGTATCTCGCTTTATATAAGTGCAATCGGGTTACGCTAGATGGCGTTAGAAAGATAGGATTTCGTACTAAACTTTTCAGGCAGTTTTATGATTGCTTCACTCAGTATTGTTTGAGCACGCGTCAAAGAGGACACCAGTAAAAAGAAAATACGCAGTTTACAGTTTACAGTTTACAGTTTTCTTCATTAAAGACGAAAACTCAAGCCAGACGGCTGAAAATTTGTATAGTGTTTATGGTCCTGATACTGTAACAGACAATCACGCGCAATTTTGGTTTCGTCGATTCCGTTCCGGTAATTTTGATGTCAAAGATGCACCACGCTCTGGAAGGTCAATTGTCGAAAATATCGATAAAATAATGGAAAAAGTCGAGTCTAACCGTCATGTAAACACTATTTCTATTGCCCAGGAGCTAAACATTGCACAAAAAACCATTTAAATAAGACTCGATACAAAAAAAAGCTCGATGTATGGAGCGAATTTCCATATGCGAATCGCTGCTGAACCGCAACAAAATCAATCTATTTTTGAATCGGATGGTTACTGGTGATGAAAAGTGGGTCACTGACGACAACGTCAAGTGAAAACGGTCATGGTCGAATTGCGGTGAGCCGGTGCAATCGGTGGCCAAGCCAGGATTAACGGTCTGGAAAGTTTTACTTCGTGTTTGGTGGGGTTAACAGGGAATGATCTACTATGAGCTGCTTCCCTATAGCCAAACTATAATTCGGACCTCTACTGTCTACAATAGGAGATGAATTATGTTCCATCCGGACAACGCCAGGCCACACACATCTATAGTGACTCGCCAGAAGCTCCGGGAGCTTGGTTGGGAGGTTCTTATGCATCCACCTTATAGTCTGGACTTGGCACCAAGTGATTGCTACCTGTTCCTGTCTATGGCGAATAATTTTGCTTGGTGAAAAATTCGCCTCAAGAGAAGCTTGTGAAAATCGACTGTCTCAGTTTTTTGCCAATAGGGACGAGGTTTTCTATGAGAGTGGCATTATGAAATTACCTTCAAAATGGCAACAAATTATCGAACAAAACTGTGTATAGTTGACCTAAAACGGATCATTCTAACTATGCTAAATAAAATCTTCAATTTAATGGAAAAATAATGGATTTCTTTTTATTAGAACTTATATTTTTTGAAAACATGGGCCTTAGCTCTTTTATTGAAATCAATTCGAAATTAATTCCAAAATAAAAAATCATCATAAATCCATCCAAATAATATAATTCATAATTAATCGAATCTTCAGAGTAATAGCTATAAAATTACAACAACAAAAAATATAATAAAATAAAATTGAAATGTTGAAAAATAAATAAAAATTTCAACATCATAATACTAATCATATACACAGTAATTTCATTTAGTAGCATTTCTAGAGAACTTATTAAAAAATCATGTAGCATACAATAAGAGCAAATTGTTAACAAAACATTTTTAAATAGGAACAACAATACTATGTACACTAAATATGCGCTCATTGCAAGAAAAATAAATGCCTACTAATGAGAGCATTTCAAAAAAAAAAAAAGAAGCCTTTATCAAAATACGTACATAAAATGATTAACGCTGAATATTTTATTTTATTTTCACATTACGTTCTCGTATTTCTATGAAATGTGAAATTTTCACCAAACAACGCAAGCACCTACGCTTATTCAATCTTGTAAAAATGTATAGCTTAACTCATAACAAAATCACATTAAGCACTAGACATATGTGAAAAAAAAAAACAGTATATTTTTATTTACATAACAATAGAGAAAAAAATGTACATGAAAATTCTAAGAATTCAATGTTTAAAGTGAGGAGAAAAAAATAAAAATAAAAAATTTACACAAATATTCATTGAATATTGAAATGAATGAATCGTCGTCGTCGTCGTCGTCGTCGTCATCGTTATCGTCTGCTCATGCATATAATGCACTTGAATAATATTGAATATACAGTGCGTACGTACCTAGCCGCTTGTAAGGTATACTATAAATAAATATTTATTTACATACATATACATATTTACATACTAAAAAATAAACACAAACTAACAACAATAAAAAAATGCACTCACACAAAAGTAAACGTGAGTTAACAAATTAACCCATTGCTGCCTGATGACAGTACTATACAAATGTATATTGTGAAGAAGCTTCTTTACATAAATTTCTCAAGTATAAAAATTATAAAAAAAAATAGAAAATAGAAAAATCGTAAGAAAAATAAAGAAATAATGGAAGAAATGAACATTGGGGTAAATCATTCTAAAGAAATGTATAGAATTTGAAGTGACTATGCCATGCCGTGAGTAAAGTTAATGCTCAAACAGTCAAGCATTGCAACCAGCATATGGCCATATTAGATGGTAGACTAATCATAAGTCGCAAGTTGTCAATATTCAGTCTGTCAGTCACGTTAGTCAGTCACATTTCTATCATAATATGTATCTATGTATTGTCTATTGTTAGCATACGATTTGTTTATTTATTTATATTTATTTTCCAGTCAATATAAACGTCGTGAATTTGTATGGTAAATAATAATAAATGTTGTTGTTGCTGCCGTTGCTGTTGCTACTCTTGCTGCTGGCTGCTGGCTGCCATTGCATGTTGCGATGTTGTCGATGGGGAGTAATAATAAATCGAGCATGAATTGCATTTGTATGGATTTGCATTTTGAATTGAAATAATAACAAATCTTTTCATTTACATAAATATGTAACGAGTATATGTGAAAGATATAGATACTTTTCAAATGCACAAGAAGCTCAGAAATGCATTGTAGAATATTATATTTCCATCATAAACAAGTTAATACTATAAAAGCAATTAATTGCATTAATATATGCAATTATATGCATTAATAAAAAAAACATAATTTTTAAATATATGTGAGGTGGGCGTAAATTACACCAGATTTTGCTTATTTTCAAAATCATATATTCATTGCTGAAAATAATTTTTTGTAGCAATTTTCAACTTGATATCTCTAAAATTGAGGCAGTTGTCATGCGAAAGGACGAACATACACAGGACAGGAGCCGACAGGAGCACAACCATAACTAAATTTCACCAAATAATAATTGAGCATGATTACAAAATCCCTCAATCAAAAGTACGCTGTTTGATATATATTTTGGGTCCCTGAATCCGAATACCCATCCTCAAAACCTTCAAGCTTCGTTCTAACCTAAAAAAATTGCAAAGTAGTCATATTCTAAACTAAAAAAAAAAACTAAAAAATTAGTCAAAAACAGATTTTATTTTAGTTTTGAAGAGAAATGGTAACGTAAATGTAAAGTCATTAACCAAAAATCTATATAATGTGAATAGTCTGGTCCATCAAACATCGTTCAGCGTTGCTGCCATTTTTCTAGTTCTATTTCGAGTCTAAAAATCTAGCAAATTTGTGTTTTTCGAAGTTGGAAATCATCTTGTGTGAGATTACAGAAATCCGATCCAAGTGATTACCAAGTAATCATATTATAATTAATAAATATATCGTATTTATCATTTTTATTCTTTAATATTCAATTATATTCTATTATTTTTAACATTTATTTTATAATTTTCGATTGTATTATTTCTACAATAAACGAGTACTCGTTTTACCCATTTACATAATTCATTAATTTGATTTTCTTGTTCCTTTTTTGACGTACGTACGTAAATGCTATTTCAACACTTTCAAATGCTTTACAATTCGATTATATATTTTTATGCTTGCATAACTATTTCATTAATCATTACTTACGCATATAAACACAACATAAAAGTACATTTATGACCCCATACTTTTATGCTACATATAAAACTATAAGTACACGAGTACTACTTATACGCTCATACATACACTGTATGTTCTCATACACATAAAAGTCAAATTTAAAAACCATCACACTAAATCCACTTAAATTAATTGCAAAAGGTGATTACATTGCTGCTTTACCATCACCATTATCTTCATCATCATCAGCAGCAGCAGCAACATCATCAACAGCATCATCATAATCATCAGCATAAATAGACTTGGTCCTTCCTTTGGCTGTATTGCCATTCTAACCATCATTATCTTTGTTGTTGTTGCTTTTTACTTCCGCTATTTGCATTTGGAGCTAGTGTTTGTGCTTAAATTTCTTGTGTTCTTTGCTTTTTTTGCATTTTGCCTTTACCACCTATGCAACAACAGTAACATTAGTCCTTCGTCTTCTTTCCTTCCTGCCAATGACTTTTGTAAGCAAACAAGCTACAAGGATAATATGAAGTACAAGTAGATGGTGGATGAGAATGATGTTGATGATGATGCTATTAATGCCATCGCCGCCGCCGCCGCCGCCAGCAGCAATTGCAAACATCATGTGCAACAACAAATACAAATATTAATGCTACATGGACTTGCCTCTACTCCACCATGCTCGTATATAGGTTTATATGTAAATTCTACGTTATATGTTGTCTTTCTCTGGCTCATGGTATTCATCGCTTTACGTTACGGCATCATCACAACACAATATGAAAGTAATTTGCAAAAAGTGCCGCGAAACTCAAAAGCTACATTAAAGAAAGGATACTAAACAAACGAACGAAGGAGAAGAAGAAGAAGAAGAAAAAGATGAAATAGCTAAAAGGAGAAAACAAGTAAATATATATTAAAAACTCTATCTGGCAAAGATTATGTTGACTATGTTCATTTTGATAATGATGGCAATGGAGATGATTTTGCTGTGCTCATGTCAATCGCAAAAAAAAAAAAAAAAAAAAATAACGAAAACAAAAATTAACAAATACAAAAAGTAAATCATCATATAGGACATCGATGATGAGGTTAAGCAAGGACGACATAGAAATGTCGAATATCGAATACTTCTTCAAAAATGCTATTAACCTTATTGACTTAAGTTACATAACAAAGGCTAGTCACCAATCAGAAACAACCAATGATGCATTTTTATCGAATTTGATATTCTTAAATTTGAAAATCGCATAGTATTGTCTGATTTTCGGGTTGTAACTTTACTATTTAGATCATGAAAGATAACAACTTCAAGATAAATCAACAAAATCATAAATATTGCTAGAAATATTTTTAATCGGTTCAGTAGTTTACGTGAAATGAGCCAAAATAATTATAACACTGCTCGATAAATTCAACTTTTGAGTGCACACATGAGCAAAACCTATATATTCTGAAAGTAGAGCTAAAAGAGACTCGTGTCTGACCGTTTTTCTATATCAATTCGTTTACTATTACTCATACGATTTTTTTCTTATGTTCTTTTGAGTGAAAATTTAGAAATAATCCTTTTAGGAGACTCTTTAGGACACAACTCTTTAGGAGACCACTCCGTATGTAATCATTCCGAAACTCTATGCTAGGAGAATTAAGGATATTATTTTGTAGGAGATCTCGAAATTTTTCTGATGGATAAATCCATAAATATATGCGCAAAAGGTGACTTATTTCATCATTCTGTATAGCAAATAATAACAAAATCATTATCATTTGCACCTCATAGCCGTCATCATTGACGCTGCCACCGTCACACCAGCAACACTATCATCGCAGTCGCGCCGCTTGAGCTTTGAAATTATTTGTCAGGCACGAACCTTTTGATTTGTGTTCTTCTTACTGTTACTAGAGTGTTGTTGCCGACAAACGCTCTAATTCGTTGCTGCCTAAAGCGCACCTTTTAGCTGTTTACATATGCCGCATCAATGTTTATGTGTTCTTCTAGGGAGCTAAACAAAAAAGCGTAATGCGGAATAAACACAACAACAATAATAGCAAGAAGCAAGTTATTCATATGAACACACATGCACACACACGCATACACATTAAGGATCAACACAAGCTGAGATGAGAAAAAAAGAAAGAATCCCTTAAAAGGATTTTCACAATTTTCGTGTTGACAATCAACAACAACAACAACGAAGAAGGGCAACAGGGTACTGGATAAGTACACAAATACAAACGAATCTACAGATGTGTACTTGTATGTGTGCTTGTGTCTCGTCGTGCGTGCTTGCATTATTTGTACTCACACTAATGTACGTAGTTGTTGCTTGCTACTGTTGTCATCGTTTGATGGCATGCCAGTAACTTTACCAGCAAGAGCAGCAACATTAACAATATGTTTGTGACAATGATGCCGCCAACAACTACATTGCTTTGATTTGGTTTTTCTATTTTTCTGTTTTTGCTTGATATTGTTGTTATATTTGCTTTTTCTTTGGTTGTTGTTGTTGTTGTTGTTGTGGATTTCGGTATGTAAACATGCACACAAAAGCTTCAATGTTGTACATTTATATGTATGTGTGTGTGTGTCTGTGTACCTTCAGTACGTGACTTGCATAAGTTTGTGGAATAAAACAAAAATGGTTACTTGCATAGATGAGAAACGGAAAAAAGTGGTAGACAAAAGAGGCTGGGTATTAGAACAGTGAAAACTCTAAAAGGGCTAAAATTTCGTAGCTTGGGGAATCCTAAATATATATATTTTATTTTTTGTTAGTAACTTAAGGTGTTGCAGAGCCCCAAGGACATATTATGCGTATGAGACGTGTCATGGAATGCTATTGTTGTTGTTGTTGTTGTTTGTTGTTGTTATATATGCTATTTAACACAGAAGAAGCAGAATAAAACTATATTGCAAGTTGCCAAAAATTATGTTATATTACAAACAAAAGCAATAAATTTCCTGCAATTTGGCCGCGATAATTGTCTCCCATAAAATATATCAATAATCAACAATAGCTGCCCAGAAATAGCCTCTAGAGCAATGCAGTCTAAGCAATACTTCTTTTTTTGCGCTTATATCAAAAAATTAACATTATGCTGAAATTCGCCATTATTCAAAATTTTTTTTTATAAAAACTATGAAAAGACTTCATTATTTGAAGTCGTATTTCCAATTTTATCATCATTGGAAAAAAATTCTTTTTAATGTTATGTGGGCGGTCCCAGAATTACCCGACCTAACAAAGAAAACAACAAATTTGCGGAAATTTTTCTTTATTTCTCAACATAATCTCCTCAATAAAAATTATCCCAATTGCATCCCAAAAAACAGACGCCATAACCTTGGCTGCCTTCTTTGGACACGATTCTTCCCTTTCAGTCCAATGTTTTGACTGCTCCTTTGTCTCAAATGTGAAGTAGTGAACCCATGCCTCATCGATGGTTACGAATCGACGCAAAAACACGGCTTTATTGCTGTGAAACATCGCCAAACACTCTATAGAAACACCTTCACGACGTTGTTTTTGTTCTATTGTGAGAAACCCGGCACCTATCTTGCACACAGCTTTTTCATCTCCAAATTTTCGGTCAATATACGATGTATAGCACTTTTTGAAATGCCTGTAATTTCACCTAACTCACGCACTTTCAACTGGCGATCATCCAATACCATTTTGTGGATTTTCTTAACCGTTTCTGGTGTGGACACTACGGTGTTCGTCTTAGCAGGTCGTACAACCTCGTTTAAACTCTGCCACCCAATATTTTTTGGTCGTAAACGAAGGAGCAGACTTCCCCAGAGTAGAATCTAGTTTGGCTTTAATATTCGTTGGACTGAGACCTTTCAAATGAAAGTATTGAATTACATAACAGTGACCAATTTTTTCCTTGTTTACAAATTCACTGAGGTCGTTAACTTTCGAGGGATCCAAAAGAAAAAATATTAAGCAACGTCTTGGCGTTTTGAAACTTAAATCACATGTTTTAAAAGGTTGCCACCTTTCACCAAAGTAATTTTTTTTTAAGGTACTGCTGCCATCTATATGTCAGGTCGGGTAGTTCTGGGACCAACCTCGTATTTTGCTTACAACTTGCATTCGGAATGCATTCTTCTCTTTATATTTCTCCACAATGATCCCATCAAAAATAATACATACTTACTACATTAAATATAGGATTGTACTAATAAAACTGCATTAATTTTTCCGGTTAATTCCAAAAATGATATTCAAATACAATATTTCTTTTGACATTATTTTTATTTATTTGTTTTTTTTTTCATTAATTCGAATATTGACATAATATCGCGACATTATTGCAAAACATTAATTCACCAATGTAACCAATAGAAGACATATGAAAAGGCATCACACCTTAAAATGAACATTCCAAAGCCACCATCGAAATGGTCACTAAAGTTGCTTTCTGCAACCAATCAAAAATGCAACAACACATTAAACCAACAACGAGTGTAATAAGGAAGAAAATTAAACGTTTATTTATACACATATAAATGCTGTTCTGCAAATAATTCCATCAACACATTGCAACAAAGTGTTGTTACCACGCCACAACTCTGCTAACACTTGGAAACCAAAAAAAAAAAAAATGCCGGAAAAATCCAATTGTGAGATATGCTTCATATGCGCTCATATCCATTTGCAATGAATGTGGCAATAAACAAACGATACAATATGCCTAAAATACAAATACAAACTAACACAAATATAACTACAAATACATTGCCATACATCGACAGTCAATTGAACACAGCAAGCATCAAGCTGCAAGCAGCAGGCAGCAAACAGTCATTGGCAAACAGTAAGTATCATATACTGATACTAAACATTCAGCATCATATCATAGATATACATATACATATACACCCACATTCGATGGGATGCTGACCCTCATACATGCGTGCTTCTAATAATCGTTCGTATATTATATAGCGAATTGGATTTAGCTACAAATATATTATGTAGTACTCGTATATACATGTGAGTACATTGACAATAAAATAACTCTTGAAAATCAGCCTGTATAATCGTACTAACAATAATACATATACATCAACTATATATAAATATATATTATTTTGGCGGCCATTGCCACAAATATTCCATACGATGGATAATATGAATTGGCCGTACCTAGTACATAGTCCAACAAGCAAACATATCGTATTGGGATGGCGGAGTATTGTGCTGCGAAGCTGTGTGAAGAGAAGTCAGTGCCACCAATACAATTCTAAACATAAATTGAGTGTGACTTGCTGTGTGTGCGTGTCTGAACCTCTATGAATGTATTTATATGAATGGTGAAATGTTTACCCCACACACACATAGCACCACACCACTAATGCTCATAAATATTTCAATACTATTTGAAATAAAATTGGAAGGGTAAGAGAAACAAATACTATATTCATAGGAGTTGATGATGATAATGATGGTGTGATGATGATGTTGATGATGAAGCCAAAAGGCACATCACAAACCTAATGCTAACATCACAATTAGAATTAATCCAAATAAATGCAGATATCATTCGATCCATATACTGATACGTATCCTATAGTGGGAAAAAATTAATTCGGAACTATCGAAATCACTAGTTCGGGGTGAACGTTATGTAGCCACACCGTTGTATATGCTGTTCTTTGTTAGAATTTGTGAATTTAACAGCGCTATGTCATACGAGGTGTTATGCATTATTTGTGTAATATTTTTTAAAATAATTGAAAAATAAAATTATATTAAAAAAAAATTCAAATGCCTTTTTTTGGAAACATTATCGGACAATAAATTCAAAAAAATATTCTTTTGCAAATTGGAGAGTATTTTTATATATTTAGCACAATTTTACGAAAGAAAATAAACAAACAAATTAATATTTTTTTTTTTTTTTTGTTTTTAATTAAACTGTTGAATCGGAGTCTCTCTAGTTACCAAAATAGGTCATTTATTCCAGCCACCAGACTAGACAATTTTTTATTACTCGCATTCTGTTATACTGCAAAATGATTATACTATGTTAAATGTACATTTACAACAAATAGTGTGTAGTTTAGCGTGCAAAGCTAATACACTATGTAAGCAAATATGTAGTCGTTACATATATCGATGTGTGATTAATATTTCATTAGTTTATGTTTGATAAGGGTACCTCTCATTTCGTATAAATTCTTTGTTCTATTTGTAAATTAAAAAATTTGTAATACTTTTTTTCGGACAAAATAATATTTTAGCTTGAAAAATGATGTTTTAGCTTGAAAATTTTATATTTTTGTGCAAAAAGTGGACAAACTTATATACGAAAGGATCATTTTATATGGAAGATAGGCTTGATTTTTAGAATGTGTTCATTAGTTGATAAATATAATCATAAGTGCCAAATTTCAGCATGATAACTATATATTTTTGAGCAAAAAGTGTGAAAATATGCTTACGAAAATATAAGTTTTGATATCTTCGCTAGAACCGCCGGTTTATACGCATAGTTATGGTTGTCGGAATATTAAACGCCAGTCCGGCTTTCGCGGCTGTTTTTTGTACTGCTTGGATTTTCGCTGCCATGTCAAGGTAGGTATGTCAAGGTCCGTCAGATCCGTCAGATAGCCTTGCAATCCCCAAGCAATACCGCTTCCAGGTGTCGTGACGTCCAACACGATGTTGAACAGCAGAGGTGAAAGAACATAGCCTTTAATTCTGTCACCCAAAATTTGTTCATACATTATCCGACAGCCTGCTTCTGTATAGAGTGCCACAACGAGTTTAATTAGTTTTGATGGGACCTCTTTGCATTCAAGAGCGCTACGAATAGCGCCGTGGTGTAACGTGTCAAACGCTTTTTGAAAGTCGATAAAGACCAGATAGAGGTGGGTCCTCCACTCAACTGACTAAAATAAAAATATGTGGCCACATAAAGCCCCAAAGGGCTCATTGGTCGAGCTTCTCTTCCATTACTGTTGTGCGTCTTAAATTTTGGACAATATTAGAAGGGACCTACTTATTTTAGCCGGTTCCGAACGGCAGAACACTTGTGACATCACTTTTTCTGAGCTTTGTCACAGAGTTCTTTAAGTGGCTGACTGACTGCTCAACTATAACTCGAAGACTGTTGATGTGATCGATGTATGAGGGGTTTGCCTCTGAAGCCTGCCTGCTCCTGTCTGAGTTCTGATTCTCCAGTGCTTGCATTCTGTGAGGTTACCCTTCTTTGGGATTTTAACAATCACGCCTTCCTTGAGTTCATCAGGGAGGTCACCGTCTCATAAAAAATACACATAATTTGATCAAAAATTAATGCAAATGACAAACACACATTTTCGAAAATTATAGGTCGTTAAATACTAAAGAGATATAATTTAATTTTATAACGAAAACGCAATTATTTCTGTTGCCAATATAATATCTTAAAATTGTTGTTGAAAGGAAAAATGATAAAAATGTAATAACATATAGAATTGTAACTAACATACCATAATTTTACCATAATTGCAAGCCTTACCTACTTAATGTAATGCCAAATAATTCGTTTTCCTCAAAGACAATATATACTCGTATAATATGAAGAAGACTAATAAATGGGTTGCAGTACAACATATGAATATGATTTTCTATATATTATATAACATATACATATACATATATTATATAGAAAATATTGTTTGAATTGGCAAACGAAAGGATATAGAAATTCGTAATAATAAATGAGGCAGCACGGCGAATCAAGCAAACGCATACATTTTTAGTTCATGCTTTTGGATTGAATCCAAAAACATTGAATAAGTATATTTTGTGAAATTTAATTTTTTTCTATTTTTCTTCACTTTAATTTTTTTCACTCTCTTTTACTCACTTTCTCACTGGATGAATGTAGTAGTATTTTATATTTATGCTGATTATAGGGACATGTAATTTTGAACAAAAAATGAATCTATTCGAATTGCTGATGATGATTATTATAGTAGTTTATTAGTTCCCTTTTATTTTAAATATTAAATTATATATACATGAGCATGTATAGTGTATGTGAAAAATCATTAAAATTTACTCAGATAATATTAACGCAAACGAACCTTGAAATTGGAAAGTGTAACAAAACAAGCAAAAATCATAAGAAATTATAATATGCCTAACACTTCCATCTATATATTATAGTTATTTGTATATGTTTGCATTATTTTATATTACATTTCATATACAATATTAAATTTTCTCTCTATCTCCATATTTTACAGAAACTTACAATTGAGCCTCAAGAAAAAATATAAAGGACAACTACGTCTACAAACACGGTAAGTTTATAAATAATGACATTTTTTTGTCTCATCATTTTCACTCTTCGTAATAAGTATTGTATATGAAGGACATTTGTACCAAAAGTCTCAAAAAGCCAACACGGTAAAGCCGAAAATCCAAAAGAAATATTATTGTTATTTAAATACAATAGCCACATGGGTAATATTATAAGATAAATTTCGGAAAAAAATCTTTCTTATTCATATGAATATGCATACTTATACTGACACTTGTATTTTTTTCACATTTCATACTATTTTTACCACTACTACTTCTATATATACAACTACATAAATAATGTGTCTTAAAGGATAATACGTTTTTTTTTTATTGTGATTGCTGCAAGGTTTTCTGCTTTTCGGCTTTCACTTATTTTTTGTTTTTTTGCTATTTCTTTGCATATATTTTCTTACATTTACTTTTCTGCTTCTGTTACTTTCATTTCCGCTTAATAAACCACGTAATTAAACTGGTAAAATGGCATTAAAAGGATTCACTGACAACTTGATTTTATCCATTTTTCTTATTCTTCTTTTATATGGTTTAATTTTTTGTTTTTGTTTTTTTTGTTGGTCTTTGATATGTACTCTTGGATAACATATTGCGGTTGTTTTTCTCTATGTATTGTATTTTCATCTCTTTTTTGTCTCCTTATTTACTTCTGCCTCCATGTATGTACGTAAGTATATGTCTCTGTTGAGCTCATCACTTTAATATTCTTAAGATGAAATCTTGTGTTGTTTTGTTTTCATGCTGTTTTTTTTTTTTTTGCTATCTAAAGCGTCCTTCTTCTTCATGCTGTTTATGTTTCTTTTGTCCTTGTGTCTTTTTTGTTGTAGTTGTTGTTGCTTACTTGAATTAAGCTTAATTAATTTTTGTTGTTTTTACTGAGAGTTTACTGAACTTTGACTTTTTTTGTGGGTGTGTGTGTGTGTGTGTATTACACACACACAATATGTAGTATCAGCTACTTTTCGTATTATTATTATTATTACTTGTTGTTGTTGTTTTTTCTATTGCTTTCTTTTGCCAAACAAATGTTGCATATATACTATGTATTAAGGTGGGTAAAATTGTTGGTAAAACACAAAAATTTCTCAAACAACACAGATTAGTATGGCAAACAAAATTCCAATGTCCCTAAAGACTATATAGTATAGGGTGATTTTTTAAGAGCCTTCGGATTTAATTAAAAAAAAAACACAAAAAAATTTCGAGAAATGTATGAAATCTTTATTTGAGTCGATAGAATGATCTATATAATTCAATGTTTAAAGATGTTTTCATGTAAATGTTGACCGCGGCTGCGCTTCAAACGCTGCGTCCAATTTTGGCATACTCTATCCAACATATCGGCCGGTATCTCACGAATAAATTTTTTAATATTGGCTTCCCGTACGTCAACCGTTGCGGACTTGTCGCTATAGACATGAGCCTTAACATAGCTCCACAAAAAATAGTCTAAAGGCGTTAAATCGCACCATTAATGCAGCCAATTGACCGGTCCCAAACGTGAAATAAACTGTTCGACGAACTCTACTCTCAATTGGGCCATTGTTTCGCGTGCTGTGTGGCATGTGGCACCGTCTTGTTGAAACCACATGTCAGCCAAGTCCAGCTCTTCTATTTTGGGGAAAAAAAAAGTTTGTAATCATCGCACGGTACCGTTGGCCATTCACAGTAACGTTCCTGCCTTCGTCAGCTTAGAAAAAGTACAGTCCAATGACGCCACTGGCCCATAATCCATACCAAACAGTGCATTTTTCGGGATACATTGGCATATTGGTATTAATATATCTCTAGAATTACTTAACTCGCAATTGATAAGCCTGATTCACGGTATTGTGTTTTTTTTTTTTTGCAATTCGCTCCACCTGAATGTAAGAACATACATATGATACATTTTGGCTGTTGAACTAACTCTCTTATTGTTAAAAGTTCTAACTGTTCTTTGTTACAAAAACAGTACTAAATATGGTAGTATGTAGTACTTTTAATAAAACTATATAATGTGTTATTGCATTAATGATATCAAATAAAAAAAAAATAATAAAAAACCAGGAAAATAGTATATAAAGAAAATATATAAGTGATAAAGATGTCAAGACAAGTGAGAATTGTAGACAAATTTATATGTTCAAATGTGAAAAAAAAAAAAACAAAAAACAACAAGAAATAAAAAGACTGCAAAAGTTACTATAATTCAATAGGATTATTAGTTGTTGCAGTGTGTCATGACTTTTTGATATACAACGATTTATCGAGTATATGACAGTTTAATCGAAAACAATTTATTTGATTGCATTAAGTATAATCTATTGAATATAATTATGTGTAGTAAATAAAATGAAATAATTTTTTTTATGTTTGTTAATATTGGCAATCTCCACCTTGAAGTAAGCTCAGATGCTTTAAACCTGATTTGCTTTTTTAAAATGAGGATAACATTTTTCAAATTATCGTCTTTCTATATTTTTTAATTTTGCCAGTGATTCATAGAGCTCATATTTGATAGGAATTTTTGTTTTTCTATTACTTTTCAACTAAGTAAAACCAATCCTTTGTAAAAGACAATGAAAGAGTTAATTTCATGAAGAAAATAATAGTCAATAAAATAAAATTTAATAAAATATACTATTTAATAAAATGATAACTTTATTTAACACTTCTATATGCTAAATTGGAATTTTATGAACATTTATATAAATTCCAAGTGACATTCACAGCGTTAAATTGTAATATATACAAGTTTTTATTATCAATATAATGACCATAGCAAATATCTAAACGTGCAGACACACATAGAAATATAGGAGAGCTCAAATTACAAATTTATTAGCTGTAGTATACACGAAAGTCTTACATACTGGGGTGGTCCCAGAACTACCCAACCTGACAAATAGATGGTGGCAGTAGTTTGAAAAAAATCCATTTGGCGAAAAGTGGAAACCTTATAAAGCATATGTTTTAAGTTTCAAGGCGCCACGTTGTTTAGTATTTTTTTGGGGCCATCGAAAGTTAACGACCTCAGTGAATTTGTAAACATGGAAAATGGCCAAAATCAATGAGTTAAAGCTCGAATTGCTTCAGAACGCATCTTATTCGCCAGATTTAGCTCCTTTGGTTTATTTTCTATTTCTAAATTTGAAAAAAATGGCTTGGTGGTAGAAGATTTGCAAACAATGAAGTGGTGGAGTCTGCGGTATATGGCTATTTTAATGAGCTAGACGGTTCATACTATAAACAGGGTATCGAAGCTATAGAATATCGCTGGGAAAAGTGTATAGAGCTAAAAGGAGATTATGTTGAGAAATACAGAAAAATTTTCCCAAATTTGTTGTGTTTTCTTTCTTAGGTCGGGTAGTTCTGGGACCGCCCTCGTAGCTGTAGTATACACGAAAGCCTTACATACTAGTTATACGTATCTTCGTATTAGTTTTAGATATGTTTATCGTATTATTTACATAGATATCTATAATATCTATCTTCAAGATACGATACCTTTAAAATGTATATATGCGGTATATCTTTGTAACTTTAAGATACAAGCATATCGTATCTTTGTATCTTGGTATTAAAACTTTTAAATTTATTGATTAAATTCAAAATATCACCCACATTGAATTTTCGATATACTCATACATATATACATATACGTTTGTATACGAGTATATGTAAATACAAAGCAACAAAGACACAAACATAATACAACGGCATCATGCCAAATGAATTAATAAAAGACTTGAAAGAAATTGTGTGTAGAAGAATGTAGATACTCAGACATACGAGTACATGCTGATCATAATTAAAACCCACTCTTATACTGTTTTGTATATTTTGGATGGGTACAATTCTTTTACGAATCAAAGTCAATCTATTTAGAACGTCGAGCTTCTATCGCGCCAACAATAAACAAATACATTGTAATAAAACCGAGAAGAATAACAATCGTCATCATTCTGAAGTTCTGAATAGCAATAATAATAATATTAACAATAATAGTAATAATTAACATAATAATAATAATAGTAAATTTTTAATATTCTACTCAACGGTCGAATAGCGCTTTTTAATGAACCCTCCAAATGTTCTCTTCTTTCATTTGGAAGATATGTACATGTACATACCACATAACATAGTTTCGTAGCAACTTTCCTTTTTGTACGTTAAACAACATTGTCTATTATTATTATTATTATTGTTGTTGTTGTTGTTGCTGTAAAATATGATAATAGGCATAGTTTTGCATACATAGAATACATAATGTTTGTTTCTAGTATGGCCTTTTTTCTTTTTTGCGTAATAAAAAATTGTTAAAATGTAATTAAACTCGTTGTAAGTATGTATGCATGTTGTCATGGTAGGCGGTGGCACACCTTTAAAAATATGCTCGTAAAATGTGAGTACATGATGTTGGTTGTTAACTACAAGTCATATATTTTACTCTCTACACAACCAAACTCCTTGCCATGGTTAATGACTAAAAAATGTGGACTTTCATATGATTAGGCTTTAATTTGTTGACTTGAATTTTTAGCGTAGCATTTGCAATATTTCAAAAAATATCCATTCTTCAGGATATTGAATCAATTCATCCTTGAAAGTAATATTAAAATAATTTATACTTATATAAAAATATTTTCATGATCCCATTAGAAAATATAACAAAATCTCCATAACTCACATTTGAAACAACACCGAGTGTACCTCTAACGACATAAGGCCTCAAGCGATTGAAAATTTAGTCAAAAATTATTACGCCGTGATGACGTACTTTTGACAATGCTAAAGTAATTTTCCGGAGTCAGTTTTCATTATTAACACCATAAACTTTCAGTAAATTTAAAAAGAAAACAATTCTCATTTCCCTAAAACTTGTTTATTTTTTATTTCAATTTACAATCCGATGCTTCTTATAAAAACATGACGTCGCTACATCAAAATCCTGTTCGTCCAATTCCATAGAATTTTCTGAGAACAACAAAAATTGCAATATATTTCTTACAATGAAAGAAAACGGTTCTGAAACCACTTTGCGAAAAAATTGCTTAACAAATTCTTCAATTCGAAATTGAAGTTGAGAAACTCGGCAACGTTTATTCGTATTCCTTGCTCCCAAAGATGTATGGGTATATTTTATATATTTCATATTTTACTTAATTTCCGATTTACGCAATCACTCGCACTATTTGCGAGTAATCTTTCCCATAAATGGGCATTTATATATCATAAATATCCACATATTGGTTTGAATAACGCACAGGACTAATATGGATCCGTCTATGCTCGTGTATTTGGATTGCGCGGGTTGCCGCCTCGTTGGTTTCTGACCTCGTGTCCTCCAATTCGAGATTTAGGCGATTGCAACTTGTGCAAATATAATTCTTGAATAGGTTCTAAATGAGGCATTGATCATAATCTTCTCTGATGATCGAGGTACAATTTAGATTGCCTGTTCCTCCAGCTATTGCTCTAAGCTTAGAGCAGAACGTCTTGACACACTATGGGGCCTGTGCGCTTGAAATAAAGGTATCCTCACATATATTCCGGATCAAAGCAGAATTTATGGAAATTTAACTCTGGACTTTAGCTTGTATTTTGTAAAAAAATGTCAAATAAATTAAAACCGCAATAATTAAGTTTACTTGGATTGAAAGGTGGTTTGTTGTTTTTGTGAAGGAATTTGTTGTTGTTGGGTTGTTTTCTTAGTTTTTAATTTAAATTAACTAGATAATATACAATCGACTTTCATTCATCAAGACATCATAATTTTACTGTAAATCCATATGCGAACAGCCAACTAATTCATGTGTTAGTGATAGGCACTGGGCAAGCCCTTCTCTGAAGATAAAAAGCCCTATCGACCATCTAAAAAATGCTCTAAATCTAACGATCCAATGCGACTATACAACTATACAAAGAAGTTCCTCGATTTTTGCACCCAGGAATGATCTTACATACTCATGTGGTTATTAGAACCGAAAATTGCTGGGAGGCGGCTAAAATGAATGATGAAAACCTCCTCGGTTAAAGGTTGGGCTTGGGACCCACCACATAAAAACTTCCACCAATGAAAAATCAAACGGTGCCATGCCCTAAGGATGATCGGTAGTGTTAAATGTGATATTATGATGATCGAAGATTCATCAGCCCTTTCTAGAGGCTGCATTCATATATGTATATTAAAAAGGGCAAGAATAATGAAACATAGTTTTATGACAGCTAAAATGGCGAAATTTCGAAGTATTGTAGCAGTAAAAAGAAAGTAATATAAAAATATAAATAAGTACGTGCCAAAAATTGTTCAAACTCGAAAGATTAAAACAAAAAAATGGCACTGCTAACTCGGGACTCTTTTGTTATGGATTTCTTTGTATATGGAATTGACTAAACTACGATTTTATATATAAATAAGTATGCACTACACAAACAAATATATATATATGCAACCATATGCATTTAACTCTGTGACAATGGTTATCTTCATTTGGAAATCAATATCTGGTCTTTATTTTCTCATTTGTATTTTGAGAGGGTTTGTTTTTTCTTTTTTTTTTGCTCCTTTTTAATTCTTCTTAAAAATTAATTACTGTGTAGAAAAACATGGGACACAATATAAACACAAACAGTCAGAACAAAAAATCAGATTCAGATATAATTATATATATATATATATACACGTTTACACATACATTGTATATACCAATGTGTGCATGTATGCTTATGTGAACAGACAAGCAGTATGCAAACGATTAAATAAATATTTTGACAAAACGCCCTGCTGTTTTGTGTTTGTAAATATTTACAACATGTGTGTATTATGGTGTATGTGTGTGTGTGAGCAACAATGAAAACGACAACAAAGATGCAATATAATAAAGAATTTGTATATATTTGTATATATATACGACTCATTCATTAACAGGATATACAATATAAATACTTATGTATGTACAATATCAAAAATAATATTGTATTGCGTGTGCGCATACGATATGTGCATACCTGCAGAGTGACAAATACCAAAGGCAAAAAAATTTTTTTTTTTTAATTTCAATTTATACGAAAAAAACCAACACCAACTAATACAGACACTAACGACAAAAATAAATATGAACCTTTTATTGTTTTCGATTGTCTTTCTAACCACTAAACTAAGCAAAAGAACCAAATAATACCCACCAACTAACCAGCCAGCCACTCAGCCAGCCAGCATATCAATAATTTGTACATCTAAGCATCTTAAGACATGCTTTGTTGTTTTTTCCTATCTTTAACATCTTTTTTTTTTTTTTTGAAACATTAATCTGTCTCGTTCGAATGTGAACAACCACAATAAGAACAAAAACAAAATCATATACTTTATATATCTTTGCCAGAATAAGTAGAGATGAATCGACTCATACTGTGTTCAACATGCAACATGCATGCAACACAGTTGGGAAACTTGAGAACATAGCAGCAACAACAACAACAACAACAAGAACATCAATAACATTTATTGAAATCGAATCCACAAAAATGCATTCAAATAAATTAACTTTCGTGTTTGGTGTGAAGCAAGGAGCAAGGGGGACTCACTCTACTCGAAGTTACTCGCTCGTTTACAATATAGTATTATCATCTCGACTTACTCATACGAGTATGTACGTTACTATATAAAGTAATATAAACATGTCGCAAGTTTATCGCCTTTGTGGCATCTTTTGTGGTGTGAAAGAAATTATTATTACTTTAATTTTATTTTTTCCCCTTGGTTTGTTGCTCATTAAAAATTATTTTGTTTCTTGTTCTTGTGCTTTGTTCACAAGAGTGTTATACTAACTCAGTGCTCACATGTATGAAGAGTCAAGTCGAGGACATATGTACATATTAGTGATTGAAAAAAAAAAAATATTTTGAAATATAACTCGAATTTATCCTGATGATATGATGAAGATTCAAGTTTTTTTCCAATTTTTTTTTTCTTTTCTGATACTTGATGCAATAAATTTAATATGATACTTGTACGAGTACATATAAAATATATATCTTTTGGTGGGTGAATTCACATTCATATTCTCAACATCTCATCTCATATTACTGGTGATGAAAAAATATGATGTGACAAAAAGTACAATGAAAAAAAAAAAAGTAACCCAAAAAAAACAAAATAACCAATACTCATGATAAACGATTTGTTCACTTCCTTCATATGTATATGTATTGTTTCAATTTCAATATATACTCGTACATATTTACTTACAACGTGTGTGACCTGTCTCCTTTTTTTTCTGTTTTCTTTTCAATATTTAATTTAATCGTTGTCAATATTTTATATTACTTGTCCATTCCCATTGTCATTTAAGATAAAGACTTTTGTCACTGATGAGCTCCAGAGATGTTTGTGAGATGATAAACATTTTTTTGTGTGTGATGTTCTTTGCGGTGGCTACAACATTTTCTCAAGCAATATTTTACAATTTCTTAAAGATTTATAATTATCACTAAAAGGTATTTCTATTTATTAGGAAAAGAACAAAACATTAAAATGTCGTTTTATATGTTTTTTCTAATATATCAATCGTTGCTACTATTATCTTTATCGTTTTTATAAAAGTTTTTTTCTTATAAAAGGTTTGTTCTTTTCAAAACTAATATGACAAATTTTTAAAAGAACAAACCTAAACATTCTTCTAATGCTTCTATAGGATGTAAGATCTATAGAATCTGCTACAAACATCTATTCAAAATAAACAAATTTGTAAATATTTTTAAAATATTTCCGTAATTAATAAAAATAAATATCCAACTTGCCCACTCTTTTTTCTTCGTTTGCCGTATCTATTCATTATGTGCATAATTTTTACTTTCACATATGCGAATTTTAAAAGTAATTCGATAATTTCTGGCTTGATCACTGATAAAGAATTTCAAAATTGTGCATCCTGTAGGATAATTCTCTTCTTTATACGTTCTCTGATTTGATATCAGTACTTTCACTATCAAAATTACATAAAAAATACATACTTTCACGATCGCAATTAAATAATAATCTCATATAGCTTTTGGTTGGATGCAGAAGAGCAGCTCAACGCCTCCGATCTTAAGCAACTCGATAGGCAGGCTTTGAAGTTCTCCTGACTCATTATGGATGTTTGGATGTGGCACCAGTAGAGTGGTATTCACATAAACACTCAGGCTAAGAAGCCCATTGTATTAAAAAAAATTTTCTGTTGAATTCAGTAACTTAGAGAAGTGTCTTCTTCTTGAAGCTCAGCTCACACTGGACATCTGGTGATTCTGGGATTTACCATCACTCACGGGCTCGATTTTTTCGAATTTTTCGAGCGTCTTGTTTGTCGCAACACATCTCTGTCTCGTTACACTCACTTCCTAGTTTTCTCTCCCTCTCTATCTCTCTCTCTCTTTGAGTCTGAAGAGACGTATTTCTGCACTTCTTTTCTCTCTGTATCTCTCCGTAACAGATAGCGTAAATAATTTCGAGCAATTACTTAGACAATTCCAACTGGATGGAAAGGTGCAAGGTAAGAGAATCTTGCTAGCACTCGATAACCAGACGGTGGTCAGGCGACTGCAACAACCTACTGTATCTTCTAAGTTGGCGCTCGAATGTGTTCAAAAACTAAACGGGTGTGCTCGTAGTACTCTTACGGGGGTGAAGGGACACATTGGTATAGAACATAATGAAGCTGCAGATACCTTGGCTAGACAAGGATCTGAAGCCAAGTTTTATGGACCGAAACCATTAGTTGCTCTTAGCAATGGAACGGTGAAGGCAAAGGTCGAAGAGTGGTTAAAGAAACTCCATCTCACGAGATGGGAGAACTTATCCACTTGTAGACAGGCAAAGGCTTCGTTGAGGATATTAAAAACTGGGCATGGCAATTTCAGGTACCGCCTCAGCAAGATGGGTCTTGTTAAAGGTGATGATGCTGACATTTGCAGATTATGCATAGAAGAGGCAGAGGCAGCGGCGCACATAGTGTGCCAGTGTCCTGCATTGGCAAACAGGAGGATATCCACACTGGGTCGCCAATTTATTGATGAACTCGAAATATGGAACATACCCCACAAAGACATGCTTGAAATAGCCCGTGATGTTATTATGAGGAAGGAAGTAGAAGACTTCTGCAACCAAACAAATAATTAACATACGATTTGAGGAACGAAAAGGGACCCATATAAGTGGTCTGATTCGGCTAAGCCCTAAAATATATATATATATAGACAACTCCAGACAATTGATTATAAAAAATGAATAAAATTTAATTAGTTGGCCAAAGAAATTGCTGAAACTTTGGAAATGTGTTAATAGGTCAAAAATAGCTCATATTTTTCCATAGAATTATATTTCCATTGCATAAATACTATCTGCCTGCAATTTCTTATATGAGAATTTAATAAATTTTTTATTTTTTCAATATAAATCTAAGCAATTTTGACATTTCTCAAACATAAATCAACATTCAAAGTGTCCTTCTTTTCAAGTGACACAAATAGTTATGTTAATATTAACTTCCTTTTCATTTATCTCAAAATCAATTGCACACATTTCACTGTTGAAGGGGAATTTCTTTTCAAAAATTCTACGAGTACGATATACGATACCAACTAAGAAAAGTCACAGGTCACTGTACATATTTATATATGGTATGTAACTGCTGATTATTACGCAATACAACGTATGTTGAATTTTTTATGAATTTTGTATTTTTATTGTATGGGTATAATTCTATAATTTCAAAAATTTCATTGTTAATCATTGCAATTATTGATTTCAATCTACAAAACCAGTAACTACATAGTACTCATGAACTCATCACTATAGGTGCACATATATATATATATATGTATGTGTGAGTATTTATGTAATATATGTATCTACATATACCACAATTTTTGTTTCTTTTTAAATTGTATTCCAACGTAAATTGTGTGTTTTGAATTTTAATATATAAATATTTTTGTATTTTTTTCACTGGATTTCGTTTAAAAATGTAACAACAATCACGAGCAACAGACCAAAAACAATAATAATAACAACAATAACAGCAACCAGAATCGTACAAAAGGTTTCAACAATCATTTCTGTTTTCCTTTTATATTTTTTTCTTATTCTTTTCTTGTTCTTTTGGAGACGTCTGTCACCCAAGTCATTTACATGCAATATGCACGTACGTGACTCACATTTTATTTAGTCGATAAATATTTTTTCCAATGTACATTCCAATTTCATAATACTTATTTAAGAACAGCCGGCTGGTTGGTTTGTATTTGAGTAGCTACCTACATATTTTCTTTTCTTTTCTGGTTTCGTTCTTGTCGATCTACCCTCCTACAACTGAGACGCCTCATCAATGAGTCAAAGTTTGATTTTTCTAAAGCATGAATTGATTTCGGAAAACAAAATGAAAACAAATTGGAAAATATTTTGTGAGTCACAGTAAAATCGAATTGAATAATAAATTCGAAAAATGCTATAATCTTAATAAAGCATAGTGCCACGATTTATGTTCAACGAATATAATAATAATTTATACAGTTTAAGCGATTAAACAAATAGGGCTATATTGAGTAGATAATCATAATGTATATCAAGAGAAAAAAAAGCACACATACAAGCAAATTTAATAATTTACAGTGACCTATTTATTATGGAACAAAATATACAATATATTGTATTTTATAAGTTGTCGCGACATAATACAAACATGTACATATTATTGATAACAATAAGGAATTTGTATGTAATCGTATGTACTTTTGTTTTTTGCCCTATACGTAAAGGGTCATGATGTCATATGTATTGAATATTTTTGACACCAATAATCGTAAATCTATAACATTGATAATGTCATTATTTCGAAGTGTTAAAACGGGATTAATATATTAAAGCTATGCAATACAATATATTTGATTGTGGCAATCAAACAGTATAATAAATACTTATTACAACAATATGTTTCAACACTGATACTGCAATGTAATATGTTGTAATGTAATTTGCTTCTACCCTACCCTCACAGACTTAAGGTTATATTAAATTCATGCTTCCGTTTGTATTGTAACATCCATCACAATCATTGTCGAGCGCGATTGAGATCAAAATTGGCGCATACAATTATTTTCATCAAAGAGCGAATAAACTCGGGCAATGACCAAAATCGAATGAAAATGTAAATCTAACGAACTAAAACTTGGTATGTAAAGTTATTTTGATCTGAGAATGGGTTTATGAGTAAATAGGCGTAATCAAATCATAAACACATCTACCTCCCATACAAAAGTATGTTTTTGAATGTGTTTTTTTCACACTTTGACCGCAAAAATATAAAATTATCAAACTGAAATTCGGTATTTACAATTATATTTACTAATTATTAGATATCTTTGAAAATAAGCTGAATCGAATAAAAACCATGCCTACTTCCCATACAAAAGTATGCTTTTGAATGTATTTTTTACACTTTGAGCACGAACATATAAAGTTATCAAACTGCACTTCAGTGTTTACAATTATATTTACTAATTATTAGATATCTTCGAAAATAAGCTGAATCGAATAAAAACCATCCCTACCTCCCATACAAAAGTATGCTTTTGAATGTGTTTTTTACACTTTGAGCACGAAAATATAAAGCTATCGAATTAAAACTTAATATGTTAAGTTATTTTGATTTTAGAATGGATTTATGAGGAAATAGGGCATAATCAAATCATAAACACGTCTACCTCCCATAGAAAAGTATGTTTTTGAATGTGTTCTTTTACACTTTGAGCACGAAAATATAAAGTTATCAAACTGCACTTCAGTGTTTACAATTATATTTACTAATTAATAGACATCTTTGAAAATAAGCTGAATCGAATAAAAATTACACCTACTTCCCATACAAAAGTATGCTTTTGAATGTGTTTTTTTTCACACTTTGAACGCGAAAATATAAAGTTATTAAACTAAAATTTTGTACTTAATGTTAACCTAATCCCAGAATAGACATATTAGAAAATGAGCGTAATCTGATGAAAACCATGACTACATCTCATATAAAATGCACTCTGCGCTCGATCATTTAAACCTATATGATGTTCGGTATCGAATAATAACGATGTTTAGAAATTATATATGTCATGGTGTCAGCGTCTCTAAGCTTCGGTAATGCCGAACTTAATCTTTTTAAATTTGTATTTGTTTATTTATGATTTATTCTAATTATGATATTTTAAACCATTCCAATTCAAAATCATTGATAATTCAGTGATTATTACACAATATTGGATGAAAACCTTTTATCTCAGTCCATTCATCATTTATTATTATTACGATTTTTCCGAGTCTTGGTTTTAATTATGTTTTTATATAATGTTTAAGCAGTTGTGGTGCTGGCTGCAATCTATATCGCTCTACGACCCTGCGAAAAAGTTAAATCCAGGCAAAATCTAATTTCGAATAGAACGAAGTAAAAGTACAATAAGCATAATTATGTAAATAAAAGATTCGGAATGGCAATGTAAGCGGCTATGAAATCATACTCATTCAATGAGCTGAAACTTCATGACATCATTCATTAGGCGCTATCAGTTTGATTGGTAAAGTAATTGCCTAGAAAATTCATCTGTCTAAATCTAAACATTTCATTCAGAATAATATTTAATGTTTTAAAATTTTGCAAAATTTCTATATTATTGTAGTAATAATTTCATTTTAAATAAATTGTGATTAAAGTGTTGATTAAATTTGCTCTTATATTGTATGTATTGCAATTGTTGAAAAATATGTATTGTAAAATTTGATATTTTTCATGGACAGAGGAATTTAAGACCACCCACACTGCCGGTTTATAGATATTTCAATCGCAATTTTTTATTCACATATATTATTATTATTATTATTCATACTATATATACATACAATACAATTGCATATAAAATATGTAGGTATAAGCACAAAAAAACAAATAAACAAACTGGCAACACTTATCTTTCAAGTGTGCATTGATTTATGTGAATTTCTTTGAAATAAATACACAATAAATGAATTGCATTTTCAAAAGCAATATATATAAACAAATATATGTGAATATATGTATATCTACGTGTATTTTGTAGTTATATCGGTTATAATACTAAAAGCTTTTTGAATAAAGAAAACCATGCACAGTCGGTTGTATTCAAAATATGCTCCATTGAAAAGGAACAAAAATTCTAAACGTTATCGAAAAGAAGTAAGCCAGACGACATGTATGTATGTAACTTATAGTTACATGTTTTATAATCCATATTAGAGTTGTTCGAATAAAAATGTATGATATTTTCATTTTTTTCACTTTATATTCTAAGTGCTATAAACAAATTTAAGCATGCCTTCACTCGATGTTTGGTAAAATTTCATAAATTTCACATTTTGAGTGCTGCAAATATATGGAAGCTCTTTAGTTAATCATTATTTTTCGACTAAGTAAAAAACGATTATAGTTTTCTACATTCACATCCACAAAACACATTTTTTGATATTGTCCCCTGAAGAGGACATTTTTAGAAAAAACTCATAGCAAAACTTTCAACACATAAAACCAATAAAATAATGACCAATTTAAACAGATCTAATCCGCATACACTCTATCGTGTATTCTTACATATACATATGTACATATGGTTTTACATGCATTTGTGTGTTATATCTATGAGCATATAGGTTTTGGATCTAAAAAAAAAAAGGTGTTTCAATGGCGTTCACTTAGGTAAACACACAGCATAGACACTATAGGTAGCTGCAATTGTTGGAAGTTGGAGAAATTGTGTACATTTGTGAGTACGCATATATAATATACGTATATATCTGTATATATAATATTCAATTCTTTTATTTTATTTTTTTTTTTTTGTTTTATTTTTTTTTTTTTCTACTCCCATATTTTATGTCATAAATTTTATTAAAAAGAAATAAATATTTCCTTTTTTTTTCCCCATTTTTTTTTTTTGTTCCTTCCTATGATTTTTCCTGGTCTCGGTCGCTTACTAAACAGTAGATTAAATGCACTGATTACATGTCTGTCCCCATGAATACATACATATGAATATGAAACTACGTAGAAAAATGTGTGCTCACGTGTATACTCATGTATAAAGTAGTCTTGTAATCTAGTCATATCTATAAATGTGTTTGTATGTTTTATATTTTGATTTGTTACCTTGCTGTTAAATATACATAAATGACACTATACGTGGAGTACATATTATAATACATACATATGTATCTACGAGTAACATATTTTGTCGTTCATTTCGTTTGCTTGGTTGATTTGTTTGGTAAGACTGACAAATATCAGTATGTAGAAATATATGAATATATATAGTTCAATTGCGATAATGTTAGCATTTATAATCAATACCAATACCAATACTTCATAAATATATAATCGTATATATATGAAAAAATAAAAAATTGACAGACAGCTTGCCTAGAAATGTCAACACATCATTATGTTTGAAGTGTGTTGTTGTTTTTTTCTTAATATTTGGTTTCAAATTTAAACACATTTCGATTTTTAATCATTTCGAGTGGATTTAAGATTAATATTACTTTGGATTACATACAAACGTATACATATGTCTATAATAAGTATGTATATAATAAATATGTAGAATTACAAGCATTGTCTATGTCTAGTTTTGGTATATAAAAAATATTGTATATGATTCGTATTTTTAAAAAGAAACATTATATAGTACAAAAACCAAAAATACACGCAGATATGACGATTTTTCGTGTGGGTGCCGAGCTCAGAAAAAGTCATGTCGCAAGAGTTCTGCCGTTCGGAACCGGCTCAAATAAGTTGGTCCCTTCTAATATTGTCGAAAATATAACACGCACAACAGTAATTGAATAGAAGCTCGGCCAATGAGCCCTTCCGGGCTTTAAGTGACACATATTTATTTATTTTTTATGGCGATTTATTATTTATCTATTTATCTTTTGATTTTGGTTTTTTTTTTTTTTTTGAAGATAATTTTACTATATAAACTACATCTCGAGCAATAACAAAATGAAGATAATCCAGTAAATAAAAAAATATTGCAAACAATATCGTTAATTTGCTATTAAAATGACCATCGAATATTTATCAAATAAAAATCGACAAAATTATAATTCATAAGTAAGATTACTTAGATTGAGTCAAGATTTATTTATAGTATTCTGAACTCATATATTATGCATTAGTTGTTTGAATCTATTCATATTACAATGATATAGGCATTTAGAAACAGTCCGCCAATTTTGCTGAACAATCCAAGGACACATGGAATTTGACACTATGTCACAGACGTGGTATTCATGCTCAAAAAATTTGTAGAAGAATATAATACACATTTTCATTGTTTTGGACTACAAGATGAGTAGCGTATTATATTAAAAATTATATATATTAAAAATTGAATACTGTAAAAAACATGTTTTCATGATATCAGCGAAGATATAGTGAAACGGACGTAACGGACGTAAATATAAAAATGTTTTCTGAGATGCCTGTGAAAATGCACAAAATTCATCGAAATTTAGATAAATATTTTCTAACAAAATTTAATTAAAATCATCTGCTTACATAAAGTACTCTACTATGAGTTGATCATAATTAATTTCTTTTATACGTGACGGACGTGACACATTTTATCTTCCATCTAAATTCATTATATACAATTTTTTCTTAAATTATACATTTGCTATTATCAAATATTATTAGTATTATTGAAAAAGGCTCCAGAAAAAAGCCTTCACTTAGCCTTATTCGTTAGCACTGGTAATCAGAATTCTTCCAGCACGACACTTATTTTTAAAGAGCTCTGTAATAAAATGTGTAAGTTGTGATGCCTTTATTTACATTTACATTGAACGTCAGAATTTTAATTTTTAAACAAATTGTGTTCATAATATTTTAATAAGAGTGTGAAGAAATTGAGAAATTGACATTCGCGCTACTTTTCGAAAACATCTACATTCATCCAGATGAACTTCTCTTACAATCTTTCTGAGAACGTTTTGCATAGAAAATTGCTTTACGTCAGCACATCCCCTCAGAAATACAGAGTTTCTTTCATAAATATTCTATTACATATGCTCATAGAGTATATAGAATTTTCAAAAGACAACAAAAATTATTTGTCGCTAAATTCAATCCTCTACGTTCAATTTAATTGATTTCCTCTTCCATTTCACACATTTCAACGCCTTAACCTTGCTTTCATTATATATATTTGTCGCTAAACTAAATCGTCTACATTCATTTTAATTGATTTTCTCCTCTATTTCACACATTTCATTGCCTTAACCTTATTGTCAACGTGTTGGTATTAAGTAATTCATCAGCATTGAAATGTGTCAATTGACAGTCAGCTCAATAATTGTGCGTGAAATTAGTTTAATCTTATTTTGGATAAGGGATTTTTGTTTCTCCTGTAACAATGTGTTTTTCTTAAATTCTTCGCACATTTTTTTTTTTATATTCACATATTAGTTTTTGTTTCTTCCAGAAATGTCCTTATACGCCCATGTGTGAGTGCGTGAAGAAATATGAGACAAACAGCTGTAAAATACAAATAAAATTCCTTAAGGCATTTGAAACAAAACGGATATTCGAAGTAACTAAAGCAGGTAGCAAAGATGTTGAATAGAAATTAGAACCTTTTTCGCTTTAAACGCTTCACATTTGCCATCACATATGTGGAATATGTACATTACGACATATTTCAATCGTTAGTTCATTTAGAAATCTTTTTTTTTATATACATTTCAATTGTGTAATGATTGAACAAAACAAAAAAAATATAATATTTACACATGCAAGCAAAACAAAAAAACTATGTCTACCCGTATTGACAATTGACGCGTCTGCGGTTGGTCTTTGTAGTCCTCATAGAAGTATTTATATGTTTATGTACATTATTTGTGTTGGGATAATTTTATTGCAATTTATTTATGTCATTGTTTCTATTTACTGTTTTCTTTATTACCAGTTGACATTGAATTGTTTACGTAATCAAGGATAATTGAACAACGCAGGATATTTCTTTCAATATGTGAAAGTATTTATAGAAAATATTTTATTTTAGGATCAAATAGTATGAATATAAATGACAATGAATGTGTTCGACAGCTAATATAGTTATAATATATAATAGTATAGTTACAATATATACCTACAGACATCGCTATTAACGTCATCTCTCACTATTTGTTTCGGTTAAATGTAAACAGCTTTACGTATACATAAATATCATGCATATATGTATATATAATATATACATGTTATATGTTCATTATCATCAGCTATAAATAATATCAAAGTCCTCAAAAAAGGTTAACGTAATTGCTAAATTTAGCCATATAATTGTTGTGATTTTTTTCTGCACACAAAATGTCGAAGGATTATTGAAAGAAAAATTGCAAATTTTACTACAAATAGAATTATCTATCAAATATATGCTATATATTTTATGTACTATAAAATATATGTGAGCTTATAATAATCGATCTGTATTTACATAGATTATACATTAGTTATTAGTATTCACAATATTATTTTGCATACTTACACATACATTTACCATGCCATTAATCACCCACACACACTCACAAACACTCATGCAACTAAGCCCTCATAATTCATTCGTTCATTTATTCATTCATATCAACATTTCTTTTAACCAATCAAGCATACAACTATCCATTTATATACTTAGCGTTGAATGGTATAAATTTAATGTAATCCCTGTAGTAATCCCAACTTTGCCTAAGAGATTAATTGTGAATGCGTTCAAATTTTCTTATTGCTTTCACTTTTTTTTGAGGAACATATTTATAAATTCAATAAAATGAAATCAAAAATATCGATATAATGTTAAAATGCAAACTTGCAAAAATTGTTTCAATATAAAAATATAAAACAAATCTACGTTAATTCCTTCGACATTAATGCCTAACATCGTCTCGCGTTGTCAAGTTGTGATCATAGATACGTAATTACGCTCTACACTCAAAGAGTCAAGGTTACATTGAATGTGTCCATTTATAATGACCCTAAGAAAAATAAATTGTTGATCAGACTCACGATCTGAGGTGATTTCGTCATATCGGTCTAACTATTTGAATGTTCTCACGATAAATGCCGTAATTATCGAGCGATCAAGCTAAAAATTGGTACATCAAATTATTTTCGTCAATAAATGGGCAAGTTCGTAAATTAGCAAAATCGAATAAAAACCACGCCTATTTCCCATATATAAATATGTTCTCGAACGTGTTTTTTTTTACTTTACGCACGTAAATATCAAGTTGTAAAACTAAAGAGAGGGTATATAAAGTTACTCTGACCACAAAATGTAGATATTTGAAAATGGGCGTAATCGGATAAAAATCGCGCTTACCTTCCATACAAAAATATATTCTTAAATATGTTCTTAAACACTTTACGCACGAAAATATAAAGCCATCGATTTATAACTTCGTGTATAAAATTACTCTGATCACAGAATGGACATATTTGAAAATGGGCGTAATTGTATAAAAATCACGCCTACTTTACATACGAAAGTATGTTTTTAAATGTGTTTTCTACACTTTACGTACAAAAATATTGATCTATCAAACGAAAATGTAATATATAAGTAACATTGATTTGAACACAAAATGTACATATTTTAAAATGGGCGTAATCGGATAAAAGTCACACCTACCGACATGTTTATATTTTCTTTACGCAACTCAGATCTGAATGGATTTTCTTGTTTAAAAACTTTATGCAATTGAATCATATTTATAAAACTTATCAATTTTGTCTACAAGGATTGCTGATAAATGTGTTTGTGCATCTAAATGTATGAATGTTTGAATGATAGTATGTAATATTAGTTAGTATGTGATTATCATTTTACAATAAATCACTATGAGCTAGCAATATATACTTGTAATATTGTATTGTAATATGTAGTAAGTATTGTAGTATAAAATATTGACAAGATTTGACAGATGACAGTAAAGAGTTGCTGTTGTTGCTTTTTGTTGTCTTTTTGTTATTGTCATTAACCTTGTTGTTGTTGTTGTTACTTTCGTTATTGCACTAGCAATGAATTGCATATATATTCATATTCATGTTTTCCTCTCACTTTAGTTAAACCTCTAACTTCACCCTGTCAGACACTCTTTCTCTGCAACATTATTTATTTTAGATATGTTCCTGATGTATTTCTTTTGTGTATTTGCAACATATGTATACATTGAATAGTACTAATATTAGTAGCAATATATATATATATTAAGCTTTCAATCATTATGTTATGTTTGTTGTAATTATTATTGTTGTTGTAACAGTGACATGTGCAACATCACCATCATTATTTGTATGCATGCACGCATGCATATATCGTTACCATACACATATTCGTATATACATGATGCTCTGCATTATTGATACAAAATTGCATGTACTGCAACATTATATGTATAGGTACATACCTTACTATACACAAGGTATACTATTGTTATTGCTGCTGTCACACATCCATACTTTTAGTTCTATATCTATCCATGCATGTACATACATATATTTGTACATATGTCTGTTTTGGAAAATGTAATTTTCAATTTAAATATGATTTTTCAACAAACACAAAAACTACTGGCAAATTGTTAGCTAATAGCTATTGAAAATACATATACATAAATGTACATATGGACGATATTTATAGAGTTGTTATTATTGTTATTGCTATGAATATGCTAGTTATTGTTTTTGTTGATGAGTTGATTGAGCTTAATTGCATTTCGATTAGACATTCGATTACGAGATACTTTTGAGTGTTGTTATTTTAGTTATATATATTTTACATTGGCATTTATTAGTGATTAGTTATGTTTACAGATTAGTAATCACATGATAATTAGCTCTAATAAACATTGGTTGATTTTGATGATTGTTGTTATATTTTATTAATTGTGCTTGTAAAATCTAAATATATTTTTCGGTCGACCTAAATTTATTCAATAAGAGGTAGGCATGATTTTTGTCCACGTCCATATTCAATTAGCTACAAATATTATATTAATTATTAAATATTAAATTGCATAGTATCCTTATTAATGGATTTATTCTTTTCTATTTCAGTTTGCATAAGCATTTCTTTATTTTAGTACTATAATTTGTATTATATTCACGCCTTAACTAGAAAAACACAAAAATGTGTAAACATTTCAACGGAAACATCTCGATTTCCGTCGACAACCACAAGAAATAACAACAATAATGCATTATTTATATATTTTTAATTTATTTGCGATGCAATGTTGCCATACCATCACTTTCTTTCAAAACTAACATTAGCAACATCAACAAAATGTGTATTGTAAATTGACATGTTGCGTAAAATTTTCACTTCCGTTGATGATATTCACATTTACGAACATGTTGCTGATGTTGCTTAATGTTGCGGTTAGATGGATTATTACTTTGTTTTGGTGCGAAAATGATTTTTCTCATTTTATATTTTCACATTTGATTGTACGCAATATGGAAAATTAGTTGTATTTGCAAATTTTAACCCATACCGATTGGAATTAATGAAAATTCACTACAAAATTATTTAGAGATTTGCAATAGTTGCATTAAATATCTTATAAAGACATGAATTTATAAAATTTCTCTTTCTACAAATATTAATTGTCAATGATTTATGTAAATGTAGAAATGTGATTAAAAACCAATAACCCAACAATAGAAGATCTATAGCGACATTAATGTGTTAATATTTTTATCCGACTATGTCGTCGTACCTACAATTATTTGGTGCATTGCAATATTCACACTTCCACCTAACAAAAATAATAATAATGCGGTATAGTTGGAACTATGATGGTGATGATAATGATGGTGATGATGATTACGATGATAGCTATGGATATGGCATCGATTATTGTTAATACTGATGCTGTTGTTATTGGCATATTCATTTCACAAGCTTCACTATGCTTTGTGGTTGTGCCAACATACGCACACATGGGTACACCATGATAGAGTACTGTATTGTAGCCAATAATGCCAATGATAAATGTGGCAAGACGAGCAACAGCACTGCAAATGACAGCATTGTATTGCGGTGGTGGTGGTTGATTGTTGACGATGCTGATGCCATTACGATGTATGTATTACGTTGATGGTTGATACATGTACGAGTATATATTTTCTAAAGAATATGCGTGCGAATATAGGCAATTTCTTGTTGCAAATAACAAATATATGTGGCAAACAATATATCGTATGTATATTTATACTATATGTTAATCGGAAAATAATGAATGCATTTTTGCACTATGAACTTGTAAGCTAGCTGACAAGTATTGAAAACAATTTCGATCGATTCTAAGTCAGCAATATTGCAATTAAACTTTTTTTAGTCAGCATAAAATAATTATTTTTCTATGCGTAGGCAAATATATTTGTATGGATGTGACTTTTAAATTTCATATATCAAAGCTACTTGATATTTGCAGCTAAAAAGCAATTAGTTAACAAGTCATCTTTGACTTATTCACTTTTTTGGTATTAATTTTGCATAATCATGCAATGTTGCCAATGAATATATAATGAATACATTCACTGCACAAAATCATAGATACAATAAGTTTACTCATTTAACTTAACAGTGCCACTGCAACTGCCATAGTCATTTCATTTGATATTGGCGATGTTGCTATGAAGCAATTAAGATACTTTGCTTCTAGTCTTGTATTCTTGTTTTCTTTTTTATTTTTATTTTTTTTTTTATTTTATTATTTAACACTCTTTTTAATTGAAATTGGGTGCAACATAAATTTATAAAATCACAACAACAACAAGTGCAAAAGCAGTTTGTTAATTGAAAATGCTCTTTTTTACGAGTTACAAGCAAGTGCATACTTATACATTCATACAGAATAGCTACTGCTACTGATGCTGATGTTGTTACAGCTAACTACCATTTGCTTAACGACAGCGAACAAAAACTATTACTATTTCTAATCCCCAGCAGGAAAATGCATCGTTGCAGATCATGTCCTCGAAGGTGTCAATATGAATTTGTGTGCATTATACTGAAATTTGCGGAATTTTTGATATATCTAATATAATAATATAATAAAGAATTATTTTCACCAATATTTTTGATGATTTTCGATGCTATAGTTTACGGATTCGTGCCGAAAGTACAGTCGAGCACATAGTTTTATATGAGAGGAAGGTGTGGTGTTCGTCCAATTCCGCCCATTTTTTAACTCGTTGATTTGTTACCAAATATAATTATATGCATCAAGATTTAGCGTTATAACTTTACAATTTCATGCGTAAAGTGTAAAAATGTACCCACGAAAGCATTAATTCGTATGGGAGGTAGGTGTGGTTTTTATCCGACCATACCCATTTTTAAATATATCTTTTAACTAGTAAATATAATACCTTGTACGGAATTTTAGCGTAATAACTTTTTATTATCGCCCTTAAAGTGTGGTAAAACTGATTCAAAAACATACTTTTATATGGGAGCTAGATGTGATTTTCATTCGAATACGCCCATTTTTTAGTATATCATTTATGCTGTTGGACAAACTTTACATATCAAGTTCAAATTTGAAGGCTTTATATCTTGGTGTGTTAAATGCGAAAACACCCATTCAGCAATATACATTTGTATGGAAGGTAAGCGTAATTTTTATCGGATTACGCCCAATTTTGTACTTTATTTGCTTGAACACCAAAAGTTATACAATTAATCTACGACAAAATGGAAGATTTTTTAAACGAAATTTTTTCACTTTTTATGAAAAATTGTATCTCTCGAATAAATAGAAATGTATATATTAAAAATTGAATAAGCTGTCGTTTGATTCTATAACAATTTGGCAAATGACATGCAGATAATATATATACTTCTCGCTATTTTTCGATATGGATCGATGAAATTCACATGTTGAGCCGTCTTGGAAAATTTTAATTTTCCTTCTGGGCTATGTATGTATCTGCAACTCGTAGTACTATGCAATCAACACTCAAATCAATTGCAAATATTCTCTTTTGCTTTTAATTTATTTCACAATTTTTTTTTTTTCCTTGTGTTGGACTTTTTACTTTTAACACCATCTTTTACCCATCAATTACAAATTCCCTTTAATGATTATAAATTTTTTAAATTGCTTAAAGTGTTTGTGGAAAAGAAATGCAAAACATCATTCGCATAGACAATTTGAATAGCCGCTAAATACAAAGGGGGTAAAGTAACATATCTACGACAACGACGTCGATGCTGAAATGCAAAATACGGAATAGCAAATGCAAATTGATTACATTTATATTTAAAAAATGTATTGCTTCCGAGTAGAAGTATATACACGCATTCTCTACAAATATTGAGATGTGATATAGTTGGAATAGGAAAATTTCATCAAAAAAATTTGCAAACGCATGGTGTTGCAGCAATGTGATTAATGCCTTGAATTTATAGAGTTCACAACGAATTTTGTTCACTTTAAAAACACTTTCTTTGCCATGAAAAGGCTTTTGAGAAAAACCTCTCTGAGAAAGATCTACAAAATTGTGCTCTGCCCTTTCAGTATGAAACTCTAAGACTTCATTCCATTATGAACCATTTCTTTG
This sequence comes from Megamerina dolium, assembly GCA_963854835.1. NCBI lineage: Eukaryota > Metazoa > Arthropoda > Insecta > Diptera > Megamerinidae > Megamerina > Megamerina dolium. The sequence goes on from OY978528.1 coordinate 5,337,049, forward strand.
CCATGAAAAAGCTCTTGAAATTGTGCTCTGCCTTTCAGAATTGAAAATTGCATCGTAGTCCTTCATTAAGTCTCGCACTTCGCCTTAACTATATCACTTTAGAAGACTCGCAAGAGTTTCATTCGCCTCTATAAAGTGATGCGCTTTATCATGAGGCTTATCATGGACCTAGATGGACTTGATCATATAAAACTTCATTTAGATGACTCATAAAGCTTTACTTATAGCAGTACTTGACTTCAAATGCTAAGAAAATTGGTTAACGTCAAAATGCATTATAAAAGTTCATCTTTAATCTTTAAACCATAATTAAATTGCACAGCATAATAATAGATTTTTCTTTTATTTTTTCAGGTTGTGGCTGATCATTTGCATTAAAACCGCCAAGTAAGTCAATTATATTCAGCTTATAATAAGTTGGTAGTATTTCCTCTTATCGCGAGAAAATATTAAACTTCTATTTTAATCCTTTGCTCCTCTCTATATCGCTCTCTCCTTCTTCCTACACTTCTACATAAATTGATAATTAAACCCTCATCAAAGTACTTCATAATATAATATTGTGTGATAACTCATTCCTATTAAAACTTTTAACACTTCAACTTCTTAACACCATCCATTCATGAGAGACTATCAATACTCCTTTTCTTTACATATATTAATGTACGAATATGTATGTATACTGCTGCGATTATAGTACATTGAAATTTATATATTATTATTGTTGTCATCATTGTTGTTGTTCTTGTTGTTGTTGCTTGTTACATATTATTACAATATATTGGCGCACAACAGCAAGCAACAAATTGCAAACAAATAATGCCTGAGATATGGATGGTGGCTGGTATTGATATTGTAGACGGTTTGAAGGAACAGCAAAAGGAATCAGCGTACATTCTTTTTTACTTGAATTAAGATTTATTGTATGTTATTGCGTATAAATATATGTGCATATTGGCATGGATGATATACAATATGATCCCAATAGGAAAAGGTTGAATAATTCGATCGTTAGTTACATGTAGATTTGTTTGGAGAAAAATGAAATCAAAATTGAATATAAAAATTCTTTTAGAACAAATCAAAAGGTTTTTTTTTTATAAGTTTGCATTGAGTGATTCGAATTATGTTTCACTTTGTGGCAACATGACTCTGCTTATTCCGATATTACCTCCTCCGCTAAACCTTTATATGAACATCGAATGTAATTGTAACTAGAATTGATGATTTCCCACAAGCAATAGCTAAATATCTGTATAGATATGTATATACTATATATATACGAGATTTTATAAACCTTTTATTTTCTGATTTGTGAATTTATTTGATTTTTAATATACCATTTTTTGTTGTTGTTATTTTATTTATAACCCCCCGCACTCTTACAACAATTCATAAGCACTTACATACAAAATATTTTCTTAAGATCCGGCTTTTCTTCGTTTTTCAATTTTTTTTTTTTTTTGTCTTTGTTCCTTTTATTTGCTCTTTCATACATACTGTCTATTTGATTTTAGATTCAAATTTATTGCGATTTCAATCCACCATGCTTATACGTAGACATAGAGTACACATCCTTTCGCTTTTGCTTAACAAATATGAATCTGTAAATTGTATCTGTAAATTTTCATTGATTTTCATTTTGTACTTCATTGCATTGCTGCTCGTTTTGCCTATAAGCAGTATATGTATGTACATGTGAGTATGTATTTATGAATTTATTTATTCTTTTCTGCATCTTCAACATTTTATTTAAATTGAAAATCAATGCTTTTCATTAAAATTATGAGTATTTATTTTTTATTTGTTTGTTTGTGTTTTTTTTTTTTTTTACTTATTTTTTTGTTTTATATTTTTGCTTAGTCAGCTCTTCTTCACTGACTTCACTTTGACTACACTTAAGTGATTTAAGTGATTTATGAGTGCACCATTAAAAAGCAGGTCAAAATGATATTAAAATGTGAGACGTTCGAGTATAAATAAGTAAAGTACAGTAAATACTTGCATGAGTAAGTGCTTATACTTATTAACGAGGAAGTTATACAGTGAACTCTAACTCTATCTTTCTCTCTCTCTCTCTCTCTCTTTCTGAAATATTCATATGCATTCTTCACTGATTTTGCAGAAATTATGATTCTCAAGTAATTGCCAATTTCACCAATATAAAAAAAAAAAAACAATTACCATGGAAAAGCTTTCGAAAAAACTGCCTAACAATGCTTTCAAGAAGTTACATCACAATAATTTTTGCATTTTAAATCGACTAAGTGGAATGTAGATTCAACAGATTAAAAGCTAGCTTCAGATTAAAGGCTTCGAAGAAGGTTCCTCGGAGCTTTTAGTGTCAAATCCATAGGTATAAGAAATTTTTGGCACCCTGGCTGTCAGTCTATACTTTGCTATATTATAACATTTATCGTCACAATTTCGAGTTGAAAAATGCTATGATAGTAAAAAATAGAGCAATTAAATTTCGAGTGAATTTGGTGTACTTTCATGTTGCTTAATTTCTAGCTCCCATGAGGTCTAGAAGCCATCTAAAAACCGTTATATGACATTGTGGCATGTAGATGGTATATTTGGTGCCCTCATTGATCATGAAGCACTTAGTCGATATTCTCGATATCCATGTTTGCCACCCCTGAAGGATTAAATTTCATGCTTCCATGCTTTTTAGATAATTGTTTTTGAAAAACGAGAAACAAACCAATAACAAAAAATTAAAATAAAAGACGATAAAAGGGTGTTCAGTGTAAGAGTAAGCTTCTTGGATAGCGATAGTGCTTCGTATCACTGTGCTTAAGCTTGGTTTTTAGTATAACCAAAGGCATTTTCAATGCGACTCTAAAACTTAGCCCCTTCTGCAGCACTTTTAATAATGAAAAATAATTTATCTTGATATTTTTGCAATTGAAAATGTTCATGTTTTCAGCATCGTTTAGTAAATTATTCGTAAAATAAATTTTTGAAATATATTAACCCATCATCTCCCGCAGTTGTGGGTCTTTTTTGATCCAAAACTGCTAAAAAATTTAAAAATCTCGTTTTAGCTCACTAATAATATATTTTTGAGATATGTTTATATACCCATTATCCTTCCACTTCATATTTTAACACATTACCAAGCTCTGCAGTGGGTTAAAGACGTCACAGAAGCTCATGGAATTTATATCAGAAATCGAACTGGAATTTTTTTTTATTGAAACGTAATTTTTAAGTTAAAAAGACGTAGAAACAAAATCACGACCACAAATTTTCAAGTCTCAGTTTGTAGAACAATTCAATATATATTTTTGGAAATATCAATTTTACAATCAATCCAAATTAATGAGCATATTTAGAATTAATTTTATCAAGTTCGTAGTCTTAATGTTTTCTCTTTGTCGGCCACATAACTAATCCCATTCAGTCATGCTACTACAATATATTGTATTAGGTACATTAAGTGTGTAGATCTACAATAAATACGAGTACGCATATTACATTGGTAAAGCTGATAATATATATTGTTAGTTATTTATTTGCATTTGTGGTTTATGTATTATATTGACATAGGTGTTTTGTAATATTTACATTTTCCTTATATAAATTTACATTTCAAATATAAATTTATAGTTTTGAATTCTTCAACAAAATGCGTACTTTTTTCTCTGACAAGAATGAAATTCAATTTATTACCGGAGGTAAAGAAAAATTAACAAAACTAACCTGACAATTCTCAATATAACAATTTTTTATTTCATTTGTTGGGTATTTACTTACTTTTACCTATTTGTAATTATTTACTTTTGGTCAAGGTTACTAACCTTTGCTTTGTATGAATGTCAAATATCGCGGCTTCTTAAACACATCATTTCAATGAACAAACAACAAAATGTTATGTACTTATAACAAAAGGTCATACATAAGTCAAAGATCGACATGGACATCTAAGTGTGTGTGTATATTGAGGATGTAAGGGTTAACGATATTCTTTAAAATATTGCATTTGTCAATTGACACATGGTTATTTAGTTTACGACATAAGCATATATTACATTTCCTAGTAAAACAAGAAAACGTAAACGAAAAGAGTGCTACTATTTATTTACGGTGTACAATCTTTAATTCTTCATAGAAGGCAAAGTCAAACAAAAGATCATAGGTACATTATTATGTATGTAATAGACAAACCAAGAAAGTTAATAGTGCACTTCTGAAAATATGTACAAAATTTTGGGAAGAAGATATAGAATTTCATGTGGATGATTTTTGAATTTCTTCCAATATCGATCCGTACTTTGATAACCTCTTCCAAAATACAAAATCGACCAAACATTTTGGTGTGACCAATTCATGTACAAAATTTTATTTTAAACTATGAACGACTTAGATAAAAGCTATATTATCATTAAAACTTTTCTTTTATAACATTTGTTAGTGTTTATATAAATCAATGTTTATTTTTTCTGGAACTAATCGAAATTTTAAAACTATAATACTATTTCAATTAAATATTTTTATAAAATAATTTCATGTATATTTTAACTATTAAAAATATTGAAAGCCGTGCAATTTTAATTGAAATTTATGTGATTTTAATACCCTTTGATCTATCATGGATCGTAATCATCGTAAAAGAATATGAAATCTATGACTGAAAATGGTGAAATGGATATCAGCAGAAGCTCATAGTTTTACTACTGAATGAATTTCCAATTTACAAGTCGTTTGAAGCATTATACGAATGTCGGTTTATTCCTATTCAGAAAAGAAACATTTTACTATTCAACTTTACTTTCAAGATTTCTCTAATTTTTATACCGTCGAAATAATACGATTTCTCGAAGCTATACAAAGAGGCATTTGTTTCATCGAAAACCTCTTCAATCAACTCAAATCACAAACCACCGAACCGTTTTTTCATACTCCGAAACAGGAGAGAGCCACAGGAGGTTAAATCTAGAAAATATGTTGGGCTGAGCAGCAATTTGTAACCTAATGTCTAACTTGCTATTGCTAATGCGGACTTGTTCGCCGTTACACAGTTTTTGTCGATGTGATGATTTTCTGACTCCAAAAAATTGTATTTTATGAAAATGTTCATAGGTGTCTGCTTTAAATGGCTGCCATAACAAAAGTATTTGACAACCGCCAGTGCTGTGGACATGGAGGTCTCCGATCTCTTCAAACAAAGCATCGAGGTCATTGCAATATCCAACGTTTTTTCGTCATTTTCATATGAAACAAAATCAAAATGTTCGTTAAATGTTTTTGTTTTTTTTTAATCATCAGCAATCAAATTCCATTATTTCAAACCAGAATTATCCTGTCTCTTTCGAAATTTACGCATCGCCAATCAAGTCGTTGAAATCTGATTGCGGCACAAACGAAATATTTACATTTTTGACTCGGATGAAATGATATTTATAAAAAAAAAAAATGTCGCATGAGTAATATTAATTAAAGTGACGTCACAAGGGTTCTGCCGTTTGGAACCGGCTAGTATAAGTAGGTCCCTTCTAATGCTGTCCAAATTTAGCGCGCACAACAGTATTCGAAGAGAAGTTCGCTGGTATCACATTGGGCCTTTCTGGCCTAAGTGTATCCTCTCAGAGAGAGGATACACTAATCTAACTTAATATTAATTAAAAACAATTTTGCTTCTAAAAAACGTAAACTAATTGATCTAGAAAAATGCTCAGACACGGATATCTTTTTTTTTTTAGCTCTACTTGTAGAATATATAGGTCTTACTTCTGTGTGCAAACGGTATATTACGTTCATATAAAATGTATTTTGATTTTTTTCTTCCTGTTTTTTCCCCCTTCTTTTTATTAATACTCATCTGCAAAATCGAATGAAAATATGTTTACTTTTTTTCTCTTGTTTTCGCATCATTTTGAAAAATTGCGTAAAACTTTTGCTTTTTATTGTAGCACTTTAAAGGAAAATACGAAAGTCATCGAAGAAGACAGAAAATGGAATGTAAAATTCATACAATATTACTTGTTACTTATACATACTATTCCATTGTTCATTTTTAGATGGTTAACGGTAATGTACATATAAATAGGTACGACTTTATAAGGTATTGATGGGTTTAGTGGAACGCGTTTAATATTAAAATTTTTTCTTAACAATTGATTAGAGATTTACATACAAAAAGGAGTGTCCTATTTATAAGTCGACAATCTAAGTGTGGCATAAAGTCAACCTTATTATTAAAATTTCTTGCAAAAATATGAAAATTAAGACGTCCCGTTTGTGGCTCAAAGATGGTAGCTCCAGTATATTTAAAATTTTTTTAAATTTGGAATGTGGATAAAAAATGCAAAATATATTTCATTACAGCCATTTAGACTAAGTCGACGTGGCGGACGTGGCACCATATTTAATTTTTCGAGTTTCTTTACGGTTCTTAATAATTTACTTCAATCACGGTTTAAAAGAAATTATTTTTGTTTTCAATAATTAAAAATTTTTCTAAACCCAAGTTTTAATTTCAATATTTTTAATATTTCAAGATAATGTAGGTAAATATGTCCTACATTGTTAGCCATAAAGCTGAAAACCATTCTAACGTACATATTTCGTATAATTCATTCCATTTCAAGTAACAATATTGCAAAAGAATTTCTTTCAGAAAGTATAATTCATATTGTATATTTCTTTTCATTTTCCCTCTATCACTCTATCTCTCTTTTTCTAAATTTCTCTTATTCGTTGAACAAAAACCAATGAACAACAAATGAACTTTTGTTATAAACTTGCTTCAACTATTGTAATATGCTTCTGTTCTGGCATAGTTGACACGACGCCAAACAGTGTTGCTTGAATGGGGTACTTTGACATGCAATGCGGTAGTATTTCCGGCAAATTTTCTTCTTCTTCTTCTTCTTTTTTTTTTGTGCGATATCTTCCATTTTAGTTAAACATTGCATTGAAAATGCAATTGTTCTGCACAATTTCATTCGATTTGGAACGTTTTTTTTTATTTTTTTTTTAACTTCTCATTTTCTTTATCTACTTATATGATATTTTTGTATATAGTCGTCGCTTTTATAGTCTAAAGTAGAAAAAAATTGCCATGCTTTTAATGTAATGAGGTATTAAAATGTAAGTAAACAAGAAAGAAATTAATTTTTCTTGTCGAATAGGAAAACAAGAATAAATTAAAGTTATATTGAAAATGCATTGTCGTTTTAAGATAATTTCAATCTAGGAGAAGAAAACGCATTCTAGATTGTGGATATATGCAAAATATTTGGACAAAATAATCAAATTCTACTGACTTGTGGAAGCTTCAAATTTACCCCAGCTTGAATAATATCGAGGTATTTGGAGAATGTCGCGAGCAATGTTGCCGTTCTATAGACTTTGGTCTTTACATTACCCCAAAGGAAAAGGTACAGGGGTGTGAAGCTTCAAATTAATTATGCATCGAGTTGTTCTCGCAATAATGTCATGGCTTCAAAAGCTGTAGAGCTAGTAACACCGTCTTATTGAATAAATTTTTGAACAAATGTTGAACGACGATTCTATCAGCCCATAAACCACATGAAATCGTATATTTTTCTAAATGTAATGGCAGCTCTTCATATTGCTCTTCAGACCAAATAAGACCGTTTTGTTTTTGTGCATAGAAATTAAGTCAGAAATGAGCTTTATCGCTGTAAAAATATATTATCGAAATCATTGGATCTTTTTGAAAACTTTCAAGAGCCCAGTGACTGATATGGTGACGATTCTGATGGCTGGCCGGCTTCAATTCTAACACGAATTAAACTTTGTACGCACGTAAATTCCGCCGCAATATTTTTTTCACGATATGCTGACTGTGGCCTATTTGGATGCCGCATAATATCTAGTCATTAAAAGTGACTTTTAAATTAAGCCGATTATGTGGGCCACAAGTTGCTCTAAGCGCACGTGATACACATTCCTCTTTGAACAAAAATACTATAACAATTTGACAATTTAATAGTTTCATCTGTCATAAAATTCATTCTTTCAAAGTACACCTTTATTTCACCCTTTTCCAAGATTTGTCTCACAGCTTTTTCAAAATTATTTGCATGGCAATTTTTTGTCCAAAAAACTGTCAATTGGTCATAGATGGAAAGAACAAATTTTTACGTAAAAATGCTGTCCCATTGAGGTTCATTTATATAAGCCTATTTCGGATGGCTCTTTTATGATTATGACATTGTTAACGAACTTGCTAAAGTCAAATTTTTAATTGAGTTCTTCGCATCGAAGTTCGAATTTATGGCTTCATATACAAGAATTTTGAACTGGGGGGTGTTTCTCGACTATTTCGATTTCCATCTCATAGAATATTAAGTCATCCATATGTAGTATTGTAATGCGTGCCTTTGTTTTCCAGTTGGGGTAACACTCAGCCAGCCAGGGTAAACAATAGGGCAGCAAAAAACTATTGTTGTATGAGGAAGACCGAATTACACACTTACTATCAAATTGACAGTAATATTACCGACACTAGAATATTCGGCTCTGGTGATATACCTTTCGCGAAAGAAAAAAAGAGCTTCAAAAGCTCACACGTTGGTATTAATTCACCCAACGGATCGTTGTTGCAATATTCTTAAAACTGAAGAAAGACGCTTCAATAGTGATTCTAACTGGGCAAGCACATGTAAATACTTCGCTTGTCCGATCATGTATGGAAGTCACTTCTCTCAATTCTTGTTGGTTCAGCATGATCTTTATCTATTAGACGAATGCTAAACCAAACAAGAATTCTCATATTGCAATATGTTGCTTTAACGAAAATATTGTATGTGGATGCTAAGGGAAGCTGACAGGGTATCGTAGTAGCATTTCACATTCTTTTCAACTTGACTAGGCTTAACTCCAAAATCAAGATAATTTTTTAGCTTCAAAAAAAGAGCACAAGTTCCTATAGTTGTGTTATATTTCATTGCGCAGCATGTATTTACAGAAGTAAAGTTTAATCTATGGCACAAAAGCATTTGGAACGAAATTTTTTAGTGTTCTAAAGTTCAAAGTAATAATGTTTGTCAAAAAAGCAATAAAACTTTGTTATATGTAAATGTCAAAGCACCTCCTAATCGTACATACGTAATTCACATACATATTTTCTCTAATCAATAAATAGTCGTTTTGAATAAATCAGTCTATAAAAGTAGCAAGTAGCAAATATAGTATAAAATACACCATTGAGGTTATCAGTGCTAAACGCTTATTATTTTTTCTTTAGAATATCAGCATTTCACAAATAAAAAAAGCACATAAACGATTCACTGTAACTAATTAATTAGTTCATTTTACAAAAGGAAAACGACAAGATAATCGTTAAAAACAAGTATAAAAATATTTTTAATCACATGCACATACTGAATGAATGTACATGCATGTATTGTATGTTTATATTATTGGCTATTAAAAATAAAAATGATGATAATGCATTGATCATAATATTTCAAGGTTTCCAATGCGCACTATAAAAATAACACTCGCTCATTTTAGTGTTGAAATCTTTTTAATTTAAATTTTATTTAACAATAAAATGTCCCCAAAATAAACCAAAAAAAAAAAACAACAATGAAAAGAGAAAGACAACGAGAATATAAAAAGTACTTATACAGTTGCTCACATAAATACTTGTTCACATACTTGTATTATCAGCCAAATGTCACATGCCAGACATACGCATAAGTACCTTGCATGCGTGCGTACCTATGTATGTGTATATATATTTTTATATTCAAATATCAGTTGAGCAGTAGCCACTAAAAGTCATTTATACCAGTATGTGACTCCATATATGTTTATATTTAGATGTCCAACAGTGTATATGTACATATTTGTGTGAGTGTTATAATTTAATGAACTGCCACAAATTACTTCATTATTACTTTGAGTACAGCGATAATATAATAATAAAATATGTTGCATATAGACAACAAACAAACAAAAAAAAGTCCACTAATAGTTCGTGTGTGCGTGTGTGTGTCCGAGTATTTACTATAATGCAAAGTGCATACCATCATCACCATCATCATCATCATCATCATCATCTGATGTGTAATAAACTATAAAATTCTATAAAATCACATACCGAATAATATCCAACAACAATAGTAATAATAATAATAATAACAATAATAATAATAATAATAATAATAAAAACAATAACAACAACAAGCAGAAACAACAATATATGCATTAACATTTCATGTGCCAGTGTAATAAAATTAAGGCAGCATAAGATACACACATACATATGTACTATTTAAGTCCATATATCAGTACAAAATAGATATTTCAATGTGGTTTTTTAAATGGTAAAAATTTTATATAAAATTTTGAAATTATGCGATTTATTGCACTTTGTAGTACAACCAATACATGCGTATTATGTGTAGAGAAGTAAAAAATAGAAAAATCAATAAATATATGGCACTTAAAGCCCCAAAGGGCTCATCGGCCCAGCTTCTCTTCCATTACTGTTGTGCGTGTTGAATTTGCGGACAGTATTTGAATGGACCTACTTATTTTAGCCGATTCCGAATGGCAGAACCCTTGTGACATCACTTTTTCTTAGCTTTGTCACAGAGTTCTTTTAGAAGCTTTTTCATGGCATTGACCGAACCACGACCTACAGATCAGAAGAGGCCAACACACTAACCACTGAGCTATGGCACCTACTCAAAGAGGAGTACAGTTGGAAAAATTCAAACTGAAATTATATATGTAAATCATGAGAACTTCATGCAACTCTCAATGAAAAATTGTTAGAAGAATTAGAAGAAATATTTGTATGTTCTTTAGAAGTCAGGTCACAATTAAATACCCAGACTGAAAGGTCTCACATTTTTATGAAAATTTTATTTTATGAATATTAAACGAAAAAAATTAAAATTTGTTATTATTTATGCATATTTTTTATATTTATTTTTTCGATCCTTCATAAAAATGCTTGCTTGATATTTATTTTTTATTTATTTATTTTTTATTTTTATTTTTTTTTTTTTTTTTTGTTGCCTGACCAAAAATGGTTTTATGATTTTTTTTATTAAACATTTTTTTTTTTTTGAGTTTTATTCTTTGGTTCAAGAATAAAAATTATATTATGAGTTTTATTTTTTGGTTCAACTTTGCTCAGTAATGAAAATTAATTTTTGATTTTTATTTTATTTTATTATTTTTTAGATTAACAAAAAACTAAAGTGTCATATTTATTGTTTTTGCGGAAACGGCGAAGAATTCTTCTCCCATCATTTTCATACATAGATACCAATTAACTAGAAACAATCAATAACATTAATTACAAAAAAAAAAAAAGGTGAATACAAAAATTTATTTTTATGAATGATTGCAAAAGTAAAAATCAAACAATAATAATTATCGTTGAACCAAAAAAAAAATAAAATCATAAAAAAATTATTAAATATATATTTTTTAATATTGCTTTTAACAAATTTGAAAAGATGGCTCGAAAAAGAAAAATTATGTGAAGAAGCCTACGCATATTTTGAGGAGAAACCTTACCTGAATACTAGGTCTATTGAAAAAAAGGGAGTCTATGTTGAGAATTACAATTACAATTATTTTGACAAAACATATGCATTTGCCTATGTCTCTATTGAATCACCTAATATAGTAGCCATTTCAGAAAGGCAGCACTCTGGTGACATTTTTTTTTTTTAGAGCTTTGTCTCATAGACAAGACATCAGCTTTTAAGTTGATAACCTTTTTAGTAAAGTTGTTGTTCTTGTTATTAATTTTAATATTATTCTCCCCTCATCTGCATCTACAAGTACATATATACATATGTCAGAATTTATAGATAACCCGCATAGATAATTGAATAGGGTACAAAAAAAAAAATACATCCAACTGCGTGTTTACGCGTGTGCCAACGAGTCTATTTGTCCAACCTACGTTAAACATAACACCACAGAGACAACTATCATTACAGATATATGAATGTAAGATACTCATGCACACATATAGAACGCATGCACATAGCGTAAAGGAGATATATATTGAAATTTATTGCATCGTAAATTGACAATAACATTTGAGACAGTTTTCTCCGCACCCCCCCACCATACGTCGATGTTCAAGTAACTAATATTCGTATGCTTCTTCAATATACATTTCTTATTTACTGCACATATTGAATATTATGCCAGAACAAGTCCTTTTGCAGTATATTTAGTCTACTTCATTGTTGTCTACTTTTTCTTATTCTTCTTCTTCTTCTTCTTCATTTTTCACATCGTCATTGTTAGTTGTCACCATTGCACATCACCAATACCAGCATTATTGCTATAATCATTGTCGAATAACATATTGAAAATTTGTTTATTTCAATATATGAAGATGTATGGGGATGTTTGTATGAGACTTTTGCTTGTTGCTTTTTACTTTTTGGCTGGCTAAATGTTGATAGTTAAATGTGAGTGGTAGGTAAATAATTAAAGTCATAAATTATGTACATATGGGGAAATAGTTTGTAAATTCTATTTTCTTCTATTAGCTGATAAAAGTCGTGTTGATATAGAATATTCTCTAAAAACAAATAAATTGTAGCTTGTAAAATATATACTCATTTGTGTGGTCAGCTTCTGTGCGTGTGTGTGCTGAGCTTCTTTTACAAATTATTGGATTTATGTGCCGATTTTTTTATAACCCGCAGAAGTACAAAAGTGAGCCCCTGACAATTTAAATGAGGTTCATCCTATTCTCCAAAAAACGTGTTATTTTTCGACCCTTTAACTCCATGCACATTGTTGCCCAGTACGTTATCATAATGGACACCTTACCTATAGTCCATGGTACAGATGGCATTGATAATCGGCATGATCGATGGAAATTTTTTTAATTCGAAGCCTTTCCTAACAAACATTTTTTTAGAACTAAAACTTATTGAAGAAATACTCACAGGACACTAGAGCTTAAATTATCACCTAACGAATTTGGGAATCTTTTAAAAAAAAATTGACGATACTGCAGAAAGGAGGATGAAACTACGAAACACGTGTTAGGAACCTGTCCAGAACTAATACAGTTCCCATATAATATGATTCAATATTTTGATTTAAGGACCATCGAAACTTTTAAAGTATTCAAATTCCAATATTTCACGAATTGATGGATTGGGCATATGAAACGGCCATTATATTTTACATTGTTTGTTTGTTTATGTGGTCATAACAACCGAATATCGATTTAGGTCGAAAATAACATGCTTCGCCAGCCATCTCTGCTCGTCGCTAGCTGGCGCCAGTTAGAAATTCCAAGAGCCGTCGGGTTCTCCAGTACTTGGTCTTTCCACCGGAGGTTAGGTCTTCCTCTTCTGTTTCGTCCTCCAGCGGGTTCCGAATATAACACCTACTTAGCTGGAGCGTGTTTTTCCATTCGCTCGACATGACCTAGCCAGCGCAGCCGCTGGATTTTGTTGCGCTTTACTATGTCAATATCGGCATACAGCTCGTACAGCTCATGGTTGTATCTTATTCGGTACTCGCCACCAATGCAAATAGATCCAAAGATCTTTCGTAAGACTTTTCTCTCGAAAACTCCGAGCATTCTCTCGTCTGAGGTGTAAATTGTCCAGGCTTCTGCGCCATATGTTAGGACAGGCATGATGAGCGACTTGTAGAGTGTAGTTTTCGTTCTTCGAGAGAGGGCTCGACTTCTCAATTGCTTACAGAGCCCAAAGTAACACATTATTTTACATATATAGCCTTAATAATTTTACTCAGCATTACATCACTATGATATCCCAGCTAATAGACCACAACAGCAAGCAATTGGATCTTGCAAGTCCCCCAAAATAAGAATCTTCGAGTAAAATCGTAGCCAAAGTGGATGGATGTAGATCAAGTTTTTTGGTAAATCGGTGGATAATTGTAGGATTTGGATAATATTCTCTCATTATTTGCCAGTTACTTGGTGGATTTAAGCCCACAAGAGTGAATGTAGACCGAAACTTTGTAATATATTTGTAGATTGGCGATGAATTTGATTGTTAAATGAAGCTTAGAGTTCAAATACGAAATGTTCTCAAGAAATATTCACTAAACACTAATTTTCTTAAATAAAATTCCACAATATGCAAGCTTTGTTTAAACACCTTTGCAATCGTTATATGCATATTCAAGCAAAAACTTAAAGAAAGAACACCCTGTACGCATATATTTTCCCTTCTCTAAATACCTTGGCATTAAATCAATTAAATTCGTATGTAACAAATACAAAGTGTAATATTTCATAAGGACAATAGCAATAAAAGTCACAATACAGTTGAATCAAATTAATAGCAATTTAATTTAGGTCTACACCCATGCATCCACGTAGTTGGGATCAAATTTCCTTCTATGAACCCCTAAGTATTTTTTCTATGCTTATTGAAATGAAATTCAATACGTTCTCATAGTTGATTGTACAAATATGTATGATAGTGTCCTACTATGCTCTATTGAGTACGAGAATGAAATGAAACAATTTCAAATATTCTCTTTAACTCGAACTGCTTATTCTAAAACTTAGGTACCTACACATGCATGTATGTATATACACGTATGTATAAGTGAAACAATTTTATGAATTTCCTTTTAATTGAATCATAACAATTGTATTCAACACTAAACAACATATATATGTTCATAGGTATGAACACAAAAAGATGCACACTCAAATAACCACCACCCAGCGAATATATTTTATATATGTACGAGTATGTATATGTCGAATGGTACACCTTGTATAAGAGCTCTTGCAATAAGAAATATGCTCACATGACATTTGTCAATAATATTTATATGGTTCACATTTAATATACATGAATTCAGAACAGTGTAGTTGGCAAAATAAACCATCGTGTTTGTGTACGTGTAAGTGCATCGTAACACGCACATATCTAAACTACATACTCATCCAGTGAGACATCATGCATCACAAAGCATATTTGATGATGATGATGATGATGATGATGATGGTACAAAAACGACTGCAATTCGAAAGATGTATAAAAAAAAGTATAAGAAAAATAGCAAACACCTTTCAGAAATGAAAAAGAAAAAATTTAAAGAATCTCATTGAGATACTTGCAATCATTTTTCATAAAGGTGAGAATAAAAATAAATAAAATAAAACAACTGCTAAACCATATGACGAGCTCCTCACTATCATCCAAGTGTTTGTGGGCAACACCTATCTTGTCATATACATCCTTTAATATTTATTTCATTTTTGGGTGATCTTGTCTTATTGAGATTTCTTGCTTGCTCATTTCTTTGCAATTCAATACGAAAGCAACAAAAATAATTCTTAGCACAAAATATGGACAAAAACTCACTAACAGATTCTTAAGATCTCCCACATGCGGTGCTCATGATCGGATTATAAGAAATGGTCAACAGAAGAAAAGAATAGAAAAAAAGAAAAGGATGAAAAAAAGTGACATTTGTTGACCAAACAACATTTCCAAAATGACATTAAACCACTCAATCAAAAACCAAACTATTATAAATATTGTATTGTATTGTTTGCTTGCCAACTGCTTGGTTGGTTGGTTGGTTCGTTGGTTCGTTGGTGTCTTATGTCTGTTATACCTACAAGTATATTATATTTCCTTTTTAACTTGTTGTTATTGTTGCTGTTATTCATTTGTCCATTTTCTCCTTTGTCTGTTAAATATTTTTCCATAGCTGTTGCTGTTAAATTCATATTATTCTTGATAGATTTATTACCATTACGAGGTGTTCTATAAATACTCGACTACATACGAGTACATTAATTAAATCATCTGCGTAAATATTTGTTAATTCTTTGAGTTATACATACAAGTATATGTATTTGGATATGGACATGTATATCGTTTTATATTCCTTTATGTATTTACATCATTCTCTTCACACTCAGGAGGATTCCAGCCAGTTTAAAATGTGCATACTCTTAAATACATCATCCACTCTTCCTACTTCCTTCTGCAATATCTTGAAAATAAAGCGTAAATAAACTGAAGACCGATATGTAGTTATTCTGAATATACACAGAGTGTATGGTATGTACATATGTGTCAATGGATTTATTTAAATACAGCGAATACAGTGAAAGTTATTATGAAAGGAAGCATGCAAGATGGGAAAATATTTTCATTCGATATTTTCGATATTTATGAGCAACTTAAATATGCTTTTAACTAATTTTTTGTTAGCACATTTCAAGAAATATTCACATTTTGCTAAATGCATAACGTTTGAGAAAACAGTTCGACACAATTTTGCAGAATTTCATAATTTTTAATAAAAAATAATTCTGATATTCGTTTTATTTTATTTGATTTTATATTCAATTTTATCAATGAGTTGAGTCAACGTCCAGTTTCAGTTCAATAGCTATATATTTTCGTCCTCAAATTGTAAAATCATACGTTCCACAACATACTTTTATATGGGCGGTAGGTGTAGTTTTCAGCCGACTGTGATTATTCTCCAATATATCAATTTTAAGGTCAGAATAATTTTGTACACAAAGTTTTAGTTCAATAGCTTAATAATTTCGCACGTAAAGTATGAAATCATGCATTCAACAGCTTATATTTTGTATGGCAACAAAGACATTTTCACGTAAAGTGTAGCAATTTTCTTGGTTGTTGTTGTTGTAATAGCTTTGTTTTGCTTTGTTTTGTTCCCGTACAAAGTATTTCCGTATTCTAATGAGTCGAATGGACCATAGTCGACCATATGGTCGAGTGCTTCCGGGACGTAGAACCGTCCATTCTTGGGAAACCGTTCATTCTACGTGCAAGATATCCTCTCTTACTTCATTTGCCGAATAGTTTCTTGTTACGAGGGCGGTCCCAGAACTACCCGACCTAACAAAGAAAACAACAAATTTGGGAAAATTTTTCTTTATTTCTCAACATAATCTCCTTTTACATCTATACACTTTTCCCAGCGATATTCTATAGCTTCGATACCCTGTTTATAATATGAACTGTCTAGCTCATTAAAATAGCCATGTACCGCAGACACCACCTCTTCATTGTTCGCAAATTTTCTACCATCAAGCATCATCTATTTCCAAATTTGTTCAAATTTGGAAATAGAAAATAATTCGAAGAAGCTATATCTGGTGAATAAGGTGCTCGCTGAAGCTTTAACTCATTCATTTTGGCCATCGCAATAGCGGATGTGTGAACTGGTGTTTTTGTTGTATTGTGAGCAAACACGGCACCCATCTTGCACACAGCATTTTCATATACAAATTTTCGGTCAATATACGATGTATATCACTTTTTTAAATGCCCGTAATTTCTCTTAGCTCACGCACCTTCAGTCGACGATCATAAAATACCATTTTGTGGATTTTTTTAACCATTTCTGGCGTGGCCACCTCAATTGGTCGACGACTACGGTGTTCATCTTGGCAGCTCGTAAGACCTCGTTTAAACTCTGCCACCTAATAGTTTATGGTCGTAAACGAACGAGCAGACTCCCCCAGAGTATAATCTAGTTCGGCTTTAATATTCGTTGGACTGAGGCCTTTGAAATGAAAGTATTGAATTACATAACGGTAACCAATTTTTTACAAATTCACTGAGGATGGTAAATTTCGATGGCTCCAGAAAAAAGACTAAACAACGTGGCGCCTTGAAACTTAAAACATATGTTTTATAAGGTTTCCATTTTTCACCAAACCAATTTGGTGAAATCTATATGTCAGGTCGGGTAGTTCTGGGACCACCCTTGTATATGGTGAAGAGTAACACAATAAATTGGCTTTTGTAAATCAAAAAAGTATGACCCAATATCAGCATTTATCATTAAAAAAAAATTAAAGATAACAAATTTTGGTAAGGCCTGTAATGACAGCAAAAATAGCTGGGTCTCGCCGTTCATACGTTCTTTCAATATATTTAAATGCACATTTTCATGGCAGTTCCATGGCAGTTTCTCCAAATGTAGCTAATAGGAATGGTATTGCCATGACAAAAGCTACAACAAAAGCAACAATAATAATAACAACAACCACCACAACAACCATGCAAATGTTACATATTATACCTATGTAGGTACCATACAAGTAATAATGTATGTATTGTGTGAATTGAACAAAACAGCAAGTTTATAAAAGAGGAAGCAGCACAAGAGTATAACAAAACAAAACAAAACAATAAATTCCTTTTTTGGAAATCGTCATAACAAGCATAAACAAGCTTGACGGACAAGCTGCTGCTGCTGCTGCTGCTGATGCTGCTTGCAATGCTGCAACATCACATCAGCAAGCCGCCCAAGAGCCTTAGTAACACCCTGCTGCTGTTAAATAGTGGTGGTGTTGGTACAGGTATGTAAGGCATGTGTATTTAAACAGCAGGGTGTATTGAACTTGCATAAGCAGTATATCTTTTTGCCAAATGAACGAGGAACGAGTAGCAGCGAAAGAACACACTGCTTAAAAATACCACTGGCAGAGAGAGAGAGAGAGAGAGCGAGGGAAAGATCATCAACATTCATTCGAAGAGGGCAATGTAGCGCATTTAAAAGTCAAAAACGTGAGTTGCGCATGCGCAACCAGATTCACCTTTAAATGTGGTTGCAATGTTATTGCTTTTTTTCAAACTCTTTTTATTTTTTTCTTCATGCGCTTCTTCTCCCAGCTCATCATCATCATCGTGTACATTTAATCGTGACTTCTCTTGTCTCGTTGTCTTGTTTACTGCTTCGTCTATAGTCGTAGTACTCGTATTCCGCTCTCTGTTTGTTGGCATTTGTGGCATTTTTGGTCGTCTGTTTTAACAAGGTAACACGTTAAAAAGCGCTTCATAGCTATTGGCGTTATCTGGTAACAACGTGTTACGAATTACTTTTAACAAGGCCCTTAAAAAGATAAAAACCTGAAAATGACAATGACGCTCTAAAGAAGAGGAAGAAGACGCAAAGCCAAAGAAAAAGACATAAAGGAGAAGAACATGCATGGAGATAGATATAGAAGACTAACCTAAACGCAGTAGTTGAGAGTAGTGATATGAGAATAATGTATAAGCCATGAGGGGAGCTCAAAATACAAACAGAGTTAAATGTGGGAATCGAATATAACAAGATAGAATTAGATGGAGAGCATTCAGCATATGCGTACATGTGTGTACAATAAAAGAGTAACATGTATAATTTTATGGAATACCTATACAATTTACATAACATGTACAAATCCAAATAAAGACAGGTAGGCATGCCTGCCTGCCTGTTAGAGTCTGCCTTTAAATGTCTTGTTGATCTGACGAGAGTATTTGTTGTTATCAATTTCCTATTTGTTTTGCTTCTTGAGTACACTGATGATATACAGGGTATTATTATTATTGACTCTGCTGTTGTTCTTCTACGTATTGGTTAAGCGTGTGCTTGGCATCATAATAAATGAGAGACAATAATTAGTTATGTATGTATATTAGGGTGAATCGATGTGAAAACGTTCATATGTTTATCCTTAAATTGATAGCTTTTTATTGAAAACTTTTCGGAACCCTTTCAAATTACATTCAGACCCCGCAAACACAGTATTTGATATTTTGATCATAACTTTGTCATTTGGTGGCCGATTTGCAAATATTTTATACCACAAAAAATATCTCCAAGAACACTAAATTTGCTCCTCAGGCATCATTGATCTCCGTGGTAAGCATTGACCAACACACTTATCAACTCTGAGTTGTGCCTCCAAAAAAAAGCAATTTTATGGGGCACGGTATATTATGTTTAATGAAATCAGCCCCTAAATATCAAAGATTTGAATGCAAATTCCTTTTAACTGCTTTAGAGTGGTCCAAAGAAATATAAACTTTTAATTAAGCGATGGACATTTCAATCTAATTTTCTCCTATATAATGTGAGACCCAACCTAATGTAGATGTACATACATATGTTACATATATACAAAACAGCTGAAAAGGGTGCTGCATATCCAAGCTACTAGAATAATTAAAAAAGTGCTTTGTCGCTGGCTGATTGTCGCCTCATTGAATTCTATTATTGTTGTTTTTATTTATGGTGCTGGTGAAGGTAGCATGTCATGATTATTGTTATGATAAATGTTTCATTTCATCTTCTTTATTATTATTCTTTAAACATGACCAATGTCTTGTGGTTTTTCGAAAAAAAAAACAAAATAATATCAGAATTTTTAATTGAATTAATCATTCTTTTCATAACGATAGGTTATTTATCTTATTTATTAGAAATAAATATTCCAGTAGAGCATTAATGAGAAAGGTAGAAAGAAAAACGATAGTATCTAACTCACAGTATGGTGGAGAGACATTCTATAAAAACAGGGAGAGCCATAAAGATGTGGGTATACATATATGAGGCAAAGAAAATGGGAGAGATCTAAAAATATCACTTTTTAAGGTATAGTAATAAAAAACATCATTTTAGTCTCTATTATACTATAATATACTAAAAATGGTGGCTAAAAATTTTTAAATACTTCCTATTATATAGTTTTCGAGGGTATTCGAAAACTACAATAGGTTTGTTAAATGCTCGATCATTTTGTAAGTCCTTTGGAGTAGATTTTTGAAGTCAGCACCCACACTATTTTGATTACTCTCTCTCTCTCTCTCTCTATCTCTATCTCTCTCTCTCTCTCTCTCTATCTCTCTCTCTCTCCATCTTTCTCTACATTTTACCTCAGTGTCTAAAAGCTATGGGATAAGAACAAATGGGGATGATCCATGATCGCTTTTGACATACACCAACCCCCTGCGCGAGGTTCCCGAAACAAATGTTCGACCCAATAAATGATGTGAATAGGCTAGAGGCAAATGATGCCGTATCACGATTAAAGTTCGGAAAAATATGATAAAAGTGCATAAAATACCGTAGAGCTGTTCAGAACTCACCCCAAGAGTCGCCAAAAGCATTGCTTAACTCCATTAAGATATTCTACTGAATATTTTTCCGGAAAATACTAACTCCTATCTCAATCACTTAGAGGGGTTACCCCATAAAATTGATGCTTATTTTTAATTGCTTCCTCCGCTCCTAGAAGTCACCCGTAGATCGTTACAATTTATCACTGACTAATGTTAATTTGTTCCCATACTCATCGACTTTCTCCACTCTTCAAGTGATATGCCAAGCAAAAATATATTTATTCACAATATGCTCTTGCGTCGCTCCCAGGATGCATCTAAGGTGTCAAATTTATAACAAACCCTCATTCAATATTTCACCATTACATTTTCTCCAAGTATATCCCTAAATATATTCCCTATTTCCATGCCCTAAGGGGTGACCTCTAAAAAAATAATCCTAAAAATATATAAAAATCATTCAATATCCTCATATCTGCCCAGAAAATGTGTGACCAAACCGCATCATTTATTACGCATAAAAATTCTTTCTTCTTTCTTTCACACTTCAAGGAGGCTGTCATACAGATTGACCGCAAAACAACAAAAAGAATCTACTAATAACCCCATAGCAGCCTATCAATCCATTTTAGAAGGATCAAATGTAAGATCGACACTTTTTAGTTTTATATTGTAAAAATTATTTTTTTTTTTTTTTTTTTTTTTTGAAGAAACTTAACCTTTGTCTTAAAAAAGCTACGATATAAAATGAACGAAAAATACATATGAATCCACTAATAACCCCTTAGCCACTTTTAAAAGCATCAAATGTATAGCGGACCCTTTAAGTTCGATCTTCCTAATATTTTTTAACAAAAGAAAATATCCCTCCACCCCTTAAAGAGGCTGACATAAAAAATGAAAATCGCAAACAACCACATAGCAGCCTAGGAATCACTTTTTGAAGGATCAAATGTATGGCGAACCTCCTTTAGTTTTTCATTTCCATCATTTTTCCTTACCAAGCTTGTTTTCTATCTCCACTCCTAAAGGTGGCTGCCATAAAATGAATAAAGAACACAATAAAATCGACAAATATCCAATCACCGCCCAGAAAACGAACCTAGTTGAATCAAATGTAAGACTGACTTCCGTCACTTATTGATTTTTCAGTCATTTTTGCGACCTTGACCTCGATACGACGGATAGACTCGAGGAATAGGGAGTTACGGCTTATAGAAATTTGAAAATCGTGTACCATCCCATAACTAATGCACTTACTGCATGCAATCGTATTATACCTTCATTCAATATCTTCTTTGCACAATTTATTTTCGATTCCCGGAGTTTATTTGACCATCAATGGACCACAATGGCATCACATTCAAAATGTGTACTCAGGCGCGCAAGTTAGCCTAGGGCACCCTACATTCATTTACCATATGTACAGTATGTATCAGCATGAAGAAAATAATGCACTCGCAGGCCAAATAGATCGATTGTATAGACAAGCCAAACATTACAAATAGTTAAGCAGGAATATATGCATGTATCTATGTATATACATATGTATATACTATTTATACCAACACCACTACCATTATCACTTCAACCAGCACCACCTTCAGTACTTTACATATTTACCCCATATGCGCTCTATACACTTCATATGTGAAGTGTAGGCCGCGCCAAGAGCATCAAAAATCAGCAGGGTGCTATATAAATTACACAAACATTCTTCACGTACTTATGTACATGCATACATATGAGATATTTATATGCGCTAGTACCCACATGTGTTTGCGTGAGCTCTGTACTAACTTACTTCGTACAAAACTTTCATATAGAAAAAATGGAATGAAAATTAAGCGCACGCACCAACAATAACAACGACAATAATTCGTTTGAAAGAAATTGGTTGTTTTTGTTTTTGTTCTTATTGTTTGTTGCTTTCATTTTTTTCATTCAACCAAATATGTCCAACAACGAAAATTAAAACAACAGCAACGTTGCCGGTTCTTTAAAAACTGAGTGTATACAGAGAAAGAGAGAGAGAGAGAGAGAGAGATGGAGAGAGAAATAAAATAAAATCAAAACAAACAAACGTTTATATGAGAGTATACTAATGTATCAAAGAGAGTTAAGTGGAATGAGATTCCACAAGCATAAACTATGCTATCAACTGTCACAATGACAGTTGCGTAGTTGTATAATTTATGTGACAAATGAGATGGAACAAAATGATGATTTCAAGAATTTATGTACTTACATACATACATACAAATTATTTTATTCGATTTTTTTTCTTTTCCTTTGCATTCTTCTGTCCTATTTGAGTGTCATTGCATTAATTATGAGCCTTTTATAATGGGAGTACATATATTATGAAACAGAGAGACTGAGTCAGAGGGATAGTTGCGTGTATTGAAATTACTTCCGTAAGCCGTAACATAAATATGTAAAAATTTCTTCCAAGTTTTTCCAGATTTTCATGAAAATGTTGATTTCAGGCTTTGTACTTATAATACTTAATGAAAAAATGTAATTGCTCATTTGAAACACCAATACGGGTTAGCAATGAAAAAATCGCACGCAACAAAAAAGAATAGCTCACGTTGGAAAATATTAACATAATTTTATACCCGCACACTTTCCGCGTCATTCAATTAAAAATATTTTATTCATGCTTCTTTATTTCTTTATTTTTGTTTATTTTTCTATTATTTACAATCCCTTCCACCTTCGGTTCATTATTGATACCAACACGCTTTTAATATATGAGAATGAGAGCAAGAGAATGAGAGAATATTTATCTCTAAATTTATTCGTATCAACTTTTATCTTTTATACGAATAACATTTACATACAACTACAGTAAACTCCAGTCGAAATAATTACGAGTGTTATTAAAAAGAAAAGTTTTTGAAAAACCTTAAAAATCAATTACATTCAGCACTATGAGATATAAGAACATATTAGTGATGCCATGATCTTTAAGAATCAGTAATAAAAATTCTATATTTCAAACATTATCATGAAAAATTTGAATTTTTAATTAATTTCGATTTTAATTTTAGGGCTCAGAAATATAATTTGCACTGAGTTTAATTTTTTGTTCAGGAAAAAACAATCTGCACTTAGCAGCAAACACTAGAACTCAATAGTCCTATGGATGTATTAGGCATAGCTTTATGGCTAAATAG
The DNA here is from genome assembly GCA_963854835.1 of Megamerina dolium. Classification (NCBI taxonomy): domain Eukaryota; kingdom Metazoa; phylum Arthropoda; class Insecta; order Diptera; family Megamerinidae; genus Megamerina; species Megamerina dolium. The sequence continues at coordinate 5,361,086 of OY978528.1, forward strand.
GTAAATATTTCTTTTTCAATTCTTTAGAGCTCGAATGATATCCAAATAACCACTTCATGGTGTTCATTTATCTCTGACCTTTGGTATTATTTATATTGATTATTTTCTAGGTTCAAAGTTAAGAATATTTATAATATAATGTTCAAAGTCACAATTAAAATTTCTTGCAATATTTTTCTATATTATACAACATATATTAATTTATAGCTGTTTTTTTTTTTTCATTTTGTTTTAAGCACTTCTTAGTGGAATAATTTTTAAAGCCTCCGTCAAAAGTCTTTATAATTTACGCACGAAAAAGTTTTAATTTAATTTTGCTGAAATTTCCGGACCTTAAATTCCATTTCAAGATTATTTTGTCTTAAACTCATTTACTGCACATGTAAATCATCTTTATTCCCTTAAAACTAACAAGATTCAAAGACCTTTGTCACCTTGGCATGCTTTCTATCGCTTCTTAAAAACAGTTTTTTATTTTATTTTATTTTATATTATTTTGTCCTTTGAGCCCTATTTTCTTGTCCGGTTTGACATAATTTTATTGTACAATACAATAGAAATATATAGTGGTCCATCTAGTAGTTTGTTTTTGAATCAGAATTTATTTTGAAATTTATTCATACCTACATGGATCCAAATGAACCGCTTTACGTTTGAAAGATGTTAAATAATATTGGAAATTTACTTTCAAATTGCATGCTGCTTTGAAAAAATAGTGCATTTATTGAAAGTAAGTTTTGGTCGAAATAAAGCATCCATAGTTCGTGCAAAAAGTTCATGACACTGGCTTGCCCATGAACGTTACGGTGCGCATCAACGAGAACTCAATCCTCAACATTACCATGTTTGCCGATTTTTAATGACCCGAAATTAATAACAAGAACTTGGGCAATTTTTGGTTCATCCAAGATGATGTGCCATGGCACACAGCCCGTCAAACAATCGATCTTATAAGTGTTAAGTTCGATGAAAGTAATAGCAGTCGTCGTAGCGATGTCAATTGGCCGCTGCGAAGCTGCGATTTAACCTCATTAGACATTTTTTTGTGAGAAGCCATGATAGTTCATTATTAAAAGAGCTGAGCCAATCATGAATTAGAGCCGGATAACGTCAAGAAGATCTAGCAAAGTTTGGTTGACAAAAAGCGCTACTATGAAACTAACCGGGGAACGCATATAAATGACATGTTTGTTCTGTCTAGTAAACTAAAAAAATTACCGAAAATTTTTGATTTTTGTCTCATTTTTGTCTTGTACATATTAGGCAGTGTTTACTGTATTTTTGACATGAATATCATTTACAAAATGTGCATGTATCTCACAGATATAAATATGTATCTTTTCAAACAGCAAAAGTAACGTACGAAATTGTGACGCTCACTTGAAATCAATTGAAAATTATGCTCTCCCTCTCTCTTGTTTTCTCTCTCTCTCACACACTCTCTTTATTATTCTTTCTGTTTCGCTTTCAGCATGTGTTTCTTGCATTACAGGTTTTCAAGCATTATTTTGTTGTTGTTGTTGTTCTGATTGTTATTTTAACTTTGTTTTGATTTTGCTTCCATTACCTCTCTATCGCTCTCTAAGTATGCATGAATCTCTTTTTTTAATAGATATCTCTCATATCGCTCATTAAATGCCGCCAACAACCAGTCAACTAGCCAGCCAACTAGCTAGCTATCGCTCACACCACCTTCCCAAATACGAAGCACATCTATTTAAATTTAGTTCAATTTTAGCGATCGTGTCGCTGAGTCGTTTATATGTTTAAAGCCGGTTTATATTTTCTACGACTTTTTTTTTTTGTAAAGATTTTAATTATTTGTTTGATTTTTTTTAAAAGAAAATTTTCCAATTTCTATTTGGTATTTTTAACACCATTGGCGATAAAATATTAGCTAAATTGTTGCGTCACTATAAAATCTCATCATTTATCATTTGGATTATTATATTTTTGTTAAACGAAAACATGAGTGTTTATTTATTTGTGCCCAAATAATATGTCTCATCTGATTTGTTGACTAATTAGCTCGTCGTTTCACGATATTACTTACTGGTGATGGCAAAAAGTCAATACATACAAATCATCATATGGTATATAGGTACTGATACTCGTTGAGGTGTTTGTTGTCGATCCATCCATTCATTTCGTTACGATTCGGTATTTATTTTTCAACGATTTACGAGCACATATTTTCCATAAATAAGAATTTGTTATGCTTTATTACGTATTGCTGTCAGTATTCTTACTTGCAAGAAAGAGTAAAAATTCCGTTTTTCAAAAAACAAGAAAATACTTTGAAAATATTTGAAATGTGTCTTCTTTTAATCAAATCCATCTATCAATATTCAGTGCAAGAAGTTATTTGTGACAAGAAATTCTTATAAATATCATAAATTCTACAAAAAAAAATATACGAATTTTCGAAAACGACGACAAATATTTCGAATAAAGTTTTGAAACTACAAAGATTTTCATATAAATTGTGATTGTGATTTTCAAGTGAAATCTTTTGATTAGTTTTTGCATCATCGTAGTGCCGTCGTTGTAACAACATTATTGCCATCATCATCATTGGATAATAATTTGGATTAATTTCGATAAATTCAAAAAAGGTATGTTAAAATTAAATATACGAGACCATAAACATTTTGCCTTTAAGCGTCTTTTAGTTTTCAGTCTTAGAAATATGATGCCTGCAGGAAAGCTTCTTGCAGGTAGTCTAATGATATGTAGTGAAGCTTATAATAGCTCAATTTGTCAACACCTTCGCAGCCAAGAAAAAAATGTATATATTAAAGTGACATTCAGTATTCATTCTCTGAAATATTTCTCACATAAATTGCTTGAGAAATGCTGAAAAATTCGAAATTTTTGATATTTTATCAAAACAGATCGAGTGCGTATATACTTTTAAGTTATCCAAAGTGCATAAATTTGCTATTTTCCCATTTTGCTTTTGAGTTATAAACATTTGTGTGAATTATATCTATAAAAGTGCCATAATTTAGTATGTAATTTAAAAAAATTTTCTAATATCAAGCTGTTGCGCACAAAATATTGTTGCTTTTGCACATTGAGTCAGATTAAAGATAAAAAAAACCATTATATATTTTTGTATATTTCATTTGAAATGCATATAATATTTACTTAATATTTCAACTATATCAAAGCTTATACTGCACTGCTAAGCTCTGTAGTCGTATTAAAATATTTTGTAAATAATAATTTCATCCATTTAATATGATCCCAAAAGATCACATGTTATTTAGTACAAACTAAACAAACAGTGCGAAAAATATATATATTTTACAAACAAATTGTTTATTTATTGTTTAATTATTTTATGTGCATAAAATTGCATATACATACAAGTATGTGTATTGTACTTTGAGATCAATCTATATTAATTACTCATATAACAAAATCATTGAAATGATCTGAATTCCTATACACAAAAATGTTGCCTGATTGACTCGACTCGATCAAGTGTGTTGCAAACGAGAAAAAAAAATTAAGAAAGCAAAATATCGCTTCATTGATTCTTGAAAATGTATTCGAAATGCATACGTGCAAGCCAAATTCTCAATGAAATGAAGAAGAATTGTATATAAAATAGCCTGTTTTCTCTTAATCAGAATTTCATGTAATTTAATACAATTTACCGCCGTTATAGCCGCCGCCAACATACAAATATACATATATTGAGTATGACTTTCAATATATACTCGTAACATACCAATCAAGCATTATAAATAAATACATAGTATCAGAGTAGAAAGAGAGAAGTTCATTCTTGAAAGAAAATACAAAAAGATTTTTTTTTTCTTTTATTTTATGCATTCTTATTTTATTGGCATTATTTTTTATTCGTTGTCGTTTTATTTATTTATTTTATATTTTTTATTACATTTTTATTCTTTTTCTTTCAATCATTCATTTTGCTGCTTCATACCTACCTACCTACCTACCTTTCTATATATTTATTTATAGGGTATATTTATTATCTTGTTGTTGGAAGGTGTTTATTGTGGTAATTTTATCTTGCAACTTTAACAAGTATGCTATATTAGGCATGTACTGCCTGTGTTTTTGTGTGCGTATGTGATTATAGATTGAGCTACATTCTTTCAATTTATTGATATCGACAGTAGTAGCTCCAATAAAATAACTATATGCAAAATTATGGTTATGATATTTTTATATCGGTAATCGGTTGGAAATAACGACTACATTTTATATAAAAATATGTTTTTGAATATATAATTTCACACTTTTGTGCACGAAAATATAGATCTATCAAACTAAAACTTCGTGTATAAAATTATTTCTACCACTAAACTAATATAGAAAAAAATGGTCATAATCAAATAAAACTCACACCTACCTCTCATGTAAAAATATGTCGTTGAATGTATGTTTTCACACTTTTTCGCCCAAAAATATAAAGTTATCAAGCTGAAACTCGATACATATAATAATGCTTGCTAATGAATAGCTGAATTCAAAAATAGGCTGAATCGGATTAAAACTACTACTAACTCTCATACAAAAAAACTATTCAGAACTGCACTTTGTGAATGAACATATGAAGCAATAAAACTGATTTTCACTCACATGCGATTATATTCACTAAATAATAGACATATTCAAAAATGAGCCCAATCAAATAAGAACCATGCCTACATCTCATACAAACTTATGCTTCCGACTTTTGAACACACAGTTTCGGCGCTATGGAATGTAAAATTTTCTTTCATAAACATTGTATTTTTAATAAGGATTCTTTCGATCTTCGAACAAAATTCAAAGAAATTTTAATTTTTGGTGAAAAGATGGAATATGTCTACCCCGGGGTCTGGTAAAACGATTTATCGTTACAATGTTTTCGCAGGATTGATAGCAAATCTCGGTCATTCATTTTCAGATCCAACATTCTCTTTTAGAATATATTTTTCTGTGCAAGTTTTCACTGTAATTTGATTGATTTTTTTTTTTCACCACCCTTTCGTTCTGCTTCTTACTATCAATTCTCAACTTTTTACGTATTCGTTTGATTGTCAACAAATACAAAAAAAAAATAAAATAATAATTTTGATAGATATCGTAAGTATGTACTCCATTTTCTGGTAGTTGGTAGGTAAATAGTTACCAATACGAGCATTATTATTATTACTATTGTTATCTTTTGCTGTTTTTTACTCTCTACTGTTCTACTGTTTGCTGTGCATGGTTTTTTAATCGATTTTTGTTTCGTTACTTGTATCAGGGATTTTTCGAATTTATTTTATTTATTCGTACTTGATCATAATTTCTTATCGTTTTAATAGTGTTGGCTAATAAGTGGTATGTGTGCAATATTATTAGTTATTCATTTGATACAATTGAATTTGATTTCATTGAGGTAATAATTAGAAGCAAATATTTTTATATATCAACTAAACACATATATTCACAATACTGCACATGCATAAGTAATAGTTACTAATTTAGAGGCAGTCATCAATCAATCTTAAGTAGTCGACAGCTAGACACTGTGTTAGATTGTATTTTACTCATCCAAGAGATTGGAGTTAATTTAATAAAATGACAAGTAACTGAATTTACAATATTTGTTTTGGTATTTCTTTCTCTTTCTCACTACCTCTCTCTTTCGTTCTGCCATCAAGTAGACTTCCATCTATGTAATGATCAATCTGTCTACTGTCTGATTACCTGCCCATTTTATCTTGCCTGTATTTAACTTTTTTTTGTTGACTTTTTCCTTGATAATTCCCTGACCAACCAACTAGTGGCTAACTAACATAACAGAACAACAAACAAACAGGTAGGCAGGCAGGCAGGCGCGCATGCAAGCAAACAACAATTATCTTGTCACCTATCTTGCTAGTATCAAATTGTAATTTAGCTCATGTTTCATGGCACTTGATGGTGATCCTCACTATCGCCGCCATCTTCATCATCATTACAATTATCATCATCATCATCGTCATTATCATCATCATCATCATCATCATCATCAGAGACATTCTCTTCAGGGAGATATTCCATCTGTTACAAAGATCTACCTGCTGCTTTGCAGCAACACATAAATGTCAATTCATGTTGTCCATTATGTTGTTCTTCGTTGTTTTTGTTCCTGTTGTTTTGTTTTAATTTTTCTTTCGAAAAACACATGCATACATGTCAACCATGTCTTTCTTTGATTCTTTGGGATTTTATAACTTTTCTTTTTTACACATCGTCTATTTAATAGTCTTCACTATGACTTCTTGGTATTCTTGGTATACTCGATTGTGCTCATATCTTTTTGTTGAGAATTTTAAACGATAGAAAATTCTATATAGAGAAGCTATAGACATGCCATATTCGATAGTCGTTTAATCAATGGAGCCTATCTAACAAGATCTGACAGACGTTCAACACCAACCAATACGTATGTACATATATTTGTACTTAAGCACGTATGTATAGTATGGAGTATATGAATTACTGGTGATACAGTCCAATGAAGTCGAGTCATGTTGATCGCTTATTGCACATGTTGTTGCTTTGACATGTTGGTTATTTTTTTATCATTTATTTTTTGGTTTCCTTAATTTCTTCTAGTTGATTTAATTATTATTATTAAAAAAGGGGAAACTATTAAAAATACGAATACACCATGTACATTAGGGTTGTCATTACCTATTGATTTTTGAATTTTTTAGGATCTCCTATTAATTTTTTTGATGGGATATTGCGAAAAGTACAGTACATAGTATATAATATATATAATTGCCGAATTCACACCGAAAAGTGCGAAAAAATACAAACTGAAGCTTAAGTTTGTATGGGAAGTAGATGCAATTTTTATTCGATCACGATTATATTTGTATATATCTATTCTGTAGTCATAATAACTCTATGCACCAAATTTCACTTCAATGACATTATTTTCTGGAGCGCAAAGTGTGAAAACACATATTCAACAACATACTTTTATATGGAAGGTAGGCGTGGATTTTATTCGATTTCGACTATTTTTTGTTAATATCGATTCTGCAATCAAATTAACTATATATACCATGTTTTAGCTTGATAACTGAATATTTTCATGCAAAAAGTGTGAAAAACATCTATTCAACAACATACTTTTGTATAGAAGGTAGGCGAGTATTTTATCCGATAACGTCCATTTTCGAAAATATAAATTCTGTAATCATGCAAACTTTATTTATTAAATTTCATCTCAAATGCCCTTTATTTTCGCGTGAAAACTGTGAAATTACCTATCCTATCCATTTTGTATGAAAGATAGGCGTGGTTTTCCTTCGATTTTACTTATTTGCAAATTTGTCTGTTTCTTGCTGAAAAATAATCCTATATGCTAATTTTCAGCTTGATTGCTCTATAATTACACTAGTTTTATTACAAATAGACGAATTGATTCATACGTATATGAGTCTCCATAAAACTAAGGACCAGTCTAATGATAAATATATTTTTGGCGACATTTGTTTTTATTTAATATTCTTTTTCTTTTCGAATTTGTCCCCTTAGTAGACCATTGCACCATTACCATAAACACGCTTGTGTTACAATACTTCGTTAGCATGATCGTTATTTCTTGAGCTGCTGTTGCTGTTGTTGCTCTTGCTGTTGTTGTGATGTTAATGTCACTGTGACTAACTGGCTAGCTGAGTGAACTAGCTAGCTCATTTTAAAATTATAGTTGTGGTAATAAATTATGCGTAACATGACACCTTTTTTCATGTTACATACGGTTGTTGTAATTGTTAAGACATATGAGCGTAATGGTGTGGTGTAGTTTGGTGTACCTACATACGATATAAACATAGTGTCACCATTTAACATGGTTCATAAATGGTAACAGGTTTCTTGTGTCACCCAAGAAAACTTGTTAAAACTACGTAAGTGTAGTGTACATGTGTCTTTGAAACAGAACAAATAACACGAAAAAAATGAACATGAAGAAGACTGAATAATAATAAAAAAAAAAGAGTTCAACAAAAAAAGGTCGTCTTGTTCGCATTTCAAGTGAAAAATATACACAACTTTCCTGAGAATAGACATATGTATGTATACATTTCCTTGTACCAATATTTTTATTTTTTATTTTTCAAGTAATCATATACTCGTTTTTGGGTTAGAAATTTCCACATCATTAATGTAATTTGTTAATAGTCAGTTGAATTGGTCTAAAAGAAAAAATCTCATATTTCTTATATAAATATTAAGTCTGAAAATTATATTGATAATCCTTTTAACTGCTTGCAAACGACTGATTTTGCCTTTGCTCTCTTCAAGGTTATCTCATATTTTATGTCGTACCTACTGTTTTATTAAGCAAATTTTCAATAATAAACAAAAAGTGCATAAAGTTACGTATTTCTATTCGATTTTTTTTTTCTGTTTTTCTTAGTATTCTTTACAAATCACCTCAGGAGGTGTTCGATTGTATACAACAACGATCATACTTTATATATATAGAAAAATATCAATTTACATATGAGAGAGGAAGAACTGTATCCACACATGTATGTATGCAGTAAAGACCCTGTAGGAAAAGTTTAGATGCTACATACATTATACTTTCTCAAGAAGTCATATTCCATAAAAATTATAATGAGGAAACAATTTTACATTCTTCACGAATAAGGATTAACATTAACATTTTCTTAATATAAATTATCGTATGTGACGAACACGTCTAGAACACGTTTTTTGTATGAGAGATAGGCGTGGTTTTTATTCGATTGAGCTGATTTTTGAATCTATCCATTCACTAGCTAATATAATCGTGATTATTCAGTTTCAGCTTGATAACTGCATATTTTTCGTGTGCAAAGCTTGAAAACATGAATACTGAAGCATATTTTTGTATGGGAAGTAAGTGTGGTTTTTATCCGATCCAGCTAATTTTTAGATATGTGTATTAATTAGTGAAAATAATTTCAAATAGAGAATTTCAGCTTAATAACTTTATATTTTCGCCATCAAAGTGTGAAAACACAAATTCAACGACTTACTTTTGTACGGAAATTATGGGTGGTTTTCATATAATTTCATCCAGTTGTGTATATATTTGCAAATCTAATCCTAAAAACTTAGTTTCAACCATATATCTTTATATTTTCATGCGCAAAGCGTGAAATCGTATATACGGAAGCATAGATTTGTATGGAAACTGGGTGTAGTTCTCATCCGATTCTATTCATTTTCATATATGTTCACTAGTTTGTAAATATAATAGGATTTACTGAGTTTCCGCTTGATAACTTTATATTTTCGGGTGCAAAAGAAGAAAACACCTAACCAACAATATACTTTTGTATGAGACCTAAGCGTGATTTTCATTTAATTGCGATTATTTTCTAGTATATCAATATTCCAATAAAAATAACTTTATGTACCAAGTTTTATTTAAAAAGCTTCATATTTTCGCACGCAAAGTGTGAAAAGATATATGTATCAACATAATTTTGTATGGCAGGTAGGTGTAGCTTTCTTCTGATTTTAACTATTTTTGAACTCATTAATTAGTTGGTGAAAATAACTATATGTTCCAATTTTCAGCTCTATAGCTCTATATTTACGAGAGTTATAGTTCGAACAAACGGAAATACACACAGGCACACATACCTAAATCGACTTAGATCATTATTGTGCTAAATAATATGAAGCAGTATACATTTTTCATATATGTAACCTATGTTAAAAATGGAAGCACGAACTCAAATATGAAATTTACATCCAAATAGAGTTAATATATATACAATTCATTAGAAGATGACTAAGAAAATTTCAACATCCAAAGAAGGCCTTCTAAATGGAAGATATTCTATGTACATTTGTCAACTAGGTACACTTAATACTCAACAATGTGTATGTATAGGAAATAACAGCATCACATTTGCATCACGTTTGCCAGTGAATGCGTCTACTCTGCTGCTCTGGCGACGTTTTTACTTAATAAGATAATAAAAGTGCGGGTAGTTTTGTTTTTGTATTACTTCTTCTTCCTCTTCTTCTTCTCCTTTTTTTTTCTCTTCTTCACCAGACCGGCCAGACCAAACCGCCACAAAACCAAAGAAATTCAACAAAAATTAACATAGTGTCATTCTTGACTGCAAAAATTAAGAATATGAAGAAGAAAAAATACAAAAAAAAAAAAAAAATAATGAAAAAAAGTAATAAGCCAACATAACAAGGATCGCTGGTACAGCGATGACGATGACGACGCGTCGCACCAAGCATGCTATGCTGGTGATCATGCTGTGAGTTGAGTTGAATTGAGTCTCTTCATTGTCGTCTCCGTCGTCTCTGTCGTCGTCGTGTGTGCAAAATGTGCTTGGCCGATTCCAAAAGCATTGTGCAAACGTCTGTGTGGATTTTACATATATAAAAAATAAAGTATTTATGTATTGTAGAAGACGAAGCAGTATGACGATGACATTGTATTCTTTTGAGAGGCGACACACTAAAGAAACACGATCGTTTTTGGAACTCCCGCTGGTTTTTTTGCATTTATAAACTTCTTTGTTTTGTTTTTGTTTTTTCGTTTTTTCTTCGTTGTTCTTTCTTTTCTTATTTTATTTTAAAATTTTTTATTACTTTTCAATTTTATATTTTTCATATTCTCTTCTTAAGAAAACAAATATATGTTCCATTCCTCAAACAGGTGATCATTTTACACACCCATACACACACGCACACGAAAACGTTACTAAAAGTCAAAATTTAAACAAAAAAAGAAGGAAATACCTACCTAACTACCTATGTCTAAGAATATAAAAGGAAGAAGGCATCTCTCACATTGTCGAATTGTTGTTGTTGTTGTTTGTCTCTGTACAAAAAGTCAACATTTTTCATTTCTACCTGTTTGACATATGCATGTATGTGTACATCGTTAAGCCGAGTGATCAATTTAGCTGATCTCTTGCTGATCTTTTAGTAAACGTATATTAGTACTCGTAAATGCTCATACGCTTGTAAATGAGAACAAGACAAGCAGAATGATATTTTTCAAAAATAAACTCTGAATTATGTTTTTTGATAGTGATAATTTTTGTTTAAGTTGGTCTGAGCTCTTTTGCAAACACATGCAGCTTCCCGACTTATCCCTCCTCTCTCTCTCTTTCATTCGCTCTTGCTCTGATTGTGTTGCTCGTATTTATATTTATTTTTATATATTTACAAATTTTTCATTTTTACCTCCTTTAATGTCATTTCATGTGACACTCACTCGTTGTTGATTGACAAAGCAATAAATTGTTGCTGCTGCTGCTGCTGCTGTTGCCGTTGTTCTTATTTATTTTTATTGTTTTACATTATCACTCTACAGCACTGACATTGTGACTCTGTTGCCAATGTTAATCTGTTAAGCGTTTGTTGTTGTAATTGAAAGGATAATCTGAAGAAACTGCAAATAAAATATCAATAAAGCAACAATAACAAATGAAACAGCTGAAAAGTGATTTTATTATTTTTTCTTCTTCTTTTCTGTTTTTTTTTTTTTGTCTTGTACGTATATATAAATGTAATTTATTGACACTATTGAGAGTTGACTTGTCTGTCATGCTGCTGACTAAGTGAGTTAAGTTATCAAAGTTGTCACTCAGTTGACTTCAGACACCACACACAATGAGTGAGTATGTATACAAGTATGTAATAGGGTTAAAAAAAATAAAAATAATGAAGAAAACTATCACAAAAGTGAATTTAATATGATAATTCGCATGCAAAGTATGAAAACAGATAATACTATTGTATGGGAGGTAGGTGTGGTTTTTATCCGATTGCGCCAATTTTCAACTATATCAATTCTGTGGTAAAATAAACTTTAGATGTCAAGTTTCAGTTTGTTAACTTTATATTATCGCGCAAAAAGTGCGACAATACCATTTCTAGAAGAGGCTTTTATATGGGAAGTAGGTGAGATTTTTATCCGATCTAACCTATTTTCGAATATGTTTATTTTCAGCTCAGACTTACTTTATTCGCCAAGTTTTAGCTTGATAGCTTAATATTTTCACACAAAAAATATGTAAAAACACATTCAATAGCATACTTTTGTATGGTAGGTAGGCGTGGCTTTCATTCGATTTTGTTTATTTACGAACTCATCCGTTTGTATGTAAATATAATCTCATTTAACAATTTTCAGCTCGATTGCTATATAATTCCAGCAATTATTGTACGAATAGTTAGACAGACATGACCAAATCGAATCAGTTCGTGATTCTGTTTAATAATATATGGCGTATATCAGTCACCACTCTCTATAAGTGTTACAAATGGAAGAAAGCTTAAACTCAGTATGTCCTTAACTCTTGGATTGTAGAGATAAAGGCAATTCTGGGATTATATTAAGGAAATACACAAATAATTTCTATCACAATCAAGAGTAAATACATCATTGTTGAAAATGTCATCTTTTGATATTTCTCGACAAATCAAAATATGTCTGTAGCCAAACCAAATAGAATAATCGAATAAAAATTTTGACCAAAGTTCTAATAACCACTTGAAAGAGTGTTGCACCACAACAATTTTATCTATGTACAATACATATCTACATACATACATACATATGCATACGTAAGAGTAAATAGTCTATGATGATGAAATTACCCAAAAGTGAAATCGAAAAGGAAAAACCAAAAAACCAACCACTCTAATCAACTTATTATTCGCTTGTTACTGAAGAATCACACCAAAAACAAATATTGAACAAATACTGAATGAATATCTCACTATATAAGGTAGCCACTCATCGAATCGAATATCACTGTTTGAGTACAATTTACACGTGTGCATGTGACTGTTACAATCTTATAGATTATATGTTATGTATATTCAATTCAATAGTATAATATCACGAACGCTATGTGTACCTAAACTATGTTATCTCAGAAATAAATCAATGTGAAATAAGAGGAAGAATCAAAAAATATAACTGATGATGATTTATGATACTTTTAATGCATCGATATATGTATGTATGCACAGAAAGTGCCCAAAAAACAGTTTTTAAATAACTAAAAGGTTATAATGATGGATAACTCATGATTAAAATAATATTTCATTTTATTATACTTTCTCACTATTCTGCACGTTTATGTGCATAGTTCATTATAACGGTAGTTTCAAGGTGTAAAATATTTTGTCAATATGTTCTGTAGTAAAATTCTCCTAGATTAATACTAGTTCCATTGATAGGCATAATATATTGAAAAAAGGTAAAATATTTATCTTAATAGAGAACTATAATGTCATCAGCTAAGTTGACAGCAAATTTCAATGATATCAACAGCTAACAGCTCAGTGTTATGTTAAGGGCCAGAATTCAATGCAGAACATCAACGTAAAATGTTCATAGGCAAAATTAAAATTAAAATAAAATAAATTAACTCTATATCTCAGGAGTGAATAAACACAATTTTTGATAATTTTTTCAAACGAGAATTTTAGTTTGAAAATAAATAAAATTACAATAGAAAAAAAGTACCATAAGGAACAAGTACATTTTTTGGAAACATATATGTAGTAGACTATATGTGGGTGCCGTAGCTCAGTGGTTAGTGTGTTCGCCTTCTGATCTGTAGGTCGTGGTTCAATACCCGGCTGATGCATAACAAATTTAATATCGAAAAGATTTTTCTTTCGAATGGTACCCACCTGTCGGCAAGCAATTGGCAATTCTTCCGACAGTAACAACTTGCCATGAAAAAGCTTCTAAAAAGAACTCTGTGACAAAGCTCAGAAAAAGTGATGTCACAAGTGTTCTGCCGTTCGGAACCGGCTAAAATAAGTAGGTCCATTCTAATACTGTCCAAAATTTAAGACGCACAACAGTAATAGAAGAGAAGCTCGGCCAATGAGCCCTTTGGGGCTTTAAGTGCCACATATTTATTTATTTTATATGTAGTAGACCTACAACTAAATATCTATTTTATTATAATTATAATTCCCAAGTGCCAAAATATGCATAACTTATCTTTATATATTTTTTTTTTATATTACGTTAGTTTATGAGTACCGATTAAAATACCAGCTAATGTTGAATTTTGTTTTCAGCTGAAATTCATATTATACGAGTTGTTATACCAAATGAATTGCAATATATATTTATTTTTTTTATTTATTTACAAGAATATACCCAGTAGGTAAAATATGTATATGATTCAACTTTTCTCATTTTAAACTTTTATAGACTAGTTTGTGAGTGTTTGTGTATTCCCAATGATACGCTAATCCTCAATTAAAAGAAAATTTCAATTTATTTCACAATTTAGTCGCATGGTGATCATATTTCCTATGGGGTACTACGAGTATTGTATCTCATCTTATTATTGTTATGCTAATTTATTGAACAAATACACAATTTAAGCATCTACATATATACGAGGTTGTTCAATAAGTTTCTGCAATTGAAATGATAAAAACGCGTATATGGTTAAATATACTTTTTATTATTCACTATATCCTCATTGGAAAAGCTTAACACATTTTTTTTTTTAAATCCAGCCATTTATGCATACTTTCCCTGCAAATCCATAAAAAATGTTATGTTGTTAGGCCGCTGTAGGTACTACATTAATATCGAAAAATATTGCAATAATGTCGATATTTTTTTAATATGAACATTACATTTTCAACATGTAATTCTTAATATATTTTGTCGATATTATGTCAATTTTGTTTGCAATAATATCGAAAAATTGATGAAAAACGTTTCGGCATTATTGCAAAATTCCAATTGATTCGATATTAATGCACAGCATTCTTTTTGGTCATTATTTTATAGAGATTATATTAAAAACTCATCCAAACAACAATATTGTTGTTTTCAATATACAAAAATTAAAAAATTTTTGGAACAGCCAAAAAAGTGAGTAAAATCCTCAAACAATCCTCATAATAGTATCGACTAAAACAATTTGTGGCAAAATTACTAATTTTCATTATTGAGGGAGGAATTGAATAAGCAGTTTAATAAAAAATGAAATATTTCGAGATAAATTGAGCATAAATCCTAATGGATACCAATAAAAAAGGATCGTCTGTGAAGCATATAACTATCTAACATACTTCACCTTCCATTTTTTTTTCCTACACTGCTCCATTTTAAAATTGTATTGTATGCATCGTATTATTACGTATTATTTTATAAAAATGTGGAACGGATTCAATTGAACTTCGAACAACTGCATCAGACTGAAAGGAAACTTTAAACATGTTCTTAAAAACGTACAATTTTTATCAAAACAAAATGGCTGACCTACTTACACCAACTATGTATGATTGAAATTTATTGAACAGCCTATTGCATTTGCAACTAAATGTGCTATTGTTAGTTTTACTCCTAATCGTATTGTTTTCTTTTTATGATATTTTTAACATTGAGGTTTTTTTTTTATTTAATTTTTATTATATTTTTTCTATAGACAGTTAGTTTAGTTTATTTAATATTTTTTTCAAATTTTTTGTTTTAATATAATATTATTTTTATTACTTTTTCTCTGTCTTTCTCTTGAAGATTTGCATTAATTACGCAATAATTACAAATCACTAATATACATACAATAATTTGCACAAGGTCTTCGCTTAAAGGAAGTACAATTATGATATGATATGTACGTATGTAAATACTCTACTAATATAAATACAATATTATACTTGTGTACATCCATATACACTTATGTACTTCGTATAAATAAAATGTAATTAATAAATATGACATTTTAATTGTTATCTGAATTTTAATAATTTTATTATCATCATTATCATATATATATATTTTTTCGCACTAATGAATGTGTACGTATTTTTATTTAACAAATAGTTAAATATTTACACGATATCAACACAACACAGTGTATGAAAAATAATTATACGAGTAGGTGCTTTATCTGTTTTTTTTTTTAATATGTGCACGAGTACTATGTATAAATGTCTGTCTGTACATTTAACAATAACATCAAATTAATTTTCGAAAAAAAAAAAATTGTACTATATATCTGATGCTCTGAAATGTCAACATTGTTTAATTATTTGATAAATGTTTAAGCCATAATATACATACATTATTCTCATGTGTGCTTGTATTTGCTTTAGTACGAATTTATTACCACTCACTATTATAATGATGATTATAAACAAAAATACTCGTACTCGTATATTGTAAGTACATGCTATATTGTGTGTGTGTGTGTTTTTTTTTTTTTTTAATAATGTATGTAAATATCATACGATTAAACCATAAATGGTGTTAATTTGTGTATGTGAATGTACACAAGATTGTAGCAAGTAAATTAATTATAATTAAATATTCATAAATGATTATGAATTATTAATTAATTGTTATATGAATAAATTAATAATATAATAACAAAGAGTGCAAACTTTACATTTTATAATTCTAATGATTCAAAAACATGTGTCAAAAAAAATAAATTAATTAAATTTTAAATACAAATACCTACTTACTGATTTTATTTACACCTACTATTTTTACAAGTAATTAACAATATCATGCTACATTAAAAAATCAACACATTCAAGATTATTTCACTGTAAAATCCCCTCAAACGTGTAAGCAAATAAATTATTAAAGAGAATGAAAAAAAAAAAATGATTACTAAAAATTTGGTGCCACTTCAGCAACAACAAAATATTGCCACTCAACAAATTAATAATGTCAATAATAAATAACAAAATATATCGTATCTATGTCATTTGAACAATAACAGCAGCAAAGCTTAAATGCACGCCTCTCTACTCTCTACTCTTTCGATATGCATTAGTATTAATGCATGGATACATGTACGAGTACATAAACAGACATGCTAATATAAAATATTGTACCAGCGTGTAATTTTTTTTTTTATTTTTATTTATTTAACACTTTCAATTTTCATTCAAATGTAAATTTAAAAAATTCGTAGAAACAACAAAATAATAAATACAATATGCATATAAGCAGTAGAGGGCAATAAATATTTATATTTCTTATTTAAAATAAGAAAACAATTCTTAACAAATTAGTAAATATTCATAAATAGTATGTAAATAGTAAATATTATAGCTGACCAATTCGAAAAGATCTTAACCTTCAAGACGTCGGGTCTAAATGCTTTTGTTTAAAAGCTACTATTGTTTCATAAGTAGTCGGCAAATACGATTTGACGAAGTCCTCAAAAGAGACAATCGTTTTAACTATAACTACTTTATTCGACGCAAAGCTCATTCGACAGAGCCATTGAGCTTTAAGTTTGAAAACAAATAATAGTTGCAATATGCTAAAAATGGAAAATGGATAACGCATCAATTCATGAAGCAATTCATATGATTTGATCCATATGATGCCAGAAATACCTCACTCTCGTGTACCGATGCGTTGTCTTGTTACACAATTCGATTTTTCTTCATCAAATTCGATCCAATTTATTACAAATTAACTTCGAATCATTCCAAAGGTTATGAATACTATTCTTCGCTGATAGTTTTTTACATTCCCAGATAATCGATGTTAATTATTCCATGAGCATCCCAAAAAATAGTCACTAATACCTTCTTGACAAGCTAACGCACCTTCATCACGATTAGATCCAAGACGTATAGCGATTCAGAAACAAAAATTCATTCGGCGACATTAGAAATTGAACGGTTTTTTGGACTATAAAATTTCAATATCATCTTCCAAGCTGAAATCTATATTATCGACCAAACAGCCCATGAAATAGAAGCCAGGAAGTTAACTCCCTCGCTTTGTTGTTTTAGATTCATTCATTCAATTTTTCTTATAAAAAATTTACTTCATTCACTTTCTTTATCAGTCTCTTACGTTCTGTTTCCGCGCGTCCAAATCTCCCAAGTGAGACTCTTCAGTATTTGGCTCTTGCAACGTAGTTTGGGTCTCCCTTTTCGCCAGCGTACTCTATCAGGTTTTGAATGTAACTCCTTCTTGACTGCAGCTTGTTCTTCCAATCGATCGATAGAAACAAGCCAATGTAGCCACTGGATATCTCATGAATGCAGCTTATTCGGTAGACGCCACCAACGCACATAACTCGAAAGAACTTGATTAGTACTTTTTTCTTAAAAACTGCAAGCAATCTTTCATCCGAGATAGAAAGTGTCCAGCCTTCAACGCCATATATAAAGACAGATATGATGAAAGACTTTTAGAGTGTGGTTTTCGATGTTCAAGAGAGGGTTCTAGCTCTCAATTGCTTATTTAGCTCAAAATAACATCTCTGTTCAAACGTGGTACTATGTATGATCTTTAAGCTAATGCCATTATAGATGTTAATCCCGGTTTCCAGATAGACAAAGTCTTTTACTACTTCGAAAACGTCATTGTCAGCAGTGACGTGTTGTCCAAGGTACCGAGACTATTTGTTTGTTAGCACTAGGTTCTGTAACTTGCCCTCGCCCATCGTAAGATACATTTGACGTGGCTCTCTTTCCAATTCCATTGGCACTTTTATTGATTTTGCTTTGTGTGTTTAATATATTACATCAAAATTAATTAACATCGATTAATAAAATATTTAAAATAACCACATATCTTTGCACACATGAGAATACCCAATATATTCTGAAATAATGGCTTAAAATAAAATGCCCTTGAATCTCAGTTTTTCTAGGTCAATTCATTTACTCTCTCTCTCTAAAACGAATTTTTAAATCTGATTAGTATTGAATAAGTCAAAAAGCTCCAAAGCGATGCTGCCACACATCTTTATTGTCAGTATTTATTTGATATACCGCTTATGGGTAACCCCAGCAAAAGCTTATAAAATAAGGTGCTGAATTAAATTTTTTTTTTAATTTCAAATTTATTTTTCCTTTACTTATCAATTGCAACATGACAGCACCTACACTTTTAGAGTTTCTTTTTAATATTGATACCTTCTTGGTGTATTGTTGTTTTATTTCTGCTTAAATAGGTATGACGAATGTCAATAAATAATAAATTTACCACAAAAAAGAACATACATAGGCATAAATAAACGTACAATTATCGTTATTCGTCATCGATGTTGGTATCGTACATGCACATGCCTCCATATATATGAGGTGATTATCAATCAAATCAAATCAATCATGTATGAATGGGATAGGTTAATTTGCTTGTGACTACCTACTACTAAAAAAAAAAGACAAACAAAAAACAAATCAAAAAAATTAAATAAAAAACCCACAATAATAATCAGAATAATAACTCCTTGGAACCTGTTTGGATATTGTTGATGTTTTTTCATTGATATTGAATATTTTTTAAAGAAATTTCATTTGGTTTTTTTTTTTTTTGGCCCGTATGATTATTATCTGGGATTTTTTCTGCTGCACACTTCTCATTGTCAGATGATTAATAATACATTTTTCTCTTCTTTCATTCTATCTTTCATGCTTAACATGATGCTTTCTACTTAGACGTTGGTAGGTTATTGTTGTTGTTTATAATATTTGACTTTTGACTTGTACATGCGTATAGTTACAAGCACACATGTGGAGGTTGTTGTTGTTGTTGTTGTTGTTGTTGTTATTAAAACCACTTCAGTATATATATCACATATATTCTAAGTATGCATTATTTCACTGATTCTTATTATTAACTGTATTGTTTACTGTGTGTGTGTTTCTCAATGCAATATGCCACTTTTTTCTTCTTCTTCTTTTTTCCATCCTCTATTTACATCTCACGTACAACATTACGAAGTATCATATCATTATCTTCATCATCATCATCATCACCATCATCATTTAACATCATATTCGTGATTATCATTCTCATGATATCGCATACACCTAACTAACTAACTATAATCATTACCACCACCGCCAACATTATCTTAGGGGCACACCACAAATATGTTAGCTTAGTTATTTGTTGTTGTTGTTTTCTTGTAGTTGTTTCTTACTTTTCTCATATATGTAGATATCTACATATTGTTACCGTTGTATTGTATGTACGAGTAGTTGTGGTTAGCTGCTGTTGTCGGTGATGCTGGCGGTTGTGATGGTGATATTGATGATGTTGTTGATGCTGATGCTGATGCTGATGCTGATGCTGGTGGTGCCATAGCACGGCGGCATCAGTGTACTTGCCTTTTGAGCGAGTAATACATCAATCTTGTTTGTTTGATTTATTTTGCACAGTGATGTTGTTATTGTTGTTGTTGTTATTATTATTGTTGATTTTAATGATATACCGTTCGTTGATCATGACCCAGTAGGAAATCAGAAAATCAATCACCACCTTGAGATCGAAAATGTTTGATAAATTGAATTGTACATTAAATTACTCTTCCAAGAAGCACTTATTTATTAAAATCGATTATTTTATTGATTTTTTCATTATTTGCTGAGATTTTCAAAACCAAATTCCATTGCATTGAAATTTCAAAATAGAATTTGTCGACTTTCTGACATACTATGGCAAATGTATTGTGCTATAGAGTAATGTATGTGTAGAATAAATCCAATATATTCTTTACTTTTTGAGTGTAGAGCATAAAAACAATATTTAAAAAGTGACAATCGGATATTTTAATTAAAAGCATGCAAAGAGATAGAGTGAAAAAAACAGAAAGAACAAGAGAGACAACAAGAGTATTATCTCACAATACGAAATAACATTAAAGGAAATAATCAGTGTAACATACGAAATGGTAATCGAAGAGGTAACCAGTTCCCTGAGTAACTAGTTGAACTATGTTACCACTTTAGTGCTGCATGAAGATCATGCTGAGGATAGTGTGGGATTCATACTCTCAAAAACTCAATATTTCTCTCTCTCTCTCTCTCTGTTTCCGTCTTACTCTTTATTGCTTCACTTTTAGCCATGTATGATTTACACAGTTGTGCATATAGGTGCCGCAGGCCACATTATATTTTTGGTTTCTTTGGTTTCCATGTATGTTTTAAAAGCTCAATGAAGAAAAAAACAAAAAAAAACATCAATTTGACATGATCATGCTGTATTGCATCAATTTTGTGCCTGCTTAATATTCGATTTATACTATATGTATGTATGGTTATTTCTCTTGCTACTTCTACAGCCCGTTTATTTTCATATTCAAACAATTTACATGTACCTTCATACGTTGTTTGTTTTCTTAATATTATTATAAGCACAGTCATATACACATACACACACATACATACGTACAAACATATAAAAACATACAAATCGATCATTATTATTTATGACGTTACCACATGTTTTGATTATTTCTTGCTTTAGTAACAACAGCATCAAAAAAAATAGAAATAAAAACACAAAATAAGACAACTCATCATAATCAATAACAACTAGATATTATTATGATGATGATGATGTGCTTGCTGCCTCACTTACATATACATCCATACATACACACATACATACATACGTCTATTTGTTGTTTAGCAATTAGTCGCCGGCGCACCGCCATTGCCATTGTCAAAATTGAGTTGATTGATTTTCTCATCTCATCATAATTTTTTTCGAATTGGGTTTAAGAACAGAAAAGGAAAGAAAGAGCCACAATATGAAGACGAAAAACTAACAATCACGCTTACGACCTTATACGATAGGCATGCGATCACGTATTGAAACATTACCAGCGCTTATACGCCTATATGAGACTATACCAACCATCATGGATAATGTTTACCTGAATTCAAATTTTTATTTTAATCGTGTTATTTGTTTAACTTGATAAATGACAACTAATTTTAACGAAGAGTTCAACAAACAATCAACATGGAAACATCACAAACAGCCGCCATTTTTTTTTTTTGGTCTTTTTCATTTTGTAATAATGTAAACAATTAATTTGCCTATGATGATGCTGATAATGATGCAAGAAATTTTTGAGACGAAATAGTCCAACCAAAAAAAAAAAAGGTTAAATGCTTATGGTGATTTATTAATAGATTTTCTGTGTATTTAGTTTTTGCGTTATATATTTTAAGCTTTTTCTTTAATACTTAATAATTTTTGTTTTTTTTTGGCATACATTAATTAATTTTGTGTAAAATTTTAAGCCTTTTGGATATTTTTTTTTTGTATATATTTTTGTACAGTTTATATTTAATTATTACTCTTAATGAGAATTATTCATACTATGTATTAATACTATTTTAATATAATTAAAAATTTGCTTCAGGATGTTTCTCTATTCCTAGAAGTCTATCCAGATATTTAGATATTTAAATTGTAGCTTTAAATGGTCCAAGTCGAATTGAATAATTATTTTAAATTATATACACATTCTATCCTAAACAAGAGGAATATTTCCACAATTCAACAATAGAACAAACATTTTTGCCATTTTCGGATATTTTGAATAGTTTGTAACAGGTTAAAACATACCTACCTACGAACACTACATAATTCCTAAATGCTTTATACATAGATATGTACTAAAGGTGCATGGCTTGCCAACGTAAAGCATGAAAACCAATCGATGCTTGATCGAGTAAGTCGTGACCCGACCTACTATTTGACACGAACTTGCTGAATTTTTTGGATCGGCCAGTTCGAGTAGCTTGCTACCCTAACGAGTGCTCTTATAGTCGCGCTGGCATTAATTCGCTCGGCGACTACAAGTAGTTCTTGCTTTAAGCGAGGCTATTAGTATTCGACCGCTCGTTTAAAATAGTCGCCTGCGAGCCCACAGCTCTGTCCGGGGTCATTTTGACCAACCGCATATACCAGGAGCAACAATCCTCCAAGCTGCTGGTTGTTCCTATATATTGCTATAAAAGGTCTCCCTCTTCTAGGTGTGAGGCCAGGGTGCTGGACACAGGAGTCCCCTATATCAGGCTACCCTACACAACTAACAGTCGCTTGGTGACTTCTGCTGAGGCAGATCTACCAGACGACTGATTCGTTAGGTGCGACCAGGTGACAATGATCAATCCAATAAATCTTCATTATATAAGGTTAGCTAGGGTTAGGTATTTCAATAAGGCATAGAGTAAGAGATTGAATTTGTATTCTTGAAAAATTGTCAAAAAGAAAGAAAGAAAACAAAAACGAAGAAAAATAAAAATAAGAAAATAAAACAAAGTAGTAGTCGTTCCATCAGTACCGAGGCGAACACTTTTCTAGTGTCGGTGAATTGGTAGCTAAGAGGCAATCGGGCGGAATTCGGTCCTCCTCCTACAACAAGAGTTTTTACACTGCCCTCTTGTACCCTGGCTGACTGTTCCCCAGCTGGGAAACAAAAGGCACGCGTTACAAGTTTTAAAATATTGAAAAACAATAAATGCTTAAATTCGTCCTATTTCAGACCTATCAAATTTCATTTACCTTCACTATAGCCTCCTTTTGAATTTTTTTATTTTTTATTATTATTTTTTTTTTCATTTTAATATAGATATCAGTCGATCATTTTATTGTTTGTTTAATATATGCATATTCTTTGTAATAGCATTAAATATTGTATATTATTTTGCTATTATAGAAATATTCATTATTAATATTTGCTAAATTTTACCTTCCCTTTACTTAATTTAATAAAATTTGTATGCTTTATTTAAAATAGATGAATTTATTTTTATTTTTTTTTTAATTATTTTTTCCACACAACGAATTTGTTATAAACTAAAGAGATGCGTGTTAAGCAGAAAAATCATAAATTACTTGGAAGGTTTTCATAAACAAATATTTAAAACATTGAACCAAAACAGATTCAATAGATAGTTAATGGCAGCACAAAAATGTGCTTTACAATCGGTATATGCCGACTTATTTTGAAAATGTACATTAGTGACTTTGTATGATGGCTTTGTGATGTAGCAAAACAAGCAACGTGGATTGCTTGTTTTGCAAGACTATTAATTTTTCAAATATTTCCTTATACGTCAAATTTAGTTGGTATAGTTTATTTGTTGTTGTTGTTATATATTGTTTGTTAAAAATTTTATTGAAATTTCTAAAGTTACTTCAATTGGGCATAAAAATAGATCATTTTGCCCATTTTCACAAACCTTCGTAACAAAAACAATAATTGGTATGCTTCATAACATCCCTGTATTTCCTTTAAGTGATTACAAGCATCTAACCAAAATAAATATACCTTTGTACTGTATGCAGGGCATGTAGATAGAAATCGTTCAAAATATATACGAAAAAAAATCATAATATGTATATAAATAATAATTTATTACCATAAATACAAAATACAACATACGCTTTATCGATATTTTTTTATTTTTATTTATTTTTATTTTATCCATTTTTGAATCTTTTTGTACATTTTTTTTTTGTGTGTGTGTATGTGTAACCCTGTTAATATTTTTATGCAAAAATATTAACAGGTATTAGCTTTTTAAAATTTTGGAGTATATTATCAAGAGCCCAACTCTGTATTTGTTGTTGTTGTTGTTAAAAAGTCATTAGTAAAAACACATTTTAATCGTCACTTGTTGTTGTTGTTGTTGTTGGAACAATAGTTAACTTGATGGTCTTTTGCGTTAGCCAACGGGTATTTTGTATAGGTAACCTATTGTGTATAATTTTTAACATATTTTTTTTTCAAAGCTTTTTTTTTTTGTTTAAAAATACACATATCATAGATATACAAATGTCCATTATTTATTTATTTATCATTTTAATAGTTTTTTTTTTCTCGTTTTTTTGTTCAACACAAATAAGAAAGAAAAAAATAAAAATAAATGGTATTCTTATGTATCTTTGAGCTCATTTGTAAGCTAATGTATTTTTGTGTATTCTATGCTTAGTTTTTTATTTGTTCCGCGAATAATAAAAATAATAATAATAATAATAGTGTATGTAAGTGTTTTCTTTTCAAATTATGTTGCATATAAAGCATATAAATTAGCTTTTAATGTTTTATCAAAATAGCGTGTTTTTTTTTTGTTAGAAAATCATGTATGTATGTATATTATAACTAAATGACAAAGAAGGAATAATTTAAAATGCTAATAATAATAAATCAAAATAAATATTAGCAAATTTAAATTTAAATATCATTGTATTTAATTTTTTAAATTATTCTATATATTTTTTATGTAAAATTAAAAATTTTTTTATAATAAAATCTATATAAAATTCATATACAATAAGCTCTGAACATTGAACAACACTTCCTTTCGTTAGCATAGCATATGATCATATCTACATATCATCTTATTTAGATGTTTTTTAATTCTTAAGAATTTCAATCATTAATTCCAACAACATCATGTGTCTGTATGTGCTTTATTTCAATTCCAATTAAAAACAGCAACAACGTATAGAAGAAGAAGAAGAAGAAGAAGAAGAAAAACAAACAAACTACGACAACAGCATGAAAATAAATCAACTGTTGCCTACTCTGCTGCACAACTAATGAACTTGAAGATATTCATCTGCTGGCAGCTTGGCTTGCCTAGTTAACCCTTGCAAATGAAAAGAGTAATGGCTGAGAAGACAATCCAAATTTAAAATTTCAATCTAAATCCCCCACCACTTTACAAAAAAAAAAAAAAAAAAAACGAAAATTGTCAAATGAATTAAAATACAACAGCAACAACAATTTAATTATATTTCCACACTATTTAATGCTGCATGAATTGTCTGTTCTTTTTTTCTTAATTTTTTTTTTTTAAATATTGTATAATTTTTTATTTCATTTAAATTTGGTTTTTCCTCTTTTTTATCATGCTATGTACATCATATAGTCACACTGGTTTTCTTGTCTTGCATCCATTCAGCCTCATCACTATAGTTAACTTGATGATGATCATGATGATAATAATATTAAATTTTAGATTTGAGCATTAATTTAAATTTAGTATATATAAGAATACTCTTATAGTATAAAAAGAGAACAGGAAAAGAGATAGAGAGAGAGAGAGTGCGTGTGGAACTTAACAAGTGCATCATATCGTACGTGTAGTTCTATATTTACTATGACTAAAAAATTACAAAATCGTATTTTTATACGAATAAGTTTTACTATTGCGTTGGTGAAACAATTACAAACACAAATTGCAAAGCAAATAGTAGAAGCAAGTAATAGAAAATATTAATATGCCTCACCGAAAAATTGCCAAACTTTCAAGAATTTTTGTAGAGCTTCAATTATGTGTATAAAAATATTTAAGTCTAGGGGGTAATTTAGAATTATTGAAATCACTTACCAAATCTGATGACGGGTGTCAATGGCATCTGAGACACAAATGTAAGAATCGGTATCGATACATTTTTAACGATATACAAAATTTATAAATTGGCCATCAAATGACAATGTTATAATAAATATACATTTTTTGTTGTATTACATGTGGTTCTACACCATTTTTTTTTAAATAGCTCTGAGATACTCTCAATGGCTGATTTTCTCGTGCTCTAAAAATATATATTTTTTTTTTGAATAATCCAAAATACTTTTAAGTAAGCTTTCAATTGTGGATTGGACATTTGAAGAAAATTGTTGCGTAATAAAAAATAATGGTAGTCGGTCATATATTTTACCAAGCTTAGGCCACTGTAAGAGCGGTGGCAGCAAATTTTATGAAAGCACCAATTTTGTATGGGAGACTCTTAAATGAGTGGATGTGGTAAGCATGTTAAAAAAAAATTTTTCGGATTAAAAATGAGTTTAGTTTCGCCAAGTCACTGATCGAAGCTATGCAAGTCACTGTAGAAGTCACTGCACAAGTGAATCATTCCATAGAATAGAAATAGCATTTAGTAAATAATAAAAAATAAAAAAAAATAAATATGTGGCACTTAAAGCCCCGAAGGGCTCATTGACCGAGCTTCTCTTCAATTACTGTTGTGCATGTTAAATTTTGGACAGTATTAGAAGGGACCTACTTTTTTTAGCCGGTTCCGAACGGCAGAACCCTTGCGACATCACTTTTTCTGAGCTTTGTCACAGAGTTTAGTTTTTTAGTTCTTGAAAATTTTTTCATAAACTTTTAATCTTGCATATTGATCTCATCATGATTCATTAACACTCTATCAGAGGAGAAATTATGGACTGATTCGATCTTGGACTATTTTAATTAATATAGTCATAAATATTCTTATGGTTCCTTTTCCTTAAGAAAAAGAAACAAAATTTTACAATATCATATTCTATTAAACGATAGCGAATTGCATAAGAAATTATAGAATTCTTAATGATTCAAACTCGAATACCCGATGAGGTAATGTATTGAAGCAAATGCTACAATTTTTGTATGAGTGTATCGAAGCAAATGCTGCATTTTTTGTATGACCGTTTTGAAGCAAATGCTACAATTTTTGTATGAGGCATATTCTTCATCTTCTACATCTGCTTTTCTTTTCTCATACTAATCCATATTCATGCCATATACTCGTATGTTTGTTTGCACAATTTCTACAGTTACTCATAGATATAGGACTTTTCCTATGCAAAAATTTCAATAAATCTAAAAAGCAACTAGAAGGCTGTTCTAGGCGTATAAATTTTAGTTATTTTGTGCCACAATACTATATTTAAGCGAAAAATTTACAACGATCGATTGTTTGATTTCAGAATATTACGTGACAAATTATGAAACTGTTTTCTGGAATTTATACGATTAAAACAAATTTTGACATTTTTCAATATTCTTCAAATTTGATTGCCTTTTTGGGGAATGTCCATGTATGTATGTATGAGTATCTAATACTCATGCAATAAATGGCATTAAATGTGCAACAAATGTACTTTTACTGTTGCATCGTTGCATCTATTTCTTTCACCTGAACAAGTAAAAGCAGTGTCAGCAACAGCAGCAACACAAGCTACTACAACACCACCACTATTACCACCATCACCACTAACACGTAAAAAAAAACAAATAAAACATTTAATTTTCCATTGTTGCTTGTATTGTTGTTTTTATATGTAAACAATGGGTAAACAACGAAAGCCAAAAAAAAAAGTAAAGTCAAAGAAGACAACCAACCAACCATACAATCAGCTAGTCAACAAAGCCAAAGGGAAGAAGCAAATAATACCTACCTCCAAAAAAAAAAACAAAACAGAAAACATCCTATCGAAACATAATTAATTTCTGTTTGTTTGTTATTTTCGAAAATGTACATTTTCTACATTCGGTTTATATCTTTTTGGAAGTAACTATACAGAGCAGATACAGAGTCACATGCGACTCTTTATACATACGTTTATGTGAGTCTGCTGCCTGCCTGCCTGTTTGTATTTTTTGTATGAAACATACACAAATAGCAACAACACCAACAGCAAGATGTACAGATTCTTTGGAATTTTAATATTCATTCTTTGCACTTGTATAGGTAGTATCAGTTGGTATATATCTGCACATATGTGCATATATGAATATTTATATGCATACAGAGTATATATTGTATCTTAGAGAGATACTCTCGTAAATATTCATTATACTCATGATCATGATGATGATGATAGTATTATTGGTATTGGCATTTATAGTGGTGTGTGTGTGTGTTTATTTTGTAGAATTTTTTATGTTTTATTAAAATTACAATCAGATTGGGTGCGTTGCGCTTACAGCAAGCAAGTAACCGCAAGAAATGCGAAATTGAAAATTTCAAATTGTTTTTTTTTTTTTTTTGGTTTTTCTTATACATTTTTCTTAATGAATAGTAAAGAAAAAAAGTCATAAATTTGTTGCAAGCTCATAAATAAATAATCAAAAGCATAGTACTACTGCACAGTCATTGATTCACATGCATATGATGAAATTGATATTCCTTCTTCTTTTTTTTTTTTTGCTGTTCCTTTGCCCAAAATAAAAAGTCCATATAGTTTTTGCTGCAACTAAAAAAAAAAACTAAAAAAAAATTTGTTTTTTGTAATACTCTTACAATATGCCTTATTATTGTCTAACTTCAGAGTTGGTTGGGTGTGCTGCGCGTGACATTTTGCACAAACCGAAAATAAAAATTGACTTTAAAAATTATTTATTGCCTTTTTTGTTGCTGCTTTGCACAGAAAACTAAAAT
Organism: Megamerina dolium; assembly: GCA_963854835.1. Taxonomy (NCBI): domain Eukaryota; kingdom Metazoa; phylum Arthropoda; class Insecta; order Diptera; family Megamerinidae; genus Megamerina; species Megamerina dolium. The sequence continues at coordinate 5,390,058 of OY978528.1, forward strand.
ACACATATATAAAATATGCCCATAAATTAGAGTTTAATTAATTGACTTGCCATATGCGTTCATATTAAATACTCATCATCATGTAGGTACATATATAGAGATGTGCATTTGTGTGTTTTGATGTATATTTAATTAGTCACCGAGGCTGACAGGTTGTTAAGCTTGTTTTATGATCGCACATTTATGTACATTTGTATATGTGCCACATGTATGTGTGTTAAATGGGTGCCCATTATTGTTATTCTTCATTTCAATTTCAAAAATTTGCAAATTTTTATTCGATCATTTTTATATCTCTCTCTTACTTTAGTTTGTTTACTATTAGAATATGTTCGATTTTTATTAAATGCATATATATATTCGTATATGTGAATGTGTGTCTTCAAGCATATTTTATTATAACGTCTTCTTAGAATTGTTTATAAAATGTGGTTGTTTTTTTTTTTTTGTTTTTTTGATTATTTTAATTTGATTTATTCAAATGTACTGAAATATTCTGAGAAACTGAGTGGTTAGAAACCAATTGGTGACAATTTTGCTTCAGAAATTTCAAAATGAAATTGTCAAATATTCAATTTTTTTATTTAAGGCTTAAGATTTGCCAACATTCTGATGTAAAAGCAAATTTTATGAGTTCTTTGATTCTACAACTTATTCTGATTTGTATCTCTGTGCTCAGAATGTTTTATTGAAACCAAGTTGTTATGCAAATTATTGTTCAATTATTGTGATATATAAATTTCCATTACAAAACAGAGCTATAATGATACAGAGATAAGGTAAAGGAAGTAAATGGGAAGAAGAAGTGGAAGATATTGGTTTTCTAGCAGCTACTTTCTTTGAACAAAACCACATGAAATCATATATCGTCAACTAATAAAAAAATGTTTCAAAAAGTTTAAAACTTTATACTTTTCAGTTTACTTAGTAATGGAAAAATGTGAAATTTTCAAAAGAATTATTTCGGATGTTTAAAAAATTTTATGCTTTTGGGCTGAAAATCGCCAGATAAGAATATTTTTATCAATAAACTATCATGATAAAAAATTATAGCAATCGAAAAAAAAGTACGCCTACCTCCAATACAGAAGTATGGTTTCGAATTTATATTTAAAGCCTTTATGTACGAAAATATAACACTAAATGGTCGAGATTTTTCACATATGATTATTTTGATCAACAAACTAATATGGTTGACAATTGTCGCCATTGGATGAAAGATACACCTACCTGCCATATAAATTTTGGTTTTTTGGTAGTACTTTTACAAACTTTTTGAATGAATATAGAATGCTATAGGACTGATATTTGTCAGATGTGATTATTTTTATCAAAAAACTCTTATTACTGAAAATTGTCGAAATCGAATGAAAACCACGCCTATCTTCCATACAAAAGTACGTCTTTAAATGCATTTTTACAGTATTTTTTAAAGAAAAGATGATGCTATAAAACTAAAACTCATCAGAAAAAATTAGTTTTGTCGACAGAAGTAATATGTTTGAAAATTGACATTACTGAATGATAATTACACATACCTCCCATACAAAAGTATGCTTTCTGATGCTTTTTTACAGTCTTTTAGCACGAAATTATAATGCAATCGGTCTGAAATTTGTCACATGTGATTATTTTGATCAAAGAACTAACATCCTTGAAAATTGATGCTATCGAATGAAAACCACTCCCGTCTTCCATACAAAAGTATGTTTTCGGGTGAATGTGTAAACACTTTGCTCACGGTAATATAATGTTAGAGGATTAAATCTTATCATCCATTGAGACCATATGAAAGTTGAGACAAATTAATAATGTCACAACTCGACTTGGCTATCTTAAATTTTATAGACTCGGTAGATGATAGTTCGAATGATATAGGCATTACAATTCAAATAGTAGTAAACTGAAAGTAACCAATTTTACTTTTATTTTTCTTTCGACTATCTTTACTTCCGTATTTTTCCCCCCAACTGTACTACTCTCATTTTTTAATTTTTCACTTTTTTTTTTTCTTTCTATTTTTTCTTACATAATTTTAATTAAGTATACAACATTAAAAAATTGCACTCTTTATCTAAATATCTATATTATATGTACATGTACATATATATATTTATAACGACACAGACACCATTGGCTTCCTAAAGGCAATCAGTTATTGTTGTTGGTTTTGCTTCTAAGTTTGTACGTATGTAAATTTCTTACAAAAGTACTATGAAGGAAGTAAGGAAAAAACAAAATAAATTATTGTAGAACATAATCAAAAGATGCCGCTCGCTTTTCTTTGATTTACTCTCACTTCTAATTCTATAAATATGTTCTATCTCTTTCTTTATCTTTTGTTTGTACTGTATATGTAAATAGATATATAGCGTGCTATATATATATGCTCCAAAGTCGGTGATATATTTGTATATGTATATGTAAATAATAGTATATCTTATCTTTCATTAAAGCTACCAACAAACCTCAGCCTACACACACACACAAACATACTTAAATATAATACAAAGAAACAACCGCTTTTGTTGTTCATTCCACCATCTGACTGACTGTACCCGTACTACACAAGCTCTCTTGTGTGTGTATAGTATACATATATATGTTACAGATGTATATATGCAGTACTAAGTATTGTTTTTGTTTTTTTTTTTACTTTTACTCTATTCTATTACTTTATAAACTAAAGTTGTAATAAGTCACGCGTTGATCCAACCTCTCAACTCCTCTGTCATGCTTGCTCTTGTTCTATTTACATACGCCTACACTTGCCTTGAGGCATTAAATCCAACTGTGTATGTACTGTACAAGTGGTACGTAAGCCTCCATTGTCGCCTTGTTGATTAAACTATGCTTTCTTAGTTTTGCAGCCGGTTAAAATCAACATATATATACATGCATACATACATGCAACGAAATAACAACAATAACAGTAACATTAACAGTTGGTACTAATAATAATAATAATAATAATAATAATAATAATAATCAAAACAAACGACAACAAGAAACAGCAACAACAACAGACAACATTGCCGACATAGTTGCAAGTGATGATTGTGGGTGTGTTTGTTTGTATTGTACGGGAATCAAGTCTCGTAAGAGATGGTGAACTGAAATTATTTGTTTGGTGACACAAACGAGGAAAGATGTAGTTAGTAGGGGGACAAAAAAAAAAGTTAATTAAATTGTAGCGCCTAATCTTATAATTCAAAGCAATCTCAAGCGACAAGTCAACGCGTAAATGAGTGTACATATAAAATGCCACACGATGTTTGCTGCTGATGATGCTGCTGCTGCTGTTTACTGCGGCCTATGCATATTGTTATACTTAACTAGTCACTGTAATGAAGTACTGAATATATTGACTGGACTGACTGTAGATTTACCTACTCTAGTGGTTTATATACATAGTATCTACTGCTGTTGGCATGTACCTTTTTCACTTGTTGTTGTTGTTGTTGATGGAAAAAAATATACATACCTACATACATATTGCTGTTGTTACTCCTATTTAGTTATATAGCACAGCTACTAGTGCCTCCAAGGAATACATATCTACATACTGTACGATATATAGTAGGTAGCCTCATAGTTGCAATCGACGAACTAAATATTATATAAGTCATAGACATTAACTTGAAAAGAAGATGAAATGGTGAAAAGGTTAGAGCAGGTCAGAAAATCTTTTGGAATGCAGATTAGGTTAAATGAATTAGTTGTGGAGTTGGTAAAGCAAGTTAAAACGAGGTAAATTACAAGAACTACTCATTTGCAAATCTAAGTGAAAATGATAAAAAGGTGTTACTTCTGATATAACATACATATTAGAGTGGTCCCTACCAACTACCAACTTTCGAATGTACTAAAATACAGCCTACGATTTTTTTTTTCTTTTTACAAAATGAAATTTAAATAACAAAATTGGAAGTGAAAAAATATTTTTATATTACGAATAATTTTTGATATTTATTACATACATTACATAAGGAATGTTCATATAAGAATATGAACAGAATATACTCTTTCACTCACAAAATCAAATTAATTGAGCATAAAAGAAACTCTAAACTTTATTCAAATCAAAAAACAACACTAAACATTGCAAAAACACAGAGAAACACAAATTTCTCTATTCTCATAACATCGCTTGTAAAACTATTGCATTCGTAAACATTTTGTAAGCATGCTTAGGAAACACTTACACATTTCCACAGTATGTAAGTTTGCTTTAAGCAATAATTTGGTGTGCTATATCTTCAAAATAGGTGAGATAAATAAATTAAACAGCCTTTCAAATCTACACTAATTAAATTTTCAGTTCTCATAAAATGATTTGTAAAGTTAATATATTTGTAAGCATTTTGTAAGCATGCTTAGGAAATGATTTCACATTTCAATTGTACGTAAGCTTGCTTCGAGCAATAATTTAATGTGCTTGATACTCAAAAGAGCCGTCATGTAACGAAATTCGGAAGCATTTCAAAGCCACACAAAATATTTTTTTTTACACATCATCACTTGCAAAATGTTAATATTTGTAAAGATTTTGTAAGCATATTTTGGAAATTTTCGGACATTTTAATTATTCTTACTGAATATCTTATTGGACTTTGCTTGGTTCTTAAAGTAGAAGACGGGTAACTTGCGATTACTAGATTAGATATAAAGTCTTTCGAAGACATGGCTTTAGGTTTGACTTCTTCCTGCAATTTGTCACAGTTTGTTTAAGAAATAAGCTAAGGAATTTGGAATACTCAACTCTATCACTGGCCGATATTAATAACTCCCTAGTATGATCAGATCATTACCATTCACCCACATTCATTATTTACTATGCCTGTCATCAACCATTATCGGTATCATCGTTACCATCAGCATCAACAACAATAACGAACTAATGCTTACACAACTTATTGTTGTTGTTGTTGTTGCTTTAATAATGATAAACCACAAGCTGCTACAACTAAGCAACGCAACGTTAAACGCGTGCGCATTATTTAAAAAGTTAAAAATATAAATTCACATATATTCTCACCGATTTATTATAAGATTTCTGCAGTTAAATCTTCTTCTATCCCATCTTATTATTGTCTATTTATAATTCTACTACTGATACGATGCCTTCACCTATCCACATTCGCTCTTTACTCTTTCTCTCAGACATTTGGTTGTGTTAAATTTATGAAGTTTAGTTTAAATGTAAATTATGTCGCATTTGTTTTAAATACCATTCTGCTTCTCGTATTCTTATAAATTATGATTATTCCAGTTGTTGTTGTTGTTATCACACACTCTTCATTTGCTGCTGCTGCTGCTGCTGCTGCTGCTGCTATTGCCACTGCTGGTTGCATTAATCACAAGTCAAGGAGGAAAAGCCAGCAGCCTCTGGCACTGGAGCAATGTTTTACTAAGTGGATAGATACATACTTGTTGGCTTGGCTGGCTGGCTGGCTAGATGACTGGCTGGTTGGCTGGTTGTTGATAAACAAAAGATGAGAGGGTTCCATGATGGTTGGGGAGTGAAGATAACAATGATAATGAAGCTAGTAGCAGTGGGCGGTTAATGTTGAGTTTAATTCTTTTTCTAATGAATGCAGACATAAAAACTGAAAAGAACAGACAGATAGACAGCCATGTTATACTAAAAGTACTCATACATACAGACCACACAACAGAATAGAAACTGACTTGCTAAATATATATAGCATAGAAATTGAATAAATGAAGCAGTTGTGTACATTTATTCAAATAAAGGGTGTTTTTTTTTATTCATTCTATAGACAAAATCATGCCATTTCGTATTTGAATATGATTTCGGTCATGTGAGCTCAAAAATATTGAGTGTGATGGGATGAGAAGCCAATAAATCGAAGGCGTAAGTTGGCCAGTTGACACCTCTATTTCAGTAAAGGGTGTTTTTGATTCATTCTATAGACAATCTCATGCATTTCGTATTTGAATATGATTTCGGTCATTTGAGCTCAAAAATATAAATCGGAGGCGTAAGTTGGCCAGTTGACACCTCTATTTCACGAAATTAAGTAAAAACAAAAGTAGGCACTCTTAAATCGATAATGAAAAGGATCGTCTAATTTCCAAATAATTTTTATTAAGTTCATATAATAAATATTAAATAAAATATTAATTTGCAAAAAATGATATTTAGAAAATTTGATTTTTTTTTTCACCCCGGAGACACTGAGCGACGCATTCAAGTCTTACACAATAAGATTATATTCCTTTCTGAGCATAAATGATACGTGAATTTCCATATTTGATATACTTTTTCATATTAAATTTATATTGTTAAACGAAATGCTCGAAAAAACACCCTCTAGTTAAGCTTGTCTGGATGAGTAATAGGAAAAAAAAACGATGAAACAGGCGAGTTAAATTATAAAAAAAAAATAGCGGTAACGAGATTTGTCAGTTTTTATTTCATATCACGACAAACACAAAGAACTCTCATAATTGTTTGTTTTTGTCTCTGCTTCATCTTCTACACTTGCATCTTTAACTAAGAAGATGTCTTTATGCGAATGATACAATTTTATAATTAAAATTTACAATTTGTAAAATTCTATCTCTCTGTCGCTCTGTCTCTCTCTTTCTCTCTCACGCACTTTTTCGGCAAATAAGATTTATATATGTTTTTATATCTCTTTCGGTTTGCTCACACCATTGCCATTTTATAAGGAAGGTATACCCCATCCCGAATGTGAGAGATTTGTAAGTCACCATTTAAATTAGTTGAAATAATTTTGTTTGGATTTATTGCAAACGTTTTGTTATGCTGTTATGCATATTTTATAGTATCATACTATAAATGAGTAGGCGTGGGCAAATTAACGATGAGAATATTCTGTAATAAGGAGGTTCTTTTTGTTAAGCTTGAGTAAATGTTTGAATATATTTTAGTTTTTTTTTTTTGTTCTTCCTATAAAAACATATATGATTGTAAATTTTTCGCTGTACTAATTAAGTTGTTAAAGAGTGCCTCTGTTCAGATTTGCTATGTTTTTGCACATTTTTCATTTAAAAATATTTTATTTCCATCCATTTCTCTTTCTCACTCACTCTTTACAAATTTCTGAATTTTTTTACACTTTTCTTAATTATAGAACATTTTTTATTCAGTTTTTTTCTTCTCTTCGTACATTGTACACAAATACTTTTCTTTTATTGTCGCCATTTGGTATTAATTAAAATATTGTAGATTTTTCTTTTTGCTCCATTTTCCTAGGAAATTGTTTCTGCTCTAAATAAATTTATTTAAATCATGATTATTATTTGTATAAATTCCTATTTCATCTCATTTTTTCTTTTTTTGTCTTTTTTCTATTTGCAGAGAGATTTTTTTATGGATTTAAATTGCTTGCAAATGTTGCATCAGTTTTAAATAATTTGTCGTCATATATGTGCATATATATATAGAACTACCAACAGTAAGAACAACAACAACAACAAAAGAAAATGGAAAAAATGGTAAGTTAACATCATTTTCCTTAATTAATACATAAATTAGGGTGGGATTTTGTATTTAAACCTTTTTGGTTTTTTTTTTTTTGCTTCTTCTAGTTATTGTGTGTGTTTGATTGATCATTCAGATAAGCAAATATCGTCTTAAGTTTGGAAATATTTGCCTTAAGTCAAGGAATAATTAATCGTTAATAATTTGCTAAACATTGTGGCATTGTACCCTGCCATAGAAAGCTTTCTGGAAGGGTATTGAGGTTTTGCTTAAATTTGAAATAAAAAAACATTTTCAACACTAATATGACAAATTCGAATTATTGCTTTGGTTCAGTGTTAGGTCAACCAATCACAAAATATCGATTTCGGCTTGCAATAGAATTTCAAATTTTTTATGGCTCTGAAACAGGGTAAAATAGACCTTTCAAAAGGTAAATTTTGCCTCGATAGCTGAATTGGAGATCTTAAATAGACAATTTTCTTCACCTTTTTTAACGATAAATAACAGTTTATTGAAAATGATTTGCATAATTTTTCACATTAAACAGCAACAACAACGATGTCAGTTTAGTTGTCGACCATTTTGTATGGGAGCCTCTTTAAGAGTGAGAGATAGGAATTTACCATCTTAAAGAGAAATGTGGTAGACTAAAAATTAATGGGAATCGGTCATATATTTGATCCCTCTAGGGGCGCTCAGAAAGCGTTTTGTGCCAATTTTATGAAAAAGGGATGCAGATTGAATATAATGGGTCAGCATGTTAAGTTGAAATGCTAAAGACAAGAAATTGATGCTACTCGATCTTATATTTGACCTCTCTCGAGGCGATCTCTCGGCAACTATGAAGATATTTGCTCATTTTTAGATATTTTTGGTTTAATTTTGCAGGGAAGTCCCCTATAAGGAGTAGAGATAGGGGATAAGTATGTTCGGAAGATATGTTGGGCTGAAAAAATGCATAATGGCTGGTTATATATTTTAACCCTTTGTGAAACACTGAATGCGGTGGGAGTGAAATTAATAAAATTGCAAATTCCGTTGTGGGGCCCCCTATGGGTTGAAAACAGGTTGTAAGTATGTTCCGAAAAAAGAGTCTGAAGCAAAAATTAATAGATGTCGGTCATACATTTCATCCATCTAGGGGCGACTACTGAGTAATTACGAGGTTATTTCTAAATTTTAACCCCATTTGTTCGATTATTTCTCTGCCGTTTGCTTCAAATTTTCAAAAGTTAAATATTGGAACTAAATAAAACTCTGAATGATATTATCCTAATTCACATATATTTTCCCATATTGTAGTACATATTTCTTAGTAGATATTCTATTCAAAAACTATATGTACATTGTTTTCCTATTTATAAAACCACTTCTTATTATTAAAAAGTTGATTTTAATAATCAAAGCTTTTGATAACATAAGCACTATCCAATTGACCCTAATGAGTACACAAATAAATGAAATGAATGTATATTCAACTACTATATTACATCGCTTTTGGCATTTTTATTTGAAATGAAATGAGTATTGATTGGTTTGCTTTTATTTGTAAATTTTTTTTTTTTTTTTTTTTTTTTATTTAAATTTTACGTTTCATCTGGAGAAAAAAAAAATATTCACATAAAATCTTGTTTTTCAAATCGATTCCTTTGTGGTGCTCGTAGTTACATACTGTGATATACTATAAGGTACATATATTTATATAATAAAAGCTGCTATACCAATGTGCTATTCTTGTGCCTTTTCCTTTTCGTTCAACACATTTTTGGTTGTTTTTATTTTTAATTTTTTTTTTTTTTTTTGTTCCTGATGCTGCAACTTACTATTGGAACATGTACTACGATGTCCGATGCCCCTGAGCGACTTGTTGCCTATTATGTTAGCACCATTTTATTTTTGTTCATTTTATTATATTCACATTTTATTTAAATTTTTTTTTTTTTTCTTTTCGTATTTATAACAATGCTGTGTAGATGTACAAGACTTCTGTTCTATCTATTCCATATGAGAATTTCGTTTTTGGGTCGTTTTTGAGGAAAAAAAAATTTTGCATTTTTTTTTCATTTTTATGATTTTACTTCCATTGCATTGAATACAAAAGTATAGTACTAACTTTGTACTCTGCCTTATTTTGTTATTTTTTTTTTTTTTTTTATTTCGTTTCACTTTATTTTGAATGCTACTCTACTCCGCTGCTGTTGCCCTCATTGATGCAACATCTTTACCACTTTAATGTTAACGAGCTGTTGACTTCTTTCTTTCATTCGTATCTGTTTCTTTTATTACTTCGACTTCTTCCTCCACACCTTTATTTCCTTTTTGCATCGCAATGGTGATACTGCTGTTGCTGTTGGTTGCAGCTAGTGAGTAATACTATACTTTTGCCGTTGTTTCCTTAACATCATGCTGATGCCTTGGTACGTAGCTCTTATTTCTGTTATTGTTGTTTTTGCAAAACCTCAAATGATCGCCATCACTGTTGTCGTCACTTCTCCACCTCCTCTTCTTATTCTTACATTTTAGTGATGTCAGTATCCTTGGTTGCCTTGGCCTTTTATATTTAGGTATATATGTATAAAATTTTTATATACTATATGTGAAGGCACTGCAGTCAAAACATGATGTTCTTACAAAAAAAGAATTGTTAATGTTTTTTTTTTTTTCGTTCTTCTACATCTTGCCGAAATTTTGAAAGTTTAAGATTTCAAAAATTATTAATATATATTTTTTTTTCAAATAATTTTTGTAAATCCAATAACTGTAAGCACAGCTTCCACTGATGAAATTTCGCAGCGATTTAAAGTTCTTAAAAACCACATGACTATGTATGGGATCTACGTTAAGTAGTGAGTGTCGCTTTTCCATATCTTGCGAAATTATTATGCAGTATTATAGCAAACTACGTGCCAAATATTGGTGTCATAGATGAAATATTCAGTGAATTATGGCAGATAAAAATATGTTAAAATTCAGAGACTAGGCTCCTTCATTGCTCTGCCTGGGCGCTTGACCATTGACCGAGCTTGCCCATTATAAATCGTGCTTATATTCATAGACTATAGGTAATTAATGCCAAATTTCGTTAAAGTATTTCAATATTTATTTAAGTTATCGTGTGTACAAACAGATATTTTTTAATCGACTATTTAATATAATAAATAATAATAAATAATATACATTTTTTATATTCTCCGGGCTTTCTCGAACTAAGAAAAATATCTGTCTAAATTGTCACAAATCGAAACATTGTTTTTTTTTTTTGCAAAGAAATATTGGAAAATATTGTATAAAAAAAAACAAAATTAAAGCTTTTTTTCTTCTATAAAATTTTGAAATTTCCACTTACTACGTTGTGACTGTAGCGCCTTCACTCGAGTGTACTTTTTTATGCTTATATTGTTGTTGCAATTTTATTTTGTTTTTATATCTTCTGTCGATTCTTATACATACTGCCAAAGTGTATGAAAGGCGTTTAAATCTAGTTAGCATCTTGTCTGGTTTGATTGCCTGAAAAAGATAAAAGAATCAAATAGAGAATGTTGATTGTAAAAATTGTTGAATGCATTTGGATCACAGGGGAGTCAAAGCAGAATCAGACAAATAATAATAATAATAACAAAGAATATAATAAAAATGTGTCTACTTTTGTTATTGCCATTTTATGTGTTCTTTTTTGTTTTAAGGACATTTGATCTAAATAATGCCAATTTTATATTTAAATATATATTATTTTTATGATCAAAAATGATTATCATCAATTTATTTAAATAGACTTCTAACAAATGTAGTTTTAAATCGAGTATTTCACACAATGAATATATATTTTATATATTCTCTATACTCTGAGATCCATTCATTGGATGATATTATGCAAATAGAATTACGGAAATTAGAAAAAAATGCTTGTGTTCATACAATACAATATATATATATGACTCATTTCCCCTCCATGCTTTTAATTCATCTTTACTTATACGGTATTAAATTAGACTGGTGCTGCTGCTGCTGCTGCTCACTTTCATTACAGGAAATAAAAACAAACTATCTATCCGTTTTCACTGTCATTTCAGAATTTATTTTTCGCGTTTTTCCACAATTTTCTTCAAGAATAGAATTTTTTTCAAATATAATTTCAACACAATCTCCAGAACATGCTGCGTTGCTTGCTGTGCTGTAATGTGTTGATTGTGAGCATTTTGCGTGTATTGCATGATGGTGTATGCATTACGCGTTACGGGATTCGAAAATAAAAAACACCAAAAATCCCTAAATTATATACCCAACGGGTGGTTTTATTTCAACACACAGCTATTTTCTTAGTTTATTTGTTTGTTTTTTTTTTGGTTTTATAATTTTATTTTTCCTCTATAAGTGCTTTTACGTCTTGATTTTTTAATTTTCATTTCATTTTTCGAATTTTTTCAACATTTTTGTTTTTTTTTTGTTTGTTTTACTATAAGTATTGTTTATTTTTGCCTATGATGCTATATATGGTAGCCAAGGTAAATAGATATTTATAAACATACTATTACTTCTCAATATTTCGATCATCAAAGATGATGTTTTTGATATTTATGTGATTATAAACGCATATGAACCTATGATATGTTATGTACTTATGTATTTGGAGAAGTTCAATTCTTCTTCGAAATTTATAGAAGCACTCAACTCACTTAAGTTGCATATGGCTTCACCTTTGAGAAATAACATATAGCATCAGCAAGTCCACCATAATCAAAGACCTGTACTTAAATTTACAATAGACAATCCTTACAATTCATATTGACGATATTATAAAGTAGTTTGACTATATGTATTCGAAATTTTTTGAAAGAATATAAGTATACAATTAAAAACTCTCAAACTTCTCAAACGCAAGCAATAAACCGAAAAAAATTTAATTAAATAGAAATTATGTATGAATAAAAATAATAAATCAACAAATCCAAATAAACAAAAAATAAAAAATTTTGAATTATGAATAAAAACAATTTGAAAATATAAACCAGTTGTTCATATGACTCCACCTTCTAACTGCACCTACACTGAAACCTACACCTATAATTCATACAAAAATCTGTATCTGAATAAAATCTGACAATATTTAGCAACATTTGTAACACTCATAAGCAGAAGTGACAGATATGGAGTAGCAAATATATATCTTATTATGCAGGATCATGTCTGAGTCGATGTAGTCATGTTTGCTCGTATGTTCGTACGAAAACTGCTAAAATTGTCGAGCGATTTAGCTCCAAATTGGTGTATAGTATTATTTTCACCAACGAATAGATTAGCTCGGAAATGGGCATAATCGAATAAAAACCACGCCTACCTCCCTTACAAAAGTATGTTGTTAAATTTGTATTTTTACACTTTTCGCACGAAAATATAAAGCTATCAAACTAAAACTGGATTTTTAGAGTCAATCTTATCACAGAAGCAACATATTCGACAATGGGCGTAATCGAATGAAAACCACGCCTACCTGCCATACAAAAGTATGTTGTTGAATGTGCGTTTTTACACTTTTCGCATGAAAATATAATGCTATGGAACTAAAACTCGATTTCTAAAGTTAATCTCATCACAGAAGTAACATATTCGACAATGGGCGTAATCGAATGAAAACCACGCCTACCTCCCATACAAAAATTGTTGAATTTGTGTTTTTGCACTTTTCGCACCAAATATGTAGTTATTAAACTGAAACTTGATGTATTCCCATAAAAAATTTTCCCAAATAGCAAAAATTTCAAATTATGAAAATTCTAATCGTATTTCCTGATATCCGTTTGTAAAGTTGTAAATTTTAAATTGCGCCCAAAAGCAAAAATCGACATTTAATTTTGCATTTCAATTCTAATTTGCCTGTTGCCACCATTTACGATGTTAAATAGTTATATAAAATCTTTATTACACATTCAATTGACAACATCATATAAATGTTATTAGATCTTTTTTATAATCATTGTTAACACCTTATAGTTACATATTATGTTGTAATTTGCTGAAGGAATTTTTATTACTTTGCAAAAAGAATGCAAAACAGTCACACAACACAATATTCTTATGTCGTGTGACATCATCTAAACAACATAGGTACTACATATATACACAATCCCCTCAAAGTCGTTGTATCGTAAAAAGTCAAAGATTGCAAACTAAAGCAACAACATGTAGAGTATTAACTAAGAGAGAGAATGTCTATGAAGACGATGACAGCAATAAAATGGCGCAACACGTTCGCTATTAGATTGGCAACACTATCTATATAATTTCGGTTTACAATTTTATTAGCCTAAAAGTATACTTTATTTTGGAATTTTTTTTTTTATTTAGTTTGCGAATTGTACATTTCCTTGTTTTTATTACTGTTGTTGTTTTATTAATACATACTTTGCCACCTTTTTATTTTTTTACCTGTCTTCACTATTCCACCAGCTGTCATCAACAACTTTATTTGCATGTTTTTTTTTCTCTCCTCTCTTTCTTCATTTTACATACATAAGCACGCCAGTTGTCTGCCTGGTGAGTTGAGTGGCTGATTATGGCAACGGTTTGTCATGTTGTTGGTTAGCCTGCATTTCAGTTAAATTTACGTGTGTGTGTGTGTGTGTGTGTGTGTGGCAACTGAATTGGGCGTGAATATCTGCATTTGCTTGTTGTAGTTTTTATTGCCACAGTTGATGTTTTAAATTGTCTTTTTTTTTTTTGTTCTCCTAGTCAGTCTGCAGAAGATGCGTTATTTTTTTATTGCGCAATATTGGCAACATTCGTATGTACTAACAAAAGGCAAAATATATGAGTGATTGAATATCTGATATATATCCGATTGTAAAATTTCACAACTCAATACTCAGCTCATCAATACATAGCAAATACGAGTATCATACATACAACCGAGCTGTGTATTGTCTCTAAGTTTAGTTGATGATTTAGTTGTTTGTCTAGTCGTTTATTTTTTTTATAAAAATGTGCATGTCCCATTATATATGCATTCCATTCCTTTGCCCAATGATGATACGATTGCCATTTAATTGTAAGTATTCGTCTGGTCTGGTCTGGTTGACTGCTTAGCCCTAGCCAACAATTTTTCATTGCAGCCATCAGTGATGGGCATTGCCATTTTTATGCCTCGTTTAAACTATAAAACGATGTATGGCGAACTCTAACACTTTTTTTTATATTTTCTATTCACACACGGTATTGTAATGCATTTTGTCATAAATATTTGATTGCCATCTACATACGATACATACGAGTATTACTTCCCTATTAGTGATGGTGATGTTTGGTAACATTGTGCTTTTATGTTGCACACTCTTTGATTGCATTTTCAATGGTTTGTTAATAGAAATTCCCATATTGTATATACATTTCTACTATTCTTATTTTAATGCAAATACCATAGCACCATGATAAATTGAAAAAGAAATCTCTCTGATTAGAGGAAATATAGGAATGTGATATTTGCATTTTATGTTATAAAATTTAATGGAAAATAATAGCGACATATTGTCGAGTTATATTATATACAGCAGTCTATGTTATTCAATAATGGGTAATAAGAAATTTATTGGTTATTTATTTATTTTTTATATTATTCACTATATGACATCAATGCTACCAACACAGTAGGTGTGAATTTTAGAGATAACAAATGTTCAATTATAAATGAATGAAGCAATAATACGTTGGAATATGCTAAATAATGACAAGCTTATGAAGAGGGTGCTATAATTTAATCGATAGTCATTGGATGTGTTATCTTTACACATTCTTATAGCCATAATAGAGGTATACCCATAATAGGGGTATAGTTGGTAGAAATAGTATTTAGAAATAAATATTTAAAATATTGCTAAAATATGCAAATATGTTTTACTCCAATTGCACAAATAATATTTTGATCTTATAAAATTCGTGTATTAAAAAAATGTCCAAACTTCTTCGTACCAAGGTCGCCTTTGAGAAAGTTATGCCCCTATATCTTTGAAGGCAATATGTTTTCGAAGATCGGCTGCATTTTTACCACAAAAAATAGGACTCTAATTCTTATAAATTATGCTATTATGCTTGACCATGAGATTCACCTCTAGAATTCTAATAGGCACGAATATGGGCCGCAAATATGGGATATTTTAGAAAAAAGTCTCCGAATTTTTCTTTACAGTTCATCATCTAATAAATGTCCAATATCTGGGAAACTGTTGGGAATGTTGTCTACATATTTTCTTGCAACAAAATGTAGCCCAAGATAAATTAAAATATCCTCCTAAAACTTCTCAATACTTCATATCGTCGATTTTTCAGGACCCAAGCACATATTTCGTAAATGGTTTAAAAATTTCACATTATCTTCTAAAAAGAAAATATAAGAAGAAAGTCATCTAAAGATTTCATTGATGAACAACTGCCACTTAGAAGCATCTTCCTTGAATAAGTCGTAAATAATTGGATATTTCATTTAATTATTTCTGGCACGTAGTTAATTTCATGATTTTTTTTATAAAAATTCAAAACTTGTAAACACTTGCATGAATGCAGGAACATTTAAAATATATGAATGCTTGTATCTCTACATTAACCTTTAACATTAGGTGACTAATAAAATAAATATGCCATCTACATAAAATGATTTATCTTAAATACGATGCTCTCGTGTGCTCAAATATATTGTTGCAGCATCACCTACCAAAACATTTTCCACTAAATAAATCTATTCATGATTATAATTTTCTTTCTTTTTTTTTACTAAATATTTTCTTTATATTAAGTAACTTTGTCTCCCTTGCTCTTTGCTGTAATTTTCATGTTTGTTACAATTTCTATTTTTGTCAGCGGCACAATGCCTTTGATATTCACGATTGGCAACAACAACAAGCAAGCGATAAACTGGTCATTTATTTATGATACGCTATTTTTTTTTTTTCTTTGTTTTTTCATTATAACGTAGACCATGTTTATGCGTATATGTAAGTGTGTGTGTGTGTGTGTGTATAAATGCATGTATGTATGTGCATGTAAATATGCCATCATAAATTTAAATTTCTATTAAGAAATTTGTTATAAATTTTAATGAAATGTTCGAAAGTATATAAAAGTGGACATCGATGATCGTTTGAGTGCGGCAAAGCGTATAAATATTATTTTAGATAAGGTTGGCACGCATAACCAAAACAGGCGTCATAGGTAAATGCCATTGTTTAGCAGTTGTGGCAGTAAGCAATTTTACGTATTAGTATGTATAGATGATAGCAAGAAATCTATAATAAATATGTGCAAATCTCTTTCTTACTCACACTCTCACGTATTTATATTATTTATAAATATATTTGAAACTACAACAAGAAAAAAGTGTTGTTTGCTTTTTTTTAACGCGTCCCATATATTGTTGTTAAATTTGAAATTTATTGCTATTATGATTGTTGTTGTTGTTAGCAACTATATATATATCGCACACGTATATATTTAGATATTGTTGCTAAAGAAAAATTATTATGTGTGATGTTTAAACACATTTTTATGTTTGGCTATTTAGTGTCAATTCAAATTAGATTTTGTTGCTTTTTTTTTATTTTTGTACCCCTCTCACTCTCTCCCTCTCTCTCTCTGGCTCTTGAAATAGTAACTATAAATAAAAAAAATTTTGAAATTTCTCCAATTTATTTATATTTAAAAGAAATGTATAAAAGAATTTATTAAAATTTAAGTCATAAAAAATATTTAGCAAGAAAAATTCCTGGAATTTCCAAAAAAAAAAGAAATAAAAAATAAGATTAAATTTTATTTCGTATTAATCCAATTAGCGTACAAACAAATTTTTTAAGAACTATAAAATCAGTTGCAGTCGTTTAGCATTTGATCAGCCATTAAAAAATATAAAATATTAAGAATATAATAATAAAAAAAAAAATAAATTACATAAAATATTATGCGATATGGATTGGATGCAAAATCCCTTATACAAAATTGCTACGTCTTTGTATGGGAGCTACATTAAATAATAGACATGAGGCATCCATCTCTTACAACATTATTTCAACTAACCGTCAAATCGTCAAATATTGATGTTCTAGGCGAAGAATTACTCCACGTTTTTGTATGGGAGCTACATTGATTAATACGCGTGCCTCATCCATTTTTTACGAAATTATTGACTCTTGGAAATAAGAGTCTTCTCTGTTAAGCTCCCTCTCTTAAGCAAAAAAACACAAAATTTTTCAAAATTCCACGACTTTGTATGGAAGCTACAATCAATAATGAGTGTAATTCGCCTATTACTTACTTATGTGGCCATAACAACCGAATATCGATTTAGGCCGAATATAATATGCTTCGCCAGCCATCTCTGTTCTTCGTTAGCTGGCGCCAGTTAGAAATTACAAGCGCCGTCAGGATCTCCAGTATTTGGTCTTTCCACCGGAGGTTAGGTCTTCCTCTTCTGCGTCGTCCTCTAGCGGGTTCCGAATATAATACCTTCTTAGCTGGAGCGTGTTCTTCCATTCGCTCGATATGACCTAGCCAGCGCAGCCGCTGGATTTTGATGCACTTTACTATGTCAATATCGGCATACAGCTCGTACAGCTCATTGTTGTACCTCATTCGGTACAACCAAAAAAAGTCCCTTACTACTTCTAAAGCGTAGTTGTCAACAGTGACGTGGTGACCAAGACGCCGGGACTCTTTGCTTGTTGACACTAGATACTTCGTCTTGCCCTCGTTCACCCTAAGACCCATCCGACGCGGCTCTCTTTCTAACTCTGAGAATGCTGCACTGACTGTACTGACTGTTCGCCTATTATTTCTGAAATAATTAAGCTTTGCAACTTTTTCAGAATATGAAATGATCTCAATGACTGTGGCTATAATTAAAAATTAACAGAATATAGAATATGCTATCTTTATATTGTTTTTCTTTTCTTTTATTATTTGTAAATATATACTTGAATGAAATAAAATAAAAAACAAATGTAGCACCTCTTATTATTTTCAACACACCGCAAAAAAAATCACATTTTAACTAACTGAATATCAGTTAATATTTTAATCATTGAAATTCCTCACCTTGGCCACGTGCTTTCTATACACTATATTCACATATATGTATGCTCTCCTCTGTACATGAACGAATACATATTCAAGACACGTATTCACAAAAATCATTTACATACAAATCGCATAATTATAAGCTTTAATAATTTGTTAAACGTCACAATAATTAAATGCATACACATAGACGACAGTAAACAAAACCACAACAACAACAACAACAAAAAACGAAACAAATTAAAAAGAAAACATCGTATTTATGCAGAAGCAGCAAATATTTGTTATATGCACCCAAATACAATATGTATGCTTGCATGTATGTGTGTGTGTGTGTGTGTCTATAGAAACATATGTATGTATGTTTTTTTCAAAAACATGAGCATTGTCAAAATGCAAATATTGACATCTTTTTTTTCGTTTTTTTTTTTTTGTCTCTTCATTTATGATGAAAACGAGCAATAACAACAATCACATATATTTACATACATTTTTCAAGTATTTCTTGGTTCTTTATTCTTCTATTTTTTATTATTTTTTTTCTTCACTTCATTTAATGAAATTTTGTTTTAACACATGTTAGATTGTTGTCATATGATTCTACAAGCATATGTACAAATATGTTAAGGTATGCTTCTTCTATGTATAATACATACGAGTACCTACGTACACGTACATTGTATGTGTTTATGTATTGTGTAGGAAATTTATATAAAAAAAATTGGGTTTTTTAACGATTACAAAATAATTAAAAATTCAATACAACACATATGCACAATGAGAGCTGACAGTTGTCGATACACACCACTGTGTGTGTGTGATAGTTCAAGAATTAAAACAATAAAAGAAAAACAAAAAGGGGAGAATTTAAAATGAAAAAAAAAAAAACAATATTTTAGTAGTGTTGCTCAATGAAAGATTATTCTACAGATGCATTGAGAATATATTTAACTTTATTCGCTTCATTTTTGCATTATAAAATTTCTTATAACTAGCACTATGCGAGAAACAGGGTGATTTTTGATTTGCCTTCGGATTTGATTTAAAAAAAAACACATAAAATTTAAAGAAATGTATGAAATCTTTATTTGAGTCGATAGAACGATCTATATAATTCAATATTTAAAGATGATTTCATGTAAATGTTGACCGCGACTGTGCCTCAAATGGTTCATACGCTGGGTCCAATTTTGGCATACTCTCTTCAACATATCTGCCAGTATCTCATGAATAAATTCTTCACTATTGGCTTCCAGTGCGTCCATCGTTGAGTGCTTGTCGATATAGATATGAGCCTTAACATAGCCTCACAAAAAATAGTCTAAAGGCGTTAAATCACACGATCTAAGCGACCAATTGACCAGCCCCAAACGTGAAATAAACTGCTCACCGAACTCGCCTCTCAATTGGGCCATTGTTTCGCGTGCTGTGTGGCATGTGGCACCATCTACATGAAACCACATGTCTGCCAAGTTCAGCTATCCCATTTTGGGCAAAAAAAAAAAGTTTGTAATCATCGCACGGTAGCGCTCGCCATTCACAGTAACGTTCTTGTCTTCGTCGTCTCTGAAAAAATACGGTCCAATGATGCCACCGGCCCATAATCCACACCAAACAGTGCATTTGCAGTTCTTGCAATGCTTCTGGCTGCCCTTCACATCAAATACGGCAATCTTGATTGTTCAAATATCCATTCAACCAGAAGTAAGCTTCCGATATAAAAAAAAGTGGATTTTCATCCAACTTTGCCAGCACCCATTCACCAAATGTTAGCCATTGTGATAGGTCGTGCGGCTTCATTTCTTGCACCAGCTATATTTTAAAAGGTTTCACACCCAAATCCTTCCACAGAATTGTCCACGCAGTGAAGTAAAACAGAACCCCTATTGCTGCGAACGGCGCTGAATCGATAATTCACGATCATCAACAAAACTGGCGGATACAGCTGTGTGATATTTTCCTCTATACGCACTGTACGTATGCGAGTTGGTGGTTTGATGTTCAATAATGTAAATTTGGTGCGAAATTTAGTCACAAGATATCGAATAGCCGCCTCAGAAGGTCGCCCAAGCTGACCATAAAATGGAAGAAGTGCACGATGCAATTTCTTAACCGAGCATGAATTTTGATAAGCGTTGTTCTTTTGTAAGTCGATTCATGGTTAAATTATAGACCAAACTGAACATGTTTGACAGTAACATGTTCCACAAAAACAACTAAGCTGTCAAAAACAGTGTTGCCAAAAAGAAACTTCATAAAAAATCACCATCTATTATAGACTAGGATATGGATAATTTTTGAATGAAGGTGAAAAAATTAATCTAAGTGAAGTTTCCTTTAAATGTGTAAAATGCAAGAAAAGTAACTGAAATATACTAGACCCTGCGCAAGAAGCAAATAACTTGTGTAGCATAATATAGCAAAATGAAATTAGTGCATATAATATTAGTAGATAATACGTTATTTATAAGCATATTAATTTCTTATTTAAAGCAAATAAAATTCAGTATATATTGTATCTAAATCTAAATCTTTAAATTGATATATGCATTAACACTTGACTACCACATATGTACATACTCATATGAGCACGAGCTGCGTCATAAACAATAATATTGTCTGGGATATGAATTTTTGGGGCGCCAAATAAATCATGATCATACCCTTTGCCATCATCAACACCATTTACAAGTATAAACAAAATATAGTGAATATATGAATTGTTTAAATTAGAGAAGTTGTTATTAATAATAATAATAATGCCGTCATATTATATCTATACAGATATAAACAAATTTTTTGTTTGTTTACAAATTAACTAACGTTCTTTTTTTTTAAGATATCGATTATTATTATTATGGTATTATTGTCTATTGTCCATATAAGATATACGCAAAATACAAATATGGTTTGTCTGACTGTCTATGGTGTGTAAAAACATAAACAGAATAGCACAACGCCATCTATTAAAATGTCACCAAAATGGGTAAATATGATTTATTGCTGTAAAAAATCAAAAAAAAAAATAATAATAATTACTTTCGTTTACATTAGCATATGTTAATATATGTACATTTGTTTGTTAGTTGTATACATGCTCGTAAAGATTTCTTTTTAAGGTATTTAAACATTTAGCCATGTCTACTAAGGGAATTATAGTTGTTCAATCAACTTGACCAACTTGATGAGTAATTTTTAACATACCATAATTGGTTACGGTATCATTAGTTCCTGACAATAATTATTGGTACCACTTATGGGTATGGATTTAATGAAGTGATTTACTTATACTTTTAATACAACTTTTTTCTAACGAATTCAGGAAAGAAGTCTTCTATTAAAAATTTTATGATTAACTTCCGTAAAGAAAAATTGTTAGAAAATAATAAATTTTTGAAAATTTGCTTTAACTATGAGATGGTAATAAGGAGATTCGAGTAACCGTGGAGGAGGAAAAAATGAATAGTTGCCAAAATGCTGTTGTATTAGCTTTCCTAAAAATAAGAGCGCAATACATTCATTCATGCTACATCTTGCTTATATAATATATAACTAGTACTGAGACTAGTTCTAAGTAGATCTATTCAAACAATGATTATATATTTCTGCTAAAAATTCAGTATATGTTTATTTTTTTTTTTCTTTTATTTTTTATGATTGTCTTTTTAACTATAAAAATTTTGTGCTATAAAATTATTTACATACATATAATATTGTATATTGTCTGTCAATTGTAAAATTGTCACTTCCCTTCAAAATAAAATATAATCGTATGATACGCAATGAACAACAAAATAATACATATAAATTTATGTAAACAATATGTGTGTGTGTGTGTGTATGTGTAGTCATCATTGCAGCCATTGTCAGCGTTGCTTGACTATTAAAAACCAAATAACAACAATAATATTATATGAGCAATAATTTAACATACTCGAAATATAGCAGCATAGTCACATGAGTTGTTCACATAAGGATATGAGTGAGTACACATACATACATATGAATCCTCTATATGTACGATATGTAGGTACTTATATTGTGACACATTGTTTATATGACTTTGTTTGTCTGTCTGTCATTGCGTATATTTTACGATATTTTAATGTATTTTACTTAGTCCCATTGACAGTGTACGAAACGAGTACTTGTACTTTTACTATGACTGGTTTTTTTTTATTATTGAAAATTGCCATATTTATTTACAATACTCCTAGTTATATGCACAAATGGCAAACTGTGTGTGTGTGTGTGTTGTGTTTAATAACCACCTAAAAAGACACTAACTGCTAGACAGTTCTATTGACCATAAATATTCAGTGAGAAGTCATAAAATGTTGGCTATTTTATTGTTTATATGTAGTTACCTATATGTAAGCCTAACTCATGAATATACATAATTACTGCTATAATACAAGGTATTTATCAATAGCGAACTTCATTTTTAATAGTATCAAAATCTCTTTTCTAATGTTAATTGAAACTTCAACTATCTAGAGTATATAGAATCTTATAGTTAATATGGACGTCAAATATTTAGTAGTGAGAAGAAGGGAGACTAACATATGTCATGTTATAAATTTGCTTCATTTTAATGAAATTTAAAACACATGTGTACTTGACAACAATATATGTAATGTGTATTTCATTGTTATTTTAATTGTTCTATGCCCATAAATACGAGGTACATACTCTTATAGATGTATATATGGTTACATCTCTTTGCAATGACATTTAAAGCATGTGTCGTTTTAGAAAATGCGTATACTATATACTTAGATCGATATATACACACTCTATATATTTTAGGTATTTGTATGTGACGTCCTAACTAACTATTCCATACATATTTCATAGAGGAGTACATCTGTGTTATTTAAATACTGAACTCTATTTTCTGAAGTAAATGTTCTTTGTTTTCTGTTTTTTTTTTTTCTCCTACTTTTCATTGCTTCTCTTTTGTATTTTATTTTACAATATTTTCATACCCTTTTCTTTGTGTGTGTGTATTGTGTTTTTTATTACACAGACCGACTAATGTTGCGCTGTCTAGTGATTGTTATTTGTAGTTCTTGTTGCTACAAAAACAAACTTCCGCTTATATATAGTAGCGAAAATAAAAATTAAAACAAACTGGCAAAATAACAACAACCACAACAACAACTACAAATATCGTAAAATACATACTTCACTATAGACAGCAGCAGCAGCAGGAAAATATAGTAAAATCAATCCCAACACACACACACACACATACATATATATACTGATGTGCATACATATATCAGATATATACGCAGTACATGTGCATTTGATCGTAAAAAATCACAAAATTGAAATTTGTTTATTTTTATAACAATTTTTGTTTGTTGTTTTTGAAATTTTTTCCAATATTATTATTACATCTTGATTTTTCCATTTTTTTTCCGAAAGTATATTTTCACATTAGGGCGGATTAAAATTTTTGTTAAAAAATTCTAGTCAAAAAAAAGAACAAAACTAAATTTCTCAAGAACCCTGGATCAAAAATCAAATTCCATAAAAAAAAAAAGATTTAAAAATTTTTTTTTTGTATGCATAGCAATTTTTCTTGTCAAAATTTGGTGAATTAAAATTCATTTCAAACCCCTGAACTTTCAGGCAAATATATTTAGAATTGATGGAAATTTCTTATTTTTCATTATACAAATTTGACTCACTCTAAGTTATTTTTTCATATATTTGTTGTAATTTTTTCTTTTTACCCATTTTTTATGTTTAATTTTCATTTATTGAAATTGCTATATTGAAGTAGTATTTAATGGAATGAAATTTTGTGTAATAAACTTATTTTTAAATTGTGTGGAAATATGGTTTAACCCCAAAGGGTTAAAATATTTAACAATTTTGAAATGATTTGATGATCGAAATAAAAAATCAATATTTTATTTTTAATTGCAAATGTTTTTGGTAAACATTCGAATATTCGAACGAACGAAAAATTCGTTTTTCATAAAATAAATAAAAAGCATTTGATTGAACAATAAAAAAGTTACGACTCTTTTAAATCGGAGATTTTTTAAATGTGATTTTCTTTTTCATTATTTAATGATGATAGTTTCAAAAATTTAATACACATGTGTATTAACGCAGTCGCTATTTTAAAATATTATTTTTCGATCGTCTAGCAAACTCTTGCCACTTGCTATATATATATATTTATACAGGAAGATCTCATCATTCACAATATATATAAATCATGACTTTATAGAATAATATAGAGAATGCCTTTAAATCTTTAAGTTCATACAAATTTACTCACACAAACATTAACTAATCATCAATATCGAACAAATAATATGTATAACATCATATCATGTACAGTGATAGTGGAAATTGCAATTAACACATTGAAATAAATAAGCTAGCATGTTTATAAATTATAGAAAAATGCTTCATTACCAAGTTGTTCAATGTCCTTAGTGATGTATACACGCATAGCATCCGAGTATATGCAAACATATGCACCTACATATATGTACATATATATTTTCTAATTGTTGAAATATAAATAATGTGTGAATTTTATGTATGCTACAATAATAACAACAACAACAACAACAACAATAACATCATAAAATACCACACAGTCAACAATAACAATATTACTAATAATAGCAATGAATAACACCTACATATCCACCGCATCAGTATCCACTTTATGTCGATGCCCAAATGGAATTTATAAGCAACTTCATGCAAAGTTCTGATCTCCCTCTCTCTCTCTCTCTCGTGTTTTCTTTGTTCACTCACACACTCAACTAATAGTCTAAATGTGTAAACATTTTATTTCCATCATCTTATCGTATCGTATATGTTTTTTGTGTTTATTTTATTTGTATTCAAATTAATTTATGATTTTTATTTGCTGTCGTAACAAGTATAACGATGGCAACAAATTGAAAACAAATCAATGATTATATTAATAATGATATTGATGATAATTAAGAACATATAACATTTCATTTGTATTGTTAAATTTATGTATTCTTTGTTTTGCTTCAATAGAAATTTATTTTTTTTTTCTTTTTGACAAATATTGAAGTCTTTTAAATATCATTTTGATATATGTGTTAGATAGATAAAACAAGATGGACACCAGACTGACTGTCCATATATGTATTTCAAGCGACTTAATATATCAAAAACAAAGTAAATATTTACTTTTACTTAAACAATACTGCTACTAAAGACTCTATAATATTTATTAGTAAATTTTAATGAAATTTCACCACCAATATTAACAGCCAGATTTCTTTTCTATTTCCATTTCATGTATATGAAATAAAACGAAACTTAAATAATTTAAATATGAAACCTCAGGTTTACTCCATACTAAAATATAAAAGCCTCAAGCTGAAAATCGGTGTATAAGCATTCGAAAATAGGTTTTCAAATAAATTGTTCATAGTTTGAGCATGAAAATATAAGGCTTTCAAGCTCAGACTCGATATGTACAATTATGTTTGCTAATAAATAAGAAAAGATTGTTAAAATGAACAGAATCGGATGAAAACTACGCCTACCTCCCATACAAAAGTATGTGTTCGGATGCGTGTTTGTATGCTTTTTGCATGAAAATACGAAGCTAGAAGACTGAAACTTAAAATACGCCATTACTTTTATCATCGAATGTATATACTCGAAAATAGACAGAATCGGATGAAAAATACGCCTACCTCTCATACAACAGTATGTGTTCGAATGCATGTTTGTATGCTTTTTGCACGAAAATATGAAGCTAGAACACTGAAACTTGAAATGTGCGATTATTTTTATTATCGAACATATATACTGGAAAATTAACAGAATCGGATTAAAACTACGCCGACCTCCCATACAAAAGTATGTGTTCGAATGTATGTTTGTATGCTTTTTGCTCGAAAATATGAAGTTAGAAGACTGAAACTTGAAATACGCGATTATTTTTATCATAAAATGTATATAATTGAAAATGGATAGAATCGGCTGAAAACTGCGCCTACCTCTCATATAAAATAATATTTTCGGATACATAATTTTATGGTTTTTTCATGAAAATATGAAGCTAGAGGACTGAAAATCGACATACACAATTTTTTTTCATCTTTGAATAATTTTTGTCGAAAATGTGCGTTATCGAACTAAAATCACGCCCACTTTTCATACAAAAGTATGAATGTAAGCGAATGTTTATCAAGCCGAAGAAATTAAAGCATACATCTACAAGTTGTTCGTTTAAAAATATTGATTTCAATTTAATCTATTTTTACAATTCCTAAACAATACTCGCAATATTTACCCTCTTCGATTCGATTTGAAATACTTTGATATTGATACGAGTATTAGTAATTTTATATGAATTCATTTGTAAAGTACAAATTTATTTAATTTATTTAAATTTATTTTATTTTAATTTATTACAAAACATTTTTATTACAATATTTTCTCAATTTGATTCTATTTTTTCTATTCACATGTGTTATTGTTATTGTTATTTTCTGTCTGTTTATACTTACACATACATATATATGTTATGTGTGTATATACAATATATGTTATACTAGATTTTAAATAAAGCAAATCTGGCAAAAGTAAGCAAAATACAAAATTTCTTTACTACTTCTGATCTTTACATACTCATACATTATATGTGTGTGTGTGTGTGTGTGTGTGTGTGTATGTACGACACCAACATATGTATGTGCTCATTGCAACTTTTCCAACATAACATATTTATATATTTCATTCTTGAATACACACACGCACACATCTACTACATGCTACAATGTTGGCCAATATACTAATAGGGCAGACATGCCATATATACATACTCACATTTGTTGTGGGTGTTTGGCTTGCTGGCTGATGGGAGCTATTGTGAAAATATACGAATATATGTACATGTTTTCATTTACTAATATTACATTCACATAGCTATATTTTTGACTCCTTTGTTTTTCATATCTGTACATACATATACATATATTTATGTGTGTATATTGTAAATATATTTTATAGCATTTATTGTTGTTATGCCATTGTTCTTCTTCAACCAAATTCATATTGTCCTTATTATTGTTATATTTCTAATGCTGACACATACGAGTATATAAATACAATATATTGTACAATACATATATTGTATGTATAGTACTCGTACATAGTTACAATACAATAAAAACACAAGTCAGAATGTCTGGCATGCGTTTGAAATTTCAGTTAATGGCTTTTAATGGGATTCTCTGGGTTTTTTCATATATGTGAACACAAGCATACATACAAGTGTATGTGGGTGTACTAGTTGTTATGTATGTGTTGATAAGTACGTATTTATTTTGGCCATTTCATGTTTCGTGTGGAATGTTAAATAAAAATCAATTAGTTGCGTAAATCTTACGAAATTGTATTGTATCATGGGCTGAAGAAACAAGCAATCATGAAAGCTGAACATAGCAGACATTACATAAGAATATGAAGTTTCTTTATTTTAGACTATCCTTAAAAATGGAAGATTTTTTTTGTTTCCCTTTAGAAAAAAGAGCAATGCTTCATGCAAATATGAATTTCAATTTATTTTAGGTATTTTTTTTCACATTTATAACATGATCACATACATGTAGGTACATAAATACATGCAATAAATAAGAATAATTGATAAATTATTGCTAATATTTCAGCTATATTGATTTTGAATTCAAACCACATTCACCTAAATGCCAGTAGAGTACACATGTTTGAATATAAATTTCTTTTTTACGAAAAACCACAAACTATCAACAACAAAAGATATACAATTTACAAGGCAATTAATTACAAGTTTTGTGACATATCAAAATTGTAATTATTCACAAAATGTACTTCATTTATTTATATTCCTTTTCGCATACTTGGGCGTATACGTGCCATTATTCAATCGTATAACAATATTAAATTATATTATATTAAATAGAATTCTATAAAATCTATTGACGTTCATAGGTAAATTTACATGATAAAATTATCAATTAAAATTATAAATTTAAAATTTTTAAATTAAAAAAGGAGAAAAGAGTTAATTTTGAAAAAGTCTACTTTCACACTTTGCGCTTGAGTTCATATCGTGAAACTCGATACAAGAGTAATGTTATGACCAGAAAACAGATATATTCGAAAATTAGCTTAATTGGATAAAAACTAAATCTACATCCCATACAAAAGTTGCTTTTCGAATGTATGATTTCACGCTTTGCGCACGAAAATATACAGCTATTGAGATGAAACTTGGTATATGAGGTTAAATTTACTAATTAATAAACTACATTCAAAATGGGAGTGATCCTATACAAAAATTGCTTTTCAAATGTATGATATCACACTTTGCGCACGAAAATATAGAGCTATTGAGATGAAACTTGGTATTTGAGATTATATTTACTAATTAATAGACCACAATCAAAATGGGCGTGATTAGATGAAAACCATGTCTATCTCCCATACAAGAGTTGGTTTTTAGAATGTATGATTTCACATTTTGCGTACGAAAATATAGAGCTATTGAGATGAAACTTGATATATAAGGTTATTTTTACTAATTAATAGATCACATTCAAAATGGACATGATTGGATGAAAACCACATCTATCGCCCATACAAAAGTTGGTTTTCATATGTATATTTTCGAATTTTGCGCACGAAAATATAATGGTATCAAACTGAAACTTTGCATATGAAGTTAATATCATCAGAAAATAAATATATTTAAAACTCGGCTTAATCGGATGAAAATTACACTTACTTCCTATACAAAAGTATGTTTTTTTATATATATTTTCACACCTTTCAAACGAAAATACATAGTTGAGGAAATGAAATGCAGTACATATTACTAGATTTACTATTAAGAAAAGACGACTTTGTAAAATGATGTTGTAAAATGAAAACCGAACCTACCTCCCATACAAAAGTTTGTTTTCGAAAGTACTTTAATGGATTTTGCGAGAGAGAGATACTGAACGATAAAAATGAAACTCAAC
The DNA here is from genome assembly GCA_963854835.1 of Megamerina dolium. Taxonomy (NCBI): domain Eukaryota; kingdom Metazoa; phylum Arthropoda; class Insecta; order Diptera; family Megamerinidae; genus Megamerina; species Megamerina dolium. The sequence goes on from OY978528.1 coordinate 5,419,620, forward strand.
ATATGAGACTTTTATGACCAGAAAAAAAATATAGTAGCAAAATATGCAAAATAGTAGCAAAAATCATACCTAGCTCCACTTCCAAATTAAAGTTCGTCCTATAGATATCGACATTTTTACCACAGTGGTACACCTTACAAACTGTGGCATTACTGAAATTGAGCTTTTAAATTTTTTTCTCTTGTACTATTGTTACGTCATTACGAGCTCTAGCACCCATTACTGTTTGCATTACAACATAATCAATATTCAATATATACATAAATATATTCAAGTACTCTTCTCATCACCTACACTGGCTTGGCATTATACAAAGCATTAATAATATTTCACATTGTCATATGTTACTATAAATCTCTAGTGTATAATTTTTTCTCATAAGGTGGCATATACGAATATTAAATGTATGAACAAAATAATTAGCAAAAATAATAGCCAAAAAAAAAAAAATGTAACAAAAAAAATAAAATAATGACAATAGTAATTATTATGAAGAAAATGAAGAGCATCAAATGACCAACAATGATGAGGACTAGGATAAATCAGGAAGGAAATAAATAAATGAAATTAATGTTAAACAATTTATTAAATGAATTGTCAAGCTATATAAAATTCACATCCATGCAAACAGTCTCAAATAACAACATTTGCTTATGCTTGGACAGCATTGTACTATACAGCGTACATACTTAGCATCAAATGCTATTACTCCCATTTACACAATCACTCGTCTTTGTCAGTACCAACATTAGTCTCATCGTCTCCTTCTACCATACAAGCGTTAGATGTACTCATATCGTATATGTATATGTGCATACATTGCAATTAGGAAATGTTTTAACTGCCTACAATAACAATAATAAAACAAATTGAAAAAAAAACAATCATCATATATATAATAGAATGGAGAAAATCATTTTAACAAAATCACATGCATACATACATATATGATATACTTAGCAGCATACTTACTCCAGCACAGCCACCACATCAACAGCAAGAATATGGCAAAATAAAAATGATATATAAAAAAAAAAATATTATAATTAATTATCAATGTCAGCAACATTGTCGCACATATTTCATTTAATTTCCCACTGACATTAATTAATATGTACATACGTGTGCAGTATCATTTATTTGCGTCCGTCCCCCATGCTCCCGAATGTGCTTATGTGTACCTACCATTGTGTATGTGTGCCATGTGTATAATTGTATAGATGACGCCCATTAAATACAACAAATAACAACAACAACAACAGCAATGGTACTCCTAAAGATGCGGGTAATCTGAGTTGGAGGCAACTACAACAACAACGACAACGACGACGACAAGAAAAAATTATCCCAGTAGAAATAATTTGTTTGGGGGGCAAAATGAAAAAAGAAATAATTAAATGAAAATGACTCAAGCAACATAAGCAAATACACACATAAACACACACACACACACACACACTCATATACCTATGTGTAATTTTATGCTTTTATAAATATGCTTTTGCAAAAGAATGTATAAATGTTTGCATTTTCTTATATGAACGTAGTAAATGTAATATGTGTGGGAAGCAAGCAAGCAAGCCATGCGAACGAGCAATAATAACAACAACAACAACAACAACAACAAATTACCTAAGGCATATTTAAGTGTCAACAACATCCATACATACTCATACATACATAAATACATATATACATGCTTGTACATAAGCATACACAAGGCGCGTGCTACTTCTTTGCTTGTGAAAAACTATGAAAAAGCAATAAAAATCTTATAGTAGTTTTCCTTTCTTCATCGCATCCATACATACATACATACCATTCATCTCCACATAATACAAAAGCAGCACCTTTCTGCTTGGTGATGACACGACAGTCACAATAAAACCAAAAACAAACCAACAACAACTTTGATAATAAATATGTAGTACGTACACTTTTTTTTTATATTCATAGTGTTAAGCATAAACAGCAGACGTATACTTCGAATGAATGCATACACATTTTAATACGTACAATCCTACTTATTTACAAATATCGTTCATAAAAAATTAATATTCATTGCAAAAGAAGAATAAATCGTAAGACACCACCACCACCACCACCACAGTATGTCTATTCGCCTGCATATTCGAATATTAAGTGTTTCATATTACATCCATGTGAATGTGAACAATGGAGATGAGCCTTTTTTTGTTGTTGTTGTTGTTTTTTTTTTTTTAATTGATATAAAATTTAATTATCCCATCTTTTAACTGTCAACTGTCTGGTTATGGCCAGAGGAAGCATATAAATGTAATAATCAGAATAAGTAATAATAAAAATGGCGTCAGCATCGATAATAATAACAACTCACCAACAGCATATGTAATGTATCTACTTTTACATATAATGAATTGAATGTAGTTGGCAACGTAATGGAAAGTGTTAAAATTTAACTCATTCGCTCTAAAAGAATTTTTTCTCTTTTATTTTCATTTTGGACCGTTAAACTTTAAATTACATCAGATGCCATTAATTAAAAAAATATATAATTTTTCGCTCGATGCTCGATGACTCTCTAGATGCAAATATGTGCATGAGGTTGTTCTCCAATTAATCGGAGATGTTATTAGCCATAAATCTACAACTTAGCACAACCTCAGCGAGCAAATGTTTCCAACGAACGGATGACAAAAGTATGTTCTTGAATGTGATTATAATGCTTGTATAATACGGGGGCTGTCCCAGAACTACCCGACCTGACATATAAATGGCGGCAGTAGTTTGAAAAAAATTAATTTAGTGAAAAGTGGCAACATATGTTTTAAGTTTCAAGGCGCCACGTTGTTTAGTACTTTTTTTTTTTTTTTGAAGCCATCGAAAGTTAACGACCTCAGTGAATTTGTAAATATGGAAAAATTGGTCACCGTTATGTAATTCAATAATTTCATTTTAAGCCGAACTAGATTCTACTCTGTTGAAGTATGCTCCTTCGTTTATGACCATAAAATATTGGGTAGCACAGTTTAAATTAATTCGTACGAGCCGCCAAGACGAACACCGTAGTGGTCAACCAATTGAGGTGACCACGCCAGAAACGGTTAAGAAAATCCACAAAATGATATTGAAGGTGAACGAGCTAGGTGAAATTACAGGCATTTCATATATTGACCGAAAATTTGGGGATGAAAAAGCTTTTGCTCACAACAGAACAAAAACACCAGTTCACACATCCGCTATTGCGATGGCCAAAATCAATAAGTTAAAGCTCGAATTGCTTCAGCACGCACCTTATTCGCCAGATTTAGCTCCTTCGGATTATTTTCTATTTCCAAATTTGAAAAAATGTCTTGGCGGTAGAAGATTTTCAAACACTGAAGAGGTGGATGGTCCGTGGTAGATGGCTATTTTAAGAAGCTAGACAGTTCATACTATAAATAGGGTATCGAAGCTATAGAATATCGCTGGAAAAAGTATATAGAGCTAAAAAAAAGGAGATTATGTTGAGAAATAAAGAAAAATGTACCCAAAATTGGTTGTGTTTTCTTTGTTAGGTCGGATAGTTCTGGGACCGCCTTCATATCTATACATGGACATCTATTTTATTATTATATATTATACAATATATAGTAGTATTATGATTATTATTATACTCCACTATTTATGTTATTCTTTGTCATAAATGAATTGTCTTTTATTTCATTTCATTTACGACACTTTTACTAGCCCATACATACATATTTATAATTATATTATGAGAAAATACTTAAATAAAATACCAGCAAGCAGCTAATGTTATCGTCGCAATCGTTTTTGTACCTTCTATTAATATGTCGTTTACCTATCAACAAATACATATATACATAAAATGGCCACTACGTGTACACATGCTACATAACAAATTCGTATGGTTAATATTATTTGTATGTATGCATTGGTATTTATGTGTTGGTCATAAAATAATAGCTCTGCTATAAAATTCATATAAAAAATAAATTAAATACTATTTATTACAATACAAGTAGTAGTAGTAGTAGTAGTAGTAGTAGTATAACCGAGCGGCACACGTCACACATATACACATTTATAGCTCAGTTCAGCATTTTCATTGATAACTAAATAGAAGAGAAGATATCTATCACAGGAAATAATATTAAATGTCAATAATTTTAATAAAGTCATAAAATATTCAAGTAGTTAAATACATACATACACTAAGTGTGTTGTGTTGTATTGTTTACTTTCTTTTTACCAATCACTGTATATTTCAAGTGCCAAGTTTTACTAAATAACTATTCGTAGGTGTGTCATTTTTAGTAAAACGACACACCACACAAAGAAACTAAAATCATAATTATGATGGAAATAAAAATTGTATAAAAATAGTTTTTATATATATACGAGTACATTAAAATTCTTTTGGTAATACAAAGTTTTTAAATGAAGTGAAAATCATATTGTATTTTGTTAGGTAGTGTAAGATAACAGCATCTATTCAATAAACAATCACAATAACAATAACATTTTTATAATAAAAAAGTAACGTTTTAATGTGAATATAAACACAATACGAATGAATTATTATTATTCGAATACTTAGTATAGTTTCTTAGGGCCAAGTTGATTTATATTCATAATAAACAAGATTTCACCAAGAACTTATGTAAATCAACTAAATACGAATTTTGTGTTATTACAGAGCTTTCATTGATGTGGTAGTTATATTTATTTTTTATTTCTGAGTTTCTAGTAGGTTGGTAGGTAGAATGGCTGCGACAAAGTGCCGTTTTGAGCCATAAATCTCGCCAAAAACCTACTGAGTGTTAAAGGTTATGTTCCAACCAGCCGGAGTTGTTTATAAATTAAAGGCTATGGAAGATCTCTATTTTAGATAAATGTCTTAGGTTATCAATGAAAGGGCTACCTAAGGATGTTAATGGTTTCTGGCTAAGGTCGGGCATTTACACAAGAAATGCCCGGCCACCATCTTCTTAGCAGCTATGTCGTTACAGCTTCTGCAATGGTCGTTGTGTGGAATACCCATTTTCTCTGAATGTGTACCAATGGCCCAGTGGCCTCTGCATACTGCTATTACTTTTTTGTATGACTGCCCTATATCTAATCAGAAAGCTCCTTGTTGTCCTCTTCTATTTAAGGTCTGGCCAGGTTTGGCTTTTGAAATTGCGCTTGTTGTGGTGCTTGCCCATGTCCGCTGCGTTTTGTTTAGATAGAATTTTTTAATAATCCTCTTGGCCTCGGCTAGAGGAACGCCCTGGCATCAGCATTGGTTGTTTGTTCATTGTCTGCGGATCATGAACCCCTACGGGCTAGCTCATCAGCATTTTCGTTACCTGCGATTCCCTTGTGTCCTTGTACCCAGATAACTGATATTTGGAGGTTGGCGGTTAGGTTACATTATATGTCTGCCCTTTCTCTGAGAGGACACCCTTAGGCCAGAAAGGCCCATTGTGATACCACCGAGCTTCTCTTCCAATACTGGTGTGTGTGTTAAATTTGGACAGCATTAGAAAGGACGTACTTATATTAGCCGGTTCCGAACGGCAGAACCATTGTGACATCACTTTAACTTAGTTTTGCCACAGAGCTCTTTTAAGAAGCATTTTTGGAAAATTGTTACTGCCGGAAAAATTGCCAATTCTTCTTTTCGATATTTAATTTTATTATGCTTCAGCCAGGGATTGAACCAATGACGTACAGATCAGAAAGTCAACGCACTAACTACTGAGCTACGGCATCGTAAGCACTAGGTTGGCAGTTAGTGAGATTATTATTTGTTTACATGCCCCAACCATCTTTCGAGCTAACAATTGGTGTGGCTAGCGTCTTTATAGCTGCCTGGCTGTCGGAGAGAATTGTTGTCTTTCCAGCTGTGTTCCTCTGCTGGAACAATTCGCATGCTTGCCGAATCGCGTATACTTTCGCCTGGAACACACTGCGATAAGATGGGAGTTTTACGGACATTGATATTTCTAAGTACTCCGAGTAGATTTCCTGCCCAAACTCCAGAGTCCATTTTGAAACCATCAGTGAAAATTTGTGTATCCCTACCGGCCAGGAGCTTAGGCGTGGGGTAGTTCATCCATAATCAAGTTTGGTCATTCATTACTAAAAATCTAATCGTATGTATCAAATTTTCAGCTTGATCTCTCCATAATTATGAAAGTTGTGAACCACACAAACCAACATACTGACATGACTAAATCGACTCGACTTCTTCATATGCGTCTTTCGTTCGTTTAATACACATAAACTTGATTAAAACGCTGATTTTGAGGGAGTGAGTACAAATTAAATTTCTCTATCCTAACAGCTAAAATACACTATTCCCCAAATTGGATAAATTTTATAAATGTGGCCATAGTATTTAGATCTCTATCTTCTATTCTTAACGAAATTTTGTTTTTTTTTTATCAATCTGTCCATTAAATGAAAATTGCCTATATCAACTAGCTACATAGTTTAGTCATCTTCAATGAACATACTGCAAGTGTTTGTCTATAAGTGTTATGGAATAAATACATTGTCAATATGACTCAGTTCAATATTGACAGTAGGTAGTACATATATGACATATGTATGCAAGTAGAACTACTCCATAAATAGTTGATGTTATGATAAAGTGCAAAAAACCAAACTGGATGAAAACAAGAAACAACTTCTAAATGCAATAATCACGCCCTTCCATTTGTTAAATAAATACAATGCTGCTCACAGCATAAATGCAATGTGTTTATACTACCGACACCCTCATTGTTAATTTATTTTGCGTACATTGTTGACCCCTTATTTTGATTAAATCTCAGTGCTGTGCAGTAGCAAGTAGTTGCATGTAGTAGTAGTAGTAGTGAAAGTAGTAGTTTGTCCTATATCTAATTAAATTTTCTTGCTTGCAATTTTTTGTTTTCTTTTGTATATTTTTTGCGTCATCATCTATTGTCCTACATGGAATATCTAGTATCGTATAGATGCTACTTGCTACAATACTATATATTACCCTCGTTTAGTATTAAATACGATTCATACCACAAGTAAATAAAAGAGAACAAAAATAAATAAACAAATGCACAAATGTTAGAAATAATAGCATAAATAGATTGCATAGGGTGACTTGTTACACATTCATGCACATGCACAGAAGCACCCTTATGTATCTCCACGTTTTTTTTGCACTCTCTTTCGTTTCGCTCTTACCAAGTGTCACTTGGTAAGGAGTCATAGACGCATGAATTTGTATATATGATATTTTAAATGTACAAAACTATTCTATACACTTACTTATGCATGTTTGTGGACATGAATTTTGTTTTTTTTTTTTTCATTTTAATCCACTACCACCCATCTATTGCAAATTTGTACGCACATGTCCTTATATGGTACATACATATACATACATATATATAAGTATACCTACATAAGGACATATCTCATCGAAAATGAGGACATACGCATTTGCGTTTAGCATTAGAGTGATGGATAATGGCAAAAAATTTATTATAAAATGATATGCGTGTGCTTGAGCTCTGTGCGTGTTTGACTGTGCGTGCGTGTGTGTTGCACTTCAACCGTTGACGTTGTCATTTGAATGTGTCGTTCATACATAGTTGTTGTTGTTGTTGTTGTTGTTATTATAATGATTACATAGTAATGGTAATGCTATTGCTGCTCTGTTGTCGCCAAAATAGAAATGCATAGTAATAAGCAAGCAATACAAATACTATGCACGCATAGGAACATAAGTATATTAGAGAGGAAGAGCTAACAAAAAAAAAAAAAAACACAAAATGAGAGCAACGGAAATTTAATTTTATTTTCATGTTTTCTATGCCAACAATGATAAAGATGACGCCCTCACAACGACATGACACGTCACATTCATGTCACAAATTCAACATTCTACTTACTAAGTACTCCTTCTTGGTATACACTTTTTGCTGTTTTCAATTAACTTTTCTAATTTTCATCATATTATTTGAATGTATTGTATGAAAGTGTAATTTTATATATATGTATTTCCTGCATGTAAAAAGGTATTCTAGTATGAGTATTTATGTGTATGTGTGTACATATTACAATATATGAGCATTTAAAATGACAAGCGTAAAGTGGGGAAAACACTTGACAAATATGATTTGTCGCCTTTTAAGTGCGTTTTCTTTATGCGTAAATAAGTGTAAATGTGTAAATATATGTGCCTGTGTGTGTATGTGTGTGTGTTTTTCCTCAATGCAATATGTGGCATAATTTATGTTGATGCAATGACAATAATGATGATGATGATGATGATGAAATTGATGGTGGCATGGGTGATGATGGCATTGTTGCAAATTACATACAACAAACCACAAATTTACAGGTAACTCTCGTTTCGTTGTACACTCATGTATGTATACTATCAGGTCAGTCCATAAGTTCGTGCGTTATTTTTTCAATATTATCATAGTAGGCGCTTTTTGCATGCAAATAATGATTCGCAAGATAAAGGAACTATTTTTATTTTCTCTGATGTATTCTGCATTCAACAAGTGATTTTAATCGCGGATAGAAGTACGCATTGTTAAAAAATAAAATGGAATCTAGGAATAAGAGGCATTTTTTGTATTTTTTTTTTTATAAAAGTGGAAAAAATGCAACAACTTCTACTGCAGAAAAAAACGCAACTCATGGGGAGAGTACCGTGGATGTCCGAAGTGGTGATTGTGACGTTGCCTCACGCTCTGATCGTCCTGAGTTCTTTAACTCCGACCCCTTGCTGGAACTCGTGGAAACTGAGCCAAGTTTGACAGTCGATATGATGGCTGAAAGGTTTAATTCATCACATGCAACAGTTTACAGGCACCTGGTTCCATTGAGCAAGGTTCCAAAGCTGGGAAAATGGATTCCGCATAAACTTTTCTTCGCAAATCTTCAGCACAGAGTGAATATATGTTCTCAGCTTGAAAATGAGAGTTTTTTGAACCGTATTGTTACTGGGGACGAAAAATGGCTCCTTTACAATAATCCTGTTCGCAAACGCCAGTGGTTAGATAAAGATGAAACATCAGAACCCCAACCCCCAAAGATGGCCTCCTGTTGGTGGGATATGGCCGGTATAATTTATTTTGATCTGCTGGAATCAAACCAGACGATCACAGCTGATTATTATTGCCATCAACTATCCAAACTGAATGAAGCACTTGAAAAAAATTGCCTAAATTGCCTAAACGTTGGGAAGATATTGTAAATAATGTAGGAAAATATATTATTGATTAATAATTGCTGAAAACTTCATTTTTATTTATTTTAAAACCACTTAAAAATAACGCACGAACTTATGGACTGACCTAATAAATTGCAATTGCATTGCTTATTGCAATTTTTGTCAATTTCAATTTCACATTTCAATAATACAACTTGAAAGGTTTTTGAAATTTATTTTTAGCAAAAAATTAGTAAAAATTTAAAACACCCATACATGCTACTATTTTTTCATATTTATATTTGGGCCTTCCAAATTCGAAAATAACATTAAAGAAATTTTTTTCAAAAAGTTTTCAAGATATCATTTTATTTTATTGAAAAATGCAATTTAATTGAAAAAGATTAAAAAAAAAAAAAAGAAAAGACAATCGTGCAAGTTAATAATATAGAATAGCTGTATTCATTAAATTGCCTTTCATCGCTTCAAGGGTCAGGAGGAGGGTAAAGTGTGTCAAGATATATCAGTGACTGCCATTTATTTTTACTAATTAACATTTTTTTCGTACTAAATAGTCTTCCACCACAACCACCCTAAAATTGACAAATATCCCCTTAGTTATTCAGAAATTGTCTCTAATGAAGAATTTTTATAATTTATATATTTCCACAATCGAGTATTTACAATAAATATTACAATGAGAATCTCCAGTAGCTGTACATTTTATTTTTTTGTAGTATTGTCACATAGCTACCCCTATTTTTATATGCAATATACAATATTCTCATAAAGACTTATAGTATTCATTGCTTTATGCTCGCACTAATTGCATACAATGAATGTTATAATTTTCAAATTACAAATACTAAATACATACGATCCTATTCAACATTTACAAAGAGAACTTATAACAAGCACTGTTAGTTTTGTGGCGCATGAAACAAAAAGAGATTCTATTCATATCCTTTTTATAAAAGTATTAACGATTCGACATTTCAAGTATTCGACATTTTATTTTTTTTTTTTACAAATTTTCCTCTTATTCACTATTAGAAGGCCAACAAAATAGTAACTAGTTTTTTTTTTCTTTTTCTGCTGCTATCGATTAAAAAGTTGCTGAAAAAGATTACTTAATGAGGCATGTAGCACTAAGCGTATCCTTTTGTTTTTTTTTTTCAGCATTTTTAATTCAATTTCTATAGAGTCATGTTCTTCACGTATAATATACTATTCGTATTCCTCATTATTTGTATCTTACTCTTACTTATAAAGAGGCACTAAAAATAGTGTGCTTAATTTTAATTTGATTGCAATGTTAATTATGCATTCACTTACGGGTAAAGGTATCCCTATCCCTACCTATGATACTTCCTTTTCACATTTCGTTACTTTTACCAGCTTTCGTATGTATGTGTGTGTGTGAATTGTAATAACAAAGAGGAGTTACAAACGTTAAAGGTAGAAAAAGCGAAATTATGTAAAATTTATGCTGTAAACTACACTTGAAAACCACAAACACATTACCCTACACATTTACTCTGTGCAAAAGAAAAGAAAAAAGGAAACACCAACAAAGGTTGCAGCGGCACTCTAAAAGCATAAAGTAACAAACAACAACAACAAACATCAAAGCAGCGCGCATCATCGTGATGTAGCATTGAATAAAGCACTACTTAGCGAAAACAGAAGAATGATTACGAGCTGAACTCCATAATAAGTTGGAGAAAAAGTGGAGTATAGACCCAAGTATTTATAAAGCTCAAAGACAGAAAGTGCGAGAGAGAGAAAGAGACTCAACGAAGCGACGAACAAAGTGTACAAAATACAATGATAATATGCAAGAGTCGGTAGGGTGGCATCATAATGAAAAATGATGAGATTCTTGGTGAGTTGGCTACCCCCAAAAGGGATCGAATAGGCGAGAAGACCACATATGCAATGTACATATACAGCAAAAAATAAATATGTAAGTGAATAAATAGATTCATAATAAATATGAATCGGAGCCAATGAATTTGCCAATGCAAATGGGTGGCAATATCGTCGATGCAATATTGAAAGAAAATTGAATATTAGTATTTTTTTTAATATCAATGTTTTGTATAGGTGTAAGTTGACGTAATATTATTAGACAATAAGTAATTCATTTCATATGAGATACTTATAACCACCATCTCGTTTATTCATTTGTCTACTCAAGCAAACAACCAACACACTAAACATTGCGCGCCTTCTAGTAGATAGTCATATAGAGAATATAAGTAATTGCTATTCAAATAATACAAACACTAGGCTACAAATGTTGTCAAACAAATTCATGTTGAGTATTTTTTACTTCAGAAAATTTTGAAAATTTATGAAAATTCTTGGAAAATTGGGGTAAACCTGTAATTTCTTAATTTTTATAAATTGGCGAAATTTTTTTTTGCAATAATACCGACAGACGATTGTTTAATTATGTTGCAAACTGTGTTTTCCATACAAATGAAATTTCGATATTATTGCACTTTCGGCATTATTGCACTTTGTTCGACATTATTGCACTTTGTTCGACATTATTGCACTTTGTTCGACATTATTGCACTTTTTCCAACATTAATGTACTCCGTTGAATTTTTCATGTACCCCAATGTATTGTGAAGTAGATGCATATCTCAAAAGAGAATCTCAAAACAACGTAGAATATAGAATATAGTGATAAATATGTACGAATACTTTTGTAGGCCGCGATTTTTCGTACCTACAAGCATCATACCTCATGCTTGTACTCCTACTTGTAAAGCACATACTTATATACGATACAAGTATTACTTTGATGGAAAGCAACAAATGCCGCCAGTTTTGATATATAAAATTATGAATGAATATACTTTACGATGCACTTATGTACGTGCTTGTATACTCCTTTGTGCATTCTGGTCTACTCGCTCACAGATTATTGTGAATTTTGTATATTATTGTATATACAAGTATTCTTTACTGCTTCATTACTTGCATAATAGTATAGTAGCTTTTTTTCTTAAGCTTCACTCTCCCCACCGATCGCTTTCTATCTCTTATGCGTATGTGTGGGTGTGTGTGTGTGTGTATGTATTGCACTTTATAAAACGTCTTTTACGTATATGTATTGTATAATAATAATAATAATAATAATAATAATGTATGAAATATGAATGTATGTATGTATGTTTGTCTGCATACGTAGAGGTGACGACAGTGAATACAGCCGCTGTTTGTTATGTTTTTGTAAGGTCATAGAACTTGTTGTCTGGGAGAAAACAAAGTTACTTTTGTTGTTCTTACTGTTTTTTTTTTTTTGTTTGTTTTATGTTGCTTTTGCTTTTACTGTTCTTCATTTTTTTTTTTTTCTTTCTACATAGTGTATGCCTTTGTTTTTATTACTGCTACTGTTACTTTTTATTATTCTTTTCACTTTATTACATTTTTCTCGCTCTTTTTCACCATTAAATTCGTACGCATACATACAAACACAAACAATGATTAACACGCAACCCAACAGCCCACTAAAATGCATGTGCAGTGCTACTGCTCAATCTCATTTGGTAAACCTATCAGCCACACAGCAAACAACTAGCGCAAAAAAAAAGTCAAACAGTCAACCAACCTTCATGGTACTTTATGTTGATTTGTTCTGCACTCTTTGTTGTTGTTTTTATTATTAACCGCTGCACAATAGAAATCTATGCATGGTAAGAATGCTTAAAATTCAATTTTTAAAATTGGATTTTGGACATTTTGAAGTATCGCAATATTTATTATTTTTTTTTTTTAAGCATCAATAAATTAATGCCGCAAAAGTTTTGTAATAATATCGACATTTTTTATTGTCATTATTTCGATTGTCGCCATTATTGCACAAATGTGTGCCTTAATGCATTAACCTCTAATAATTTAATATCGAAAAATGTTTGCAATAATGTTGAACAATTCGTTGTAGTTTTTTCGACATAATAGCAAAAGAAAAAATTGGAATAATGTACATGGATAATGAAAAAAATATAAAAAATGTGATTGCCAACATTATTGCTAACATTTTTGTATTAGACTCGAGTAAATTAATGTCGAAAAAAGTTTACAATAACTTCGACAAAGGTTTTGTCGTTTTTTCGACATTATTGCAAACGAATTAATTGAAATAATATTGGAAAAAATCTTTGAAATGTGAGTGCTGACATAATGGCAAATAAATATTTTTATGCAAAATTACTCGAGTATTAAATTTAAAAATATTACCATATTTGCTTTTAATGGCATTTGCTAAAAAAAAGAAAATTTCTTAGGTGAGTTTTAAAGATTTAAAAAAAAATAAAAATTGAGCATGAACTGATATGAAGAGTTCCCACTGTGCAATAATTTTGATTTCATCACTATAATGCATTTTGTTGCACTTTGTACCCTGTGTATTTATGTTCTACTTTACCCACTCATTTATCCTTATTTGGGTTTGCTGTTCTCTTTGCTGTTGTTGTTTCTCTATTTTTTTTTTCTTCCATAAAAGACTGTTGCCATTTGAAATGTATATAGAATACCGTATATATAGAATATATACAAGTATATATATCGATACATAATCCCATCTATGTGTGTGTGTGTGCGTTTAACGTTATATGATTTTTGCAAAAGTGGTGATATTTGGTAGCAATGCTAATAGCTTTTGTTGTTGTTATTGTTGTTACTTTTTCTCAATTGCTTTTCGCGGTTTCTGCTACTTTTCCATCATATATACACGATTCATGTGTATATCATTTTATTGTTAATTCTCTTTGTGGTTACAGTTGTTATTATTCTTATTATTTTTGCAACTCTTAACATTGCTGTTGATTTTTGTAGTTTATTTCTATGCTGCATATATGCCATGAAATTGGTTACAATTTGACTTAGCAAAAATTATTCTCAAAGAACCAAAAAAAAGGCATCCCCATGCCACATTTGAGCTAACTTTTCATATCAACAGCAAAAAAGTTGGTCTACAGTCATTTTCTTTGTTATAAAGCATAAAGTTATACAAATGGATAAATACACGCACACATTTTGCAATTTACACATTCACAACAACAATGAAAATGTGAACAAAAAATCATCTTATAAACGAAAATGAAAATTGCCTTGATAAAGGCACTTAGTACATATGTGTAAACCTAAATATGAGTACAAGGTATCACAAAGGTGAAGTTTATTTACTGTGTATTTTCGATTTTTTCTTCTTCTTCTTCTTTCTTGTTATTAGTAAGTGTATAAGCAATATTTGTTGAATTGAATTTCAATCAACTTGAAAGCGAAGGATTAACTTATTCACCTTTTTTGCTACGCTACACTTAAAGAAGCAAGGATATATTGAGTTTGTGCTTCCGATTTTAACATCCATAAGCAGAAGTGACATCTATGGAGGTGATCGAAGTTAATTTTGCATTGTCTCTCTCTCAGCCTCTTAATTCGTTCGTCTATTCTAAATATAACTACCGTAATTATAAAGCGATTAAGCTAAAAATTGGTACATACGATTATTTTCACTAACAAACAAATAAGTTCGTCAATGAGCAATATCGGATGAAATTTACACCTACCTCCCATACAAAAGTATGTTTTTAATTACGGTTTTTCAAACATTGCGAACGAAAACTTAAAGCTATTGAGCTAAAATTAAACACGTGAAGCTGAGTTTACCACAGAATTGATATATTTGCTTCCTTCCATACAAAAGTATGTCATTGAAGGTACATTTTCACACTTTGTGCATAAAAAAATATACAGTTTTTAAGTTGAAACTCGTTTAATACGATTTTATTTACTAATAAATAGAATTATTCAAAAATGGCCTGAATCGGATGAAAGCTTAGGATGGCTCCCATACAAACTTATGTTTTCGTATATATAAAGTTAAAGCTGAAATTTAGAAAAGTTGATGTTCCTAGCTCTCGTAAATAATTCCAAATGATTTCGAATAGTTTTCTGAATGGAAGGAAACAATTTGTTGAATATTTTTTGCCCATGGATGATATATGTTATTTGTTATCATAACATCACTACCAGAATTTTTTTAAAATATCCCTCACCATGAAACAAATATTTTGTAACAATTTCTGCCTTTACATTTAATAAAGCATAATCCTTAATATTCTCCACCTTAGAACATTAGAACATTGTATAATGTTGTCACATTGTAACAGTTGATTATTTCAAAATGGCGTTAGTCTTCAATGTCAATGTCTTCAATGATATGGGACTACTGTTGATTATAATAACTCTTACGACCCATTCATCATTCAATTAAGAAACAAAAACAACAAGAGAAAGGTTTAGTGGCCCTTCGAAGTAAAAACGCTCCTTCATTAAATAATACTTGAAACATTGGTTAAAGCAAACTTATAATATAGATGCTACCATCGATTGGCATATGTAACATACAATATATCGTCGTCGAGTTGTTAACTTCTTCAAAAAATTATCTATGCAATATTGTAGCTTACATTGTATAGCTAACATATATAGCTTCCTTAGTTAAGCATATACAAAATTTGCTTGTTTTATGTACAAACAAATAAATGGTGATCCTCAAGTGGTGATCTTCACTTACAGCTAAGAGCAATATGGGTGGCATTAGCGCATGATCATCAACTTAATGTTGTTGATGCTACCTCTTGTGTGTTATGTGTTATTGTGGTCCAGCAGTAATCATTATTTACTATTTATAATATAATATTTTACCTGCGTGCACATTTTTTCATTCTCTATAACTACCTTTCATTCTCATTATATTTATGTACATATTTTGACTTATTAGTAATGACTGTCTATAAGTACCACATTCTAAACATAAATACATATGTCTTGAACAGACTAGCCTCCTTATATATACATGTCTAGCTTTTTTTTTCGTATGATCATGCTTTTTGTTTTTCTTGCTCTTCTTGTTATGTATATACGAGTATATACGTACATTTGCATGAAGTCTTTAACAAATATTTTCATTACATGTTCAAGTATTCAACTTGCAATATTGTTTCTACAGTATGGATCCACTTGAGATCGTGCTTAACGAGCATGCCTTTAAAATTTTTCAATAGAATAACACAATATTCTTCAGACTTGTTTATTTTTTAGTCTTTTTCAATATGTGCGCTATTTTCGTTAGTGCTCATACCAGCTAATGTTTATTTAGATGAGTTGGCTATTGGCTACCACTCGCAATGAATCGCCATATTTCTATATACATATGATAATATTTTAAAGGAATTTAATCTGAAGAGGTTAAATGATGCTGGAGAAAGAATTATAAATTATTTAGTAATAACATTTCATACATAAAAATCGATCAAGAAAAAACAATAAGTGTATAAGGAATACATGACTTGACTTTAACTTATTTGTAGTTAATGTTAATTGTAGTTAATGTTTTTAAAAATTCTGTTCAACTAACTTTTAATAAAACCCATCCCTGTTCTTTAAATTTTTCAATTGATATCATCACTAATTAATGGATTTCTAGGAATTTAGAAGCATGTGGAAATAGCTATCCTGGAAGATTCTCATATTTTTCAATGTATCAAACTGAAACTTTGGGAATCTTATTTTCTCATCGAAATAATATTTTAAACGAAATTTGAAGTCATTCCGTTTATAAATAATTATAGTCCCCATACAAAATATTCATTTTTCAAACAAATTCACAAAATTTCTATAGAAATTATAATTATTTTTCAATGCATCAAACTGAAACATTGGTAATCTGATTTGTTCCTCAAATTAGTACTTCCCACCGCTTTGGAAGTTATTCTGTTTATAAATAAATATTTTTCCCATACAAAGTATACATTTTATCAAACAAATTTCTATGCAAAATGCTAACATATTTCAATGCATCAAACAAAAACTTTGAAAACCATATTTTTTAATCAAAGTCAAACTCCAGACAAATATTTAAGTCATTCCGTTTATAAACAAAGATAGCCCCCATACAAAGTATACATTTTTTCATACAAATTTCTATGGAGATCGCCAGTATTTTTCAATGCATTAAACTGAAACTGTAAATCCTATTTTTTAATCAAAGTAATAAACCAGACAACATTTTAAGCCATTCTGTTCATATATTCTAGATATAGTTTCCATCATCATAGAATATTTATATTTTTTTTAATATGAAAACTTGTATTTTGTGACAATTTTTCAATAAAATGCATACTAATCGTTCTTGCTCGTTTTGCTTAAATTGTTTTCATCACTTAATATTGTTGCACTTCTTCATTATAAATTGCAATATAAAACAATGATTTCTAAAGAAATTGATGACTCCTAAAAAAATTTTTACAAGAAGAACAATTAAGTACTTTTGTCCAACGATGATGATGAAATGATGATGAAATAATATAATGATGATGCCAAATAAACATTATGAAGAATTTTATTCTTATGACTAGAAGAATACTTTATGATAATGCAACTTCGTTATAGCAATTCTTTTTCGAAATTCTCTTAATATTATTACTCTACTTCTTGTTCTTCTACTTCTTCTTCAATGTTTGTGTTATTCTATACTATTCTACTTTAAAATAATGTGCATATTTATGCATTTCCTTCTTAAGTATGTTTAATACATACATAACATAAGTGGTAGAAGATCGAATAATCAAAACAACCAGTGAAATAATATGAAAATAAGACACAAGACACGTTTGTTATTTTTTCTACTCCATTTCCCTTGAATAAAATATTACTCAAGTATGTGGAATATTAGTTTGTAACTATTACAAGTGCATAGATAAATGATATACTTATATATGTACATATATGCAATATTATGGCCAGTAGGAATAATTGTACATAATAGTGATACTTATACCCAGTAGGCATACAATCTTTTCATTGTAATTACAATTCGTGCGTCATGAAAGTCGCCATTAAGTTGAATTAAAATATTGAAATTCATATTTTTATCGATTTTGATAAACGGATATAATATACTCAAGCTTATTCGATTTCAATGATCATTTTTGTGTTGAATAGGAAATGTTTTAACTTAAAGATTATGCCAAATTGTCATTCGACATTTAAACTACGGCATTAATATTATTAGATCTACTTTTATACTTTTACCTACTGGGCATGAACATCTGACCATATATGTATGTATAGTGCTCACAAGTATGTAATGTAATACGAAACACCTTACCACTTCAGTGACTAACAAAAATGATGATGACGATGTTGATTTCGATGATGTTGATGATAATAATGATGATAATAGCAAAAAGCTAGAAATAATAACAACGACAAAATACCAAATAGAATATTTATTATTATTGTTGTTTTATTTTATGTTGTTTTTTTTATTGAACCTATTGAGTGTACAATATTTATTTTAGAAAAGTGTCTATTTTATTGTTGTTTTTTTATTGAGTAGATTTCAAACCCTGAATATGATGCATGCAACAACAAGCATAAATAGTTTTGTTGTTTACCATATTCTTATATTTGTATTATTATAGAGGTTTTCAATTTATTTTCAATTTGTATCAATTTTTTATGTTTTTTTTTTTGTCGCCCCTAGCAGTAGAATATGCACATAAGAGCCGAGTTGCTTTTGATTAAAGCCTTATCAACTGCAGAGGAGTATTTGTTTGCTGCTGTATATTTGTTTATAGTAAATGATTTTTCTATGATAGTACTGTTACGATATATGGGGATATCTAATCGAATATAAATACAATTTGATACCAACTAGAATGTGTGTGATGAGCTTCTAACCTAGCAAAAAAATGTATGAATCAATAGTCAAAGGTATTTACTTCCTTCTTTTAAGTTTGTTTTCTTCAATGAAATATTCAGATGATACACATGCTAGTGCTGGGATATATGATTATATACACACGAATATAGAAATATATATATTTTTTTTACATGATTACCTATCTATGCACCTGGGTATACTACATACTTCAACTTTGCTAGTTTCTGCATAAATACATATCTATTTAGCGACTACTGAACGAGCATACCATACATAGAATTGTACATTTCATGAAGGTGAAGTTTTTCTTAAGAAAATTTACAAGCCATTCTTCAGTTTAGGTTTTTATTTTTATTCGACGTGTAGTTGAGTCGTTTTATTTTACTTTTTCACTTCTTTTCACCGTCATAAGTTATGTTAGTTTTCTTATAATTTTTTTTTTTCGCTCTCACATATGTGCATACTTATATTTAAGAAGTTTAGTCACGTTTTAGTTTAATTTTGCTTTTTTTTTCATGCAAAATAAAGAAAAAATTTGAATTGTAATATTTTCCATCTACATATTGTATTCTTTTTTTTTTTGTTTGTGGTATTAAATATTGTAAGACCATTGAAATTGTACATAGTTTTCAATATTGTTGCTGGTGAATTTTTAAAAATTACACTTACAACTTTTAAGATGAGAGATATTCAAGTAATGCATGCATTCATCACCGGCTAAGAAGATTTTGAGTCGAAAATATAAGTGATTTCTTATAGAATACAATTTAAAATTTGTACAAGGTGATTTTTTAAGAGCTTTCGGATTTGATTAAAAAAAACACATAAAATTTAGAGAAATGTATGAAATCTTTATTTGAGTCGATAGAACGATCTATATAATTTCATGTTTAAAGATGATTTCATGTTAATGTTGACAGCGACTGGGCCTCAAATACTTCATACGCTGGGTCAAATTTTGGCATACTCTCTCGTTCGTGAGATACTCGGCCGGTATCTTACGAATAAATTCTTCAATATTGGCTTCCAATGCGGTAACCGTTACGGGCTTGTCGCTATAGATATGAGCCTTAACATAGCCCCACAAAAAATAGTCTAAAGGCATTAAATCGCATGATCTAGGTGGCCAATTGACCGGCCCCAAATGTGAAATAAACTGTTCACCGAACTCGCCTCTCAATTGGGCCATTGTATCGCGTGCTGTGTGGCATGTGCCACCGTCTTGTTAAAACCACATATCAGCCAAGTCCAGCTCTTCCATTTGGGGCAAAAGAAAAGTTTGTAATCATAGCACGGTAGCGCTCGCCATTCACAGTAACGTTCCTGCCTTCGTCGTCTTTGAAAAGTACGGTCCAATGATGCCACCGTCCCATGATCCACACCAAACAGTGCATTTTTCGGGATGTATTGACAGCTCTTGCAATGCTTCTGGCTGCTGTTCACACCAAATACGGCAATTTTGATTGTTGACGTATCCATCCAGAAATGAGCTTCGTCGCTGAACACAATTTTCCGAAAAAAAAGTGGATCTTCCTCCAACTTGGTCAGCGCCCATTCACCAAAAGTTAGCCATCGTGTAGCTTAAATTCTTACACCAGCTGTATTTTAAAAGGTTTTACACCCAAATCTTTTCACAAAATTTTCCACGTAGTGGAGCAACAAAGGCCCAATTACTGCGAACGGTGCCGAATCGATAATTCAAGGACTTTAACAACACTGGCGGATACAACTGCGATATTTTTCTGTGTCTGCACTCTACGCATGCGTGTTGGTTGTTTAATGTCCAATCATGTAAATTTGGTGTGTAATTTAGTCACAAGATTCCGAATATCCGCCTCAGAAGGTCGCCCAAACTGAACATAAAATGGAAGAAGTGCACAATGCACTTTCTTAACCGAGCATGAATTTTGATAATAAAATTTAATAATCTGCAAGCGTTGTTTGTTTGTAGGTCGATTCATGGTTAAATTATAGACCAAACTGAACATGTTTGACAGTAACATGTTACATAAAAACTGCTGAGCTACCAAAAACAATGTTTCCAAAAAGAAAGTTGCCAAAAAATCATCCTGTTTAAATTGAAATATCATTAAACAACGATTCAGAGTGCAGAAAATATTTTAAATATATATATTATTCAATAATCGATTTTGGTTCTTCTTTTGATGCAAAATTTTTTGTTCACTAAGACAGTTTTGCAATGTTAAAAAAGACATTATATCAAACCTGACGACGAATCACTATAGGCATGTGTGTTTCCATCATTAAAATCTATAAAAAAAAATATTTTTTTTAATTTAAAAAATTTTCAATTATGAGTCTTGACGAACATATTTAAACGTTGCACTACAGTTGCGTCTTATTTTCCCCCATATTAAGAAATTTTTAAGCAAAATCCAAGAACTTATTTTTCTCACTTGTGTTTTACAAATTAAATTTTAATTCTTTTATTATTTTGCAGAGTTTTTCAGCCAAATGTGGATATATTTCAGACATTTTATGTGTTTGTCATATTCAAATGATGTCAATGCTTTACAAAAAAAAATATTTGTTATAATTGAAATAAAATCTTTCAAATCATTTGTAAAAATGTAAATTATAACTATATACCATGTTCTCACAAACCTTCAAAAAGTGTATATATAAATTATGTATTTTCCTTATATAGTAGCGTCTATACAAACAGTAAATTATTAACTTCATTAGCCTATATTATGGTATTATATATCTGTGATTAAACAAATTATACCATTTTAGTACTTTGCATTAGTTTTTTTTTATTACTTCCTTAATTGATTATTAAATAAATATGAATATTCATTATAGTACATTTGTGTAAATACATAATATATGTTCGCCCACATATTCATATTTATGTAATAGAAACTATTATAAATTCTTTATTTACATAAAATTATAAATATATGAAGTTAATGTGCATATATTTTCATATTTTTTTCATTCACCCACACACACAACATCATACACATATAAACACCCTTCTGATTTACTCCATTGCTATGGCATTTGACTGTCATCGTTATGATATTAATTAAAATATCATTCATCTTGGCATTTTACATACACATATATATGCATTTATTTTATATATATGCATATAATATGAATTTCGACATTTTGGTTTCCTTTTCAAATTTAAACTTCAATTTGAATTCCTTTTTATACTCTTCTCTATCATACTACGATACTATTTATACTTCTGTTAGTGTTACGGCTACTATGTGACTATGTGTGGAATTGCATTGCATTGAATTGACTTGAGTTGTACTTCAAATATCTAACAATAGCTGCTTGTATATTTACAAAAAAAAAAATGAAATAAAAGTTTCCGTATTGCATTACCATGGATACAACCTACGCAATCACTATTGCCTACAACTCTAAAAAACATCATCCTGATCATCATCGTCATCCATCCTCTTCATCCTACTATATACCATAGAATCTCCAGCAGCAATGAAGAATGAATTTGAATTGTTGTTGTTGTTGTTTTTATTTTTTTTTCATATTATTGCCATTGAAATGCTCTTGAGCATCATATTCTATGTATATGAGTATATTCGCATACACCCCCCTTAGCCTCGTTAACTGTGAAGAGAGCGTGTATAATGTGACAACTTTTGAAGTGTCAAGTTTGTATTTGTATTTTTTTTTCTTGCTTCTCCTTTTCTTCGTTTTCTATACTTTGCTCTCCTTTTTTGTTTTTTTTTTTTTTTTTTGGGCAAAGTGTACACTGTCATTTTTCGTGTAACAGCTGCTGATACTACTATTACTACTGCTACTACCGCTGTCATACACTATCGTTATTGTTGTTGCTGTTGATGTTTTCATGCTTTTCAAAAATAAAACAGTACAATGAGGCAAATTCTATAGGCATAAGGTGATGTATAGAATATACATAGAATAGGAATGCATGATTCATCAGCATCATGATCATCATCATCATCTACATCATCATCATCATCATTATCATCAAAATATATTACATTTACACTTTACATAAATGCTCATCTTGTCAGTTGTCGGTTGTCATCGAAGTCGATGAAGAGAGACGAAGAAGCTGAAGAAAACCAGTGACAAGGCCAAGATGAGAATTAAGCGGGGGCAGGCAAACAATATAACGTACATACATAGACACAATATATGTTGTTATTCAAAAGTATTTGTAGTGATATTGTTCTTATTGCATTCTCTATACTAACGCAAACCCTTCTACTTGCTACTAACTTGTCAATGTCATCACATCATGTTGCATTTTGGTTGATGAAAAAGGATTTCTTGTCATAGAAAACAAAACACAAATTCAAACAAAATATGTTACATGCTAGAGTTTCAGCTGTTTACTACATTGATAATGCCGATGAAGTTCAGATAGAATGTTGATGATTATGATGGTGGTGACATTAATGTCTAGTCTAATGGCAAGCAATTGCTATCACAAATGCCTGGATGCATTTACATAGTAGCTCTGGCCCATATCGTAAGGGTTACTAGACATAAGAGTCGCATAAGTACACATATTGTGTCAATGTGAAGTTCACAATTGATTTATTTCACATAGGAGAATATTGTACAATCATTTATGGATATATTCATGCATCTTCCATGTGTTATTTAATGAAATTTTATATCAGTCATGTTGAATTTAAAATATAAAAATATATATACATACATATAAGCCATTGTATATTCGTACCTACACTTATGATATTGATTTGTATCACAAAACCACAATAATCACTTTGAACCACATGTATTTACGTTATGTATGTATATTAAGGGTTGAAGATATTCCCCTCCTGTAACTCCTATATATATTACATATATGTTACACATAATTGATCCGTACACATTAACAAATCTAACAACACAATTTATCAACGATCATTTATTGATAGATCGTACATACTATCGATACAATAATAAGTGCTGCTGACAAGCTTGACGTAGTGTTGAGACAAATAACACAATGGTAAATATAGATTTGTACCTTTTAAAAAAATTCAATCATTTTTATAAGCAAATATCTTAATTAATAGCACTCGAGATGCAAGTCTGTAAATAGAAGGGTAAATAGAATTTAGGGTGAAAAAAATTGTCATAATAGTCATTTCATTCAACTTTTAGAATACCAATGCAAATTATTATGATCCTTAACAAACCATTTCAACAAGTTATTATTAAGTAGGTGGGCACTTTAAGATATTTTTATGAAAAACTCGAGATATTTTCATTTATTTAGTGGACTTAATATGGAGAACCAAATGGAAAACCAAATGGTTCAAGAAAGATGACACATGAACACCAGTTGCTCTGGGAAGGCGTGTCTCCTCCTCCAATCAAGGGCAATCACAATGGGCAATAGATGCCTCCGAGTGGAAGTGTGAATATATGTTCACACACGCCCTTCAAACCTTCATTTATTTTTATTTCATAAAATAAAAATTGCCAATCGGTTGAAAAATTACTGAGTTTGGGGTTTTGAAATGACGCAAGTGACTATACAACGCTTTTGAAACGGTACACATCCAAAATTTTAAGCCAAACTCAATATGCCCTCGACTCTTTGAATGTTGTGCATACAAACAAATTTGAATTCTCATTGAAATAAAAATAATTTTTTAAAACAAAGCACTATAGGCTTCAAGAAATCTTGGACGAGCTTCTCTTCCTGTATTATTTAGAATATTAAACTTAAGCACCATTGGAAATATAAGCCAATTGCGAATGGTAACATTATTGTGCGTTTATTTTTTTAACTAAGTTTTTTCAAAGAGCTTTTTCATATGCTTTTTCATAGAAGTTTGTCATAAAGCTTTGTTCATAATCATTTTGATATGGACACTCTTTGAAGAAAGAAATTTGAGTTTTTTGGGGGGGAAAATGCCCAGAAGGGGCACACGCACTATCCACTATTCTCTGATATCCAGGAATTTCATTATTTATTTATGTAATTACACCAAATCAATGAAAATTCGCCGAAATATTGCAGAAATACTAAGAAAAATTCAAAATAGTAACTGTTAATGCGTATATTTAATAGAGAAGCTGCTATAAGAATACAATTACTTTTTTCACATTACCCTATTACAGTTGCAACAGTGCAGCAGCAATAAAAATTGGATTTGCAAAAAGAAAAACCATACTTTGTAGCAACATTACGAAGCAAATACCATCAGGCTCTGTATTTAATAGTTCAAAATAGTTGCATTCATTAATTAAATGAACATCGTAAACATATAGATTTAAGTATAAGAATTTATTACAGACCTTTACAAATTCAATTCAATCAAAATAAATGATTTTTTAAACACTTGAAATGAACAACTTGTACTCACTCACTGGCTACCTACATTCATGTCGTATATGGTACGATTACACTTGAGAAATAATTAACAACATAAAAATGTTTAATTGAAATCAATAAAAAATTAAATAGAAATTAAAGAAACCATGCACGCACACTCTCATACTTATACATAGGCTTGAGATGATCAGCATAATGAATTTAAAATGTTAAAATAGAGCCAACCCTATGGCATCGTTGCAGATACTCGTATGTATGTACGAATGAGAGAGCAATAAATACATATGTATAGCAACAGCAAAATGAACAATTTTCTTCATTTAAACATTTTCTTCATTCATTACAAACACTCTTTTCATATATAAATAAGTGCACTTTCAACACTTTTTGACACGTTCAACATTTCACTTAAGTAATACATAACTACAAAATTATGACAACGATGATGATGATGATGATGATGATGATGAAATGTGTACATAGTTGACTATGTATTTAAGTGTTAGTGCAATCGTTTGTTGCTGTCAAATTTAATAAAAATCACTGATTTTGATTGATGTTCGTGCATATGGTCAGCCAATGTATCGTATCACTAGTAGTAGTGGTTGTAGTAAATTTAGTGTAAAGTCATGTGCACTAATACACAGATACGCGACTAAATACGACTATACGACTTAAACCAATAAGGGGTTAAATAAAATCGTATGCCTTTATCCCTCAGCTGTTCCATTTCTTCTTAGCATCACAACCACCACCATCATCAGTCATCGTCACAAACGACATACTACGTACTACGTGTTTGTACGCTCGAACGACAAACGACCCATTCAACCAACCAACCAATCGACCGACCAACTTCAGTAAATATTGGTCTCTCTCGCATGTCACATGTGCTTCTGTACTCAAGCTCATAGCTCAAGGCAAGTGTTTACTTTAAATTGAAACAAATGAAATGGAAAAAAGTTTGCCTGCCAGCCAGCCAGCTTACGAGCCATTCAATTAGATAAAAGGTACATTGTATAATATTTTGTGGATCAAAATTATTCGATACTTCTCTTCTTCGCCCAGTTGTTCGTTTGTTGTTGTCTTAGGATCAATTGCTTTCGATATTCGAAATGGAAGAAATTGAAATTAAATACCATCTGGCTACAAAGTAATGGATTTAGATATTTTATTCATTTTTATTTGGCCCCTTTGTTTTGAGGAAGATTGGGGTATTTGTGTAAACATATTTGTACTTAATCAACATCTCTAACACACTCTATTTCTCTCTTCTTGTTTTTCATTACAGATGTCCTTTAAATTTCGAACGTTGATTTGACGTGCAATCTATGCTGTTTTATTCTCTGGAATTCTACTTTATCCTCTGGAATAGTATCGTCCAGCCACGCATCAAAAATTTAAATCGAGCGAAAGGAAGAAATTTCGCTTCGATAACAGCGACATAGTAGGCTCGACATTGGCTCCTCTCCCACATCGCATTAATCGACGCCTTACTATTAGACATTACTAATTGCTTGAATTAGTACTTCACACACACACGCACACACATCCTTTTTTCGTACTAATCCTCGCTATCGAATGCGATATTCAGCACATAACATGTCCCATGTTCAGCACAAAACACAAGACTCGCCAAAGCGTCGACGTAGCGCGCGGCAACGTCTAACCACACTCACACTGGCCAGCATGCTCACAATCGTCCTGCTACATACGCACACTTGCCGAGCGGATGGTCTACAGCATATGACCGATAATGGTGGCGGCGGCGGCGTTGGCGGTGGTGGTGGAGGCCTCGGCGGTAACATCGGCCACATGGGTATGAGTTCACATTCGATGGACGTTAGTCCGGCGCCCGGTTATGGCTTGCCAGCAATACCCAAAGATCCTAATTCACGTTGTGAGGAGATCACGATACCAATGTGTCGTGGCATCGGCTACAATATGACCTCATTTCCCAATGAAATGAATCACGAGACACAGGACGAGGCCGGCTTGGAGGTGCATCAATTTTGGCCGCTTGTCGAAATCAAATGCTCGCCCGATTTGAAATTCTTCTTGTGCTCCATGTATACGCCCATTTGTCTGGAAGACTATCATAAGCCGCTGCCGGTATGTCGTTCGGTGTGCGAACGTGCGCGTGCCGGTTGTGCGCCCATCATGCAGCAGTACAGTTTCGAATGGCCCGAGCGCATGGCCTGCGAACATTTGCCGTTTCACGGCGATCCGGAGAATCTCTGTATGGAACAGCCCTCGTATACGGAAGCGGGTAGCGGCAGTAGCGGCAGTGGTGGTTCGGGACGTGATTCGGGCTCTTCGGGTGGCTCTGGCGGTAGCGGTGGCAGCGGCAGTGGTGGCAAACGTAAACAGTCCGGTTCTGGTTCATCCTCGCAGAAGTGCAAGGGTAAAAATTCAAAAAACTGTCAAAATTCCCTAGGAGAAAGAACAAACGCAAAGGAATGCACCTGCTCGTGTCGTCCACCACTCATACTCCTGGGGAAGGAAGCACTGATGCAACAGCCTCCCATGCACTACCCGTGGTACATGAATTCGACTGTGCAAAGAATCGCCGGCGTACAAAATTGCGCCATCCCGTGCAAGGGACCGTTCTTCACAAACGACGAAAAGGAATTCGCCGGCATATGGATAGCACTGTGGTCGGGCCTATGCTTCTGCAGCACCCTCATGACCCTAACCACATTCATCATCGACACCGAAAGGTTTAAGTACCCGGAGCGACCCATCGTATTCTTGTCGGCGTGCTATTTTATGGTAGCCGTTGGTTATCTCTCAAAGAATTTCCTACAAAACGAGGAAATCGCCTGCGATGGTCGCCTCCTGAAGGAGAGCTCAACTGGTCCACATTCCTGTACAATGGTATTTTTGCTGACCTATTTCTTTGGCATGGCCTCCTCGATCTGGTGGGTTATCTTGAGTTTCACCTGGTTTTTGGCAGCCGGCCTCAAATGGGGCAACGAAGCGATCACAAAGCATTCACAGTATTTCCACTTGGCCGCATGGCTTATACCGACAGTGCAATCCGTTGCCGTACTCTTGCTATCCGCAGTCGATGGTGATCCCATTTTGGGCATTTGCTACGTGGGCAACTTGAATCCGGATCATCTGAAGACATTTGTATTGGCACCGCTGTTTGTTTACCTAGTCATCGGTACCACTTTCCTTATGGCCGGATTCGTTTCGCTATTTCGCATACGTTCCGTCATCAAGCAGCAGGGTGGTGTTGGTGCCGGCGTTAAAGCGGATAAATTGGAGAAGCTGATGATACGTATTGGCATCTTTTCCGTCCTCTATACGGTGCCGGCAACAATTGTAATCGGCTGCTATTTGTACGAAGCGGCCTATTTTGAGGATTGGGTTAAAGCGTTGGCTTGTCCATGCGCACAAATCAAGGGACCTGGCAAAAAGCCGCTCTATTCGGTACTCATGCTCAAATACTTTATGGCATTGGCGGTGGGCATCACATCGGGTGTTTGGATTTGGTCAGGCAAGACGTTAGAGAGTTGGCGTCGGTTTTGGCGACGTCTTTTCGGTGCACCCGATCGCACCGGTGCCAATCAGGCGCTAATCAAACCGCGACCTCCAATACCACATCCGTATGCTGGCTCCGGTATGGGTATGCCAGTAGGTTCGGCAGCCGGCTCATTGCTGGCCACACCGTATACACAGGCGGGCGGTGCATCGGTGGCCTCAACCAGTCATCATCATTTGCATCACCATGTCCTCAAGCAACCAGCAGCAAGTCACGTATGACATGGAGAGTCAGGCGGAGCTTCAACTATGGGCGGTGGTGGCGGCAGTACGATTGGCGGTGGCAGCGTGCTAGGCGGACACGGAACTCTAATGAGCACGGCGGGTATGAGCAATAGTACAGTTGGCGGTGTTGGTATGGGTGGTGTTGGGGCTCCTCCTGGCAGCATGTTACACGGCGGTGGTATGGGTGGTGGAGATGGACGTGGTGGTAACGGTATGGGTGCACCAGGTAATGTATATGGCAATGGCAATGGTGGACCCGGTGGTAATAGTGGACCAGGCGGTGGTGGCGGTGGCAATGGCAACGGGCCAAACACAGCGCCTGGTTCGGTAATCGATTCGCGTGCAGTCTCAGTGGTGGTGACATTGCCTGGCGGGCCAGGGTCACAGCATCCTGGACAGGCGTTAAGTGACTACGGTCCTATATAGTTAATGGTACGGCCAGATACAACGCACTGGGTGTCAACAAGTAGTTTTAGTCAATTGTAAGCTGGACAGTGGACGAGTACATAGAATATGTACTATGTACACTATGCTTGCCAGTAGAAAAAACTTTTCTGTATAGATCATTTCCAATTGATTAAAATTGCATTGACGCACACATACACATGCATATGCATATGCATAATTTACGAATTGAAAATTTCATCGGTATTAATTAATTATTATTATTTTGAAAATCTCTAAAGAAAATTTCAAAAACAGCATCAATATTTTATAGCAATGCCATATTATTTTATTTTTAATTTCTCTTCGAGATTTTGTATAGTTTTTAGTAGAAAAGAGAGAGAGATAGAGAGAAGAAAATCTATAAAAATAAACTCCTTTAAATAAATCTTCATAATTCTAGTCCATTTTCATTGAAAAACAAATATAAAAATAAAAAAAAATTTTAATTATTAAAAAAAATACAAAAAAAAATATACAAGCTCGCCTATATACAACAACAACAGCAACAAAGCACAATTTCACATTACACAAGATGCAGGTTATGAATTTATGTTTTAACAAGTAAATAGTTAATAAAAATTGCATTAAAACAAATCTATTATACAAGCAAGTATGTTTTGTATTTTTTTTTATTCTTTAAATAGACTGATATATAAATAAATAATATAATAAAAAATTTGAATTAATTTAGAGAAACAAAAAATGAATATAACTTTGTTGCCACTGCCAAAACCATGCCATAATATGTATTTGTACTACCACCAAGCAAACCCTCATAGAAACCGCCCCAGAAAATATGCAATAAAAAAAAATTATAAAATGCTGTAATAAACAAATCGAATAACATAAATAATGAAGTGAAATGAAAATGAAAAGCAAGAAAAATAACTCTCCATTTGTAAAATATTTCATGTTTTAGCAATTTAAGAGATAATCGTAAAAGCAGATTGTTTAAAATTTAAACAAAAAAAAAAAGAAAATAAGAAATATATTTTTCAAATAGTATTTCTTTTTCTTCTATTAAATTTAAACTATTATTAAAATCAAAAAATTGTAAATATTTTAATTGCTTATTATTAATAAATCATCATACTAATACTAATAGTAATATTAATGTAAGTAAATCTTAAGCTAAATATCATACAACATCCACACGCCCATTTGTATTAAAATCAAAAAATTATTAAATACTTTTCTACTATAATTTTGTTTCATTTTTCATAATTACATACATACATATTGCTACTTGCTAAGTGAAATTATTTAAGCTCAAAATTTTAAACGAAAATAATTTATTAGAATAACTCAAATGTATACCTAACCACAAGCATAGAGTGTTTCCAAAGTTTGCAATGCTGGTGCTCAATAGGCTAACGCAATGGCTACATCTTCTAAGTATTGACATATGGGTGAATTTCAAAGGTTGCACCTTCACCAGCATCTTAACACGTTGCAAGCATACAAGGCAGTCATAAAAGTGAAGAGTTTGGGGCTCACTCATATGTCAACAGATGGCATCACTATATAGGCTTACTAAGTGCCAGTTTGGAAACGTTTAAAACACACTATGTATATAAGCGAAGCAAAATAAAAATATTTATAAAATATTTGCCAATGTATTTCGCTTTAACACAACTACAATATTTTATATTTTTCTTTTATAGAAAAAAAACAAAATTAAATAAAAAATAATTGTATAAAATTTATTCTATAAGCATAGATATGTATGTATATGTATAATTAATGCCCTTACATTATATTTGTTTGATATTTTATATTTTATTATTGTTTTATTTAATCTTACATCATATATTTATTAATGTTAATAAGTAACAAAACTTACAATACATAGACACACACACACACACACATGCATATTTATAATGTTATTCTTCATACACAGGTATAGCATAAAATTAGAAATTGCAACATAAAGAAAGCAATTAATTTTTATTTAAACATAATTTATATAAATTCTATTTGTTTCGAATTGTATATTTATGATAATGCAGCATAAAGTGTGAATTTTTGTTTATTTTGTCTTTATTTCAAATAGAACATAAATCAAACATATATTATATTTAGGTATACCTATGTGAAAAAAAACCTGAATACAAAAATATACTACTACTTATTATTATGAAAAATATAACAATATAATTTTTGTTTTATTTTCAATTCTGTTTTATATATTTTTTCTTTCTTATTTGTTTAGAATTTTATTCAATTTTTATACATTTCGAATGTGAATATCGAAACTGATTACGGAGACAAATCACAGACGAAACCTTATTTTATTATTTTTCATTGCAACGTTTACTTTTTCTTATTTATTTATCTTAAATGTAACGTATTGCATTGAGGCTCTCTAATACACTATGATCATCTCGTGTTGAATTCGTTTAATAGCGCAATCACCTTCTCATTTGAGGTTTTGGAGACCTTATGTATGATATTTTCGGTGTTCCAAATTTTGAGAATGTTAATAGTTTGGAAATCTTTAACCCTCATATGCTCAAGGACAAGTTACTTACATATTTTTCCATAACATCCGATTTTTGGCTTTGGCCAATGCAGAACCTCTGTTCTTCGATCGCTAACAAGTTAGAAACCTAAGTGGTCTCTAGCTCTCCAATACAATATATCCGGAGGTTGGGTCTTACTCTTTTTCGTCGTTCTGCAATGGGCATGTTCTTCTATTTTCTCGACATGACCAAGCCAACCGTAACCGCAAATACGTCCAAAGTTCTTGCGTATGACTTTTCGCTCGAAAATTCGAAGCTTCCTCTCGTCTAAGATGGAAAGCATCCAGGCTTCTGCGCCATATGTAAACACAGGCATGATGAGCGATATGTAAAGTTCAGCTTACGTTCTTTGAGAGATGTATCAATTCTCAATTGCTTATATATTTCAATACTTGTCTACAAGAATGATCTTAGGAAATATTCGATAATGATTTTCTATATTTTTCACGTAAGTATTAATTTTGTTTTCAATTTTTGGGTTAATTACCACTTTTAAACATTTCGAAATTACAGTGCAATTGCTATGAAATGTACTGGTGACCGACCAACCAATGATGTTTCAGTTTTTATAGATTCTTTCAACGAATGGTCAAATCTAATAATTCAAAAAGTTTCTTTACTCTTGCCGGAAATTTAAGTAATTATTATTAAAAAAATTTTATAATAATAATTAATAGAAATAAACATACCTTTTGCATTCAATTCATTTTATCAATTTCATCCACAAACGATTCTTGCTTCACTCTCTCGAAATAGAACGAGTCGAACATTTTACAAGATTTTTAAATTTACAATGTTTCACCAAATACTATTTTTTTTTTTAAATGAATATTAACAATTATTTAAAATAATTATACCTTCTGTGATCAATTCATTTCACTATCACGAAATGTACCGAGCGACCACTGTATAAAAGTTCATTCTTTTTACAAAATCTATAATATTTTTTCATCAAATATCAAGAAATTTACTGAATTTATTCAGTTTGAAGAGATAAATTGAAGAAAAATGTCACTTGCAAAATGAAATAAGACGTTTCAGAAGCGAACATTGCAAATTTTAACTCTTCACTGTTACGAAATCTAACGAACCGAACAATGTAATAAATTTCATTTCAATTTTACAAAATCATTAATATGTTCTTCACCTCACAACGAAAATTAATTGTTTTAGCTCATTTTGAAAAGTTAAATAGAAGAATTATGCAGCGTGCATAATTAAATACATCAAATTTTAACACAACAATTTAATTGCATGTCAAAATATGACACAAGTATTCGTTGATTTAGCTCGGACAACAACCTATATTTTTTCGTTGCTGCTTGCCGTCCTCTCGCTAGAAAATTTCGTTGCAATTTTTCTCGAAAGTAATTTATGGAATTTCGTTTGCCGATTTGATAAGCCTTAATCGCTCTATAATAAATACAATCAAGCTGGAAAACTTCCATTCGTCATCTTATTTTTCAAAAATTCAGATCCTCCGGATTCCAAATGCTTCACAGCAATTGGAGTGATTTTAGCTATTGGCGAAGTGGATTAAGGGTCTAATATTTTAATCTCATATTTTTAGTGACATACATACATATTATTACTTCAATCAAACTCTAAATCGTCATTGTTATTACTTTATAACAATTGGTAGTGTTATTATTACTTATTATACAATATCATCAGTATTTTTCTATATTACTGCTGTTATTATCGTTGGTCTTTATATTATCATTGGTATTATTATTTTTATTAATCCTTGACACTTTTTTAATTCAAAATTTGTATTAATTTTGTTTTTTTTTTTGGTTATTTTTCATTTCACTCCCCACAAGAACAAAACAAAAGAGATACGTATCATTCAACTGAAGCTCTCCATTTAAAAATATACCTACATAAATATATATATAATATACATACTTATACTATACTATATAAATATAAAAATATATATTAAAAATAAATTAGTATTAAAAAGTAGCAAATTTTAATTTTGTTTTTATCTACTCATCAATTTAAGTAAAAATAACAGAAAATTTAATTATTGAACGTACTTACTTAGTAATTACAGCGAAATAGTTATATAGACGAGTATAAAAATGTAGAATAAACTGAAATATAACTAATTTTGATGTTTATAAAATTTACGAGAAAACCAAAAAAAAAAAACAAAAATTATAAAACCTATAAAAATTCCAAATACATAAGTAGTAAAATACAATAATTTATTATTATTAAATATTTAAATTTTATTTACTTTATATATTTTTTATTATTTTACTTATATTACAATGTCGGAATAGTAATGACGCATCTGTAGGGTGATCTTAAGGAAGAATTGCTAGAAATAATATTTGATGGCCTCGTCTGAAACGAATGATCTACGATTCAAGTTGTTTTGCAAGGAACGAAAAAATGGTATGCAAATGAAACAAGGTCCGGTGAGTATGGTAGCTGAGGTAAGAATTCCCATTCAAGCTACATCGAAGCTTTCAGCTAGTCGCCTTTATGATTGATGCGTTCTGGAAAATTTTTCCCAAGAAAAGTATTCAAATCAACCAGTTGTTTTCGCCGTAGAAACTGCGAACGGTGCGATTTTTCCGACAAGCCTTTGATAATATTTACATTTAATTTGGTTAATTTATTTAACATTTATTATTATTTTTTTTTTTTTAATTTGTTATTTAACACTTTTTTTTTTTATTCATTTCTTTATTTTCTAAGAAAACTCGATGCTTAAATATGCAACAAATATACGTAAAAAATGAGACACAAATAAAATTATTTATTTACAAATAAATTAACAAATATACCTAGATATACATATATAGTAAATACTATATATTTTCAAAATGTGAAATAATCATTATAAGTAATATATATATATAAGAGTAATGCATTGAAATTTTCATAAAATATAGTAGATGTTAAATCAAAATATAGAAAAAAAAATTATATTATTGCATAATTACTATTGTAAAATACAAAGAGTTCGAAACTATTCATTCATGAGCATTTCATACATTTCATAAATTTCATTATTCATACAAGAATGTGATCGAATTTCTGATGTATGATGATTTTAGTCTTCACTCATAAGTGAACGATACGATATGGGATGACGCCAATTTGTAATTTAATTTGATGCAAAAGTACTTAAACTTTGACTACATTTTAGTCAAAATGTATCTAGTATTAGTAAGACTCAATGTTTGTGAACTATTTGCTCTGTTCATTAATTTCAAAATAATTCGTAAACAAACAAATTCATATATATGAATTTTTTCGAACTCTATAACTAACAAAACAACAAACTAATAACCAAATAAATAAATATTATTCGTTTTTACACTCAAAAAAAAATTAAATTTGAAAAAAAGGAAGAAGGAATCAAAATGCTTGTAATGAGATGAATGATCTCTATATAAAGAATTTCGATAATTATTCGCTATGTATGTATGTGTATTTGCAAAGGTATTGTAGGAAAAGAATGGTCAATATAAAGAAGGTACAAGATAAAATGTTTACTTTCTAAAATGATGGTATGTAATCAATAAGATTAAAGTAAAATTTGATGCAATTAGAAAATCCAAAAATATGAAAAATATACAAAACATACTATTGTATGTATGTTTATTATTATTTTTTTTTTTTTTTTTATAATACGAATACGAATAGATCTATAACTGAGTCTATGCAGATTTTAAATTCAATTTGAAAACTAAGAAGATGAAGAAGAAGAAGAAAAATGAAAATGTATACGATATTTAATTGTTTTAATTTTATTCTACTGCAATGGAATGCAATTTGAAATTGAAATTGAAAACATTTACACACACACACAAACAAATGCAAATGAAATATTCTCAAAATTATTGAAAAGATTATGAAAATATGGCAAATGAGTAAAGAAATAAAATAAAAAGAATACGAACTGTAAGGTAGTTGTGATTTCTATTTTGTGAGTTGTAATTATAAACATATATACGAAATCAGACAAAAAGAATATATATATATAAACATATATTTATTTATTTAATATAAAGTTTAAGCTAGAAAGCATAAAGTAAAAATACAAAAATTCCCAAAAACTTAAAAAAAATCGAATACTTAACCGTTACCAAATATAAACAGCAATAACAACACTTAAATGCATATGCATACATCATGGATAAAATGTTTATAAATGTAAATGATTTTAAATGAAAATGAAAATGAAATTGCAAAGAAAAACAAAACACAATAAAAACGATTAATATACACTCAGAAAAATGAAATAAATGCAAATTTATAGTGAACATTTTACACGCAATAAATGCAATTTAATACAACAATAGCAATGTAAACAATTATAAATAATTAAATTAGTAATTGTAATAATAATAATAATAATAATAATACTATGAAATAATGAAAGAATATAATGCAATATAAAATAAATGGCAGAAAAATGTATAATAAAAAGCATTTATTGTAAAAAAAAAGATTCCAAACAAACAATGCTAATATCGAGCGAATTATAAACTTTTTTGCAAAACGTTCGTTTTCGTTTCAATAAAACAAAAAACAAATCTTAATATAATAAACCAATGCAAATGGGAAAAAAAACACAAAAATTCCCCAGAAAAAAAAGCGATTACTTTGTAATTTACAAAAAGTTTCAAATGATTAAATAAATAAATCAATACATGACTTTAAAGCAAGATAATAAAAGTAAAATTAAACTAAAACTGTTTATTTAATTTTTTTTTTTTTTCATTTTCTTCTATTTATTGTATCTTTCTTACGAAACTAACAATAATTATACAAATCTTATATACTAAAAAAATACATTTTGTTGATTCTACACCAATGTGTAGAATCATTCAAATAACTTAAAGCAAACAAATATAACATGTGATTACATGAAGGACATATATAATAGTAATGAGAGATTATGTGAAAGATATATTTAAAACATTTTTCCTTTTTAGTCTTTTAATATATTTAAGCTTAAGGAGCTCTCTCGCTAGAGTATTAGGATGATTACTTAGTCGTTCAGAGTAACGTTGGCAATGTTTCCCTATGTCTAATTTAATAGTGTCAATCTGTAGGTCCTTGTGTATATTTGTGTTACTGATGTACCAAGGAGCTCGGCAAAGACGTCTAAGGATTTTAGATTGAACACGCTGAATTTTCTCAATATTAGAGTTTGAAGAAGTGCCCCAAAGCTGAATGCCGTAGCTCCAAATTGGTTTAATGGTGGACTTGAATATAAGCATTTTATTATGAAGTGACAATTTCGAGGCGTTTCCAATCAACCAATGAAGTTTGGCTGCTTTTAATTTTGCATGCGATTGCTTTGTTTCAATGTGCTTCTTCCAGGTTAGCCTTCTATCGAGATGAAAGCCTAGATAGGTCACTTCGTTTTTTTGTGGTATTTTTTGACCATTAATTTGTAGTTGAGGGCATGTTTTTCTATTCAACATAAAAGTCATATGGACGCATTTTGATTCGTTGATTCTAATACGCCATGTCTCCAGCCAGTGTTGTACTCTTTTTATTTAATTTTTGCGAACAAATTTCTCTACATGCCGTATACATTTCGCATATTCGAACATAAGTATTCGTTTTCTAAATTTTTCGATTGTATTTCGTTTCGATCGAACTATCGAATGCATCGATATTTATCGCTTCGTATCTACTCGTTATTGAAGACGACAGTGCTTTATTCGTTTAATTAGGAGAATAAAAAGGAATTGAAACAATGTAAGTATTAGAAAATATACAAAAGGGGAACATTCGAAACATAGTAATCTTGCTAGAGTCAACATAATTTAGCCAAAAATAATATTCAAGAAGCAAGAACTACGTACCGCATTTTTGCTTGTCCCAAGACTCATTTAAGTAAATTTCGCATTTGATCCTACACCCTCAGCCTCAAAGTTCGACTGATGCCAATTTACTGATATTCGACTGGAGCCTACTGAGTATGGAATGCGCAGAAGATAGACTAATTTAGCGTTAAAGGAATTGAGCCGCGGAGACGATGATCTATCGACTAAAATTTTCTCCAGATATGTGATATATTTGTCACTCAGTGGAAAGGTGAAAACCCACAAGTGCTTTAGGGGGAATTAATGCATTCATGGAATATGTAAAATATACACCAATTTCATGTTGGCTCAACAAGCCGCGAAGACGATAATTTCTCATTCGGTGGAGAATCGCCATAACTGGAGATGCAATTGCTTGAGAAGAGATAAATGCATACTATAAAAGTAACTGTGTACAGTGCACTTTGTTCTATTGGCGTCATGGAACCAAAAGAACAACCATTCTTACTGTTAATTCTTATTTTTGTCCTAAAAATCTTTTTTTCAAAAAATTATTGCCAATCAATCAATGATCGAGAGCTAATCCCCAACCATCAATTCGGATTTAGGAAAAAATACACCATAATTGAACATGTTCATAGGATTGTTGAATATATACATTGGATTCTAACAGAAAAATTATTGCACGGCGTCATTCCTCGGTATCTCACAAGTACCGCGTTTACCACGATGGCTTGCTTTACAAAATTAAAACTACACTTCAATCAACTGCTATTGGTCGTCAAGTTTTATTTTAACAAACCGATATTTTTTCGTACAACAGGACTAATAACAATCTGAACTACATGAAAGTTCAGCTAGTATACCCCATAGTAGCGTC
Source organism: Megamerina dolium (assembly GCA_963854835.1). Taxonomy (NCBI): domain Eukaryota; kingdom Metazoa; phylum Arthropoda; class Insecta; order Diptera; family Megamerinidae; genus Megamerina; species Megamerina dolium. Next base: position 5,458,304 of record OY978528.1, read on the forward strand.
ATGCATACAATCCATTACCTACTCTACACATACGATTTACCATCAACTGAAGGAGTTTTAGTCATTGACACTCTTCCACGTTTCATCTAAACACCAAAGAGAGCTAGACAAAATTACTAACTGGCTAAAAAAAATGGAGAATCAGTTCCAATGAAACAAAGTCAGTCCAAGGTTACACGCACTGGAGATACATGTCCACCCGTCAAACTCAACGATATAAATATACCTCAACGTGATGAAAATAAATATCTTGGCATGCATCTCAACAGAAGATCAGCCCGGAAAATACATATATTTACTAAGCGAAAGAGCCTCAGTATAAAGCTCAGAGATTTATACTGTCTTATAAATACAAACACCCAAAGTCTTAATCAACAGCAAATTGCTTTTGTACTCAACAATTTTAAAGCCCATTGGACATATGGTATTCAACTCTGGAGACTGCAGCTACCTCCAACGTTGAAATACTGCAAAGGTTCGAATCAAGGAACCTAAGGATGATTGTAAAGGCGCCTTACAATCTCACAAACAACAAAATCCATCATGGCATAACAATTCAAACAGTCTATCAAGAAAGAAAGAAGCATGCTTCATCACACACTCTTAGACTCCAAGCCCATCTAAACTCACTAATATTGAAGTTAAGAAAAGTTCCCAGGAAATGTAAGTTCAAAATTTGGCGCTGTCATTTGAGATTTAATCAACATTCTTGAAGTAGTGAACGATATGCAAATAAAAATTTGCCAAATGTATAATTTTTGACCTTATTTTTGCAACATCATAATGCATAACCCTTTATATTATTTGTCCTTTGATAACAACTTCAACTCTAATAACTCTAATGTATATAGTACATACTGATTTCGACAATTGTGCTATCTACAATTTACAAGTACAAAGTACAACATACTATACACCACAAGTCCATTTAGGAATGCATTTTATATGCAACTAGTGTACTGGTTCTAATTAATTTAATTATGTTGTTACCAACAAATGTTGTCCTATTATTATAACTACTTAATTTGATATACTGTCTACTCTTGCAACTCTAAAATATCATATATACGCCCACATAATTGTTCATTAGGCAATATAGCAACGATATAAGCACGCATTTGCTGTACGTAAAGTCACATTATATATGTACAACAACAAAGAGGATGCAACGAGTTGAGCGTACATGCTTGGTTGCTTACATTGGATTAATATAGGTACTGGTATGCAACCAAATGGTTATATACTGTAGAGAAGCAAATCTAGAAAGAGAAAAAATACTTACAAAAAAAATGAAAATTAAACTGAAATAAACTTGTAGTAAACATAAGGATTTTATTTTATCACCCGTTGTGTGATTTTTTGTTTTTGTTTTGAATACCCAACAAATATCACATGCAATGGCAACATCATCAACAATATGCTGTACATTTTTTACATGTAGTTGGCATCATCACTACATGAACTACACAACCAAGAAACTATTCACACCAAATCAAGATAATCATCGATGTTATAGCTGGTTGCGCTTGCAGTCAGTTTCCCGCCCCTTCCTCTTCGACACCACTGTAGTTGTCGTGTTGTATGCAGTAGTTAGGCATAGGCTAAGTATAGTACTCGAATGTTGCTGTCAACGCCATTGTCGTTGCGGTTATTGTAAGCTTCTTTGAAAATCAATTAAAAACATATATTTTCTTTACAACGAAATTAAAGATCCAAATTATGTGATAGTTAACACGTAAAGATGTGCGAAAAAAAAATCGTTAAACTTACATACATACAGTATAGTAATTTGAAAGCAAAATGTAAAAATTATATATCTACGGGATATCTCTTTTATTGCACTAGTGTGAGTACATACCCGTTGGTTTCATCGAAGTCGGGGGGTTTTTTTTTCTATACTCTGGATACTTTACATCATGATCAAATTTGTAAAAACTTGACTGAGTATTAGAAGAAGATACAGCTGTAGGAGGAGAAGACTAAAAGAAACTTATAAAAAATATATAAAAAAATGTATAAAAAATAATATAAAAAATTTACTCGAATATCCATGTTTTTCGTTTAATTCCACTACTCTTTGTAGTGGTGGTGGTTTTAAATGGGATAATTTAAAGTAGGTTTTTAAGATAATCCCTAGCCTTAGCATGGAAGCTATATAACAAGTAGGTGTGGCTTACCTCTTTCTTGTAAATCTAATTACCTTTGCAATATTAATCCACACTCTTAATTTGGTTGTCCTACGCTGAGTAGTTCGTAAGTTAAAGCTATTTAAATTTTGTTTAATTTTCGCTACTTTGTATGGTAGCCCCATTAAGAAGTGGGCGTAGCATGCTAGTGTCATGCCTCTTTATTTCCAAAAACGATATTAATCCAAGTGTCAAATATGGTTGTTTAAGACAGAAGATTGCCGAAGTTTCAACTGTTTCAATTGAAAAGAAATTCCGTCATTTTGTATGAGAGCTACTACAAAAAGCGGGTGCAGCTCGCTTATTTCTGGCAAGGGTATGTAGCAGTATAATATAACTCCACTTGACAAATGTATGTCCAGATGGTATATTAAGTGAATTATAGCAAGTTAAAGGTTTTGAAAATTCCCCACTACGCCCCACTTCGCCGTAGTTTATTAAACGAGTAGACTTTTCCCTTTCAGAATTTAACATAACATCAGTCATATGACTGCCGCGGCTTGCTTTACAATCTTCAATTTCTCTTCGTGTTTGAAGGCCTCCGTCGTCTCTGCATGGTTAGCAAGAACAAAGGCGGAAGTAAAGCCAATGGCTAAAGCAAAGTCAACAGCAAAGGTAAAAGTAAAAGAAAGGCAAAGGTGAACCAAAGGCAAAAGCAATGATACAGGCAAAGGCAAAAACAGAGGCAAGGACAAAGGCAAAAGTAAAGCTAAAACCAAAGGCAATGGCGGAGGCAACAGTAAAACCAAAAGCAGAGACAACCTTTTCTTTAATCGCCGGAGTTCACCGCATTTCGACGCATGTAGCCGCAGTTAGCCGCAATTTGACGCATTTCACCGCATGTCACCGCAGTTCGCCGCAGTTCCTCGACTTTTATGAGAGCCATATAAAGGAGTGTGCGTGGCATGCTGATTTTTTCCAGATATTTTCAGACTATTTCAATTTAAAAGAAATTCAGTCATTTTTCGGACGGACATCGTTAAATCGAAAATTTAAGCGATGCTGATCACGAATATATATAATTTTCTATATCTCCGGAAATTCCTTCAAGTGAGTACAAACATCTAACCGAAATGAATATACCTTGCATATTACATTATGCAGGGTATAAAAACAATCTCAAGTTGCAAGTCGATGTGATTTTTATTGTTAATTTGTATAGGAATTACGGTTATTGAATTTGTAAACATGGAAAATTGATCATCATTTCGTGAGATAATATTTTCATTGGAACCAAGGAAGCCCTACAAACTATAAATCCAATCAAGAAGTCAAAAGAAGTCAAACACAGTTGTGATTTTATTTGTACAAAATAATTATATGTGAGGAGAGTGTATTAAATAAATAAAATACTATTATTTACACTTATTGTAAATATACATACGCAAATAGAAATAAATAGAAAATAATAAAAATATAATACCATATGTTTTGAAATCTTCTTCTGAAATTTTACATTTAACCATAACGACTACTGTTCTCTAATTCATTACTATTATAGTTATTATCATAATTTTGATCACACTTGCAATCATCATCCAAACGTCCTTTTTTCGATGTTAATATGCGTATACCTTCGGCAAGTTTTGGAAATCCAGTCATTGTCTCTTTCAGTGAAGTCATTATTACAGGAAAATACATAAAGAAATCTTTGAAATGACCAACAACCGTATTATAATCAACAGCAGGTACATTTGAATTGGCACCAAATGATCCAATTCCACCTGATCCTAAACCAAAAGGTGCATCAATATCATTTTGTGCTATTGGCACAGCCTGCAAATAGTTGAACACTGTAAATATATGTAGAAAATTAAGTGAAAATTATATTTTTATTATTGAATTAACCGACACTCACTTAAAACAATTGCTATAATGCTGATAAATAATTGTTTTTCCGCCATGTACTCGTACTTAATATTACACTGACTGCTATTGACTGACTGAGTTAATTATTAAAGAACAAATGGCCCTTGGCTTTAATTTTTGGCTTTTTATTAATTCAATTTCATTCTAAATTAAATTCAAGTATTTTATTTTGCTTAATTTGCATTTTTGTTTGTTTATTATTATTCTTTTTACACTTCTTCATACATTCTCGTACATATGTAACATTTTGCAATGCTGTAATTTAACATTCAATGCAATTGTGACGTTTATTTCATTTCACGGGTATTTGTTTATGTGTTTATTTTTATCATATTTAACTTTGTATACAATTTCTGTTCTCCAAGTTCTGTATGAACATTAATATACAGGTGTTAAAATTTGAGTAATACCAAATGAATTTTCTTTTGATTGGTAATTTGTTAAAATGCATGAAAAGTTATGTTAATTACATAATGTTAAATTGAAAACAAAAGAATGTTGAAAACACTGCTGTCAAAGCAACTTACCACACTTCAAAATTTTACTAAAGGACAAAAGTATACATTTTATTAGTTGTTTATTGCGATTTTTGACTAAATTGAAATCTACGAATTGCATATGTTGACGAACAATATGTAAAAGATCCTAAAAATTAGTAATTACACTTTGAGAGAATGCAATCTTAACATTATAAATATCATATATGATCACAAATAAATACATTTCTTAAAAAGACACTACTGCATAAAGTGAAGATGGTTTTCAAAAAAAATATGGAAGCGAAAAATCAAATGCTTCATCTCCCCTTTCTTTCACCATTTAATTCATGACCATGTTAAAAAAGTTATCGATATTAAATTAAAATAAAGAAGAAGAAAAATCAAACAATATTGTTACTATAATCTATCAAGCTAAAAACTCTAATAGCTTTTCAATATACTTTATCCTCTTCCCAAACAAATATCTTGTGAAAATAATATCAAATTGAAATTATATTACATTCTGATCCAATATTAAATTTTAATCATATTTGAAAGTCATATTTTTGCATGCATTTATTGAAATTTAATAACATCCTTCCTATCATCCTACTTTATATCATAAAATAAATATTTATATATTCCATTTAAATATGAATACATCATCTAATTTTCACACTTTCTCCACCCGCTAACAATATTTTGCATGTAATTGAAAATGATTTTAATAAATTGAATTTGAAAAGAATGAAAGATTATCTACAAATATGTTTACGTATCACCCTTTCTAGAATACCTAGAACTATGTACTACACTTGCATAGTAGAAATTTATATTTTGTTAGAAAAATTAGATAAAATACGCATGACAAGATGATGAGGCTGATGTACCCTTGTTTGGTTGTCAAAAATTTGAGAATGAAAACAAAATGACATTGATTGATGTTTACAAAATTGATGCTGATGCTATTGTTGATATTACTTACTTTCCTTTTCATTAATGTTGTTATTTATTTATATATTTTTTTTTTTTTTTTTTGCTACACTCGAAGGCATATTGTTACGGAAGTTGATATTATTTGTTGTTGTTTTTTTATTAAATTTATTAATTTAATTTTATTATGCATTTTTCTTTTGAATTTTAATTTCTTCACTGTTGCAGAATAAATTTTACCCATATACATATGTATAGATACATTGTATACATGAATATAATGTATATATTCATTTCTATTCTCATGGATTAACAGGTTTCTGATTTTTATTCAAATTCCGCAAGTATTATATCCACAAAAATGCTAAATACGCAAGATGTCGACCAGACATTTAAACATTTTAAGGAGTTCTAAAATATTTGTTGTAATCGTACGTTGAGGATGGGAATGGGATGGATTATTAACTTCTTTTTAAAAAAAGAATAGCGTAAAAAGAATATCAGTTCATTACAAACCCAAACAATACCGAACAAAACAAAGTATGAATACTCACCGAGTATTCTTGCAGTTTCTGCATTGAGGCAGAGAAATCAGCAGAAAAACATTCTAGGGCCAGCATTGCTATGGTTATTTAATAGATTTTTTTTATGCGTTTAAGCTTTAAAATCGTCGCCAAATCAGATGGACATCTAGGTACTGGATTTAATAAGGTTTAACTGATGATCTAGGCGATCTAAAAATTATTCGTACTGTAAATTTGAAACTGAAACAAAGTGGGAGCTCAAATTGGCATTGTGTGCTCAAGATATCTACTACTACTACTACTACTACCAAAATTATTAAAATGCATACCTTATATTCCATATTTTTGGTAGGAATGCCTTGCCCTGTGTGCCACATCGGCCAATTCTTACTACCAACAACAACCTTATATAAGCAAATATGATTCAAATTCCTTTATTTCAATATTTTCACTCGAAAAATGCCTTCTGCTGTGTAACACAAATTAAATAAAAATCGACATAAATTAATGAACAAAAAAATGCTCACTTTAATAAACAATTTACATAATTATTGTTGTATTGTAATAGATCTAAAACAGTTTGGCACAATTTTACAAATGGCTTGTCATGTCCGCTTTTATATGTAATATACATTAAGAGTCGTCGTTTATATGTACATACATATGTACGATAAGTGTGCCTGTCATCGAATGTTTTGATTTTATGATGTGGGTGAATTTTTTACGAAATATTATACATACCATACACGCATACCAAAATACATTGTAATATATTTTTTAACATTTTTAACTTTTCGCTATTGTTGTTGTTGAAATTGTCAACCATTTAGCGCTTGCAGTTGATTAATGTTAATGATGTTGGAGATATGGAATTAATGTTCATGCGTGCGTACAGTGTTGACAGTTGCCTAACAGTTAGTTGAGTAAATTGAAAGTGATTGAATGTTGAAAATTTTCAACTCGTTCTCGTGCATTGTCTCTATTGTGATTTACTCAAATTGATTTAAATTGTGTCGAAAAATTAATTGAATTTTTTTTTTTTTTTGGTTTTCCGAAATTTACTCGAGAAAATCTTTATACAGCAAAAATAGAGACACTTTTGACAGGAAGTGAATTTTTCATATTCATCATTTTTAATGGTTTTTATATTGTAAAATGTTTAATTAAAAATTAAGAGCATTATTAATAAATGCATTAACCAATATTATAATATTGTGAAATTTATTTTTTAAATTTAAACATTTAGTTGTGAGATTATACTCAAAGTGTATTACATATAAGGGCCGATTGTTAATAGTCAGACTATCGAATAAAATTTATTTTATGCTTATCGGATTATAGAAATAAACTAAATTGACTAAAAATGACTAAGAAATACATTTGAACAGTAAATAAATGTGGATTTCTTTCTTTTCTTGAAACAATGCGGTATCTCAATGGCACATGGCCACCGAAGAGGTAATCTCACTTTTCTCTGTCATCAATGACTACAACAAAATATATCGTTTTATAACAGATTTATTTCATTGTTATATTGGAATTGTAAATAAAAAAAATAAATATGTGGCACTTATAAGCCCCGAATGGGCTCCTTGGCCGAGCTTCTCTTACATTACTGTTGTGCGTGTTAAATTTTGAACAGTATTAGAAGGGTCCTACTTATTTTAGCCGATTCCGAACGGCAGAAGTCTTGCGACATCACTTATTCTGAGCTTTATCACAGTGTTCTTTTAGACCCTTTTTCATGGCAAACAGGTGGCTACCATTCGAAAGAAAAATTTTTTCGATATTAAATTTGTTATGCTTCAGCCGGTGATTGAACCCGCGATCTACAGATCATAAGGCCAACACACTAACCACTGAGCTACAACACCCAGTATACACATACAATCCCAATATGTAAATATCCTTCTACTAATCCCCATCCATTCATTTTCTATATTAGTAATGTGTAAATGCGATCAAATAACTTCAGCTTTAGCTGGTGCTATACAACATACACATAGCTAGGATTATAGCCTATGCATATTTTGTATAAATCTATATATTCGTATACTCTTTTAGGCACCTGCTACCTTATACACACATATTTATATACATAAATATATAATCCTTGACCATACCATGTCCGTTTACAGTTAAAAATTATTATATACTTATAAACTATTTCCATATGCTTATCCTTCGGATTTACACCTTTCTTAAATTGAATATACATAATTGTTATATTCGTTAAGAATGAAATAAATATATGTAAAAATGTTCACTGCAATAATAATAATAATAATAACCATAATAACAATAATAATAGTAGAAAAACAAAAGAAGCATTAACATTCTATTGTTCTTATGGAGAAATATAAGAAAATCAATTTTTTAAGAATTAACCCACAATAGACATACTGCATAGACAGTCAGCACTGAAACAAAGAGGAGAGTAAGAAAAACAGCTCATCATCATCATCATCATCATCACATGCATATTGTAATATCTTAGCATACAATGGGTGCTATGCGTGAACATGTGTTTGTTAACACATTCGAATTTGTACATTCATATGCTTCTATGTAGTCCTTACTTATAAATGCTTTGTCTACATATACATTCATATTTTTGTTTTTTGTTTATTCTTTTTACACAGAATCCTGCATTTTGATCCTTCTACTTAGTAAGCAGACTTGTATTCTTTCGTCTGAGTTTTAACTGTTATGTCTTTTTATATTTTTATATGAGATGATAATGGAAGGAAGTACTAAATCCTGAAAATATGCTCACTGATTTGTGTCCACCAAGTATACACACATACTTAAATATGCTTATATTGAATAATGTTTATCTGAGGTAAATATCACGCGGCAACAATAGCAATTGGCATGACTATTTGTATTTTAACATAATTAAGAGAATTAAATTTAATAACTTTTGACGGCATTGATAAGAGAATTACTCAATGCGGTCTGTAATATTCTAATCTACATACATATGTATGTGTATACATTAGTAAAAATATAGGAGAAAGGAATGTAAGCGAAGGTGTTTTCATAATTATATCGCTTTTTCAATAAATCTTCTTTTTATACAATTTTATTCACCCTTTTAATTAATTTTCTTCCATGGTACAGTTATGCAAATATTTGTAAGGTGTAAATAAGTCGGCTACCTTTTAAGAATTATGCCTATCAGTGGTATTATTTTGAACTATAACTTGAAATTAAGATTACCTACCCAAATAGTATTGTATGTTCATGGATTTTCAGCAAGAGAAGTATAATATTTATTTATTTATTATTTTTAATTTACTAATTTAATGCAGAATTTCGTATAACGTCAATCGAAGAATGAGTTTATTTGACCAATTTTTCTTTATAATTTCAATAATATTTTAGATAAAAAGTAACCACTTAACTTTAGAGAATCTAATTTTGAATAATATTTCCTTCACAGTAGTTCGCAGAAAGCTCCAATTATTAAAGGAAAAAAAAATATTATATACATAGTAGGTAAAATATCATCTTTTCTAGTATTTATTTTTTTACTTTATTTACATACACATATTTATTTCTATTTTTCACATTTACTATCCAATAATAGTAATATTTATGTAGTGCATACTACAATAATCTTTGCTGTCTTTTAATCTACCGAAATATAAAACAAAAACAAAACAAGTAAAAAAAACAAATAGAATCCACAATTTGACTTTAATTTTATGCCGCTCCACTACTGCCGGTTTCTTATCTCAAATACAGAAGCAACAGCAGAAAATTATACATGTACCTTTGCTTAAAGTCATATGCAAACAAACGCTCTACGCTAAGGTACACCACCCGCTACACTTAGCACATGCTATTGTATATATAACGTATATGAATACAGGAACTATCACCCAACCCGGCTGTCATAATTAGCAGTTTTAACATTTAGATCGATTTTCTAACATTTGATCAGATGTACAATTAACAAACAAAGTCGCATCTTTGCTATCTGGATCAACAGTAAATTTTGTTTCAGAACTCCCTCCCTCCGGAATCAGTATTCAATATTCAATAACTATCAAATTGTGGAGGTGTAGTGAATGTAAATATTGCCACATCTCGGTCAAAATTGCAATGAACCTTAAAAGAGTAAAATACATTAAAAGCTGTCATTAATTTTTGTCTCCAATATTTTTCCGAGAATATAAATACCCACTATCTAGACCCCTGAAGAGGGCTGCCCCACACAATTGATGTCTTTATATAATTAGCTTCTTAATTTTTTTTTTTTTTTTTTTTAATATTGTACCCTTTTATTTAACCCTTTGGGAAGGCTGCCTGTGAAAATGAATCTGAAAAAGCTTGAAAATAGACAAATAACCTCATGATCATGGTCCAGGAATCGTCTCAATTGATTATTCTCCATGTTTCTCCCGAGTGAGGTCATACTTCTTCAAAAACGAAACAAAAATTAAACTGTAACCGGCAATGGCGATACCTTTTTCTTCCAAAAAGTGCGTGAACATGATTCTATCATTTTAGTTGGATAATACTGTCCCTGAAACTATGAATTTATTGAAGAAATTCATCAGTGTAAAAAATTTTCTTCAGAAATTAAGCTGTCGACTTGCCTCCCAAAACATATGAATCATCGCCTGAAGGCATTGGACTTTTCGAATGCTCGAAAAAGTAGTTGAAAATTGCTGCTCTATAATGATGAACCTCAGACGGGCCCAAAATCTGTTTTTCATCATTTCATGAAATTCTATGATTTTATTAAAATAATATTCATATTTTGCAAAAGATTTTTTCTTTTTTAATTAAATTTATAATCCTCGTACAATCCTCTTAAAGAACACCCTGTATTTGTATGTATTTTTACATTTACCATTTCACAATGACTATAAAGCAAGGCGCTAAAAAGATGCTGTTTTTCAATTTTTCAGTTAAGACTAAGTAAATATTTGCATTTAACTGCTGCTGCTACGGCTGCTACGGCTGTCGTTGTTATCAGTGCCGCTGGTGCTAAAGCTATTGCTCCTGTCTGTCTGGTTGGTTGGTTGGTTGGTTAGTTGGTTGGTTGATTGGTTGGGCACAGCTGGTGGCAGAAACGCGCTATATCGTGTTTACATTCAACATTTTTCAAAAGCAATTTGTCGCTCGTTTTAACTTGATGTCGCTTTGAATTATAATTATTTCTTTGCTTTCATATTAATATTGTTGATTTTTATTTTCTTTTGATCTTTCTTTTTGTCGTCTTCATCTTCTTCTTCTCCATATACCATACTCATAATTATTTATTTATTTTAATATTCATCTAATTCTTGATCTTTTTTGTTACTTTTTTTTTAAGAAGCCGCCACCTAACACAGGGTAGAATGTAATTTTGACCCTATTTACTATCTACATACTCGTACTAGCTGCGACAGTTGCGTCTTTTGAGATTATTTAACGGTTAATTCAAAGCAACAACGTTTTCACTGTAAGAAAAAACAAAATAAATAGAAACAATTGTTTTCTTTTGTCATCAACATCGTTCCCCCTCTGCTCTCAACATTTGCAGATCAAAAAGGGTCGTATCGTATGTACTAATGCAACGCGGTTCTTTTGTTCGAACAATTACAATACTGTTTGGAGATTTGTATCTAATCTTTAATTAAATTAAACTTTATTTAACCCCAAGTTGGTTGGTGAGAGGCAAGAGGGGGGAAAAAGATTAACGATAACTTTATATTTTGCGCTCTGCTGCTGTGTGTCACCGTACCAATCGATCTTTGTCATATTAAACATCGATTTGCTATTGCAATTTAGATCCCTTGTATGTGTCTGTGTGTGTGTGTGTGTGTCTATTTTAAAAGGGGAGAATCAGTTGGGTGATTGACACAGGGATTGTTTAAATATAGTATGCATAAGTAATACTACATACTACATTAATTAAAATTGCAATTGCCATTGAAAAAACAACAATTATGATGAAGGGAACAAAAAAATATATATCACATATACGAGTATATCCGACGGTCGCCTGCTCTTATCCATATTTGATGCTGATTCATGCACAGCTGCTGTTGTCGACTCTGTTTGACCATATAGTACATCTAGGTACATGGTGTTGTTATTGCAAAGACTTGCTATTAATATATAATTAGATTTACTCAAACTTTATCATACCACACTGCCATCTACTATATGTATAACTCACTCACGCCAGCCACTTTAATCGAGTTTTAATGTAAAACTTATTTTATTCACATTCATATACTATACATATGTATGTATAATACATAAGTACGTATGTCGATATGCATTTAATATAACAAGTATGAGTAACTTTATTTAATATCAGGAAGAATTTCTTATCAATCATTCACACACATACTGTGTGTGTGTGTGCGTGTACCTACAAATCGTAAATATAACAATGATCGATGCATAACGTAAGCAGGGTGAGATGTGGCAAAAGTAGTTTTGAAACATTAATACATCATTTTTCTTTGACAGGACACAATATACGATGAAATCAGTTTAGTCATATTTTCTATAAGCTGTGAGCAAAATATGTACTTACACTTCTGAACCATGTGTAATGACGTGTATGTCTATTTATGTGCATTAACTATGTGATAGTGCACGACTTTTCGAACTTGTCGAAAAAGTCGTTATTATTATATATTTTATATAAATGTCGAGTAAATGGTCCCTTATAGAGGACAAATTTGGAGAAAAATCGGTCAATAACCTCACAGCAGTAGTTCCTAAAAGGTTAAAACTTACAGCCGACTTCCGATTTTTTAAAAACATCAATTTTATAGTGATATTATTAGAGGGTTTTATTGCTAAGTTGTATTGAGCACCCCATCATGGACTAGAGTATTTCTCCAAGTCCAGCATTCATAAGGAAGTTTAGTATAGATCCTACCCTAATGGATATCAGCAGATTTTCTGGTACTATAAATTGCCCGAATTTTTTCTTTCTTGTGTGCATAAGTGCTGGGCACGTTCACAACACAAGTTTTGCAGTTTCATTCTCCCTCCCTGCAAAGTCGGCAGGTTTCATCCGAGCAAATTCCCAATTTCCTTAGGTGATAATTCAGCCTGCAGTGTCCTGTCAATAATCCCATGATGATTCTTATATTATTCTTGTTTAAACTGATACATTCCTCAAGTCCTTATAGGTTATAGGTCCCAAAAAGTGTCTTGGATTGGGATAACCCTGGTAGGTTTTCCCAGTATGATTGTCTTTCTGATTCTGGTTCTGGGCCTACAAAGGGTGTTGCTGCTCCCTTCCGGTCAAGCCAGTCCGCTAGCTCGTTGCCTCCAACTCCAATATGTCCTGGAACTATTGAAATTTTGTAGTGGTGTTCAGTAGAAAAATTTAATGGAAATTAGTGGAATGGAATTCTATACTTAACCTCTCTAGAAGCAACTCATAAGCAGCTGTAGAATTATGGAAGGAGCTAACTCCTATTTTTTTTTCTTTAATTTTGATTTCGATGCGACAAAATTTACCACCACCTCACCCAATTTATTGGCTCACGAAAATAAAAAAAAGCTCATGTGTTATTAAAATCTTTTTAATAATATTCATATGTTACTATCCCATAGCTAATATACACTTAAATATGCATAAATATGGAATTTGTACAACTGTTGCCTTTAGGGTTAACATTGGAGTTATAAAAAGTTTCTAGCAATACCAAATCGTACTAAGTATTATATAAATTTTTCAGAATCAGAAAACTTGTGCATACATTTTCTTTCTTTGAACAATTTCAGGATATAATTTATACATATATTAAAGCTCAACTTATCAGAGAAAATTGACAAGAGCACACATTATTATAAGAAATCGATCAAAAATATTAACAATATGATGAGAGTTGAAAGATAGACTTTATTAAAAATAATATAGACCAAATTTTTTACGAAATTCCTTTTGTCCAAATTCATTAAAAATGTTTATTTAATACTAAAGACTCCGAGGAACCGTGGTTTAGCTATATTGTATGCGGTAAAAGGTAATTTTGGTCAATTTAATCGATCAACTTAGCAAGATATGACAAATAGTAGAGTAATTTGATAAATCTGAATCGGTCACTAATATAAGAAGGCCTTTGTAACATCATAACCACCGCTCTAAAGAAAACATGGCTGCAATTAGAAAAAGAGTAGCTGTCGGTCCACTTTTGAGTTTATCCATTGACTTATAAAATTATTACCAATATATATATGGTTTCAACAAAAGCCAGCCGTCTTCAAAATCCACATCAAGCGAGCCATTTGGGTTATATTGCAATAAAAGTTTCCGTGTAGTATAATTTCATCTATCTAAAACTTGCTAATCCAAAGGCCTATTCGGCCATCCAAACTCTGCATAGCTAACAGCGCTCTTGCAGTTATTATCAGACGGCACACACGAGCAGTATTATCAAACGCTATAACGCATTTTGTAGCCTAGCAGCAAATACAATTATAAATATTCAAATATCAACCAACATTCTTCAATCTACGTATTAGCCACAAACTTTCATGTCTCCTACTGAGTGCAACTCAACTGTTCCCAAATATGTACAATAAGCACAACGTAGGCTCCTTTACTTTTACATTTACGCCATACTTAAAGTGTCCGAAAAGTTATTAAAACTTTTTTGGATGATTTTACTTAGCAACCTTAACAACCTGAAGTTTCAACGTTCAACAAAACATAATGGAATGAATATTATACACATTCACCATATACATACATGCTTATCTATAGATGATATTTGGACATTTCAGAAAAAAGTAATGCAAAAATTATGATTTATATATGAGAATGTTATTTTCTACAATAAAACTCTTTCAACTCTTAACTATGAACTAAACTAATAACGAACGAGCACAGATATGAATATGTAGTATGTTATGTGGTAAAAAAAAAAAACTAGAAAACCCATACAAATATTTTCAAAGAAAACATATAATTTAGGAGTCACTTGTATTGTGGTTGCTACATACATATGCTACTCCTTTTACTTTTAGTCATGCTGTTAGGACGATTGGATCCAACGCCAAAGAAGCACGCAGGATGTACGTACACATACAAATGCACAAGTACACACTAGTTTTCCTTTAGAATTTCGAGTATGATTTGCTATGAAAAACATTTCATCTTCTGATCCTCCTATTATTATTGTTATACAAGTTCATAAGCCATAAATCATTATACTTGAAGTTTATTTAGTTTTTGGATTTTTTTTCTTCAAATATGTGTGTTTACTTAGATGCGCTTAAAATATCAGCAGCAGCACCACCTCCAAAAATACTAGAAGCAGTAGAAATATATTTTTAATGAGAAAATTAAATCAAAATTGCAAAGTAATCTCCTAAATATATGTACAAGTACCTAAGGACATATTCCACTTCAGTAGCAATCAATTGGAACCTGCAAATAAATAAAGTAGTCCCTTCGTTCCCCAATTATCACCTAATTATTAAAAATTATTATTTATTTATTTTGTATTGTTTTTATAAATGCCTTCTAGTTAATGTGTTGTTAAAGAAATCATAGTTGCCAGCACCACCAACGCCTTCGTGTTCGCCATTATCATGTTGCACAACATAATCAAGATTTTGTAAGGCCAGGTTTTTCGAATCATCATCCAATACCAAATCATTCCAGAAATCGGCACGTCCATTTGTCATAGACTTCATTTTCTGATATGAGTCGGCTATATTATCATCCAATAATTGATCTACAACATTCGAATGACCAACTAAATGACGAAATGGTACATCAACAGCACTATGATTGCTATAAACAGCTCCAGTCATCATAGCAGCGGTAGTAGTATTAGGATTGGCATCAATCTCCAACATAACACCGCTATCAACTCCACCACTATCGCCGTTCTGTGTATTCAACATTTGTGTGATTTGTTCATTTTGTTCGCTCATCTTGCATAGAGTGCATTTACGTTCAGTAAGACGACGCTTTAGGTTGTGTATGGCAATACGTTCCTGTGTTAGCAGCATACGTTCATGGGAGAGTGTTGCCTCCTTCTCACCCAATTCACGCATACGTTGCTGCAAGATGGTAATCTTCATTTGTAGATTTTGTTCAGCCAATTTGGCACGCTGTTGTGCTTCCTGCGATTTACGTTCCGCCGTGCGGAATGAGCTCAACTCCTGTACGAGTTCATCTTCCTTGGCACACAGCAGATTCTCTTTATCAACCAGCTCTCGTTTCTGTTGCTCCAATTGCCGTTGCAGTTTATGATAGCGTTCACGTTCAGCATCTGCTTGCCGTGTTGCATCTTGTGCCACTTGCATAGTTGCACTCACTTCCAAGCGTTGCTTCTCTAAATCGCTCTGTGGATGTAATTTTTGCTCTGTTTCAATTTTTGTACGCTCCACAAGAATTCGTGCACGTTCTTCCTGCAATTCCAATGCGACACGTTGAGTCTCTGCCAACTGCAGCTCCTTCAAATCGGCAATACGTTTCTCGTCGCGCGCTAACTGCTCCCTGGCATATTCTTTTTCACGCTCGAATGCAATTTTATCAGCTTCGAGTGTTGACATTTTCTGTCGCAATAACCAATTCTCTTCGACAGACTCCTTAGACAGTGTACCCAATTGCAATTCCAATGTGCTTACCAAATCCATAAGACGTCGTCTCTCCGCCTCTGCTGTCTCCTCATTGATGTGCAAGCGTCTCTCCGCATCTTCTAGCCTTCTTTCTTTGGCCTCTAATTTTTTCTCCCTTTCGCGATTTAAAGTTTCCATTTTTTGTTGCATTTCATCACGCAATCCTTGTAGACCATCGCTTAAATTCTCTAAATTATTAGAGGCCGCCCTGAGAGTTTCCATGTAGGAACCATTCTCTTGTATAGTCGCAAATTCTAGCATTTTCGCCTGCCTGACAGTTTCCAGCATACGTCTGTGTTCGTTCTTAATTATTTCCAAGTCATCTTCTTGGGATTTTCTTATTTTACGCAATTCATCTTCATGATCCTGCTTCAAGGCGCTTACTTCGTTTTCGTAATCAGCTTTCAACTTTTCTCTTTCATTTTCCAAAGATTCCAATTTACGATTGAAAAACTTACTCACATCATCCAATTCCATCTTAAGTCTATTCTCCACAGCACCAAGATGCTGTTGGGCAACGTCTAGTTGTTTCCTTCAAAGTGAATAGGTATGCATATTTGATAACTTAAGTACATTATATGATGCTTACGCTAACGTAATGACGACATAACTCAAAATTCAAAATAGCGGTATAATTGGATATATTACTTAAAATACTTGGTACTTAATACTTTAACTTGGCATTCAAAACAATTCGATATTTTGAGTTCTCTTGTCATTACGTGGAATGGATGAAATGTGCGCAATACTCACTTATACGAATGCTCAATCATTTCGATTTCCTTCTCGTAATTCGTCTTTATATTCTCCACCAGCTCCTCCAAGCGTAATTTTTCCAATTCTAAACGTTTAACATCTGCCTCCATTTGTACAATTTCTAATGCGGTCGCCTGCTGTTGTGCTGTTGACTGTATTAAGGGTTGTGAAATTGTCTCTGTTTCCTGTTGACTCTTTGTATTCAACGTTACGGTCGCATTCATTTCCGCCAGTGGTGTAATCATTGCTGGCTGTGTCATCAACAATTGTATATGGGTGTTGATACGTTGCTGTTGCTGCTTAATATGTTCCTCCATTTGTTGTTGCCGTTGCATTTGTTGTTGCAACAATCCTTGAAATTGTCTCTCCTGTTGCTGCAACAGTGACTCTTGCTTGCGTTGCATTTCCATTAATGCCCGTTCTTGCTGCTTCATTTGCGTTGCTAATGCCAATTGCGCCTCCTGTTGTTGTAAAACGGTAATAGCATTTTTCGATTCCATATTCATGCTATTCAACAGAAACATATTTTGTGCTGTTGTATTTGTTGTGGTCACTGCTGAAGTGTTGTTATAGTTGCCACTTGGTTGTATGCTGTTGACTTCTCTAATTTCGATAGTGGGTTCTGCATCATCAGCATTTGATATTTTTAGTATTTCAACAGTTTCACCAGTAAAAGCTGATGTTGTTGATGTTTGTGGTTGTGCTTTAAAATTGCTCGGCGTTTTTGGTGATTCGGGTGGTTGCTCCACAAGCTTATTGCCAACACCTACATCAGTTTCCATACCCAAACCTAACCAATCAGCTGTAGTACCACGTGCTTTTGATTTTGGTGTGGAGAGTGCTGATGGAGCCGCAATTACCTCCCGCTCTCTGCTTGGACCAGTAAACAATCCCAACGGATCTGTATTAGCAATTGTTGAATTACCTGAACTACGACGACCTGTGGAAGTTCTTGGTCGAACCTGTGAGAAAGCTAAATTTGAATTATCCGTTGTCGTATCGGTTGATTGTCTTGATATTGTCGGTTTGAGACCATCATCTCTGCGAGAAGACATTGTTGGCGCTGCCGTGGACGGTCGTTTGGGGTCCATTGTATTTAGAATATCATCAAATATGTTTACTTTTGTGCCACTGGCTTTTGGTTTCTTAGGATCAAATCCTAAATCATCATCATCATCATCAACACCATCGCCATCATTGTGGCCACCAGCGTAAGATTTTGTTGATTTTTGTGTACTCGTAACTGATGGTTTTCTTTTCGATTCTGTATCTGTTTCCTCTTTTATACCAAATAAATCCTCTAATTTACCCTTGGCTTTACTTCCTGTACTGCGTGACTTTTTAATCGTTCCACCAGCTGGATTATCGAAAAATCCATCATCAATACTATTATCGCTGAGTAAATCCGCCAATGGATCGTCGACGTTAAAATTCATTTTTAAAATTGCATTGTAGTAATAAGAACTTTACAATTTTTTTCTAAGTATCTAATTGCTAAAATACAAAATTTGGCATACGTTTTGTTATGTTCAAACCAGAGTTGCTAGGCAACAGCAATGCATGAGAAACAATATAAACATACCATCAACTGGCATTTCATATAGTACTGCAGTGCTTCTCAAAATATGTGATAGAAAAAAAGAAGAAGCAAATATTATCAAACGAACAGCTGTTTCATCTCAAGCAACGATAATTTGTTATGAGAAAAAGTGATAAATACGTGAATATAAAATATACATCTTCACACAAAAATCGATTAGTTTAAACTAATCACATACAAAATATGTTACGTTCCTGCCTCAATTTTAGCATTAAATGTAATAGAGCACTTCAAACCACATGTGCCACAACAATTAAACGAATGTGTGTGCCCAAGCGATTTCGATCTACTCTAGATGGTGGAAAAAACAGTGATAGTAAAGCAGAAATAATACGTAAGAGAAACTCAAGATCAACGCTATATTATGTGACGGCCGGTGGAGTTCTTATAGTGGGTTTTAGCTATGCAGCCGTGCCACTTTATAGTATGTTTTGTCAGGTTAGTTCTATGCCAATTACAACACAATTTTCTATTAAATAACAACATGTACGAATACCAAAAGGCCTACAGTTATGGTGGCACAACACAAGGACATGATGCAGAAAAAGTGGAAAATATGCAGAAAGTTGAGGATCGTATATTGAAAATACGTTTTAATGCAGATATTGGTGCGTCGATGCGTTGGAATTTTAAACCACAACAGTATGAGATCAAAGTAATTCCTGGTGAAACAGCGCTAGCTTTCTATACTGCAAAAAATCCAACAGATCAACCAGTGATTGGTATTAGTACCTACAATGTGATACCATTTGAGGCCGGTGCTTATTTTAATAAAATTCAATGCTTTTGTTTCGAAGAACAACAATTAAATCCGCACGAGGAGGTTAGTTAGTTATTCCAGTGATTACGCTTAATACATTGCATTACTATTTCAATAGGTGGATATGCCAGTTTTCTTCTATATTGATCCGGAATTTACACAAGATCCTAAAATGGAAACTGTGGATACGATAACATTATCGTATACATTTTTTGAGGCGAAAGATGGTTTAAAATTGGATATACCCAGCTATGTAAAGCCACATACACCATTGTCAGCGTGATTTGTGTACATATTTAATTGTCTGCAATTATTAATTGACAAATTTTACCTATTAATAGTGCAAACAATATCAATGCAAATCAATTCATTAGAATGTTACGTTATTTATTTAAAAGTAAAAATAAAAAATAATAAAAAGGTAAACTTTTTTGTTTACAAATCCAACAAACAGTTTTAGAGCAACTGTATACTCTAGTAAAGTATTGTGTTTCTCTGCTTTTCTCATTTCTATATTCGACCGGCATACGAACTGAAGAAGAAGAAGCAACTATTTTGTTTTGATAAGAAATGTCAGACGGCACATAAAAAAATTAAACAATCCATATGCGTTGCTCTACATAATTAAATTGAACAAAAATAGAATTCCAGAAAGTAGATTTTAATATTTAGTTCTTCCGTTGACGGCATAGCATAAGGAGCATGAATAATAGTTGTGTAGTTCTTTTGAATTGAGAATTTTTTGTGTATACTAGTAGTATATAGTATAAAAGAGAATTCATCATAAAATGAAGAATTGCAGTGTTTTATATTTAATTTTGAGTCTATGTTGCTTTACAATATCGCAAATAAAAGCTGCAGCTGATAAAGAATATGTTGTGCCCATAGATTCGCTACCCACTGATTTAACCGAGGAACCACCGACAATATTGGTGGCTCTATTAGTACGTAATAAGGCACATATTCTGCCTTACACCCTGACCTATTTGGAGGTAAGTTTTTCCATTAATTTCTATACACTGTATCACTAACTTGAATCTTTTTGCAAAAAATATAGAATTTAAACTATCCTAAAAATCGTATAGCATTATGGTAAGTATTGCCCTACATTAAATATTCTCGACACTTCTCTCTTATTACGTTTTTGTCGCTATTTTTTTAGGATTCGCTCTGATCATAATAATGATTCAAGCATTGAAATTTTAGAATTATGGCTAAATAACACTGCAACGCTGTATCATAGTGTGGATTATTTACTTGATAACACCACGAAGCATCATGAAAATGAGAGTACTCAATTCGATTGGCCGTTGACACGTTTCCGGCATCTGATAAGACTTAAAGAAGCTGCTTTCACATATGCACAAAAAATTTGGGCCGACTATATATTTGTAAGCAATTTCTATTATGTATTTATTTCATTTTAATCTAACAAAACAATAACGATGTTGATTTTTTTCCCCCATTCATCAACACACAGTATCTCGATGCCGATGTATTGCTCACATTGCCTGATACCCTATTACACCTCACAAAATTACGTTTACCCATTGTGGCACCTATGCTGCTATCGGAAGGTCTCTATTCGAATTTTTGGTGTGGCATGACCCCAGAATATTATTATCAACGTACCGATGAATACAGGGAGATATACAACGTTAATAAGGAGGGTGTTTTCCAAGTGCCAATGGTACATAGTGCTGTGCTCATACACGTAAATTATATGGGCTCACGCTATCTTACCTTCGACCGTGAACGTCTAATCGAGCAGCAAGAAAATGAAGCTGAATGGGCAGAAAAGGAGGGCAAACAGTGTCGCCGCTACAACGGACCACTAGACGATATTATTGTTTTTGCGATATCAGCTAATTGCTCCCAAATACCTTTATTTATTAGTAATACTCATGCTTTTGGATATATTCTGCAACCGCTGGATGCGGGTGATGACATGACACAAGAACTACAACAGTTGGTGAATATTAAAGCGAATATTGTACATGATGTGGGTGAAGTTAAAGCGGTAAATGAATATTTCGAAAAATATATTAGCTACCCAGAAAAGTGAGTATCGATATATGTTGTTGTTGTGTCTTAAATCAAATTTTCTAATATAAACAATTTATCAAAAAGGCATAAGCTAACGCTAGATCACATCTACATGATTAATTTGGAACGTCGACCAGAGCGTCGAGAAAAAATGGAGCGTCTATTTCGAGAGTTAGGATTAGATGTTGAATATTTTGCAGCTGTCGATGGAAAGTATGTTTCGCGAAAATATTCATATTTTGCACTATTTATACAATTACCATTCTATTGTAGAGATTTAGATTTGGAAGTAATAAAAGAAATGAATATAACTTTTTTACGCGGCTATGAAGATCCATATCATCAACGTCACATGACAATGGGTGAAATTGGATGTTTCCTTAGTCACTATTACATTTGGGAAAAGATAGTAGAGAAAGGTCAAAAAGAGGTCTTAATTCTGGAGGATGATATACGCTTTGAGCCATATTTTAAAAATTCAGCAGAAAGAGTATTGGAGCAAGCAAGAAATGTTGTCGAATACGATCTAATGTAAGTAATTTAAAATTCAATTAAAACTCTTATTCAAACTCTCTTATTTGTTGTATTAACTGCAGCTATTTTGGACGGAAACGGCTTAAGGAAGAAAATGAGCCATGGGTATCGGGCACTGATAATCTTGTACATGTTGGCTATTCATATTGGACTTTGGGCTATGTAATAACACTACAGGGTGCACGTAAGCTGCTCAATGCCAAACCTTTGAATAAATTATTACCAGTAGATGAATATCTACCCATCATGTTCAATCGCCATCCAAACAAAACCTGGTCATCTGCTTATCCCGAACGTAATCTAATCGCTTTCAGTGCAGCACCACTGCTGCTGTTCCCCACACATTATACCGGTGATGTAGGCTACATATCGGATACAGAAGATTCTGAGGTTACCGCAAATAAATTATCAAGCGATTCATCAGATGCTCAACTGAAAAGTGATCGTCAACTAGAATTTCCAATAGAAGGCAATGAAAGACCAGCAAAAGCCCTCTCGAAAAATAAGGAGGATGAAATTTTATCAGTAGACGTTAAAATGGGCAAAATATTCGATGAACTTTAGTGGATTTAATGAAATTGAATTCAATTGACTACTGAACATTCTGCCAAATTTAATTTGCTGCTATTATTATGTTCTCAATAATTTTTAACTTTTTTTCCAAAATGCCAAATTTTTACAGTAAGTTTATATATATGTAAGTTTGCCACATTTTTTTTTTATTGTAAGTTTTATCTAAGTTATTTGATTAGCGTAGAACAATTATTGCATGCATTAGCTGTAAACGTGCCTTAATTGAAATACTAGTGGTACCAGTACACGTAGTATGTAATAGCTGTAATCATCTAACCACATTATACAAGCATATTCCATTTGAAAGAAAACTCCAACGCAATACTCATATTATAAACAAATTTTATTAGATTTAAATTCATCATCGAATATATTCAAAATTCCAACTGGCTTAAATTACATATATAAAATAAATTAATTAAGTTCAAACCATAAATACATACCTATGTACACTACATTATATAAATCTATTACCTATTTGGAGGAAACAAAATTCAATAAAATGTAATTATTACTTTTGCAAATACTCATAATACAGAGAAAAGTTTATATAGACAACACGTGAGTATACTATAACCGCGCGAGGTAAACAGGTAAAAAGAATAATAAAAACGTGAGCATGCAAAATCAATGAAATGTGTAATTTGATCAAATGATCAAAACGCATTCCAATAATAATCATCAAATATACAGACATATGTAATTTTTATACATGCATATTTCATTTACATTTGAAAGAATTGTCATTGACATTGACCGAATGACATTAACATACACAGATACTATAAAAAACAGATATCCCACTGTAAATGGACAAAATTTTAACAGCAAATATCGAGAAAACTCGGTTTTCGAATGACTGTTATAAATTCTCTTCGAATCCCTTTTCTTCTCTTTTTCTTCGATTTTTTATTCTTTTTCGCTTTTTCTTTTAAAAAAAAAATAACATACCTGTATTAACCGATGTGTAGTTTTAAAGCTATTGCATACATGCGAAGATTTATGAAACGAACTTGTTTTATTTGCAAAATCTACAGTATAAAATCGGAATTTTACGAAATTTAGCGAAATTGTAGAGCGAGCGCCCGTGATTACAAACAACCACTACGGAAACGTAACGTTTGTTATGCTTTTTTTATCTTTTTATTTGTATTTGTATTTGTATTTCTAGTAATAATGCGAGAACAATTTTTTATAGTAAATTATTGAAAGTTGGTATTTAGTAGCAACGTATTTTATTGAAATAAATAAAATAAATAAAAATAGAGAGATGTATGTATGAGCGAGTAACTATTAACTAACTTAAAGTGAATTCAATTTGTGTACATGCAATTCAATATTTGATTTAGAAATTAGTCAGTTCTTTATATATTTATTTATATTAGTTAGTGCTTATAACATTGACCTATTTTCACTTAAATTGATTTTAATTACACCAAATAACAATTAAACAATATTACTTTTATGATGACGATAAAAATGTAGATAATAATGCAATAAATAAATATATTATTGGCGCATATTCATAGTCAAAATTAAGTTTTGACAGATTATTGTATCGACTTTTTGAATTAGCTTATATTAATGTTTGTATTTTTTGTAATCCCCTAATTTAACATAATGAATAATTTGCCGTTGCAATACCTAGTAAGTAGTTATAACTGACATTGTAATAAATAAATGTTGCGAAAATTACTTTTAATACTTAACTGTTTTTTTTAAATTATTTTGCCAAATAAATGATACTAACACTTATGGATTTTGCAAAAATACGCGTTTATTAATTTTAGAATAGAAATAAAATAAATATATACACTTGCACATTGAAATTAATGTTAGATATTAAAATAAAATAAAATATTTTATGTTATCATGTTTCCGTAATCCTCTGATATTAAAATTGATAATATACCAAAAATTATGAAGAAAAATTTTACATTTGATCACTTTGGCGTTCAACTAAATTAAATGGAATTACCAATAGGACAAATCTATAAACTGTATTGGCTTACGCCGTGGTTATGAGATCAATTTTTTAAATGCTGAATATGTGGCCATTTTCAATCAATTTTTAACGAAAATTCATTTTTATGTGAAATTCAACAAATAATTTTGTACGTTACAGAAACCAATTTCACATTATAAGAATTAACTGATGTGAAACTGAGACGACATATTATTACATTTCAACTACAAAACGAAATCTTTACGACTATTCACACGTGTCATTAAATATGGACGCTTCTCGCTGGGACATAGGAATGTTTTAA
Source organism: Megamerina dolium (assembly GCA_963854835.1). NCBI lineage: Eukaryota > Metazoa > Arthropoda > Insecta > Diptera > Megamerinidae > Megamerina > Megamerina dolium. The sequence goes on from OY978528.1 coordinate 5,483,436, forward strand.
ACAAAAAATGATTCCATTCAGTTTTTTCTTCGGGTAATTGCCACATATTATTCCATAAGCCATTTGCAGCTAAATATATGTAAATAATTCAGAAATTGAAATAATTTGATTAGAATTACATTTAATATTTGACCAATCTCACCAATCGCATGTCCAAGTTGACTATAATGAAAGCAATCGTATGACAAAACATTCTGATCTGTTAAACCATTAGTTGTACGAAATAGATCTTTGAATTTAGTAAATGGTTGTATATTAATTGTAAAATCCTAAAAGAAATTTTAATATATTGAAATTGTTTTCTAAGTTCGATTACACTAATAACCTCCGTATTGAATTCATTTCTGGCGGCAATTTCATAATCTTTTGCAATCCATAGTTTCATAATATTTTCATAATAATCTAAATGTTTATCGTTTCTACCAGCCACGCAGGGACATTCCAATCTTAGCGTAGCATAACAATATGTTGGTAGACCCGCAACACGTGTAATAAATCGCAAATTCGGAGGTGGTACCACATTCAACATTAAACGTGGTACATTATCACGCAAATATCGATATGTTTTCAACATATTCTGCTCATGCCATTGAACAACTAATTCGGGTTCAGAATAATAGCATATATCCGAACAGAAATCATTATTACTAATAAACATTGTGATCAACTTCCAATCGTGTGTCATATTTACATGCGGATCACGTTGCATACGTTTCACCAGCACTTTCGATTGGCGTGGCATATCGCGTGACATGGCACCCAGTTCGCCGACATTAAACCTAAACAAATATTGTATATGTTAGTAATTGTCTATAGAGTATTTTACTAATCAATCACTCGCGCACTCACTTTGAGTGACGATCCGTTGATAAACCATCCCTTGTTGAATAACCGTAGAGATTTGGATTAAATTCCTTCAATATGTTCGGTATTGTTAGATATTGACGCCAAGTACCATTTCCACCAATTGTAAACGACATACCACGATTCTCCACAAAAAGATGTAATAAACCTGAGGCAAATATACCATTACCAGCTGTTATAGAATCGCCTAAACCACCGATTATATCAATATCGCCAGGTCGTAGACGATGTACAGAAGTAGGACGTGCCTCACTACGTCCGCCCGGACCATTACGACCACCACATAATTGTGTTATGTTGCGCAAACGTGGGCAAGATGCTTGCGTCTTCTATGTGTAAAATAAATAAATTCTATAGTATGTGAGAATTGGTACAAAACTTTTATAAGAATATGCAGCAGCTATATCAAACCTTACATTCAAACTATTCATTATTTTCAGAAGTTTGGGATCCTCACCGGTACGTCCTATAAGTTGAAAACTCCATAATCGCAACGGTCTATAGACTTTAGCAAACGCATCATCTAGCGAAGTTCGTTGTAGCCATACAATAAATGGATTATCAATAAAAACTATGATAATCGATATACTTAAAATCCAAATCATTCTAGAATACATTTTTTTCTACTTTCTTCACATGTACGTATGTACGTATATGTATATAATACAAAAATTACTGAAAAGCTGATGAAAGTGGTTTGAAAAAATGAGATATAATTAAAGTTGTTCCATGGTAGTACATTTGGAACTCTTAAAATACACAAGTGATTCAAAAAAAAAAACTACACATCTAGCAAAAGTTACTGTCAGGATAGAAAGGTCGAAAGTACTTGATTACATAAAACTTCAAAGTTTTACAAATTATTGTAGTACACGCACAGCGACGGCTTTTAATAGCCGCCAACAACTTATGTGTCCCAAATCACATGTGAAACGTCATTAATTAAGCACAACGATGAAACAGGAAATAGTACTCGTTATATAAAAATCATCACCTTCAATCTCAAAGGAATGCAAAAATAACATTATTATAAATTATAATTTATATATAAACACTATCTCAGTTTAGTAGTATATTTTATCCATTCCCATTATATTTTTGATTTATTAATTACACATTTTATATGTCGCTATTTGATTTATTATAACACTTTACATGTTACTTCCAATATGAAATATAGAATTGTATAGAATTATATAGAATAGAAAAAGTCTAACTACATATGTCTTAACTCTGTTATAATCAGAATTAAACTATTGAGCATTTTGAAAATATATTTACCTACGTTATGGACATTTGCAATATTTTATAAAAGCAATTATCCACTTCGCTCGTTATAGTTTATATCAAATAGGTTAAATGTAAATTTAATTATTATTATTATAAATAATTAATGAAGGTATATGTATATGCATAAGAGAATATAGGAAATAGTAAGAAAATCGTCACGTTAAAATATATGTAAGTATGGCTAGAGCATTTATCTAGCTATGTAAACAAATAACGGGTAATTGGAAGCAGTCATTTTCCTTTATGAAAAAAAATCTCAAAATACAAAACATCCTATTTGTGATTTTTTAATTATTAAAATAGGAAGCGAAAAATATAAATTATAATATAATAAGTTGATAAATTTTGACGTTTGTACTGTAGCAGTAAATTGTGTTATTTAAATGGTTTTAAATAGCCACAAAACTTCGAATGTATCATCACAATTAGTCTATTTATGCGTTTAGAGTTCCACTTCTATAATATCTAAAAACTCTCCCATGATTTTACACAAAAAAATTCCAAGTTGAAAAACAAGAAGAAGTTGAAGAAGAAGAAAATGAGAATGAACACATTAATTTTCATTATTTAACAACAACAAAATGTTTAATAAAGAAATTGATAAATTTTCCTCCTAACATTCTCTATTTTAATTGTAACACGCAAAAAATAGCCTTTCAATTATTTTGGAAAAATAATCATAGGAAACCATTATCTTAAAAAAATATGCTCTCTTGCTTTAACCACCTATATACCAAAATCACATTTTAGAGAGAGAAAATCATAGTGTCGCCTACATATCCATACTTTACCTTACGTGTAACTATTTCCTGATGTATTAAAGAGTACAAAGAGATAAAATTTAAATAAAAAATATATACATACACAATATATGTATGTATGTATGTATTCGCTCATAGATTGTATAAAAGAGCAGTATTTACATATGTGTGTGCTAGTACACTCATACAATTCGAGTGACTAGAAATTGTGCGTTATGGTAATAAAGTATGACGTACACCATATTTATAGTCATTTGAATAAATTTTATTATATTTAGCGTCTTATGTACACACTCGTTTTGAAATTAATAATTTTTAAACATAATGCTGACTGTGTACCTATTTATTTTGATTATATGTACTATATTCATATTTACATATATAAATAACTTGTTGTTGTAATATAATGAAAATAATTGTACAACATATGTACATAATACATAATAGAAATAAATAATAGCCATAGATGAAAGAGAAGATTAAACATGTCTACCTTCAGATATATATACTTGTTATGATTCTATACAAAAATTTCTATTATGAAATATGAGAGTATAATCAGCATCATTTCTATATGTTTATGAATAAAAATCTACAATGATTGAACTCGAATACCTACATATTTAGAATAAATGTGGCATAGTATTTTATTCTGGATGATCCTGTTTCGAGCAGACAATGTTATTGTATAAATAAATACTCACCCTTCAACTGGTTACATATTATCTTATTTAACTGATTAAAAGCAACAAATGATTATTATAAATAAACGGAAATACTAAACACATATGTATGTATACTTTAAATCCACATATGCATAGAAATGGGTCATAAAATAGTATTTTAATAAATATATAAAATTCAAAGAAATTTACATTTTCGAAAAAAAGTGAATTTCATTAATTTATATCACAGTGCAAATTATAATTAAATTTTTAAAATAACTATGGTTGAAAATTTGAATCACTATTAATTCGTGTTTTAATATATGGTTCTTTATCAGTCGGACAAAGAAATTTTTCTAAGAGATTTGGATTCAATAGGGTTTTGTTATCAGGTGCTTGCATCATATTATTCCACAAAGCATTAGCACCTGTTTAATAGAAATTAGAATTATAATACGTAAAATAAGAGTTTTAATAATTTACATACTTATGGCCTGCCCAATTTGACTTAAATGAAAACAATCCTGAGAAATTAGCCGTAGATCTGTATTGCCATCTGCTGTCTTTGGTAAATCACTAAATTGTGTAAATGGCTGTACATTGATTGTAAATTCCTTGAGAGAATAAAAGGAAAAACTCACTATTACACTCCATAGTCGCTGTAATATTATTTAATTAAAAAAAAAAATAAACAAAAATGCATTACCTCTGTATTAAATTCATTTCGACCGGCTACCTCATAATCATTTGCGATCCATAGTTTTATAATACGGTCATAATAATCTAAATGCTGTTTATTCTTGCCATACAAACAAGGACATTCAAATCGTAATGTTGTCTGACAATGTTTTGGTAGACCAACAAGACGGGTGAGCAGACGTAAATTCGGTGAAGGTACAACATTCAACATTAAACGTGGTACATTATCACGCAAATATCGATATGTTTTCACCATATCCTCTTCATGATATTTAATAGTGTCCTCTGGATTGCGATGATAGCAAATATCGGTACAAAAATCATTATTACCAATTAATAGTGTTGCCAATTTCCAATCGTGTGTCATATTTACACGTGGATCACGCTGTAGACGTTTCACCAATATAGTCGCCTGATATGGTATATCACGTGACATGGCACCCAATTCGGCAACATTAAATCTAAACAAGAATAATATTGTATATTCTCGATTACTATTTCATAGAGTTGTTTGTTATTAGCATGCTCACTTTGAATTTCTATCTGTCGCTAAACCATCTTCTATTGAATAACCATATAAATTTGAATTGAATTCCTTTAGTATATTTGGCAGCGTCAGATATTTTCGCCAATTTGCCTTGCCCCCAATAGACCAAGAGACACCACGATTCTCCACTGTGATATGCAATAATGTAGATGCAAATATTCCATTGCCGGCTGTCAATGAATCACCCATACCGGCAATAATATCAATGTCGCCAGGACGCAACCGATGTATGGATGTTGGTCGTTTGTCACTTCGTCGACCGGGACCATTTTGTGCATCACATAGTTGCACTAATGAACGCCCACGTAATGATGATTTTTGTGTTTTCTATCATTACATATTGATTAAATAATGTTAATCTATCACAACTGTATGTACAACTACATAATGCTATAATTTCAACAACTTACACCCATATTTTCAACTCTTCGCACATTTCGCACATCTTCACCCGAACGTCCAGCAAATTGTAAGCCTATTAAACGTAATGGTCTATATAGATCACGGAATATTACATCTAATTGAGTACGTTGTGCCATAACAGTTGGCAAATTGATAAAATATTGTTGTACATTGATTGTTATTGTGAATATCATTAAGAATTGTATACACTTGCTTTTATTCCACCACATGCTTGTTATTCTTGATTTTATTTTTATTATTACGATAAATCAGTATTTTTTTAATTTACACTCAGTACTTTACATACATACACACGCACACAAACATCTAGGTATTACTTAAAGATAAGTTCAATAGCCACAGCTACTAATTTGCATATATACAGAGGTGTGTAAATCAATTATGTACACGGTTATTTAATACACAAGCTGTCTATGCTAATTTGTTCATTTTGTTGGCTATGAAATACATATTTTCTTAATATATAAATTTGTATTATTTTATTTATTCTCGTATGGATATTGTTGTATAGCAATTTTTACATATTATCCACTATTTCACATCAGAACATTTCTCTTTGATTTGTCAAATCTTAAATCAAGTTTCTTTCTTAAGTCTTCCTTATTTTTGTACAATTGAGAATTTTTCCAAATGTTATTTCTATAACATAAGAAATTCTTAAATTTAGAAAGGATATTTTTTTATATTCACAAAAAAAAATTTTAGTCAATCGATTTGTTCAAATAAACGGTTAAATGAAACTAAAAGTCATGGTAGATCAATGCTTCCTATTTATATTTCTATTTTCTTTATTATTATCATTATTATATTATTCTTCTTAATAAGAATATTTTATTTTGTATTTCATACTAAACATGTTTTTGTGTTGAGCGTATATTTTGCAAAGAAATTAACACATTTTTCGAATAAATATTATGCGAATTTTAAGCAATTTTCAACGAGACAGTAAACTCACATTTTTATAATTATTTTCACTACTTGACACTATATAAGAACTTTATTTTGACAGATATATAAAATTTGTTAAATACAATAATATTTTTTTAATCTGTTATCGGGCAATTTGCATCATTTAATAATCAATAACTCGCTAATTTTCCAAACTAAATGGTCTACCAAACTTTTGTTGGATAAATTAAAATATTTCAGTTTTTTTTTTACAAAAATGTCTCTAATTTACCAATTTTGTCAAATTTTTTATTTATTTATCAATTTATCGATAATTTTGCATAATTTTGTTATAATAAGAATAAATAATTTTTTCATTGCCGCTGCCGAATGTCAATAATCATAATCATAGTAATTATTTAAAAGCAAATTTGCTAAAATAAATGGGATTTTATGTAATTTATCGTAAAATTTCACTTTTTTTTTAATCAATTGTTGATACACATAATTGCTGTAAATTTGATTTTTATATTGTATTTCATATGACTTTTGGATTTCAGGTTGGAAATTTGAACAATTGAAAACATTTGCAAAACAAGTATGAGTTCAATATCTAATTGTACATTTTGTTTAAATAAATACAACTAATAAAAAGTTAAAAATTGATTGGCAAGCAATAAATTTTTCATATACTCATACTTGATGCAACCATATTTCATACGTTTATTTGTATTTATATTTTATTTTTTATTAATTTAATTATTTATATTAATATTTATTAATTTTTTTATAGATGTCCACTTCATTACTCTATTGGTTTTTGTAAATATCAATTTATTATTTCAATTTAAAATATACTAAAACTTCATTTCACTTGTGACCGCAAAAAAATATAGTAAATCATCTCACCCAAATTAACTTTTATATATTTGATTTTTGACACACATTAATACGCTAATAAACGAAAGTAACTAAAGAATATTCCGTAATAATGTAAAACTATAGAGAAAATATTCGTAACGCTAGCACAAAGTATATGCTATAATTCAATTCAGAATCAACTATGAAGTAGAATTTCACATGATGATATTTTTATATCAATTCAGAAGTTGAAATATACACACGCATACGTTTACAATAAAACAGCGGTGTTAATTCGCATAGTCACAAACAGAGAAACACCCTTATGTAAGCAAATGTTCTTATATTCACATTCCTACATAACATACATACATACATACCTATTTAAATAATAGTCTATGAAGATAATGATTATACATATGTATAACGAGTTGATTAAAAATAAGTAATAGCTGTTTGTATAAGTATTTATGTACAAGTGAATCTATGCACATATATTGTAGTACATACATTAATACATACATTATGCTGCCGGTAAAAAAAAAATAAGGCGAACAAAAAACTGTCAGTATACGAGTAGAATCGTAGAATAACAGCATTCCGGATCAGAATTCACTTTCAATCAAAATGTAAACGTACGTGTGATCAAAATGTTTCCGAAAAATTGAGAAATAAAACATAAATCCCCTTTGAATGGGATACACTAATGTAATATCGCCGTGGCAACTTCTCCCAACCCAATTTGATATAATCTCAATTTACAATGCTTTCTAAATATTTAGTCGATTACGTATTTAGTCTGACCGTGAGCTAAGGCGGTATCCAATGCCCGAACTTCTTATGGCTAAAACTAATTTCACACTCACTTTTATTCAAAGATTGTCTAGCACAATTTGAGTGAACTTAAGCGATGTTATCTTCAATTATTCCAGTTGTTGAAAGTCCCGAACGTTCTTCGTCTCCTATGTTTGTAGAGTCATGTTAAAATGGTATAGAGTCTCCATATAAAATGTCCAACTGGTGTTTAATTTGCGTGGGAGTATTGTCTTTCAAAAACAAAAAGCTAATAACCAATACTCAATATTTCGATATACAAAATACTCACATTGACTCACTCAAACGGTTATCATACAAACAGATTCCTCGTCCAAATGGCTGAGAGAGTATCTTTTAAAAAAAAAGTATTTTTGATAACAAAAGAGAAGCGATGAACTTGAAGCCCAATTGGGCAATCGTATTATATGAAATATGATAAATATGTCAAAAACTTACTTCTACAATATTTACTTACCTAATAAAATCAATAGTTTCGTGAATTACATTTCTCCACTAAATTCAAATCAAAGCTTGCGTAAACTTTTTGATCACAGTATTAGCCATCTATAAATAGAGGTAGAAAAAGTAATTTAAGCTGACCACTACATATTCTTATTCTCTCATGTCACCACCACCACCACCACCAACACCATCACAGCACCATCATCACCATAATATCACTGATGTCTAGAACAATGATCGTACGACACAGTATAGCAGGTATGTACATATGGTTATGAATACATAAACTGTTGTCATAAGACTGTTGTGTATAAGACAGTTACAATTGTGAATAATAATGATGATTTTGCACATATTGAAGATTGCGTCGTACATAATTTGGTTGCGTATTCATCAGTTATTTTGCTACCGCATTAAAATCATTTAATTAATTATGCCGTTGTTGTTATTGTTATAGGTATTTATATACATATATATGTATGTATACATTTATTCGTACTCGAATATTGGTTAGTGAATTTTGTTAATTCATTAAATGATGCTATGACAATGAATTGCAAAAAATGTGTTCTATAAATAAAAATTCTCTTTTATAAAATACAATATATCTAATCATTTTGTAGTACCAATAAATTTATTTATTTATTAAGCTTGATTTACATATTTATAATCATATAGCAAGATAAATTTGTTAAAAAATCTGACAAAAAATCAATATTCAATTGCCTTTAGTTGACAATAGTAAAGCTTTGGTTAACAGGTTCTATTTTGTACTCAGTATTCAATCCCCCCCAGTATAAATGTGCTAAACTTGAATCCAAATCAGACGCAATTATTATTATTTTTTTTTTTTTTTGTTTTTTTGCTTTTGTTTCTTCTAAAGACAAGCTAGAATAATAAACGAAATCATTTGATTTGAATTTTATGTTATATTACATAAAATAGATGAGTATAAAATCAATATTTACACTATTATCTGACCTATATAACTATTTTACTACGATATACTAACTGATATTTATTAATTAAACACCGGTTAGACAATAAGTAAGGAAATAAAATAATAATACTAGTAAGAATCAAGTGCCATTGAATGCTGGCAAATTACTTTTAAATAGACTTGCTCGCTATAACGTTGATTTAGTTTATCAGGCAAGTACTAAATATTTTAGAACCTTCTCAGAAAATTCAGCCTCGATTTAATGAATTCTAAATGCTTCTATACTATATGTGTGCGAAATTTGCGTTATAACACAATAAGGCCATTAGGTGACAATGAATCATAATTAATCAATTTAAGTCAACAAATTATATACATAAGCGTGTAAGTGATGCTTTTTTTAGATTACGATAGATGAGGATAACTGCCATTTGACACGCGATAGACAACAATTTCATCTGGCATTTCTGGTTAGTAAATATGAACAAATCATCATCAAAATACAGGTAGAATATATTTGTTGTTTATTCTGGACTTATCAGACTTACATATACTCTACAAAGTATTTTAATTTATAGCCTAAAATCTTTACGACTATTCACACGTGTCATTAAATATGGTCGCTGTTTCGATGGACAGAGAAATCGATCAAAAAGTATTGGATTCCATATTGTTTTTTGACCATTCGGTTCCAGCATATTATTCCAAATACCATTTGCACCTAATTTGAAAAAAAAATGCTTAAAATCATTCACACATTTATCTGCATTGCATTTAAAATGCTACATACTTAATGAGTGCCCTAGCTGACTGAGATGAAAACAATCCTCTGATAGTAAAGTGGTATCCGATTTGCCTTCGGACGTTTTTGGTATATCAGGAAATTGTCCAAATGGTTGTATATTTATAGTGAAATCCTAAAATACACAAACGATGAGGAGGACGAAATTGATATTGCCGAAAATTACGCTGACTGTAACGTTACCATTACCTCTGTATTGAATTCATCACGCTCAGCAATTTCATAATCTTTTGCAATCCATTTTTTAATGACCCCATCATAATATTCCAATTGTTCTCTATTGCGACCAATCAAGCATGGACATTCTGCGCGTAGTGCTACCTGGCATTGTGGTGAAATTCCAGTTAAACGTGTGAGTAGAATTAAATTTGGTGGAGGCACTACATTCAACATGAGACGTGGTATATTATCACGTAAATAACGATATGTTTTCAACATATCCTCCTCATGATATTTGATACTATCCATAGGATTTTTTATATAACAAATATCAGCGCAAAAATCATTATTGCCAACTAGCAATGTAATTAGCTTCCAATCACTTTGCATATTAACATGTGAATCATGTTGTAAACGTTTCAGCAATACTGACGCCTGATAGGGTATATCGCGTGACATGGTACCCAAATCCGCAACATTAAATCTATTGGAAATTAAATAAATATCCATTACATATTTTACATTACATAAATATTTTTGAGCAACTTGATTACTTTGATTCTCTATCTGTGGATAAGCCATCCTTGATGGAATAACCATATAAATTTGGATTGAATTCCTTTAAAATATTCGGTAATGTTAGATATTCGGTCCAATTGTCACGACCACCTACAGACCAACTGGCACCACGATTCTCCACAGCTAAATGTGGTAAAGCCGTAGCAAATATACCAATGCCAGCGGTTAGTGAATCACCCATTCCACCAATTATATCAATATCACCGGGACGTAAACGATGCACGGATACTGGTTTTATTACACTACGACGACCTGGACCATTTTTCGTATCACAAAAGCGTGATAATTTCCGTACACGTGTTGATGAATGTTGTGTTCTCTGGCAAATCGGTTAATTGAAACATCAAATAATTATATATAATTATAATAATTAAATATAAATGTTTGTTACTTTGTGAATACCTCATTGAAAATATGTAAGAACTTACACCCAACTTCTCGGCTTTGGCAATATTTTGTGGATTATCACCAGAAGGTCCTACAATTTGGATGGTAAGCAAACGTATTGGTCGATAAACATCTTGTGAAATGACATCAAGAATTGTACGTTGTGCTAAAATTGCTTGTAAATCCCAAGAATATTGTTGCAAAATTAATGCAAAAATCACAAATTTTAAAAATAATATTAATTTTCTTGCATTTAAGCGAAGTTTCATCATTGAAAACACATTAATATATTATATTGGTTTTTTTTTAATTAATATTTTCATAGATCTATTTTGTTTTTCATATTGCATTTATTTCCTTTTATTTGCTGTATATTTTTGATTATTTTCTACATAATTATTTCACAAATAAAAATATTAAAATTGGCGTTTTAAGTTCAACTCTTGTTGCTGGTTTCAAATCGACTGCGATTATATGAAATTTATAATATTAACGCTGAATTTAATTAATGCACAGAATATTTTTAAATAATCCCTTTAAGTAATTAAATCAATTAATCAATTAAAAGTTTAAAAAAAAAATTGAGTCTATTATATTAGCACATAAAATATATTGCATTGACCCCCAATACTTGTAAAAATATTTGTAAACATTGTTGACAATGCTAGTATAGAAAATGTATTCATAAATCATATAGAATATATAGAAATACAAATATATAGATTACAGAAAAGGAAGACAATTTGGTTAAGTCGACGACGACACGACGACTTAAACCCCCTTCAAATGGATGAAGGGGGTCAAGTGACCACAGTACATCGCTTAGTGGCACTTCGATTCTTCATTCTCTTCTTCGGCGGGGGCTCATCGTCCTGAAAAGAGAAATGAAGAGAAATGAAAGAGTGATTGATTAGATGATGTTTGATTCTAAATAGTATTTCAGATTCAACTTACGTTGTTTCGGTGGAAATTCCTGTGGGTTTCGATTCCCCGGATGAGGCACTCGCCAATGTAGAGGATGTTAACGCCAGCGTTGACGTCCCGATTCCAACAAGTACGGCAATTTGGGCAAAATTGGTACCTGTGTGGAGATCGGGACGTGATGTTCTCGGCGTGGCATTTCCCACACAACTTCGTCGTCCGGAACTCGTTCACATACATTATATCTGCACCGCGGCTCTTCAGCGCAGAGATCAGTTTCGGCTTTGGAGTTCGAATGTAGCCCCGCATCGGCGAATTCGCAGCGATGCTCGTTGATCCAATGCAAACCAACGCATTGGAGGCTCTCTTCTTCAAATCCGTACCTATGATCTCTGTCGCTATGCGGTGCGCTGCCTTCTCAGTGCATATGAACTTTTGCAGCTTTAGGCGCGTGACTCGTCTCTGCGAAAATATCTCTTGCTTTGCGGCAAATATACTCAGCTGATATCGTGTGTAACTGCGAAAATCAGCTGAGTATGGTGACAGCTGCCGCAACTTCTGTTCTTCTTCAGAGATATTTTCGCTGGTCTTGGTCTGTGTCCAGCGTTGCAGTTTGACCTTCCTTGAATGGTATCCTGCCTCGTGTTGATACCTGCTATTCGAGATCTTCAGCGGCAAGCCATTCCGAGTTCCCCCCACAATGAGACGGAGGCCGGGATCGAGACCGATTTTGATGTCGTAATCGGTATTTCGGATTTTGCTCAAATCCCCAGCATAATCATTTGCTTTCTTATGGCACTTGACCCGCGATGTTGTGGCTGCTGCTGCCTGCAGGGTCTTATCCATGCAAAATGATATGCTGACGCCGTCCGTCATCATTGAATAACCGAACTTTTTCGATGTGGTCTCAGGGAACTCGAAATACTTGCGCCATTCAGCGTCTCGGTTAGGCTCAAACGCTTTCTGGTTACCCTTAAACAGACCAAGACTACATAGTGTGGCGTGCAGTTGAGACGAGTCGTACCGTACGTGATGCGCTCCGAATTTCTTTATTGGGATCAGCGCAAAGTTTTTGAAATTGTTCTTCTCATTGTAGCGCTGCAGTTTGTAAAAAAAGCGCATGTACTGCCAATAGTCGTTGCTCTTTTTGATATTGTTGAACTTTTGCCCATCCCAGTCCAAATGTGTTCGCATCTGGGAGAGCAAAGTTTCATCAGGCTGTTTGCAACTATTGTCCACAAACAGGTAGTCTAGCGTGTTGTAAATACTATCTGGTGTGGACCCATCAACACGCCTAAGGAACCTACGGATTCTGCTGTACGCGTGCATCCATATGTTGTTGTGGAAAATTGTCTCGTACGTGTTTGCAGCATCGACAAACAAGTTTGACCTGTATGCGCTGTTATAGAGAGGTAGGTCGTTCCTCAACAGGCCATACTCGCTGTCCAACACGTACTTTCCCAGATGCTTCTGGCAGAGACAGTAGAAGAAGCTGAGGAATCTTGGCGCCGCAAAATCATCCTCTTCCCATCTCTTCATCAAGCTGAAGTGGATATAGCGCGACGTCTCCACTATCAGCGATGAGATTTCTCTAACATCTTCTACTATCTTCGCGTACAGATCATCGTTCTTACAGCAATGCCGGAATCCGGACTTTACGGTTACTTTCTCTGTAGGCGGTTGATCTTCTTTCTGCTTCCTCTTCGGCATTGAAGAGTGAGAAAGGCACTCAATTTACAACACTACTACTCCTGTTTAATATGGAAACGCTAGAGAAGACAACAAACAAAAACGCTGCTATATGCACTATAATAATGTATGTAAACGGTAAATGGGAAATGCAACGCGATTGCTGACGTGTAGGAATGATGTTGTTCCTAAAACAAAATTTAAAAATAGCAAGAATAATTTAGTACAATGGCACAATACTTTGACATGTGCAACTATCAAAATTGACAATAAAATATATTCATTTATTACGTCGCGTTGGAAATGGATCTTATGGATGGAAATGGAGTCTCAAATTTGAATCACAGAAGATTTATGAATTCATGAGCCTTTTGGACTCTTTTGCAAATTGGCTAATTTGGTATCAAACATTTGTGTAGTCGAACTTTTATGTAAATTAAAAATCTTCAAAATATCCGCATGTATCAAAATTGCGATTTAAGAATGGATGTGAAAACATTTAAATAAATCATTAAAAGAATAAAACCACATATCATTTGGTTTTTTCTTTTCAAATAATATATTCCCATTTTAATCATAACGATACATAATCTCAGTTTTGTTAATTTTACTCAGCAATAAAATTTTTAATACCGGTTTATTTAAATACGAAGAACAATTCATAAATGAAATTCTTTTTTCTAAATAAATAAATTATCTTTAACACCAAGAATCACGGTTATTTGACCCTAAAAAAAAAGTATGTTTTTCCTACGTTTTCATAAAAGGCCTTATATTATTCCCCATTTTCCCATATTTCAAAAGTGCAACAATGAGCGTGGGGATATCATGATATTATTCTACAAAATAACTGCCAACATAAAAAACAACAAATTTTATCAAAATCTGTACATTACTTTCACTTAAATGTAATTTAAATAAATAATTTAAGTAACTTAAACAAATATTTGTATGCTACACGACTACTCGACTACAAAATAATGTATTGTATAAATTATACAATATTTGCAATTAGAATTACTATTACAATAATTGTGGTACAAGAACGAAGATTGCATTAAACCTAACTAAAGAAATTCTTGTAGATTGCAATTAATTTCCCACAATGTTCTATTTGTTTATTTACGAGCACGATTCAATTAAAATAAAATGCTATAATTTTTCCAAATTTTTTACATTGTTGAACGAAAAAGCAAAAAAAAAAAAAAACGCATTATAATAAATCAAAAGCTTTTAAAATTTATAGTTTGGAACTTGAAACAGTAGTAAAGAGTGATCCAATAGGAGGTACTTTTTCCAATAGGGATTCTCAGACATCTCACGCACAAGAACTGTCATGTTCATATGACACTTGTGTTCATTATTTATTGACATTTCACAATGAATAGATTTACGCCAGAACAACGTTGGCAAATTGTGGAAATTTATTTCCAAAATCAACCACACAATACGCCAAACCATCGATTTATTGAAAGAAAGTTTTAATGAGAACATCATATCAAGAAATGGTTCTGTAAACGCCGTCGGATTACTTTTTATGAGGGTATGTGAAATCAACCGCCTTTTTTGTCGGTTTATGTCGATAAACCACAATTGATTCCTGCATAAGAAGCGAGCATGAAAATATCGGCGAGATGCTTAAAAATTGTACCCATAGAGTGGATGATATAAGAGCCAATTGCGGACAAGATTTAACAGAAATAATTTTCAAACATTAAATGTCATAACACCAACTTACGTCTCAAATACAATTTTTTATTATTAAATTAATTTTAATGCATTTTATTTCGAAAAGCACAATCAATTGCGAATTAACGAAACGGCTGATTGCTGTTTTATTAGGTCTGCTCACTTACATTACTATCACTATCAATTTCTGTCATCTGTCACTCTCGATATGAGAAAATCTACAAGAATCTATGTGAACTGAAAACTATCAGAAACTTGTAAATTGACATTCACACTTCGTAATTGACAGCTGGATTTATTTTTTCGCCATGCTTTTCACGTCGAAAACTGTTAACAATTGTTGAAAATTTTTTATAAGCGAACACACCAATTGTTTTGTAAGTTGGATCGAGAAAAATTCACAATAGAAATTTTTCAGCGGTGTTGTCATCGTAAATTGCCCTAATCCTCTTTAATTTTGAGAATTCTCTCATAGAGTTAATGCGGATTAGCTGCAATTAATGCTCGAATTAATCCGAATTAACTCGGTAATCCGGAATTAGGCTGCCGTCTGTCTAAGCTATTAGGCATTTTTGCAAATCACACTCCAAATAAGTCGATTTTTAATGACTTGCTCGAACATGCAATTAACTAAAAAGCATATAGTAATAACTCAATACGTTTTCGGAAAAAGTTCTTCGAAACCACAAGTGACAACTATTTAGTTTTTCATCTGCATGGAATTTCAATTTCAAAATCTCTTAAAATCTCTTGGCTTAATTGAAGTAATCAAAAACCATGGCGATGCCACAAATTATTGAAAAACATTTGCAATCAATAACAAAATCAATTGCACATGAATGAAATAAAAAATGTGTGTTATTAAAGCTAAATATTTTTTCTAATAAAAATGTAGGGCGTTGATTTAATTGTTTCCAGTAACACTTTAAAATATACTTAAATTTCATTCTTTAATCAACTTTTACATATATGTAATTTAACTGTCCTTTCAAAATATCAAAAGCAAAATGCATTTAATATGTTACCAATTTTTCTAAAATATTGAATTTTAAAATGTATGTCACTTTACGCATATTAAACGTGGAAAATGCAAACCCTTAAATATATTGATTTAAAAGAAAAATGACTTAATAGGAACATAATATGAACATTTACTAAAAAGCACAACTAAATTACTGACCTTGTTATTTGTTGTTTGATGTGAAGCGAATTTAGCCACCAAGTGGACGTGCGTGTGTCTGTCTGTTTGTAAAATGTGTCGAGCTGCAATAAGTAAGTAATAATTTATTAATAGTAAGATTTTTGTATAAAAATATACATTTTGAAGTGAATATATACTAAAAAGCACAAAAATTACATAAAATATCCTACCTTGTTATTTGTTGTTGGACGCGAAGCCAATTTAGCCACCAAGTGGACGTACGTGTGTCTGTCTGTTTGTAAAATGTGTCGAGCTGCAATAAGTAAGTAATAATTTATTAATAGTAAGATTTTTGTATAAAAATATACATTTTGAAGTGAATATATACTAAAAAGCACAAAAATTACATAAAATATCCTACCTTGTTATTTGTTGTTGGACGCGAAGCCAATTTAGCCACCAAGTGGACGTACGTGTGTCTGTCTGTTTGTAAAATGTGTCGAGCTGCAATAAGTAAGTAATAATTTATTAATAGTAAGATTTTTGTATAAACATATACATTTTAAAGTGAATATATACAAGCACAAAAATTACATAAAATAATAATTACATAAAATAATTTGTGCAACATGTACATAAAAGAGCTGCAAGAATGTTATTCGGTTTTCTAATATTGTAATTCTCTTTACACTCAAAACATGTAAATAGCTTATCTAAATAGAATGGAAAAGAGTGAGAGTAAAATATATGTAATGTGATCTGTTTTGTAATTGAAGTCAGTTACGAGAAGACTATTCTCTTTACTTTCATTTGGAAATTCTCTTAATACTGAAAAGAATTACATTTCTGCAGCTCTCTAATGTACATACACATCATCGTCTGTAGCTTCGGTTGCGGCTGCCATAAAGCCGAAGCTACGAACATGTGCGTAGGTTGTGTATGCATCGCTTATGTATGTACCTACGTAGATATGATACAGAACAGTTATGAACATATGAACCGTTATGTTTGATTTTGTTTTGTTGAAAAAAAAACGGTTTTTTGCGATTTTAGATTTAATTCACTTTAAATATTGAAATTGCATTTTTCATAAATAACACAAATAACACAATGAAGTCTTTATAGAGATATATGTATGTATATGTACATTTACTGGAAAGCGTCAAAAACACACAAAATTTAATGTAATTGAAATGCCCGAAATTCAATACAGAAAGAATTTTTGAAATACGATACTTTCGTAGAAAAAGAAATATATGTAATTATGAGCAAAATCGACAATCGGCACTCAGAAACTTCTAGATAAAATCATTCTTCTAAATTTGGTTCGTAATTACCCTTAGGTAATAAATTAAACTACGAAAACTGTACAAAATTACTTACCTCGTTATATGTTGATTCGGTCTCTTTTTTAATATCTCTTTTTTTTAAGATCACCAATATAATGCAGCAATTCAATGTTGCGCACAATGCACTACACACTTTCACTTGTTCACTTCTTACTCTTTCTGCAGTCATTTCACAACTGACTATGGCAAATGTATGGTAGCAGAAATTTGAAATCAAGCGTCGTTTGTTGTTTTTTTTTTTTGTAACAACAGTAGCCTTTGGTTTTGATGTTTTTATCTTTGTTCAGTGCTGCCACTGAGACACTTTTTTTTTATTAAGTTGCTACTGTAGAATTAGATTTGAAAGATTTTCATAAATATAAACATATAAACATAACCAAATGGACATTAAATTAATACAATATCCTAAACATTATTAATTGTTAACGCAATATATATTTTTACATGCTTAATTTATGGAATATTTTTTAACGACGGTAGATGTACTTGCTCAATATTTTGAAATTTTCTATATATTGAAACCAACGTTGTTTAATTCTATGGCATCAGTGAGTTTTATAGTTTGATATAAAACATTAGTGTGAAGTCGGGCTTTTATGAAAATTAAAAATCTTTAAAATATTCGAATGTATCAACATCTATCAAAATTACAAAAGTTGAGAATTATCTACCAATTATTCGAAAATATTTGACCCGCACATAGATCTAATATACCTTTTGTATTATTTAAAATTTTTCAACAATTTGGACCAATTGCACCAAAACGGCAGCATTATATTATTTGTAACTTCAAATTATATATATGTATGTGTATATATCAATGTGCATATATTTTGCAACTTCATGTAGTGGACCTAAGGCATGATTAGATTATTTTGAAGCTAAGGCTTTAGTGCAATGTTACCATTTTAATGTTTTTGGGTTGATGCTATTTGAATTGATAATATTGACAATGAATTGATGCGTAATAAAGTATGACGTACACCATATTTATAGTCATTTGTATATTCTAATTATGATTCTTAAATTTATTAAGTGTGTAAACTTACTATGGTGAATATGTAGGAAAATATAAATAAATTTAATGAAAAACTGTATTCTATCTTTGTTAGATTGGAAACTTGGATGGGTAGCTAAGAATAAAATATGCACCACATAATTAAAAGCTTAACTTGATAGCATCTCGGAATTATTTTTAAAAAATTAGAGTTCTCTAAATAGAAAACAGGGTTTTTATCATAACTTTGACGTTTAAGGGCCGATTATCGAATATTGTTTATATACCATTAAAAACATATACTTCTTAGAAGTCAATCACATCCGATATCAGACCAGGCTAGGGAACTCAATACCACAGAATTGTAAAATTTGCTTTTATTATATTCATAAAATTTAAACCCTGACAAAATCTTGAATCTAATGAAGAATTCAACATTAATTACTAAACAGATTGACGGCGGTTACAACACTCCAACCCACTGTCAATACTTGATAACTTGAGGTTCTTCTGGAGAGAAACGAACTGACTGCAAAGCTGCGATATTGCTACACGATGACAATTATCTCAGTGATCGACAATGAGACAAAATTCAACAAAAGCAAACAATTGACGAATCTTCCAGCAGTAGCAATTTGTCATGAAAAAGTGATGTCACAAAAGTTCGGCGGAACCGGCCAATATATGTAAGCAGATCACTTTCAATGCTGTCCAAATTTGAGACGCACAAAGGGTTTATAAACATTTTTATTATTTTGCAATTGCTAATTCTAAAGCACTAATAGCGGGATTTAAATTAAAACACTTCAAAATCATACAACCAATTAACCAGAAGTCAAGTAATTTAGAAAAATACAATCCAAAAATGAATATGACATGTAATAAATGCATGTACAATATAAAAACATCATTATGGAGTAAAAATGACTAAACATTTTATTATAAGTACTATACTCAATTACTTACATTTTAGCATTATTTACTATAATGCACTCATAATTATATTGATGTACAATACAATATTTTACTTAACTACCTAAAGTAGATATTTACGGAATTACAAAGAAATATTTAATCTATCTATGTACAAGCTAGCACAATTAAACTTTTTTTCTTCTGTATACTTATTTATTATTTGACATGTATTTTAATGAAATATTTAATTAAATTTCTCTTTTCTTTTTACTAAAATGCTTACACGAGTAGAATGTGAATACCTCTCAACTTGTATGAGCCAAAGCAACACTATGAAAACATGCATGTTTGTAGGTATTTTTACAATTTAAATTCGCATTTATTTTATATATTTATTGCATTAACTTGAACTGTAAATTCAGCAATTTGAAATTTTCACAACTTTGCTAGAAATCGACTGCATTTAAATATGAATATTGTCGTAGTTCGTCAACAATGGCATCAGAGTGGCTTGTGATCTTGTTGTGATACAATATAAAATATCTAATCTCACATGAAAGTAAAAAAAGATATTTGTTTTGGATTTCGAAATTACATCTATAGAAATGTTTCAAATGATCCAAATTTTGGCTTTATTCGTTTATTCATTTAATTTTTATCATTAAGTATTTGAATATATTTTTGACAAATGAGCATCACAATAAAAAATAATCAAATTATCGTCATTTTCTTCAATTGGGCGAGTATTAATTTTAAAATCGCCTAACGTCGCTGTCATATCCGGTTTTATGTAGATGGCCAAACGTTATCCTCAGAAAGCGATAAAGCGCATCATCGTAATATTCACGAAATCAAAGAGCCAAACAGTCTTTGTCTCATAATTTTATAACATCCGCCATTAACTATAACGCACTGTACATCATTATCTGTTAAGGCCATAAAGTGCACTAAAAATGAAGTACTTAATAGTAAAGCGTCCAAAGAGCATTTTATGGTTTATTTCGCCTACGAATATGCAATAAATATTACAAAAAAAATCAACGGTCATTAAAAAAGGACACAAATTATAGTAATCAGGCTTCAGTTCTTGCACGAGTTTCGTTTTGACCACAAACTTCCCTACAAAATGGAAGCAAACCACCCGAAACTCTCGCGTTTTGCTTAATATTTCGCACAACAACACGATATTCTCTTCCAATGAACATGATCGTCAGCTTCTATAAATATATCTATCTATACTTCCTAATATGCCAATATAGGATCGATCATGAACAGTGCAACCCTTTTCTTGAGTTCCCACTACAGAACCATAATTTTCCAAATAAAATTGTACAATTTACAAACCTTATTACGCTGTCAATCGTTCCACACTTTTTGACGTTTATGACTATTATAAAGTATTATGACATTAGAAAACAAAAACACCCTTTACTATGTTTTAAATAAAATATAATTTCTCATTTAAATCCTGATTTGCTATTAACACGTGTTATAATACAATTTGGTTAAATATTACAATGATTATTTTTATAAGAATTTGTATATGATTTCTCTCACTTCACCATATGCTTGATATTACAGATTATATTTACATGTGAGTCAAATATATGTTTATAATACATATTACGCATACTTAGAATCTTAAAAGAATGTGTTCGCTCGCACAAAGTTGAGTTCGTTAACCGCTTAAATTGCACATGCAAACTGTAGTTGTTTTTTTCATTAGCATATCCACTTTTATATGCATAATCGCATAAACGTATTTAGTATGAGTAATGTATATTAATACGTATTCCAATTTAAGTATTAAGGTAGTAGCGGTTACATATACGTAGTAAGTACCCACAACTGTACTTTTACATTTGAACAAGTAGGTTTCTTGATTTTTCTGTACTTTCTGTCAACTCGTATATACTTATATTTAATATGTATAATATAATACTTACCTATTTCATTCAATACATCTATTTTTATTGTTTCGTACGCTAGATATATAATTAAAAAAAAAAAAAAAATATTTTGATAAAAAATAAAGTCTTAAAATTCAGCATAAAACTTCGTTTCAGCACATGTTAATTTAGTTTTATTCAGCTCATATATTATTATGATTTTATGTTTTAATTTATTAAATATCTATTTATCGTTTTTTTTTTTATTTTTTGGCATGACATTTGCCTAAAACCCTATTTATTTGATTTTTTTTTCTAATTATAAAACTTCATTTTGTAGTAGTGTTCATTTTAAGATATAAATATGTAATTATACCATATACATATTATATAATACATTTCAATTTGTTGATTTATTATCGAAAATTGAAATTTTATGTTTATTTTTCCGGTTATGTAACTAAAATTATTGTAATTCGCATAAAAATATTGATAATTTGCACATGCAAAATTGATAGAAAATATAAAATGTTCCATAATAATGATGATGTCTAAAAATTATACATACGAGGGCGGTCCCTGAACTAACCGACCTAACAAAGAAAACAAAAAATTTGAAAAAATTTTTCTTTATTCCTCAACATAATCTCCTTTCAGCTCTATACACTTTTCCCAGCGATATTCTATAGCTTCGATACCCTGTTTCTAATATGAATTATCTAGCTCATTAAAGTAGTCATCTACCGCAGACTCCACCTCTTCATTGTTTGCAAACCTTCTACCGCCAAGCCATTTTTTCAAATTTGGAAATAGAAAATATTCCGAAGGAGCTAAATCTGGCGAATAAAGTGCGTGCTGAAGCAATTCGAGCTTTAACTCATTAATTTTGGCCATCGCAATAGCGGATGTGTGAACTGGCGCATTGTCTTGATGAAACAACACTTTCTTTTTCGCCAAATGTGGCCTTTTTTCTTTAATTTGATCACTTAAACGCTGCAACAAATTAGCGTAATACTCGCCGTTGTTTGTTTTTCCTTTTTGAAGATAATCAATAAAAATCATCCCTCGTGCATCCCAAAAAACAGACGTCATAACCTTACCTGCAGATGGAACTGTCTTCACTTCCTTTGAACACGATTCTACCCTTTCAGTCCACTGTTTTGACTGTTCTTTTGCCTCAGCTGTGAAGTGGTGGAACCATGTCTCATCCATAGTTACGAATCGACGCAAAAACTCGACTTTATTACTGTGAAACATTGCTAAACACTCTATGGAAACATCTTCAAGAAGTTGTTTTTGTTCTATTGTAAGCAAACGCGGCACCCATCTTGCACACGGCTTTTTCATCTCCAAATTTTCGGTCAATATACGATGTATAGCACTTTTTAAAATGTCTGTAATTTCACCTAGCTCACTCACCTTCAGTCGGCGATCATCCAATACAATTTTGTGGATTTTCTTAACCGTTTCTGGCGTGGCCATCTCAATTGGTCCACCACTGCGGTGTTCGTCTTGGAAGCTCGTACGACCTAGTTTAAACTCTGCCACCCAATATTTTATGGTCGTAAATGAAGGAGCAGACTCCCACAGAGTAGAATCTAGTTCGGCTTTAATATTCGTTGGACTGAGACCTTTCAAATGAAAGTATAGAATTACATAATGGTGACCAATTTTATCCATGATTAAAAATTCACTGAGGTCGTTAACTTTCGATGACTCCAAAAAAAAAATACTAAACAACGTGGTACCTTGAAACTTAAAACATTTGTTTTATAAGGTTGCCACTTTTCACCAAAGTAATTTTTTTTCAAACTACTGTCGGAATTTATATGTCGGTCGGGTAGTTCTGGGACCGCCCTCGTACTTTAAATATCAAAATTAATAAGAAGGTACGCCATAATAATCATAATAAATAGAAAAAAATAAACGACTATAATAATTTTATTCCTACTGTTACACTAACCGAATCTTAATTTTTAATAGATTTGACCGCTGAATCACTTAGCTATTATAAATTTCAGTCAACAAATTACTAAGGTATAATTAGAATAGAATTTTAAGCTTTCACAATTTATATTTTAATTGCAATATTTTATAATAAACTAAATGTACACATTTACTATTAACAAAATGTTAATAGATTGATGCAAATATATAATACTAGACATTTTTAGTTTCTGATTATCTACACTTGAGATTATTTCAATTGGATTATCACATTTACGAGCCGTACGAAATATTATGTACATCAAAAACTATACTCTGAAATCATTGCGACTATTCACACGTGTTATTATATATGGATGCTTTTTAGATGGACACAAAAATCGCTTAAATGGTGTCGAATCCATAATACTCTTTTCCCCGGGCAATTCCAGCATATTATTCCACAAACCATTTGCGACTATTGGGAATAATGAAATAAATTGAAAACATTAAATAGCAGTATATTTGAATACGCTCGAAAGTAAATACTCTACTTACCAACCGCATTCATTTTTTGAGTCCAATGAAAACATTCTACAGTCAATAGACTTGTATCTGTATTACCATCTGAAGCACGTGGAAAATCCTTAAATTGTAATACTGGTTGAACATTTATAGTAAAATTCTAAAAATTAATTTAATTGTAAGATTTATAAATAATGATTGCAGTCAAAAAAGAACAAAATAACTCACATCTGTATTAAATTCATCTCTTGCGGCAACTTCGTAATCTTTTGCTATCCATCGTTTCATTATATTTTCATAATAATCTAAATAACTTTTACTCCGCTTAGAGGTCAGACATGCACATTCGAAAAGTAATGTATTATAACATGTTTTTGGTATACCACTAAAACGTCTAACGTACAACATATTTGGCACAGGCACCAAATTAATTATGAGTCGTGGCAGATTATCACGTAAATAACGAAATGTTTTGAGCAAATCCTGTTCATGCCATTCGATTACCATTTCCGGATTTTGATAGTAACACATATCACTGCAGACATCATTTACACCAATGAATAATGTCACCATTTTCCAATCGTTCAACATATTGACACGATCATCATGTTGAATACGTTTAATTAGAATGTTTGCTTGATGAAATAGTTCACGTGACATGGAAATGGGCGCAGCAACATTAAACCTTTATAGTATATAGTAAGATATTTAACTACATATATTCATTTGCATATTTATGTATAATATCACATTTATCCGTGGCTTACTTTGAAGTTCGTTCCGCTGTAAGTCCATCTTTCAATGAATAACCATATAAATTTGAATTGAACTCCTTTAGTATATTCGGTAGTGTTAGATATTCACGCCAAGTATATTGACCACCAATGGACCATGAGGCACCTCGATTTTCCACAAATGTCTGCAATAGGTTGCTGGCAAATATGGCCGTACCTGCTGTCAATGAATCGCCTATCGCACCAATTATATCAATATCACCCGGTCGTAAACGATGCACAGATAAAGGTCGCTGCGAACTTCTTCTTTCAGGGTCACTTAATGAATTACACAATTTTGTTACATTTTTTGGAACGTACGATTTTTGGGTTTTCTTTAATGAAAAATAAACGTGAAGAGAAATTTTGGAATACTGACTCTACTATTGTATATAAAATGAGAAACACTTTATTTATACTTTGTACTTTGTAAAGGTGATCTCTATTAATGCGTACAATGGGTCCTCACTACCAAAATTCACTACTCTATTTGAAAGTGATCGTACAAGCCTTGGATATCAATTACGTGAAGAACGCTGAAATCTGCATTATCTCCAGCAATAGAAGCAAAAATACAAGATATGGTTTTAGATGCTCGTCGATCGTACGAGAGGTATATCCCTTTCTGAGTTAGTTAGACACCTCAAATTCCTCTGTTCACAATATTATATTTATAGTTTTTGCGAATGCGACAGCTTTGTACAAAATATGAGCCATATTCGATTAATACGGAGCAACATCAACTTTATCATCCCTAAGAGCAATAAAAATGATCCTAAAGAGGAAGAAGAAGCACAGCAATGATGCAAGCCCAAATCAGCCAAGGTTATAATAACAGTTTTTGGGAGATCAAAGGAGTTTTTAGTAAAATTATTTTTCACGAACAAATGTCTCAGAAAAGTAAAAAAACAGTAGCAAAAATCATATCATTAAAATACGACTTAATAAGATGTTTTCTATGTTATCTAATTCAATTATTGAATCCAAAAATTTCCAACATATTATTCATAAATTAGCAATTTTTCATTAAGCATTCGAAATTCATAACTATTGTTCTATTGTTCACTACACTGCAATTGTTTTGTCCTTTTAACAAAAATAATCATTTTAAGTCATAAAATTTTCGACCATATACATTTTAAATTATTTGGCGCTAAATTAAAATGTTTCTTATTTTATGGCGGCGATATATAGAAAAAAGAAAAACAATTACAACTTACACCCAAATCATGTTGTAATTGTATATATTTTGGAATATCACCACTACGCTCTACAAGATCCAAGGTTTGACGATAAAATTGACCAAGTAGTTCATCTAATATTGTTCGTTGTGCATAAACTTTGCAATTATTTGCAATTTCCTGAATACCGAACACAAACACAAATATTTTCACAATAACACTTGATTCAATTTTATTTATGAATTTCATTCTGCTTGTAAATATTACCACAAAAATAGATTAATTTCATTCTATATTTTAACAGCACTCTCATCAAATGCTTTTTTCAGAATAAATGTCATTTAATTTTTTGGAAATCTTCATGGTTTATATTGTATTTCGCAATAAGAATATTTAAGTTATATAAACACTCATGAATATTTAATGAGTGAAACGTGATGCTAAATACATTACATACATATACTCGTACCATCTACAATATACGCACACAGGTTTGATTATTAAAAAACCAGTTCAAGAGTAGTTCTTGAAAATGAAAAGTAATTCCAAACAAGAGTAGTTCTCTTCACAATACATGCATATATATAAATACATATAACTATCTCCATCTATTTGAAATGGTGGTGAGATGCAACGAATCTGAGCTGGGCTTTTTTATATATTAAATTACATTGTCATCAAGAGTATGGAATCAATACCCTTGACATTACAGCCATATCAACAAACTATTATGAAAAACTTATGATTTAATTGATCATTAATGATTTTAGCATTTTCTACAAGTATGGCTAACAAACCAAAAAATGGAAATGTCGTTTCGAAGTGAGTCTAGTTTTAGCAAGAGCAACGCAGTATGTGCTCTAACTGGCTACTGAAACATTTCAAAGACAACATGTTAAAGCATTTTGGAAACCTTTAGTATTCTATGAAGGACTCAACTACAACTCTGAGTACTAAATTCACTAGCCGAAATTTACATCGTAGGTCAAAGACGCTTTAAAAGTAAATGTAGTAAATGCCGAGTGCTTTTCAATTATATAAATCGCCTATGCAATATAAAAATTATGATAATACATAAAACCATTTTGGCTATTTTTCGTGGACTACAAAATGATGCCGAGATGTCCTTAAGGTAAATCTCAATTAAGAGATGGTGGTCCTTTTAACTTAATTCTTTTGTATGGATAGCAACCCATTCAAATGTACCATATATTGTATATACTAGCGAAATACTACTACTACTACCAAATATCAACTCCCAGAAAAAAACAAAATCACCATAAAATTATAAAAAAAAAATAAATATGTGGCACTTAAAGCCCCAAAGGGCTAATTGGCCGAGCTTCTCTTCCATTACTGTTGTGCGTCTTAAATTTTGGACAGTATTAGAATGGACCTACTTATTTTAGCCGGTTCCGAACGGCAGAACACTTGTGACATCACTTTTTCTGAGCTTTGTCACAGAGTTCTTTTTAGAAGCTTTTTCATGGCAAGTTGTTACTGTCGGAAGAATTGCCAATTGCTTGCCGATAGGTGGGTACCGTTCGAAAGAAAAATCTTTTCGATATTAAATTTGTTATGCATCAGCCGGGTATTGAACCACGACCTACAGATCAGAAGGCGAACACACTAACCACTGAGCTACGGCACCAACAATTATAGTGTGTATTAATGATCAACTTTTTAATTTCTTTGCATATAATTATATATGTGCATATATAATTACAAACATATACCCAAATGAATATACATCGTAATGTGTAATCTTAAATACGATACATTCCATCGAAGCGCGAAAAGAAACCGGCTGAAAAATGCAACGGTTTATAATGACTACTGACAACAATCCTCTTTCAAGTTCATGGTCAATAAAATGTTCACATTTAATATATTCATACTCGTGCTTACATACGTACGCGCAGATAAAGATGACTACAGTAGAATGCGACTACTTTTAGATTAGAAATGTTCTAGTTACATTGCGTCAATTTATATTCCGTTTATATGCTAAATTTTTGTTAGAATCGATTATCAAAATAGGAAGTACATATGTAGTACAGTGTAACTGATATATATGGAATACGATATATATGATATATAATGATATGTGATGTGTGGGTTAAACTTTAAGAAAAAATTCCACCATTCAAAACCATTCCTTCATATTTCTTGAAAGTAATTCTGTAATCAATAGTTAAGCTAGTTAGCTAGTTAAAAAGATACAATTGACTCCTCAAGCTACATACATATATAGTATACATGCTCACACATACTTACATACACAGTTACACATTCAGTTAGGTAAACAAAGAGGTGAAATGAATACTGTTGCTAAACAGGATTTCTTGAAATAACCATTTATAGCAGCTTGCAAAAAAAAAAGTCAAAATATTCTTTTGGAATTTAGAAGATACACAAGCATATACATTGAGACGATTGGAAAATTAATTATTTAATGGTATATAATACCAAATATAATATATTATATTTATATAATATATTATAATTCTGCGAATAATTTATTCACATTCACAAAAAATGAATATTCTCTTGCATATGATGAAAATGCGCATTTATTTTGTATTTACAAACTTTTAGCATATAACAAAATTTATAAATAATTTCGGGTTTAATTATTAAATAATTTTCAACTTAACTTCTAAATTATATCTATATAAAAAAAAACCATGAAAACATTAATTTGCTGGTACAAGTTTGAAATTTTGAAAAATGATATTGTATTATAGGTACATTAGTTTCTCCATTAATTATTGATTATTTAATTAGACATGTTAGTGAGCTATTATTTTTGAAGCATTGCTTCTTTTATTGTTAAAATTCAGGAATTTATTCGAAAATCTATTTGCGCATCTTTTTAGTACTCAACAAAAACAACATTTCAGCCATGTTTTTGAAAGTGAAGTGAAAAGCCGTATAGTGAATCAATCTTGTTCAATACATAATTTCATGGACATAAGTCGACGACGACACGACGACTTAAACCCCCTTCAAAAGGGGGTCAAGTGACCACAGTACATCGCTTAGTGGCACTTCGATTCTTCTTTCTCTTCTTCGGCGGGGGCTCATCGTCCTGAAAAGAGAAATGAAGAGAAATGAAAGAGCGATTGATTAGATGATGTTTGATTCTAAATAGTGTTTCAGATTCAACTTACGTTGTTTCGGTGGAAATTCCTGTGGGTTTCGATTCCCCGGATGAGGCACTCGCCAATGTAGAGGATGTTAACGCCAGCGTTGACGTCCCGATTCCAACAAGTACGGCAATTTGGGCAAAATTGGTACCTGTGTGGAGATCGGGACGTGATGTTCTTGGCGTGGCATTTCCCACACAACTTCGTCGTCCGGAACTCGTTCACATACATTATATCTGCACCGCGGCTCTTCAGCGCAGAGATCAGTTTCGGCTTTGGAGTTCGAATGTAGCCCCGCATCGGCGAATTCGCAGCGATGCTCGTTGATCCAATGCAAACCAACGCATTGGAGGCTCTCTTCTTCAAATCCGTACCTATGATCTCTGTCGCTATGCGGTGCGCTGCCTTCTCAGTGCATATGAACTTTTGCAGCTTTAGGCGCGTGACTCGTCTCTGCGAAAATATCTCTTGCTTTGCGGCAAATATACTCAGCTGATATCGTGTGTAACTGCGAAAATCAGCTGAGTATGGTGACAGCTGCCGCAACTTCTGTTCTTCTTCAGAGATATTTTCGCTGGTCTTGGTCTGTGTCCAGCGTTGCAGTTTGACCTTCCTTGAATGGTATCCTGCCTCGTGTTGATACCTGCTATTCGAGATCTTCAGCGGCAAGCCATTCCGAGTTCCCCCCACAATGAGACGGAGGCCGGGATCGAGACCGATTTTGATGTCGTAATCGGTATTTCGGATTTTGCTCAAATCCCCAGCATAATCATTTGCTTTCTTATGGCACTTGACCCGCGATGTTGTGGCTGCTGCTGCCTGCAGGGTCTTATCCATGCAAAATGATATGCTGACGCCGTCCGTCATCATTGAATAACCGAACTTTTTCGATGTGGTCTCAGGGAACTCGAAATACTTGCGCCATTCAGCGTCTCGGTTAGGCTCAAACGCTTTCTGGTTACCCTTAAACAGACCAAGACTACATAGTGTGGCGTGCAGTTGAGACGAGTCGTACCGTACGTGATGCGCTCCGAATTTCTTTATTGGGATCAGCGCAAAGTTTTTGAAATTGTTCTTCTCATTGTAGCGCTGCAGTTTGTAAAAAAAGCGCATGTACTGCCAATAGTCGTTGCTCTTTTTGATATTGTTGAACTTTTGCCCATCCCAGTCCAAATGTGTTCGCATCTGGGAGAGCAAAGTTTCATCAGGCTGTTTGCAACTATTGTCCACAAACAGGTAGTCTAGCGTGTTGTAAATACTATCTGGTGTGGACCCATCAACACGCCTAAGGAACCTACGGATTCTGCTGTACGCGTGCATCCATATGTTGTTGTGGAAAATTGTCTCGTACGTGTTTGCAGCATCGACAAACAAGTTTGACCTGTATGCGCTGTTATAGAGAGGTAGGTCGTTCCTCAACAGGCCATACTCGCTGTCCAACACGTACTTTCCCAGATGCTTCTGGCAGAGACAGTAGAAGAAGCTGAGGAATCTTGGCGCCGCAAAATCATCCTCTTCCCATCTCTTCATCAAGCTGAAGTGGATATAGCGCGACGTCTCCACTATCAGCGATGAGATTTCTCTAACATCTTCTACTATCTTCGCGTACAGATCATCGTTCTTACAGCAATGCCGGAATCCGGACTTTACGGTTACTTTCTCTGTAGGCGGTTGATCTTCTTTCTGCTTCCTCTTCGGCATTGAAGAGTGAGAAAGGCACTCAATTTACAACACTACTACTCCTGTTTAATATGGAAACGCTAGAGAAGACAACAAACAAAAACGCTGCTATATGCACTATAATAATGTATGTAAACGGTAAATGGGAAATGCAACGCGATTGCTGACGTGTAGGAATGATGTTGTTCCTAAAACAAAATTTAAAAATAGCAAGAATAATTTAGTACAATGGCACAATACTTTGACATGTGCAACTATCAAAATTGACAATAAAATATATTCATTTATTACGTCGCGTTGGAAATGGATCTTATGGATGGAAATGGAGTCTCAAATTTGAATCACAGAAGATTTATGAATTCATGAGCCTTTTGGACTCTTTTGCAAATTGGCTAATTTGGTATCAAACATTTGTGTAGTCGAACTTTTATGTAAATTAAAAATCTTCAAAATATCCGCATGTATCAAAATTGCGATTTAAGAATGGATGTGAAAACATTTAAATAAATCATTAAAAGAATAAAACCACATATCATTTGGTTTTTTCTTTTCAAATAATATATTCCCATTTTAATCATAACGATACATAATCTCAGTTTTGTTAATTTTACTCAGCAATAAAATTTTTAATACCGGTTTATTTAAATACGAAGAACAATTCATAAATGAAATTCTTTTTTCTAAATAAATAAATTATCTTTAACACCAAGAATCACGGTTATTTGACCCTAAAAAAAAAGTATGTTTTTCCTACGTTTTCATAAAAGGCCTTATATTATTCCCCATTTTCCCATATTTCAAAAGTGCAACAATGAGCGTGGGGATATCATGATATTATTCTACAAAATAACTGCCAACATAAAAAACAACAAATTTTATCAAAATCTGTACATTACTTTCACTTAAATGTAATTTAAATAAATAATTTAAGTAACTTAAACAAATATTTGTATGCTACACGACTACTCGACTACAAAATAATGTATTGTATAAATTATACAATATTTGCAATTAGAATTACTATTACAATAATTGTGGTACAAGAACGAAGATTGCATTAAACCTAACTAAAGAAATTCTTGTAGATTGCAATTAATTTCCCACAATGTTCTATTTGTTTATTTACGAGCACGATTCAATTAAAATAAAATGCTATAATTTTTCCAAATTTTTTACATTGTTGAACGAAAAAGCAAAAAAAAAAAAAAACGCATTATAATAAATCAAAAGCTTTTAAAATTTATAGTTTGGAACTTGAAACAGTAGTAAAGAGTGATCCAATAGGAGGTACTTTTTCCAATAGGGATTCTCAGACATCTCACGCACAAGAACTGTCATGTTCATATGACACTTGTGTTCATTATTTATTGACATTTCACAATGAATAGATTTACGCCAGAACAACGTTGGCAAATTGTGGAAATTTATTTCCAAAATCAACCACACAATACGCCAAACCATCGATTTATTGAAAGAAAGTTTTAATGAGAACATCATATCAAGAAATGGTTCTGTAAACGCCGTCGGATTACTTTTTATGAGGGTATGTGAAATCAACCGCCTTTTTTGTCGGTTTATGTCGATAAACCACAATTGATTCCTGCATAAGAAGCGAGCATGAAAATATCGGCGAGATGCTTAAAAATTGTACCCATAGAGTGGATGATATAAGAGCCAATTGCGGACAAGATTTAACAGAAATAATTTTCAAACATTAAATGTCATAACACCAACTTACGTCTCAAATACAATTTTTTATTATTAAATTAATTTTAATGCATTTTATTTCGAAAAGCACAATCAATTGCGAATTAACGAAACGGCTGATTGCTGTTTTATTAGGTCTGCTCACTTACATTACTATCACTATCAATTTCTGTCATCTGTCACTCTCGATATGAGAAAATCTACAAGAATCTATGTGAACTGAAAACTATCAGAAACTTGTAAATTGACATTCACACTTCGTAATTGACAGCTGGATTTATTTTTTCGCCATGCTTTTCACGTCGAAAACTGTTAACAATTGTTGAAAATTTTTTATAAGCGAACACACCAATTGTTTTGTAAGTTGGATCGAGAAAAATTCACAATAGAAATTTTTCAGCGGTGTTGTCATCGTAAATTGCCCTAATCCTCTTTAATTTTGAGAATTCTCTCATAGAGTTAATGCGGATTAGCTGCAATTAATGCTCGAATTAATCCGAATTAACTCGGTAATCCGGAATTAGGCTGCCGTCTGTCTAAGCTATTAGGCATTTTTGCAAATCACACTCCAAATAAGTCGATTTTTAATGACTTGCTCGAACATGCAATTAACTAAAAAGCATATAGTAATAACTCAATACGTTTTCGGAAAAAGTTCTTCGAAACCACAAGTGACAACTATTTAGTTTTTCATCTGCATGGAATTTCAATTTCAAAATCTCTTAAAATCTCTTGGCTTAATTGAAGTAATCAAAAACCATGGCGATGCCACAAATTATTGAAAAACATTTGCAATCAATAACAAAATCAATTGCACATGAATGAAATAAAAAATGTGTGTTATTAAAGCTAAATATTTTTTCTAATAAAAATGTAGGGCGTTGATTTAATTGTTTCCAGTAACACTTTAAAATATACTTAAATTTCATTCTTTAATCAACTTTTACATATATGTAATTTAACTGTCCTTTCAAAATATCAAAAGCAAAATGCATTTAATATGTTACCAATTTTTCTAAAATATTGAATTTTAAAATGTATGTCACTTTACGCATATTAAACGTGGAAAATGCAAACCCTTAAATATATTGATTTAAAAGAAAAATGACTTAATAGGAACATAATATGAACATTTACTAAAAAGCACAACTAAATTACTGACCTTGTTATTTGTTGTTTGATGTGAAGCGAATTTAGCCACCAAGTGGACGTGCGTGTGTCTGTCTGTTTGTAAAATGTGTCGAGCTGCAATAAGTAAGTAATAAT
This sequence comes from Megamerina dolium, assembly GCA_963854835.1. Lineage (NCBI taxonomy): Eukaryota > Metazoa > Arthropoda > Insecta > Diptera > Megamerinidae > Megamerina > Megamerina dolium. The sequence goes on from OY978528.1 coordinate 5,517,376, forward strand.
TTATTAATAGTAAGATTTTTGTATAAAAATATACATTTTGAAGTGAATATATACTAAAAAGCACAAAAATTACATAAAATATCCTACCTTGTTATTTGTTGTTGGACGCGAAGCCAATTTAGCCACCAAGTGGACGTACGTGTGTCTGTCTGTTTGTAAAATGTGTCGAGCTGCAATAAGTAAGTAATAATTTATTAATAGTAAGATTTTTGTATAAAAATATACATTTTGAAGTGAATATATACTAAAAAGCACAAAAATTACATAAAATATCCTACCTTGTTATTTGTTGTTGGACGCGAAGCCAATTTAGCCACCAAGTGGACGTACGTGTGTCTGTCTGTTTGTAAAATGTGTCGAGCTGCAATAAGTAAGTAATAATTTATTAATAGTAAGATTTTTGTATAAACATATACATTTTAAAGTGAATATATACAAGCACAAAAATTACATAAAATAATAATTACATAAAATAATTTGTGCAACATGTACATAAAAGAGCTGCAAGAATGTTATTCGGTTTTCTAATATTGTAATTCTCTTTACACTCAAAACATGTAAATAGCTTATCTAAATAGAATGGAAAAGAGTGAGAGTAAAATATATGTAATGTGATCTGTTTTGTAATTGAAGTCAGTTACGAGAAGACTATTCTCTTTACTTTCATTTGGAAATTCTCTTAATACTGAAAAGAATTACATTTCTGCAGCTCTCTAATGTACATACACATCATCGTCTGTAGCTTCGGTTGCGGCTGCCATAAAGCCGAAGCTACGAACATGTGCGTAGGTTGTGTATGCATCGCTTATGTATGTACCTACGTAGATATGATACAGAACAGTTATGAACATATGAACCGTTATGTTTGATTTTGTTTTGTTGAAAAAAAAACGGTTTTTTGCGATTTTAGATTTAATTCACTTTAAATATTGAAATTGCATTTTTCATAAATAACACAAATAACACAATGAAGTCTTTATAGAGATATATGTATGTATATGTACATTTACTGGAAAGCGTCAAAAACACACAAAATTTAATGTAATTGAAATGCCCGAAATTCAATACAGAAAGAATTTTTGAAATACGATACTTTCGTAGAAAAAGAAATATATGTAATTATGAGCAAAATCGACAATCGGCACTCAGAAACTTCTAGATAAAATCATTCTTCTAAATTTGGTTCGTAATTACCCTTAGGTAATAAATTAAACTACGAAAACTGTACAAAATTACTTACCTCGTTATATGTTGATTCGGTCTCTTTTTTAATATCTCTTTTTTTTAAGATCACCAATATAATGCAGCAATTCAATGTTGCGCACAATGCACTACACACTTTCACTTGTTCACTTCTTACTCTTTCTGCAGTCATTTCACAACTGACTATGGCAAATGTATGGTAGCAGAAATTTGAAATCAAGCGTCGTTTGTTGTTTTTTTTTTTTGTAACAACAGTAGCCTTTGGTTTTGATGTTTTTATCTTTGTTCAGTGCTGCCACTGAGACACTTTTTTTTTATTAAGTTGCTACTGTAGAATTAGATTTGAAAGATTTTCATAAATATAAACATATAAACATAACCAAATGGACATTAAATTAATACAATATCCTAAACATTATTAATTGTTAACGCAATATATATTTTTACATGCTTAATTTATGGAATATTTTTTAACGACGGTAGATGTACTTGCTCAATATTTTGAAATTTTCTATATATTGAAACCAACGTTGTTTAATTCTATGGCATCAGTGAGTTTTATAGTTTGATATAAAACATTAGTGTGAAGTCGGGCTTTTATGAAAATTAAAAATCTTTAAAATATTCGAATGTATCAACATCTATCAAAATTACAAAAGTTGAGAATTATCTACCAATTATTCGAAAATATTTGACCCGCACATAGATCTAATATACCTTTTGTATTATTTAAAATTTTTCAACAATTTGGACCAATTGCACCAAAACGGCAGCATTATATTATTTGTAACTTCAAATTATATATATGTATGTGTATATATCAATGTGCATATATTTTGCAACTTCATGTAGTGGACCTAAGGCATGATTAGATTATTTTGAAGCTAAGGCTTTAGTGCAATGTTACCATTTTAATGTTTTTGGGTTGATGCTATTTGAATTGATAATATTGACAATGAATTGATGCGTAATAAAGTATGACGTACACCATATTTATAGTCATTTGTATATTCTAATTATGATTCTTAAATTTATTAAGTGTGTAAACTTACTATGGTGAATATGTAGGAAAATATAAATAAATTTAATGAAAAACTGTATTCTATCTTTGTTAGATTGGAAACTTGGACTTGAGAATAAAATATACACCACATAATTGAAAGCTTAATTTGAGAACATCTCGGAATTATTTTAAAATATTATTTTTGTCTAAACTGAAAACATGGCGTTTATCATAACTTTAACGTTTGAGGGCCAATTAGCGAATATTGTTTATATACCATTAAAAACATATACTTCTTAGAAGTCAATCACATCCGATATCAGACCAGTCTAGGGAACTCAATACCACAGAATTGTAAAATTTGCTTTTATTATATTCATAAAATTTAAACCCTGACAAAATCTTGAAACTAATGAAGAATTCAACATTAATTACTAAACAGATTGACGGCGGTTACAACACTCCAACCCACTGTCAATACTTGATAACTTGAGGTTCTTCTGGAGAGAAACGAACTGACTGCAAAGCTGCGATATTGCTACACGATGACAATTATCTAAGTGATCGACAATGAGACAAAATTCATCTATCAAAAGTGTTGCAAAATAATGAATTTTTGTTTTTAATCGCAAATTCGAACAGATGAAGTTATTAAAGTGCGTTAGTCTTCAATGTAAAAGTTAGAATTCAACTCGGGACAAAAGCAAACAATTGACGATTCTTCCAGCAGTAGCAATTTGTCATGAAAAAGTGATGTCACAAAAGTTCGGCGGAACCGGCCAATATATGTAAGCAGATCACTTTCAATGCTGTCCAAATTTGAGACGCACAAAGGGTTTATAAACATTTTTATTGTTTTGCAATTGCTAATTCTAAAACACTAATAGCGGAATTTAAATTAAAACACTTCAAAATCCTACAATCAATTAACCAGAAGTCAAGTAATTTAGTAAACTTACTTACTTACTTATGTGGCCATAACAACCGAATATCGATTTAGGCCGAAAATAACATGCTTCGCCAGCCATCTCTGTTCTTCGCTAGCTGGCGCCAGTTAGAAATTCCAAGCGCCGTCAGGTTCTCCAGTACTTGGTCTTTCCACCGGAGGTTTGGTCTTCCTCTTTTGCGTCGTCCCCCAGCGGGTTCCGAATATAACACCTTCTTAGCTGGAGCGTGTTCTTCCATTCGCTCGACATGACCTAGCCAGCGCAGCCGCTGGATTTTGATGCGCTTTACTATGTCAATATCGGCATATAGCTCGTACAGCTCATGGTTGTACCTTATTCGGTACTCGCCACCAACGCAAGTAGGTCCAAAGATCCTGCGTAGGACCTTTCTCTCGAAAACTCCAAGCATTCGCTCATCCGAGATGGAAATTGTCCAGGCTTCAGCGCCATATGTTAGGACAGGCATGATGAGAGACTTGTAGAGTGTAGTTTTCGTTCTTCGAGAGAGGGCTCGACTTCTCAATTGCTTACTCAGCCCAAAGTAACACCTGTTAGCAAGAGTTATCCTACGCATGATCTCCAAGCTGACGTCATTACTGCTGTTAATGCTGGTTCCAAGATAGACAAAGTCCCTTACTACTTCAAAAGCGTAGTTGTCAACAGTGACGTGCTGTCCAAGACGCCGGGACTCTTTGTTTGTTGAAACTAGATACTTCGTCTTGCCCTCGTTCACCGTGAGACCCATCCGACGCGACTCTCTTTCCAACTCTGAGAATGCTGCACTGACTGCTCGCGTGTTCATGCCGATTATGTCAATATCGTCGGCATACGCTAACAGCATGACACTTTTGTTGAAGATAGTGCCATTATGTCGTAGATCAGCAGCTCGTATTATTTTCTCCATAATAAGATTGAAGAAGTCGCACGATAACGAATCACCTTGTCTGAAACCCCGTTCGGTATTAAACGGTGCGGAGAGGTCCTTCCCAATTTTCACTGCACAACGAGAGTTATGCAGTCTGCGCCTGAAAAGACGTCTCTCTACACTCCTTTTCTCACTATACCGCTCCTTAACAGCTCGCGTTACGCCTGCACGCAGGGTTTTTCTGTAGGCGGCGTCTTTCTCTGCGGTAGCGTCGCGACACTCCTGATCATACCACTCATTCCTCAGAGGCCGGTAGTAACCGATTACCTCCTCGGCAGCAGTAGTCATGGAGTGGGATATATGTGTCCACCGTGCGCATGTATCATCAAGTGGGGGAGTGTTCTGCATAAGCAGATCCGATAGTCGAGTGGAAAATGCATCTGCTGTCTCTGGTGATCGCAGCTTACTGACGTCGAGCTTTCTCTGTGTGGGACTTCTCTTGTTATTTGCGACACATAGGCGTGTGCGCACCTTAGCTGCAACAAGGTAGTGATCCGAGTCGATGTTGGCACCACGGATCGATTTCACGTCCATCACACTGGAAGCATGCCTTCCGTCAATCACCACATGATCAATTTGGTTTCTTGTACGTTGATCTGGAGACAGCCATGTCGCTTTGTGGATGTCGAGATGCTGGAATCTGGTACCACCAATTACCATGTTTCGTGCTGCGGCGAAGTCGATCAGCCTCATTCCGTTATCGGAGGTGTTCTGGTGGAGGCTGAATTTTCCGACAGTTGGACCAAAGGTACCTTCCTTGCCCACCCTGGCATTAAAGTCGCCAAGCACGATTTTGATATCGTGGCGGGGGCAGCGGTCATAAGCTTCTTCGAGGCGCTGAAAGAAGCTCTCCTTGGTCACATTGTCCTTCTCATCCGTCGGAGCGTGGGCACATATAAGGCTGATGTTGAAAAATTTTGCCTTGATGCGGATTGTGGCCAGCCGTTCGTTCACAGGCGTGAACTGTGAGACAAGATGTCGTAGTCTCTTGCTGACCAAAAATCCACATCCTAATTCGTGCCTTTCAGCATGGCAACTGTAGTAGATGTCACAGGACGCTCTTTTGGAGCAGCCCTGTCCTGTCCATCGCATTTCCTGGAGAGCGGTGATGTCAGCTCTGTATTTTTCGAGGACATCAACCAGCTGGATAGAGGCACCCTCCCTATAAAGGGATCGGACATTCCAGGTGCATATCCGTAAATCGTGGTCCTTTTTTCGTTTGCGGGGGAAATCAACAAAAGCGGTAGTCCTTATCCGAGGCATATTTGTTTTTTTCATTGGGGGGTTTTTTATGTGGCGGGTCCCAAACCCAACGCACAACATCTAACCGAGGAGATTTTCGCCACTCACTTCAGCCGCCTCCCAGCGGGTGCCAGGAAGACGTTGCCCGGTGGTCGCCACATGGAGGGCCCCCATTAATAATAATGAAAGCGCCATCACAGAGTAAGCAAAGCAAGCTATATGACTACCCCTCATTAACAAATAAAGGTATCATCACATAGCGCTCAGATCAAACTACATGACAGCCAGTGAGTTGACTTGCGATGAGTTCAACAAGGATTGCGCTAGCCCCACCTGGTTGAGACAGTTAGACACGTTACCTTGCGAAAACACCTCCAGACCACCATTTAGTAAACACAATCCAAAAATGAATAATAAATGACATGTAATAAATGCATGTACAATATAAAAACATCATTATGGAGTAAAAATGACTAAACATTTTATTATAAGTACTATACTCAATTACTTACATTTTGGCATTATTTACTATAATGCACCCATAATTATATTGATGTACAATACAATATTTTACTTAACTACCTAAAGTAGATATTTACGGAATTATAAAGAAATATTTAATCTATCTATGTACAAGCTAGCACAATTAAACTTTTTTTTCTGTATACTTATTTATTATTTGACATGTACAGTGGCTCCCAGCTTATTTCGTACAGTGACAGTTTAAAAATTGCTGCAGTCGTAATTCCTAATATAGCAAAAATTTGAACAAAATATAAATGCCATTTTTGAAAGGAAGGTTTGTTTTTTATTTTCCAAAATTTACTTTTTCAAAATTTTAGTGTTTGACACTATAAAAAAATAAAATAAGAAAAAAATAGGAAAATTCATGTCACAGCTTATTTCGTACAGTCTCTTTAAGTTCAAACTAAAAACAAAGTAAGTTGATTTTAATATTTAGTATGACATCCCTTAGCGTTAATGACAGCCTGGAGTCTACTTGGCATTGAATCCACCAATTTTTGAGTGATGTCTGGTGTGATTTTTTTCCATTCCTCCATTAGTACCTTCTTTAGGTCTTGCTTATTAGAAATCTTGTGTGTTCTTATTTTATTGTCCAAAATAGACCAAAGATTTTCAATCACATTCATGTCAGGTGACTGTGGTGGTGGAGACATCAAGTGTGGGCAGTTCCAAATAAGCCAAGATTGCACAATCCCAGATTTATGTTTTGGGTCATTATCTTGGTAGTACCGAAATTCATCCCGCAAACCCAGTTTGTCTGCACTTTGAAGTAAATTGTTTTTCAGAATCTCGAGGTACTTCATTTTGTCCATTGTTTCCTCAATAAAAACCAATTCACCTACTCCGGCTGCTGACATACAGGCCCAAACCATCACGCTACCGCCACCATGCTTCACTGTGGGCTTAAGGTTCTCCTTGTTTAGCTCGGTATTCGCTTTACGCCAAACATATGACATTCCGTCCGAGCCAAAAATATTAAACTTAGACTCATCCGCGAAAATAACGGTATTCCAGAACGCAGGAGTCTTAATAATATGCTCTTTGGCGTAGTCAAGTCGGCGTTGTATATTCATTTTTGAAATGAATGGTTTCTTTCGGGCTACTCGACCGTTCAAGTCATGATTGCGCAGCACACGTCGGACAGTTTCAGCACTGGATGATTTTCCTATTTCACGCTGAACCTCTGCAGCCAACTTCGGAGTGGATAACTTTGGATTTTTCTTAATTTTTCGTACAATATAACGCTCGTCTGATGCGTTGAAAATCTTATTAGGTGCTTCTCTGCCCTTGTTCTCCAACCGATTTTCGCGAATGAAGCGTTGAATGATGTATTGGACAGTTGAGGCACTTAAATTTGTCATTTCAGCAATTTTTCGCACACTCTGACCTTTCCTAAAATGGTTAATTACCAGTTTACGCTGTTCCATCGTTGTACGACGACCCATAACGCTAAATGTTTAATTTACAGTACTTTAACTATTTAAAATAAGAATAATAAAAATTGTTATAATAGTTAAAAAGGTCCAAAAACTCATACAATTCAAAAAAACTTTGTAACTGCGCGGCAGAATGAAACTTACTTACATTGAAGTTTGTGTACGAAATAAGATGTGAGCTGAAAATCAGCTGATCAATAGTTTTTCTCTCTTGCATGACAAAAAGAACAATTTTTGGGGTTCCCCGTTTTCTTATTAGGTTTACTAAACACATACACAGACATCTACATTCAAAACTTATCGATAAGTTTTTTAGTTTCGATGTTACAGCCATTTACATAAAAATATATACACTGTACGAAATAAGCTGTGAGCCACTGTATTTTAATGAAATATTTAATTAAATTTCTCTTTTCTTTTTACTAAAATGCTTACACGAGTAGAATGTGAATACGCCTCAACTTGTATGAGTCAAAGCAACACTATGAAAACATGCATGTTTGTAGGTATTTTTATAATTTAAATTCGCATTTATTGCATTAATTTGAACAGTAATTTCAGCAATTTGAAATGTTCACAACTTTGCTCGAAATCGACTGCATTTAAATATGAATATTGTCGTAGTTCGTCAACAGAGTGACAGCTACAGCAACAGAGCAACAGACTGACAGCATAGAATAACAATGATCTATAAATTACTAACTCCATGAGATTATATTATATTATATTGTTGTGATACAATATCAAAAATCTAATCCCACATGAAAGTAATAAAAGATATTTGTTTTGGATTGCGTAAATTCAAATTGCAATTAAATCTATAGAAATTTTTGAAACATGATCCAAATTTTGGCTTTAATTTTGACTTTGTAATTTTTATCATTAAGCATTTGAATATAATTTTGACAAATGTGCACCACAATTCACAATAATCAAAAGATCGATTGATTTTGAAATCGCCTAACGTCGCTGTCATATCCGGTTTTATGTAGATGGCCAAACGTTATCCTCAGAAAGCGATAAAGCGCATCATCGTAATATTCACGAAATCAAAGAGCCAAACAGTCTTTGTCTCATAATTTTATAACATCCGCCATTAACTATAACGCACTGTACATCATTATCTGTTAAGGCCATAAAGTGCACTAAAAATGAAGTACTTAATAGTAAAGCGTCCAAAGAGCATTTTATGGATTATTTCGCCTACGAATATGCAATAAATATTACAAAAAAAATCAACGGTCATTAAAAAAGGACACAAATTATAGTAATCAGGCTTCAGTTCTTGCACGAGTTTCATTTTGACCACAAACTTCCCTACAAAATGGAAGCAAACCACCCGAAACTCTCGCGTTTTGCTTAATATTTCGCACAACAACACGATATTCTCTTCCAATGAACATGATCGTCAGCTTCTATAAATATATCTATCTCTACTTCCTAATATGCCAATATAGGATCGATCATGAACAGTGCAACCCTTTTCTTGAGTTCCCACTACAGAACCACAATTTTCCAAATAAAATTGTACAATTTACAAACCTTATTACGCTGTCAATCGTTCCACACTTTTTGACGTTTATGACTATTATAAAGTATTATGACATTAGAAAACAAAAACACCCTTTACTATGTTTTATATAAAATATAATTTCTCATTTAAATCCTGATTTGCTATTAACACATAAAAATCTCTCAAAAGGTCTTGATATTTTAATACGTGTTGTATTTGTTTCTGATATCTCCAACATATTATTCCAGAAAATGTTAGCAACTGCAAAAACAAAATTTTATATGATATATTAGTTAAATAATACTGTGAAATATTATATGACACCTACAAAGTGCATGTCCTCTTTGACTCCAATGAAAACAATCCACCGATAAGTAGCTTGCATCTGTACAACCATTTGCAGTCGTTGCAAAATTAACATAATATTAGGATAGTATATAAATAAGTAGAGCCGATTCTACATATGTACATATGTACATGTACATTTAAATCCTGATTTGCTATTAACACGTAGGACATAAAAATCTCTCAAAAGGTCTTGATATTTTAATACGTGTTGTATTTGTTTCTGATATCTCCAACATATTATTCCAGAAAATGTTAGCAACTGCAAAAACAAAATTTTATATGATATATTAGTTAAATAATACTGTGAAATATTATATGACACCTACAAAGTGCATGTCCTCTTTGACTCCAATGAAAACAATCCACCGATAAGTAGCTTGCATCTGTACAACCATTTGCAGTCGTTGCAAAATTAACATAATATTAGGATAGTATATAAATAAGTAGAGCCGATTCTACATATGTACATATGTACATGTACATTTAAATCCTGATTTGCTATTAACACGTAGGACATAAAAATCTCTCAAAAGGTCTTGATATTTTAATACGTGTTGTATTTGTTTCTGATATCTCCAACATATTATTCCAGAAAATGTTAGCAACTGCAAAAACAAAATTTAATATGATATATTAGTTAAATAATACTGTGAAATATTATATGACACCTACAAAGTGCATGTCCTCTTTGACTCCAATGAAAACAATCCACCGATAAGTAGCTTGCATCTGTACAACCACTTGCAGTCGTTGCAAAATTTTTAAATTGTAATACAGCTATAATATTAATTGTAAAATCCTATAAATATAATTAACATAATATTAGGATAGTATATAAATAAGTAGAGCCGATTCTACATATGTACCTCTGTGTTAAATTCATCTCTTGCAGCAATTTCATATTCTTTTGCTATCCATCGTTTCATTATATTTTCATAATAATCTAAACGAGTTTTCCTCTCTTCCGACACTATGCATGAGCACTCTACGCGCAACAGTGCATGGCAATGCCTTGGAATACCAATTAGCCGTGTTAGATAACGCATATTGGGAGCAGGTACCACATTCAGTATAAGACGCGGAACATTGTCACGCAAATAACGATAAGTCTGTAACAAATTCTGCTCATGCCATTTTACTATCATCTCTGGATTTTTATAGTAACACATGTCGCTGCAAAAATCATTAATACCAACGAACAATGTTACCAGCTTCCAATCATAAGTCATATTGACTTTAGGATCACGTTCCATACGTTTAACTAGCACTTTCGCCTGATAGAGCATATCACGTGACATAGAACCAGCGACACCAACATTAAACCTAAAGGTGTTTTTAATTTTTTAAAATATCTTTTAAATATAAAATGAATTAGATTTTTTAATAACATATTTATACCTACTTGGAACTTCTGTCAGATGTCAAACCATCTCCAATTGAATATCCATACAGATTTGAATTAAACTCTTTCAATATATTTGGTATTGTTAGATATTCACGCCAATTTTGTTCACCACCAATTACCCAAGAAGCACCTCTATTGGCCGTTGATAATTGAAATATATTCTCGGCAAATATACCAGTACCGGAAATTAATGAAGCACCCATAGCACCAACTATATCGATATCACCTGGTCGTAAACGATGTACTGAAACTGGCCGCTTAACGCTTCTCTTGCCTGGTGCATTTTTAGTATCACAAAATTCCCTCAATGTGGATGGCAAATCAAAATGTTGTGTTTTCTAGAGAAAATGTATAAAACTATAGAAATCAGTTCTATTTATTTGTTTAAATGCTGTAAAATAATCATAATTATGTATATATTCTAAGATTTTAAATACATAATTTTAATATTAAGTCTCAGAATGTTATTTGTCACTATTTAAAATAATTACACAGCGCAATCGTGCATACTACCCAACTAAAATAGAACGTAGCGTACTGTCAATTCCCAAATGTGAAATATATTCTTATTAAACAATAAATAAAAATCATTAGTGATTAAATTTTGAATTTTACACTTTAAACAGTAAAATAGTTATACAGAGCATTTTGGTAAAAAACGAGACGTCTGGTCACCTTAACAATAACAAAAGTGTTGTCATTATTGCGGAAAATATTCTTTATAGAGAGAATTTGAATGCAAATTTGGAATTTTGCGAGACAAAAATAAAAGGCAGAACATTTTACAGTCAACGAATTTAAACGGGATAATTTGAAAAACAACCGATAATGGTATTCTATAAACTGCATTTATTTATTAAACAACTTGCCTGTTAAATTACTATTAAGTCGACGACGACTTAAACCCCCTTCAAAAGGGGGTCAAGTGACCACAGTACATCGCTTAGTGGCACTTCGATTCTTCTTTCTCTTCTTCGGCGGGGGCTCATCGTCCTGAAAAGAGAAATGAAGAGAAATGAAAGAGCGATTGATTAGATGATGTTTGATTCTAAATAGTGTTTCAGATTCAACTTACGTTGTTTCGGTGGAAATTCCTGTGGGTTTCGATTCCCCGGATGAGGCACTCGCCAATGTAGAGGATGTTAACGCCAGCGTTGACGTCCCGATTCCAACAAGTACGGCAATTTGGGCAAAATTGGTACCTGTGTGGAGATCGGGACGTGATGTTCTCGGCGTGGCATTTCCCACACAACTTCGTCGTCCGGAACTCGTTCACATACATTATATCTGCACCGCGGCTCTTCAGCGCAGAGATCAGTTTCGGCTTTGGAGTTCGAATGTAGCCCCGCATCGGCGAATTCGCAGCGATGCTCGTTGATCCAATGCAAACCAACGCATTGGAGGCTCTCTTCTTCAAATCCGTACCTATGATCTCTGTCGCTATGCGGTGCGCTGCCTTCTCAGTGCATATGAACTTTTGCAGCTTTAGGCGCGTGACTCGTCTCTGCGAAAATATCTCTTGCTTTGCGGCAAATATACTCAGCTGATATCGTGTGTAACTGCGAAAATCAGCTGAGTATGGTGACAGCTGCCGCAACTTCTGTTCTTCTTCAGAGATATTTTCGCTGGTCTTGGTCTGTGTCCAGCGTTGCAGTTTGACCTTCCTTGAATGGTATCCTGCCTCGTGTTGATACCTGCTATTCGAGATCTTCAGCGGCAAGCCATTCCGAGTTCCCCCCACAATGAGACGGAGGCCGGGATCGAGACCGATTTTGATGTCGTAATCGGTATTTCGGATTTTGCTCAAATCCCCAGCATAATCATTTGCTTTCTTATGGCACTTGACCCGCGATGTTGTGGCTGCTGCTGCCTGCAGGGTCTTATCCATGCAAAATGATATGCTGACGCCGTCCGTCATCATTGAATAACCGAACTTTTTCGATGTGGTCTCAGGGAACTCGAAATACTTGCGCCATTCAGCGTCTCGGTTAGGCTCAAACGCTTTCTGGTTACCCTTAAACAGACCAAGACTACATAGTGTGGCGTGCAGTTGAGACGAGTCGTACCGTACGTGATGCGCTCCGAATTTCTTTATTGGGATCAGCGCAAAGTTTTTGAAATTGTTCTTCTCATTGTAGCGCTGCAGTTTGTAAAAAAAGCGCATGTACTGCCAATAGTCGTTGCTCTTTTTGATATTGTTGAACTTTTGCCCATCCCAGTCCAAATGTGTTCGCATCTGGGAGAGCAAAGTTTCATCAGGCTGTTTGCAACTATTGTCCACAAACAGGTAGTCTAGCGTGTTGTAAATACTATCTGGTGTGGACCCATCAACACGCCTAAGGAACCTACGGATTCTGCTGTACGCGTGCATCCATATGTTGTTGTGGAAAATTGTCTCGTACGTGTTTGCAGCATCGACAAACAAGTTTGACCTGTATGCGCTGTTATAGAGAGGTAGGTCGTTCCTCAACAGGCCATACTCGCTGTCCAACACGTACTTTCCCAGATGCTTCTGGCAGAGACAGTAGAAGAAGCTGAGGAATCTTGGCGCCGCAAAATCATCCTCTTCCCATCTCTTCATCAAGCTGAAGTGGATATAGCGCGACGTCTCCACTATCAGCGATGAGATTTCTCTAACATCTTCTACTATCTTCGCGTACAGATCATCGTTCTTACAGCAATGCCGGAATCCGGACTTTACGGTTACTTTCTCTGTAGGCGGTTGATCTTCTTTCTGCTTCCTCTTCGGCATTGAAGAGTGAGAAAGGCACTCAATTTACAACACTACTACTCCTGTTTAATATGGAAACGCTAGAGAAGACAACAAACAAAAACGCTGCTATATGCACTATAATAATGTATGTAAACGGTAAATGGGAAATGCAACGCGATTGCTGACGTGTAGGAATGATGTTGTTCCTAAAACAAAATTTAAAAATAGCAAGAATAATTTAGTACAATGGCACAATACTTTGACATGTGCAACTATCAAAATTGACAATAAAATATATTCATTTATTACGTCGCGTTGGAAATGGATCTTATGGATGGAAATGGAGTCTCAAATTTGAATCACAGAAGATTTATGAATTCATGAGCCTTTTGGACTCTTTTGCAAATTGGCTAATTTGGTATCAAACATTTGTGTAGTCGAACTTTTATGTAAATTAAAAATCTTCAAAATATCCGCATGTATCAAAATTGTGATTTAAGAATGGATGTGAAAACATTTAAATAAATCATTAAAAGAATTAAACCCCATATCATTTGGTTTTTTCTTTTCAAATAATATATTCCCATTTTAATCATAACGATACATAATCTCAGTTTTGTTAATTTTACTCAGCAATAAAATTTTTAATACCGGTTTATTTAAATACGAAGAACAATTCATAAATGAAATTCTTTTTTCTAAATAAATAAATTATCTTTAACACCAAGAATCACGGCTATTTGACCCTAAAAAAAAAGTATGTTTTTCCTACGTTTTCATAAAAGGCCTTATATTATTCCCCATTTTCCCATATTTCAAAAGTGCAACAATGAGCGTGGGGATATCATGATATTATTCTACAAAATAACTGCCAACATAAAAAACAACAAATTTTATCAAAATCTGTACATTACTTTCACTTAAATGTAATTTAAATAAATAATTTAAGTAACTTAAACAAATATTTGTATGCTACACGACTACTCGACTACAAAATAATGTATTGTATAAATTATACAATATTTGCAATTAGAATTACTATTACAATAATTGTGGTACAAGAACGAAGATTGCATTAAACCTAACTAAAGAAATTCTTGTAGATTGCAATTAATTTCCCACAATGTTCTATTTGTTTATTTACGAGCACGATTCAATTAAAATAAAATGCTATAATTTTTCCAAATTTTTTACATTGTTGAACGAAAAAGCAAAAAAAAAAAAAAACGCATTATAATAAATCAAAAGCTTTTAAAATTTATAGTTTGGAACTTGAAACAGTAGTAAAGAGTGATCCAATAGGAGGTACTTTTTCCAATAGGGATTCTCAGACATCTCACGCACAAGAACTGTCATGTTCATATGACACTTGTGTTCATTATTTATTGACATTTCACAATGAATAGATTTACGCCAGAACAACGTTGGCAAATTGTGGAAATTTATTTCCAAAATCAACCACACAATACGCCAAACCATCGATTTATTGAAAGAAAGTTTTAATGAGAACATCATATCAAGAAATGGTTCTGTAAACGCCGTCGGATTACTTTTTATGAGGGTATGTGAAATCAACCGCCTTTTTTGTCGGTTTATGTCGATAAACCACAATTGATTCCTGCATAAGAAGCGAGCATGAAAATATCGGCGAGATGCTTAAAAATTGTACCCATAGAGTGGATGATATAAGAGCCAATTGCGGACAAGATTTAACAGAAATAATTTTCAAACATTAAATGTCATAACACCAACTTACGTCTCAAATACAATTTTTTATTATTAAATTAATTTTAATGCATTTTATTTCGAAAAGCACAATCAATTGCGAATTAACGAAACGGCTGATTGCTGTTTTATTAGGTCTGCTCACTTACATTACTATCACTATCAATTTCTGTCATCTGTCACTCTCGATATGAGAAAATCTACAAGAATCTATGTGAACTGAAAACTATCAGAAACTTGTAAATTGACATTCACACTTCGTAATTGACAGCTGGATTTATTTTTTCGCCATGCTTTTCACGTCGAAAACTGTTAACAATTGTTGAAAATTTTTTATAAGCGAACACACCAATTGTTTTGTAAGTTGGATCGAGAAAAATTCACAATAGAAATTTTTCAGCGGTGTTGTCATCGTAAATTGCCCTAATCCTCTTTAATTTTGAGAATTCTCTCATAGAGTTAATGCGGATTAGCTGCAATTAATGCTCGAATTAATCCGAATTAACTCGGTAATCCGGAATTAGGCTGCCGTCTGTCTAAGCTATTAGGCATTTTTGCAAATCACACTCCAAATAAGTCGATTTTTAATGACTTGCTCGAACATGCAATTAACTAAAAAGCATATAGTAATAACTCAATACGTTTTCGGAAAAAGTTCTTCGAAACCACAAGTGACAACTATTTAGTTTTTCATCTGCATGGAATTTCAATTTCAAAATCTCTTAAAATCTCTTGGCTTAATTGAAGTAATCAAAAACCATGGCGATGCCACAAATTATTGAAAAACATTTGCAATCAATAACAAAATCAATTGCACATGAATGAAATAAAAAATGTGTGTTATTAAAGCTAAATATTTTTTCTAATAAAAATGTAGGGCGTTGATTTAATTGTTTCCAGTAACACTTTAAAATATACTTAAATTTCATTCTTTAATCAACTTTTACATATATGTAATTTAACTGTCCTTTCAAAATATCAAAAGCAAAATGCATTTAATATGTTACCAATTTTTCTAAAATATTGAATTTTAAAATGTATGTCACTTTACGCATATTAAACGTGGAAAATGCAAACCCTTAAATATATTGATTTAAAAGAAAAATGACTTAATAGGAACATAATATGAACATTTACTAAAAAGCACAACTAAATTACTGACCTTGTTATTTGTTGTTTGATGTGAAGCGAATTTAGCCACCAAGTGGACGTGCGTGTGTCTGTCTGTTTGTAAAATGTGTCGAGCTGCAATAAGTAAGTAATAATTTATTAATAGTAAGATTTTTGTATAAAAATATACATTTTGAAGTGAATATATACTAAAAAGCACAAAAATTACATAAAATATCCTACCTTGTTATTTGTTGTTGGACGCGAAGCCAATTTAGCCACCAAGTGGACGTACGTGTGTCTGTCTGTTTGTAAAATGTGTCGAGCTGCAATAAGTAAGTAATAATTTATTAATAGTAAGATTTTTGTATAAAAATATACATTTTGAAGTGAATATATACTAAAAAGCACAAAAATTACATAAAATATCCTACCTTGTTATTTGTTGTTGGACGCGAAGCCAATTTAGCCACCAAGTGGACGTACGTGTGTCTGTCTGTTTGTAAAATGTGTCGAGCTGCAATAAGTAAGTAATAATTTATTAATAGTAAGATTTTTGTATAAACATATACATTTTAAAGTGAATATATACTAAAAAGCACAAAAATTACATAAAATAACCTACCTTGTTATTTGTTGTTGGACGCGAAGCCGTTTTTGGAGCAATTAGTGCTAGAGAATGTGTGTGTCAAAATCATGCAAAAATGTGTCGAGTTACTGGTAATCAATTATGCTACGAAGAGAAAATTTGAGATAAAAATTTTAATAGTAATAGCAATATAATTATTAATATATGAATTAATTAATAGAATTTAATAATATGATTGTATAAACATAAACATTTCAAAGTGAACGCTTTAAAAAAAGTTAAATAAATATCAATTTGATCGTCAACAATCATCACTGTGTGCAATTTGTGCAACATGTACATAAAAGAGCTGCAAGAATGTTATTCGGTTTTCTAATATTGTAATTCTCTTTACACTCAAAACATGTAAATAGCTTATCTAAATAGAATGCGAAAGAGTGAGAGTAAAATATACGTAATGTGATCTGTTTTGCTATTGAAGTCAGTTACGAGAAGACTATTCTCTTTACTTTCATTTGGAAATTCTCTTAATACTGAAAAGAAATACATTTCTGCAGATCTCTAATGTACATATACATCATCGTCTGTAGCTTCGGTTGCGGCTGCCATAAAGCCGAAGCTACGAACATGTGCGTAGGTTGTGTATGCATCCCTTCTGTATGTACCTACGTAGATATGATACAGAACAGTTATGAACATATGAACCGTTATGTTTGATTTTCTTTTGTTTAATACAATAAAGACTTTCAGCTTCAAATTCTTATTTCACTAAAATTGAATTTTTCATAAATAACACAATGAAGTCTTTATAGAGATATGTTACTTGAAAGCATCAAAACCACACAAATTTTAATTTAATTGAAATGTTTGAAAAATAATCATTGAAATTGGATACTCTCGTAGAAAAAAAATATAATTATGAATTTGTATTTAAATTAATTAACAATAGACACACATAAAATTCTGGATGAAAAGCATTCTTGTAAATGTGGTAGGTAATATATTAAATTACGAAAACTGTACAAAATCACCTAGTGTTATATGTTGATGGTCGCGAATATTTCAAATCAAATTTGCAAACAATTAATGTATTTTCTTTTAAATATGGTATTATCAATACCAATCACAGATCAATAAATTCAGCAATTCAATATTGCGCACAATAATTAATGTTAATATTTTATTATCCATTCAATGTTGCGCACAATGTACTACATACTCTCACTACGTAATTTGTTATCCTTTCTGCACTCATTTCACAACTGACTATGGCAAATGTTTGGTAACAGCAATTTGAAATGAAGCGTCGCTTGCTTTTTTTTACAACATAGTATATACATATGTACCTACGCTTCTATGTGTACCTACGTAGATACGATACAGAACAGTTATGAACACATGAGCCGTTATTTTTGATTTTCTTTGTTATTTCACTTTAAATATTGAAATTTAATTTTTCATGAATAACACAATAAAGTCTATAGAGATTTACAGGAAAGCATCAAAAAACCACAAATCTTAATTTAATTGAAATGTTTGAAATTCAATACAAAAAGAAACATTGAAATCGGATGCTTTCATAGAAAAATAAATATAATTATATCACTTGTATTTAAATTAATTAACAATCGACACTCAGAAAATTCTGGATGAAAAGCATCCGAAATTTGGTACATCAATTCCAAATACCCTTAGGTAATACATTAAACTATGGAAACTGTACAAAATTACTTACCTTGTATGTTCCTTATTAAAACTTTTCTTTTAAATTTGGTATACCAATATCTATATCACAATAACAAATCAAGGAAATGTTCAGCAATTCAATGCACTATAAAATTACACTATGTCAATTAATGTTTTAGTATCTTTGAATGTTTTATCATCCATTCTATTTTGCGCACAATGCACTACACAATTTCACTTTATCAGTTGTTATTCTCTCTGCACTTATTTCACAACTGACTACGGAAACGTATGGTAGCAGAAATTTGAAATCAAGCGTCGTTTGATTTTTTTTTTAGCAACATAGTATCTTTGGTACTGATTTTTTTATCTTAGTTCAATGTTGCCACTAAGGAACATTTTTTTCTATTAAGTTGCTATTGTAGAACTAGAAATGAAAGATTTTCTTTTTAGCATTTAAACGATTAAAATATTAACAATTGTAACGGTCGAAAAATGTACACTTAACATAAAAATTTTTCGATTTTTCGCCAAATAATTTCTCCTATGTTTGCTTACTCTATTATTTTAAACAAGCTTTGAAAGAAAATTTAATAAAAAGTTAAGTTAAGTTAACCGCTTAAGTCGAGTTAGCTATAAAATCGGGTTATGAGCAACATAGTGACCGGCACGTTTGGCTAAACATTGCCTAAAGATTTTGTGCGGGACGAAGTACAAAATAATGAGAAAATCACAAGCATTCTTTTATACGCAACTTCCACTAAGTTTAAGTCTTAAGTTTATTCCTAAGCTCTACCTCAAAACAATTAAATGTAAAAGTTTGACAAAATCGTAGAATTTTTGAAGATTTATCGCTTTCGAAAAACTGGAAGTGACATAATTTTTGTTTAAACTAAACTCAAAAACATTTCAATTGCAATTTTTATGACTGTAGAATTGCCATTTTACTTTAAGATTTAGCATACTTGCTGAACAATTACTACTAAAAGGTGTATAAGGCAATGGCAAATAAAATGAAAAAATACAATAAATACAAAAATAATAATTTATTCATTAATGTATGTGATTGAAATTAATTACAATAAACATCTGCGGTACAGCAAATGCAAATACGAGTACATTGTGGTATTCTTTTCTTTCTTTCTTCATGGTTCTTTATGACTTAAAATGTATAGGAGAACATAGAGTTTAATTAATACCAATGCTTCTTCAATTTGCGCTACTGTTACTGTTTCTTTTCTTTCTATGTTCCTTATTTTTTATTATTAATACATATTTGTATGTGACTTTGGCTAACGCGATACAATAGTAGATGTTTTTGTAATACGATATTAAATTGCATTAATTAATCGAGTAGGGCTGTCCCACACACGCACGCGGCCCACGATCTATACTTTAATATACTTCGTACCGCGAAGTATATTTTTAATCTACCGTGAAATGCGAAAATAAATTTTATAAGTATGTTTTATTTTTATAGCACCCAAAATTATGAATGGATTAGTTATTCGTATGGCAACAAGTGAAATTATAGTTCATATTGTTACGATTGTTCTTAAAACCTCGAGGATTTCCCAAATCGTTCGGTTTATTTATTTTTTGTTTTTTTTTTTGCGGCCCTCCAGTCTATGTAGTAATTTGCGGTCGGAACGTATCTAGTTTGGACAGCCCTGATTTACAGTATGCAAAAATAGCCGAATTATTCATGCTAACGAGCCGAATTGTTCGGTGCCGCATCTGTTTGGGCATACCTTTATATGGCAAAAAGTTCAAATTTGTTTTTTTTTTAATACAAAATGGATTTATTTAGTTATATTTATAAGCATATGTCAATATATGAGTAAACATAGACCCTGAGAACAAAAACGAAATCATGTTATGCATAACAATGCAATTATAATACAATATAACGTACCAAGATTTGCATGTAAGTAATTATTAATTGTACCTACCTACTATGTATAGAAATAAATTTATCTAACTAAAATTCAATAAAAGTGCAAATTAAAACGAGTTGAAGAAATAAATCAATTATATAAACTATTATCAATCCACTGAAGCCTCAAACAAAATATTTACATGTGCGTATAGTAGAGTAGACCTTAGCTCTTTGGATACGTATAAAAAAAATAAATATGTGGCCACATAAAGCCCCAAAGGGCTCATTGGCCGAGCTTCTCTTCCATTACTGTTGTGCGTCTTAAATTTTGGACAATATTAGAAGGGACCTACTTATTTTAGCCGGTTCCGAACGGCAGAACACTTGTGACATCACTTTTTCTGAGCTTTGTCACAGAGTTCTTTAAGAAGCTTTTTCATGGCAAGTTGTTACTGTCGGAAGAATTGCCAATTGCTTTCCGACAGGTGGGTACCGTTCGAAAGAAAAATCTTATCGATATTAAATTTGTTATGCATCAGCCGGGGATTGAACCACCGACCTACAGATCAGAAGGCGAACACACTAACCACTGAGCTACGGCACCCACTGGATACGTATACGTATCGTAATAATCGCTATAGTACGGTACGATTAGATAATTGAGCCACTTGCTTTTACAATTACTTTATCTTATACTACGTCTTGATCAACCGATTAATTAAGTTTTTTTTAGATAATGATAATTAAGTGCTAAATCAACCCTCTAACCACATTTAACTACATGCAAGTGTTGTTATAAACAGAACACTGTTTAAAAACAAATCACACAACAAAACAAGGTTAGCACAGGGATGTATATGAAAAATAATGTATAAATGATAGCCCTAATTGTGCTTTAAGCACATCTCCAACGTGGTGTTAGAATATTAGGTAAAGAAATTAGAAAAAGTTTTCCCTTCGCGTCGGCGTACAATGTCAACATAGCGTCAAAATCGTGTGCATTGTTTTGTCCTCTACTAGTTTTCCTTCTTATCGTATATGTTTATTGTTTTTTTTTTATTATTTTTGCTTCATTGGTGAGGCTTTACATAGCTTCTCTTTCGGAATTCTTTACTAGGTATTGTATGAGCTTGATTCAAATAATGGCTTGTGCGTGGTTTATTTTATTTTTTGGTGTCAAAAACGAGCTTTTGATTCATCATAGCATATTGTTGTAACACACGGAATACTAGGGTAATAATGAAGGTAGAGCAATTGTAAAAGATTTCTCTTGACTGCGCAATATAATGTCAATTAAATTTGACCAGTGTGATGTCACACTGGTCAAATGGTTGCTTTATTCAATCATTCCGCTTTGTTTACAAATTTTTTTTCAATTTGTTCGCCACTTTGTCATTCCTCTCGCAGCTAGACCAATGTTACGTCACAGCGCTCACAAACTTTCTCTTCTAATTTTCTAATTCTTGGTTGTAACCAGTGTAGCTAGTTTAACTTCGAAATGTATTTCTTGATTTTTTTCATAACTTCTTTACTTCTGTTCGTCTCTAATGTTCTTATCTCGTGAATTATACAGTGTTTCTCGACATTACTTAATTAGTTTGGGGCTTTTCGATAAACTCATACAGTTTGTGCAACAGGAACATACTAAAATGAAAATTAATTCTGGCAATACTGATGATGAGATTAATAAGGTAGAGTAACCAAAGGTGATATTACACCAACAGCAGTTTAGCTGGAAAAATGTGTTTCGTTATTTTTCACTTCGTATATCACACTAAAGAAACAAATGTACTAACACACAAGAAAAATCATATAAATAACTATGTGGCTATTGACTGAAGAGTGAAAGAATTGTCACTTTTTTTCATCACACATTGACATTTGACATTGATTTCTTGCGTTAACAAAATTGTTGCCGTCACCTTTAGAAAAACAAAAATTCAACTGATATGTACTTATTACACATTCGATGTCTTTTGTCAAACTTATGCAATTATTTCATAAAAATCACAGTGAAATTAGCATTTATTTTTTAAGAGACGCCTTCCAAATATCATTGCCGATTTAAGAAGAATTTTTTTTTTAAATCGATACTCCCTTTAAAAGACTTTAGATTTGTTCATTAACAACTTTCAACAATTGTTTATAATTGTCGACAGGAAAGCGTTCGCGTACTCAATTTATATGACAGGGAATCCAAAAATGATTGTGAATTTTGAAGTTCATGATAGGTTTACGGTCGAGTACTTTCTGTACATTGTGTCATATTGAGAGTGTAATTTGTTTTTATTCTCTCAATGACAGAAAGTGATGGTAATGTCCGCGAACAAACTTTTTGATTATGACTATGCGTCATCGGATTTTATCTATAGATTTCGAAAAGAACAACAAATAATTGGTTACTACGATACCGTCAGTGCGCACTATGAAATGAACAAAACCAATTATAAAGTCAAGTAAGTAAATACTTCACTTCACTTCACTTCAAGTAAATACTTGTTGAATCAAATTTTTATGCAATTTCAATCATTTTGTGTAAAACAAATCAACTGTTTCTATATACCTGTAAATTTTCTGTGGCTTTTACAATTCCGTAGATAGTGTAATCGAAAAAAATTTCTCATGTTATGACTTAGCCAATTTTCACTTGAAAAATGTTGAACAAACTTATTATCGAAAGCTTGAATTCTCTCACTTGAATACTTGCTCTTTCCCTGTTAAAAATTTGAATTTTTTCTCACATGCAATGACAATTGATACATTTTTTTCTGGCCTTTGTGTTGGTGTTTTTTTTTCTCTCCAATCAAAGTCAACTGCCTCTTATCGCTTTTGTATAGACCACAAGTAGCCAGACAGCCGGTTTCAATATTTCTTCATGCATTTTTAATCATTTCAAATTATACATATTGTAAATTATTAAATAATATTGATCGCGTTTGAAATACATACATTTATACGTAATACAGTTTAAGCCACATTGATACCACAGTATGCAGTTCATTTGGAGGAGAAATTAATGCAGACATAACAGTATTACTGGCTAGTAGTTATAATTACCACATTTACGCGTACGACCGCTGCAGTAGAAATCACAGATAAGATGACAGTCATCAAGTATATGTCGGTATTGACCACTTGTTCCATATTTGCGGCCCTTATATCTATAGTATGGCAAGCATTTATATCGCTCAAACATTTGAATAAGGTGACGACCATGTTAACCGGCCTGCTGGCGATAGAGAGCAGTCTGAGACGTCCTTTAGATGCACCACGCCCCAAAATTGCCATTGGATATGGTGCTTGCACTGATTTACTAATAAGCGCGACAGAGTTTTTGAATTTCACAGAGCAGCTAATACACGAAATTGGTCCGGAATTTACGGTGGATGAAGTGAATGATAAACATGAATTATTGCAGACATTTGCGTACTACTTTCAGAATGGTGCAGCAGCAGAGTAAGGCCGCCAATTAAATTTAATATATACTTTAATAATTCACATTATCGTGCAATTTCTTATGTAGACGAGTAATGCCCAATACAAAACTCTTCAAGGAGATGATAAGTATTGCAAAAAGTCGTCATCGTGATCGCATACAATGGTTTGTAGGTGGTAATGCACCTCTCATGGGTATCAGATTTCACACGGAAGGCGCTGAAGTTCTGCTCGGAGCTCGTATGTCGCACAAGTTTGTATTTTTAATCATCCATTCTCTATTTATGTAATTCTATAATTCGCTGTCTCCATGTGCACCCAGATTACGTAAACTTGTACCAGCACAAATCAAAATTGCTGGTGATGAAATCGAGGAAGATGACATACACATTATACTAGAATATAAATCCGGTGATAAGTGGGGTCCATTTACAGCACCACGAGCCAATCGCTATATACTGCATAACGATCAGAATAATCCACATTTAAATTCTGTCGAACAATTCGATGCTGCATTAAAAGATTTTCAGCCAAGACTTTTAGTTATAAGTGGCCTACAGATGATGGATAGTTACAAATTTGAAAAAGGTGAGTGCTCGTTACATTGCTTTATTGCTATAGGGGTATCACTAAAGTTAGGATATACACTCCTAAGGTGTACGCGAAGCACGTTTGTTGAAAGTGCAACAGCAGATTTCCTCACAGGCAAATACCACTTTGCAACACTTCGAAATGGCGAGTTATGTTGAAATAGAACTTTTACAATTACTACGCACACACGTGCTGCCTTATGTCGACTCGTTGGGTATGAATGAGCAGGAATTGGATAATTTGCGTCAAGTTATCGAATTCGGCCGTACAACATTCGCTTCTGATTGGAATCCTCGTGTGGCATCAACATTAGATCAAATGCGTACACTTTTAAGAATGTTAGCAGAGGATTATTATCAAAATATGCTTATCGATTTGAAGAGGCGTCTCATATCGCGTATTCATGTACACACATTGGCGTATCAAGCATTATTGGTCGTCAAAGATTCGCAATGGAAAAATACAAAATTGGCAGCAGCAAAAGCAGCTCTCACCGCACATCGTTATGTTTGCCAAAGTGATATGGTATGTCTATATAGATAGAAAACGGTTTTGACAAAATACAAATATTTTCTCTTTCATAGATTAATCCTGAATCGGTGTCATTGGTGCTAGATGATAGTTTTGCAACTTCGGCCGATAAGACGGCCGAACGTATACAATTTGATCCGAAAAATCCTGTGCCTTGTTGGACTGAGAATATTAACATTACGGCAGGACAAAAGAAACCGAAATCCATTGATATTGAAATTTGTGTTGCACCAGTTTTAGTATGCCGCGTTGCCAAGAAGACAGCCGGTGCTGGTGATAATATATCTGCGGCTGGTCTATCGCAACAATTGTGAGAAAATACTAAATGCAAAGAAGACACAACGCACACACACATACACACTCATTGATATACTCATATACCTAAACTTATACACTCCAACTTCCTGATCAACCTCAACAATCATGAAGATGAATTTAGTGACCTTAAAAAAGAGCTACCTTCAAATAAATTTGTGAAACCTTCTCATTCATTCCATATTAGCTCCTTAGAGCCAATTCCATTATGAATACTTTGAAAATAGAAAAATATTGTTGAAAAATGATACTAGGCAATTAATTGAGGATATTCACGCTATAAAGAGTAAATACGTACACAGGTTGGCATTGAAAGGAAAGATTATGTGATTAGTCAAAGTAAAAGTGTATTAGAATATATAGTCAGTAAAGCAGAAAAATTGTTATAAAAATTCCTATTTTTGTTGTTGTTGTGAAAAATGTTATTTAGCCCAAAATGTTATACTCAAGCGTGAAGAATCTTCTAATAATTTTTTTTTTGTGTTCTTTGTTTTACTCGTTAAAATTATAACATTTAGAAATATTTATGGGCGATATTATAATAATTTAGGTTTTTTTTTGTTTCTATTTTAGCATAAACTAAAAATGTATTTCTTTATATTCGACTTTCGTTTAATACATTTAATATAAAGAGAAGCATTAATTTTATGTATTTTAATAATGCGTGCAAAAATATATTTTATATCGAAAAAGAGTACCTACAACCTAAATAAATATTTGTTGATCCTATTTTAGTATGTAATTGTCACATCTTCTAAATATAAGTCATGAATATTCGTATATCCTATTATCAATAATTCATTTTAGTTTTTTAATAAAAACGTACTTACACATACTTTATTATGTTTTCTTTTTTCTCCCACAACTTATGCTTAATAACCTGGGCTATGCGATTAATCAGAGTTTGATAAAAGAAAATGCAATTTATTATATTAATCATAAAATGTTTTTAAGGTGCTAATAGGCGGTAATACAAAGATAATGATATATTTTGGTGTATTTGTATTTTAAATTTATATCTGTAACATATGAGAAATGCATATGAGCATAATTTTTAGTTTTTCATGATTTACGGCTGAAAAAAATTTAATTCAAAATAGATTCAGTGTAAACATAAACGAGAAACAATTTGTCCCATGTTGTCTACCCATGTGATTTATATTATGTAATTTATCACTATTACTTACATATTATTGTATTTAAAAAATATGACTGTTTTGTTCGAATATTTTGTTTAATCCAACTTTTGCTTAGAGCGAATTTGAATAACCTGACCCTTTGATTAAATGATTAGCCGCATAGCCTTTTCAATAACTTATTTCTATAATATAATTTTACAACGTTAAATATCATTTACAAGCCTGGCATGACGTATGCAATATTATCCAGCGTATTGGCTAGATTTTCGCTAAGTTGTGTCTTCTTCTCCAGACCCGGTATGTGTGTAGTCAAACAGAGTAATGGCCCCAAAGAGCATAGAAGACTGTCCAGTAACACCGAGAGACTTCCGGATACAGCTATTTGACCTTCATGTTCCTTTAAACGTTCACCAATTATAGTGAGGCTCTCACCCAACAGCTTCAAATGTGCAGCCGCATCGATTGCCTCAATACTGGGTAGTGCAGCCTTTTTATGTGGCACTGTTGAATGATTCGAATGTGATGAAGTGTTGTTCGTGGTTAACACTTGATTTGAATTCAAATGCAACTTACTGTTTGCATTGGCATTCGTAGATGGTGATGATGATGGAGTGATGGAGGTCGTTACCGATTTGTACGAATTATTACGTTTACGTCTTGCCGATAGCATTGCAGCAGTTTTTAAAACATTTGTCGTTGCAGTTAGTGGTGGCGTTTTTTGGCGTTCGGCTGCTAATTTTTTTGTCCGACTGGTTGTAGCACGATTGAAAAATGAGGCATTTGCGGTTGATACTGTGGGCACAGTACTAACGACCGTATTGACCGATTTTTCACGTGCCTTTGCTTTGGTCGCTTGTATTTTGGCCTTGCGACGCCATGCATTTTTTTCTTTATTGGATACATTAGCCCAGAGTTCACCCAGTCGACGTGCTGCATTCGTAAAATCTAAAATATACAACACATGCATAAGAGCTCTATATAATCCCTTTGTTCGTTTTAAATTTACCTAAATCGTGGTTTTTACTGAATTTCGATGTCTTGCGAAATTCACGAGCCCACATGCTATACGCTGTATATCTGGATTTGCCCTTATCCTTACGTTCCAATTTTCCTGTCACAACTTTACCATCTTTCAGAATTTTACGCTTGTTAGACTTCTCAGTCATATACAAGCTTTGTCGGACTTTCGACTCAATATTATTGTTGGAATTCTCTATTGACTCAGCTTCCACACCCTCGACAATATCGGCAACCAATTCGTCGAGCTCGTCATCAGAATCGGGGTCACCGAGTGAACCGTCAATTGTCTTATCACCCAAAAGTTCTTCACTTTCATCCAAATCATCAAATAATTCATCGTCGTCTTCGACCACGTCACCAATTGTGTTCACTCCATCAAATACTCTACGTCCTCTGGCATTTGTGGCTGAAAGGCGACCACGACTACTAGAAATACGTCCTGATTTTAAAGCGCGTTTAGGTTTTTTCTCCACTTCATCGGGCGATTGGAAGTCCAGCAATTTAGAGGATTTTTTACGAACACGACCGCTACGGGAAACTCCCGTTACCAAGAATTCTACAACAAAAAGATGTTATTACTTACAAAAGACTTCACAAACATTCGATGAGTAGTAGTTACCTTTCGTTGCTGCGACATTCTGTGGAGTTTCCATAATATTTTGGTAGAATTTGTGTAATTTTCTATTCGCTTTTATTATTTTATTCTTTGCGTAAACAATAGTGATGTGAGAAAACTGTGTGAATCACAAAATGCGCACGGTTACCAAAACTGATACGAATGTTTTTGGATTTTTATTTAATTATATTTTCATGTTTTCCTATTTTGCAATATACATAATATATATTTCAAAGAAACCAATTATTTATAAAAAGTTTTTAGAAAAAGAAGTAAAATACGCTCTATCACAACTTTAACTATAAGAAATATATGATATGGCTACAACATCAACACAGTATTGCCAGCTTCGAAATTTTATGGTGAACGTATTGTTGCAAATATTGAACGACATACAACAATAAACTGCATATGAAACGGTAGATATCAAGCATTACCATGAGAAATTGTATAAATTTAATGAAATTATATTCAAATTTTTTTAAACCTACAAATAATAAATTTAGTACTACGCGATTTTGTTGCTGGTGGCAACTCTAAGAATGTAATAGCTTTTGGCGCATTTACACTAATTTATAACAACAATGAAAAGGAAAATATAGAGCATATTAAATGGTGCAGCAATATTAATTGCATGATTTTTATTGTGGATAAAAGAAAAAAATTATGCTTTGAGGATATAAAAAGTCATTGTGTTCGGTATGTAAAATATCGTATTTTTTTTCCATTGGTTACTAATAAAGACGATAACAAAGTCGTAGAAAATAAAAGTGCATTGAAAATGACCACTCCGAGGCATCAACGTGTCGCGCTCGCAGAATTAAATCGAATGGATGTTGTAGGCTCACCATTTATCCCTGAACCATTGGATGATACTGTTTTCAATGATCTATTGGATAATACAACTAATCGTGCAATGTTAGAACATAGCGATACTTCAATACCTTCACCAGATGAATTGATAATAAGACAACGTGGACGACGACGTTTAACTAGAACTTGGTCTCCAGATGATGCCGCAACTGCAGCACAACAAACGCGTAGTCCTTTCCAGCGAACACCAACAAAAATGCCACTATCCATAAGTTCGTTATTACGCAGTTCACCGCGTAAACGTTTAACAATGGGTAGCACACCACCTGAAACAGTGCCATCAACACCTTTATCATCAATTGATTCTATTATAAAACAAGAATTATGGCCTTCTAGCGCAAATGCAAAGAAAGCAAGACTCGAATCAGCTGTACATCGGCCAATATCACAACTCAATGCGGAAGCCACTCTGCCACAGTTGCTGCAGGGTATGTCACAACAACAACTTATTGATATTATAGTAAATGATTTAGTTGCTGGTGATCCTGAATTGGAGGGGAGACTGCGCCTTAAATTACCATTACCAGATATAACGTAAGTAATACTACTTCAAAATTATATCCATTCATTATTTAAATGATATTTTTGTAGGCCCTTGGAAGTGGAATTACAACAGGCCAAGCGGAATATTTTTAAATCGTTGCCAACATCAAGATTAAGTCGAAAGACCGATAGTACCGCATACACACGTGCCTCAGTGCATGTAGACGAATTTAAACGCCGCCTCAGCATGCACACTAAACAATTACAAGAATCCTCAAATTGGGACGCGCTGCTCGATTATATAACACTGGCATGGCAGCATATACGCTCAACACCCGTATGGGATAGTAATACTCACAATCAGGTACGACGACAGTGTTTCAAAATACTTGCCTGCAGTTGTATTGCAGCGATAAAACACGGAGGTATACATTTGGGTAACGCACGACTGAATAGGTTACAAAAAAATTTAAACGAATGGTCAAAGGACTGTGATGAAGTAATCTCCTGTATGAGTGCACTGAATAATGTATTTAAGAACGCACATAAAAGTTTATAGTGTGTATTATATGCCTTAAAATTAATATACACATTTTTGTGCTTCTGTGCTTGTAAACATGTATGTAATACGAGTATTATATAGATATGTAATTAATGTAAAATTATGCCATATATTTTATAAGAGACTCAAGTCAAGTATTTTAAATGAACAAGCGATTCGTGTTTGTAATAATGTCAATCGTTATTTTTTTATCCGTTTAAACATTTAAATGTGTACCTATGTATATAATTTTCTTTTTTTTTTTTTGCAATATATTGAATAAGTTTATATGTTTTTATCTCTGAATGCTGTCTAACATATAATTGTTTTCTCTGTTGTTAAATATCGAATACATATATACATTCATATTTATACATGTTCGTATGTGTAACGAATTTTCAAAGCTTAGTTTTAAATATGACGTCATTAAAAATCACATCCAAATACTTTTAATAAATTTTAAATATGTATATATTTTTTATATGTAAGAAAATATATACATTTAAGAAGAACTCATTAAACAATAAGGTTTTATTTATGTTTTTCTTTAAGCTACCACTGAATACAAATACAAAATGCTAAGAGTATTTTTAGTTGGCTTTAATTTTATATATAATTAATTAATTTTTAATTTATATTTATTGATGGCAATATATTTTCGTATATATCTACGTGATATGTTTAATTTTTTTTCCAAATATTAAAACTACAAAAAACATCCAAAATAAAATTGAAATATCGAACAAACAAGAACTTACTTTTTTTTTTGCATTATAGACATTGCAGCGTATAACTTCTTCAAACATTAAATTATAATCGGTGCGACATCCAATTATAAATTATATATATTCGCGTAACACCAAATATCTTCATAATTTTTTTTTTGGAAAGCATTAATTTTATTCTCTTGTATTTATATAATTTTTTACATCAAAGCTTTTTTATATGTATATTGTAATTGTGTATATCTATATATTTGATATAAAATCCATTACAACTACCTAATTTAATATGTATTTATACGTATTTTTGTTATATTTTTACTTGATTACATCTAACATTTTACACTCCATTTTTATTATTGTTTTTTACAATATTTCTTTATAGCACAGCAAACATTTCGTGAATAGACTTAGTTTCTAAATGACTAAAGACACTCAATTTTATTTGTTTTTATTAAATACTTTTAAATTTGTTTTTTTAATAATAAATTAAAATATGTTCTCGTTCTATATTTAAAAACAATGACCAGCCATAGTAAGTAATGTTAGCGTCGTTAATGCGGCACCCAGCATTAGACTCAATGTGTGAGTAAATGAATGTGATGCACCAGATATGTGTCGCCCTGTATAATAAAATGTAAAAAAAAGAGTTTTTAATAAATGAGTTATTATAAATAAAAAATATATATGACAAGAGTTAGTTTGTTACAGCTTTTACGTTGATATTTAGTGATGTATTATGTGGTGGACTATTGCAGCAATGAGCCGCACGTATGCACGATGCTATGAAAGGTTAAGTTTATAAGTTGTTGAACTAATTTTGAGTTATTTCCTCTTGCTAATATTTAAAATATTTACAATCGATTTGGAATTGACTTAATTTTTGACTATATTTATCCTATTTTCATCTAATATATATACACCTACATTTGTAAATTAAATAATCATACTCAAAAATAAATAAATAAGACAATATATAAAATTCATATTTTCCTGCAAACATGTGATAATAAAATATAGCAATAATTTGAAATCATATAGTACATGTGTAACATTTTATTAACAATTAGCATATTGGCTATTTTAGTACCACATCCTACATATGTAGTTGTGGTATACAGGCAGACATACATAAAGTAAATATTTATAATATGTATATCCATTAAATTTGAATAATAAATAATGTACACTAAAATGGGAAAGTTATTGTTAAACAATTAATAACAATCATAACTATATAAATATAGTTCGTTTATAGTGATTATGCTACTTTGTAGAAGATCAAAGAATGAGAAAATATTATGGAGCTAGATATTAGACAGTACAACAGACATTTTAGGGCCTCAACCATTTCCTTTGTATTAACTATGCGGCAAGTATAGTAAAACAGAAGTAATAATAAGCTACATTTTAAACATAAAGACTATACGAAACAGTTGGAGATAATTTTTCCGACATTTGCCATGAAAATGCTTCTAAAAGATATCAGCACAGAAAAAAACAAGGTCAAAAATTATGCCATTTGGATTGTCATCGGTACGTTCTATTGTCTAAATTTAATACGAACAACGAGGTTGCAAAAGAATATTCGACTAAGATTCTTCAGAGTATAAAAAAAAATATATAATATACACCTTTGTACTAACAATTACATCTCTTCGATATTCTTCAAACATAACAAACAAATCTTGAAATATTTGTAGAATGTATATAATTTAAAGTACATAACTTAAAATAATATACATTGATTAATCAGTTTTTGAATTATAGCAATATTTATTTATTATTTTTTATTTTCATTCGAATAGAAAAAAAGCAGAAAATCATTTTTCATATGTGCACTATGAGTAAGTAATTATGTTTATTCTTTTTTGCTTTGTTTTGTTTATTGTTTTCGTTTTTCTTAAGTACTACTACAAAATAAAGTTATTGATTTGAATATTTATGATCTTTAATTTCCTACATCACTTTGTGCTTTACATTGAGAGAGAATAGCATCTGTTAACCATTTATTTATTGAAGCAAGTGTTTGTAGATATTGGAAATGTGAACTTTATAATTTGTAATAATTGTATGCAATTTTGTAATAAGTATATATTTGTTATTTTTTACACTTACTTGCTTCAATTTATTTACGCGTTCATAAGTTAGTCTACAAATAAGGTGATAGGCCCCCAATAATTTTTCCTTCTTAACATTTTCGTTGAACATACTTACCCCCTAAATCCAGCCTTAAAAGGAACTCCCATATAAAATGACCATATAAAATCAATAAATAGCTTGAGTGGTAAAAGGTATGACCTACCCCCATTAATTTTTTTTAGCTCAATATTTCCTATAAACATACCTCCTTAATGGGAATCCCACACAAAATAAAGGTAAGGCATCTGAAAATCTGCTAATAACCCCATAACTAAACAGGCTTTACCCCTAGGACGATGAAATGTACAGCTGATCGCCATTAATTTCTTCTTCTGAACATTTCTTTTGAATATACCCCCTAACTCCACCCATTAAGGAGGCATCAAATTAATTTTCAAGCAAACGTAAGATTTAAATCAATTATGTCAATTGAAAACTACTTTTCATGTGAAGACGATCGTGATTTCGATATTATTTCTAACAAAGTTTTAGTTGAGCTATTTTTTCTCATTACTTACATTGTTTGGCGAGCGCTGGCGCACAGCAGCATTCTTTCACCTCCTCATAAAAGAAACATGAACCCACTGAAGCTGTATACACCTTCTCACCGACATAACATATATGAGGAACAAATGGCAACCCCTCTGTAAGAGAATAGAAATTATGTCATTTTTAATCATTTTCATTTTCAAATAAACAAAGCAATTCACCTTAACATCAAGTGTCATGTGACACATAATAAAATTAATTAAATTAAAATTAACTAAAGAAAAACGAAACATTCTAAAATTAAATTAAAATCCAATGATTATAAAAACTATAATTACAATGAATTATGATTCAATTAAATTGATTATTTAATGAATTATGGCATAATTAAGTTATAAAAAAATTGTAAACAAAAAAAAGCAACATTAATAATCTATTTTTGTATATTATTGTGTGTGTGTGTGTATACTTATAGTCTAAACAAATCCGAATAACGAATATGTTGTATTCGAATATAAAACACAACTGACCAAAATATATTCACATCGTTGCAATTTAAAACTCTGTTTTCTTTTTCTTATTGTTGCTACACAAATGTTATACATAACATTTACTTCATATTCTTATTTGTATTTAGTTTGTTGTTGTTGTATAACTATATCTACAGAAGCTGCTGGTTGATTTTTTGGCACTCATATAGCATGAATTCCTGTATGCTTTGCTATTTATTTACATACACAAATCTGCATACATACGGACATATTTACATTTATATTCATGCCTATGTACATGTTGGCCTGCCTACTTGTTGCCGCATTTATGAAGTCATTTTTATGTACTTTACTGCATTATTTGAACATCTTTAGATTTGTTGTTGTAGCAACGACTTTTGTTTACATTGAATAAATGGTTCTTTTTCAAATGCCCGTTCCCTTATGTGTACCAGAAATATGAGTGCGTATATGATTCGTGAATGCATATAGGTAGTTCGTTACTTCTAGTTACATATATATACGAAAAGAAGCAAAACAAAACAAACAGTACAATTAGGTAACATAGTGCTATATTTAGTTATGGACATTACCTACGAGGAAGCTGGTGCAAAGTTAATGGGATGCACACAAATAGCATTTCTTTATTTGTATGGAGTAAGACACCAGTATGTAACATACATATATGTATATAGAGTACTTATAACCTATTTTTGGTATTGTGGTGCATTTATAGTCAATTTTTTGTTGTGCAATATTAAACTTTACAAGAAAAATTTATTTACGCATTCAGTGACATTTTGACTTCAAATGCCTTTTACTTAACATATATTTTTTTCGGCAGAATAACTCGGAATAATATATTTATTAAAAAAAAAGGAAATTTTTCATTATTCATTTTTATTTTTAATTATTTATATTAATATTATCACTTCCATTAAACATAAAAACATTGTTTTATAAGTAAAATGCAAATAATTTGATTCAATAAAAAAATCTGATCAAATAAATCTCAAAGAGCCTGTTCACAATAGCTTAATTGGAGCGATCTTTTCCACTCTTTCGTGTTCAGGGTAAAAAACTACATTACATTTTATCTTGTATTTTGTCTGTTTCTTGTGTATTGTTTGTCGTTTATATTTTTATATCATATTTGCATGGTCATTACGCCAACAAATGACACAACAATAATTGCCAAAATGAGTCGGAGGATTAAAAAACTAAAAATCCTGCCCAATTTTTCCATCTCCAGTTCTCTATTGCCTGTTGTTGAATTGTATTTCCATTTCTTAAATTCTTAAAATAAATTTTTATTTTCCACAGTCTCCTTGTTAATCATGACACTTCTTTCAATAATTCCTTTTCAGTAATCTCTTTTTTCTTTTCTTGAATGGCAAGATATGTATTTCTATATTGAAAAACTACTTTACGAAATTCTTTGGGACCAAAAAAAATATCAGATTACCGCAAAAGGTAATTTACTTTTTTATAGGGTAAAACCTGAAACTCTACATCTCTAACTTGTGACGAGAAAACTTTTCAATAATTTATGAATACCAAAAAAGCATTCAATTCCAAAAATGATGATTATTTAATAATGGAAGGCTATGGGAGGCTCTCTCAAAAATCATTTATCCACAACAATAAAAACGAACAATTTGTGATGAATACCAAAAAAGCATTCAATTCCAAAAAGGATGATTATTTAATAATGGAAGGCTATGGGAGGCTCTCTCAAAAATCATTTATCCACAACAATAAAAACGAACAATTTGTGATTTCGCCAAAATGCCGCAAAAACAAAAATACAGTCGCGTATTTATCTCACATTAACACATTTTATTTCGTGGAGAGATAGAGAAACATGGAGAGAGAAAGAGAAAGATCGAGTGTATAATTTCGAAACATCCATGAAGCTAAATTACATCATGTCCAATCAGCGCCGACTTCCTCTACATGCATTCTCTCTACATTCATTTGTGCATATTTTTATTGAAATGGTAAATTCTGCTTGCTGCACATGTGTTCAATAAATATACAATTTAATTTTTATGAATTTAGTAAAATATATTCTGTCATTTAATAATTTTGTTTTCATAATTAGTTTCTCTTCTTGCTAATTTACGTTGCTCGAATGCCAAGAAAAACATTGCATTATGTATATTGAAACAACAGCAAGAAAATGCTCGTTAGAATAATTGATCAGCTTACTAAAAGAACGAGTTTCCACGAGACTGTTTGCAACTCAAAAAAAAAAATTGAAATAAATTTTTGGCATATTTCGACTAATCGTCATATCTTCTACGCATTCCATGATGAGCAGATTTCGATGGATGTATCAAATTAATTTTATAAGGATAAACGTGTTCGCCAGTAGTTATTGTTATATTTTGTTCAAATTGATAACCCTGTATTTATCTAATTATTTATCTACATATTTATTCTATTTTTCTAATATTCTTTTATTAACATTTCACTTTATTTCATTTAATTCATTCCACTGATTATGCCAAATAATCAGTGGCTATTGGTACCTTATGCATTCATCTCATTAGTGCCCAAAGCACGTCGGATTTTTATTGATTATGAATCACACATATACAATATAAATTTGGAATTAATTGCTTAGTATTATTAACGATAGAATAGCAAAGTGTTATAAAATATTTATGATTTCAAAAATGTTCATTTGATATAAACAATATTCATATTCATATGTTGAATAGTCGTAATTGTTTCAAATGTATATAAAAAAAGGTAAAGAAAACTGCACATATTTGCATAAATATTTGTATATTATATATGAATGTCCCCTTCACCTTTCATAGTTCGATTATTTTACAGATTATTCTTATCAGTTTTTAATTTATTTACCAAATGCATAAGATTCTTATCATTTCACTACATATTAATACAAATTTACATAAACTATAAATTTACAAAGTCTCTACGAATAAAGTGTTTGCAAATTTCGTTATGATCTCTCAAAAAAGAGTTTAAAAAATCTATGATCCATAAACCAAAAAGGCTGGCTTTAAGCTATATACATACATGATCCATACTTACCGTGTCTACAATCCGAAGACATTTTTGACACTCAACTACCTTAATTGAGTTTAACGATTTGGAATCAATTCTTTTATCTAACTAATTAAGGAAAATTAAAGTCTAAAATATACATTGTATTAAGAGTCATTGACATTCTATTACATAGGTGTATACTTATTATTATTACAAATGTATGTATATATACAAATGTATGTATGTATATAATTGAAATTCATTTTCGGCCGTTTCCTTACATTTATGCCATTTCCAAATATATGTACATATATACTCGTATGTATGTATGCAAATTTATTATATAAGTACTTGTATATGTACTATTATAGGTTAATACCCTTATGAGCGCCATTAGTATTTACATCAAGTTTTGCTTAGTTCTTTTTCACTTTTTTTTTTAGAACTAATTCAATACAATGTCAAGTACTGTATGACAAGATATTTATAATATATTTACACCCATAGCTAGAGAGAAGAAAAAAAAAACATATTTCTGTTACTTCTGTACTACAATTGGAAATAAAAATATTATAACATGTATTTTCTTTCGTTTCAACTATCCGCAACTTAGCTTAACTATGATATTATAGGTATGTATATATTTATTCGATGACAAATCATAAAGCCTTTTTAGTATGCAAACTATAATGTGCAGAAAATTTCTAAATTCAAAAAGATGGCACATGTCCGAATATATCTACTTATAGACGTATACGAGTATATGCACTATCACGGTAACCATATGTCAGATATTCGTTTAATATACGATAAACTTCGATATAAAAGACTGAAAAATTATATGCAAACTCCAACAACTAACATACAAGCATAATATATTTGGTCTAAGTCAATTTTCGATTTTCAAACATTTTCAAATAAGTCAAAAACCTCTCTCAGAAACATCTTTACTTCAGATGACTGAGAAATTGTTTGTCAGCAGGTGATCATAGTAGTGGGTGTCGTAGCTCAGTTGATTAGTGCGTTGGTGTCTTATGCATGAGTTGTAGGTCGGGGCAAATTTATTATAAAAATCTGATGTATTTTTTCCAACGGTGTCCATCTGTCTGCAAGCAATTGACAATTCTTTTGACAGCAGCAATTTGAAAGGAAAAATGGGGGTGATAGATATATACGCATGTGATTACAATGGACTTGTCATACTAACACTAAAGTACTAAAGTATCCTAATGTAACTTGACAGATGTGAAGAACCATGGTGGTGCTTCTCTTCTAATAATCCTGTAATAAATAATTCCAAATGCAAGAAGCCTTATAATATCACTTTTTTTAAACTCTTCTGCAGAGCTTCTTTCAAAGTTTTTCAATGCTAAATTTTTGCTGTAGTAAGATTTCTTGGGTGTGATAAAAAATGGACGTACTTTATGAAATGCAATTAAACTTGTAAAACTTTTTAGTTTAGTATTTTTTATTAAGAGAGTTGAGAAATGCTCATATGTCTATGTTTGCAGAAAATCATAGCGAATTTTGTGTGTAAACCTCTGGCAACCTCTTAGATTATACATCAACAATACCAAGAACAATAACAATGACTATAAAAATGTCTACCAGCGATTGAAAATATGTGTAATCTAAGGAATCAAATGTGGTTGACGTGCAAATTTTTTTAATACGTAGTTGATACTGACACCTGTGGAAGTAATGAACGATTAGATACACATTTGCTCAGTTTATTTACAACATTTGTCAACATTTTATATGTTTATATACATATTATTGCATATGCACGCAATAATTATAAACATGCACTTAATGATTTTGATTAGAATTTGGTGCACTTAATGATTTTCAATAAAATTTGAAATATCATTATCGATATATTGAATTAATTGAAAATTATTAATATTAGAAATAAGTAGATTTTAATTATCCACCCATAGATTAATGCAGTAGCAAACATCGGTAATGTTTAATGTAAATTAAGATAGCTATAATGTGTTTAAAGTAATCAAAAAAACTTGTGAAACTTTATTAATTTCTTAACAAAAACCTAATATCTCGTAAATAGTATAACAAGCCCACAGTGAGTATCACAATGTCTTGGTATCATTCCAATTCGATAAATAGCATTCTCATACTGGTATGTTCATTGAAGGTATACGATTAGATTGCAAACGTTCAATCATCTGGAAACATACCTGAGTATATGTTCTCTAAAGAATAATAATGACGCTTATAATGTGCACGTATGTAGTATACTCGTAAGTAAAATCATAGATAAATGAACAAAGAAAGAAAACAAAAAAACATAAAAAATAATGCCATTTAAAGTTACATATTGTATAAAAATAATAATAATAATAAAATTAAATTCTAGATTTCTTATATTTTTATGTAAATTTGCTCTTTCAAGTAGAAAAACTACGAGTACGAGTGAGTGATAGATAATAAATGCGTGTGTGCGCGCGCGCATAACCCACAAAATTAAATAGAAAAAAAAAAATGAAATGAATTTCCTGTTATATGTATAGCACAAATACATATAAAATATATTATGGCCGTAAATAAGAATTACAATTTTGTTAATTTGTGGTTTTCACCAATTCAAGGTTAATTGTAATTGCATTTTTAATTTAAAATTCGAATTTAACAACTCTTTTTATTTCGTTACAACGCGATTGTGTTAATCTATTTAAACAATAAACGATGTATGCCACATGAACATAAAACATTTGTGGTTATGGAGAATATACATTTTGTATTGATTTATTATAACTGTAAGCACGTATGTAGATTTATGGGCATAGTACATATATTGTGAAAGAAGATAGACCACACCTATTGGGTTGCATACGTATAAACAATAAACGCATATTTTATAGTCAATTAGTATTCTTGAGGATGTAAACTCGCATGGATACTGTTATTATTCGAGATGTAAGGCTTTTGCGAAATCTTGTAATTGATTAAATTCTCGAAAACATCAATAATGTAATTAAAAGTTGTGCTAAATTGTAACGTTGTATAGAACATGCTCAAATTTATCACCGCAACCCATCTGTTTCCATCAATTTAGCATTTTAAAACTAATTTAGTATTGGGAAACATTACACTTAGCTTTGGCGATTTGCAAAACAGTTCTGGAATGTTGCTCCAGTTGCTAAATTTTTATCAGAATTCTCAAAGGTAATTATTACATTTATTTTATTTATGGATTGTTTTCGCTAAAAACAAAAAAGATATTTTATGGATTCCCCATTAATTCTAACAGTTGTATATATAATATGCATGAATACATTACAGGCTTTAATTATATTTTACATGCGGCAAGTAATCATTTAATAAATTTTTAATAAATTACTTTTAAATTACATACAATTGTACAACACAAATTGTGACAATTTTGTAAAATGTATATTTTTATAAACGTACTTGAATATTTATGATTATGGGTGCATGAGCTTAATTTACGTTAATATGTAATAAATTAAATAAATAATAATAAATATTGGGTTAATGCATGTACATATGTAGTATGTAGTTAAGGGGAATCAAAAAGAAAGTCCACTAAAATTTATAGGGCTAAAGTCGAAGGCTCTGTAACAAAGTTCAGATAAGGTGATGTCACAAGGTATGTCGGTATGTTCTAGTATCTAAGTCTGAATTTTATAGACATAACAAAATTGTAGGATAATGACAATAATGATAATTGATAATGATAATGATAATTGTAGGGTAATTGTAGATTATGTTATTTGAAGTCGGTAATGACGATTACTAGAGCCACCTCAGAATACGACATTTCTAACTTAGGAAAAAAAATATCGTTGAAGTTGCAAAACCGAATCTCGTCTTCAATCGAGAAATGACTGTACGTATTTGTGTCTAGAATATGTTTATGCTTTGTGTATTTATTATTTCTTTTTTTTTTTTTGTATTTATCAGTAATTTCCCAACTACCCCTACCAGAAACCCGCCTCTCTGCGAATATAAATTGAAGTTTAAGGTAGGTTGACAAATAAGTGTTGTCATTATGTATAATATGTATGTATATGTATTACATGAATATGAGAATATGCATTGACACATACATATAGTACACATGTATGTGTGGAGATAGATTGCGTGCGTTCGTCATTATAAGTTACTGTGATTTTTTAAACCATTTTTTCTATTATAATTTTGTAATAATTTCATTAATTTTTTGCCAGTTGGCTTACAACTATATGTACATAGATTAATGATACCAATTACTACAAGTGCGGTCATGTAGTCATTGCAGTCTTTATGTAGCTTTATGATTACCTATGTGAATTTTGTAGGTTTTTAGGTCTTGTCGTATGTAGTTCACTTGTTGTTGTTTTTTTTTTCAAATACAATAAATCATTAAATAATAATGATAATTGTAGGAATTACATTCAGCAGTGCATGTACTATAAGCTTACATACAGTCATCGAATGAGTCAAATTTTGTATTGTATATATTGTACTACAAAATATTTTTTGTGTAATGAAGTCTATATATGCAGGTATTCAGTTTAAAACTGCTCA
The DNA here is from genome assembly GCA_963854835.1 of Megamerina dolium. NCBI lineage: Eukaryota > Metazoa > Arthropoda > Insecta > Diptera > Megamerinidae > Megamerina > Megamerina dolium. The sequence continues at coordinate 5,558,585 of OY978528.1, forward strand.
ACAAGCACTTCCTTATAATTTTCTAATAAAAATATGCTAAAGAGTTATATGATTGTAATTTTCTTATTGCTTTAAAACAATTACCTGAAAAATACAATAAAACTTCGATAATTTGATAACCAATAACTCGAATATTCTATAACTCAAACTAAATATAGCGGCAACAGCGTTTAAAAGCAAAAAATGGTATAAGTCATCCAAAACATATACATTCAATAAGTCGAGTTTTTTCGGAAAGTCTATATTTATGACTACAAATACAAGTACAATGCAATTCAGTCAGATATATATGATACAAAAAAGTATGTGGATCCAAATAATGGTTTTTCGGCGATAATTAAAAAAATAAAGAACAATTTTCCACATCAGTTTTTGCACAGAAGATGGTATAATTGTGTATTAAGCACAGCTCTGTACCAGTAGATCCAACTCTAAGAGAATTATAGCCTAGACAGACGGCAGCCTAATTCCGGATTATCGAGTTAATTCGAATTAACTCGGGCATTAACTGCAGCTAATCCGCATAAACTCGATGAGTTAATAAAAGAGGATTAGGGCAATTTGCGATGGCAACAAATTTACAAATATAGTTTCAAAAATATATTATTCATATTTCATTATAATATTTTCTATAATTTACCAAAACATTGAACAAAAATAAATTACATTTTACAAAAAAAAAACAACTATTCAAGTAATATCCGCAATATTTGGCGAACCATATGTACACCTACATATGTAAGTATGGGTATTTATAAAAATTATTGAATGCAATCGAATTGTTGCAATCATTAAATTTTGTGCAGTTCATATTCTTGTATATACATATGTACATAAAATATTACATTTGAAGGCAATAGAACAATAAACCAAGAAAAATATACACATAAATAATAAATAAATAAATAAAATGTTCATGCACACGCTTCAATGATATTTAGGTGCAATATTTTGTTGTTGTTTGTTCTTCTTCTTCTTCTATTACTTCGTTTCCTTTTTGTTTTTCATCTTATTTGCTATTTTTATTTGCCATATTTATTCGCATGTTCTGGCAATTTTATAGAATACTCAAATCAGAATGAAGGATAAATAAGTGGCGACTGACAGGCAAATAGACAAGCATTTATGGAGGTAAGCAGGCATATAAATCAAACGGAAGTATCATGTGTTATATACAATTTCTTATACCTACATACATACATATATACGAGCATATACTTATGCACATATGTACGTTAGAATGGTCTTTGACCGAAGACTTTTGAATTCACTATTATAATAAGTTACCTTCAATCCGACACGGTATGCCCAACTTTAATATTTTTACGTTATATTTTCAGACATACATAAAAAAAAATCCAATAGGGATCTGCATTTTTAATAATCACTCCATTAACTATTTTCCATGCAGCCAATGACCACTGTAATACACATGTATCACCAATTTTCAACTTGTTCGAGTACCTTGATTTGACAAACACACATCAAATCATCCTTTTTTTTATATTGATTCTTTCTATTTCACATTGCACAGTATATAAAGTAAAAATTGATATTCATACCTAGCACTTCTATATCATTTGAATGTAAAATGTGTCATTTTTTTCCATTACAAGCACATTTTCAAATAGCTTCTGCCAACAAATGATATAATATACTATAAATATACTATATATATAAGGGAAAATTGCGAGTTATTTATTGTTCTTCTAAGAAAAATATTCTGTAAGTATTCTTCTTCTTCTTATGTGGCCATAAGAACCAATGATCGATTTAGGCTGAACATATAATACTGCGCCAGTCTTCTCTATTCTTCGCTTGCTGGCGCCAATTGAATATACCAAGCACCGCCAGGTTACCCAACACTTAGTCCTGCCAACGGAAGTTTAGTCTTCCTCTCCTTCTGCGTCCTCCAGTGGGTGCCGAATTAAATACCCTCTTCCCTGGAGCGTCTTCTTCCATTCGCTCGACATGACCTAGCCAGCGCAGCCGCTTTATTTTGATTCGCCTGACTATGACAATGTCAGCGTACAGCTTATACAGCTCATCGTTGTACCTTATTCGATACTCGCCATAAACGCAAATAGGTCCGAAGTTCCTGCACAGAACTTTTTTCTCGAAAACTCCAAGCATCCTCTCATCCGAAATGGAAATTGTCCAGGCTTCTGCGCCATATGTTAGGACAGAAATAATGAGGGACTTGCAGAGTGTGATTTTCGATCTTCAAGAGAGGGCTCGACTACTCAATTGCTTACTCAGCCCAAAGTAACACCAAGAGTAACAACAAGAGTTATCCTACGCATGATCTCCAGGCTGATGTCAGTACAGTTGTTGATGCTGGTTCCAAGATAGACGAAGTCCTTCACCATCTCGAAAGTATAATTGCCAACAGACCCATTCGACGTGACTCTCGTTCCATTTCAGAGAATGATGCACTGACTGCTCGCGAGTTGATACCGAGCATGACACTTTTGTTGAAGATAATGCCATTATGTCGTAAATCTGCAGCTCGTATAATTTTCTCCATTTCTGTAAGTATCGAGTCACCCAAATATGTGCAATATACGTTGATAAAAGTTGTCCAACGATTTACAGCTTTGTCGTTATTCAAAAGTTAAGATGAAAACAACACAGACTGTTTGTAGGACTCGAAAGGTTTCTCGCACAAATACGATATTTTGCGTAGTGCCACAAAAGAAGTCATACAGCGTCAAATCCGAATAGTCTTGAAGACCTGTTGACATCGCCAACATCAGAAATATCACATTCCCAGTATTCTTGAAACATAAGAATCAAAATAAAGATTATTGTTCATCGAAACATTCATATTTTCAATTTCAACCCAAAAAAAAAAGTGGCACCTACTTCGTTTTCGAAAACAATTGCTCATTTGCAGGATTGCACTTTTAAAACTAGGTTTCTTTAATAGTAAGCAAAGAAAATATATTGATCATATCTATTACTCAAAGTAAACAATTATTCATACGAGTATAAGTGGATACCTAAATATGTGAGTAATGATGCTGCGGTTATAGGGTTTATCTTTATAGTTATTGTATTTTTTTTTTTTCTTAGGTTATATACAAGCGATTCAAGAATGAGCAATCTTGGGATTTACACTTAAGAACTACAATACGATAACTAAAAACCACAATATATGCATTCATATAGACGTATGAACATGAATAAATTAGTAAATTACTTAATGAAATCATTATGCATAACTAATCGTTTGTACTTACCATTATTGTGACCCAATTCACACCAACAATGATCATTTATAAATTGTGGACCTAAACAATATTTCATAACTTTATTTGTACACGTGACCGATTTGCAAGAGTTATCATCTGGTGGACCTGTAATTATATATAATAATAAAGAGTGTTGCCAATAAATACAAGTAAGTATCATAGTATGATACCATGAATGTAAGAAATACAGATTGCGTATTTCAATATTAAGAGAAACGATTGGATCTAAAAAATGACGCAAATTTTTTTGTTTAATTGTTTTACATCCCTATTGATCATTAACAATCTACATTTTTTATTTAAATATTTTATTTCATTCATAGTATAATTCACATTCACTTCCACCACTCTTCACTTCAAACACTCACGTACCTGTATAAAAGCTCTCATTAAGTGCTTTGAGTGCTAATATTGCATCATGACGTGTTACTTGATGTTCAAATAAAAATTCCTCATATGTAGTGCTAGGATCTTTGGCTTTTAAATCATTTTTATCACAGAGTATACAAGATTGTGGTGCTGCATTGCAGCCACATAACAAATAATCCAATGTAAGCAAACTGATGAATGCCATCAGTAGTGATACATGACGCGAAGTGTTGGTGATGGTAATAATAGTATTAGGCGTCGAAAGGCGTCGATCATTCAATCTTGTTGTTGTCGTTGTTGTGGAATTGGTTTTTCTGCACAATTTTGCATGTGAATTCTGTTGTTGTTCTTTCTGCTGTTGATAATCGGCTTTCAAGTGATGATAATAATAATAGTACAACATAGAATTAGTTTTGGTGTTTGTAAGCGTACTTTTCATATATGCTGGATTGAGCGTCGTTTTTATTATTTGCTTTGTTGAATTTAATGTTGTTCTAATTAGTGTTGTTGTTTTTGTTGTTATTGCATTGCATTTTGGCATGTTATCAGTTTTTGTGCACATTTTCCTATTAGAATTTGTATTATATTTGTTGTTATGGTTCTTGTTGTTGTTGTTGTTGTTGTTGTTGATGTTGCGTTTGTTGTCATTCTAATGAATTAACTTTATTATGGCTTTTGCAACTGTTGTTGTTGTTGTTGTTGTTGTTTTTATATATTGTAATACAATATATGCGTTATATTGTAATTCGATATTCATACTATGTATGCCATGTAGGCATGTAAATAATTCATTGCAAATATTTGAATTGTTGCTGTCTCTATTATGAAAATAATATGTTTGTTATTATTAAAAGATTAAATTATTAATTTAAACAATTTGTTACTTTGATAGATATTAAAATTCTTACTTAAATGGTCATACTATTCGATAAGGAACTATTTGTTGTGAGAGTGGTCTCTAGCGAAACAATCAATTATTTACAATCGAAATCGAAAAAACTGAATTGCACTGTGTAACAAAATCGACAAGCTCCTGGGATCAAAGTATACATTTATAAGGGTTTTTTGGACATTGATCTTAATTGCATACTTTAAAATCATAACTGATTTATATTTATTCTTTCACTAACAGAGCGGTTATAAAATATGTGATATTCGCTATTACTATAGTAACAAGACCCAGGTTTTTATCAAAATGTCACGGCTAAATTTTTTTACGGTTAATACTCTTGATTATACTCCCTTGAAAATTTCGTTTTTTCGTAAAAATTTTCACATCACATGATAACATGTTGGTCACTTAACCAAAATTTGAGAAATGGGAAAATAGGTATTTGTTAAAAATTAGTAACTACGTAGATCTACTGTTTGAAATGAGTTGTCTGATCTGATATCTGAGCAATAACTTACAATAAAAAAATTGTAATTAGAATCAAAATGTAGCCTGTAAAGGGTTTATTATATCTCCGAGGTGTTGTTTCTACTATTTTCCAGTCAATCGTTTTGCGGAAAATATAAAGTTGTTCTTTCAAACAATAATCACCTATCAACACTCAATTGGTTATTCTTACAACAGTGAAAATTTGTCTTGAGAAAAAGCGCTGTTACGCTGTTAAGTTGGAGTTACTAAACTCTGCCATTTGGAATCGGTTAGAACTTAGAATAATAGTAAAAGGGTAGTGCGACTAATCATTTATAATGTCTTATCATTTAAACAATGACTGAATGACTGAAAATTAAAAGGCAACCCATTAGTTTACATGAAAATCAAATATCAAAGAAAATGAAAAAAATTATAATTAGTCATTAAGCAATTGTTAATCAGAATCATTGAAAAAAAAAATAAATAAATATGTGGCACTTAAAGCCCCAAAGCTGAGCTTCTCTTCCATTACTGTTGTGCGTCTTAAATTTTGGACAGTATTAGAAGGAATCTACTTATTTTAGCCGGTTCCGAACGGCAGAACACTTATGTCATCACTTTTTCTGAGTTTTGTCACAGAGTTCTTTTAGAAGCTTTTTCATGGCAAGTTGTTACTGTCGGAAGAATTGCCAATTGCTTGCCGACAGGTCGGTAACGTTCGAAAGAAAAATCTTATCGATATTAAATTTGTTATGCATCAGCCGGGGATTGAACCACGACCTACAGATCAGAAGGCGAAAACACTAACCACTGAGCTACGGCACCCACCGTAGTAATTTTCATCCAAAGTATGAAGCACGCCAGACAATATAAAATCGGATAAATTTCTTTGAGGAAAAATTCACTTTTTCATTATTGGAGCCAAGGATCGTGACAAAATCTCCAATAATTAAAGGATAATGCACACTCTAATGTCGATCTTTAAAATTATGTAACATTTTGGTAAATGTATTATTCCAGAAAAAAAAATATAATAGCTTTTGTAACAAAGATTTACCAAAAATGGCAATAAAATCACAATATGATTTAATATTATATTTGCTTTTACTCGTACTATCCCATATTAACCATATTTTTTTAGCGTGCATGTAAAATCTTATCATCAATTTGATCTTAGTGACCCAAAATGTTCACATAATACATGGCTTATGTATGCATATTTTGTTGTGAACTTTCAAATCTTAATTTTTCAGTTTACTATTTTTTTTTTTTTTTTGTTATACAAAAATTCTCACATCACCACTGATCTACTTCAAATTGATAAATTACTTTTGGTTATTCTTTTGAGATTTATGTATTTTTAAAATTTTTTTGTTTTTCTCCTTCTGTTCGATATTTCCATTGTGATTTATGACCACTTCCTTCGTTTATAAATGATCATTTATATGTATTTAAATTCATATCGAATATTACATATATTCAAATGAATTCATACCAACGATATGAAACTTAAAACATAACATAATCAAGAGATGTTCAAATATATATTTGTCGTTACAGTTTCAGTTCGGGAAAAAAAATATGTAAAAGCATATGATAAAAATAAAAAATTCGATAAAAATGATGAGCAGCATAAAAGATAAATCACGTTTTAATCGCGCGATCGCTATAAAAAAAAAAACTTTATGGCTTTTGCAGTCAATAATACAACGCATTCACCTACTACTTATACATTTAAGTATAATCTAAATGCGAAGCGTACGTTACAAAAATGTTCGCGCGCGTATACTACACCTCCGTCCACGTTCATATGCAAATAAATTCTAAATTATGTATTTCGTTGTAAATTCGCCGACACGAATATAATCATTATGCCGTTTGCCGGTGGCCACTATAATTGAGAGTGAGAAGAGAGTAAAAATAAAAGCGCCGAGAAAAATTGTTTTACAAAAGCATGTTGGAGAATGCATGTTGTACGAGCGTGTTTGTCGTTTGCAGCAACAGCAGCTGTTGGTGCTATATTATTGACTTACAACCGCATATGAGGCAAAGTAAAGTTTGTTGTGAGAACTTATTGTTAATAAAAACTATAGTACAGTTTTTCTTTTGCTAATAATATTTATTATTTATCTATTTAAATATATTTAACTTTAATAGAGCAAGAGAGCGTGAGAGAGAATAATGAAATGATTACGAGAAAAAATTGTTATTTTGCGTGTGGGTGGGTGTTACCAAATAAAATTAAATAGCTTGTTAGTGAATAAAAGAACTAAACTCAAATATTTGACACTCGAATGTCAACAACATTAATTATAAAATTGAAAAGCATGTAATGCAATTTTGCGTAATAAAAAATGCGTATAGATCATGACAAACTTGGAGTGCAGATATAAAATTGTTACTGCAGCAGGATCATGTCTGTTTGCAGGATCGTCTTCTAAAAATAAAATAAATATGTGGCACTTAAAGCCCCAAAGGGCTCATTGGCCGAGCTTCTCTTCCATTACTGTTGTGCGTCTTAAATTTTGGACAATATTAGAATGGACCTACTTATTTTTTTTCACAGAGTTCTTTTTAGAAGCTTTTTCATGGCAAGTTGTTACTGTCGGAAGAATTGCCAATTGCTTGCCGACAGGTGGATACCGTTCGAAAGAAAAATCTTTTCGATATTAAATTTGTTATGCATCAGCCGGGTATTGAACCACGACCTACAGATCAGAAGGCGAACACACTAACCACTGAGCTACGGCACCCACTATCGTCTTCTAGTAAACTCCAAACTTGAAAAAAAATAATAATCTGTTCGAAAAAAAAGTTTTGCTTGCTTGCATATTTCAAGAGAAAGCGCCCTAATTATCAGACAGATCAGCAAATGATTTTGTTGTGTAAAGATGACAAAAAAGTGAATTGACAAGTGAATTGAAAAGTGAATCGAAGTGAAAAACCATAACGCAAACAAAACAAAAACTTCAATATTACTATGGGGACTCTTCATAATCGATTGGAGTCATCCAGCGCTGGTTAATGACTTTCGGTGAAGTCGTATCAGCAAAATCAGTTCTGAGATTGAAGCTAAATTGAGATCACCACACCAGAAATGTTTGATAAAATCCAAGATACAATATTGTACGATTGGCGAAAAGCTTGAAAAGTATATATTATGCTGACTCTTACAATCGATTGGAATCCTCCACCATTGGTTTACAAAATCGGAAATCGGAAAAACGTTGGATGAAGTGCATCGAGCTAAAAGGCAATTATGTTGAAAAATAAAACTTATTATTATATTAGAAATACTATACTGGAAATCTAAAGTATGGCCCGGAATCCAACATAATGTGACTATGTTGCGAAGCGGATTTTCTCTGTAGTGTGTCAATACAACTTTTTTTAAAATAATAATTAAATATAATATAAAATTCAAAATTTTGTCTTAAAAGTGATAAAGTCTGTTAGCATATTGAAGAATAATAAGTATTTTATCAATTATTATCATTTATGATCAGCAAAAATTGTAATGCTTGAAAGATATTGACGGTATTTATACAAAAATTTTTTTTCTTCATATTTGCGTGAATTTTAAAAGTTTCGGAAAAGGTTTGCGTTATTTACATACTTCATATGTATACTCGAATGTATTTATGTAGTTAAAGTGTTACATTTTTTTGATATTCAAACTGATTGAAATTATCTTATTTATTAATATTTGTGTTTATTTATGAAATTCCATTAGCATATATGTAGGTACTTGAAAAGTACTTGTACAATATGTTGTTGTTTTTATTCATATGCCAATAATAATAAAATGTTGTGAATTGCTCATATCAATATCATACAACTTTTTAAAGGGACGACTAAAAAAAAAATTGCACACATATTTGTTCACATGTACTTATATGAATGTGGTTCAATAAGTTCTTACAAAATAACTTAAGTTAATTGATTGAGTAATTTTGATTATCTTAATATAGTCTCCTTTTAGTTCGAGGCACGTTTTGCCATGCGCCTATTGAAAAGTTTCGGATAATACGAGCGCCATCTTTTAGATTTTTGAGAGGTTTATAGACCAGCTTTTCAAATATGTACATTAAGGTGGCCGTTGTTTAGCAAATACGTTTTTTTTTTCTACCTACCATGGGATAAAAATATTCAATTTGAAAAAAAAATGCTACAAAATAGAAAGTTTCATTTCGATTGATTTTAAAACTCGCTTCCGAGCCATAGAATCTCACCTAGAGGTTTAAAATGTATGTCTACACTCCATTTATTTTATATCTATAATGTGTTTCCGAAACTCACCCACTCACTATCTTAACCTCATAGGGGAGGTACCACTACCAATTTTCATCAAATACACGCTCAGTACTCCAAAGGTACCCCTGCCGGAATAACATTTATGACCGACCATAATTTCTTCATCATAATATTTCATCTCAGCATATTTATCTCATATCTATATCCCTTTAGGGTGCCCATATAAAATAAAATTATAATGGCATTAAAATCGACTAATCACTCCATTGCCCAGGAATCACCTAAAGAAGAATGAAATGCAACACTGACTCCGATTAATTTTTCCTCTCAAATACTTCTCGAAAGCTTACTTACCCTCTATCTTCATCCTTTAATAGAGCTGTCAGACAAATTGGTCCAAAAAAAAACCGGATATTGGCACATAACCCCAACAATTTGAATTCAAGAGAATAAAATTTAATTCCGTCATCCAAGTTTTACCTCTTCAATATTTTTTCTAACATACGTCGCCTCTGGAGGCGGCAAATGTAAGACCGACCGCCATTAATTTGTTATCTTTAACATTTCAGCCGAACATACCCAACTTCTATTTCCAACTCTTATGGAACCCTCCTACAAAAGTAAAATTTTTATATAATTAGCTCCCATTGATGCCAGAGTGCCCCAAAATATATCAACAATCCATACTCATTCATGGTTAAATAATAAAAAATATTGGGCAAATAAATTTCTTTTCATTTCAGGCCCGGTGAGCAAGTTCTAAAATTTTATCAATCAGGAGAAACTTTCTATATTTTAGTTTTTTTATTAAATCGAATATTTTTTACGTTTCTAATTTCTCTCCTATACATTTGGCGAGCACCTCAATGTATGTACATATTCAAATCACAAATATTACCAATTATATGTTTGATGAATTTCATGCATAAATGAGTCGAATTAACGACTACCACTCCTTTTTGCATGCTAATTAATAAGATATTTGTGGTATTTAATTTGCAGTTCAATCAATTTTTAGACATTTATGAAGTTAAGTATATTTTCTCAATATATCAAATTTTCACTTATCACTTCTTCAAATAAATAGTCTATTGTCAACATCTGCTTATAAAGTGGCACATTTAAAAATCACTTAATCGTATATTTAATATGTTAAACAATTTTCACCATTCGTCACATTACAAGGGAAATCTTACTATTTCTCATACGCCCCATATACATAATCATATGTGTAATATTAATAACACAACATTCACAACATTCATCGCATATATTTTTGACACAATTTGAAAAATACTCTTATGATTTGTTGTTTTCTTTTTTTAACTAATTTGTTTCGAATATGTCTATAATGTCATATAAACTCATACGAAATGCATCAATGAACCACCTAGTAAACATCACCTAATGTGTGTGACCTAATAACCGAAAGAAGGCAAGGCACAAAATAACAAAAACAAAAATAAATCCCTTCAACAAATAACACATGCTGTTGTTATACTCAGCACATCATTTGAAATATTCCTATGCATGGATAGTACAAGTATACCTTATTAAAATAGACACATATGTAAATAGGAATATACGATGTATTATTTTAAAAAATCTGAACTATCAATGGGCCACAGGTTGTTTATTTATCTTCACATGTAGTATATACATATGAATGTGCCTCTATAAAGCTGAATTTCCATGGCACTACCTATAATGATAAATTCTGACACTAAACGACGGGCACGAAGAAATGGCAATATTTGAGAATTTGTTTCACTAATTTTCCAACAGAATAGATTATCTACAAAATCCTCATTATTAGCTGTAGACATTAAAAAAAGCCAGATAATTGACCTACTGTGAATATATTGACAATCACCTAACCGGCCAGGGTACAAAAGTCCAAAATTAAATTACTTCTTTTTTTTCGTAGAAAATATATATTCATTTTCTAACCATTGAAAAACCCAATTGTATTTCAACGGTTTGAATCTCTTAAAACCCCAATTAAAATCATACAAAAACTAAAACCGACCATTTTGTGCAACCTAAGCAAAAGCATTCTTTCGTTCGTTGCAATAATCGTTTATTTATTTATTTATTTGTTTCTGATTTTCCATTTCCCTATGTAAATATAGCACAACATCAGACATAGCTAATAATGTGTAAAATTATTGCCTTTCTAAACATTTTATAGTTTCTAAAGAATTTCATACAATATACCTATCTGTATTGTTTGTTACAATAAATACATACAATTCATTCGATTCGCTCGTTTTTATGATGTTGCTCGCATTATATACATACATATATAAAAAATTAAAAGGAAAATGTTTTAGTAGGTATTAATATTAAAATAAATTGATGTATATTCACAGTTTAAAAAAATGAAATAAAGACATCTTTGTCCAATATACGTGTAATTAAATGACATTAAAGTTTAACATTGTTGAGAGAAGTGTATAGATTATCATGTTGGGACGATCTGGATATGGGACAATTGATTTGTTGTGCTATTGCTACTAGTAAACAGATGAAATTTAAATTTTTTTATGAAATGCATTAATCATTTTTTTACTTCCTTTTAAAGAAACTTATCATTTTTCTCATATAAGAATGCTCTATGTTTCAACTAACTTTTAAATGATAGTCGAATCAGATCATTCAGATCATCGAAATTAAAATTCAATAAAATGTTATGCCACAAACATAAAACACTTCCCTATTCATAACTCGTTCCCCTAGTTTTAATTATCGTTATGCGCCAACAATCAATCATATTTATTGAAATAATATAACTACAAATACTTATGACTATTGATCTGAAGCAATATGCAAATAATATCTAAGTATATTGAAAATCAGTTTCAATGAATATTTTCATTTGATGTACAAAAATCAGAAAATTAATAAGTATTATCGGAAATTGCATGTCAACGCGAAATATAAAAAAAATATTTTAATACGAATTCAAATATTCAATATTTCAGAATCCTGTTTGTTTGTTTGTTTAACCAACACTTTCGTTGAATTCGGTGCATGACTAAATGCATGTAATAAATTATTCAAATACACGTTCCAAAGTAAATTCTAACCCCAATGCTGAAGAAAAGTTTAAGAACATGACATCATATTTTATACATTTGCCTTCTATTTCATCAATATGAAAAATCAAATATATGTAAATGTCCTTGAAATATATATAAATATTTTGATTGTAAATTAATATCCTTAGTACATTACAAAATATATATGGAATATTTGTCATGTAAAATATTCATCAGATAGCAAATTCTCGCACGTATAAACTTGAAGATTATTTAATATGTGTTTTGAATATTCAAATGATTAAATTGTTATGCAACAAAATACTCAAAATTATAACATGTTAGTTAATTCCCATACCAAAGTGTAAGAAAATTTTTCATTAATGGAATTGGCATGTTTTCATAATGTATTTATTTATTTTACTTATTCTTGTTTCAATATAAACCCAAACCAATATAATCAGAAAATATATGTTTTATCCTTTGATACTTTTGACATTATTGCTTCGGGCTCCACAAAATAAACTTGAAATTAAGAAATTAATACCATATGCAATTTTCTTCTTTTCTCTATGGATTATTTATATTTATTCACATGATTACGTTATTTTTCATGGAACTTATTTTTGCAAATCAATTACGATACTCAGGGATTCACCATGGTGAACTTTGTAATTTTCATGGCAACATTTATGGATGGATCTCGCCGTAATCCCTAAAATGACGTTGCTAGTTCATACCAATACGTACATTCATACGGCATACAGTTTGAAGAACACTGTAACCTACTTACACAGTACGCACTTTAATGAGCTTCAGTACGATTCCATTATAATATTTTCGAAATTTATGCATTTTTATCAATCAACACTAAGCAGCAGCAGCAAAGAAAATATTGAATATAAAATAGCACACGCATATTTCAATATGAAAAAATACAAAAGTAAAAAAAAATACACTAATAGAAAGATGTACACACTTTTTACTCTATCATATTGTTAGAGCGATAAGAAAAAAAGCCAAAAAACTGTTTTTTAAGTAAAAAAAAATAAGCATAAGAACGCTTTTAAAACATTAAGCAAGAGTTCTATTTATTATTTGTAATATTTTTTTCTATTTATTTTCGTATAGTTCATGAGAAGACAAAAACTATTTGTCAATAATGACATGAACGCATTAATTTGCGGCAATACTTTCCTTCTCCAAAAACATTATTTGTCAGCTGTTTGGCGATATAGATATGTATATAGTAAATGTATAAATAAACTTACAATATTAGCAACTGCAAACAAAACAATAGCAATGAATGAAATTTACATTTTACAATAGAAGAACAATAAAACTTGCTTACACACTCTTTCTACTTGCCACCGAGACAGTTCAAGGAAGGTACATTTTATTTTCAAAGCTTTTGGTTTTTCATTTTAATTTTTTTGGCTTCTTTTGATTTGCTTTGTATTGTTTGAGATTATCTTTTATTTTTCTTATATTCTTGTTCACAACTCTTTAATTTTTTGTTTTTCTTGAAATTTATGCGAATATATTTAAATACAAATAAGTAAAATAAAATACGGATATCACCAATGAGAACAACAAATGCGACAACGACACACACAACAATTTGTAATTATAATCACAACACAACGAACCGCTTCTGAAACGTCAATGAACTTTCTTGTCCGATGCATTACGCGTTACTTGAAATACTAATAGAATATTTCACATTGACACTACGTTTTGAGAGAGCTTACATACGAATGTTATCCTTCATGAGAGTACTGATGAATGATGTGTATAAAAGCGACAACAATGAGAAAAGTTAAAAACAACCCTTATGAAAGTTTAGCAAAAGTGCGCATTTAAAAGAAACTTCAATTTCTGCACCACCCTGCAAACCCCCAGTAAAGGGTAGCTTTAGACATTTCGTGTATGTATTATAGATATTTTTACTTTGTAGAAGCAATACAAATAAGGCTTAGAGATAATTGAAAAGAAACGAATTGTACATCTTCTAAGCAATCTCATATTCACCGCACTTTTGTATGGGAGTATTTTACATAACCTCAAAATTATTGCATTCGATTTGTACACATATTATTTTCAAATTTTAACATTCTATTTTAAATACATATTCGTATATGACAAACAAAGCAGAGTAGGTAAAATGCTTATTATGCCAATACATGACCCCAACTTATTAGATCTTTCTTCTTTTCATGTTTATTTCTTTCTTTAAGTACACAAGCGGAAAGCCGAATAGAATGTTGAAAAGATGAATGGAAAAATGAGAATAGAAACTCTCATTCTTATTGTTTACCATTGAACATTTGTTATTACATGCTTTTATGTAGCCAATTTATTTGATGATCTAATAAGAAGAGTTGACGAAAATATTATATCGTGATACTTTCTTAAGAGTTATTATGATAGACTGACTTACTCTCCGTTAACATCTCCAACAGGTGTTAAATAAACAGAGAAGCGGCGTCTAGGATTCCACGTCAAGGAATTTACTTACGTCGGCACCGCCGTTAACACCGAAAATTATGTCAGCCTGGAGATAAAGCGAAGACTAACTCTTGCTAATAGGTGTTACTGTAAGCAAATGACGAGTAGAGTCATCCCGACAAAACTGACACTCTACAAGACGTTCATCATACCCGAGCTGCTCTATGGCGCGGTAGCATCAGTTGTGTCGTAGACCGATGCAGCCACTCTCGTGGTATTCGAGAGAAAGATTCTTCGCAAGATCTTCGGTCCTGTTCGCGTCGGTGACGACTATCGTATTCGAATAAACCACGAACTGTACGAGCTCTACGATGTCATTGATATAGTCCAACGCACCACCATTCAGCGTCTGCGGTGGCTAGGCCATGTCGTGCGTATGAATGAAGTAACTCCGAAGGGGAAGGCCATGCCTCCGATGGAAGGACCAGGTCGCGGAAAACTTATCTACGCTTGATGTAACTGATTGGAGAAGGCGAGCGTAAAACAGAGACGCCTGGAGAGAGCTACTGAGGTCAGCCGTAACTCGATAACGGGTTGTAATGGCCATATATGATGATGATGATGATAATAAAATCGTTCAAAGTCAAGCTTGTCTTGACTATATCCAGGTCACATTGTATTACTTACAACAAGTTTTCAATTTCATTAAATATCTTGTCATATTGATAAATATTCTTCTTCTCGAGTCTAGTATTTAAATACAATAATTGCAATAACTTTTATTAAGACTTAGTAACACATGTAAACAACTACGTCGCATGACAACGAATATAAGCAAAATCATTCTAAGTATATATGTATATGTATGCAGATGCAGACTAAATGATGTAAATAATTGCTTATTCGTCTCTTTGATTTGTTGTTCATCTTTTTTATAATTGATTGTAAACAAAGTTGTAACACAGCCATGTTCACATAGGAATTATAAATATTAAGAGCCTAAATCAAATCGTCACAATATTTAAGTATTTTCCCGCACATCATCAAGGACATTTTACAAATAAAAGGTGGGGGGAAAAAATTGGGAAGAATTTAACAGAAATTTCTGTAATATGAGATGTAGGTATGTAAATAAAATTTAGTTTTTTATACACCTAAAAAAAAAACCACTGAAATAAAGAAAAATAGAAAACAATATACAGTATTTTATGTATTAATGATGGTGATTCATCCAAATTTTTTGACTACATTTTTAATGATTGGTTAAATGTGGATTTGTCTTCGAGATTGCGTGTTAATAAATATAAATTTTGTATGCTTTTACATCGCGAATGAAAATCTAAAGTAGACAGAAAGTGTAAAACACCTGTCCAGGTTGTGATATTAAACTAGCAGAAACATCGAATTTATTCTCCTTTTATATTTTCAACCAGACTACGTGCTAAAGCTATTAATGCTTGGTACCAGCTGGCAGGTGATAAAATTAAATTTAAACTCAAAACAAACAAAAAACAAAAAAAGAACGGTATGGAATGCAAATAATATGTAGAATAAAAAATCAAACACATTCACATTTAGGAACTAAAAATGAAAGTTTTGGTCACGTATTGTTTTATACTTTTCATTGTTTTTAGACATTCTACATTATTTGATTAGAGAAATTTGAATTCAAATATATAAATACCAATATGAATAGCAGTAGTTAATTCAATTAAAAAGAAACCCAAACTTGAATCTCCTTATCTTTGATATTTTAGAAAGCACTCCACTGTAATCATTACAAAATATCTGGTGAAATTATATTAAAGCAATATTAAGAGTATTAATACATTTTCCAGTTACTTATGTATATATTTTGTTTCTAAACAAAAATCACTTTCGCTAAAAGTTTTATTATAATTTTGCTATTAAACAAACTACCTATGCTAATTAAGAATGAGCATACATATTTTAAGCTATGTAATTAAAATTAAAATTTTTAATTTTTTCCCGTCCACCCACTCTCTATGAACAGCAAATGTTTTATTACTCAAACTACACAAGGCACAACAAATTATTATACGTCAAAATAAATCATTTATACAAATAGCCAAAACGATGTTTATGAATAGTTCTGTTGTAATATCATCATATGCCCAATTTCTTATTCTATCTTATTAACTTTTGTATAGCTAAGTAATGCATATATATATCTGTATGTATCGTCCATTTCTGTGATGTATTCATTATTGGATTTGTAGCATTTTCTAAAAATATTTTCAATAAAATTGTGATGAAGTGTTAAAAATTATAGCACATCATCATTCTCATCACTATTATTACTAGCATCGCACAGTGTCACTATAACATATAAGTTGTGGCCAGTAAAAGTGCTGGCCATTGGATAATATTTTAATTGATTTGACTTCTAAGTGGTTCATATGATCACTAAAAGCATATTGTACATTTTAATTGTTTTGAATAATTTACAAAGAAATAAAAGTAGCGAAAGTAAATTTAGTTTCTAATAGAAAATACTAGTATTTGTAATGGAAATGTATTCGCTTTATTTTAAAATAAGAAAAAGGATATTGAAAGACATTTTCAATGCATTTTGTTTTGTCCTGTGTCGTGGTAAAATTCAAAATTAGAAAAGCAAATTTTGAAATTAAAAAAATTCTAAATTTGTGTACAGCATTATTATTTGTAAATTGTAAAATTGGTGGAAAAATTACACAACTCTATAATAATAAAAAGGTATGATATCCAAAGAACGTAGTCATGTTATATGGATGTCCAACAGACCAGACTAAACTCATTCTATGGATTTTGATTCACTGAATTCGAATCTGAATTCTTTCTAACCTCAAAAAAAAACAAAACAAATAGTCAGAAAATGTTGTTTTTGACGTTAGAAAGAAAACTGAGTGTAATAGCAAAATTCGACCACCATAATCGGATTCAAAATAAATACTATAGGTTTAGAAAATATTTCATTTCGTCTATTCAACTTTAATTTTGTGTTGAAAAATTTTAGTTATTTTATATGTTGTTCACTTTCACCTCATTTTTTACCAAAACGAGAACACAGTGCAGCGTGTGCCCTTTTATGTTAGCAATGTCCAGTCAGAATGCTCAATTGTAATTTTTGGCTCTTACAGCAAATCGGAAACTCGATGGCTCTTTAATATCAAATGCCAAATTACATATATGGTAAATCGAACAATTATTGTTTTTTCTTTTTGTGTCACATTTTGACCGGTAATGCGTTGGTTCACCAATTTACATTTGACTTCTGAGTTTTTGTCGAAAATTTGGTCGCGAATCGTTTTTGACCCTTATTAATAGTGATAGTGATTATGTTTACTTTGTGCATGTGAAAGATCATTTATATCTTAAATACGAACTAAATTTGATTAAATGAATAAATAGAATTTCTCAGGTGTAGCTGCTGTTATTACTTTTAATAGAATCGCTATTGTTTTGCTCCACACATATTTATCTTCGACATCCCCGTTTTTATCATTTTTAAAATGTCTATTCAAATTATGTAATTCATGTAGAATACATATTGAAATAAATCATAGGGGTATTATGCGTCAAATAGGAACAGATTCCATAAGCAGCACATCAAAGTGTGCGAGTAAGCAATTATGTATGATACATACGAGTATATATATGTATACAGTCGTATCTAAGGCAAAGATTGTGTGTAAGTTCATCAAGTGATATTTGGCTATAAGCCAATATTGTAAATTAGCTAAATAATTATTTACACTGACGTACGTTTATTGTGTATTGAGTATGATTGACATTTACATTTCATTGGTGAAGTGTAGGTAAGTCTATTGAATTGATTTGAAATGCATATATGCAAGGATATTATAAATAGAAATATGAAAGGTATTGTGGCTAATAAGATGTGTTAAGTGAAAGAAAATGCTTCATTGCTTTTTATCGACCTTGATGATATTTTAACCCTAGAATACTAATCTAACATTCAATGTTGTTTTAATATTACTTTTGCGTTATCCAAAAAATAATGACAATATGATTCAAGGAACTTGAATGATTGATCAAATGAGCAGTTTCATAACAAAACTTAATAATTCCATTCAAACCCCAGCGACCAGTCAACAGACTGTGGAATTGGTCAACTAGAACATATAATATCACACTTATACACTTTTTCCCTTGTCAAGTCAAATTCAAATACAATTGAGATATTGACATCAACTGTTCACTTGAAAATTGAAGCCTATAAATGTACCAACATTACGTCCAACTTTGAAAAAAATAATTTTTTTAAAATAAATGTAAAAATTTGTTCATTTGAATGATAATAATGATTACTCGATAAATTTGAATTAGTAACTTGAAATTTTTTTTTTAAGTTTAGTTTTCTGTTTTAAAAATACATCTAAATGAATCACAAATCAGTTGCAAAAAATTTATATAATTTTATACACTTATAATAATAATTTCAATATGATTCATCACTAAAAGTAATATTTGTATGAAATTGCTTTAAATAAATTAAAAATAAGTAACCTGATTAATTATATTTTCACCAAACAATTTTATTACTATTCAACACTTTACTAATGGAAATATAAATAAATATTTCGTTTTGTTATGGAACTCCTCAATAAAGTACATTAAAGTGATCCAGGCTTATATGGAGAAAATAATTTTTGGTCATATTCAAAACTTCTTTCTTCCGAAATATAGGACCCGTAAATAAAGG
This sequence comes from Megamerina dolium, assembly GCA_963854835.1. Taxonomy (NCBI): domain Eukaryota; kingdom Metazoa; phylum Arthropoda; class Insecta; order Diptera; family Megamerinidae; genus Megamerina; species Megamerina dolium. The sequence continues at coordinate 5,578,040 of OY978528.1, forward strand.
AGTTATAACAAAAAATAATGACAGTTTCGCTTTAAATGGCGACAAAATTCGTTCAATAAATTTTGTAATCTAAAATATGTGAATTTCATTTGCTTGGCCCGATTTTCATGTTTAGAAAAATGATTTGAGTCCATTAAAAGTACCCCAAACTTAAACAAATAGGACATGTTTAGATCAAGACAAAATTATTACTACGTGGAAACTGAAAATAGGGCCATGTTTACTCTTTTGAACCACTCTAATATGTATGTCATGTATTATATTTGAATAAAATTAATATTATTTATTTACATTTAATACGTTTATCAATAACTAATTGAATCCAACACGCATATAGAGTATATATTCACATCCACCTGGAAGGTTACGTTGAAAAGAACTAAATACCATAATATACAATAACATACAATGCTATATATTGTAAAATATAAACAAAGTTGTTTATAAACAAATTTAATTTATTGAATTTTTGCAAAAACATCTATCTATGTACATAAAGTACATTAAGAAAAATGACCTTACAGCCGGCTGGAGCCGACAAAATTATACCCTGCATACATATATATAGATTTCGACGCATTTCACCGAAGATCGATGCATTTCGATCGACGCGTGTCGTCGCAGAACACCGCAATTCGACGATTTTCATCGCAGAACACCGCAATTCGACGATTGTCATCGTAGTTCATCGTAGTCTCAGTTGACCGCATGACAACGCAATTCGACGATTGTCATCGTAGTTCATCGTAGTCTCAGTTGACCGCATGACAACGCAATTCGACGATTGTCATCGTAGTTCAACGCACTTCAATGCATTTCGCCGCACTTCAATGCATGTCGCCGCAGTTAGTCGCATGTCACTGTAGTTCGCCGTAGTTCCTTCAAGTGGTTATAAACATCTGACCGAAATGAATATACCTTGCATATTACATTATGCAGGGTATAAAAACACCAAATTCCTTTGTATTGCATTTAATGCAACACAATCATATATTGACACTGTACATACACTGTACATATATATGTATAATATATGGTGTATCTACTCTTGTTTTTCTCACTTTACCAGTTCATTAAGATGCAGATTATATGCAAATGACGCAGCAATTTTAATTAATCACAAAAAAGCAAAGAAAAAACATGAATATTTTTTTCATTCTTTTTCTCTCATTACACTCATTTAATCAACGATCGCCATTTGCTGAATTATTTGGGGGCTCGTCACATACAAGTATCTACACACATACGTATGCATGCATGAGTACAACAGGTGTTTAGCTATTGTTGTTGCCATGTCACTACTGATATCTTAGCGCAAAATATTTGTTATTTTCAACACATGTGTATCAATATAGCATGCGCACATTTGCGAAATTAATGAATATTTAATCGAATTAAATCCAATATTTTAATGAAAATGATATGTATTATAAAATGGATAAATTAGTTTGCATTAAGTTACATGTTATTTCTCTAATTTTAAATTCATTCAAGTGATTACAATATATACATTTATTAAATACAGGTTCAGTTTTTAGGCTCAACATTCTGTAGTTGACACTATAACCGGTAATACCTAATATGTATCATTTTAGTTTCTAGCAAGGCTCTCTCGAGTTATTGGAATTTAATATTCTGTTTTATTTTTAGAACTCCATTTTGTGTGAAAGGTTGTGTGAAAAAAGCTTGAAATCAGTAGAAGAACAAAAAGTAATATGCTATTTTAATATTTCATCATACGCGCAAACATATTTAAAATTACCTCGCGTGATGCAGACATAGGAGTGATATTGTGAGAATAAATAGTTTGAGATCTACTATTTAATTGTGGAGAGTATGCTGACATGAAGCATGAGTGATGCTTCCGCTGACAGTACACGCAAGAGTGTTAACTACTAAAATTACTTTGCAGGAGTAAGTGGGCGAGGCAGTTTTCGAAGTGACTATTTTGTAATAAAAATTTAATTCGATTGAGTACTGAAAGTTTCTTTGTTATATATGAAGACTTACTTTTGTCGGAATTACGAGAGATGTGATTGAAATTTGCTTTCTTGGAGTTTAAGAAATCTTATCTTTCTAGCACTTCGTACCTGTTTGTTAGAAACTCATCCAGTTGTGACCAAAGTAGTAGATTTTTTTCTGGAATTGAGAGATGTTTCCCAAAACAACCAAGTTTCTAGGAGCAGCTTTCTTTAGCAGATATGTACTAGAATGGGATCCAAGTTCTCAGTTGTCACACCCTGTGAGTTTAAGATAAACAAACAATGGTTAATTGCCAATTGGAGATTTTAAATTGCCTCACTGATTTCGGAATGAACAGTGGTTAAGTTCAATTGCGTCTTTAATTGATTATCAACAAGGATATTGGACAAAAGGAGAGTCAGACACTGAAAGTGAGGTAAAACAAATATGCATCCACTATCTAAGACACCAAAGCTGCGTCAAGCTGAACATTTTACAGAAAAAATATTGCAGTTTGCTATTTTACAGGATGAATCACAAACTCCTTGATATCTCAGCGACAACAGTATCAGAATCAACGAGGGATCCGGAGCAACCCAACAATCATCAATAACATCACCATCATCGACAGGAGACAATCAATATATAGGATAACTTCCTCACTCCAACATCTAATGAAATAATTAGTAGAACGAGAAAGTTACATTCTGTGAAGGGTAACAGCAATGACCAAGTTAGCGGTGCTGAATATGATGTTGATGAACCAAGGTGGACACCAGCTAAAATTGTGTGGATGCGTGGAAGATGTAATGAGTAGCAAAGACAACACATTGGCAGAAAAGGAAAATGAGATCCAGAGTACAGTTGTGGAAGATGGAGGTGTCTTTAGAGCAGTACAATAAAATACTTGTGCTAGATGCTATATGTACGTTATAAATAAATATGTACTTAGTATTAATATGCATAATCCATTTATATAAAAAATAGCAGTGACAACAATATATACAAGTATTAGAAACACAAGCAAGAAAAACAATATGTTTTTTTTTTAAATAACAAAGCAGGAACGATAGCATCATTTGTAAAAAACAACAACAACGACTGTATCCACAACAAAAATATAAACAAAACAAGACTCGTTTTTAAGAGAAAATAATATTATTTAAATGATAATTTTATTATTGACGTGCGCACAAATACAAACACGCAAATTATCATAGTTACCATTTCGAAGTTATCATGGCCGCGAATGTAAAGTGGAGCTACATAATTTGCGTTGCGTATGAGACATTTGCGATTGCTGTCGCAGTCAAATTTCCATCACAAATTTCTCCGTAACTAGATGGAATAATAATATCAAGCAAACCCAGAAACAAAAACATCTTAATTTAATATGCTGAGTGTCATTAAGGTTTTCCAACCGGTAAGATGAATGAATAGTGTAAATTTTGATTCGTTCAGTGGGTCATGTAGCCAGGAGATTAAATATTTTTGTTGCACTTGCAGTTGTATTTATTTTTCAGTAAAAACCAACCAAGTTAGATTTAATTTTATATAAAAATAATACAAAAGCGTAAGCAATAAAATACTGGTATTTACCTTTACGGTTTAGTTTGCTCCAAAAATAAAACGTTTTTTTACGGCTTAACTAAATTTGGCTCAAATAAGTGGTGTGCGAGAAATGTTTTTATCTCAAATTTAGTATCGATAATTTGATCGAATTTTTTATGGAAATTTTGTCAAATTATCCAGTACTGCATTTTATTATTGACCATAATTTTGACCACAACAGCAGGCCATTCTGTACGAAGTTTTGAATTTGTACTGAAAAGGAAATGTGGCATCGCAGATGACCACATCGCAGACCATATTGTTTCATCGAACCAGAATACCCAACGTATCAGAATTTTTACGCGCGCAACGTTGAAACGGATTTTACTAATTTACACTTTAATGCAATCATCAAATGCATACACGTACCTACACACACGCACACGCAAACACACACATTTGCATTTAGACAGGATTTTCACCTCTATCCACAAACTACTGTTGTTGATTTACGTAAAAATGTGACACACTTGTACTGAATGTGATCAACATTAGTAATATAATAAAAAAAAAAAAATAATAATAATAATAAGAGCAACAACATCAGCTAAAGATAAATATGTGTGTATTATGGCAAAGCTATATAAGCCATACTTAAAATCTAGAATCACAGTAGTTCACGTGGAGATATCAAACGAAGGTGTTTTAAAATAAAAATCGGTTTCCAACTGAAATACAAGTTTTGTGAATTTTATGAACTTTTCTTGTTCTTGTTTATTCTTAATATAAATTAAAGTGTGATAATGGTATGTTTATGCATATTTTAATTTGGATATTTGCGTTAGCGGATAATACGTATAACCTGTTAATTGTGGCGTGATAGGATACTTTTTAATAGACTATATATGTATCTAATTCTAAAAGGATCAAAATCAGTTGATGAACGAATTTATAATTGTGTAATGTGGTTTGCCGATTATTTAAGACTCCTGAATCTGAGTCTTATTGATGATGTATTTCTCTACCATGTCCTGGACATATAAGAGATACGGTTTTATGCAAAAATAGCTCTTAATAAAAGAACTTCAAATCCAAAATAAATAGCCTGTAAAATTTTACATTATAAACAACAACAACAAAAAATATGATAGTACTACTTCGAAATAGGAGTTAGGGTATACGCGTAATATATCTTTACCCATTGACTTAATTAAAATTGTACCAAAACTCAGTATGTTGCGTAAAAGATGGACGTGAAAACAATGAAAACCAATGGTTAAATTTTTATTGTATTGTATTTTAATTTTACAATATAATTTACTTAAAGTCGAATACACTTGCCGAAGTCGAATACATATAATGGTTGCAATATCTTCGGCATTCGTTCGAAATCGCTTTCAGGCCAACGTTTTTTAGGTTAGGTGATGAATATGGAGGATTATCAAGCAATTCACACTTCAATTTGTTGAATTTATCCATCATCAAAATAACTTTTAAGGCTTGATTAATATTCTGAATTGATTTGTTTACCTTTCTGAAGATAATCGACCAATAAAACACTATTGGAGTAACTGTCTTTACTTTCTACGGTGCACTTCCATCGGCTTAAAATGATCAAAAAATGCTTGAGTAAGACACATTCAAGATAATGATGTATTTGGAACCCGCTGGATAGTGCCGAGGACATGTAAGAACCAACCTTCGGTGAAAAATACTAATAATAAATACTAATAATACTGAAGATCCTATTTTGTGTTTATATATAATCTCCTTTCAATCTTGACGTTTTTTCAAGTTGTTATTTTAGTGTAACTAAGCCCGATAAGCTCGTGTTTTATTGCGACTAATCATGGGATCTTCGAAAGAATGCTTAAGACGGCATTATCAAATGTCTAGATTGCCATTCAAGTTTCACACATACTAGATATTTATGATACAATTAATTAAGGAATTTTTATTAAAGATACACATTTTTCTTTTTATTTCAGACCACCTATACCGATAAAGGACCAAAGGTAATTTTATATTTTATTTGAAAAACATGAACTAAATATATCATAGAAGTAAATAATTATATCTATTCATCCGATCTTCTCTTAAACTATGTTATAATGTACACATGCAATAATAGCCAACTGCAGGAAAATTCCTAAGCTTTGATCATTTAACATTCTATGTGGGCAATGCTAAACAGGCGGCTAGTTACTATACCACCCGTATGGGTTTCAAACCATTCGGTTATCAAGGTTTGGAGACAGGACATCGTCGTTTTGCAAAATATGCTGTTAAACAGAATCGAATCGTTTTCGTGTTTGTGTCGGCTTACAATCCCGATGACACCGAACATGGTCTACATCTAATGAAACATGGCGACGGTGTTAAAGATGTCGCCTTCGAAGTTGAAGATTTAGATGCTATCTTCCAAGTGGCCAAGCAACGTGGCGCAGAGGTTGTACATGAAATATGGGAAGATAGAGACGTACATGGGTTAGTACGTTTTGCCACTATTAAAACATATGGCGATACTACACACACATTTGTTGATCGCACACAATATAAAGGTGAATTTTTGCCCGGCTTTAATCTTTTGCCAAATGATGTACTATTGGAGAAATTGCCACCGGGCAAACTGGATTTTATTGATCATATTGTGGGGAATCAACCTGATTTGGAAATGGAAAGTGTTGCAGCATGGTATGAGCGTGTGTTACAATTTCATCGTTTCTGGTCCGTTGATGATTCACAAATCCATACAGAATTCTCTGCACTGCGTTCCATTGTAATGGCAAATTATGAAGAAACAGTTAAAATGCCAATTAACGAGCCGGCCAAGGGCAAAAAGAAATCACAAATTGAGGAATATGTTGAATTCTATGGCGGTGCTGGTGTACAACATATTGCATTGAATACGAGCGATATTATAACAGCGATACAGAATTTACGTGCTCGTGGTATGGAGTTTTTGAGTATACCAAATTCGTACTATGACATTTTAGAAGAGAATCTGAAAAATAGTCGCACCAAGGTCAAGGAAGATATGAAGTTATTGAAAAAATTGAACATACTTATTGATTACGATGAGAATGGATATTTACTGCAAATCTTCACTAAAAATATGCAAGATAGACCGACACTTTTCTTGGAGGTCATTCAACGTCATAATCATAACGTAAGTTGGGAAGGATAATGAAAATGAATTGTAATTTGAGAGTAAATAATTTTATTTCTATTATTTTAGGGTTTTGGAGCTGGTAATTTCAAATCGCTTTTCACCGCTATCGAAATTGAACAGGCAAAGCGAGGCAATTTATAAAAATGACCAAACATTTGAATTCGTTTTATTTTAACAAGTAATTATTAGTAGTATGTACATCAAAATGCATTTAGTTTACATGTATGTAATTATAAGAAAATGTAAATTGTGAAAAATATATGTTTAATTAAAGTTGGAATGACATTTCAATATCAATCAGTCTCTCAAATAAACACAACAGCATAGCCAAAACTATGAATTGCGCTTTGTGCCAATAAAACGCGTATCAATTAATACTTCATTACGTGGATCATTTTCGGCAAATGATTGCATCAATGGATTCCAAAATCCCTCCGGAGTTAGTGCCATATATGCCTCACGTTCTTTATGTCGTGTACATTTACTCAAATGTTCTTCAATTTCTTTATCACTCAATCGGCCACCTAAGAAATCGATATACTGCAAAGAAAGATCAGTTAAACATTGAAATAATAAATACTCTGTGTATGAACAAACTTTTTGACAATCGATGCAATCAATATTAAAACGTTCTTTGATATTCGTCTTTGTCACTGGCTCGTCTTTGACCATAATTGGACGCACCATTTCATTATCGATATCTTCACTGTATGTTTGCTCAGCATTTTCCATAAATGTTGTTTTGTCATCAGCATCCTTTGAAATTTGTGTAAATCTTTCGTGTTTAATTTGTTTACCACAACTATTTACAACTTTTGGCAGAGCTGGCGTCTTGGATTTTGTTTCCACTTTTGCAGCTTCCTTTTGTATCTGTTTAATTCTATCAAATGCAATTGATTTTTACACATACTTGTAAAGCAAATGTAAACAAATTCATCTTACTTACTTTACACTTTCAATGCGTTCCAAATTCGATAGAGTGGCATTATTGCATTTCATTAAATCGGTTAGTAAATCTATTGATTCAATATCCGCATTCGTTGTCTCTAAAGTATCATCTAAACAAATTATTTCTTGTGTTGCTTGGGGCATTATAACAACACTTGGTGTATTCTCGCCCAATTTATCACTAACTGATGTAAGTGATGGTAACAACTTGTCTTCCGCAGTTGCATCTAAACGCAACTCAAATTCTGTGCCATTATTTGAATGTGCTTTAGTTTCTAGCTTTGCTTTGATTTTTGCTTTCGTATCTTGTGAGAAATTAAATATATCATCGTCATCATCATCAGTTTTCCATTTTTCGTCTAATTTGGATGTGCTTGCACTTACTGTACTGCTGCTTGTTCTGTAATCTTAACAAAATTAGTGATATTCTGATTTGTAATATTAAAAAATAAAAATTATTATTATGCGAGAGTACCTTAGTGTCCATGTTCGGGATGATTTTGATTTTTTTTGCACAGCGCTACTAGAGTTAGGACTTTCGCCAACTGCTTCCTCGCCAGATGTTATTTCAGACTGCAATATAAGGTTAGGTTTATTTATCAGTAGATATTTCAACACTCTAATTAGATCTATGATAGATTCCTTTCTAATACCCGCACGTCTGACAATACAAATTGCATTTAGATTAAATGTAATTAATAATTAAAAAAAAATTAAATAACATAGATAAATTGTAAGAAAACATAAAGGAAAGAAAAAAGGAAAAGATAATTAGGAAATTAAAAATAAAATTACCCTACTCCTATCACGTTTAACGTCCCATTGAAGGCGTGTCTGTTTCATCTTATTGCCACTAGATTTTTTCAATGAAAGTTGTGCCTTTCTTTCTTTTTTATTAATACCAACACTGTCCAAAACATTATTTTCTATTGTTCGAGGTTGTATAAATTTACTACTGTTATCGTTAAACGAACTATTTTTACGTTCTTTTGATAACCATTCTGTTGGTGATTTGGGTAATTCACCATCACTAGCAAGAGTGGTCATGGATTTTTTCAGTAAAGGCGATTTATTTTCGTTGTTACATTTAATATCATTTTTGTGATAGCCCTCACGTAATTTGCGTACCATTTCACGACGTCCCGTCCATGTACTTGTTGTACGTAAAATACGTGGACTTCGTAATTTTTCTGTTTCGGCAACACTCTCATTAGGTGTTGGGCTCAACGCAGATGCATTCAGTAATTGTTCACTATTCAAAGCCATATTTAATTCTGGCGCTGAGGATTCATCACTGAACGTAAGTTCAAAGGAACTTCGTCTATTTGCCAGAACACTTGTTCTCCGACGCTTCTTTGGACAATCCTCATCAGCAGGTGAATTAGAAAGTTGTGTATTGGATAATTGCTGTTGATCACGTTGTAATAGTTCAATAGCTTTCATAAGTTTTTCGTTACGCTCCTGTAACAATTGCAATTGTTGATCTTTCTCTTTGTAGGCATTTCGGAAATCTGATAAAGAAATACACAAGTTATTGAAATGAAATTCATTTGTAATATCGAACTCACACAAATAGTGACTTCGTATTTTATCTAAAGCGTCTTCTACACAATCTCCAGCTGGTTGAAACAATTTTTTATTAAATTTACTACACACAAAGCAGCTCATTTCTAAATTTTATTTATAAAATAACTATTGTGGGCCAGATTATTGCAATCAGCATTTAATAATTAAAATTATTATAAAAGACAGGATTGTTATATGTTATATATTATTGATAACATTTTCTTTTGCAAAACAGTTTTGAAATATTGTTATCTATTGATAGGTAATACGCATTTCTATTTTCATTTTTTGTTATTATATTAAAACGAAATTATATATCTACGTACATCATGTGAATGATCGTTTTCTGAAAAATGAATTTTAACTAAAATTTTCATTTGTACTGTACAAGAGCAAAATTCAAAATATTCCTATTTGGATGTTTTATCTTTGGTTTTATACTGGCAAGCTAGCATTCGTCGAATTGACGAACAACGCTCTCTTTTTCTAATTGTGTGAAAGTGCACTCATGTACTCATATACTTCTATGAATTGCAAGCTAAATATATGAAATTACCGATTTTTTCATTTTACTCTTCCTTTTTTTTAGTTTTAAAGCAGATTTCGTCGAATCGACGAACGTTAGCTTTATTATATGTAAAACAATGTTAATTTTCCACATGCGAGATTATCTTCATTTTTAAGATTATCACTCAAATCTAGTTTCAAACAAGCATATTTCCCATATAAAATTACTACCAACATAATCAAGGATTTTGTGCAATAACCGATAACTTTGTTAGATTTTCCTCTATGCAACTTTGTTTTTTATCGATTATTTCGTGAAGAAGGGAGTAAAATCAAAATTGGCGTTGATTTTGACAGCTAACAATCCCTTTAGAAATAAATCTTATTGTGTAAACGGGTACACAGATTTTCGAAATCTAGTTGTGGTAATCTCTTACACAGTAAGATTTATTTCTATTTTGCTAGCAAAAAGTCAAAAATGTTAGTAAACGAAGAAATGTCATATCTATGTGTGGACTTTCATTTATTTAACCCATTGATACATACATTTTTTATGTACAATAAATGAGAAATGAATTGAACGCCAAATAGATGGCGTTATATGATTCAAAAAACTGTGGCAGTGCTTTCTATTGCAAACGGTTTAACGTTAGACTTTTTAACAGAAATGCTAGGAATTGTTCTCAGTTGGTGATCGAGCTCAATACATACTTTTTACATTGTATGTATCATCACGCAATTAAAATCTTGAAGTTATTTGAAATATTAGTTGTTTTTTTTTCTGAATTTTACTGTTGAAGCAATTAATGTAATGCTACCACCTGTAAAAAGTACATATTGATGTGTAGTGTCAAATTTCAGCTGTTCAATAGTTTATCATGTGCAATAGTCGACTAAATATTGGAAATTAGGAAATATTGAGAAAAGTAAATAAATTAGTGTTTGAAAAAGTAATTATAAAATAAAAATTTATAATGGCAAATATACGTCAAACATCCGATATGGCGTTAAAAATGTTACGCGCATTACCGCGGGTACAAATTGGAAATTTACGACCAAATCCTAATTCAAAGATGACTGTAAGTTTTGATGGTTTTACATTAATTTATATTATGCAATTAAATAATTGAATCCATAGCAAAAACGTGGTCGTGGACAACATGGTGGTGACAAACATGGCCATGGTAATAAAGGTTCGGGACAGCGTCAAAATTTTATGCGACTTGGTTACGAAACAGGCAATACACCGTTTTATATGCGCTTCCCCTATGAACCCTACTATAAGGGTCACCACTTGCGTCGTCAATATCCACCAATTTCACTGTTACAATTACAAGTGTTGCTCGATACCAATCGCATTGATGGTAGTCAGCCAATCGATTTAACAACACTTTGTAATACCGGTCTACTGAGAATTAACACTACCGATATGCATTTTGGATTTCAATTAACCGATGAAGGTATAAATAATTTTAAGGCGAAAATATGTATTGAAGTGCAGCACGCAAAGGAATCGGTTATTGCTGCGATTGAACGAAATGGTGGTGTTATACGTACTGCATATTATGATCCTCGCAGCTTGCAGGTAAAGTGTGATAAATAGGCTCAAAATTACAAGTAATTCATACTGTGTATTTAATCATAGATAATCACTAATCCCAAGAAATGGTTTCAAAATGGCGTGCCAATACCAAAACGAATGATGCCACCACAAGACGCAGTTGAATATTATACATCAGCCCAAAATCGTGGTTATCTTGCTGATCCCGAAGAAATAAGCAAAGAGCGTTTAGTGCTCGCACAAAAATATGGCTACGAATTGCCACGTATTGAAGATGATCCCGCATATGAAATGTTTAACAGCATAAAGGATCCTCGTCAAATATTTTACGGCCTAGAACCTGGCTGGGTTATTAACCTCAAAGATAAAACCATAATCAAACCGAAGGGATACCGTGATGATCAAGCGAACTGAAAAAATACAATGTTTTATATTTACTGGATGCCTTTGGTTTCCAGTATTTATTGGATTAAGAAATATATAAAATAAAATACATACAGTATTGTGCAAAACTTAAGCAACTGGCATAGTGCTCTCATTGATTTCAAATTTACTAAAAAATAAAAGCGCTTAGATTGAATGTTTTAATATTTATTTGTTCCTTCATTAAATACATAAAAAACAACAACAACAAAAGTTCGGTATTCTTACGAAATTAACTGTAAACAACAAAAAACAAATTATACTCATATTTCATCTGTGCAAAACTTAAGCAACTCGGAGTGAAAAGGTGTTCGATATTTCTTTGTTCAGAAAATAAAGGATCTTTTTCGGAGTTTTTTCTGCTTTGTGCATTAACATTGATCTAACTCAGTACAAAAAAGTCTTTCTTAGCGCACAGTTCTTTCAAACATATTGAAATCCAAAATGCAACGTGTCCGTTATAGTCATCTATTTAAGATGAAGGTTATATCGTTATTTAAGGAAGGAAAACCACAGAATGACATTGCAAAATCATTAAATATCAACAAATCTATGATATCAAGATGGATACGATTATTTGAAAAAACTGGTAGCGTTACAGATCGAAATTCAGGAGAAAGACCCCAAAAAATTTCTTATAGGAAGCTATTCAAATTAAAAAATTGATTAAAAAAAATCCTTTCATGTCTTCAAAAGATATAGTAAATACTCTTAATTTAAATGTCGATTCAAGCACAGTAAGAAGGCATTTGATTAAAGTTGGTTTAAAAAGCTACAAAGCGGTAAAGAAACCAATGCTTACACCAAAACATGTAAAAAAAAGGTATGTTTGGTTTAATGCCTTCAAAACAAAAACAACAACATATATATTTTTTTCCAGACTTGAATTTGCTAAGAAGTACGTGGGCTGGTCCATAAAAAAGTGGTTTGGCGTACTGTTCAGTGATGAAGTTAAAATAAATTTATTTAATTCAGACGGAATAATAAGAGTTCGACATGCGAAAGGTGAAGGCCTCAATCCGCGATACTGTAAAAAGACTGTAAAGCATGGAGGAGGGAACGTCATGGTGTGGGCGTGTTTTTCGGGGAGTGGACTTGGTCCGTTGCATAGGATTGACCACAAAATGGACAAATTTATGTATAAGGACATCTTAGAAACTGCAATGTTGCCTTTTGCGGAATGGAATATGCCACTTCGATGGGTGTTTCAGCACGACAATGATCCGAAACACACATCGAAGTTTGTGACGGATTGGCTACAGTCAAATAAGATTCAAGTGCTTGATTGGCCGGCACAATCGCCCGACTTGAATCCTATTGAAAATTTGTTTTCAATTTTAAAACGAGGCTTGCGCTCAAAGCTCTTTAAAAATAAAGACGAACTATTTTTAGGCCTCAAAACTGGATGGGAAAATATAAATAAATCATATTTAACGAAATTAGTAGCTTCTATGCCCAAAAGGTGTGCTGCAGTAATTAAAAATAAGGTTTACTACACAAAATATTAAAAGTTGCTTAAGTTTTGCACAGATGAAATATGAGTATAATTTGTTTTTTGTTGTTTACAGTTAATTTCGTAAGAATACCGAACTTTTGTTGTTGTTGTTTTTTATGTATTTAATGAAGGAACAAATAAATATTAAAACATTCAATCTAAGCGCTTTTATTTTTTAGTAAATTTGAAATCAATGAGAGCACTATGCCAGTTGCTTAAGTTTTGCACAATACTGTATATATATTGTTATAGCTTACAATCTAAATAGCTTCCTAATTAAAGATGTACGTATGCGTGTGTCTTTTAAGGTATTCCTATGAAGATTATTAATTTGGTTAGTACTTATTAGTTTGACGAACTACGTAAGTATATTTATGTAAGTGTATACAATTAAATGAAAACTTGTTGAGCCGATAATGTATCCATAAATGGTTTAACTACTGCGCTAGTAGCAAAACAAAATATCAACCCGAATGTAATGGAGATGGGCAAAGCTGGCAGTGCTTTACGCCATATTGCCAATAATAATAATGTTAGGCAAAGGCCGATGAGTATTGCTACAAAACAAGCAATTGTTGTTGTCCAATCACCATAGCTAGACGCCTTGCCTACAAGCACAGAGTAGAATATAAAATCTCCTAGACCCAATTTAATGCCACCTACATGTAATAATTAAGAGATTACAAAAATGAACTTCAAAATATAACATATCATGTAACTTACGTTCTTCTTGTGTCTCCGTTTGATTACTACCTATATTCTGTGATGGCGCTGCTGCTGTAACAGTGCGATACTCGGTAGAACGATTCGAATTTTGACCATTACTTGCTTGTACTTCTATTTGGCGACGTGCAACACGTTGATCTATATTTGCAGACCATTCCTCAGTGAAACCAGCATCTAACAATAAAAACGTAATGAATTCATGAATCAAATTTTTTTAGGTCGAATATTTCTAAACGATTTACTTATTCTACTATGGAAGATATAAATACAGGATGAAAATAAATTGAAATCTTACAAATGATAGAATTCTACTACCCAACCAATGACTTACATAAATTACTCAACAAATTGCAGAAGAAAAATAATCAAGCACGATAAAAGACAAAACAACACGGTTACACAGTAGCTTTCAAAGTAATTACAGAAGTTCAAAACAAATTAAATAAAAAATAATAAATACCGTTTCCGCGTATATTAAAAGTCACTAGTGGCATACCTTCAGCACTCGTGACTGCATCATTTTGCCCAGAATTACCTGTACGACGGGAGGTATGCGGAGGTGGTGATGGTGCAGTCTCATTTGTATTTCCTGGTCTTGGTGTATTAACAGTGCTTTCATTATTTTCGTCTAAGTGGGTGCCCATATATGCATATAATACAGTGGCTGTAATCATAAATCTATAATCAATTCGGATAATTACAATAAGAATATAAATATAACGTACATGAATAAATTAAAGCTGGAAAAATTTGTTCATTTCGCTCCTGAGCCGTTTCCACCAAAATGCGTAGAGGACCTTTTGGCGATAAGACAGCTACTAAATCTAGAAAGAATTACATAAGCATGCATAAATAATATTAAACACAGAAATTTGTCAATCACAAATCACAACTTACCCCATATTGAAATGGCAGCCAGTACAGCCCATGCAGTCCACTCTGGCAGATATTTAATGAAGACGAGTGCCATTAGTGCAGCCACAAATATTAAATAGCCTTGTTGAAGACGCAAAGGTCCTTGCCAATGTATGGCCATCATGCCGGCAACACCAAAATTCCACATTATCAGCAATGCCGTTGGATAATCCATGGGTATATTGTATGCACGCAGCAATTCTCTGCAAAAATGATTACATTTTAGTACATAAAGCAGAAGAAAATAGCATATTCAATTTACGAAGACCTACTCCAAATATAAATAACTAAATATGAAGAGTAGCATAAAGGAGGAAAGAATAAGCCAACCATGTATAATTTTATAACAACGTTTCTTGTATAAAACAATCAATAATATGGTCATTACGACCACAACAATCATCAGTATAATGGAATTAGCTAAAGCATTCCAAAATTTAACACCTGGATCAGATGAGAGTTCATGAAAGGGTGTATACAAACTGAAATATAAAAAAAATAGTTTATCATTTTGTCCAACTGCTTTTACGTACATTGAACTTACAGATATACATCGGTAGTGGAATAAAAACTAACAGCATTGATGGTAGTCACAACCAATAACATGCATAACGAGACGGGTACAAACAATTTAATTACATGTTGTGCACCATATTTTAGACCTGCCTCCTCCTCCTCTTCATTTGTGGGTGCAGCAGGGTCATTAGGTGCATTCGGATTCCTACTCCCACCACTGCCGCTACTAACAATACGAGCATTCTGACTACGATCCGAACGTATAACTATATTTGGCACATCTAATACGGCCTAGAGTTTAGACAAGAAATGATAATTACTATCAATAGATCAATCAATAAATGCCGTTATATTTACGCCATCCACTGTTGACTCATTGCCGCCGTAGTTGCGATGTTGTCGCTTCTGACGTTCACCACCACTAAGTCGAGTACTACTAGTTGCACCAACGTGTCCGTCCATTAGAGGCGTACGTTCGTCCGCCTCGTTATCTGCTTCACTTTGATGCTCCGTAGTTGTGGATTATTATTATGTGATGCAGATCCTATTGTAAATTATTTATTACTATATATATCATTTTATTATTGCAAATAAGAAACACAAATAACACCTCTTCTTTTTTCGCTTAACAAATCACTTTTGTTCGATTCAGTATGATGTGGTGACTTTTATAATTACATTTAAGTCTATGACATAATTCACGCGTAAAATATATGGTATTATGTGTCGTACCAGCTGCTGCAACCCTCGTATGCGATGTGCATGTTTTTTTTAAACGAGTAATATCTTGTTCGATGAATATCACGACATATTAAAACCCGCCATATGTGTGTATAAGAAATGTAAACAAACTTTATACACAGAACATGTCATCTGTGCATAAAGTCAACATTTTTTTAAAATTTTTTCTCGCACATGAATTATCATAACCTTATCTCTTTAAATCATGTGTTTTGTGAGATTCTGTTTAAATTTTTGGTATAAGGATATAGAGTAGGAAGAATGTAGAAGTAAAGTATTACTTAAAACATAGCACACACTAAAATATTCTTTCCATATTTGCTAATAATTCCTTTTTAGCTGTACTAAGCATACAAATATATGGCAGTTGATTTACGAGCGTATAATTTTATAAGGCGCGCAACTTTTATACGATTACATGAATCCAACTAAACCATTGAACAATAATGAAGGAAATTGTAAAAATCCTCTTTTTTAAAATTTTGGCTTTTTCTGCTTAATTATGCGCCGGTATTATATTCTTCACCGCTCGCATTTTTTTAAGGTGTGCATTCAAATAGTGGTATTTTTAATACTCTCTCATTAATTATTTGTCTAAATATTCTTAAAGTTTTAGACTAAAATATAGATTTTCAACATATTTTTTTCTTAAAGAAACCCCCTTTAACCACTCAACAAATTTACGACATATTATTGGTTATACCATACATATCTTCAATGCTACATAATATAAAATTGAATTAAAAACTGATGTATTTTTAAAATTCTCATTTGTGTCCATACTTTCTATATAGTCAATCCTTACCTGGGCGTTGCTGCCAAACGCTTTTAGTTTATTATGCTCACATAAATAAGCAGTATACGAGAATGTTAATAGTACGATTAGTCAACACGTATCGGTAGGTAAATGATCAGCTGTTCCGATCTATTTCATGCAAAAGTTATAAGAGCGATTAGTCAAAACGTTTGAATCTGTAGAAATTAGATTTTCAATGGAGCATATGAGAGTCTTTCTCTTTTCTCTCTATCATATTTCTATTTTATACTAAACCTAGTTATCTCTTTCCTTCCTATATAGCATATGGACTGAGCTATCCGCGATGACTAATCGCACTCCGTGTTTTACATTACTTTTCTTTACTTTCTGTTAACTTACGTGTTGACTTATTGCACTATAAAATAGAAACTTTTAAACAGCAAATATTGATAATGAAATATCAACTTTTATTATCAACATCCCCAAAAAGCTTTGTGGAAAAGTGAAGCAAATGCCAATGTCGTTTTAACAATCGATGTATCGGTCATCTCTATTTGATTTCTATGTTTAATTTGATAAACAACAAATACAGAACACAAGGACGGAGTATCATCAAGCAGCGAAACACAAAGTTCATTTAATTTTATTAACAAGTGTTTTCATATATAAATCGAGAGTAATAACATAATATGACAATGATAGCTGGTGGTCATGGCGATCCCAATCCCAATAGCAATTGGTTGAGTGCCAGAGGTATGTGGCTTGCTTACCTCTTGGGTGTATTGATGGCACATCTTATTTTGCTTTCTGTGCCATTCATAAGCATACCAATGGCATGGACCATTACAAATATATTACACAATGCCGTAAGTATTGGAATGCAGGAAATAGTAATTAAATACATATATTGCATTTTTCGGTTTGTAGGCTCACTTGTATTTTCTGCACTCAATCAAAGGTGCACCATGGATGAGTATTGAAAACGACAGTACGCGTCGCCTGACACATTGGGAGCAAATTGACGATGGTGAACAATTTACATCTACACGCAAGTTTCTTACGGCTGTACCGATTGTACTGTAAGTGAGAACAGTTTTATATTTTGATAACCACTTTAATATCCAAATATGTCTATTTCAGTTTCTTGCTAACTTGCTTGTATACACGCAATGATCCAGACCATTTTATTGCAAATTTCATTTCGTTAGTTATTGTTACGCTACCAAAATTACCACAATTTCACGGAGTACGAATTTTCAATATCAACAAATACTAAAAAAGCACCATAAATTAAGAAATTGTATCTAGCGTACCTATATGCAAGTAGGACATGTGGAACCTGTGTGTCACGCAATTATCAGACTGAGCGGAAATGATTGAATCAAAACCGGCATAAATTTTGATTACTAATTAATGCATTTTCTATATATTTAAAATTTTATTACCTTAATGTGATGAAAATGAAAAGAAAAAAAAAATCAGCACGTTGTTTATAATAGCAATTAAAATCTCAAGCATTTCTTTTTCAAATGTCCTCATAATAATCAACTATTCGATTATCTCACAATTGGCATCTTTCCAGAAAATGTATGAAATGTGTGCAATTTTATATGTAAGAATTAAAATGAATCGTGAAATTTGTAATGAATAAAACGATATATGTTTAAATAAATCATGAAAATAAAAGAAGGATATTACTGATATGCAGCACTACAGACTTTTTTCTTCCTCTCGTATGACGTCCACTGCCGGATGCCAAAGAAAAGTATATTGTAGGAATATGCGTTAAATTGTTTTTTCAAAGGGTTCCTTTGATTTTGAAATAAAAATGTTGAAACACTTTTATACCAGGCTGCTTAACAAGATCGCCGAGTGCCATATTTTCACCAGGAGTATAACTAAGGCTTCGACGACATTTCAATATTCCAGCTTTCATATACACATACCTAAAATTTATTTTAAATCTGTCAATTCATTCTTCCGACTTCAAACCGATTTCGTGTGGAAGTTGTTAGCGTTAGTTTTTTTTAGGCAGTAAAAGCGATTTTGTTGATGAGTTACCTTTAAACTAGTGAAAATATAAATTGACATTATTTTTGTATTATTTGTATTTGTATTTTGTATTATTATTTATTTTTTATTATTTTTGTACATTTTTGTACCAATTTGCACCTAAATTTTCCTCAAGGCTAGTGTCAATGGAGGTACTTTCCTCCTTTCTCTCCGTCATAAATTCAGTGAAGCGTTTTGGCCCTGTAAAAATCTAGTAGACCCACTATAAAGCCAGACTTGAAAGAATGAATTATTTTTTCTCAATAATTTTTCCATACAGAAATCCATCAAACAGTCATTATTGCCTTTACAGCAGATTATGACTATGCGCCATAGTATTTAGTATGAGTTGTATGTGTTGGATGGTGTGATAGTGTAAACACCGCAATTATACACGTGTATACCAAGCAAGTGGCATCACCACTAACTTTGTCATTCTCATTCTTCAGGCGTGTAGTGACATTTTGGCATTTCTGTTCAGCAATAAAATACATAAATACGCTGAGTCTGCATACTCAGAGCATACACACACTCATGCAAACGCGCGTATACATTCAGCTGAAAATCTAGTAGCAAATTTCTGTATAATAAAGTTGGAAATAAGAAAAGAAATAAAAACAAACGCTCTTCCATCTTTTCCAATTGGGTTCGTCGTTGTGCCCAGCAGCTGCCAGGTGCCTAAGTCCAAGCGCGCTACACTAAAACAATAATAATACTAAAAAAAGTCAAAATAAAACACGAGAAGGCAAAATTAAACGGCAACATTATATACAAACAAACATACAACGCATTGTTTATATTTTTTTTTTGTTAACAAGGTGTTATTGAACAGAAAATAATACAGTCACTGAAACGAATTGTGAACATACAAGAACAAATACTTACAAGCGTATATATATACATACACACACACAGAGAAATACGAACAGCGCGAAGATCCAACGAAAAACAAAAAACGTGTTGTGCGCTGAATATTCGGAAAACCTAAAATTTCAGTTTTACATTTTCGATTTCGATTTTAGAATTTGTTTGTAAACACTCCGGTATGGAAAAAATGCAGTAATATTTTTTTCTCTTCGATTGTGTCTCAATACGCATAGCGTTAAACTACATATTTACGCAACCGTAAGCACAGGTGGAACCGCCACTTATGGCCGAAGCGGCTTTTTCACGCATATTTGTTCAATTCAATTTTTTGGTATTTTAGTAAATTACGTTTCGTGTGTGTTTTTTCGTTTTTTTTCTGTTTCGCAGTTTGGCTGCACACGCACCATCACTTGCGAAGTCATACGGATACGGATCGATTGCTTTTGGAGAAGGCAATATAGCGCAAGCGAGGAAGAGGAGTTGGACGATTGTGTGTGTGAAAGGAGCAAGCAGAAGTAAAATAAATATTCTACGTGGGAAAAATAAAATTGAAAAGAAAATATTACAACTGCAAGTTGTAAAAAGCCTTGAATAAAGTCCAAATAGAGACAATTGGAAAAACACATACACACACATAAAGTGCAAAACAAAAAGTATTGAAAAGTAAACAATTGTAGTATTTTGAAAACGAAGATAGAATCCCATACATACACACATACGTACGCAAAAGGAATTGGTAAAACGTTTAATTTTTGTTTGTTGGTAGAAAGTGTGTCGCCGCTTACAAATGGAATTTTACTCCCACCAACAGCAACAACAATCTACGCAGCAGCAAGTGGATTCCATGGCCACCGGCTCCTCAAGCAACGGCGCTATTACCATCAACACCAATAATAACAGCAGCAATAGTAATAATTGTAATAATAGTAATAACAACAACAACAACGTTAGTAGTAGCACCCCGCCCACCTCTAGCACTACTGTCACTGCAGACGCTGCTACTGTAGCGATCGCCAAAGATATGCTACAGTTGCATCATGGTGGTGTGCACAATAACACCAGCAGCAGCCAACACTTAGATGGCGTCAATTCGACAAACTCGTCCATGGTCAATAATGCTGCAGCCGCCTCTCCATCATCAGTAACAACCACAACAAATATCCCACCTGCCCATGCCTCTAATGCCGGATCGCCTGACAATGCCCTCGGTTTCCTAAAATATGAACATGAATTTCTTTACATCACTGAACCGTGTACTATCATTGGACGTAATTCATCTACATCGCATGTGCATTTTCACGTAGCCGAGAATAACTTGGTTTCGCGTAAGCACTTTCAGGTGCTGTTCGATACAGAAACGAAAGATTTCTATGTCCAGTGTCTCAGTAAGAATGGAATTTTCGTTGACGATTTTCTCCAAAGGCGTAATGCAGATCCTTTAAAGCTGCCAGCAAGGTAAAAACGCGTAAACGGTTTAATGCTTGTGATTGTAGCTATAATGCTGTATTTTCTTTATATACTTGCAGTTGTTTTTTCCGCTTTCCAAGCACCGATATACGAATACAATTCGAGAGTTTCTTACATCCTGCATCGAATGCTGGTATTGGCTCAGGTGGCGTATCTTCTTCTAGCTCCCTCAATAATAATCACCCGCAATCAGTTGCCGTTGTACATAGTAGCAGCGGTGGTGGTGGTGGTGCTGGCGGCGGAAGTGGCCATTCCGGCATCGGTGGTGGTGGCAGTAGTGCTCATGTTATAATTTCACCTGCCCCGCCGGATGATATGCATCACCACCAGCATCCGCATTCGCAACACCACCATCAGCATCGCAACTCATCGTCATCATCAGGGGCTGGTGCTTCTGCACCTTCACACCTACTACCAATGGACAGTTCGAATGTTATTTATTCGCCACTAAAAATTTCCATACCTAAAAAGGAGCAGCAGAAGAGCCCATATTTGTCACCAACCGGCAAGTGGAATATTTTGCATACATATAGATACATTGTCTTTCTTTTTTTTTCTCTTCAAGTTGTGTGCGTGTTTTTTTATTTCTCTTATTTTTCTTCTTTTGATTTCCACTACTCTTGGACAATTTGTTTGTTTACAATTAATATGTACATACATACATGCATATCGGAATTGATTGTATCAAAGAAGCAGCAAATTCTTTCGTGAAAATTTATATACCCCGTTTTTTTTCTCTTAACAAATTCTCGATGTATTTTAATTTATGTATTTTAAATCATATTTGTTCACAAATCAAATACAATATGATCATTTTATTTATAGGTACAATCAGTGCTGCTAATAGCTGTCCTGCAAGTCCACGACAGGGTTTTCATCAGAATCAAGCCAATTACAGCAACTATAACAATAGCAATTTGCAAAACGTACGTTTTTTTTTGTGCTTTTTCTATATTTTGTAGTGTAAATGCTTAAATATTTTAATATCTAATCCATTATAGCAAGATTTATTCCAAACACCATCTACTGCAAGTTACAACCATAATGAGAAGCCACCATACAGTTATGCTCAATTAATTGTACAAGCAATTTCCGCTGCGCAGGATAAACAATTAACGTTGTCGGGCATTTATTCATTTATTGTTAAACATTATCCCTACTATCGTAAGGAGACGAATAAGGGATGGCAAAATTCCATACGTCATAATCTCAGTTTGAATAGGTGCGTATACATATCATGTAAACATTTAATTTATAATATGTTTACTTAACAAATAGTACTAATACATGATTTTAATGATTAAATACACTTGCAAACAATATCCTTTTACAAAGAAATTGGAAAATAATGGGTACCGTAGCTCAATAGCCTCCTGAGTACGACTTTTTTTTTATCAATAAAGAAAACATTTGTTCTCATAGAGTCCACATTTCGGCAATCAATTGTCATTTCTACGACAGTGAAAAGTAATAGCTCCTTGAAAATGCCCTTATAAGACAAAACTCAGAAAATGTAATGTCACAAAGATTCTGCCGTTATATACCATATTTTATTTCAGCAGTAGAAGCTATGACTTATTTTCGAACAAACATTTTGTGGCAGTTTTAAGCAGAAATTTGAAAAATATTCATATTACTTTCGGTAATGTCATTCATCACTGATTTTTCATTCCAAAATAATCTACAAAGTATTCGCAATTTCTTGTTCTATCGTAATGATATATGAGATAGATGTCAAAATCGTATGTGTTTGTTGTATTTTTTGGTTTTATTTTTCTCCTTTAAGCCAGCGGTCCACAGAATCCGTCATACGTTGCGTTTTTTGACTGATAGCTAAGTGGAAATACATACATTTGTATTAAGTGTTTCCCGACCAGTACGTCCCCGTCAATTTAACGTACAAACGTAGGGCAAAACGAATAATCTCAGCGTATCCTAAACTTAATTTTAGTCACAATTAGCTGATTTGTAAGGCTTTCACCCCGTCATTTTATAGAGTTCGAGGACGTTTAAAGGATGTCTTTCAAAAAAAGAACAGAATATCCGATAAAAAGGTTACCTGCTTTTGAGAAAGGTACATGTAATTTTGACAGCCCACAATTTTTACAGGATAATACAAGTATAACATTTTGTTGAGAAAAAAAAACGTTAGTTTGAAGTGAAGAAAGTTAGTGCAATGTGACTAAATTTCTAATAAATATTTAGTTAACCCAAATTTTGTCCATGGCTCATATCGCAACAGGTGATTATTGACAAATTACACATATGATCTTATTAATATAGCAGAAATTTATAAACATTGAACAATTACTTTTGGGTCTCTGAATCCAAAGCCGTGACCGTATTTTCCCCATCATCGTCGTGTTTCGTTGTAAATAGCCAAAAAAAACAACAATATTTTTGAGGTTATAAATCATCTTGAGGGTGATTTTTCAAAATGTTTAATTATTTTGGAAAATCGCACATTTAAGAGTTAATATCCACTCTACATTATATTTTCAGGTATTTCATCAAAGTGGCTCGCTCACAAGATGAGCCCGGTAAAGGTAGTTTTTGGCGTATTGATCCCGATAGTGGAGCAAAGCTAATCGATCATAGCTACAAGAAGCGTCGTCAACGGAGTAACCAAGGTTATCGACCATCATATGGTATGCCACGTTCAGCACCAGTTTCACCAAGTCATATGGGTATATAAGGGAACTTTGTATGTACGTTCATAATAAAAATTGATGAAATCATTTTGCAGATAATTCACGTGAGAGTTCACCACTGCAGGATATTGTATTACAATCAGCACCAGGTTCACCAGGTATGTCACTGGAAAATCGAGCTGCTGAAAATGGTAAGTAATGGAGTAATTTAGGGGAATCGTGTTTTTTTTATATTAATTAATCTCAACTCTACAGATCTTATGTACACTTCACAAAATATGCATCAGACATCGGGTAACAATTCCCATCAATACAGGTGAGAGTGTATGCGAGAATTTTTTCTATTATTCGAGTAATGTTAAAACCGAATTATACAAATTTTATAGTAGCGGCAGCCCATACTATGTGACAAATCAAAACTCAGTTATTGGAATGTCGGGTGTATCACAGCAGCAATCGCATGTAGTTGAAAACAGCAGTGGTGGCGGCAGTGGTAATGGTGTTGGTGCTTTAATAGCGCTCAAGCGTAATCATGCAATTGCTGCCACCAGTGGTGGATCTAATACGGCAACAATGCAACAGCAGCAGCAGCCATTGCATCCTGATATCATTTATGAGGAGATGCCAACTGATTATAGTGGTAATATGGAATCGGGCGACGAATGCGATGGCAAACGGTCAAAATATATATCCGAAGTACTCTGATGTGTTTCCGCTTCTTCAAATGTTAACTTTTAAAAAGGAAAATTTAACAAACATATATGTATACACGAGCACACACATGCATACACTCACACACACACACACATACACGCGACATATGCATATACAATACATACACATGGAAACAAAAAGCAGAACTCATTCGAGCCATCTCTCGCATATTGAATTTGAAAAAAGGAAAAGTTTGTCAAGTTTTGTTTTTAATTATTTTATCTAATTTTTGTTGTCTTCGAGAAATGTATCCCGTTTTAAACGGATATTATTCCTTAATCATACAAGGACGAATTCAATATATGCTTGAAGATGCTAAAATGTATAATAATAACAATAAAAATAATAATAATTAATAATATTGGCAAAGATACAGCAGAAAACTGAAAATAATAATAAAAATTATGTTTATGATAATGATGTGTAGCGCTGACAGGCATGCAAGCAAGGCAAATGAATATTACCTATCTATACATACCTACAAACTATAATAAATAATATATCAATCTATAAACAAAAAAACCAACAACAAAGCAAACAAACAAAACCCAACAAATTTATAATATACAAATGATAAAAATGTATGATGATTGCACTTTATTTCTTATTATAAATAAAGAAAAACCATTTAAATGTTTGGACAAAATGTGTATTGTGAACTATTAAAACACAAAAAAAAACCAAGTAGCATATAATTATTTGTTATTCATTTCAAAAGGGCGTGAGTGGTAAGAGTACTATTAAATTATGGAACTAATATAAATTGTAAGTTCTTACACAAAAAATGGAACTTACAACCACCTCTGTACTTTAGACAAGGCCCTAAGAGAAATATGCAGACGGTCTATGGCACATGTGGATATGCTTCAGTGGATCATTCATTCATTTTTCCTACACCAAATCAGTGTAGGAAAATTACAACATCATTATTTCGAAATTAAACAGGCGTAAAACATAAAATTATGTTTATGATAATGATGTAAGTAAGTAAGTAAACGTAAAATGACCATATGCTAAAAAACAGGTTAGAATATTGAGCGTAGAATCCCGTGATCTGCAATCACACGATGCGACTTTGCATAACATTGACTTTAAAATGTTACTATGGGAATTAGAAGAGCAAATTTGTAATTATCTTTAATAAAATATTTAGCAAGTAAAATAATGTTTTATAATTATAGATGAAGCATGACGTCATTTTGATTTTCTGCAAATTGTTTACAAATCTTCATTTATGTGTACTTATGTGTTTTATAAAGCAAGGCGCATTTATTTGAGGTGGTAGAACTTCGGCAATAACGACAACAATGAAACCCCACAAGCAAGGCTCAATTATTAAGTTGATAAGACTAAACATGCTGTTTAATTATTATAATTTTTTTGTTTTAATAAAAACAATGATCGTTTAATATTTGTGCTCTGATACATTGACAGAAGTTGTTGTTAGTGTACTTTGCTAAATGCTATTTAAACGTTAAATATTATTTACGCTTCTTGTGTGTCAAAAGTCAACAAATGTTAACGTATGCAACGTTGTTTGTAGCAAAGTGTGTGCTTATATCGTTGGTATGTAAAAATCAAAATTTCTTTATAATGTTTGTATGTTTGACGTGTGCGTGCTCGAACAAGTGTGGCCTACTTCAAGGAGTCTAAAATAGAAAACATGTGTATATACATATCACAGAAGACAAAATACTAAGGTTGCGCCCATCTTTTGCCGCTATTCGACTCTCAGTAAAATTGACAGCATCAGCTGTTCGCGTGACATAATAGTAGTCTCATTATTTATAAGAATGATAGAAAGGTAGAAAATTTATAACCTAACCTCATTGTAAACAACCCAACAGATTTAAGATTTCGCATGTGATTATTTTTTGAATAATAATTTTACTTTTTCTGTTCTCACTGTAGTTATAATTGTATATAATTGAATTGAAATATGTACATTCGCTTCATTGGTTAAAATGTGTACTTAAAAATTGATATGAAAAAAAAATATTTCGCATTGTTTACATTTTTATTTTCTGTTTGTTCGCCATTTTGTAATTTTCTCTTGCTGCTGACTACACAACCAGAAAAATCATCTCCGGCGGGCGCATAAATGGCTGTAATGTTGTGTTTTCCGTCTTCTTTTAATTATTTTTGTTTACATCGTTTTGTCTGAATTTGACAATTCCATGAACCCATCTTATTGTATTGTCCATTACAATTGTCCTTTTCACACAATATATTGCCGTCTTCTTCATCATCAATGATATTTTGCACTTTTTAATACATTGAAAATACAGAAAAAACAGAAAGATGTTATGGGCTTAACAAAATATAACTGTAAATTGTTTACTCCCAAATAAAACCGCGACGCACCTATTGTGCTTAAAGCTGTATTGCGGAAACGGGTATGTTCCTGCAACGAAATGAAATTGAATCGAAACAATTGGAAAGTCCATATTATTTGCTTCACATTCCATTTGAAGCAATTGTTGGGAGAACGTTCTTTGCAACTACGCCGCTACCATTACAATTATTTTTTCTTCAAAGCATTTTAGTGCTAATAAAAATAAAATAATGCCTGTTAAAGCTGTTTGTGTAATCAATGGTGATGCTAAGGGCACTGTATTCTTTGAACAAGAAGTAAGTTGGGAGAAATTACATCTCTTATATAGTCGGTGTAATTTGTGCAATTCATTGATGAAATTGCATTACTAATTGGAGGGGTTTGTGTGGTAGTGTATGCGTGTTCGCTGGTACATGTATATAGTTCCATATTTTTGAGTGCATTAGGAAATATAATAAATTTTCCACACGTTCTCTTATCAATTATTGCTTCTTGTTATTATATTAAGTGTTTCTTTCATATACAAAAGTGCCATATTATATAAGCATAAATTTTAAAGAATCAATCTAGAATATGCTATTCAAATTAGCGGCTGCTACAATATATATTCATAGCGGAACTTTGTACCTGTGCGAGGAGTATGTACCTATGCATACATATGAATTTAATTAAATTTTTGGAGAATTTAAGGAGGGGAACATTTTGCGATTGCGATATTGCCGATTGTTTTTTGTACTTCGGTTTCTTATCATTTGTTGAATTTTTGCCTATCATTATCTGTTTTATAGCCAAAATATGAATGAGTTTTTTTTTTATCTATTTTCAGAAAGATGGCAGCCCAGTAAAGGTCACTGGAGAAGTGAATGGTCTAGCGAAGGGTCTACATGGTTTTCATGTACATGAATTTGGCGATAACACCAATGGTTGCACTTCAGCTGGTGCCCATTACAATCCAAATGGCAAGGAGCATGGTGCTCCTTCAGATGCAAACAGACATTTGGGTGATCTAGGCAATATTGAAGCATCTGGGGATGGACCCACAAAAGTCAGTTCTTTAGTTTTAACGAAGATTTATTAATATTTGTCTTTAATTTTTTCGGTTTTTAATTATCAGGTTGAAATTTGTGATAACCAAATCACGTTATTTGGTGCAAATAGCATTATTGGACGCACAATTGTTGTACATGCTGATCCAGATGATTTGGGCAAAGGTGGGCATGAACTAAGCAAGACTACTGGTAATGCTGGTGCCCGCATTGGTTGCGGTGTTATTGGAATTTGCAAATCTTAAATTGACCACATATTATGTTGAAGAATCGTAATTATTTTGCAATGATTGTTATTTAAATGGTAATGAATACATGCAATCCATATTCCAAATGGTTTTATGTGTCTAACCTAATCTAATCATGGATTGTAAATCCCTAATAAAAAATTATTCATTGGTGAATTGTAAATTGTATGCGTTTTATTTTTTTTTTTTAATAAAAAAGTATCAGATTTCTTTCCGTAGCAAAAATTATTTGTGAATAATAAAAATCTGGAAATTTAATAAGATATGTGCCAATATTTTATTAGGGTGATTTAGGTGTTGTATATTAGGTATTATTAAATAATTAATTTTTTTTAACATACCTTATAATTCTATGACAGGGGGGTGGGGGGTTGTTTCGTACAAAATAGACGTTTTTATCAATTTTGCTCTGACCGCTACCAGAGTGTCTGGAAATTATATGATCGACCCAAGTAAGATTTGACTGCAACATT
Organism: Megamerina dolium; assembly: GCA_963854835.1. Lineage (NCBI taxonomy): Eukaryota > Metazoa > Arthropoda > Insecta > Diptera > Megamerinidae > Megamerina > Megamerina dolium. The sequence continues at coordinate 5,606,733 of OY978528.1, forward strand.
TTTTCCTGAACACCTTTACTACTAAGAGGGCTGCTTTACAAAACAAACTGAAAAACACCTGAACATACACAAATACATTCATCGCTTCTATAGCGCTGTATAGTATATATCCGGCTCCCACTAAGTATTCCACCCAAACTCACATAATTCTTTACTATAATTTTGAAAACAAACTTTCTAATTTTTATGCAATGCTAATTCCAATTGGGATTAATTATCTAATAGTTACGAAAATGTTAATCACATAATTTTGAACTTGTTATTGTTTATAGATTTACAGAAGTTTTTAAGCTCGTTTTATAGATGAGCTCTATTAACGGATAGATATAGCCGATAAGTACGTGAAAGGAAATTATTGTAGCGAAAAAAATAATATGGTCTGTTCTCGCACTTTATCTCTCTAGGTACGATATGTGGGCAGCTGATGTGGTATTTCTCGATTACTTGGTTCATTTTTTAGTGTATCCCCAAAACAGTAGATATGAAATAAATATATTTGGACAAAATGATAGGTAGACAAAATTAATCATCTAATCCTTTTATGTTTACCCTGGGAGTGATAATAGCAAATTTTGTAGTTTAGAAGACTAAGGGTTAAAAAATGTATGCGATCGATCCCCCTTCAACTTTTCTACCCAACATCTGCACCGAATATGCTAACTTCTTATAATGTTATTATGTTTTATGAAAAAAAATTATTAAAACAGGGCAGTAATCACCTTATCTTCTAAACGTCCTCATCAATATATTTCCAAAAAATATATTTTGAAATGAAATGGTGGACCTACAAAGTGATTTTTTTATTATTTTGTAACGCTAATGCAACGCGAGATATAAAACTCCATATATGTAATATAAGATGACGACGTGAACACTAAAAACAGTATAGTAAAGTACAAACAGTCAAAATGTGATTCATAGCGGTGGACAATTCAACTGTGCCACTCTGTATATGTGGTACATTATACATGTTTAAGTAAAGCAGTGCTTTATATATTGTCACATTGTATTTGTTAGAAGATATGACTACATATTTATTATTCATGCATTTGATATATTTGTAATATTACACATACAAATGGAAAATAATTTACATATGCTTTAACTATTTGCTTCAATCTCCTTGTACACTTCACGTTTGTATTCATCTAGACCGCCCTCAATGGCGCGTACTGTACGATTGCCGCACACCCAAAGCTCTTTGCACACAACTTTGATGAGACGTTCATCGTGAGAAACTAATATAACACCACCCTTTTGATGGAGGGGAAGAAAATTGAAATACTCGTATCAACAAAATTTCCTATCATATTTTTCATACATACCTTAAATGCATTAATTGCTTTTCCTAAGGCATCAATTGTTTCAATATCCAAATGATTTGTCGGTTCATCAAGTACCAAAAAATTTGGTTCAGCTAATGAAAAATGAAATTAGAAAAATCAGTACAAAACAATAATCAGATTTCGAATGTTTGTAAAATTTACCCATGCACATTTTAGCAAGCGCAACACGTGATTTCTGACCACCAGATAAGCTGGCAATACTCTGCAAAGCCAATGTACCTGAGATACCAAAACTACCCAATTGCCTTCGATACTCTTCGTCGGGTCGACCCGGGAAAAGTTCGGATAAAACTCCAACACATGTAACATTCATATTTAGATGATCAACATGATGTTGTGCAAAGTAACCTATCCGCAATGCCCGATGCATAATCATACTGCCATGTATTGTGCTCAATTGTCCAACAATAATTTTGAGTAATGTCGATTTACCAGCACCATTTTCACCAACCTATTGCAACAACGTAAGAATATAATAGTTAATAACTAAGAAGTATATGAAATTGTCAGAGTGTCTGTGTGTGTGTGTTTGTGTGTCTGCTTGCAATTCACTTACAATACAAATACGTGAATCAGAGTTCGCTGAGAGGCTAACATTTGTGAATACAGGCAATGGATCGCTTGGATTATAACGAAATTCAATTTCAGATATAGCTAAAACTGGTGGGTTCAATGGTTCAACATCAGGAAATTTCAGTTTAACTTCGACTTCTTTTTCGATTGGTTTCAATTCGGGTCTATAAAAACATACATATGTAAATCATCATAAGGGTAGAGCAACGAATGAAAACGAATGAATATATTATTATGGGGAAAAGAGAAAGCAACAAAGAGGGTTAAAGATGGCAGCAATAAATCTTTGGTTCTCCATTTACTACAGCTACTAACAATTTAAATGGAATGCCTTCACTGCATTTTGCATACTCACAATTTCTCTAGCATTTTAATTTTTGATTGCACTGAAGAAGCACGATTTGCATTATAACGAAAGCGATCAATAAATTCTTGTACATGTGCACGATGCGCCATTTGTGCTTCATATTCACGACGTTGTGCTTTTAGCTTATCATTTTTGGTCTTTTCAAATTGTTCATAATTTCCTCTGGAAAATATTGAATATTTCAATAGAAATTAAATAAAAAATATTTCATTAAAAAAACAAAAACTGCTCTACACTCACTTGTATGTCTCCAACATTTGGGAATGTAAATGTATAATATCCGTTGGTACTGTGTCCAAAAAATTACGATCGTGAGATACTACCAATATAGTGGTTGGCCATGATTGCAAATAATTTTCCAGCCAAATTATAGCTTTAATATCCAACATGTTTGTCGGTTCATCGAGCAACAGTAGATCTGGTTTCGAGAATAGTGCTCGCGCCAGAGCTAAACGCATACGCCAGCCACCAGAAAATGATTTTGTTGGCCGTTGCTGCATATCCGTATCGAAACCAAGACCTTTCAATATTACACATGCCCGAGCTACTGCTTTATCTGCTTCGATATTTTGCAATTGTGCATATGTTTCGCTTAGCTCGGCACTGAGATTCGCATCTTGTACGCCACTATTGAGTGCTGCTAATATCTCTTTTTCGCGTGTCAATAAATTTGTACGCACCGTATCACACTCGAGTACACTCTCAACGGCTGAGGTATCATCACCGACGACCTCTTGCTCCACATGCAACACTGAGATGTGTGAAGGAATTTCCAATTGACGTACAGATATCATTCGCAGCAATGTTGTTTTACCCAAACCATTACGTCCAACAAGACCATATCGACGTCCAAACGATAGCAATAAATTTGCATTTTGCAGTAAAACTCTACACAAATGATAGCAAGAATTTAGCACAAATTATTCGTAATCACAATTTCTAAAAGCTGCTGCTTACTTATCACCAAATGCTAAATCAAAATTCTCTATTTTGATATCCATTGAACGATTTGTTCCCTTCTGTTCCATTTTGGTGTTTTTCTTACTAGTTACTTGTGAGGCGGTGGCAGTCTGCAATTTAACGGCGGTAACTTGTGTCTTACCAGCATCTTGACGCTTCTCCTGTTTCTGTTGTAGCTTAGCTTCAGCTTTTTCTAGCTTTCTACTATCCACTTTCTGCAAATATTATTTTAACTTTCACTCATTACATATACGTACAAATGAAATACAATAGATTTTATACGTTTCCATTATCCTTATTGACCACCCATATGCTTTTTATATCATTATCTGTGGTTTCCATATTCCTGGCCATTTCTGCTATATTAATTGGTGCATTCAATACTTTACGACCCTCATTTTTACTGCTAATTTTAATGATATTAAAAAATTGATCACACAGTTCTCTAAAAGTACAAAAAACACGTTTTCTCATTATTACATTATGTGGAAAAAACAATGCCATTTATATACCTTATATTATCCTCCGTCTTATCGACACTGATACTTTGCAATATGTCTCCGACAGCATCATATATATCATCACATGTCTCAAAGTCGTCTAAACTACCACATAGAACACCTAGTGGTAGAAATCACATTGCAAATCAATTAGAAATGTAAGACAATCAATTAAATAATCACAATTTTCCGATGATATTTACCTTCTACATATTCCTTTAGCTCATTGTCCATCGCTGGAAACTCACGTTGTAATATAGCCGTGAATTGACTCATTTTGGTTCTCCTACTCCTTTATATGTCTAAATATATGTTGCCTTGGTTTTCCCTTTACCTACAATTCAACCACCTAATCACTTTCGTGGATTGCACTGACGGAATTTCCAAGCTATGATTACGTGTTTCTTTTTCCTCTACAATCTCAAGATCACGAATGATCTTTTACTGCAAAATATTTAACAAATTATGAAATTTCACAATTTTTCACGTTTTCTAATTATTCCATATGAAGACCACGAAAAAAAAACTTCTAAATATAAGAGAGAAGAAAAAGGAAAACCACTCGACCACAATGTGTCAACTAAATTTTGACGTATCAAGCATATTGTTCTTGCTCTAATCATTTGTATCAAGAAATATTCACAATAGTGCAGCATGGTGGATGGTAATGTCATGTTGTGAAATAATTTCATGACGTTGTTGCCAATATGAACCGCCTTTTAAAATTCAATTTAAATCGTAGACATTGGATAATATACAAAAATGTATGTGCCTGATGACGAGATATAATTTTCATTTCATACCGCTTTAAAAGCGAATTTCTATACAAGAAAAATATTCCATAAATTTATTTGTTTCGAATTTCAAAAATTCTTAGGGATGAAACTTAATTGTCAATGTTTGCTATTGTTGTTGTGTTGAGGATTGAGCGAAATATAGGTATACCGGCTCAGAAAAAAAAGTGTATGTAATTGTGTCATCAGTAAAATTTATTTTTTGTTGACCATTTTTAAACAAAAAACAGCAAAGACAATCTGTAATTCAACGACTAACTCAAAAGCCCTTAAAGCGTTCATTGTGGCATACCTTCTACGCTGTACGCTTCGTTGTTAAAGTTTAAAATGTCATGGATAACGATTAAAGTTGACAGCTATAGCAGGCAACTGACTGATTTTATTGCAAAGTTGTAGTCAATTACTAGGTTCCTGATTTTAAGAGTATGGTTTCCGATATGTTTTGACGATTGTTATGATGCTGATCCCAATGAACTTTGACAGTTCCATGGTGAAAACACTCAAAAATCACTGGTTACTTACTTTATCAGCCGTGGAGATATGGTATAAACGTAAAAAACTCACACCCTAATATATTAAATAAGACAAATTGTATTTTTTGCTTTATGATGAAAAAATATACAATATATTTTAAATGATTTATATGAAAAATTCCATTTTAGTGAGGTGCAACAATAAATAAAACCAAGTTTTACAATGCGTGTGTATGTTTTTGTGAATAAATAAGAATATATACTTAAAAATAGTTAAGCAAATCCAAAGTAAAATTATAAAAAAAGAAAAGAAAAACAAAAATTTATATTATTCAATAATATAATTTAAATTGTAGAAAACAATAAAAAAAAATTGAAAAATTCAACAGCTTATAATTGGAAAAAGAACAAAAAATCAATTTGTAATATGTAGGCTTTAAATAAGAGTATCTTTCAAATTACAAATGGATTTTTTTTAACAAAAAAATTGTCTACGATTTGTTTGCTTTGTTATATAGTAAATAAATAGGCAACCTAGTAATTTGTTTATAACACATAAAAAGAATAACAATTACAATCATTATAACTATGTAATTACTTAGATTACTACCATATGACGCTTTATTTGCACTCAACGTGCATGTTTATATTTGTATATATGGGGATGTGTATGTATACATAAATTTATAACATACCGTTATTAACTTCAAATTAATAAATTACAAGTTCTTTACAATATTCTTATTTTTTTTTTTTTACTTTTTTCATAACACAAAATGCGTAAATTGCGCTGCCCTTTAGTGTTACCTTCGATTCCTTTCGTCCTCCAAATCTAATTTTAATTTCATTTCTCTTTAATTACTTAACTATATAGGCACGCTGACCATTGAAGAAGACGTTAATGTTTTCCGTTGCCTAGCACCACGACCGGATAGTAAATATGATAAGTCAATTGGTGCCTCATTAGCCACCACTACTGTTGACGTTTGAGTATTCTTCTTGGATTTGAGTTTCATAGCTTTGAGTACATTCTCTAAACGAGTGCGTTTCTCTTTCATTATCTATAAAAACGTATATGGATGTATGCAGCAGGTAAATATTAATAGATGTAAGGAATGAGAAAGTACAGCATATTATATGATATAAATCAGAAACCGGTAATAATCATAAACTATCATGTCCATTTTATAACATTTAACGTCTATCATTAATGTCGAACGAACAATGACAACCGTACATAGGTAAAATTACACCAAATTGTTTGGTTTCATTCGTAGGCGAAGGTATAATAGCCTAGACAGACGGCAGCATAATTCCGGATTACCGGCGAACTTAATCCGAATAAAATAATAACCTGACAGACAGCAGTATTGCGGATTAACTAAACGGCTGATTGCTGTTTTATTAGGTCTGCTCACTTACATTACTATCACTATCAATTTCTGTCATCTGTCACTCTCGATATGAGAAAATCTACAAGAAGTACGTGAACTGAAAACTATCAGAAACTTATAAATTGACATTCACAGTTCGTAATTGAGAGCTGGATTTATTTGTTCATCAACGCTTTTCATGTTGAAAACTGTTAACAATTGTTGAAAGTTTTTTGTTAGCGAACACACCTAATATTTTGTAAAATGGATGGAGAAAAATTCACAATAGACTATTTTCAGCAGTGTTGCCATAGCAAATTGCCCTAATCCTCTTTTATTTTGAGAATTAACTCATAGAGTTTATGCGGATTAGCTGCAGTTAATGCCCGAGTTAATTCGAATTAACTCGGTAATCCGGAATTAGGCTGCCGTCTGTCTAGGCCATAACGTAGTAAACAAATATAGTGCGGCTGCAGCATTGTAACAACCGTCAACACTTACATAGTATGGCTTTCTTATGTAGACGACCGAATTGACTGCAACACAGCGGCATCGCAATATGCCAACAACCATTTCAATTTTGACATGTAACAAAATGATATGTAATAGCCTAAACAGACGGCAGCGTTAATCCGGATTAACGGAGCACTTAATCCGAATAAAATACTGACCTGACAGACGGCAGTATTCCGGGGTAACTAAACAGTTGATTGCTGTTTTATTAGGTTTGCTCACTTACATTACAATCACTATCAATTTGTGTCATCTGTCACTCTCGATATGAGAAAATCTACAAGAAGTACGTGAACTGAAAACTATCAGAAACTTGTAAATTCATATTCACCATTCGTAATTGACAGCTGGATGTATTTGTTCGCCAACGCTTTTCATGTCGAAAACTGTTAACAATTGTTAAAAGTTTTTTATAAGCGAACACACCTAATATTTTGTAAATTGGATCGAGAAAAATTCACAATAGAAAATTTTCAGCAGTGTTGCCATCGCAAATTGCCCTAATGCTCTTTTATTTTGAGAATTAACTCAGAGTTAATGCGGATTAGCTGCAGTTAATGCCCAAGTTAATTCGAATTAACTCGGTAATCCGGAATTATGCTTCCGTCTGTTTAAGCTATTATCTCGTACAGTTAATGCGGATTATAAGGAATTAGCGATAAGCGATGATAATTCCATTTAGCTTGTTTTGTGTTTTTATTCGCTCGAAGTACTAGAAATTAATTTATTTGTGAAATGTGAAAGTTTGTTGTATTTTAATTTTCAGTTCGTTCCGACTCCATCTTGACGTCGTGTTGCAATGTTGTAGATGCAGTGAATCTGTTTACAACTTAATGTAATAATTGTCTGACTGTATAGACATGAGAAGTTTCAGTTTTTTTTTGGATGAAAAACATTTTTTTTTTCAGAAAAATTCGACTTCTTAGGATATTGAATATGATAACGGTCTCTGAAATAAACACATACAGACATGCATGTATACTTACCTGCATAGTGAGTGGTAACGGTGATATTATATGCACTGTAGCTGGACTGACTGCTGTCTGACGTTTACGTGCTGTTGATGTCGGTGTCGGTGTTACCGTTGCTGTAGATGATGAAATTGTTGACGATGCACTAGATATTATCTCACTGTCAGTTTTTTGTTTTTTCGTTTTCAACATTGCTGGATCAACATCATGTGGCTGTTGACAATAAGAGTTAAACGTCATTAGTGTGATTAATAAAATCCGGTCTATATTTGTTGTCGCATCGTTCGAATATACATATGCATATAATTTTTACTAAAACAATTATTTTTCTTAATATTCCGACACAGAGAATTAAGGTGTGGGCAGGATAGGCACTCAGTCAACATATTATTGGACCAAAACCCGAAAGTGGAATAATTTGAAAAACAGTAAAAATCGAAAGCAGTAAGAAAAACGCTATCATACCTCGAATTTCTAAGTTCTCTTCATCAATCTAAGAAGTACGGGTAGAGACAGGGCAAGAATTTCACTCATGTTCATAACATCAACCTTGTTTTAGCTAAGCAGGACAGTAAGATATAATAGGCTCCGTGCGCTTCCCAAATGTGGACAGCAAGAATTGCAAGTCGGGTCTGTGATAACATCCATTGTAGCCATAAGATGTCCAACTGTGTTGTGACTTAAGATGGTCATCTGTGTTCTGTCTTGTGATGTCCACCCGATCAGTACTCTGAGCTGTTTCCTTTTCGACTAAAAGAGTAATTCGACAGTCTTCTCTCATGTTCTTTTACAAAGCTTTTTGTTGATCAGCTGGATTCGAATTCAAACCACCTGTTTTTATGGATGGAATCCGCAGTCGTTGACTCATCGCAGGAATATCGCAGAGTTGCCCAGAACTTAATACGCACAACAGTAATAGGAGAAACGTGGCCAAAGGGCTCTTCGGAGCCGACAGGTGTCATACACACACGTACACACCATCCGATGCAAGTCACATCGAGGTTTTTGGAGCTGTCAGTATAGAAGATATTAGTCAGTCTGCTAAGCATGATATCTGTGCGTAACCATTAATCCTGGTACGCGAATATCTACGTCCGAAGTGTATACTGGCGCCAGAAATAGTGCATAAGGTATACTGATCCGATATCTACCGGCATATCGTGTCGGATTCCATACATTGTGAATGTCTGAAAGCCGTTATCACTGCTTGTTTTTGGATCTGCGTGACATACTTGCTCAGGACCCCTACCTATTACAACCGACAGTCGATTTTGGTCGAATTTAAATGTTTCGGCAGTTGTTTCTGCACTTAGCTGACTCGGATTTCTAAACTTGATCCTTCCATATGCGCTTAGGTCTAACTCTTCATAGATATCTACTTGGCTCGAGCATGACCAGTTTCTCCAAAAAATTTCTCATCCAATAACAATAATTCAGTTCATCTGCACTAACACAAAAATAGTGAACATCTGACGGAAATGTAAAATTTATCGAATACCACAAACAAAAGCAATAATAGCACACAGTAGGTGTACTTCTTTCAGAATGAGTAGTGTTTGACAAACAGAAAATGCATTTGCAATTAGGTATATGATATCGAAAATTTATCATCACTACCGAAAAGTTGACAGCTGTTAAATCTATATAATAGAATGCCCCACGGCAGCGAATATGAATGTTACCACGTTTTCAAACTTTTCCATACCTGTCCACACGGTATTATCTTGTTCTTCTGCTTTAGCTTACTCGTTTTAAGGTGATATTTCTCTTTGTTTGCACTTTTCGAATCACATAATGTAATTTTTGTGGAAAATGCATATAAAGTGATCTTGACAGCTAGAGCAGGCAAACGATTAACTTTCTTGTAAAATCGTAGAAGTATGGTTTTCGAGGTGTTTTCGCTATTAATACAATGCTCATCAAGATCACTGGTTTTCAGATGATTACGAAATTATTCGTTTTCGCTGACGTGGGGATATGATATAACCGTCATAAGAAATACCTCCAATATTTCAATATACACATAATTCATACTTACTGCATATGTTTTGGATATTTTCAATTTATCCGAAAATTTTCGAAACGCATAACTTTTTGTGCATATGGGATAATTCACTTTGGCTTTGGAAAAGAATCGTGCCGTCTTATCGACACGCAGCTCACATATGTAGCAGTGCTCCTCATCGGTACATTCGACTGGACGCCCTTTGCAGAATGTTGTACGATCCAATACCCAGCAGCGACCAATTACCAATTCGATTGGTACAACTTCATAGAGTGGCACACGCACCACCTCATTGGGATAGAAGCGTCGTGATGGCTCATGAAATGTTTCGTGTGGTCGCAAGAAATGATGACCGAATATGAAACGTTTACCCTCATCATTCTTCCACAGACGCTCCACACGGAAGATATCACATTCATTGTAATCGATATGTCCGATTGTCTCGTATGTGTGCTTTTTTGTAGGCACCACATTACCCTGGGCATCACGAATGGGTATATCACGAAGCACGTATACCGCATCGCCCTGCCGTACATGCAATTCGCCACGCATCAACGATAAATAATACCGATGACCATCTTCGGTGAAATCCTCAAGTGGTATCTCACGATTCACTGTACGTGGTTCGCAATTTTCGCACATATAATTCTCCGCATTTACATCGGCTTTTGTACACTCGGTGTGCTGCCATACCATACACCGTGAACATTGTATCATCAGCCCCTCATCCTTATAGAGGCCACATATACAACGAATGATATCTTCGGTTGGTGTACTACCTTTACTGGAGGTTGTTGATTTTGTCTCCCCAATGGCATCTCCAGTCGTAGTGGTGGGCTCTGCCGTTGTTGACGTTTGCATTGACTTTTCTCCATCCTCCGATTTACTGCCGACTCCACGAAAGCTATTCAACACCGTCTCATCCGCAACTAGTTCTCGTAGTTGTTCATAACATTCACATTTCTTTGCCTCATAGGCCGCAATAAGCGTTTGTAATGCTTTTAGTTTCACCTTATCTTCACTATGCGTATGCTTCGCTTCTGCAAATATCTTTTGCATATCATTATCAAATTCTACTGGTTGTTTATAGTAGCCTTGTTCAATGTTGGATTGCACCGTTTTCAAATCGATAGCCACCTGCTTTTGGTTAGCGCTTTTAACAGCCTTTTTCTTCTTATTACCTCCCGTACTAGGGTTAGTAGTCAAGGCGACAGATATTAAGGTAATCTTGTCATCGTTTGGAACTTTTATTGTTTCCAGCGATGTACAAATATCGCGTAGTATTAATGCTACTTTAGCCATTTTTTCCACTTCAGGGTCCTGCACAGCGAGCGTTAGACCGCGTGTTTTCATATTACGCGATGAGCAGAGTGCTGATATTTGTACTGCTAACGGTGAAGGTGTTGAAGGTCTACGATTCGAAATAGTTGCTGGTGTACTGTTGTTACTGCTGTTGTTGTTGGGGATGTTGTTACTGCTGCTGCTGCTGCTACTACTATTCGTATTACTATTGATATGGACAGGAGAAGCTGGAGAATGTGCTGGGGTTGTTGCTTTGCAAGTATTGGTAGAAGCAGCAATAGCGGAAGCCGCAGTTTTACGCTTCATTTTACAAATTCGTATCTGTGAAGACGAATTTTATTGCTGTTAGTATTAATGGACAGGAGAAAAATTGAATTACACATTCTTACCCTCTCGAAATTGCGTACTAGGAATATGCCATATTGTTTAACCAATTTTTTCTCCTTCTCCGAAAGATGCTGTGTACGTGTACGCGCCACCACAACATCTTTCGATAGCAAACGATCGATGTTCTTGCGTGCTTTACGTTTACGTGGACGACCGAGACGGCCATCTTTCGGTGAAAGCTCACTGGGCTGCAAATATATGATCATAAATACGTATAGTCAAACAATAAATGTATCCTACAAACCTTAGCTTCAACGGGCAATGGCTTAATGCGTTGCGATTTGCCACCTATGACACCGCGACATTGCGGTGTATTGCAACGACATGGCTGACCCTCTGATGGATTGAACAATGAGAAATTATAATCATAGGTCAGCTCCTCGCCATCCTCAATGTTGCGTTTGGCGAATAATGCCATACGTGAGAGACCGTTGACGGACCATTTTTGCATTTCACAATTCGGCTGGCACGAGTGATTGACAAAACGTCCATCACTGCCCATACGATGACCGTCTATAACAAGGCCGCCATCCAAATGCAGACAATAATGATGTATGTCATTGAGATAGATGGTGCCCATACGATCTTTGAATTCGCGCTCGGTCACCACTTCGCCGACATACTCGAGTATGTAGGTGCCCTTTTGTATGGGCAATTTGGTGCGAACACCCCAACCTTTGTTCTCGGTCATGAAACGTTCGACACCAGGCGCCACCTCATGTCGTTGTATCTTCTGATTGTGGCATTTGTCGCGCGACGGGCAATTTGTGGGTGAGCACTCCGTGTAGACCATGCGATTTAGACAATTCTCCCCACATCCTACATCCGACTTGCAATTACATGTGGGATGATCCATGCCCGCTGTATTTGGGCGAACCGATTCCGCATAGACATTCGTACGTATCTTACGATAATTCCATGATGGCACTGTGATTCTGGTCGGTAATTTGAAATTTGTGTAAGCCCACCAAATATCATAGGGTAGGAGAAAATCGTTTTGTGTTCGTCGAAAGAATTTCTCACAATATGGCGGCGGTGGCAACAGCGTGGAGCTGGTATTCACATCAGTGCTGGCCGCAGCTGGGGTGTGTGAGCTCGCCGCTGCCAGAACACTTGACGCAAATGCTTTTTCGGCATCCTTTTTATCCGTCTTCTTGACGCCGCTAAGTGTGGCCGAGGTTTTTTCATTGCAAATATGCGCCATTTTAAAATAGTCTGAAAAGAGCCCAGCCGGCAGATAGGTTTTACGCACACGACTAATTTTTCGCACAGCCGCCGTCATTGTTGTTGATGTTGTCGACGACGATTTCTCATCACTAGTGTCACTGGCTGCCTCGAGTTCATCGATGTGAACAGCATCAGCCGAAGGCAACACATCGTGCTCGGGCTGCTCGATTTGGGCATCTTTGGCGGCTGCCTCGGCTGTTACTTCTTCAGCCGTTGGTGGTATTTCTGGTGCAACAACTACTTGTGACGCTACTGGGCTCTTGCGCACAACCACTGGCGGATGCATTGCAGTGCGTCGTTTAAGGCGTATTTTACAACTGAAATTTGTATTGGGATCAATGCCAGCTGGCAGCTTTACTTTACTTTGTAATGACTTAGCGGTGATTATTTTATGCATTGAGGATTTTGTAAAGGCTGGCGTATCGGTTCTTGAAATCTGTGTCGTCATCTTCGTCGTCGTCTGCTGTTGTTGCGGCTGCTGCTGGGGCTGGTTTTTCTCCGCCATCTGTTTTGGCACCGCATCGCTGGCTGCGTTGATGTTTTCATCTGCATTCGATTTCACTTTACGATTTCGACTACCACGCAGATTGCTGGCGATCAACTTTTCAGCTTCTGCTGTTTCTGTTCGCAATAATTTAGGCTTCTTAATTGTCGTTGCTACCGCTGGCGCGGGCACAGTTTCCAATTTCTCATCCACTATGATGTCGCGTTTTTGTCTTTTCGCCAATTGCCTTGTTACGGTTGTGGTTTTTGTTGTTGTTGGTGTTGTTGGCGTTACAATGCTTACTGGTGTCGCTGTCGTCGCAGCCGCTCTTTCCTGTTTTGATGAGCTCGGTGTGGGTGTACTCTGTAAACGCTCGAGCGACACAACGGACAGCCTTGGGGTACGATTGGCACGCTCTAAGAATGTGGCACTGGTTTCGCCAACTTGCGGAACACGATCACATATTTTTAAACCTACCGCCGACGTTGCAGGAGAATTAGTAGCCGTATGAGAAGTAGTCGCTGTTGTCGTTGTCGTCGTTATGAGCGTTGTGCCAGATGTATCAGTAGTAGTAATAGCAGCAGTAGCAGTAGGCGTAATAACCGATTGCGTTGCTTTTGTTTTGTGTACAACCATTTTTTGTCCATCTTCACTCATATCCGGTGTAATATCGAGCAAGAGATTCTCTGTGATTTTACGCTTTTTACGCCGTACAGTCGGAAAGCCGGTACGATTAATTTTCTTCCGCTTTCTCTTCAGTATTAAGTTACCGCCCGTTTTGTCGAGCAATGCCTCAACAACACGTACACCCTCCACCTTGGTGGCCGCCGCCGGAAAGCTCTTATTCAAATCCATAAGCAAGGGTGAATCTACTTCGGATTTAGTGATGATGGCCGTAGCTGTATCGGAGAGTTTTGCAATTGGCGGTATTTGTATTTCCAATTCCACGCTTGGCTCAAATACACCCGGTGGTGGGCATGATGTCTCCGAATCTCCGAGTTGTGATGTCATTGATTTGTTATTTGTAGTAATGGAGGACGTGGCGGTTGTTGTGCTTGTGTTGGATGTAGCAGTGGACATAGTTGCGGTGGTCGACACCATTTTGGACGTCTCTTTTGCGTGTTGCTCATCGGAGTGGTTAGCAATTTTTGAAACCAAACCCTCAAGGCGTGAACGTTTCTTGTAGACCACCTCGTTCGACTGTTTGAGATTACTCAGCGAAATGGGACTAATGTCGAGTAGCTTGCCGCCACTAAGTGATGCGGAATCAACAACAATACGCAACGGTGAACTATTGCTGGCTTTGATGGTCGCTGTAGCCGCCGAAATGCCTGACGAGGTTGTCACATCATCACTGTGATGCGTTGTATCTTGCATGAGGTGACGCTTTTTAGGCGTTAAGACAGCTTTTGCGGATTTGATGCCAAAATGTTGTTGCGCCGCTTTCGTAGACACCGATGATTTGGCTGCAGCAGCAGCGGCCGCCCATGCTTCTGTATTGTTGGCAAATAGTTTTGCCGCCACGGCCACAGCGGCCTCTGTTGATTTATCTCCCGGTGTTAGCAAATAGTGACGCTTCTTCAGCGGCAACTTATGATCGTCTGGACTGGAACTGTTTGCTTTCTTGTGGCGTCGTTTCGTCGAACCGCCACTTGGTGTCAGCGCACCAGCTATATCAAGATTTTCGCTAATCTTCCTCTTCTTCATAGCCCGTTTATCTCGTCCTTCACGCTTAGTAGTACCGCTACCAGATGCACCACCAGCAGCAGTACTACCGCTCTGAATGAGACAGAGCGTATTAAATGTACTAGTAAGAATATCAATTTCTGTTAGTAATTTCGAATCGATTGTCGAGCACTTACTCGACGATGGGAAACGAAAACTTTTACGCCTATGTCTACGCTTCACCTTGGAGGTACTCGAATAGTAGGAGCTGCAGAAACTCGCTACCGAAGAACGACGTGATTTAATTTTACGCACATTTGGTAGGATATCATGTGTCAATTCGGATGCCAACGACGATTTACGTTGCAGTTTTAATTTGCTGGTAAAACGACTGCTGAAACCATCCTGTGAACCATCTTCATTTGCAGTGTCATAGATACGTTTCGCATGCATGTTACCAGTATAGGACGAATGGAGAGCACTACCACTAACACCACCGCCACCTATGATACCGCTACCACGACCAAAATATTCACCAGTTGCTATGAATCGATTAATTTCACCATATTTTTTCGATACACTCGTCCTTGGAAGATTTTCCAAACTGGGCTTACACACATACTCATTGCTCTCCTCACTACTTTGACCCAACGATAGACCGGCCAGCTGCAGTATATCTTGATCATCATTGAGATTGCCTACCGATTTCGAGTGGGCTTTCATCAGTGAGCAGCGACGTTTTCGTCGAAATTTTGTCGATTTCAACATAGCACCAGTTTCTTTGCAATCGCTCCGATAACCACAACTTTTGGCGCGACTACGACGACTTCCACAGCTCTTGGTACTGAAACGGCTCTTGCAGCTGGCATCACTTTTGTAGCCCGACTGATGATGATGGTGTGAGGAGCGCGGATGAAATGATCCATAATCGGAGACGTAGCCACTTTTTGCCGCTAATATTTTACTACAAATTGTCGTATTGTTGCCACTACCGCTGCAGCCGGCACCACCATCACTCTTATAACCAACACTAGTTACACTGGGACGTCGAAATTTTTTATTCACATCAATTTTTCGCCAGATCGGATCTAATTGTAGTTCCTCTTTGGTTATTTTAATGGCAGCGGCCGCGGCGGCTGCAGCCGAGGATGATGTTGATTTCTGTGCTGAACCAATTGTAGACGCGGCGGTAGTTGCTTGCGTTAATTGTTTCCGTTTGTTACGTGGTGGCGGATAAAGCACTCGCTCTGTAGCGTACATGCGTTTGTCCAAGTATGCTATGTCAATTTTCGGTTTGATTGCATTACTAGCATCATTTGCGCTTTTTATTGGTGAATTAGCTGAGGGGGCTACAATAATCGTAGCACTATCAATATCCTTCCTGCGTTGTTTCTGTTGTTGCGGTTGCGGTGAATTCAATAATAGTTTAGGCGACGGCGATGTGCTCTGTGTTGTGCTTGTTGTTGAAATCACACCCGAATCACCTGATTCATTAATATTAATCGATGGTGCTACAGCAGCAGCAACAACATCGGACGTAGTTGCTGTCGCTGATGCGGCTTTTGTTGTCGCAACACGTTTCGGGCGTCCACGCCGCTTTTTCGTATTGCTATTGCTGCTCGAAGCGATACTCTCCGTTTGTGAATTGGAATTTAAATTTGTCAACAGTTCAGCACGCAGTGCTTTTACTGAGCGCTCTGGCGATGGTCTGGTGGGGCATGCCGTCCTAGTTGTTGTCTGACCCAACATCTGTGTCTTCTCCATGAAATCTTGCAGCAGTGTCGATTGATATTGTGGCAACAATTTTGTTCGTGTCTTTCGAAAACCTTCACC
Organism: Megamerina dolium; assembly: GCA_963854835.1. Taxonomy (NCBI): domain Eukaryota; kingdom Metazoa; phylum Arthropoda; class Insecta; order Diptera; family Megamerinidae; genus Megamerina; species Megamerina dolium. The sequence continues at coordinate 5,623,506 of OY978528.1, forward strand.
CGTATCATCGATGTCGCTTTCGACGCGTTTTATAGCTGCACTAACTAAATCAGGAAGTTCATTATCACTTGAGGAAAGATCTATATTATCACTACCATGCATATTCGTCGTCACTGCAGAAGCGGACACTAATGACGTCAAGGTTTTCGAGTGAGGAACACTTGATTTGGAATTGATTGCGGTGAGCAGAAGGCGCGGGGCACGTTGTTGATGCTTTTTGAGGGGCTCATCTTCGGAATCGGAAGAAAATGCAGCCATTTTTTGTTGTTGTTGAAGTTTCTTTAGTGATTTTTTGGTATCACTAGTGCCAGCAGCGCTTTTAGATTGTGCCTAAATACAAAAAATAGATATTAGAGGTATATGCTCTGTGTGATGTGATGTGTATATGAACCTTTTTTCTTTTGACTTTAACTTTCTTTGATGATTTGCCAATACCAGCCGCAATGGTTGTGGTTGTAGCCTCTGAGCAGCCTGATTCGGTAGCATCACTTAAATATGATACTTTTGGTGTTGGAGTTATGGGAAGCTCTCTGGTCGAGTCTCCGCCAGCAGTGACAGCATCATCAGCGGCTGCAGCACTGCCACTGTCCACAGCAGCCTCACCACATGTGCTATTTGCTGTTGCTGCGGTAGTGGAAGTTGTCAGATTGGAACTTGCATCCGATTTGCTATCGGACAACATCATTGTAAGGGCTGCTGCTGTTGAAGCGATGGTATTTTCATCAGCACCAATTTCATTACCACCACCAGTTTTACTACAATATGGAATGCTTGGCAATAAAGTATCTACTGACATGTTTGATGTCGTCGCCACCGCCGTTGTTTTACCTTCACACAGTTGCTGTTGTTGTTTTTGTTCGTTTCTTATTTGTGTGGTTTTATTGCTTAATTTTACTTTCAATATTTCGACTATCACATTATTATTGACTTTATCGCCCAATTGTGATTGTGGTTGCGATTGCTTCTTCTTTGAATCCTTGGTTGGTGCTACACTACTGGCATTACAAGTTGTGCCAGTGGGACGTATTGCGGATATCTTCATACGCAGACAATCCGTATCTGAACGTTGAACGCTAAATTGTGTAACAGGCATTGTTGTTGCTTTTGCATTTTTCGACTTTTTTCTACCATCATTGTGTTGCTGCGACCCATTGTCAGATGTGGTTGAACTCGATTGATCTGTAATCGAATCGGATTCCTAAAAAATATGCAGAGAATCAGTCGATTTCTAATTGTAAATTTTCTGTTTTACATATGTGTGTGTGTGTCTGCTTACCTCATTTTCACTTGCTGATTCTTGCTGCTGCTGTTGCTGCGTATCCAAAACTTTCTTAATTCCTTCATTATTCGATTTGTTCATATTTTTTTGCTGTAATCACTGAATTGTATAAAATATTTTGTTGTTTATTCTATTCGCAATAGATATTAAATATTGTGCTAATGAAAAAATAATTTATAAAAAAAAAAAACTTCCTAATTTGTACTTCGACTTTTTGCTTTTACTCAACTAAATAAATGCAAACTTTATTGCATTTCTGATCAATATGTATGCAAAATATATATATAAATAATACAAAAAAAACAACAAAACTACATCAAAAAGCAGTGGACTTAATATACTTATGTATGTATGCATGTACGTGACATTAGTAAGAGGGCTAATTCACCACCACCAACAGTAGTCATAATAAAAAACAAGGCTGTTCTACAATTGTTCGTCGACGAGAAATATCTATGGAAAAAAAAAGACTTCATTCACCCAAACGAAACTTTTGTATATGAAAGAACAGATAAAAGACCAAGAAAAAACGCGGGCTAGTGACAAAGTCTACTAGACTACAAAGGACTCAATTACACCACCACCACCACTTTAACAACTGAACCGTAAAGAAAGTTGTCAGCTGCACCTGATGATTACAAATTTTGCACTGGTGAACATACATATGTAATTGCATCAATATTCACAATATTTCACAATTGTTAAACATCGTCAAGAAACCACTACACAAATTGGGTCATATTGAAAGATACTCAATCGCAATAAGATAGTACAACTAAAATGTCATTATTTATTGAAAGATTAATACTTACGCGTTAATAGAAATATTTTACGTACGTCGTGCGTTCTCTTTATTTGTTGTATACTGTGTTTTTCTAGATTTCTTTGTAGGTATGTCCAAAAAAAATTAAATTAAAAGTTCACAAAAGAAAAAAAAAAACAACAAAACCACTTCACTTTTGGTTCTTCTTCTTCTACTACAACTTTTTATTTTACTATGAGGTACGTTCATTCGTTCCTCCACTGCCTTTCATTTGCATTCTTAAAATGGCGCCGTTTTCCTTTTTTTTTCTCTTCACAAAAAGCGTCAAATTAGACGTTGCTGCTTATTGAAAATTTCACTTTCACGTTTTTATTTATTTGCATGCGTTGCATTCATGTGCTCACTATATTTCATTGTGGCACTATAGTATAATTGTTTTAACATATTTTTTCTGAATTATTTCTATAGCGAAAGCATAATATTTTAATCTAAAAAAATGAAAAATTCACAACACCACGAATGAAAATAAGAAACGAAAGAAAAACAATGAGAGCCGTTGCATTGACGACTGGAGCAACTACGTAGCAGTTGACAAACATGTCAAGTGCAAATGAGCGCGCATTCCGTGACAGCTGGTTTGTAAACTACTGAACGTACGACAAGCTTTTTTCGTTCACACAAAACTTTCATTAAATAATTTTAATTTAATGTCTAATTTATTTTTATGAAAAAATATATGAGTATTAAATATTCTCCAATGTTAATGCCTCAAATTTAATAGTTAAATTTATGTGAAATAAATTCCATTTTGTGCGACCATGTGTGTTTCAAATCCAAAATGTTTCAAGTGAAGTTTTTTCCACACAATTCCCTTTGTATACGTGAAATGTAATTAATATTGTTATTTCAATAAAACATCGGCAGTATCATCTGCAAAACTGGAAAAATAGGGTAAATTCTCAATAAAAATGTCTACATCGGCCGGTAAAACTGCTGGTGCAACACTATATGGTACCACACTATCAGCAGAATCTGTGAAGGTGATTGCAGAAAGTATTGGTGTGGGTGCACTACCCGATGATGCAGCGAAGGAGCTTGCGGAAGATGTATCAATTAAGATCAAGCGTATAGTTCAAGATGCAGCCAAATTTATGCATCATTCGAAGCGAGAACGTTTAATATTGAGTGATATTGATCATGCGTTAAAAGTTCGTAACATTGAACCTCAGTATGGATTTACATCGAACGATTTTATACCATTCCGCTTTGCATCTGGTGGAGGCAGGGAGTTGCATTTCGTCGAGGAAAAAGAAACGGATTTATCTGAAATTGTACAGGGACCTGCACCGAAAGTACCACTCGATATAACACTACGATCACATTGGATGGCTGTCGATGGTATACAACCTACAATACCAGAAAATCCGCCACCGTTATCGAAAGATTCACAAGCACTTGATTCGGTAAATCCAGTCATTAAATTAGAACAGGGTGTAACAAAGGATACAGCAGGCAAGCCAGCTACTGGTAAAATACACAAATTGCGCAATGTTGAAACAGTGCACGTGAAACAATTGGCCACGCATGAATTATCAGTGGAACAACAATTGTATTACAAGGAAATAACAGAAGCATGCGTTGGTTCAGACGAACCCAGACGTGGCGAGGCACTTCAATCACTTTCTTCCGATCCGGGTTTGCATGAGATGCTACCACGTATGTGCACATTTATTGCGGAGGGTGTAAAAGTGAATGTGGTGCAAAATAATTTGGCTTTGCTAATTTATCTGATGCGTATGGTGAAAGCATTGCTGGATAACCCATCATTGTATTTGGAGAAATATGTATGTAAAGATATTATTATTGTACTTATTTATTTTTACATTGGAATTTTCTGTGCGGATTCAGTTGCATGAGCTTATACCTTCAGTGACAACGTGTATTGTCTCGAAGCAATTATGTATGCGTCCTGAATTGGATAATCATTGGGCATTGCGTGATTTTGCGTCGCGACTTATGTCACAAATTTGTAAAACTTTCAATACATCAACTAATAATTTACAAACTCGTGTTACACGGTATGTACCCGTTTGGAAAATGTAGTCTCATAATTTTTAATTGCTTTTGTTTGTTTATAGTATTTTCAGTAAAGCTTTACAAAATGATAAAACACATTTATCATCATTATATGGTTCAATAGCTGGACTTTCCGAGCTTGGCGGTGAAGTTATTAAAGTCTTCATTATACCTCGACTGAAATTCGTTTCCGAACGTATCGAAGGCCATCTTTTGGGTACAGCGCAAAGTAATACGGATAAAACAGCTGCTGGTCACATACGAGCTATGTTGCAGAAATGCTGTCCGCCAATACTGAAGCAAATGCGTAATGTACCTGACTTATCTGAAGAATATAGGTAAGGTGTATTTATATTGTAGTTATATTCAAATTGTTACGTTTCCTTTTGTTGTAGAAATGATTTTGGCTTTTTAGGCCCATCGCTTTGTCAGGCTGTAATAAAAGCACGTAATGCACCGTCGTCATCTGTGGTTGTTGCTACATCGAATATCGGCATATCGAGTTCACCAATAACGTCGGCCGCCCAAACGGCTTCCGTAATTGGGCGCCCTCAAGTTACTCAGATTGCACCACAACGCCAGCCGTAAGTTATGGCAGTATTTAAATATTGCTTACACTTATAAATACATATTTATTATATATATATATATGCACGTATTATATTTATTTTTTGTATATGTACGCCTGTATGTGAATTGGGTTGTGTCGTTGCTGTTGATAGCAGTCCTGTCGTTACTGCGATGCCACAATTACGTGCTATACAACAACAAACGCAGCCGGCGCAAAAATTCGTTATAGTTCCACAGCCACAGGTGCAGCAACAACCAACGCAAGCATTGCAAGTGCAACAACAACAGCCGCAACAGCAACAGCAGCCACAGCAGCAACAGCAACAACAACTGCAACGACCAATGACTCCACAATCAATGTTATTGAACACACAAATGAACGGTGGTAATAGTGGTGGAAGTGCTGGTGGAAGCAATAGCAGTGGTGGTATTGCCGGTAATGCAATAATTGCCAGTGGGGGCAATAGTTTACAAAATCGTACTGATAGAGTAAGTATTGGTAATGGTTTTAGCAAAAATTACACGCAAATTTGAATTCAAAATTTTTGTCTTCTATTTACAGACCTCAATTGATTCGAACAGCATTATAATTGAAACGGAAGAAGTACGACCACCACCAGAATTAGATGATCTATCACATTTAGAATAATTTAAAAACCAATTGATATTTAAGTGTACAAGAGAAAAAGAAAAAATTTTAATTACAATAGATTTGATGAATAAAAAATTTCAAAAATAGATTATTCTCTTCTTTTCGCGCTTTTAGGCAATAATAACGCATGTGCTGCTATTACATTCCATATGAATAGCTACGAGGTATATTGATTTTTCAATATGTTATCATAGGTAGGTACCTATAGTAAGTAAATACAATGCGAGCAAGTGATGGAGAAGTAGATTAATAGTATGTACATACATACGTAAACATCGGCTGTAGAAGGAAACTCATTCATTTCGTTTTTTATTTTTTATGTGATTTGATTAAAATGTTTTTTTCATCGTTTCATTAAGCACCCTTGTATACTCGCTCATATTGTGTGTCTACTATACGCGTATACAGACACATAGCTATACACAACCGCACGTAAAAAAATTATATGTAGACATTCATTTTGTATTATAGATGCAAAGTTAGTGTATAGCGTGTAGACAGGAAAACGAAAAAAAAAAATCTATATAAAAAATAATAACAATAATAATTATTATTGTATATTGATTTTGTTAATTTTGAATATAAATTAGTAAATCCAATTAAATATCAAACAAGTAAAATATCAATTTACAAAATGCGTGCACATTTTGCTGGCGATGTTGTAGATGTTGCTCCTTCAATGGTGGCAGGTACTTCAAAGACAATCAACAACGATGATAGCATTGATAAAATTGAAGAACATCAGACTCAGCACGAGGATGAATCACGATTAGATTCACGCATTGATGATTTCAAGCGTGATTCCAAGAATATGGAAATTCTGTCGGAATTTATTGATGATGTATTGCAAAAAGCTGAAGTGGAAGCGGCTAAACAACAAAATGCCAAAAATAAAAAATTGCAACAGGTACATACATACATAGAAACATATGTAAATTTGTGGAATTTATATATGCAGAAATAATGCATACGTCGTGCCACACCTATCATCTTTAACTAAAGTTGTTGATATGATTAGGCAGGGCAGTTTAATAATCTCATATCTATCTACTTATTACTTTGAAAATTATAGTTGATGGTGGACACATATATGCACATCCCTAGATCTGTGCATACATATTGTTTATTCGTTGCAATGGCGACAAAACTAATAAGTTGTTGAGCAATCACTTATTAACGTTTTTAAGAATAGGTAATTTCTCCAACACGATTGTTGTGCCAACAACAGCAGAATATGATTCGACTTTCGTTAACTCTTATGACATTCACTATTGTTTTCATATTCTTTGCGTTTGTTCATACAAACATACTTCGTTGATCAAAAATAACATCAAGATATGAGTAGTGTAGGTGCCTGCCTATCGCCAAATAATTGGCAATTTTCCATCAGGAAGGTTCCTTTCAGATACTGCCAAATTTGTTAAATACAATTGTACTTTTACGAATTTTCAATTGTGGCGTCATTGCTACAAATAATTTAATTCTTGTGATAGTTTGTTAGTTTGTTGTTGTACATACAAAAATTGTATTTGTATATATTAAATAATACATTTCATTTTTTATATCTTTACGATTATAAACAACTTTTTGTTCGTCTTAAGCAGCATTACTCACAACAGATTAATATCGTATGTTTGGTTATTCGATTTTGGGAATGGATGTAAATATTTAAAGAACTATAATTCCAAAAAATATGCATTCATATGTGTTACTTTATTTAGCTTAACTCGATTTTTATATTAATATATGTTTGGAATTGCATTCCTCTAAACACTTTTCCAGTCCTCGTGAGTAGAAAGATCCATTCTACTGGCGCACAAGTTCATTGTGAGATCTTCAGGATATTTTCATATCTACATTATTGTTTGGCCGACTATTTTCATGTGTTTAAATTCATAGAGGTGACCTTGTTCACAAAATATTTTGGTATATGAGTTGTAATATACTTTTCGTATGTATGTAAATTATATGACGGAAGTTAGGATAACAGCTATATTCTACAGTATAGTTTATATGTATATGTATTTATATATGTATATAATAGCTTATTTTGGTATATCAACTCTATATGAATAATTCATTAAAAAATAAAGCATAATGTAGGATTCAGGAAGAAAAAAATCATTATATTTGATGTTGAATAGGAATAAGTGGAATCATATAGAAACATATTGACATAGAGGAAAGCTCTAAAAATCGAGTTCTATGCGAAAATCTTTAATTTCAATACTTTTTTAAATTATTTATTTTTCATTTATGAATCTTAATGTATGGTATAGTCATAATGAAATTTATCTTATTTTTATCATACAAATTGTTTTTTCTTCTTTTACAGACCAAAGAAAAATCCCGACAAAGTAAGTTGAGACGAAGCAAAACTGTCAAATCTCATTATAATTTTATTATATTTTTCACTTTTGTATAATAAGTATTTAAATTATTATATTTGTTCTATTTAATTTTAAGGAAATTTAAAATTAGACGGATTAAAATCGTGTAAACATTTTGTTGTATAAAAGATACGATCGCACGATTCCTTATAGTTTTTTTCTATATTCGAAAGGAAAACAAAAAAACGAACATTAAGTTAATCAACTTTCCAATTATATATCGAAGAAACTCTCTTCGCATAATTGATTTTTTAACTTACGCACATCTGCACATGCATTTAGTGCAGCCAAAGCACCTTCTTGCATTTCGGATGGTAATATAATTGGTACTTGTGCCATGGCTTTTGTTGTGCTAAAATCACCCTTTTTCGTTAACTTTGAACAAAAGATAAAAAGAAAAAATATAAGAAAAATATATGTGTGAAAAATAGATTCATGTTGGACACTGTAAACTTACCGTACCAGCCATTTGGGCAACGCACTTTGTATAACACTATAAGTGAATGAATTTAATACTATATACTATTGGAATTATTAATGCAAACTTAAATTGCTTACTTTCAAATCAGCACTTTCTATAAATTCACCCTTACGCAATTTATCCAATACTTCTGTTGGTATTTTAAATTTCGGTGCGCAACCACTGCGCATCATATCCAGTGATTGTTCAAATTGTTGCATAGTAACCTGGAAAATTAACAAAAATTATCTAGTTATGAAATTATTTTAGTATTCTATTGAAATAATTTATATTTAGTCTAAATTGGTTATTTCATAGATTAATAAACCCATGCAATTAAAATTTTAGCACTTCAGACAGACCAATCTGTTTGCTGTAACATTCATAAGTAATAAATGCAGTTAATTCTGGATTTTTGACAAAAAATTCATTATGCAGAGTCTCATAAAATAGAAAAATAAATATGTGGCTCTTGTAAGCTCCGTAGGGCTCTTTGGCTGAGCAGCCCTTCCATTACTGTTGTGCGTGTTAAATTTTGGATATCATTAGAAGGGACCTACTTATTATAGAACTCTTTCTTGTGACATCACTTTTTCTGAGTTTTGTCACAGAGTTCTTTTAGAAGCTTTTCCATGGTGGGTACCGTTCGAAAGAAAAATCTTTTCAATATGAAATATTTTATGGTTCAGCCAGGAATTGGACCCACAACCTACAGATCAGAAGACCAACACACTAACCACTGAGCCACGGCACCCTTAGTATATTTAAATCACTCTTATTTCAATTTCTGTCTACGCGGAGAAGTTTTTTTTGTGATTTTCCCAGTTTTTGGATAGATTTTCGTTGGCCATTTTGATTCAAAAATAGTGAAATTTTGGACCACTGGGCTATATATATAATATATATACTATTTGTTAGCTTACTGGCAATCATCATAGCATCATTAAGTGTTTCTTTTTGCGAATATTGTGTTTAGACATGTTTATATTCCCGAGTCTTTCAATTCCAATTATCAATAGATGTATCGATATATTTATTATATTTCTTTTATTTATGCTGAATTCTAACTAGGATTTGATATGTTAAAATCAATATATTCCAATTTATTTATATTCTTATTTTTGTTTTTTTTTTCACTTTAATGGTTTAATATTGAAATTGTATTGAATTATCATTTTAGGAGAAAATTATCTCTTTTCATTATTATTAAATCACTGACACCGCACATCATCCATCACATTTTAACTCACCGCAGTAACAATATGTATGCATGTAATTCCAAGTAATGAATATTTGATAAAATTTACAGAAATTTTCATTTTCGTTTTTCTCCTGTTTCTCCGATCGATCAGTGTAAAAGCTATAGAGATATTTACAATTTATACAATTAATTGTAGCAAAGTACAGACTATTTATACACAGATTCCCTTTGTACAGTTGACTTTTTTTTTCAATTGTAAATACGTTAATTATACGTTATCATCCATTAATTGCAATTTTAGTGCAAAATAAAATTTCAAACCAGTTATTAATTAAAAACTATGATAGATTAAAGTAAATTTACTGATATCGCATACATACAAACATATATGCAATACATTGATGGAACTGTGCAACAATAAATACAAGAAAATTATAGTTTATAAATTTGTGTTTTTCAAGATTTTAGGTCTATCGCAAGAACTTATCAGACTTATCAGATCATATTTGTGCAATATATTTATCCTTGAAATGAGCGATTTAGTAGATATATTCGACATTTATTATAAAATGAGGATCAAAATTATCCATGAAAACATGAGAAACGTATTAAGAGATTATTCCTCGAACAGTATAATCTTTATATAAAAATATCATATTTATGTTGAGGTTAATCTCAATTAGAATTTGCGCTTAAATATTAACCCCCATTTACAATATTTTATTATGGATATCAATTGAGAATTTCATTTTAAAATGGAAATAAATGATTGAAGCACGTAGGTTCAAGAAATGTCGGCTTATTTTTAAAAATATGTTACCTTCTGGAAATTATGCCAGTAGTAAAGGGATTAAAATTCTACAACTATAACCCTCTATCAGCCACCTCATACTCATAATTATCACATGCACGTATTTGTACTTTGTTTTTGATTTTTTACAATATTTTTTTATACATAAATTTAACCATAAACAATCCATCCAATATTTGTCTTGCTTATTCTGCATTTTCTTTTACCTATTCCCACTTTTTTTTATGTATATTTTGCGAAAAACCAAAAAATTATAAATTAACATCATCAACAACCTCTACCTCAACAACAACAACCATAACATCCTAACAACAAAGGTTTCGCTATACCAGATTTTAAAAATGGCAAAGTGGTCAATCGTGCACGTGGTCTAGTCGTCCGTATATTCGATTGGTGTATTGGTACAGCAGCAGCACCAGCACAACGTATGAAATTGCGTGGCGGTAAAAAGAATTCAGCAGCAGCTGCTGGAAATGATGATGCCACCAGCAACGGTGATGGTGGTGGTGGCGATAAAGGATCAAAGGATATACAAAAAGAGACCAAATCGAAGAAACAGCATGAAAATAATAAAGATAAAAAGAAGGAGGATAAACAAAAGAATAAAAATGATAAAAATGCTGCCGAGGTAGCAAAAAATGATGCTGCACAAAAGGAATAATTTTATAATTGATTCTTTTTGAAATTTATATCGTAAAGCAATACTATATTATACAAATGATATAAATTTATAGACGAAGAATTAGGCACTTTGAAGTATGGATGAAATATTTATTTTTTACTCAATTACACAGTGGAATAATATCTTGATTACAGTTTAGGGCATTTGCACAAAACCATTATCAAGTGAAAGTATAGTATTATATTTGGTAGTAAATTTAGTAACTGTTGAGCCATTTTGCATTTTCCAGTCGATGACTTTTACGATTAAAAAGATGATGTAACAAAGAAAATATACACAAAGCTAGAATTATTTGAAGACGTAGAAATACTTTTCATTCGAGAATGGTTTGGTTGATGCCCTAAAATGTGTTTAATTCTGTTCAATTATTTCGAAACGAGGTATTTTTAATCGCTCATAAAACATGGTTAAAATACTCCGTTAGTACAACATTCATTACTTAATTCAATAGCATAACATGACAATTAATAAAAAGAAAATTTCATATTAAATTAAGAAGAAGAATAAGAAGAATCGTAACGCCAACGTAAATATATAGCATCAATCGAATCATCAGCTATCAATTAATTCATAAGCAATAGTTTGCAGGTAATAATTACTAATTATTCAATTAAATTATCAATTGATGAAACTTGTCAAAAATTTAACAAACGAAAAAAAAAAAAAAAGATGGAAAAAGAGCTACAATCAATCATTTGAGAGACATGAGAAAATCGTTAATAATTAAAGTATATAAATATGATAATTAAATAAAATTCATATAGATATAAAGAATGCAGGCAAGCACTTAAATGAGATGAGCTCAAAAATAAGTGTTTATGTGTTTGTTTAATTCAAAATCAATCACAAAAATGTAGCAACCTACAACATATGTATTTAATAAGAATTCAAAATTCAGATGTGCAATGTCATTTCATTAAAAAAAAGAAGAAAATTAAAAAAAAAAAATTATAAGTGTCTATATAACAGTTGTAATAATAACATATTATACTATTATCGAGAAAATTATAGTGTATATCGTTATGTGTATGTTTGTCTGCTGGTACTGATTTTTATACAAAAACAAAATATTTTATTTACAAATCAAAACTTGTTCTTATCAATTTTAGTTTTACATTTGCAGCAAAGAAAATTTTTACGCTTTTCTAAAATTATCTATGATTTGAATCCATAATTTAATTTATTTACATATAGAAACATATACAAGTTGTTCGAGTATATGTTATAGCAAATAATATAAACAATAAATAATACCAAGTATGTTTTGAGAGCTTCCGCTTATACAGTAGCCCCATCTATTGATATATTAGTGAATTTTAAGACCTGAATCTTCAAGAATATTTCGATACTTTGGAGGTGCCATTGCGCTAACTAAATACAAAACTTTTGAAACCTTCAAAACGAGCTCCTTGACAAACAAAACTCAGAAAAAGTGATGTCACAAGGGTTATGCTGCTCGAAAGCGGTCAATATATGTAAGTACATCCTTTCTAATACTTTGTTGAGGGTTTGATGACGCCTTCAAAATATCAAGAAATTATTGAAGGAACATAACATAACATCAATCATAAGCTAACAGATAACGCCGCTGTGTAAGCTTACTGAGCAACAGTACGGAAACTTTCAAAACACACAATATATGTATTTGATACATACCTTTATACAATTAATGAAAATGCACAATTTTATATAAAAAATAGTTTAACAATAGTATTTATATACGAGTATTAACACAGAAAAATTCATCAATATGAATGCAACAAATCAAATATGTCATCAAATAATAGTCAATACTTATAATTACTTAGGTAATATAAAAAATGAGAGAAAGAAATAATAATAGAAAACTTAAATGTTCAAATCTTTCATTTATATATTTATATCTACTTATATATGATGCATACATATATGTATTTATATATTTATATGTATGTTACACACTTACTGTGATCCTTTGGATGTATTTATCTGGCACCAATAATGAAATAAAAATAGAAAACAAAAGAAATTACCAATCAAATAGGGAAATTGTGTTTACTTTAAACCTAAAAATAATAAAAGAAAAACGAAAGAAAACTAACCTCTAACTAATGCATATTTGTATTTTTTATATGTGCTTTATTAAGATTGTTTCACCTATTGCTTATTAATTACCAAATATTGAATGATTTGTTGATAATACATTATGACAAAGGTTATGACACAGAAGAAATTCAAAGAGATACTAAAAACAAGCACAAAATAAAGAATGTTTAAAGATTGAAAATCATCCCTGTTTTATAGAAAATTCAAATTAATTTGAATTAAAAAATAAAAATTAACAAAATATTTATGTTTAAGAACCAATTTAAGTATACTTTAATAATTTTACATAATTTATACTAAATAAATTTTGTTATAGTTTAATTATTTATTACATGTCAGTCGATTTTTATTAATCCTCTAATACAGACCATTGTATTTTTTTTGAAACTTGCACAATATTATAAAGAAAATATATAAATTACTACTGTATGTGTATAGTAATTTATAAAAATATAAATTTATATATATAAGTATATAGATTATGTAGTATAAATAAAAAAAAAAGTTAAAAAAGATGAATAAAAGCTGATTATTAAATAAATATAAAAAAAATTTATTTGAACTAGGAGGAGGACTAGAAATCGACTATGGTTATTCATAGTATTTTGCATTTTGAGTCCATTGTCAATCAGAAACATTTTGGAAGCAGTGTTTCTTTTCATTATATTGTGTAACAATAATTTAACCCAACTGATCTTAGTGACCATATTACCGTATTTCGTTTCGACGTCACAATGACAAAAATAAAAAATAAATATGTGGCACTTAAAGCCCCGAAGGGCCTTTAAGTGGCCGAGTTTCTCTTCCATTACTGTTGTGCGTCTTAAATTTTGGACAATATTAGAAGGGACCTACTTATTTTAGCCGGTTCCGAACGGCAGAACACTTGTGACATCACTTTTTCTAAGCTTTGTCACAGAGTTCTTTAAGAAGCTTTGTCATGGCAAGTTGTTACTGTCGGAAGAATTGCCAATTGCTTGCCGACAGGTGGGTACCGTTCGAAAGAAAAATCTTATCGATATTAAATTTGTTATGCATCAGTCGGGGATTGAACCACGACCTACAGATCAGAAGGCGAACACACTAACCACTGAGCTACGGCACCCAGCTGACAGCTTATCGGAAATTATGGCTTGGAAATTTTCTCTTAATAACAATAATGATAAAAAATGTGCATTGAAATGAAATTGCATCTAAGTACAATGTGTTGCATTGCTATTAAAATCCAATTTTCACTGCCCCTCTATAGTACAGAATTATATTAAATTTAATTATTGTAAATTGTATTAGTATTATTAAGAATTGCGTATATTATTTCATTTGTTAAAATCATTCTCAATTCTTAATTAATATTCTTATCATATAAAATCGTTGTGAGAATAAAAAAATATGATAATGAGCAAAATTTAAAAACTTATGGCATTATAACGAGTTTTTGTTCTTATTAGAACAGTATATTTTATTTTTGTTTTACTAACATATATTCTATTACCATGTGTGCAATTGTGAAAGTATATATAGGTGTATGTATTAATACGTGCAAATATAGAAATAGAATTATTATTACTCATTTTGAATAGGAAGAATTTTTGAATACAATTCGTTATTATGTATCAAATTCTTATAGAAATGAACTAAGGTAAAAATGTCACATTATAGGCAAGTATTAATACCGCTTTAATATGAACAACTCTAATGTTGATAATTTGTCGAATCAAGCAAGAAAATTTCGAAAGCAGCATACATGAAAAGATTCCGAGAGTTATTTGATATTGATATGTTCATAATTTCTTCAAATTTTTCTTCCAGAAAAATAGATTCCAAGTTTGAAATTCTTAAACACACAATTGTCACTAAATTTGTTAACAGCGACTTTAATATGTTTACAAACCATAAACAATTCTTTGATGGAAAGACTTTTTTTCAAATGGCGTATTGATTGTAGCTCAACATGTATACTCATACAACTATTAATACGGCATTTATAAATAAAAATACCATTAATTTTTTAGCTATTATATTATATGTATCGACTTATTGATAATATTTACAAATTTTCGAGAAGTCATAGTACTTTTAGAATGCTTGCAGTTTTACACAACTTGACAATTTCCATTTCTATCTGTGCTATGGATCCATATATTTCTTTCGATGTTGTTAATTCTACAATATTTCTTGGGGATCTTCTTCTTTCAATAATAAGCTAAAAATCCTGCTAATCTTTTAGATTATACTTCACTAATTTTAGATAAAGGTATTCCACAGTTGATATTGCTACACATAGCGTGTGTCTACATAGGCAGATGTACGTTTGTAGAATAAATTAACTTAATACGGTCGTTTACATTAAAAAATAATAATATGCATTTTAATACATATGGGCATTCCCAAGAAAATGTTGAGTACAATTCAAAAAATGGAATTTTGATATTTTGCATTCTATTTTTTTTTTAATTCAACTGAAATTAATCCAGATAAAAGAGATCCAGATGTAAGAGATAAAAGTTAAGTTTGCTGTTTTAAATTATAATTTATAAAAGAAACTTAAGATTAGCCTATTAAAAGGCGAGCACATTATATAATCTGATAGTTTCAACTTCATTTGGTCAATTTTAAAATAAAATAATTTTAAAAATTTTGTAAATTCTCCAGTACACCCCAAAAGCGCTTACATTCTTTGTCAGATTCATGACACTTTCAATTCAGATATTCAGCTATTCAGTCATTTTTTCGTTTAAATACAGCTATTCTATAGTACCACAAAACAATCCAAAATAGTTTCCTTCCATTTTCTTTTCCCTCATACTTTTTGTATATGAAGAATGTTGCGTTGTTGACCCAGGCAATGACCTTATACTTATCGTAGAATTTATTTTCTGTAGAAAATTTGTTATGTGTATTCTTCGTATTGTTTAATGTGAAGTTAAATATTCAGAGGGGAAAAAAAACAACTTTCATTAATTGACCTTCTATTGGTTGATCATTTTTAGCTTAATGTGCTCAACTGAATACGAGTACCATATATATGTATGTAATATATCCGATTCATTTATATATGCAATGCAATTTTACTTAACAATTTAAAAACAACGTAATTGGGATTTAGTTTTGCTTTTGCTCTGACTATATAAATGAAATACACATTATAAAATGATGAACTTAATGTAAAATGCGAGAAACAATAATAAAGGGAATTTGTATAATTAAAAGAATTTATTTTTCAATTCATTATATGTATTAATTTATTTTGTAATATAATGTTTCACTGTAATTCCTATAGTATATAGCTATAATCTTTATTAACTTCAGCCAGCCTATGAATTCGTTTACATACAAATGTATGAAGTACATATATATTTATACATTCACTCGGCATAAGTATAAGCAATATTGTTGTACAATATCTTGAAACCGGCATTCAATAAAACATTTACAATTTTTATTGTATCTTAATCGTTTGTGATTACAAACGCAAAAAATCTAAATATAAAACAAAAAGAAAACAAATTAAACAACAAATATATTACCGTTGAAGGCAAGACATTTTGTCAAACAAATCCGATTGAAACAAATTCTCAAGCAACAAGTTTAATTTAGTTAACAACGAGCTGTTGACAATCGATGAAATATTTAAGCGATTGAATAAATAGTGTTTTAAACGATGAGTAGAAATAAATACAAATTAGATTACATATAGGCAATTAAAATATTTAAAAAAATGTTGAAATTTTCAAACAGAAATAAAACTTAATAATTGAAATATTAAATTAAAATTATCAAATTAAATAGTAGGTAAATATGTCGACAACTTTTTACAAAGTAGCTCGTATAGTTTCACAGAAAAAAAAATTGCTTCAAAAGTTGTGATAATATAATGCAAAAAAAAGCGGAAACGTGATAACTTACTAAACCTAAAATGATGAAAAATAAAAAATCTAATTAAATATTTCTCATGCTAAAAAATGATTTCTGTTTTCAAAGCATTTACAATAGTGTTGAAGCTGCAGTGAGAAGCGTCGGTTGGCTCCATTCTGCTCGTGTCTGTATGAAAATGGATATATGAAGTGCATGCGCTTCGATTATAAACAATAAAAAATAAGGAAAATCATTTTTTCCTTGCTTTATAAAACAAATTAAAAATAAATAAACAACAAATGATGCAAAGAATGCATTTAGCATTTATAACAATTGCATGTATTTTCCTCGCTGAATGTACTAATGCATTATCAAAAGATTACATCGGTGAGTCGTGATGCTACTTGCCTTCAATTATTTTACAAAGGCAATTTTTAGTAATTGCATTTTAATTATGTGACGTATGTATAAAATATATTCAGATTTACTGGACCTATCGGATAACGACGAATTTCTTTGGGGTTCGCGTGAGAATGTGAATATAAGGAACGGAAATAGTAATGGCAACAACAAGTACTACACCAATAAAAACGATGATGACGACAACAACAATTATCATAACAATAGTTATCTGAATCAATATGAAGCACGCCATATTTTGAATAAACGTCAGACACAAACTGATGGAGAATTATTACAAGTAAGTGGGAAATTTTAATTTTTCATATTTAGAAGCATTTTACTCATATTTGAAGCACCCTTCAAGTGTCCTATTTGATACAAAAATTTCTCTAACTTTTTTCTACTGTAAAATTGAAATCGTTTTAGGAAAATAAAGCGTACGGAGCATGTCGAACACCAAGTGGAGAAGCTGGCTATTGCCGTCATATAATATATTGCCGTTTACCTGAACTGAAAAATGATGTTTGGCGTGTTGTCTCACAGTTGTGCATTATCGAAAAAAGGTTTGTGTCTATACTAATAAAAAACAAGAAGATTCGATTTTCGTTAAATATAATTTCTCCTACAGCACCATCGGTATTTGTTGTCCGGATCGTTTGAATTCACGTTCGAGTCCACAGATAATTTCCAATGCGAACGATGATAGCTTACGTGATCCACGTGTTGTTAATCATCCAGAACAACGTGGTTGTGGTATAACGACAAAACAATTTCCCCGTATTACTGGTGGTCGTCCTGCGGAACCAGACGAGTGGCCATGGATGGCGGCCCTTTTACGTCCCGGCATCCCATATGTATGGTGTGGTGGTGTTTTGGTCACAGATCGTCATGTTATGACGGCAGCACATTGCTTGCATAAAATAAATACAAATGAGATATATGTACGCTTGGGCGAATATGATACTCATGAGTTTAATGAGACGCGTGCGCGTGATTTTCGCATTGCTGCTGCAGTTTTGCACATCGATTATGATCCATTAACATTTGAAAATGATATTGCTTTGATACGTGTCCAACGTCCTGCTTTATTTAACACATACATCTGGCCTGTTTGTATGCCACCGATCAGTGAGAATTGGGAGGAACAGGTTGGTGTAGTCACCGGTTGGGGATCACAATCATTTGGTGGCCCACAATCGGATATTTTAATGGAAGTGCTGTTGCCCGTTTGGAAGCAAGATGATTGCAGAAATGCTATAGTCGAACGTATACCGGACACGGTATTGTGTGCTGGAGTACGTGCTGGTGGTCAAGATTCGTGTCAGGGTGATAGTGGCGGACCATTGCTACTGCAATTACCAAATAATCGTTGGGTCACCATTGGCATTGTCTCATGGGGTGTACGATGTGGTGAGGCAAATCGTCCTGGCATGTATACACGTGTGGACAAGTATTTGCATTGGATCATTGAGAATTCGGATATTTAGGAAAAACAAAAACCGACAACAAATTTTTGTGTTTAACAATACTTAACTATTTTTTATTATTAAATTAAAATAACCGTTAACTATGCACAGAATAAATGAATTTCCTTTTACAAAAAAATATAATTTTCAAAATTTAATTTTCATACAAACTATTTTTAAATAGATATCAACCGAAATCGAATGACGATGTATTAGCATAAAATATTTATATAATAATGTAAGCGTATAATGCTTAGCATTAACTTTGTATTCATATTCGTTCTGGTATGTTTGAGTTCGCCACAATTGCACAGTAGCTACTATTTAACGAATGCTATTTGATAGACATCATCGTATGTGCTAGCAAAGTGTGCTTCAATGCCATCAGTTATATAGGCAGGTAACTCAGCATAGTCTTTTCTATTCTCCTCAGGCAGAATAATACAATTTATGCCACTGCGTTTTGCCTAACGTAAACAAAATATTTTTAATTTATAAATAAAAGGGAGTTGATTCACAACATACCGCAATCGTTTTTTCCTTAATTCCACCAACAGGCAGGACCTTGCCTTTCAATGATATTTCGCCGGTCATTGCAATATTTTGACGTACTGGCTTATTTGTAGCCAATGACATGAGGGCTGTTACAATGGTTACACCAGCACTGGGACCATCCTTAGGTGTTGCACCTTCGGGTACGTGTAAATGTATATGACTGAAAAGAGACATTTTTAAATGGAATATATTCATAAATATACATTAGATTTGTAGTATTTTCAATAAGAGCGTTCTTTGCTTAGGTCCTTTAAAAAAATAATCCGATTAAAATTTCATATTCCGCTCATACACTTGTTAAAAATATTACGATAAAATAATTGTCAGCTACATGCACTTACCTATTTTCTAGAAAATTGTTTTTTTCATCAACGGCACGCATAAAATTACGAGCTACTGTTAAAGAAATTTGTGCCGACTCTTTCATTACATCACCCAAATTTCCAGTGATTTGTATTGTACCACCAGGATTATCATCGCCTTTGATCAAATCGATGGTTTTACGTTTAGCTGTCTCAATGTATAGTGAGGAACCACCCATGGCAGTCCATGCCAAACCCATAACAACACCTGGTGGTGTATCCTTATACATGCGATCCGATGAGAATATATGTTTGCCCAGAAATGTGGTCAAATTATCACTATTTACATTAATACTCTCTGATTCTTTTTTGACAATTTTAAAGGCAACTTTACGAACAACCTAAATTGATAATGAACAATAATTGAATTCGATGTGCAATTTATGAAACAGCATTACTCACCTTCTCAATATGCTTCTGTAGATTACGCACACCAGACTCACGGCAATAACTTTTAATTAATGTACTCAGCGCATCATCGGTTAATTTTATTTGTT
This sequence comes from Megamerina dolium, assembly GCA_963854835.1. Classification (NCBI taxonomy): domain Eukaryota; kingdom Metazoa; phylum Arthropoda; class Insecta; order Diptera; family Megamerinidae; genus Megamerina; species Megamerina dolium. The sequence continues at coordinate 5,643,612 of OY978528.1, forward strand.
GATCATTCAAACCACAATCTTTCATTGCTTGTGGTATGAGATATTGCTTTGCAATTGCCATCTTCTCTTCGGCAACATAACCAGACATTTCAATCAATTCCATACGGTCCCGTAGTGGTTCTGGTATTGTATCAATCACATTTGCAGTGCATATGAAAAGTACATGCGATAAATCGACTGGTACATCTAAATAATGATCTAAGAAATTTGCATTTTGCTCCGGATCTAAAAGTTCCAATAGCGCTGAACTTGGATCACCCTGATAACCCTTGCCAATTTTGTCCACCTCATCGATAAGTACTAGTGGATTTTCAGTTTTGGTCTTTTTTAAACATTGTATCAATTTGCCAGGCATAGCACCAACATAGGTACGACGATGACCTTTTATTTCAGCAACATCCGTCATACCACCAACACTAAAGCGGAAGTATTCACGATTTAAAGCGCGTGCAATGGAACGAGCTATATGAATAGTTTGAAGAGATTAAAAATAAATTACTGTTCAACTTAAATGTAATATCATCGTCTATTTAATACACCCACCAATACTTGTTTTACCCACACCGGGTGGTCCATGGAAGCATAAAATTTTACCCTGAGTTGTGCCCTTCAAATGACTGACTGCAATAAATTCCAATATACGTTTCTTGATATCGTCCATACCATAATGATCGTGGTCGAGTATTTCGGATGCTTGATCTAAGCTTAAATTTTCCACACTCGTAACACCCCATGGCAAAGAAGTTAGCCAATCTAAATAGTTGCGAGTAACACTTGGGTAATAATAATAATATTAATATTTAAGAAATTGACACTAAACTATGTGATTCTTACTTAAATTCCGAACTATGACTTTCCAAGAAATTCAATTTATTCAATTCCTCATCGATGACAGACATAACATTTTCAGGCACTGTTTTATCTTTCAGTTTCTCGCGATATTTTTCACCAATCGCATCTTTATCATCTTTTTCGATGCCCAACTCTTTTTTAATCACCTTCAACTGCTCCTGTAGAATATATTTACGATGTTGTTGTTTAACTTTCTCCTCAACTTCACGTCCAATTTTCTGTTGTAATTTGGAGAGTTCTAGTTCTTTTTTTAAAAGACCCAATGCTAGTAGTAAACGTTTTGGAATCTAAAATGATGGAAATCGAATCTAGAGCGATAGGAGTAAATGTAAAGACATTCATGTAGAACCTACATCTAATTCTTCCATTATTTTTTGTAACTCTTCTGGTTCGGCTGCCGACAGCGATGCACCCAAATCACACAAGTAAACAGGATTATCAACAACACGTTGATTTTGATGTAACATCTGCTGTAAACTTTCTCTGTAAAAAAAACCAATGTTTAATTGAAAAAATTACATAAATTACAAGCGCCATCGCACACTTACCTATATAGTGGATTCATTGTTATTATATCTCTAATTGTCTTAATCACTTCTTGTGTAAGTGCCTTAACTTCTTCCGTTTGTTTGTATGCTTCGTGTTTTACGTTTTCCACTTCAATCATCAGTACAGGCTGTGGAGATGGTGGTGATTCAGCTCCAGCTGTTGTTGCGTCTTTTACACTGCCAGGTGATTCAGCTGATGATGGTGGCTCTTGTGCTGTTGTCGATTGAGGTGGAACATCACGTTTATGTACACGAGCAGCCCGTGCTTTGCGTCCCAATTTGCGACGTTCCGATTCAGTTTGTTCTTCAGCTGGGATGTGCAATTTTACATTAAATAGTGGATAATGTAATGTCGTCATTTTCTCTAATAAAAATTATGACGAAATATCATCGCCTTGAAAGTAATATATAGAGGTAGGTATAGAGAGGAAAGCATGCGAAACGCACATGCGAAGGGAAACAGAAAAATGAAATAGATACTAGGGAGTATCGAAACTATTGATCAATTGGTTAACTATTGGATTATGTATTCTAATAAAATAAATAATAATTTAATTTAGTGTACCTTTCTGTGGTGCCACCAAGTCCTCCATAATTTGTCCGGTTATCTTGATACGTCTGTGTGCCACAACAACCATTCGCAACTTATCACCTAAATCTTGCAATTCTTGTATTTGTGCAAACGTCCCCATACTATAGACATCATCCAATTTTTCAACAATTTCCGATTCATTTTCACTATCTTTTTTCATAAATACACCAACATAGGGTTGATTTAACTTCACCTTTCGTCGTATAAGATCAATGACCATTGGATGAGATACCTATATTCGGAGAGAATAAAATAAGAAAATAAACAATTTTCAAAAAATATATATCTACGTACCTCAAGTATTTTCATAAATCGTGGAAATACTGGATTACGTCGTGTTGCTAGCAGTGGTACATGTGGCCAAACTTCAGGCACTGCTACAGTTGCTGGTAATTGTGGATCTTTATTAACAACATATTCAGCGTTTTCAGCTTCTTCAAATTCATCATTTTCATCCCTTTTATTGTTATTATTTTTACTACTACAAAAGTTTCTTGAACAAACACGCAGTGATAGCGCTTCGCTACCGGTGTGTTTTTGCAAATGTGTGCGCCTCCATTGGTTATGCATTAAGAAAGAACGTGTACTCTGACATTGATGTTGATTCCGCGATACCAATGTCGATATATTACGTGTAAATGAACGATGTCTTAACAGACGTAACATTATAAATTAATTTTTTAATCTATTTATTCGTTTAAATGAAATTTTTACACAGCTTTCCCTTTTCGTTGCTTTGTAATCTGACGCAAAAAAGTCAAAAGTTCTAAAAATATTGGAGAGTTTACAGTTTGAGGATATTTGTGAACGCTTGAATTAGACAAACAGCTGTTTTTTCTAAATATGAGCATGGAAGTTACTATTTAAGGTGAAATAATGTTATTGCCTTCCTTTTCATCTTGAATTGAAATTGGTTTTCAAAATCTAAGAATATATATGATTCACATCTAACCTAAGTTAAATTTATGACCAAAAGATCTTATACTTGTGAGTAGAAAAAATGACCGTACATTTCAGATTTTTTTAAATGAAAAAATTAAATTGAAGTAACATCAGCTTAAGTCGAGTAGTATTTTGTAAAATTTTTGTAAACATCACATTTACAAATATTCTAAAACTTCACCATAAAGCACCGCATAAATTTAATTAATATTTCGATTAATAATTAATTACATATTCATGACTTTGATTAACCAAAATTTAAATTATTCGAATAGTTAATAAATCAGCACAATATTATTCGAATAAAATATTCAAAATATTTACAATATTGTTTTCTTTTACAAAGCTGTGCCTAAATTTTCCAAAAAAAAAAAGTGAAATTAAATGTGCGATTATATCTGATGGAATTACAAGTAATTTGGAAATTAAAATAAAATACAATAGAATAAAATTAAAAAATACAACAACTACAACATTATGGCTAGTGATGCCAAAAGCTCTAACATGAACAATACTAACACCAGCTGCACTAACAACGACACCACCTCCACTGCTTTAACTACAAATGCAATTATTGATAAGATACATACGTCACAATCTTGACGCTGATTGGAAAGTCTTTCAATTGATCTATAATTTGTTGAACAATGAGAAAGCATTTTCTTTGGCTACAATCGATGAGCGTAACAATGAACAAATTCTCCATTTCAATACTATAAAAGACGTTGCCATTGTTGCTGTAATGCAAGTGTGTGTGTGAGTGTGTGTGTGTACAACTCTAAGTATCCATCCTAGTGGGAATTCGGTGAATGAATTTCTTTGCTTTCTTTTCTTTCTTTTAAAGATTAGACTGTACTGGGCCGGACTGGCCGGACTGGCAAAGTCGATTGAGATTCGCACAAATACTGCACTCAGACAATGGCTTTATAATCGAAAATTATTTAATTAGTGCTTGTCGATAAGTTTTTTGTGTTTTTGTGTCATCTCTATGATTTTATATAGTAAAGACGGAATATATACCAGGTCTAAGACTAGAGTATCGAGTAGCAATGTAAAATATTAACACCATAGTCCCTGAATTGAGTAAATTATTGCATAAATTTGAATTACTGTCACCTCATAGTAATGTGGAGCAGATATATATTGAGTGGGCACCTGATTTCTCTTCGGCTTCTTCCCTAGAGTATCATTTTTGAATGCCCGAATCATTATTTGTGCCCGAAATTTAAATTTGTGTTCAGAATGAATAAATAAAAAATAGTAATAAATATCCGGATTTTTGATTTGATTTTCAATATTCTTTTTTAGACTAGATTTAGACTAATTTGTAACAGGGAATTAGAGCTAGAGTGCAATTAGCGTAAGGTTTCTGAAAACAAAATTACGTTTATACTTAGGTATAAATTGTGTATGTCCATTACATTGCAAATTTATATATGTACATAGGTATGCATGTACTCTTAAAATGTACGGATGTATTATGTTATTGTTTTGTTTTATTAAACTTCAAATACAATCAAGTTTTAGCGGGTGTTGCTTTGTTTCGTGGAAAATTCATACATTTCATTTCTTTCACTATACACTGTGTATGTGTAGGTTGTTTTTTTTTACAATTAAAAAGTGTGTCAAGTTTATTTTTCTGCAGTATATTTTGTTAACGGATGAATTGTCGGATTTTTATTTTAATCGTACGTTTATACGTATTTTATTAGGCTCATGGGATCGGGTGATTGGTTGTCTTGAATGATTTTCTGTAAATTGTTTGTCTACATGTCAGCAACATTTTGTTGTACATGCAAATAACAATTGTTGTTGCATTGCATGTTGTTGATATATTATCATTGTTGGAAAGTTTGTCATGTTTTGATTTCAATTCAGGATTTCGTTTCTATTTTTTTTTTGCTTGGTCACTAATTTGCGTTCATAGTTTTTTTCACGTTATAAATATATATACAAATGTGTACTATATGTGAGATAAGAGTTATTTGCTTAGTAATAAATACATAGAGAATATGAGTAGATTGTTAAAAAATGTTTAATGGTAAATTTAATCGAATGTGATATCATATTTGTCAATTTTGATATACCAAATATACAATCGTACATATGTTACCTTATGTCTGTAGTTAGTTTATTATAGTTAAAGTATGGTTTGTAACACAATCAGTTAATGCGTTGACCTTCTGTGCATGACAATATGATAGCTTCAAGCTATAGAGAGGTTAATAAGTTCTCATAAATCCAATAAATTGTATGTACTACGTTCTTTCTATGTTGATTTACAATTAACTTTCTTATTCAAAGATCGCACTAAGTACTCATTGTTGTCGCGACTTATGAATATACATTCTATTCGATTTCTCTATAATAAGATATAAAAAAAAAAGAAAACAAAAAGCCTATATTAATTAAGTTTTAAAAGTGTATTCAATAAGTTTCCATATGCTTATATTATATTTTATATGCAACTGATTAATTCAGCAAAAATAAAAGTTGTATAGTAATTAAATACTCTGTGAAAATGAGACATAGACGTTTTTACAATCAATTATACAAATAATTGATTGTAAATTACCCTTATAGATTATATAGCGTATGTCTTCTTCCAATGAAATGACTAATATCTTTTAGGTATTATATTTATTTACTTTATAATGGTTTTTATACCCTGCATAATGCAATATGCATGGTATATTCATTTCGGTCAGATGTTTGTGTCCACTTGAAGGAATCTCCGGAGATATAGACATAGATATATATTCGTGATCAGCGTCGATTAAATTTTCGATTTAACGATGTCCGTCCGTCCGTCCGTCCGTCCTTCCGTCTGTCTGTCACCTGGCTGGTTCGCACGATAAAAAAAAAAAAAATAAATATTTGGCACTTAAAGCCCCAAAGGGCTCATTGGCCGAGCTTCTCTTCCATTACTGTTGTGCGTCTTAAATTTTGGACAGTATTAGAATGGACCTACTTATTTTAGCCGGTTCCGAACGGCAGAACACTTGTGACATCACTTTTTCTGAGCTTTGTCACTGAGTTCTTTTAGAAGCTTTTTCATGGCAAGTTGTTACTGTCGGAAGAATTGCCAATTGCTTGCCGACAGGTGGGTACCATTCGAAAGAAAAATCTTATCGATATTAAATTTGTTATGCATCAGCCGGGGATTGAACCACGACCTACAGATCAGAAGGCGAACACACTAACCACTGTGCTACGGCACACACGATAACTTGAGTAAATATTGAGCTATTTCGATGAAATTTGGCATAAGTAATCTATGATCCAAGGGTACGGAGGGGATTGATATTGGGCATGATCGGTCAATAGCCACGCCCACACCAAGCATTCAAAGCGACTAACCTCGAAATTTTCAAAATCTTTAACTTGCTATAACTCACATAATATACCACTTGGGACAACAATATTTGGCACATAGACTTATATTATACTACTATATAACTTCGCCAAAAGTGGTTGAGCCACGCCTACTTTTTAGCGTAGCTCTCATACAAAGTGTCTGTACTTCTTTTAAATTGAAACAGCTGTAACTTCTACAATCTTCTGTCCAGAATAACCATAATTGACACTTAGATTAACATGGTAGTCGGAAATAATATGGCAGAAAATCAGTGTGCCACGCCCACTCCTTTTTGGGTCTCCCATACAAAGTTGCGGAAATTAAAAAAAATGTTACCGGTTATAACTTGCAAACTATTCAGCGTAGAATAACGAGATTTAAGGTGTGGATTAGTATTGTACAAGCAACTAGGCTCACAGAAAATGGGCGCACCACGCCCACTGTTTATCGTAGCCCCCATACAAAATGACCGAATTTCTTTTAAATTGAAATAGCTGTAACTTCTGTATCCTTCTGTCTAGAACAATCATAATTAACACTTATGTTAATATGGTAGTCGGAAATAATCTGGCGAAAAATCAGCGTACCACGCCCACTTCTTATTGGGGCTCCCATACAAAGTTGAGGAAATTAAACAAAAATGTTAACCACCATAACTTAGAAACTATTCAACGTAGGTCACCAAATTTAAGGTGTGGATTAACGTTGAAAAATTAATTGGATTTACTAGAAAGTGGTAAGCCACGCCCACTTTTATATAGCTCCCATAATAAGCCTCGGAATTATCTTAAAATCCTTTTACTTCGTCAAACTCAACAATATTTTGGGTGTAAATTAGTAGTATATGCAAAAATTGTTTCTCGAAAAGTGGAAATAAAAGAAAAGTTGGATATTCGAGTAAACTTTTTATATATAAATCTAAAGAAGCAGGGTATAGTTTGGTCGGCCCCAGCCGACTGTAAGGAGATTTTTAGTATACAAATAGTAGATATTGAAAAAAATTCTAACGTCAAAGTTATAAAATTCACAAGTGTAATAATATAACATTTTCATTGAATGTTTCAATTTCAAACAGCGTGAAAATGAAAATAGAAAATTATAGTAAAATGAGAATTTTTATATAAAATCAATTAATTTTCAAAAAGACCTCAAGTAACCCTTGTATTGTAGCAAGTGCTTTGGTTAAATTATTTGACGAGTAAGTGGTTATAAATACGAAGGCATAGATATATGGAGTAACGTAACATTAAAATCAAACTAGAGATTGTAGTGTTAATGAAAACAAAATTGATGTGCCATAATAATAGGAGCTTCAATTGAAACATATTTATTTCTTTTTTCAAGTATTAAGTGATAATAACGGTATCTTGATATTAGAATAAAGAAGACAAGATATTTTTTGAAAAGAAATATGAGTATGATCAGCTGTCTAATACCTATTTAGCGAAGCAAATACTTCAAGGACAACAAAAGGTACGAGAAATCTTATTTGAAAATGTAAATACTGGTGCAATTGTATCGAAAGTAAAGAGTCGGAAATATATTTTTAGACTTTTTAAATGTCAAATAGTGTAATTATCGACAGCTGGCACTGAATTTATGACATTTTGTGACGTTATGTTATTTTGAACCCATAGACGCAGACGAAAGCAAGGTGTAGGTGTAGATGGACTGGTAGGATGGATTGTTGCGTGACATTGTTCCAAATCATAGACTATTTAACTTCTGAATGCACAGTTTTTCATAAATGTTTTGGCAATTAAATTATTGCCACTATTTGTCTGCACCATTTATTTCATATGGGCTTTAAGTACTTATTTTCCCATAATAGACGGGCAAAATATTGTAAATGGGTTCCATTCATGTTCATTATATCAAATGTTTTCTTGTAATAAATCGAAATATTATAATACATATTATTGTAATATGAAACTTCATAATCGTAATGATTGCATAAAGTAAATATAATAACATTTGTGTTTTTGAGTGTTGATAAAAATATACAGACGGGTAAGAGAAGAAATCAGTAAATAGCATTATGAGTAGCACCAGCAGCTGTAGCAACAAAAACAACATTGGTTCATTTGTACTATATCCCAATGCCGGTTGCAGCATTAAATCAACTAAATTTAATGCAATTCGAGTATCAGCGGCATCAGAATCATTTGCAATTGCAACAGCGGGAGTTATACTATGGAGCATGCCCATGCAATTTGTTTGTATAAACAGCAAACAGTTCTGTGGTTTTATTCTACTGCGTTGCGTTGCTCGTACTTTATTTTTTATCCTTTTATTCATTTATTTTGAATTATTTTTATTTATTTATTATATTTTTTGTTTGTTTTATTTTACTCTTTCTCTTTCAAATATAGTCTGTATGTATATATTTTGATGTATTTACTTAGCTGTCACTATATTTCTAATGAGTTATCATTGACAGTGGAGATTTTGTTTTATTTTAATGAAAAAAGGTAGGAATGTGGTGGCAGAGCGTGTGTAAGAGAAAGAGAGTAGACAGTAAGACCGATAAACTATGTCAATATAATCTACCACTAAACAATATGGTTCGACGATATATCCGAATATGCCGAATATTGACACATACTGTATAAGGTACGAACAGCATGCCGATATTGACATATTAAAGCGTCTTAAAATCTGCTACTTCGGTCATGTGGAGTGAATGGAAGAACATGTTCCATTCAAGAAGTTTTTATATTCGAAATCCGCCGAAGGATAACGACGAATAAGAAGACTTAATCTCCGATGGAAGGATCAAGTGCTGAAGAATATGTCAGGCTTTGGTATTCCTAACTGACACAAAAGAGGAAGACCAGAGACGACTATCAAAATATTTTAGATTCCGGCAAAATCGTTCAAAATAGAATGTGATAATCAAATAAATTGTTAACATAGCGATTTTATGGGTTCAAGAAAATTTTACTTTAATGCTTATGAGTTTTACTTCATTCCACAACGAGTATATCTACAAATTTTGAATTTCACATGCTACAGAAAACACAAAGCTTGATATAGAACAGCATTATGTCAGTCACAGGCTTGGAATCTTTACTTGATTTTACTTATATTATTTTGCTTCTTCTTTCACTTCATTTAATTTCAATGCTTAAATTGTGCATTTGATCGTTCATTTGGTTTATATTGTACTGTACTGTGTTGGTGTGCTGGTGGCAAAGCCGTCATTTCATACGTCTCGTATTTAATTTGTTTTTATTTTTTCAATTTTCTTTTTATACGATATTACTCGTACATTTTTTTTTCAATTTGCATCTTTTGTTGTTTTATTAGTGCTGCTTCTGTTGCGGCTGATGCTGTTATGTGTAGTATAGTATTTAGTAGTAGTCGTTTGTTCTTGTTTATTTTTTATAGCCAATGCTCACTCACTTAAATGCGGCTATTAATTCAACTCAACTCAAATATATAAACATGAGTTCATCTACATACTTACAAATGAAGACAAGAACAATTTTCGTATTATGTTGTTGTTGTGGTTGCATTTTATAGGTCCCACTACCCTCATCTTTAAGCTGGTTAACAGAGAATTATGAAGAAGCATAAGAAGATGCAGAAAGAGCGGTAAAGTGAATTTATTCTGAATTGCATACTTTTTATACCCTGCATAATGCAATATGCATGGTATATTCATTTCGGTCAGATGTTTGTGTCCACTTGAAGGAATCTCCGGAGATATAGACATAGATATATATTCGTGATCAGCGTCGATTAAATTTTCGATTTAACGATGTCCGTCCGTCCGTCCGTCCGTCCGTCCGTCCGTCCGTCTGTCTGTCACCTGGCTGGTTCGCACGATAACTTGAGTAAATATTGAGCTATTTCGATGAAATTTGGCATAAGTAATCTATGATCCAAGGGTACGGAGGGGATTGATATTGGGCATGATCGGTCAATAACCACGCCCACACCAAGCATTCAAAGCGACTAACCTCGAAATTTTCAAAATCTTTAACTTGCTATAACTCACACAATATAGCACTTGGGACAACAATATTTTGCACATAGAGTTATATTATACTACTATATAACCTCACCAAAAGTGGATGAGCCACGCCTACTTTCTAGCGTAGCTCCCATACAAAGTGTCTGTACTTCTTTTAAATTGAAACTGCTGTAACTTCTACAATCTTCTGTCTAGAATAACCATAATTGACACTTAGATTAACACGGTAGTCAGAAATAATATGGCAGAAAATCAATGTGCCACGTCTACTCCTTTTTGGGTCTCCCATACAAAGTTGCGGAAATTAAAAAAAATGTTACCGGTTATAACTTGCAAACTATTCAGCGTAGAATAACCAGATTTAAGGTGTGGATTAGTATTATACGAGCAACTAGGCTCACAGAAAATAGGCGCACCACGCCCAGTGTTTATCGTAGCCCCCATACAAATTTTAAATTGAAACAGCTGTAACTTCGGCAATCTTCTGTCTAGGATAACCATAATTGACACTTAAATTAATATCGTAGTCGGCAAAAATCTGGCAGAAAATCAGTGTGCCACGCCCACTCCTTCATGGGTCTCCCATACAAAGTCGAGTGAATTAAACTAAAATTTTAAGCTCCATAGCTTACAAACCATTTAGCCTAGGACAACGAGACTTAGGGTATGGATTAGTATTGTACGAGCAACTAGGCTCACAGAAAATGGGCGCACCACGCCCAGTGTTTATCGTAGCCCCCATACAAATTTTAAATTGAAACAGCTGTAACTTAGGCAATCTTATGTCTACAATAACTATAATTGACACTTAAATTAATATCCTAGTCGGAAATAATCTGGCGAAAAATCAGCGTACCACGCCCACTTCTTATTGGGGCTCCCATACAAAGTTGAGGAAATTAAACAAAAATGTTAAACACCATAACTTAGAAACTATTCAACGTAGGACACCAAATTTAAGGTGTGGATTAACATTGAAAAATTAATTGGATTTACTAGAAAGTGGTAAGCCACGCCCACTTTTTATATAGCTCCCATACTAAGCCTCGGAATTATCTTAAAATCCTTTTACTTCGTCAAAGTCAACCATATTTCGGGTGTAAATTAGTAGTATATGCAAAAATTGTTTCTCGAAAAGTGGAAATAAAAGAAAAGTTGGATATTCGAGTAAACTTTTTATATATAAATCTACATATGCAGGGTATAGTTTGGTCGGCCCCAGCCGACTGTAAGGAGATTTTTTTATTATTGTTATTATTTTCTTGTTATTGTTTTGCTTATTTTATTGCACTCTTTTTATAGTACTTTTTAGTAATATTGTGCTAAAGTTGAGCTGAGGTTAGTAAATGATTTCAAAGCAACAACCAATTGTGCCCAAATTCATAGAGTACTTCAGCATCGACTTAAACTTCAACTTCGAAGAATTCGACTTGAAATGTATAAATCTGTACAGTCGGCGACGTAGTGAATTAAGAGTTAGTTGAGGAATAATAAAATTTTCATTTGACGTTTTCGCATTTACATTTTTATCATTGACTCTTTCGCGTTTTCAAATGCCTATTCGCATTTACAATTGAAGCTTTCTGATTTACTATTGACTATTCTCATTTCCAAATGATTAATCACATAGAAAAATAACGCCCTCGTAATCACAATTGACTATTCGCATTTATAATTGACGCTTTCCCATTCATAAATGGTGAAAATTCTTCTTCATTCTTCAAAATTGAAGTTACAGCTAGCGGTGAAGTATTGTATGAGTTTGGACTATTACTCAATGCGTTTCAGTTTGTGTTGTGAAGATTGCAGAGCAGCAACATGCAACAGCAACAGTCAATAATAACAAACACAATGGTTGTGTTTTGAAGCATTGCTTTTTTTCGACTCATTTCGATTTTTATTATTTATTTTCTTATTTTTACAATTCTTAAACTCTTGAACACTTGCATATATTTATTTAAGCACAGTTTAAATAAACAAAAATTAAGTTCTATGAAAAGTGATCGATCGGTAAATGATCAACGGTATTCTGAAACTTCAGAATTTAAAGTAAATTTTTATTTATGATCATCATTATTATTTATTTTAAAAAATTCATTAATAAATACTAGCATTAAACAGAGACAGAGTTCCGAGGAAGTAACTTTTCTCTACTGCAGCATTTGTTATGAAAAGTTACTTACTAGCAATTAAGAAAGTAATAGCATGATTTAAAGTTATGTTTCAACACTCAAGCAATCACAAAATCTTTTTAAGTCTTAAGCCTTATATTATATATCAAGATTGAATTTTAAGCAGACATGTGAAGAAATAGCTTAATATGAAATATTGTTAAATTATGATTATATCGAACTGGCATAGTACTATTCTGTGGCTAATCTGTGATGAACTTAGAAACGGAGAAATCTTCTAGTGACGACATAGCAAGTAGGCAACGCGTAATGTATTAGTAGAAATTAGGAGGAAACATACTAATAGTAACTAATAGTATCTTTTTATTTCGTTTGTCATTCGCTGTTGCTCATACATCAAATTATACTAAAAGTCATGGTTGTCTTATGCGTATTAAGAAAAGATGGAAATGCATATCACATACACGTGCGCCCAGTTTTGTTTTTCACCTTTTGTAGACACCATTACAAATCATACGTTTCTGAAGAGTAATGGTTATTAGGTTAAGAAAATATATTGAAGGTGTTAAGAGTTATTGTTATATTAAGTATTCTGAGCAATTTAATTATTCTCTCGAAATCTGGCTAGCAAAATGGCGTATAAAAGTCAATGAATCAAAGAGCGTACATGTAACCTTCACGCTAAGGCTAGATACATGTCCCCCACTTAAAATTAATGGCCAATCAGTTCCACAATGTTCCTCAACAAAGTACTTGGGTATTCACCTCGACAGAAGGCTGACATGGAAAAATCACATAGAGGCAAAGAAAACTCAGATCAAGCTTAAAATGAATCAGTTATGGTGGCTGTTACACAAAAGATCAAAGTTGAATCTTGAATACAAAGTGCTATTATATAAAGCAATCCTGAAACCAATCTGGACTTATGGTATTCAGTTTTGGGGCACCGCATCTCCCTCTAATATCGAAAAATTGCAGCGAATACAATCCAAGTGTCTGCGAATTATTGTAAACGCGCCTTGGTATATGAGGAACGTTAACATCCATCGAGATTTAAATGTATCCACAATTTCTGAGGAAGTTGCAATGTACTGCAGAAGCTACATTCAAAAATTACACAATCATCCGAATCCTCTTGCTAGGCAATTGTTGCTGAGCAAGGGGCATCGTCGATTAAAAAGAAAAGACACACTGAATATGCTGTAAAATTGCTACATCTCGCGACTCACCAAATTGTGATGGAACGTAGGGGATATCACATAGTTTTATTTAGTTTGTAAGATTTGAATACTTATTGTTAGTTTCTAAGTATTTAAGAAAGATTCAATAAAAAAAATAAGCTAAAAAAAAAAAAAAAAAAAAAAAAAAAATTTAATTATTTACTTATAGTTATTGTATAAAGACTAACTTAAACGAGCATTTTCCACGCTTTAACGGCCTATATGCGTGGTTCTTGAAGTCCTGGAAATTGGCTCAATTTTGTCTCATCGTGTGATTATGAAATTATGAAATTTTGTAAAAAATTCAGATTAAATTATCTGTGTATGTACATATATGTGCCATGTACGTATTCAATCTGGAAATAAGTTTTTTTGCATAAATGAAAACAAACATATGGTATATAATCACAAATAATCATAAAAGTAACACATGCTAATATTTAGAAATAAATAAATAAAATGAATTTTTTAAGCAGTAAAAATCACTTAATGAAATATTTCAATATGTGGTGTGTAGGTAATGGAGGCTAAAAAAATGAATCCAATGACACAGCTGTGACTTGTTTAATATGAAATGTAGATGTGCAATTATGTAGGTACATATATTTTGCTTCAATTTAAGAAAACCTCATCTACAGATGTACAATATACAATTTTGATACTTGATAGCTGATAGCTGATCATACTCGAATTGTGTTACTTATTGCTCGATTCTAAGTACTCTTTATTGTTATTTTTATTTTTCGCCTCAATAATGCTTGATTGTTATTCACATTGTATGAACATGTGTGTGTATGTGTACATTATGAATACGAGTATATGGTAGAATATGTAGAACATAGCATACGCATGTATAGCATTTTGCAAATTCATACACGCAAATATCTATGTACATATACGATTGCTTTAAATTTGAATTGAAATTCATTAACGTCTACTTGATGATAGTAGATTTTGATATTCTGACAAACAAGTGTATGCATTACTGTTGCCCAATAGGGAATCAGTATTGTAATTAACTTTTATTATATTCAGCTAGGTTAGAATATGATGAAATTATATTCTTGTGAAATGAATTTTAAAAAGTTATCGACATAAACTTATCAGGGACATTACAATAAAACTTAACAACCCAGACTAGGCAAGCAGGTTAGTTTAGTTTCACCTATAAACATTTTGTTTTCAATATATGGAATTACTGCTGTCGCAACTCTCATTATGCTTCTAACTAGATTGAGCAGGCATTTTGTGCGGTTCAAGTGCGTATCCAGATGTCATTTGTATTATATGTCATTATCAACCTTATTGCTGGTCTGTCGGTGCTCGTGGTGTGCCCAAGCTTGCAAATTATGAAAAGAGTTCTAAATCCTTGATGGCATAGTAAGCGAACCTAGTGCTCTTATAGCACCCTAGCTATCAGACAGACAGACAGAAAATTTTATTGAACTTAAATAATGGGCTGTTGTATTCCAATTCTATATTTCCCCGTATGAGAAATTCTCTTGGAATGACCACTATGAAGTTGTAACCATAAACATTTAATAATTATTTAAATCTACATTAATTTCAATATTTATTTTTACCTAACGGGCAAAAATATTCAACATCTTGTTAGCACCAATTTGAACAAATAGAATGAAAACATAAATAAATCTAATCGGACCTAAACTGGCAAGCTTATTAAGTGTGGGGAGGAAAAGAAAGAAAGGAAAAAAAAAATGATAATGATAACTACTTAGATAACTAATACAATTTATGCCACTGTTGATTATCACGGGAATGGGAACAGTAGTTAATGCTCTACCTTCCATACACATTCTCAGTACGTTGCTTTCTTATTCCACAAGTTAACTAACATACATATATGTGATGATCAAATTATGCGTTTAGTGCTGACAATAATCAACAATTGTAGCCGGCATTGTTATTGTTGATGACAATTTGCTGAAATTTTGAGAATCTAATGATGTTGTCGTCGTTGCCTTCATTGTTGTTATCATCTTTGTTTGTCGTCACATCATGTTTAGTTGCCAGTATGGTCATCCATTGTTATTGTGGTCAGCATTTTAGCTTTTTCTTCTCTATCAGATTTAACTGTATTGCTGTATGCATTCAATGTTGTTGATGTTGTTGTAATATTACTGTATGTATTTTGTTGTTTAAAGGTAATCTTTCGCATAACTTATACGCACAGTTGTGCATTGTACACTTTTTTTTTTGTGTTCTCCAAGTATGCAAGTATGATGTAGGTATACATATTTGTAAGAGTGTGTATGTATTTAAACCTTTTTTATGTATTTTGTTTGAATTTATTTCTTGCAAAAATCTGCATTTCATATGTTATACCATTGATGATGAGCATGATGAGTCCATTTCATTCGTTCGTAATTCATTCGTGCAAGTATGTAACCTAAAAATCTTGAAATTGTTTTAGAGAAGACGTTTCTATATGCAACATTAATAATTACAACATATGTATGGTCAAATGTGTAAGGGGAGGAGGGGATTTTACCATTGATTTTTGCACGAGAATGCGTTAATATGAAAAAGAAGAAGAAGAAGAAGAAGACCACGAAGCAGCAAAAGCAATATAGAAAATAACATAAAACGTGATTGAGGCTCTTCCACCATTTCTGTTGCAGCCAGAAGTCATGTATTGTTCTTTTTTCTTGCTGTTGTCGTAGTACTGCTGCTTCTGCTGCTGTTATTGCATCTGGCAGCAAGGCTTTGCGTTAGTATGTAGGTATTACTTACCTATAAAATTACATATATAGGTTTCAATGTATGAAACATATGTTTATGTATGTTTTTCCATATACATACATATATGTATATGGGTAGAGCCCAGTAGTCATCATCTTGTGCGTGTGTGTGTGTTTACTTACATGCGATGAACCGGTCTTTAAACTGCGATTGTGGCTCGTGTTGAGATCGCGCGATATTATTATTAATTCTTCTTTTTCATGTACTCTTTTCTATTTCTTTTCCTCTTTCATCATACTTCGCTTTTCATTAGTTTTACTCTTATTTATCGTGCTGTTTGTTCATGATGTTGCTGTTGCGACTACTGCTGCTGCTGCTGCGGCTACATGAGCACTCTTTTGTGGTGTTGATTTGACGTATATTGTTTACGATCTTGATTTGCTTGCTTCATATTTGTACCATATGCATATACCTACAGTGGTGGGCAAATATTAGCACGAAAGTTTTGTTCAAGGAGCGTTCGGGTTCTACAAGAAACTTCTCCAGAGCCGATTTCTGGACACCTATGGAGTTATTTATCAATTTTTAGATGTTTGTGGTTTCATTTTGTAGGCGAATACCGAGGTCAGACATATAGTTCATGAGCGAATTTTATGAAAATGTTGAATCTTGTAGGGCAGCCCTCCGAAGGGTTGAAGATAGGCGATAAGCGAGCACTGAAAAAATATTGTGGAGGTGAAATTAATGGGATTTCAAATTACAGTAAAAATAAAATTTTCCCATTCCATCACTACTTTTTTTTGCATGCTGTTGCTGAGGCTGTAAACATCTTAAATGAGTGGATACATCACATTTTACATAAATATTTGAACATGAAAAAGCTATCTATCACAATGCATCAGAGTTAAAGAAGCGGACTTCTCCTGGTGAACGTGAATCAAAGAAGGCCAATGTGGATCTGTCGGCCAACAAGATTATGCCGACAGTTGTTTGGCCTTCAAGCGATGACACTCACATCAAATATCTTGAAAAAGATCATATGATCTGGCTGGCAAAGCTTGTTAGATTCGGTGTAAATCGATTTTCGGTTGTAATGGCCACATAAGTAAGTAAGTAAATAAGTCAGTTATTTTCGTTCTTAGAGAAATTGCTTGATTTGATATTAGCTTACTTTCGTTTTTATGTATATGATTCTTCCACCACTGTACATGGGTATATTGGAAAACTGCTCCTCGTTTTCTTATTGCTGGCATTTGTTGGATGTAACAAAAAAACCCTCCTTCGCTGCTGTTGATGTACTACAATAAGAACAACGATGATAACTACTGCTTATACTGCTTATAGTAAGTATTACTAATATTAATAACAGTACCAATTCTCTGTACTACAATTACTACTACTACTACTATTGCGGAAAGTGCGAATACTCATTCCATAGTAGAATGAAACTAGTCAAGCAGTATTAGCAATTCCACTATTACAATTTCTTTCTTATTTTTGACTTATAGTACTTCACCTTTCTTAAAATTTGCCAGCAGATATAGTTTCTTTCTGTATTACCTGGATCTGAAGTATATTTCTCCATTTCTGTGTACTCGGTATCTATAAAAATGTCTGAGGATGAGCAAGACATTTAATTTTATAAACGTTAAGTTCCAACTACAGGTAAAACGAATTGAATTTTGGACGTATTCGACTCATGTGAATGGAATTGGTTGTTGATCAGCTGAGCTCTCAATTGCATGTGACAAATACCGCAAAATAATAAAGCTTGATATAATTCTGTGTTCTCTGTTCTAATTTGTATTTACTAGGTTAAACTCTTATATTGCTATTGTAATTGCATCTATAATATAATTACAATGAGTAATTTATTCTCGCTTGGATTGCAGGGATGTGTGATTGATATTTTTTATTTTCTTCCAGTTGTGGGCTTTTTACTAATTCCCTACAGGCATACATATACAAAATATACTCATATATAAAATATATATGTAAAGTCTTACGCATTCACGTATCGTATACATTATTTGTTGCAGGCATAATGTTGCATGTAGCAACGACCATGACTTTGTATAGTAATTTTTTTGTTTTTGTTGCACCATGTCGTTGTTTTTGCTGCAGTTGTTGATGCTGCTCTCTTACATTTCAATGTTGGCGACATGTTGCCAATTTTAGCTATGCTTTTTGCTTGTTTCTTCACCAATGTTGTTATTGCTCAAGTTGTTGTTGGCCCATATCAATACATTCATTTTGCGCATATTTTAAATTTTGTTACCTTTTATAACAATTTATTCATTTATTTGTAGTATGTACAAGAATTTTGTACGCGATACGAGTCTGTGGAGTAGGATTCAACAAACAATCTATGCGCCAGAATAATCAAGCGAGCTGAGTAGTAGCGTATTGGCTGGGTTCTGACTGGTTGCCTTCAGGATATGTGAAGTTTTAAATCGAATAAAGATCATTGTATATACATACAGACATATAAATATATACAAGCAATTCTACTACTTCTCAATTGATTACAGGTTGTCATGTAATACGAGCATATGAAGTTAGTAGATGCAGTTGGTGCTGGTTTATTTCAAAAAAATAATAATAACAAAATATTGCATTGCATTTAAGTTGGTTTTATTTTGTTCTTTTCTTTCTCATCTTTCTTCTTAAGAACATGGAGATATATACATATGTATATATCATGTATGTATGATTTTTTCCTTTGTTGACGTTTGACGTTGAAGATCCTTATGGTAGAAATTGAATTTGATGTACGATGTGTGAGGTGTGGCCCTTTTCTTTTGCTTTTGAGGGTCTTAAGGGTATGATCACTCTGCTGGTGATTGTTGTTGTTGTGGTTGAAGCTTGGAAGAAAAAAAAGAATGATTGCTTATTTAATTTCATGTTTCAACTGGATGGGTGGTTCATGCAAATTATTATTTGTTTTGTGAGTAAAGATTATAAGTAGTTATAAATAAAATACAATGTATCATTTTGGTACATACGAGTACTTGCATAAGTTTAAGACTTTATAGTACGTATTATATTAAAAAAACCTGTGTTACAAGATTATAAGATATATTTTTCTGTAACGATGTTACGCAGACAAAAGATATATGTCTATCTATTTACAGTGTTCTATTAACGAATGTCCATGAGTTGTTATAAGCTCTTGTCATTTGTGATTCTGTTAATTTGTGCTCGAGAGTCGATAAAATCGATGTCTCAGGTGAACTCTATTAGCGGCATATGTCCAATTTGGCTGAATTCGTACCACGAATAATGGAAATTACAATCGGTTGATCAGTCCTGAAGATGAAATATAAACGGCAGCACTATTGTCAAGCACTTGGCCGTAGAAAAATGATGATTCTGAACAATCTTGTCGCACAAATTAGAATTAAAGTTGCTTCTACACCCATCATATAGTCCAGAAGTGAACATTACCGACCACTGATTGTTCGTAGATGTCAAAAGAATGCTCCACGGAAACATATTTCCATTCGTACTGCATTAGGATTTCGAAAAAACAGGAACTCTTATAAAATAACTTTATTGCAAGATTTGAGACAGAGCTCTCTCCGAATTCATTTCAGATTAAGTTTTTTGATGGCATAATAATTTTGTGGCACCGTCTAAAAAAAAAATTGTAGTCTTCCTTTTTGAGGCAGAGCTCTCTCCGAATTCATTTCAGATTAAGTTTTGTGATGACACAAGAGTTCTGTGTCACCGCTTGAAAGAAGAAATTATGTTCTTAGTAAAAAATACCTTTGTTTATCCACAAAAGCTTGCCGTCAATGTTATAAATTATGGAATTGATTCTGATAGAATAATTGGTAATTTAGATCATTCGCCATCCATTAATTATGGCAAAATCTGAGATCTAAATATTTAGCACAAAGTAATAAGTATTGTCAAAACTTATTTGAATTCTCATTCGTTTCGTAGTTTTGGAAAGTTTTAAACTAATTTATGCGCCATTCTATTTTTATCGAAATTTTTTAAATAATGCTAAACAAGTTGATCTAAATCATATTATTTTATTAAATATTTATGTATTAATTGAAAAAATATCATAAAATATAAAATCAATTTAATTAAGTGGGTATGATCAATTCAGCTAGTTTTCTTATCAAAAAAAACATTAATGTATCATAATTATTACTGATTTCTCTTCTCTCACGCTTGATTACATGTTCATATATCTACGTGGATCACAGAAGATCAAAATACATACGCGCATCCATATATATTGATAATGAACAAACAATTTGCTTAGTGAAAGGTTACGATAATGTAATAGAGGGTGGAAACGAAGCAAATACTCACAGAGCTAAATGGGTATAACATAGCTTATCTAATGAGTGATGTTTTGAAAGCATCCAATTAATTATGACAACCTCTGGTAACCTTAATCTAAAACAGAATATCTGCCCCAGAAGAGATGTGAGATGCGATCGCCTATAATATAAATGCGTGCTTAAATTAATTCCACAACAACAACTTAATGAGAATAATGAAAATAGAGAAGAAAAAAGAAATAACAGACAATAACAATAATACTAATAACATCGACAACGATAGTAAATTAAAAAGAAACCCATAGCATACACACACAGTGTCACATTTATATACTTTACATTCACACATACTAAACAAATGGTTGATTGTTTTGATTTTCGATTCTTTTATTAACAACCATATATATTCTTTATAAAAGAGCGAATTCTCTTCTATCTCAACTACTATTTACTACTATTAGTACAAACTACTACTTTTACTACTACTTAGTAATAAATATTACTTCTATTTGTAGGTACTTGGCGGAATGCTTTTCCTGCTATTTAAAGATTTACATTTCCACTTAATTAAAAGAATTTACTCAAATAAACAATAAAACAACAAAAAATGTGTAATAAATTATTTGCATTTCAAAGCAATTTATGCTGCAGTTTTGCTGAGATGACAGTTTTAACTACAAAAAATAGCGAGTAAGTGAATTATACATGCAAACGTATAGTGCATAATATTGAGAAGAGAAAAATAAAGTGGGAGTTACAGAGAGAGTGAAGTTATTTGTTTTGTTTAAATGAGCGAAAATTAAATACATAAAAAAATGCCAACTTAAACGATAACAACAACGAAAAAAGGTAGCGATCTTGATGGTAGCAGGGCGACGGATCGAAAGTTTGTACTCGACTTTAAAAAATATATAACATGTGTATATGCTGTATATGCTTTATGCTATACGTCACAAATTCTGGACAGTATTAGAAGGAACATATTTACTTTAGCCTGTCCCGAACGGCAGAACTCTTGTGACGTGGCGCTTTGTTACAGAGTCCTTTTAGAAGCGTTTTCATTGCAAATTTTTACTACCAATTGCTTTCCGGCAGGTGAGTACTGTTAGAAATAAAAATCTTTTGGATATTAAAGTGGATGTCTCACCCGCTTGAACACACGACCTACGGCTAAGAAGGCAAACACACTAACCAATAACCTACAGCACCCTTAAATAGTCATCTATAAAACTTGTTGTCATTTCTTATTAGACTAAAAATTAATCTGTCAACATCAGAGCTCGTTTAAATATAATAATAGTAACATTTGATAAACTCGGAAGACATCCACTGCTATAATATAGTTATATACATACATATATGCGCCAGAATATTGTAAATGTGTCTACGATATAAACGAATCGAACGCTGTAGAAAAAGTGGTTATATATCTGCTGGTAATTTAGGATTAAATTTCACTAAGGAAAAGTCAGCACTGAAAAGAAGGCCAAAATACGTAATAATTACACATTTATCAATTTCAATGCCGTTCGGAACCGGATAATATAAGTAGGTCCCTTCTAATGCTGTCCAAATCTAACACTCACAACAGTATTGGGAGAGAAGCTCGGCTTAAGTGTGTCCTCTCAGAGAGAGGACAGCCACAATAACCTAACCTAACCTAACCTAACCTAACCTAACCTACACATTCATATATATTTGAGGGTAGAAATGAGCAACCATTGCATTGTAAAAACTATATTTTAAAGTTAAAATTTAAAGGGTCAGTTAGAAAAACTAAATGTTCATTTTACTTTTCTGTAACATTCTTAATTTAAATGCCTATTCTTTTTGAATTGTCGTCATATCATGGGCTATGGTGGATATTTTTACCATGAGATCTGATAGCGAATAAGCTAAAATTTTGATACTGTCTCAAGCGTTCAGTTACAAAATGTTGTTAATTATAAGATATAGTAAAAAGTAGGTAACAAATCAGGCCTATTCAGATTTTAAATATTGGGCCCAGAGTGCCCATTTCAAAAATCGGCACTGAGAACAACTACAATAATAATGAAAACAATAATAACCAAGTGTTAAATTGATATTCGACGTTTTCAGGCTGACAGACTGACTGCCTGACTGGCTGGTAGACTAGTAAACTATTATGGTTTGTATGAAGTTTTAGTATGTTGCCACATCAAACTACTCCATATACCGCCTTCCATATGTACGAGTTCATATCATTCGAATCATTTATGTACATAAGCATTTTTACAAAAACAAAAATAAAAACAACAATTGCTTTAAAATTGAGAGAATTGAGTGAGAGCGAGTTGAATATACAAGGCTGTTATAGAGAGAGAGAGAGAGAGAGAGAGAGAGCGAGAGTGAATATTAAAACCGCTTGAATGCAACTTATTGCATTCTATAAATGACGACCTGTTTCAATATTGAACAACTTCAAACTGCCTACTAACAATACAAGTATGTACGAACGTATGTGAAGCGTTCTCTGATTAAATCTCTCAATAGTCAACCGATATCTCTCTATATGTGTTTGCATAAACTCTCTTACCTTATTATGTATGTATGTACAAGTGCGCCGCTACCATTTGACTGACCGGTTTTAAACATTTGTTATAATGGTATAGTGGCGGAATTGAACAAGTAGTGTAAAAGACACGAGTACAGTAGAGTATAGAGTACTAAGCATTTTATTAGATATGTTTATCGCTATTGAAATGATCACAAATGAGTTCAGTCGTTGTTTGACTCTTAAGATTGTATGACGTTTTTACAAAGAGAAGGCGGTTAAATTCAGTTGATTCACAGCTACTTGATTTTCTCGATTGATTTTTTTTTATTGTTGTTTTTCTATTTGAATACGTTTTAATTAATAACTACATGTGTTCGTTTTTTTTTTTGTGTGTTGGCGCAATTTGATGATGCTATTTTGTTTGTTTGAAATGTGTTGAAAAACTACAATATTGTATTGCTTTAAATGAAGAATTATTTGAAAACTGGTGAATACTAACTGGTAACATATAACATCACTAGTACTCTCGATGGTAATATAAAATTATAATGACCAATGGCAACTATAAATGACAGTAATGCCAGTGAATGCGATCAATTCAATAAGAGTTTAAGATAAAGTTATAAATTGCTTGCCGTAATTTATTATAGCACAGGCAGAAAAGTTATATTTTCAACTATTCGTATAATATACGCGCCGATTTAGACGTGCCTATGTGTTTGGTGTGCTTTTAACCATTTTGATATTAACTAAAAAGTCAATTAGTGTTTCAATCGTTTTTTGTTTGTTTTTGTTGTGAAAACATATGATCATCATCAATAATAATAACAGCAAAAATAATTGTATGGGATATATCGTGATCGTTCATACATTATCTAATTTTGTGCTTTGAATATGGCTTACATTATATGATATTACAATAATTTGGTAAAATATATGTATATATATGCCTCTGTATTCAAAATATGTATGAATTATTATAAAATGCGTTTGAAGATTGGCAATATTTAGTTGAAAACATTTCCATTTTAAGCTGCAATAATAAGGATTTCAAGAAAAGAGGTGAGTTATTTTCAAACGTTCTATAAAATTACTTATAAAAATTGTGTATTTTATTAAACAATTTATTCAATTACTGTTTATTGCTAAAGAGTTTTCGTGTTTTCAACAATCTTCAACGAGTTAATGGTATACATTTTTTTCCAAGTACATTTTTTTTCTGTACATGAGATTATGAGTTAGAACCCTGGTCGCCATCAATTTAACAGAATTCTTCATAGAAAGCAAAAAAATTCTTCTTCTTTGTTTTTGCAGGTGTTTGCAAGTTTTTTCTTCTGATAGAGCTTTGTGAAAATGCCTAGAAAACGTAATGCCACAGAAGTTCTGTTGTTCAGAATCACCTAATATAAATAGGTCCACAATGAACACATCGAAATTAAAGTTTCGGCGCTAAAGTCTGTCTAATAAAACTTGATTGAACTTCTTTTACTATATTTCTGTTCAGTATTCGAAGGGATCTGCCAATATTTATCGAATTTGATTGGGAGAACTTCTCTGACATAATTTTTCTGAACTTTTTCATCTACATTGTACAATTTTTACTATCAGATGAACTGTCACTGCACAATTGTGCATCTGCTAGGTACATATAAATTTTGTTTTATTTAATAAATGATAATAAACATTTGTTCCGTAAAATGGTATCGTAAATTGAAATTTGTTTTTTGAATGCATATAGGTCACATCTATGCCGCTCGAAAGTTTTCAAGCACAAAAAAACACCCTCTACTTGCTAATTACTAATTTGCTGTTATTATTTTACAACTTCCAATTACTATTGTACTAAGTATGAAGAGGAAATTGATGCACTTCATATAAATCAAATTTGCAAACAAGACACTCTAAAGTACATAAACATATAGGAGTACACATGATGTTTTGTATATGTTTTTGGTTGTTTCGATTTTCTTTGATCGTTTTCCTTTTTCTGCATGATTTCTGCCTACATCATTTGAGTAAAATTTTATTATATATTTCTCATGTCATGATTTTACGAATAGGAGTATATACTGCCATAAGAACTGTTGGGAATATACATAAATATATTATATTATACCTATTACTATTATTATTATTATTATTATTATTATTATTATTATTAGTATTTTCATTATAACACATCTGTAAGCTGTGTATTATTGGGAAATATAAATACATCTAGTTGTAAATACATATAAAAAAGGAGACTTACCACGATGATGCTTATCTACTCGATCGCTCAGAGTGTGATGTTGTAAAATCAGCCCACATCGATTTTTAGCTCGAGTAGATGTAATGTTGATATTCCATTTCTTCTTCTTCTTCTTCTTCTTATTTTCTTGCTTGTTAATAGTAGTCGTTGTCGTTATTGGTGTGTTATTGTTAGTATTGCAGCGCAATATTTGTGCCATACATTTGTTCATTTGGTAGATCTTCTTTCCTTTTGCAGTTCTGTGCATTTGGTTGGATCTTATTTAATAAAATATATATTTTATTTAAAATGATATAATCTTAACTTATTTATTGATTTAAGCAAAAGTAACCGATAAGATTTTCTTCGGATTACATGTAAAGTTTGTATTCAGTAGAAATTTTATATAATCTAGTCGATAGTGTCGAGTATTCATAAATACGAATATATCTATAAATTGTCTCTCATAATTTCCATGCTTGACGACATTATATTGTATATAGAATATGAACTGATCAGGAGTCATAATTTGAGTCATTTTGGTCATTATCTCGCTAACATTTCTTACCTAATATTGTTTTAGTATCGAATGTATGAATTCATAATTGGAAGAATCGGATGAAAACTGCAAGACTTGCAACTACAAGTTGAGAACTGAAACGCAGTATTCACGATTATGTTTACTAAAATACGGACAATCTGAAAAATGGACGTAATTGAATAAATGTCATGCCTAGGTTCAATACAAAAGTTTAATACTAGGTATTTATTCTATATTGTTTCATAATGCGCACGAAAGATTATGTTTAAAAATAAACAGTATGGTATGAAAACCACTTTTAGATCTTTATATATTTTACATTAAAAAAAAATATATTCTTGTTTATATAATATAATGATTGTATGAATTATGTATATACAAATATATACCTACATTCGGATGTATCAAATTGTTTGGACAAGGTACTATAACTCAGTGAAAAACTTAAATTTTAGTTCATTTCAATCATTTTTCTCAAGATAACAATAAGAGGCTAAAAATACCACTAGTGCCATGAAATTTATGTCCAAGCACAATTAGTTTTTCCTCCGCAACATTTCTTCCGAACCTTCCTTACCTACTATTTCCACTCTATCCAATAAAATTGCTGAAATTCGAATGGCTTGTAAAAATGTAAAAAGTAGACGTTTATATGGTTATATTTCCTAGGTAAAATGCTTGAAATAATACAAATTTTAAGTTCTTTTTTTGTTTTTAATTTGAATCATCTTAATACATTTACTCTCAATTTATTCTCCAATAAGTTCATGTGGTTGTTCCAATTTTAATTTCAATTCTTTATAGTAATGCTTAAGTCAAAATAAGCCGCTTTAAATGATCACAACAACAAATAGAAAATTATACATACATATTCTATATGTATATTCGGTACAATGCTATGAAGTTTTCCGCCTAGAAGATTAACACATGAAGAAGAAGAATCAGATACAAAAACGTAAATAAAAAAAAAAAAAAAAATAAACCAAAATTGATAAG
Source organism: Megamerina dolium (assembly GCA_963854835.1). Classification (NCBI taxonomy): domain Eukaryota; kingdom Metazoa; phylum Arthropoda; class Insecta; order Diptera; family Megamerinidae; genus Megamerina; species Megamerina dolium. Next base: position 5,670,524 of record OY978528.1, read on the forward strand.
AAATTATTGTATGTTCTTACTTAAGTACATAAAAGTAATTTTCATAATGACCGACTACAAGTTCTGATGCTAGAAGAATACAAAGTACTAGCATAATTTATTATGATAATGTTTTAAAAAAGAATGTTAAGTACTTTTTGTATATACATTTTACATATAGCATTAAATGAAATAATTGTCAAGTAATAGAATAATGTCTGTTGTGAAGAAATAACAAATGTTATGCTAGTGTTTGCTAATAACAGATAATAACCTATTTAATAAATTAAATTGATAAGAGTTAATAATTTGAAAATAAATTGCAAACGAATAAAATTATTATTTTTCTTAATAATATACAATTAAAACAAAATATTAATCACATCCGTAAGGGAAATTAAGGAAATTAACAATTTGCGAATCTAGGATATATAACTCAATGCTGGTCTACACCAACTTAAATATAATCGTATTACATTATACTATATTTGTTTTTAAATATTATTGCAAATGATTTGATTGCAATAAATATGAATATACATACCCATACTCATGTGTTTATTATTTACTTAGGAATATATCAAAATGTTGACTAAATCATGTGAAATTCCTAGAATATTGTATTAGGATAGCAAAGAAAATTATCGATTTCCCATAATTAACGAAAATATAAAAATTACATCAAAATCTAATAAATTACTGTACACTATCGACCGTATATATTTGTACATACCTATTAGTTACATAATCTAAAAATTATTTCCAAAACTTATAATAAAGTATTCCTACATACAAATGTGAGTACATAAAATAACAACAAGACATTGGTAGATAAGACATCATACGTCCATTCGTAGACAATTGACTAAGGTACAATAAAAAAAATACGACCACCAGAAATGTTCTTTTTGTAGAAATGATTAGAGTGCCGCAAAATAGTGTATTTAATTTATGGTGTTGTATTTAAAATGGTCGAATAAATGTTACGTACTTGTGTGTGTGTTTATTACAAAACGTACAAATTTTCATATGTACATTAGAGAGCTCCTTATGTATTTACTTTCAAATTGAACTAATACATAAAAGCTTTTATATATAAAAGTGATGTGGATATTACAACCGAAAATCGATTTAGATCGAATCTATCATGCTTTGTCAGCCAACTTTTTCTTTCGCTAGCTGGCGTCAGTTAGAGATTCCAAGCGCACCAGCACCTGTTCTCCAGTATTTAGTCTTTCCTTCGGAAGTTAGGTCTGTCTCTTCTGTGTTGTCCACCAGCGGATTCCGAAAATAACATCTCCTTAGCCTGCTGTATATAAGTAATTAATTTCATTTTATTGCATTGAATTTAATTTCAATGCAAATTTAGTAACTTAGTAATTTAGTAATTTAGCTAACGCTTTACTAATCACATGTGCTCAATAATAATAATATAATATGTATGAAATTAACAAATAATCCTTGAAAATAGTTTTAAAATTCTATAATTTTGAAATTTGATATTTCAATGAACTTTCCAAAAAATAATTCAAGATTAAAGTAAATCAATGCAAAAATTTTTCTTTTGAACGATACCCACCTGTCGGCAAGCATTTGACAATTCTTCCGGCAGTAACAATGTCCCATGGAAAAGAGTTCTTCTAAAAGAACTCTGTAACAAAGCTCAGAAAAAGCGATGTCTCAAGAGTTCTGCCGTACGGAACCGGCTAAAATAAGTAGGTCTCTTCTAATACTGTCTAAAAATTTAACACGCACAACAATAATGGAAGAGAAGCTCGGCCAAAGAGCCCTTTGGGGCTTAAAGTGTCACACATTTATTTTTATTTTTTTTTTAAGTCGAAATTGCACATTCTAATTTAGATGCTTTTGCTTGAAATGTTGTCAGTGACATTTTCGGCGGAAAATATAGGAACTTATCTTTAAAACGAAGTCATTCACAGAGCTAAGGACCAGCTTAATATAAATGCATACATACATATGTATGTAATTTTTTTATTAATCAAATTCATAAAATGCTCTATTTTGATTTGATTTTCTATTTCTAAGATGGAAGATGGTGATTTTTGAGATTTACTCTCTAATACCCTCCAAAACATATAGTCTAGGGAAATTTTTACGCTATACCATATACATATATATATATTGGTAGTATGTACTCTATGTATGTATCTAAACATATACAATATGTGACGCGATAACGTACACGCATGCGTACACATATATGTATATCATTGTAATATTTTGTTGTTAAAATGACCTATTTTTAAATATAATTTTTTTTCTTATTACTTGTTCATTTTGTCTTTTAAGGCATTTACATGAGTATGTACATACCATACATATGTAAGTAAGTGAGCATATCGCTGTCAACTAGTTTGTTTTTGTCGTCTTCTCTACCGGTCTACATGTCTATAAAGAAATTTCAACTGCTACATTACATTATCTTTATTTCTGGTTTGGTTTTTTTTTTATTTTGTTTACTTTTTCTTTTAGAACGAATAGTACCTACCTACTACATATGTAGTAAGTGTCATTTGTTTGTAATTTAATCAGAGCTGTCGTATTGAATTTCGTAATGTCTATGACCGCAAGTAATAAAATGAACTTATTTGTTAGAAAGAAAAAAATTAAAATTCATATAAGCGTGAAAAATTATTAGTATGTACTACTTTTAGTTGAGATAATTTGCATTTAGAAAATTATGAACTAAATACTAATTACTTATGTATGTCCATTAAATATGCATATAAGCCGGTTGATAGTATTTTCTTTTTATATGTGCAAGAAATATAGAAATAGAATTGAAACGTTGAAAAACTGCTTCAATTATCTTTTTCCTTTTCAATGTCTTTGAAGAGACTTTTGGACCATGTACAAAGAAACTCGCAATAAATTATTTAACCAAGTGTGGCTAAAATATTTGGTCGTGTTGATAGAAAATAGACCAAATCTTAACTTCAACGAAAACTTGAAGAACCTTAGCGATATCAATATAAACAATTGAAAAGTTGACTGTTGCATAAGGACGATCGCCGACCTGTAAATCTTTCCTCTATCTTATGCACTCAGTTAGGTTTTTATGTACGAGTATTTGAATAAAAATATGGGTGCCGTGGCTCAGTGGTTAGTGTGTTGGCCTTCTGATCTGTAGGTCGTGGTTCAATCCCCGGCTCATGCATAACAAATTTAATATCGAAAAGATTTTTCTTTCGCACGGTACCCACCTGTCGGCAAGCAATTGGCAATTCTTCCGACAGTAACAACTTGCCATGAAAAAGCTTCTAAAAGAACTCTGTGACAAAGCTCAGAAAAAGTGATGTCGCAAGGGTTCTGCCGATCGGAACCGGCTAAAATAAGTAGGTCCCTTCTAATACTGTCCAAAAATTTAACACGCACAACAGTAATTGAAGAGAAGCTCGGCCAATGAGCCCTTCGGGACTTTAAGTGCCACATATTTATTTTTTTATTTGAATAAAAATTTTTTATCATCTCTTTCATCTTTTCTACTCGTTCTTGCTACATATTAAACCTAAAAAAATCTTTGAATGCCTTAAAAGAGTAAAAGTGTCATTTATATAATGTATGAACATACAATAACTGAGTACGTGTGCTGGTTAAATAAAATTTATCTTTATTTTGCTTGATAATAAACAATATTGAGTTTATATGGTATATGGAAGTAGCAGCGCACACAATTTGTGGAAGATGAGGTATTGTGGTTTAAATCTCCAACATACTTCCAATAATTTTAAGGTAGCAATACAGCCTTACAAACTCCCCCAAAATAAATTCCATTGTCCGTCGCTGTTCATTTGTACTATTTAAATGTGTACCTATTTGGCTTGCGTGTTGTACACTCGTATTCTAGTGGCTCATTAAAAGTTGACATTATACAAAAAGACATATGTAACGGACAATATTTTTCAGTTATTTATATACATAACTGCAAACAAGATTAAATGCATGCATGCTCAATATATTATAACTACCTATAAGAAGCTTATGAATATGACTTCTTCAAGCAAGATTATAATGAAGTAACGTTTTACTTACTTACTTACTTATTAACATTTTACTGTTGGGACATATATCTAATTTATTTTATTTACCTATTTAATGACTCTTTATATTTATTGTTTCTATTTATTCTATATTATCTTTGGGATTTTGCTAATTTCATTGGTGAACATTGAAAGTGAAAGGGTTTGTGGCTTAACTAAGTCATATCATCGATCTTATTAAATTAGTTTTTAATTAAAACTATAGATACTTAATCATTTTTTTGATGAGCTGAATTTCATAATTTTTACACATGTACCCATACATATATATGTACATACATTTACATTTGTAGTACGAATAGCTTTTAATGCGAGAAAGTTTCTGAAAATATGTTTATTTATCTAAATAAATAAAATTTAAAAAGAAACAATATATGACCCAATTATTTTTGTAATCACTCAACTTTTCTGGTTATTGTATTGTATGTACATATATGATATGCACTAGTGCTTGCAGGTGTTTGAATTTTAATTAACAGAAAGCAAGTCGTTTACAACACATTTTCTTGAATTCAGTTTATGTACTGTGTTGATCACTGTCAAGGTAATGTGTTAAAAATTTGCATGTATGTATTTACAACATATGAACAAGGTTGTGAATTAAAAAATAAAACAAAGGAAAATACAAAAAAAAAAAATTCAAATATTTTTAAATTGAAAAATTACTTGTATACTACTGTATAGTAGCGTGACAACCTAAAAGTTTGCCTGTGGTCAATATAAAATTATAATAAAATATATGATATTAATAGAAAAAATAGAAAAATATGGTAATAAAATATAGCCCTATAAGTTTTACGCACCAACATTATAAAAAAAAGTAAATTTTACAGTATATTCGTACACCACCACACCTCCAGTATGAATTGAAATTACTATTCTTGTTGTTGTATGAATGATATACCATACAAGTAGGTATATAATACATATATAAAACTTTTACCTCTCACTTGACATTGCATAAAAACAGTGACTATAAAAATGGCAATAACCGTTGACTTATTTAATTTTATTTTATATGATTATTAACATACATAATTTTTGATTTATTATTTTGAAAAATATTATTGACAATAAACCATTTTCAAGTTGGTTTATTGAACTTTACAATATAAATTTCCATATACATCTGCACTTGTATGTGTATTAGTATTTTTATGGCTAGTAAAAATTATTTCTAGCTAACGTGATCGAAAAGAATCATAATATTTGTCGAACATAAATGAAACAAGTTTTTATTTTCATATTCTATTTATAATAATAATTTTATTAAAGTATGAATGCATGTGTTATTTTGATCGACAGCCTAATGCTGATTACACAGTCCCACAAGTTGGTTTTCTGCCGTATAGAATCCGTTGTCGGATTTCCGTCATCGACCTGTGGTGTTGTGTAACCTAAATTTTATCACTTTACACTAGTTTATATCCAATTTTTTTTTAATTGGTCCTTCTAAAAGAACATTAACAAAATTTTAATGGAAATAATTTTGGCTTTGATTTCCATCTAGAACAAGAAACTATCAATTACATTGTAGGAGGTTTCAAAATAAATTGACATTTATCGTTTTTGTTGCACAAAGTTATCATTTATCTCCAACTCTTATAGAGAATGAACTGAAAATACATCTGTAGCTCTCCAGGAATCGCTTCTGGTGTGATAAAAGCTATGACCAACCTCTAACTATTAATTATTCTCCCTCAACATTTTTCACTTAAATACTTATGTCTTATCTCAACAGCTTTAATTGTCTCCCTTACAAAATTGATATTTTTTTTTAATTCGTTGAGTATGTTCAGTAAGAATGTTGGGGATCAAAAATGAATGGAGTTTGGTGACCTAAAATCTATAAGGCTATCTTGGAATTTGTGCACACAATAATCTTTAGCAATTAATAGCTGAGTTCTGCAGCTAGGTATTTTAATTTCATTAATGAGCGAATATGTTTCAAATAGCGCGTTATCGAATTAAAGCCACATCTACCTCCAGCATAAGAGTACATATTTTTAAAAGCCTATGTATGTCTAACTATATATCTATAATATTGTTGAGTATATAAGCTTCAATACTCGTATTACAGAAAATTCAAATTTGTTTCATTATGCATATTTTTCATTTAATACAACTATTATAAATTATAGTATTTAAATGATTATAATTTGATAATTCAGTTTCAAAGCATTGTGTTTGACTCATTTTGTTGCTATTTATTTAAAACTAAATATAATACAGTGTATTAATCATTATTGCATGAATGAATTGCAATTTCTCATAAAGTGTTTTATTTTTAAATTTATTTATCTTTTAATTTAATTGTGTTTTGACAATGATATTTAATTTTTTTTGGTTAAATAACAATGTTTGCTTGCTAATGCTTTTGACACTTTATGTTTTTTTTGTTTGTTTTTTTTTTTTTTTCTATTTAATTATAAATATTCGTACTATTTATATAGTTGGTTTGTCTTTTAAGGTGCGTGAGATAATTTTTGTTTTTCGTTATTAAAGTATTTATTTTTTAACTTGATTTTGTAGTTTGTTTACGTATATTTATTTTCTATGCATTAGGTACCTGTTTATACGCATATAACTATGTACTGTACTCATATATGTATATAGTGTTCAATCAGGGCCATGCTATTTTGATTAAAGTAGGTTGTGCTGCCAATTTTGAATGTAAATTGTATTTTGGTTTTTTTTATTTTTCATTTACTTATTTATTTTTTAATTTCGATAATTGCATTTATTCGTTGATATTTCAAATGATTATTTTTGGTCTTTAGATATATTGTATTTATTTATTTATTTACTTAATTAAAATCTGGTTTGCGGTCTTTAATTGGGTATATATTTAATTAATTTCTGTAAAAATAACTTGATGAAAATCGTATTAATAATCCTAAAGTAACGTTTTCTATGATGAGCCTTAAGAGGGCTAGATGGGGAGACATAATTCGTTTCATATAAACAAAACAAAATTTCATGTGTGAAACAACAAATATAAAGTGACAGATCAGTAACAATCATTTAAATTTACAGCTTTACAGGAGCACAAATGTTTATTTGGATTTTATTATAATAATTTAATTATAAAATTCAAAACTGATTCAATTCAAATTATATTTTTAAGATTTTTAAAGAATATTTTCTTTATAAAAATTCTTGATTTTCATTGCTTTTTATATCATTTTTTGACTGTATTCAATAATAATAATAATAATAATAATAATGATTATACATTCCATATATGCCATAATTGACATTTCCAACGTGGGAAAACAAGTTGTCAGTATATACGCTCTTATAAATAAATTAAAAATACAAAAAGAACGATTGAGATATAAAAAAAAATAATAATAATAATACCACAACCACCACTGACAAATGCCCCACTTACTTAAGCATCAGTGAGCACGTAAATTTAAAATAATATAAAAGGAATGCAAAACAAATAATATATAATATATATTGTATATATAGTTGGCAACGCCAACAATACTTTGATTTCATATAAAATAAACACATAGTAGGTACGTATTTATGGACTTTTTTTTGCAAGACAAAATAAGAACAATCAAAATTGCATTGAAAGCATTCATATCATTGTGGAAAATCATTCACGCGATGCATGCTAATAAAAAATTTAAACAAATATATAAATGCATACTCATACATATAATTATTAAAAAAAAAAAGAAATAATAATAATAAAAGTTAGTTAATACAGAAATACCTGTAAACTTGAAGAGGAAAACCACAATTTCTGCTGGAAAAAATATTGAATGTTAATAAATATAAGAAAAATTTAAATTGAAAAAGAAAAAACTGAAAGAAAAATCAATACAAATTATTGGATTGTATAAATCATATCGCTTACAACCGCAAAACCAATATATATTTTTTATTTTGCAATAATTTTTATATTTTCTATATGTATGTCTGTAACTATATACATTGATTGTCTGACCACTAAAAGACTTTGAACTATATTTCATATGATGAAACTCTGTAACTCTGTTGTAAGTTCATCTACAAGTGCATTTATACTTACACACTTACTTACAAATGTAGGTACATATTTTTACTATTTGCTCATTATAAGCAATGTTTTTTTCGTAATAATTTTTTTTGCGGTTACATCAGCATCTGGCACTAAGAAACTGCAATCATAAATAATTATAATACTTACATATATTTATTGATATATTAAGAATTAGTGTATTAGGTATTGAACATTTTTTTTTTGATTTTTATGATATTGACTACAATTATTATTAATACATGGGTAATATTAAAGAACTATCTAATTTGAAATTTCAGCATTTAAGAAAAAGAATCAACTCTACTTTGTTGTCTGACATTTCCACTTTAATCTTGTTTGGTTTCGTTTACCCAGCTTCCAGAAATTATGGAATCTCAACAAGATCTCCTCACATATTTTTCTATGTTCTCTAATAGATGTATAAACGTAATGCATATAGTAATTCGTATGTAGCAAATTTATAATAGCTAAGCGGATGTCCCTGATAGCCTAAGCGCTGTAATAAATAAATAAATAAATAAATAATAAATTATTAGTTATTGTGAAGACACGTTTTCATTGTATCGAAATTAAGTACAACAGAAATATTATAATTAGAATATGCATATGCTTCTTCACTGCTAATAACTGTCACATTAGCATTATATTATTTTATTATTGATTTTCTCTAAAAGATAATATGAAAATATTTTACAATAAATTCCATATTAATGCATATTAACACGAACAATATAATGGCAATTACGTTATAGTACTAATATGCACAGGTAGTGTTAATAAAAATGCGCAAGCTATTGATTCTCTTTCATTCATAATTAATTACTCATTTAGATTTAGTAGTATTTTTATGTGAGTTTTGCATGCATAAATATCTATGGAATCAATGAATAAATCATGGATGTTGCTTATGGTTGACCTTCAACAACATATATGAGTGCATTGTTGTCTCTATTGGTTGATCTAAGTATGAAATAAGATTTATAAGAATATATTGTACAAAGCATATTTTGAATTTTATTTGATACATAAATTTTTAATACTTAGACTATTTTAATGTTTTCATTGCATGTATATTTAATTATTAAGTAAGTACTACATATTATAATCACCAGCACTGTAATTAGCCTCTTTATGGCATAATTACTTACGTCGCCTAATTGACATTCGTTTAATTAAACAAAATACTAACTAGATATATATAAGTACATGTAGTTATATTTGCATATGCACTTAAAATATTCAAATCATATTCAATTCTATTTTATCTTCAAGTTATATTTCATGGTGTTCATATGAGCTATAAGACTATACATATACTATAGTATAGTAATTTCAAATATACCAATGCTGAACTGGCTTTAAATTACCTATAATTTACATTTTATCATATATTATTATTGTTGCAGTTGATTTTTGTGTTGATTTGTATTTTCAGTTATTCAGTATTATTATTTATTACAATTTATGTTGGCGTTGCATCTATGGATTATCAATAATTCCATTGCAATATTAATTGATTTATATAAGTCTATATATACGTGTTTATAAAATATTTTTATATTCAAGTGTGACTTTAAAAATTACACTAACTTCAGCAATTTTCTTAATCCCACTATGGAAACTAGATATAATAAATAAACTTTAAAAATGTAATATAATGCTTTATATACTATTGGATATTGACTGACGAATGTAGGTACTCGTTATTCAATGAAAAGGGCTTCAGATTTATTTTATTGTAAATGCATACTCGTATAATATATAGAAAATGCAAAGGTGTAATGATTTACATATTTTAAATTTTTTTGTTAAAATTCAAATTATGTTTTGCTTTTACAATTTTTACAATACAACACAACACAATTTTACGTAGGAATGTTGTATGCACTTGCATATATTTTGAAGAATCTGAAATATATCGTATAATAAACAAGTTACATACAGCATTCGCCTATGCAAAGTCATCACCTTCTTTGTGTCATTTTTTTTTTTTATTGCGGCGTGTAGCAATGTGAAATCATATAACTATATTCTGTATCGTGTTGTTACTGATAAGAATACCTATTCTGATTTATTTATCATATACAATCACATTTATGTCTATCTTATAGGCATATTTTATTATTTATATGTATTCCGTTTACACAAAACGACATTCACATAAGTTGTGAATATGTGCATGCAACTACTTCAAATGTATGCATGTAAACTGAAACCTTCAATATCCATCAGATTGTCTAGCTGATACAACATACGAGTTTATATAAGAGTACCTATAGAATTTATACCTGAGAACCGAATGATTTTTCCATCTTTTCTTACCCTTTCTGTTTTTTATTTGTTTTTGCAAATACTTTAAATAGAGTCAAAAAAGAAATGGAGCATATAGAAGCAATTACAGTGAAAACTATAAAATTTGTACAATCATTATAAGTGACCTTTTTTATTGTAATAATAAAAAACATATTATATAATATATAAACCTTTTCTGATTGCTATTAGAATTTATGTATATCTCATTTTTTTACATTTTATTTTCATGATTGATTAAAAATTAATTATTATTAAATATTAAAATCACCAAAATTATTCAGATTTCAGACGGAAAACAAAATACTTAGTTAAGTGTTATCAATTTGTTAGTTTCAAAATTAAACGAAGATGACATTTCTTTAGGTGAACCTTTAGCATTTTAAAATGTTGAGAACTTTTGTGAAAAAAACTGATTAAAATTCTTAAAATGGGTAATCAGCTCCGTTGATTAACGTGATTAATCAGAATTGTCATTCTCTTTTTGCATATTTAAAATTTTCTCGAAATCCTAACGATAAAGCCACGATATCCAAATCTATTCAGGAAAACAACTGTGTCGAAACTAAAAAAACGAACTTTAATAAATAATTTTTTTCATAAAGGTGGATTTTAGCTGACCCTTATTGAAATATTTCTTATCCATTATAAGAAAAACCATTTAAATCATCAAATATTCGAGCTGTTACGCTAGACGAAACGTACGTACTTAATACTGACCGAAGTAAGTACAGCCTCTATCAAAGTGGTGATTAAAGACGATTAAACGAGTTATGGTGACACATATTTATTATGAATATTATTCAAATAGGAATAATATTCGTCAATTTCTCAATTATATCAAATTATATTGTATGCGAAAATTATAGTTCAGCACACAGAACTGTCTAATTAAGCAGATTTTACTGTACGCAATTTGTAACTAACACCGAAGTACTAGTTAACGTGAAGTTATGTCTAAGATATATGAGCTTTAAAAAAGTACTAATGCAAATATTTTAATCACACATACTCGTACATGCAATACCTATATGAAATCTTGTATCTATGAAGATGGTCGAAAATATGTGTATATACTCATATATAGTTATACGATCACACGCATATCATTTGCATATGAAATATTGTATGTATTTCAAAAGAAATGCTCATACTACATAGTAGTTTACATGTTTTCATACGGATATCATACATGGCAAGAGTTGGAGAAAACAAACCTAGCTTAATGAAGATATTATGTCTTTATAATGATGGTAATTATGATAAAAAGGCACGTTGCAATTTGAAAAGAAAAATTTAATAGCATAGGTATTATATATATGTACTAAGTAGATATATGCAACAAATAACAATAAAATTTGAATATACATATGTTTATGTAGCTAATATGTTTATTTACATACATTACACTACGTATTAGATTGGGTAAGTTTGGGAATAGGAAATAAAATATCCAGTATAATTCACAAGGTCATATTATAATACAATGTAATATTTAATGAAATAGAAAATATTTATACATGATAATGCAAATGCATTTGTGTATGGACACATACATATGTACATATGTGAGTGCAATAATATATAATCTGTATAAATAAAAATGCATTTAAACGACTAGTAAGTATTATACATTTTCATTATGGTGTTGTGGTATTTTCAAGAAACAAACATTTGTGTACTTGGAAATAAGATAAATTAAAAAGGCGTTACTTTATGCAAACATATTGCGTACAATATGGCACGATCACTTAAAGATCGCAACATATATTTTTAACATCTCACAATTACCAGTGCATGTAATGGTTAACACTTGGCAAAAAAAAAAGTAGAAATAAATGTGAAACAAGCACGTATATAAATATATACATATGTATGATATGTAGTTACATTTGTTCACACATAAAAATATACAAATTTACATTTACATTTGTATACGCTGAAGTTACATATGTTTAAGAATATTTAAAATTCTATACACACACTCAATTTATTGCTAATGTGTGGAGGGAGTACATTAAACTGTTGCGCATGCGCAAATTCTTTGTTGTTACTGATATATGGATATATATATTTTTTCTTGTATTTAAAAAGGAATTATTTTAATGTTGACTCTTAGCTTTTGTAATTGCAAGAGTGTAAAATATACATACGTATTTATGTATTTACGTATTTACATGTGAACATCCAACTATGCTAAATTTAAATTGATACATGGGTGCAGGGTATTTATTTTAAACATGTGTGCTTCATTTAGTGATTTAATACTGTTAATTTTCAGCACAACTAAAACCCATAGCAATACTTATTTATATGCCCATATACTTATAGGATATGTATTTAATACACATCGCGAAATTGACACGCAAACCCCGCATTAAATTATGTTATTCCGCTTTTCTGCTTTTTTTGAATTTTTTATGATTTTATGATCTCCTTTTGCTTCGCTCAATAACATTTTGTATGCTTTGCACATTCACTCAGAATTGTATAAACAAATGACACCCAAAAATATGTTTTTTTTCTTCTCACATGTTATTCTTAAATTTGCGTAAATTCATGCGAGGTATTCATGATGGAAAACGGAAAGAAAAATAATGGTTTTCACAATGATTAGTAAAAATTATTCTTTTGACAATGACATGTGGATTTACTTTTAGTAAATCTATAATCTTTTTTGGTGGTTTACGGTCGCGTTTCTAATGTGCTATATAAAATTGACTACCAATACCGAATTGATGATAAATCAAAATATTACAGTAAATATAATATATAAAATCGTAAATACCCATATTATATTGTTTGTATACATACAGTATGAACAAGTATATCTGATATACTATAATTTATATGATACACATCATACACTTGTATTGGATTATTCTCTTGTATACTTTGGCGATTTCATATGACTGTTGTTGAAATTAATGTTGACACTTTTAAATAAACCATACGATTTAATAATGAAATATGTGTTTATGTTTGCTTGTATCCAATATGCATGAAGAAAAAAAAATCCCTTTTGTCAAATTGTTTTACTGGTTCTTTTTCCTTTTAATGTTTCCTCTTTTAAAATATATGCTCTTTCTTTCGTTTTTATTGAAATTGCAGACATTGAAAGATCATGATAAAACTCAGCACAAGTTCACATATTATAAAAAAAAATATATGTGAGTATATTATAGTATATATAGTATATTAAATGTGTTCGATTTAGCATGGTTATTAGAAGGGGTGATATTGCGAAAATTAAAAAAAATTCAATTTCTGTTTCAGATAGGATCGTCAGTGTAATTTTAATAATAACTATAGGAACAATATTTATAGGAACAATACAGGGTATTTCAACAAGAAGATCACGATTTCTCAAACAAAATTATTCTGAGTGATGAGCATTATTTTCATCTGTCCGAGTACATGAATAAGCAAAACTGTCCCATCTGTGGTTCCGAAAACCCATGATGAATGGTCGAACAACCTCTACATCCACAACGAATCACAGTTTGGTACGGTTTTTGAAGTGGCGGTGTCATTGGGCCATATTTTTCTGAAAATGATGATGGATTGTGTACCAAACGATGTTGACTAGCTTTTTTTGGCCTAAAATTGATGATATGGATATGGACGACGTTTATTTTCAGCAGGACATGCAGGACGTTACTTATCACGTTTTGTCAGTAGCTCCGTCGTATATTTATATGTAACGAGTATTGTAGGTATAGTACATACGAGTATTTTGTTGAGATTGCTAATAGCGATGATGTTTCTGGTCGGTAGATAAGTACATATACATATACAATATGTGTAACTTATTAACTAGGCAGTTAGTTAATAAAGTAACAGCTCTTTTTAGTCAAAAAAACGATAACAAATTCACACAAGAATCATGTTTTTTATAATATTGTATATGTAGATCTCTGTGTGTGTGTAAATAAATAAACAAATAAAGATAATGAAATTGTAAGAGATATAAGAGAAACAGAGAGTGTGAGAGAGGCGTTTAGAAGAAGTTACTCATACTCTTGTTTTATAAATGAATATATGTAAAAACTGTATGTGGCAAAATTTTATGAGCTGTTTATCAAATTTTTTCTTTAATTGTATTTTATTACTTTTTAATTTTCTTCTTTTTTTGCTCTTTATAATACCTATTTAGCAAAACAATACATACACACACATAAAAATAAGCGCAAAAAGTTATGCTTTAAAACGA